>BSBM01001155.1:0-1387500 GCA_027924585.1 Larix kaempferi | reverse complement strand
TGAATCTAGAACAAGTTATTTTGGTCTGAGATTCTTAACACCCCAAACATTCATTTTGATGGGCAGATATTTCAAAGAATGTTGATAGTATATGCAGGAAGTAGTTCATAAATGGAAACAATATATTTGTCTCTTTGTAATATATAAAAGGGAGTTAGGAGGAATTTATACTAGTATGGCCCTGTGTCAAATAAAAGTAATTAAAATGGAAAGGATATATTACTTAATGTATATATTTATATGCTAGAAGTCCAACTACATGAGTGAGCCTGTAGGACTTTTAAGTCCAACTACATGGTATATCCCTTGATTGACCTTTGTTCCTTGTGGGCCTATAGGAATTATACCATGCAGGCCTTTTGGCCCTGTGGGCCTATATGGCATATATCTAATGACATGTGTCTCAACATGGCTCATGTCTTCCATGCCCATAAGGAAAAACTTAAGCTAGATGGATATGTCCTTTATATATATATATATTAGGTTACAAATATTAGAGTTTAGATAGTTGATATTTATACATATCATACAGGTGAAGTAATTAGAGTCAAATTCTATTGTCGGTATCCTAGTTAACATTATGTAGGTATATTTCAACCTCAATCTTGAAAAAGGGAAAACTAAAAACACATACTCATGTACTTACAAATATGAACTATTGTGTCTTCAATCAATCACGTACTAAACATTGGCTCTGAAAAATTCAAAATGCTATCGCTGTCTGAGGTTTTAGCATTTGGTTTGAAACTCATTCAATATTGTCCGACAATAATTCAGAGATGTATACTAAACTTTGATCAATTCAATTATGCTTTAGTAACATTTGCCATCTACTAACCACTAACCTATGATCAAAACTGATTCCAACTCCTCTACTTCCTTACCTCTCTTTCAATTGCAATGCTTGCATTTTTAAACACCGACTTATAAATAGCAGGATGGTAAAACTTTCCAAGTTTTTGCCTTGAATTTTACTTCAGTATTATATGTTTGGTTGTTATTCATTGAGCCCATACTTAAGGGTACCTTAGAAGGAAAAGACTGTGCATTTGGCTGCTATGGAAACAATCTTATTAGCACGCTTGGTATTTCTCTCATATGTTATTATTCGTCACCAACTTTTCAAGGCTACTTCACATCCTTGTGCTTTCTGAAAGTAATTTCATGAAATATTTGACAGAATGCATTTGGCTATGTAAGACAGTAAAGGGGACCTCTGCTTTCTACCAAAAATGATTCATAATATAGTTTTACGAAGATTGGTAGCTGATAGCTGAAGCTCTGTCATTTTATTATTCAGGTAATAACTAAAAACTAGTTAGAGGAAGAGATTGTAGGTTTGAGAGAGATGTTCACAACAATGGACACTGATAATAGTGGTTCAGTCAATTTTGATGAGCTAACGACTGGCTTAAAAAGATATGGATCTAACATGAAGGAGTCTAAGATTCTTGTTCTAATGGATGCAGTAAGACTTTTACTATCTTTTCCTTCTAGCTCATAGTATATACACAATGATTACTACCATGTTTGTTCATTACCCTACACATACCATCAAGCTACACATACAAACTGATTGTACACTAAATTGTTTATGTATTAATTGTATATGTTTGCATATGTGTCAATATACATACATGTACCATGTAAATGTATTTACTATACATGTACTATACATGTACATGCATGTATGTATATATGTTTGCACATGTATGTATGAATATGTACATGCATATAAAAAGAAAGACTATTCACATTGTTAGCACTCAAAATGACCTGTAAGGTTGTGGGGAAAATTCACTTCAAGGAAACCACAAAACCACTTTAGACTATATGTCTAACCTGATACAATCAAAGAGGGATATCTCACTATTTACAAAGCCTCCTAGCTCAAGATGTTCAATCAATGACATTCAGAAGATCAGATTTCTGATAGGACAATTTGTTTTTAAATTTTTGGTAAGACAATCATGAAGGAGGCCATTGGGCAGTGGAGTCAATAATCATGTCTGAGTTAGGTTGCTACAGGTAGGGTCTTGAAGGGATCATGGACAGAGGCAGGGTAATTACTCTTTCATAGTAAAAAATTTGGTTGTTTGGTGATAAGGAAGAAGATGAGATCAATCCATTGATATGAGCATCTGAAGATGAATTCAATATCAACTTTACTAGAAAATGGTTTGTGGATGCATGGAATCAAAGAAACATAGCATAAACATATGAATTCTGCCTCAATATACACTTATCCAAACATGAAAATAAAACAATATGGAAAAGATAACAGGAAAACATATTCACATAAAGGAGATAAAGGTACAGACTATAAAAATCAGTAACACAAGAATCTCTGCAATGGAAACCTCTCAGCATTCCATCTCTGCAACTTTATTCATATATTGAAAATGAAAATCATTTATAATGAAGAGCCTCTCTACTCTTGAAAATCCCCCAACTGAAAATCAAACCACTAGCTCTGCCTATTACATATGAATATATAGGAGAGACTACCCTCATCTTTCAATCTTGAATTATTCTAACCTAGCCTCTAGAAACATAAATTTGTTACAAACACAATGACATCTGGCTAATAGACTTCCTGCTTTCAAGGAATTTGTTACAACCAAGTTCTTCATTTCTGGATGCCGACTGCTGAAAACTAGGCTTCAAAGCCCCAGATGTATATCTCAAATGGTGATATTTGTGCAAATTATAAGAGAGGTTTTTGTAATTGGGCATGTTCCTGGAAAAACCCATGTCTTCATTTTCTCATATTCTCCTCCAGCTCATCGGGATCTGCTTCTGAAGTTGATGAGTCAGGCAGTAAACTGAAATTCTAGAAAAATACCCTGTGAAGATCTCTTCGATTCTCCCAAACCGTGATTCCTGTGTAAAACCTGAGAGAGGTTATTGTATATGGCCCGTTATGTAGAAAAAACTCTCTCTGTTTCTCAAAATTCATCTCGTTTTGGCAAAGACAGCTCTTTGAATTCGATGACTAAAAGAATCATTTTCATTAAAAAAACAAGCATGCCCTTCACATAAAATTTCGTTGAATTTGAAATTTTGTTTTCTCCTTGCATGTTGAAATCTCGAACCTTCTATGGGCCGTGGATCTCCTTCACCTGCTGATCTGAGCCATCCATTTTCATTGCAATGTTAAACTTAGGATTATTGAGCATTTTCATCCCAAACTTAGGAATAAACATTCAAAGCTTCTCCTCTCATTCCTCTAGGTCGTATGGCTTGAAAAACTAGGACATGGAGTACATTGTTCTCCTTTTCTTCTATCTTCTTGTCAAGAGACATGGAGTACATTGTTCTCATCAGGCTTAAGTACCAGGGCTTTTCTTTGATGTTGCTTAGGTGAGTGAAATTTCTTTTTTCTCAAAACACCTTTAAAACCCCTTCTTCTTGAACCTGGGGAATTTTATGCATTATTCAACCAAGCAAAACCTCGACACTACCCTGATATGGAACCATCAACTAAACCACTGATGTAAACAAATCCCATTCAGTAACTTGTAACCTGTAAACCGTCCCCCATCCATATTCTGAAGACTGAAACCAACTGCGAATTGTGAATTTGAACTCGCAACTAAAAACAGAAACAGAAACTGTAAACTAACTGAAAATTGCTAAAAGAAATGCTCTCCATGCTGAGCTTATTCACACACTCCTACCTATTCTAATTTATTGAGCACAATCACCCCATCAAGTAAACTCTGACTCCCAATGAAGCCAGCCAAGTAACTGATCAAATGATTGAGCTTCCTCATCATTCTCAATCAAAATCAAAACACAAGAACATAATGGCAAAAATGTATGATAAGAGTCTTGACCTTTGCTCCAAACACATAACCAACCATTATGACTGAAAAATCTATCCATGTATTCAACTACTGGGTCATAAAAAGCATGACAACCTTAAAATTTATCTGTCATTTGCTTGCCATGATTAGGCTGCTCAAAATGTAACTCTTCTTGCACACTGTCAAACTGATCTTCAAAAGAACCATGTAAGGAATACTCATGATAATTTTTAACCGAGACATCAACAACTTCATTCAAAATTTCTGAATTTAAAAGTCGATCCTCTTTATGTAATTCAGCAGAAATATCATTATTTTCTTCCATAAAATCAAGCAAAACAAATTATTTTTGACACAAAAATTCTGAATTTGAAAAAGAACCTTGATTTTCTTTTTGGTGCTTCACTTCCTCACTGCAAATTTTTGTTCTTTCTAAATGTTGCAGGGATTGATTGCACGATTGCTCTTCTTTTTCATCATCAATTTCAAAAAAATTTATGAAATTATTCATTACCTTAAATTTATGTTTTTTATTAGAAACCTTAAATCTTTGTTTCAACATTTCGAATGAAGAAAAACATAATTGAAAACAGTCACCTTTGACATGCCCACTTTTAGGATTTTGATCATAGATTGCAATCGAATTTCCTTCACTAACTGTCCCATAATTTGCAAAATCTTTTGTTAGTTGTTTATGTACATTATCCCAGTATTCATCATATATAGGTGGACTGAGATCTTCTTTAAAACCTTCCATAACAGAATTTTCAACATGCTGATTTCAATCAACATAAAACAAATTAGTATTACCCTCTTCTTGTGCATCACTGGGCTGACGATCTCTCTGTTCACCATGAAAAGGATTGGAATGCAAAGCAAATTCTTTTTGTCCATGTCTCTCTTCAAACTCTAATTCTTCTTCAATTTTGTTATCATTATCTTGGTTTGAAACTTTTGCAGACATCCTAAGATTGTCTTCAACTTCCAATGAACCAATAAACATATGTTGCTAGGTGGGAGACCTTCTCTCTAAAACAAGAAAAGACAATTCAGGAGGAAAGATAGATGCATAATACAATTTAGCAGCATTTTCCAGACGCTGAATTTCCTTCAACATGTTATAATAGAAGCTTGCAAACCTTCTGTTAAAACTAGACATAGTTTCACCTTCTTGTTTTTTCATGGAATAAAAATCTGAAAGAACTTGGTCCAATGACCTTCTCTTACCCAAAAACTCCAAAAAAACATCATAAAACTCTTCCCATGTATCAATGGATTCAGGCTGCAGGTGCTTAAACCATTTCTTAACATCTCTTTGGAAAGATTGGGCAAAATCCCTCATACAAACATCATCATGCTCTATTTCAAAAAGGTCAAGGAAATGCTCAAAACCTTGAAGATGTCTCTCAGCTATAAGGTTCCCAGATTCTCTAGCAAAAATAGGTAGGTACTTATGGTATTTTGGAGGATATTCATGAAGAACAATAGGTAGCTTTAAAGTACTATATCGCTATTGAGATCTAGTAGGTAAAGGAGTATGCACAGGAGGAATGTCATGAGCCTCGATCTCATGGGGTTTGCAAGATTGATTATGGATCTTACATGATTCAAAAGATGGAGTTGGATCATCTCTAGGAATAAAAGAAGAAAGTACATCTACAAGATCTAATGAAGGATATACAAAGGAAGCTCTCTCATGACTTAAGAATTTTCAGTGAAACAGAAATCTCTTGATATATACACATAGAGATAAAAATAAGTCCATGCAAAAGAACAAGATCTCCTTGAAGAAATTAACACTTTGATACCTGGCTCTTAATTCGTCCATGCTTTTGTGAACTAGGCTCGTTCTCTAGTGGAGCCTGCAAATTGGATTGAATCATGATTGGAGTCGCTAGGTGAATGATACATGACCTTCTTGATGTCTGACTAATGTCCACCATCAGTAATTAGATCTGAAACCTTTGTCGTTCTTCCCACGGACATTGCAACTTTCGCTCTCCGGCAACAATGCGAATATGCTGCTCTCCGCCAACAATGCGAATATGCTAGCACTCAAAATGACCCTTAAGGTTGTGGGAAAAAGTCACTTCAAGGAAACCACAAAACCATTTTAGACTGTATGTCTGACCTGATACAATCAGAGAGAGATCTCTCACTATTTACAAAGCGTTCTAGCTCAAGATGTTCAATCAATGACATTCAGAAGATCAGATTTCTGATAGGACAATTTGTTTTTAAAGTTTTGGTAAGATAATCATGAAGGAGACTATTAGGAAATGGAGTCAATAATCAGGTCTGAGTTAGGTTGCTAGAGGTAGGGGCTTGAAGGGATCATGGACAGAGGTAGGGTAATTACTCTTTTAAATTAAAAAATTTGGTTGTCTGGTGATAAGGAAGAAGATGAGAACAATCCATTGATATGAGCATCGAAAAATGAATTCAATATCAACTTTAGTAGAAAATGGTTTGTGGATGCTTGGAATCAAACAAATAGATCATAAACATATGAATTTTGCCTCAATATACACTTATCCAAACATGAAAAGAAAACAATATGGAAAAGATAACACGAAAACATATTCACATAATGGAGAGAAAGGTTGAGAGTGTAAAAGTCAATAAAACAAGAATCTCTGCCATGGAAACCTCTCAACATTCCATCTATGCAACTTTATTCATATACTGAAAATGAGAATCATTTACAATGAAGAGCCTCTCTGCTCTTGAAAATCCATCAACTAAAAATCGAACCCCTAGCTCTGCCTATTACATATGAATATATAGGAGAGACTACTCTCAACTTTCAATCTCGAATTATTCTAACCTAGCCTCTAGAAATAGAAATTTGTTACAAACACAATGACATATGGCTAACAAACTTCCTGCTTTCAAGGAATCTGTTACAACCGAGTTCTTCATTTCCGGATGCGGACTGCTGAAAACTAGGCTTCAAAGCCCCATCTATATATCTCAAATGGTGACAGTTGTGCAAATTTAGAGAGAGGTTTTTGTAATCGGGCATTTTCCCGAGAAAACCCATGTCTTAATTTTCTCATATTCTCCTCCAGTTCATCGGGATCTGCTCCTGAAGTTAATGACTCAGGTAGTAAACTGAAATTCTGGAAAAAATACCCTGTGAAGATCTCTTCGATTCTCCCAAATCGTGATACCTGTGTAAAAAATGAGAGAGGTTATTGTAGACGGGCCCGCGCGGAAGAAAAACCTCTCTCAGTTTCTCAAAATTCATCTCAGTTTGGCAGAGACAGCTCTTTGAGCTCGATGACTAAAACAATAATTTTCATTAAAAAAAAAACATGCCCTTCACATAAAATTTTGTTGAATTTGAAATTTTGTTTTTTCGTTGAATGTTGAAATCTCAAACCTTTTATGGGCCGTGGATCTCCTTCACATGCTGATCTGAACCATCCATTTTCATTGCAACGTTAAACTTAGGATTATTGAGCATTTTCATCGTGAACTTATGAATAAACCTTCAAAGCTTTTCCTCTCATTCCTCTAGGTCGTATGGGTCTAACCCTTCCACTTATCCAAGACAAAACTGGTGCCAACACACATGATCATTGTCTTTACTATATATCAAAATATCATTAGATTGTTTGTCCATGCCCACTATGCCCTTCCCCGGCTATAATTTAAGAATGATAAAATTAAAAGTAGAAGATTACTAAATTTGTCGTGTCTTAATTTATTTACGAATACACTTATTACAAGAATTCCAAACTTTAATTCATGCCATTTAGCATTCTAACAATCAAGTTACAAGAAACATGTTACATTGTCAATTATTTTCCATGGATTGTATCGACTAATCTTGGTGCGTTTACACATGAAAGTGTTAGAGAGATCATTAGTTTATTTTCTGGTAAAAATATTGGAAAATAATTGTTGTTTACGGGCATTGCAATTTTGTCATTTAGGAAAATTGTGAAGGGACAGTAAGATCAAGAATATTTCCTCAAAATAATTTATTAGTTTAAAGCTTCGAAGATATTTAAACCTTCACCCATTCCTTTTGTATGGAAGTAACCCAGGCCTCTGCTTCAAGGATATACTATGCACCATAATATGTAAATAAAGATTAGAAAGATAGATAAGAATATGGAAGTTGTTTTGTTAATTTTTTGAGGTGAAAACAGTTTTTTAGAGTGCAAATGTTGGGGAAGCTTTTTAATTTATCTAATTTGTGTAGTTTTATATATATGCCTTTGCAAATATTTTAAATCTAATTTGATTTGACATGTTATTTTTTATAATATTTTATTATTTATTAAAACTGACACATAGGATGAACACGGAAGGAGTTACGCAACCACAAGCGAGGATCTCAATGATCTACATGCTTCTACGCAGGGCACATGCCTCATGTAAATGGTGCTAAAATTGAGGTAAATAACACTTTAGCATTGATATAAGATCTTCTATATAAAGCATTTCTTTTTGTTATCTTCTATCATTCATTGTATTAAGTACTAGTATTGATTTGGAGCAGATTGCTATACCAGTCATTTGGATTTGGTTTCTCAAGCATACCAGATAAAGAGTCAAAGCATCAAAAAAGTATCAAATGTAGCTCATTTTTAATGTATGAGCAGTTAAAACATAGAACAAAAAAAACTTGCGGCTGCAATGCAACAAGTGTTATCTCCTATTTTGAAAGAAGACCGTGGAAGACTTCCTGGAGAGATCTTTGGCTATTCACATAATTGTCATGGCTTCATGTTCTGATTGTAATATTAGAGTTTGCTCATTTTGAAACAAGGATATGCAAACTTATGACAACATCTTTGACAAATTACATTGTTATGACTTCATTTTTTGATTCAATTTTGCTATTTTAAATGCCTACTCATGGCAATAGTGATTTTTTGTTCCAACAACATGCTTAATGACATGCAAAATCTATAACTCTTTGCAGGAAAATTGCCACTCTGTGGATCTTCACTTGTGTCTATTTAATGTATTGAATTATTGATTTTGTTAATGATGGATTAAAATGAAATAAGCTTTTAAAATGTTTTAATACACATTTTTTAACCTTGTTAATAAGTATATATATGTGTGTGTGGTGCAAAAAATATAAATCCCATATTATATATAAATATATATAATATGTGATTTATATTTTTTGTACCACTTGTTATTTTATGGTGCTTTGCACCATATACAAGTTTATGTATATTAAATAATAATAATAATAATAATTTAGGTGTTTTGCACCAAAAAGTCTCAATCCATGTTGGATTGGTTTTGGTGTTTTGCACCATAAAACTTCAATCCACCTAAGATTGGTTTTGGTGGTTTGCACCATACACCATGGAATGTCACATATTCATTTAACACCAATTTTTTTACAAACAACACTTTTGCACCATAAATCTAAGCACCACTTGCGTATCCCCACATTATCACCACTTTTGCACCACTATTTGAAAATTGAGGATTTCCCAAATCCTTTACAAATACTGGTGCTAATATAAGATTAAAATATCCTTTTTCTTGTAGTGTTTTTAAATATAACATCAGCTTTAGAATTAAAATTATATATATTTACTTCGTGGTAAAACAATCTTCTTGTTATTAGAAGGATGATAGAGAAACACATAATTTTTTGTTGACACATCAAGAAAATAATCGCAAGTCTGATGAATACAGGAAGCCATGGAAGGAAGGAAAGAAAGAACCATGGTTGTCCCATTTAGTAACAAATCTGGAATCAGAATTAGCATATTTCGGAGATAATATTTAAATTTCAAAATAAGACACCAGCATTTGCAAAGATATGGCCAAATTATGATGGAGAAGAGAATCATACACTGACATTTAGAAGATAATTTATAAATTGCAAGATTAGATAGCCACCCCTTCTATATCATAACGTCAAAGAAAGTAAATATCCACATGGTCAGACTTGCCTTGCCACCCAGCAAAGAAAAAATATTGTTTTTAGTATTTTAACAAAAACAAAAAAACTAAAATTATAGTTTTACAGGTTTTTTTAACTGTAGTTCGTTATTGTGAAGGGCTACTATATCTTAAAAAAATCAATATTTGATATTGAGTAAGAATCTCTTCTATGTGGACAACATAACATGTAGCCAGCTAATCTGATTCCTTGTTGACAAAGTTACATTCACTGAAGGAACGCACACCTGATATTCAGTAAAAATCAAGATATCTCCTAAGTCCAACATAACTTTTTTTTTTTACAACATAAATTCATCTTTTTGAACCTAGCTATAAAATAAAATATGTACTAAGTACTGATGAAATCAACCCCGATCTGCCATAATTGGCATATGAAGTAAATGTAAGAATTTCCATAAAAGAAGTAGCTGTAGATTTTAGCATATAACATGAGCGTATTGTGGAATGACATAGATTAAAAGAAATTCCAGATAAGATAGAATATTTTCATGTTACACCTACGTCCCAGTAGGATATATGCTAAACAATAAATTATGTTACAGTTAGTTTGGCCCTTTGTCAACAACCATAACTACATAACAACCATTGTACATTGATATTGAGATAAAATCGAACAGTCCTGTAAAACTGTCAAACCCAAGCTTAGTTATGAAATATAGTATAACGAAGCTTTATAGATAGAGGAATATACTAGTAAGTAAAAATATTTCAAGAGCTGAGTGACCGTCACTTGAAGCGGCTGGTAACCTGTATTGGAATTTCGAGATGAATGAAGCTGGCTACGGTCAGTGCAGATTCTATGGTTAGTCTTACAAGGGCAAGAAAGTATCTTGCAAGGTCAAGAAATGCGTGATATAAGGCCAGACGGAAATGGAAAACAAGTCTGGGAAACATGCACAGGAAACTTGGAGCCGGATGCGGTTAAAATTAGTCTATGTACCAATATTGAGGGAGAACATGGATGCAAAACTAACCTGAGTGAATGAGACGGCTTCAAGAGAGTGTTAGGGTTTTTAGGTTAAAGAAAGCTCAGAGGGGATAGCGCCAAACTTTGATATTGATATCTCCATTCACAGTAAGGGCTGGTGAACAGCCTTCGGTGTTCTCACCATCCATCGCCTTGCGCGTCTTTGCACAGACCGCGAAGCCTGGATTTAGTCACATACATCCAGCAACCATTGTTTGCACCTGGAATGTAAAAGGACTAAATATCAGTTATGTTCAACTATGCAATCAAATACAGGAGAAAACAATCAGCATACACAAGTATGTCAGCAGACAAGCCTGTAATTTCTTTTGTTCCAGCCCACTCTGGAAGTGCGCATCCTTGTTCTCGACATGAAACTCGTTTGGATTTTTGCATAGCACGCACGAGCTTCTTGAAAGGGAGGTTTTTCGAGGTCCCCCATTTACACAACGGGGAGAACCATTTTTAAAAAGCCATTGATGGACCGGTAGTCTAGGGTATCACTTGTACAAACAATAGCCGGGAATAGGAGAGAATATGGCATAAATCCTACCCAGTTGTATGGTCGGCTCTGACATCCTCTGAGAGATGAAGCGAAGGCGTCGATCTGACTACGATTACCGCGTCAAAACAGAAAGAGTGAAGGACGGAATTATGAAATTCGAGTGCCCAGGGTTTCAAAGACACAATCAATGAATCTATGTTTGGTGGGACAAAGCTGCGTTAAGAGCAGCTGCAGCGCCTTCACGAGCACCTGTTACCCTTATATCCCGCCGAGCCTTATTGCCACGGCCGAGATATATTGCAGCTGTTACAATGAATGTTCTTGTCACTATTTTATTGTTAATCAGAATGAAGTATTTTCAATATTTTAATGGTTGAGTAATTTGTAAAGGATTATGTTAAATTTTAGAGGTTCTTTAAAAAAAAATTATAGTTAAAATTTTAACAATGATTTACAAAAAATGGCATGTCTCAACTTAACTTGTACTCCATTTCCAAACTACCTATTTGCATCTAACTTTTCACATTGTACATAGCATATAAGAAGCATTGGTTAAGGTTTATGATATGGATGATTTAGCCTTTGTTATACGATGTGGTAGAAAGAAGCAATGGTTAAGTTGTATGATATGAATACCTTAATCTATAATATATAGTATAAAATCTTTATACGATGTGGTAGAAGGAAGCAATGGTTAAGTTGTATGACATGAATACCTTAATCTATATGATGTGTAATTTTTGGAGTAGTTTAAAAATCATATGATGTGTAATTTTTATAATATTTTAGAGTATTTGTAATTTAGATTATCTTCACACTATAATTAAAATATTATTATTATTATTTATTTTATAGATTGATTCAATTCTTTTAAATAATTTTTATTATAATTAAATTATATAATCTCAATTAATAATTTAAATATTTTTTATTATAATTGAATTATATAAAGTCTGAGTGGGTACTGTACACTATTATTATTATTATAGCCTAAATTAATAATATTTACTATTTCAACTAAACTTTTGAATTTACTATATTTTTTAGTAGATAAAAATATAACTAATGAAATTAATATAAACCTTCTATAAATGAATCAATTTTGAATTTTAAATGCAGTCAATTTTAAATTTTAAATGGAGTAATGATTGAAAAAAAATACTGAGATGATAGAGAGCCACACCCGACTGATGTAGCATTGAAATTGGTACACTCAACACTCGCCACAAACCAAACCAGTTATGTAATGTAAAGTGTAAACTACCCAAACCAGTTATGTAGAACACTAACTCAGAAAAAAAACCCAAGGCCAATTATTGAAAGATAGTAAACTTAATCTCTGTATCTAACAGGGTTATGGTCAAAGTTTAACAATTAGCGAGAGCTATCCCCTGCACAACAAATACGAGATTAGAGCTCTGACGTCCTCAGCGTGAAATATGATGATGAAGGGAGACGTTCTGACTACGATTACCACATCAAAACGAAGAGAATTAAAAGGCAGAAATATGACTTTTGACTGAAAATGATTTCAGCTATTGTGAAGTTTGAACGAATGGCAGAGATGTGCGCTGGGACAAAGTATTAAAAGCCGCTGCAGCTTCACGAGCACCTGTGACCCTTATATCCCGCCGAAACAAACTGTAGCTGCTGAGATGTGCAGCGGGTTCATGTCCTTATCGCCACCTGCCTAATACCACTGTGTACTGATATCATCACCAGCCTGCCACCGAAGCTAACCTTCTGTATAACTAAGTTCTTATCTCCACATATCTAGATGAAAAAAAAAATACAAAAAGTTTATTTTTAACTAATAATGCCTTTAATGGGTCTATAACCTAGGCCAGTGTAACCTCTAATGTTGAAAGGATGAATGATGTGGTCACAGGAATTGTATATATCAATTCAATTCCGTTTGGGCTTTCAGCTTCAAACTCTCGACTTTTAATGACTTAACCTCCACAAATACCAAATACCTTATTAGAAATTACCCACACAAATGTTAATATACAAAATACCTCTAATACATTTTGAAAAAAATTGATTTTACAATAACTTGATAGAGATTTACCAAATCGTCAAATCTGTTCAGATCAGTGAGTAGAATGAATGAAGGTTATCATCAAATCAGTTGAGAGCAGCCGGAATGGACAGTATAGCAGCATTTAAGATTTTCTCATGTAACATGTTTAATGCTTGACTTTTTCAGCTACCATGTTTAATGCTACCTACTGAAGCTTGGGTACTGCTAAATTTGTTTTATCATCTCGAAGATCCTTCATGGGCAAAGTGAGCTAATGAGTTTTTTTACCATTTTCAACTTATTTGAGATCTCGAGATCCCGATGTGCCAATCTCCTAGATCCAGATGTTCTGATTATCTAAAAAGCTCTGAAATCTTGATGTTGTGATAATCCGAGATCCCAATGTATAGAAGCTTCGAGATTCCGGTGAACTGTCAACCCAATAATCTGATACACATGTGTTTTGATAGTCAGATATAACAATGTGTTGAAAGGGTGATATCAAAAAAATCTATATGTTAGTAGTTTGTGATCTGAAATATATCAATATATAATTTGTCATCTATTTGGAGTTTTTCGGATCAAAAGATTGGATAAATTGGCTTGTAGGGTGTTTGTATGGCTCATGTTATGAGCAAGACTCATTATGCATATTTGGGGTCCAAAACTTTCTAGGGCCCGTTTAGGGGTCTAAATGACATTTTTTGGGGAAATCCAACCCATTGTTACAGTAATGGGCCATGAGGTGATTCTATACTCTGAAAAATTTCCAACACTACAAATATTGCCTCAATCGGGGTCTGTATGCAAAAGTTATGTCTCCCGTGTGTTGACCTATCTAGTTGACAACCATGTTACCAAGTGGATTTCATGTCAGCTCTCATTTTTCACACATGTGGAGCTAGTCACATGTGGACCTTTGAAAAAATTATAGAAGGACAAATATCCTAATCTTAATTTGGAGTTTAGGCATGCAAAACCCCTAAAATCGACCTTAGACAGTTATCGGGCTATGTTAAATACTAGGCCGCTTGAAAAAGAAGGTGAACCATTCTTTTGATGTATTGTATTGTTCCACAATTTAGCAACATGGGAGTGGATGTTAGAGGAGAACAGAAGAGATAGGATATCTTGTAGTAGCCATCAAATAGTGTCATGTGTCACTTCACCTCTAAATATTGTGTTTTAAACCCAATGAAAAATTGTTGTTGTCCGTCATGTTGTCCGAGGAAGCCATGGAGGTTGTTGAATTGGTGAAGAAATTGAAAAAGACGAGATAAATTGCATGTCTTTATGAAGCGCTCTTTCATCGTGGTTGTCAAAAATAAATTGGGGTCTTTTGATATTCAATTTCTGTCATGGAATTTTATGTTCATTTTCATTCTACAACAACTAAAATTATCCTCTACCTGGGGTGTTTTGTAACAAGAAAATTATAAATGACATGATGGACTTCTTATGAGTGGGTAGTAGAATGGTATTTATGGCTTCAACCCATATATATATATATATATATATAAGTAAGAATCTTCTATAGTGGATCTTAGATGTCTAAATTTAGCTAATACAACCTAGAACAAACAAAGAACATTAGATCGTGACCAACTCATTTCTTCATTACTTTTAACATTTCTTCATTTCTTCATTACTTTTAACACTCCAACTTGTCAATCTTTGCTCATTTTTTTGTTGAACCTTGAAGTGTTGGTGAGAATATTGGAGCAACATCAACCTTAGATTCGTCACTAACCGATTGGATTCCCGGTGAATTATAATTTTGAACCTTCTTTGTGTGTTTTTAAGAAAGTTTGTATGCAAAAGGGTTTGAGTCTTTTTGTTTGAATATTTTGAGTTTTCTTTTGGGTATTTCTCTATGGTGGTTTACCCAAAGGCCACTACGATAGTTTCAATTCTTGAAACAGAAATGGTGACTCCACTTGCCCAGAGTTTTTCCATTTTGGGTAGTTAGGGATTTTTCTATTTGTTGTGTGATTTTTGTATATTTTTTCTTTGTTTATGTTGATTTTCTTGACCTTTCATATCTAAGCTTGTTATTTTTCCATCTTAAAACCATTATGAGAAGATATCTTGGTGTTGGAAAACCAAATTTTTTATTTTTTGTCTTTACTCGTGCCTGTACATAGCCAACAATGCACACATGTGCATACTTTTCCTATGGGTTTCACTATTTTTTGCAAAATTCTTGTTTCTACCTGTGTACACAACCAAACCACTAGATAGTTGCGTGCATGCGCACTATATGTGTATACCCTATGTACATTAGATTTGCTCTTTTTTTTCTATTTGTTGAAACTGGAAAAGTGGGTTGCTATTTGTCTAAGTTGACTGTGAGGGGCTGAAGTTTGTTGTTGTTTGTAGAATTCAATTTTTTTGTACAAAAAAAAACACAAAAAGAAGTATTTTTGAGTTTTAGGGGTTTGTTTCTATTTTGATGCAAGAGCATCGGTGCCTAGGCAGATCAGTCGAATTTGATCAACATGAGGAGAGCCAACCAGAGGGAGTGTCGACGAATGCTGGTGTGTGAAGCAGTTTGACTTGTCGAAGTCAATAAGTCGAGAAGGAAACTATCAAAGCAGTCGACAGGAGTGCGAAAGGAAGTCGAGAGTTGATAGTTGACATGTGAATGTCGATAGGAGACAAGTTACCACAGAGTCGTAGGAAGGTCGACATGTTGTCGGACCGCGACATTGCCAGGTTGGGCATGATCCAAGCTAGGAGAACGGGGCGGAATGGTGAAGCCTAAGCGCAAAGTGAAGCCGACATGTGAGTCGAAGCTGACAGAGGATAGTATGGTCGACGTGATGGTTTACTGTAGCTTGTCAAAAGGACGCATAGAAGTCAAGGAGAGTACTTGGTAATAGTTCGATGTTGCTAAGGAAGTTAATGGCAGTTATTGCAGGTGGGTGAAGACATGACAGATGTCATCATAGGAAGAGACTGTGTAGCACGGTCGGGACGCTGACAGTTGCAGGTCTGCAGGATCATGGAAGGATCAGCTGACAGAAGGATGCATGTCTCATGCATCGTAGTGGTCTCAGGAACAACATTAGCGGGGTAGAAGACCAGAGAGTTGGGATCACTAGACGACTTGGCACTTTTGGGAGAGTCAAGCAGAGAGAGAAGAGTTCAGGGAGAAGTTCTGGAAAACTGGAGAGAATAGTCACACAACTTCCGAACGCAAAGAAGATCGGATCCATAGCTCAGTGAGCGCATGCATTTCACAGAGGTCGTGAGAGGGTGAAGGTCGACATAGAGACACAACACATTTTACTTCTGTCTTGTAAAGGCTGAGGCCGACTTAGATAAGGTGTTCGCGAGTATTTTAATTCCGCATTGTAAAACTGTATTGATTAGAAGTAATACAAGCTAGCGTCATTGAATCCTGTTTTACACCCAGTTCTATGTAAGCGTCGTGTGTATGTGTCAAATCGTTAAGCAAGAACCTTTGTTGCGATAAGGCGACTTGCATCAGTTGGTATAAAAGTCCGGGAGTGAGTCTGGTTGAATTAAGCGGGAGGAGAAATACAACAATACCAACCTGCCTTACGTCAGTTGGTATTAGAGCTATAGTATCATGAGAGCCGAAGGATAGCTATATCAGAGTGAGAAGTGAATCCCTATGTGCGAAAGAATGTCAGTTGATATTGAGTTTACAAGTGCGTTGAACAGCTCTAGTTGAGGTTGGGTAGAGTTGTGCATGACTTGTTGAAGTTCGGCTGCGATTGGATGAAGTGGGAGTTTCAACAGAGGTTGAAAATGGCTCACAGAGGCGTTAATGACTAGGACGAAGAGCGCATGGTGTAGTAGTCACAGTTGATCATGAGATGTTCGAAGTACGTCCGAACAATGGGAACTTTGTCAAATGAATTCGCATCGTTCAAAGAAAGCCAAAGGCATTGTTGTATTCTTGATGCGTTAAACCACAGTGACGAGGAAGTCGAAGAAGTGGAACCACGGGAAGCAGTAGAAGATGAACCAGAACAAAAACTCATCAAGCTTCTGACGGATATGAGAGGTCAGGAAAATATAGACGTTCGTACCTACTTGGGCAGTTTGGACCCATTACACTTGATCGACTGGTTCAGAGAGATGGAGAAATACTTTGACATAGAGCAGATCGAGGATCCTAAATGGGTTAAGACTGCATGTCTGAGGTTGAAGGGTCATGCCTCATTGTTGTGGGACAATGTACAGGCTGACAGAGTCAAGAAGGGCAAGGAGAAAATGAAGTCTTGGGACAGGATGGTCACCAAGTTGAAAGGGAAGTTCTTATCAAATGACTATGTGATTTCCTTGTTCAAGAAGTTGTAGAAATTTCGACAAAAGGAGATGACCGTGGAGGAGTACACAGAAGAGTTCTATAGATTTTCGATAAGGTTGGGCCAAACCGATGAAGGAGAAGAAGTTGTCGCTAGGTATGTGAACAGCTTGAAATATGCCATTCAGGATGAATTGAGCATGTCAAGATTCAGAGCAGTGGGTGAAGCCTACCAGTTAGCCCTGAAGGTAGAAGAGAAATTGTTGAGGAAATCCGCAGCGACTAGAGGTGGGACGGCTGGTCAGGGTGCGAATACTATTTCCACGAAAGGACAAAGTAGTGGTTACAGGAGGGAAACTGTCAAAGATAGTCGACATGTAGAAGGGACATCGACAAGGGAGAAAGGACAAGAAAATCGACGCGATGGTCGTGAGAACCACGGTTGAGGTGCGTATGGTCGAAGTAGTCCATCTAATAGAAAAGGAGCTAACAAACCAGCCATAATTTGTTACAAGTGTCGTGGAGTGGGACACAAGGCATATGAATGCCCAGAGAACCTACATGCTGCAGAGGAGTCGAAACCCAGACATTGAAGAGATGAGCGAAACGACGAGAGGGAAGAATTGACATCCGATAGTAGTGAATATGGTAAGAAGAAAAGTCGGGCCATGACAGCCAGCAAGACACTTCTTCTTGACGACAGATGCGATGAGCAAGAGCCAGCACAATGGAAGGTGATCTTTCGGACGAAGGTGCGAATTGATGAATGGCGTTGCAAGACCATAGTTGATGGTGGAAGCACTGAGAATCTTGTGTCGATAGAGGTGATCCAGAAAGCAAAGTTGAGATGTCGAGAACATCCACACCCTTACAAGATCTCATGGTTGCAGAAAGGATACCATGTGAAGGTGACAAGACAGTGCCTAATTAACTTCAAAGTTGGGAAGTTAGATGACAACATACTGTGTGACGTAATCCCAATGGATGCATGCCATCTGTTGTTAGGAAGACCATGGCAGTATGATCAGAAAATAATTTATGATAGTCGAGCCAACACAGTCACAGTGTGGAAAAATGGTGTGAAGAGGACTCTTAAGCCGAAACCGGAGGAGCAAGCCAATGATAAGCAGGGCGAGAGCAACTTTTTGGGAGAAACATGTGTTGATGTGTTCAACGAAAGAATTCCTTGCAGAGGAGAAAAAGCAGTCGGGGTGTTATGCTATCATTTCGAAGGAACCATGTGTCGAGAAGGAAAAAATGGAGGAGAAAATTCTGGTCGAAGTCAGAAAGATGCTCGAAGAATTTTAGAGCATAGTAGTTGATTAGACACCGACATGATTGCCACCGACAAGGAGCATATCCCATCAGATCGACTTGATTCCAAGGTTGATTCTTCCAAACAAATCACCACATAGGATGAGTCTGACAGAAGGTCAGGAACTCAATTGACAGGTCCAGGAGTTGTTGGACAGAGGGTTGATCAGAGAGAGTCTGATTCCGTGCGTGGTACCAGCAGTATTAGCCCCAAAGAAAGGTGGGGAATGGAGGATGTGTACAGACTCCAGAGCTATCAACAAAATCATGATCAAGTATCAGTTTCCATTGTCGAGAATGGATGACTTGATGGATTGTTTGAGTGGAGCGAAGTACTTCACGAAGATAGACCTGAAGAGTGGTTATCACCAGATTTGGGTTAGAGAAGGAGACAAATGGAAAACAACATTCAAGACGAAGGAAGGGTTGTATGAGTGGTTAGTCATGCCATTTGGATTGATTAATGCACCCAGTACATTCATATGATTGATGAATGAAGTACTGAAACCATTCTTGGGAAAGTTTGTTGTAGTCTATCTAGACGACATTCTGATTTTCAGTCGAACCAAGTTAGAACACGGGGTTGTATACACCATTGCCAGTACCAAATACCCCATGGGAGCATGGATTTTGTGCTAGGATTGCCGAAGACGCAGCAGGGAAGTGACTCAATATTTTTTGTAGTCGATAGATTTTCAAAAATGGCACACTTTATTCCGTGTTAGAAGACAAGTGACGCCACAAGCATTGCTATACTATTCTTCAAGGAAGTAGTCAGATTACATGGGTTGCCAATAGTATCACATCGGACAGAGATACCAAGTTTATGAGGCATTTCTGGAGAACCCTATGGAAGAAACTTGACATGAGGATGCAGCTTAGATTGGCATATCATCCATAGATAGACGGACAGACCAAGGTGATAAACATAAGTTTGGGAAATCTTCTGAGATGTTTGACGACTGACAGACCCAAGCAGTGGGAGAACGTGCTGGTGCAAGCAGAGTTTGCATACAACAATTATGTGAATCGGTCAACAGGTTTGAGCCCATTCCATATTGTTCAAGGAATAATCCCACATGGAGTGGTGGATTTGGTCAAGTTGTGGACATAAACCAGGAAAAGCGCGGATGCAGAATCATTCGCAGAGCACATGAAAGAAGTTCATGAAGATGTGCGAAAGTGCATAGAGAAGAGCAAGGCGGCATAGAAGTTGAGAGTCGACAGGAAGAAGAGACTACAATCATTCAGCGAAGGAGACTTGGTCTATGCACATTTGCGGAAAGAGATATTTCTGACAAGAACCTATAACAAGCTGAAGCTGAAAAAGATTGGACCATGTAAAATTCTGAAGAAAATTTCGGACAACGCTTATGTGTTGGAGCTTCTAAATGACTTGAGCATTTCACCAACGTTCAATGTCTCAGATCTATACAAGTTCGAAGAAGGTTCAAGCAGCGGAAGCACAGAAGTGTCAAACATCGACTGAATAGTGGAGATTCCAGATCGACACAAGGAGGAGATTGCAAAAGTAATAGAGGAACGCGAAGTCGGGCGTACGCGCAGTTCGCGAAGGAAGGAATACTTAGTGCGATGGAAGGATGATGGGTTGCAGGAGGCGACATGGATTTCCGAAGAAGATTCTAGAAGACTGATGGAGCAGTCGATTTATTTTTCAGCTGGGAGTCTGATGTACAAGCATCTAGGCCTAGGAAGATCAGTCGAATTTGATTGACATGAGGAGAGCCAACCAGAGGGAATGCCGATGACCACTGGTGCATGAAGTAGATTGACTTTTCGAAGTCAATAAGTCGAGCAGGAAACTGTCGAAGTAGTTGATAGGAGTGCAGAAGGAAGTCAAGATTTGACATGTCACTAGTTGATAGACGATAGTCGATAGTCGACATGTGAATGTCGATAGGTGACAAGTTTCCGCAGATTCGTAGGAAGGTCGACATGTTGTCGGACTGCGACATCGACAGTTTGGGCATGATCCAAGCGAGGAGGACAGGGTGGAATGGCGAATCCTAAGCACGGAGTGAAGCCGACAGGTGAGTCGAAGCTAGCAGAGGACAGTATGGCTGATGTGATGGTTTACTGTAGCTTGTCACAAGGATGCGTAGAAGTCAAGGAGATTACTTGGCAACAGTTCGGAGTTGCTAAGGAAGTTAATGGCAGTTATTGCAGGTGGGTGAAGACATGAAAGATTTCATCACAGGCAGAGGCTGTGTAGCATGTCTAGGGCGTTGACAGGTGCAGGTTTGCAGGATCATGGAAAGGTCGGCTCATAGGAGGATGCGTGTCTCGGGGATCGCAATGGTCTTAGGAACAGCAGCAGTGGGGTAGAATACCAGAGAGTTGGTATCAGTAGACGACTTGGCACTTTTGGGAGAGTCAATCAAAGAGAGCAGAGTTTGGGGAGAAGTTATGGTAGACTGGAGAGAACAGTCACACAACTTCTGAACGTAGAGAAGATCAGATCCATAGCTCAACGAGTGCATGCATTTCGCAGAGGCCGTGAGAGGGTGAGGCTCGACATAGAGACAAAACACATTTTACTTATGTATTGTAAAGGATGAGGCCGACTTAGATTAGGTGTTCACGAGTATTTTAATTCCACATTGTAACACTGTATTGATTAGAAGTCATACACCAGCTTCATGGCATCCTGTTTTACACCCAGTTCTGTGTAAGCGTCGTGTGTATGTGTCAAATTGTTAAGCAAGAACCTTTGTTGTGATAAGGCGACTTGCGTCACATTTTTATGTTTTTGGACTGTTTTTTGTAAAGTTTTTAGCAGCGTGAATTCTGATAAAATATTTGTGTTGAGGCCTTTTCGTTTCTATTAATATTATCACAAAAAAATGATAAAAGGTTTCTTGCTTTATAAGTTTTAATGTTGATTGTTTTGTATGTTGAAAATAAGATAATTTTTTGCTTCTTTTATTTGCATCTTTGTGCATTAAGTGAAGCAAGCTTTTATAAGTTGCTTGATACTTCTTTTTTCTACAATATTTAAATAGAAAAGTTTAAAAAAAAAAAAAAAAAGTTTTCTTTCTTTGAAAATTTTAGAAAAAAATTATTTTTTAATTTGTGAAAATGAAAAAAGAAAAGTTCTTTCTTTTAAAGTGTGAATTTATTTTCACTTTTTTAAGAAAACAAAAACAAAAAGTTCTTTATTTTAAAGTGAATTTATTTTCAATTTTTTAAGAAAATATTTTTCTTTTAAGAACCAAACCCACAGAGTTCCAAACTGGTGACCTTACAAAAGGAGTGCCTTAATAATACACCCATTCAATGTCTATTCTAACCCCCATGGGTAATTTTCATGTTTTCTTGATAAGTTGTCTAAGACCAAATTTCCTTACCCTTTTCATAAAGGATGTCAAAAGAAGAAACTTGGATTCTGCTCCTGATGAAAGATTCTTCTAGGTTAGGAAATACTTCAAATTCTTGTGATCCGTTTTGAAGAGAAATTTAGTTCCTAGTAAGTACTTCTTCGACTTGACCAAGGCATGCATTATTGCAAACATTTCTTTTTCATATGTAGATTTTGTTTACTCATTTGGTTTTAACTTTTGAGTTTCGAAGGTAGTGGTATGTTTGTCTTGCATTAGCACGGATCCTATACATGTTCCTAAAGCATTACATTCACGGATACATGCTTTCTTGAAATCTAGGGATGCCAAGACCAGGGTGGATGTCATTAGCATTTTCATATTTTCAAAACATGCTTCAACTTATTTATCCCATTTAAAGGAATCCTTTTTTAATAGTGTTATTAGCAATGCCACAATTTGTGTATATTTACGAACAAATATCCTATATTAGCCTACCAAATCTAGGCTTAATGATGTCATTATTTTGGAGATACTATGCCACTCAGTAATTGCCACAATTTTCTTTGGGTCTACCTTGATGCATTCATCTGAAATGATATGACCCATCAATTCTATCTCTTTTTGCACAAAACTGCATTTATAGTTGTTAGCATAAAACTTATTTTCTTCAAGGAGATTTAATACTATCTCTACATGCTTGAGCTGTGAGCTCCATTTTTTGTTGTAAACAAGAATATCATCAAATAAGACAAGTACAAACTTTCTTAGGTATGGACGGAATAATTCATTCACCACAACATGAAATGTTGCAGGAGCATTGGATAGTCTAGTAGGCATGACCTAAAATTCATACAAGCCTTCATGGGTGCAAAAGGTAGTTTTGGGAATATTTCTCTCCTGAATTATGATTTGGTAATATCGTGACTTTAGGTCCATATTAGAGAAATAATTTCCACCATGGAGATCGTTCAATAATTCATCGACAAATGGAATGGGGAATTGAAATCCTTTATGGCAATTTTGGTTATTGCTCGATAATCAATACAATGTCTACATGACCTGTCCTTTTTTTTGACAAGTATGATTGGGGCTTGGAAGAGACTCTTACATGGGGTAATCACATCACAATCTAATAAATCTTGAACCAAACATTCAATTTATGATTTTTGTTTGTGAGACTTCCTGTATGATTTTCTTCTACTTGGAGTTGAACCATAAATCAATTCTATGATGTAATCCACAGAATACAGTGGGGGAATACCATGAGGAGGGTTTTGAAAGGTGTTACTATGTTTCCTTGGAAGTTGATATAATTTCTTTGGATCAACATTTTGACTTTTATTAGCAATGTCTCCCGTAGAATAAAAATGTAAAAAAAGGATTGAGCTCCCTTAATATTTTTTTCCATTTTATTAGATGAAACTATTTGGGGCGAAGGGCAGTTGATACCATGAATCTTGTACTTCCACTAGTACAAAATGATATATAAATGACCAAAATAATGACTAAAATTTGCATATAAATGACCACTTTTGAGTTGGTGACCATTGGTAGCAAATTAGCTGTCATTTATCACGCGACGAAAATGTGGTCATATTTATCTTGGTCATTTATAGCTTATTTTTTGGTCATATATTTGGTCGTTAATTTGGTCATTAATTTGGTCATATATTTGGCCATTAATTAATGACCAAATATATGACCACAAGATAAGTTATAACGACCAAGCTAAATATCATCACATTTTTGGTCATGTGATAAATGACCACTAATTTTCTACTAGTAGTCGTCATTCGGTCATTTATATGCGAATTTTGGTCACTTATCTCTCATTTTTGTAGTGGTAATTTATCTATTTTTGGTCATTTGTAATCATTATATATATATATATATATATATATGGCACAGAGGAATCAAACTACCAACCTCCTGCCTATAAGGTAGGTGCTCTTCCATTGAGATAGCACCCTTAAATAGAATATATTATATAATTTTACATCGGTGATCTAAGAATTTGCAACATCTAAACTTCTTGGGAAAACACTGCCTCTGCTAACACAATAAAAAACTTAGTTTTAATTACCCCATGAAGAGACTGGATTACCAAATACCAAGCCCTAATTTGAGGGTCTCGTAGAGTGTGCATTGGCTGGGATTAAAAATACAACAGGAACCCAAATCTAGATGTGTATTTGATTAGACTAGAAGTCTAGATGTGGATTTTATGACACTATAATTAGATCGAGGGTGAAGTTGAATCTTAGAGTGATCCTAGAAAAAAAAACCATATTGCACAAAAGCCCAAATCTGTCATATGTAGAATGAGGCTTTGGGTGGATATAAAAGCATAAACCCCAGAATATAAATAAAATACAAAATTCAAAAGAGCGGAAAACACAAGAGAACAAATGATGTTGAAATTTTATATTGTTTTACACCCTCAAACGACATAATAGGCATAGGAGAACAAATAAAATTGCTTTACAAAACAGTGGTCTCTAAGTACTATAGGATAAAAGGCACTAACCAAGTCAAACATTGATAATGAGAATTATAATATAATAGTTCAATATATTCTCATCAAGTTCCCCATTTTCCTTCAAACATTTCCTAACACCCTTTTAAAACTTGATTGTATTCACTATTTCGTGGATCGTATAAATATCACTTTATCTAATAATTATTTCATTTTACCAAAATTCACTGCAGACGACTTAGAACGCAGATGCGAGTAAGTTTGGCAACAAGCAATGACGGATGAAGTTGCTATATGAAATGAATATTCACTTATATGGCTATAATACTTTCGATGTAATCCAATAGTTTTTACAAAGAAACATGCTTTTCGCTAGTTATACCATAATGCAAAAAATGAAATAGGATCCTGATTGTTTTTTTTTTGACACAAACGGTTAGTTTTTATAGAAAAAGGGTGGCAGAGCCACGAGCAAAATTACAACATCAAGGTCTGTAAACAGTAATTCAAAGCCTATCTACCATAGAAACTGACATTTGGAGCAGATCGAGTCTGTCTTAAGCAGGAGAGACCTTAGTTTTTAAGACCAGTACTATCAAGATAAAATGCCTGTGTATTAACAAAAACAGGACTTTCAGAACAGAAAACACAGTAACAGCAGAGTTAGAAGGAAGACTTATGATGTCGGGGTTTGTCCCTGGAAGATGTCCCTTCGTCGCAGGTCTTGCCAGCAGCATCCCGCAGCCTCGCTAAACCTTTTTCCATCCTATCGAGCCTGTGATTCATGCTGTCTATGGCGGCGGTAACCCTCGTCTCCAGCCTTTCAAGAGCTTCAGCGAATTCTGCTCTCGAGTTGCCGATCTCGTCTTCCACCCTATCCAACCGGAGCCCTCCCTGCACGTCCAGTTCACGAATGAATTCCCCCTGTATGCGCACGCGCCTTCGAAGGATCCTTATATCTGCTTCAATTTCCAAGAGCGGGTCTGGGGAAGACGCCGCCGAGTCCTCTGAATGAGCCATAATGTCAATTGCCTTCAAATTGCTTCCCTGGGGGAGCTTCCAGAGACCAGTAATCAGAATGCGGAGATTCCAAAGGCCAATGTCTACCACCTTCAGCGAGGAGCCGGTTCTTGCGTTCAGAGCGGACCAGAGAAGAGCAGACTGAGGGATGCTGGGCTCATTCTCATGGTCATCAAGAGCTTTCGAATTGGAGCAGTGGGGGCTCCTATTTAACCCCATATTCGCACTTGCGTTCCTTATTCCCGTACCCTTCCATAAATTCATTAATTCATTGCAGAGAGAGGGAGCCTTAAGGTAATCAATGCTCCGACTATCCATATCACAGAGTGCAGGTCTTGTGAGCCCTAATCCTTTGGATATTAGAGAACCTAAATCACGATGCTGATGGGGAAAAGACTTCACACACCCGACGAGAGGAGGTTGCAAGATTTCTTTAGCTATGAAGATCTTACTGCGTAACTGCTTTGGTACCCGGCGTACTGTGTTTGGTACCAAACGTCATCTGTAAGGACAGGGACGCCATCATTCTGAAAGGTGGTGAGAGTACATTTAGTTGCGGACGAGGAGGAGTGAACCGGACAGAAAGAGCCCTCCCATAGAAAGTAATTACGACGCGTGTGATTAGAATTCCCAGCCGTCGCCATTCAGTCTTTCCACTTGTCATGAAGCCCCTTCCAGCGGAAGGCTCCAAAAAAAAAAAGTTCGAACCCATATTTTTACGGGATTGGAACCAGTACATGTTCATTGTTGATTTTGAGTATCCCTTTACCGAGAGGTATAGCTTTGTTGGCGGCTTCATCAGCTTGTGCATTATTTTTACGCAAGACATGATAGAATTTGATGTCATTGAATAGAGGGATGAGGAGACGGATTCTTCTAAGAATTTTCTTCAGGTGAATAGATGAAGGCATGTTCTGAGAGTTTAAACTGTGGATAATCATCCTCGAATCCCCGATCACCGTGAGGGTCTGAATTCCATTCTCGATGGCTTGGTTTAGACCTTGCCACAATGCTAGAGCTTCCGCCACATTATTGGTTTCCACTCCAAGGTTCCAAGAATAAGTAATAATTCGATCTCCATCGGGGTTAAAGATCACCCCTCCCCCTCCTGCCTCCCCTGGGATCCTGATTGTTGTCAAAGGGTTAGGAAATTATTTCCCTATGGTAGTTTAGTATTAGTATGACTAATTGCGTTCAATAAATTACCAGCATCGATATGTATTCTGGTTTATAGAAAGACTAGAACAAGGGATGCCCAATTAAATCACTGAAGTACTATAGAAATGAAAATGTATACCAAGTTTTTCCCAAGAAACATATTTTACAGAGTGATGCATCCATTTGGGTTTCGTTTTTCAAGCTTGCTTATGATTCCAAAAAAGAACACCTAGCATACTTTGAGAACAACATGCTGTAGAAAATATAAAAATACAGGTCTTCAAATGCATATAAATTGATACCTTTTAAGAATGTTGAAATTTCCCAGAGTTCCATAAGTAGTACATATTCAACAACCAGTAACCCATGGGATGGTATTATTTGATA
Organism: Larix kaempferi; assembly: GCA_027924585.1. NCBI lineage: Eukaryota > Viridiplantae > Streptophyta > Pinopsida > Pinales > Pinaceae > Larix > Larix kaempferi. Next base: position 1,360,272 of record BSBM01001155.1, on the reverse strand, counting down.
TTAGCTTAACAAACTTCTTCAAGCTTGAAATACAACCCATATATGTTTTGTAATATAGTTTTGAATCATCTTATAAATTCAAAAAATGCCATGCCCAACACATGCATTTGCCCTGAATCATGTCGCCTTGTGAACACACCCCCACTACTCAAACAACTTACTCAGACTGGTGCAATTATAGGAAACCAAAAGCAATTTCTATTCCAATCATCTCATGGATAAATTGGAAACAAAATCCCCAAATATATCCTCATAAGGTCAAAAGTCCAAAATAATATGGTAATCGAGCAATTTTGTTCCTTTCAAATACTTTTATGTAACCAATGTAAAAAATTGGAAAAACCATTACATCCTAAGATAGTAAAAAGATTAGGCCATGAAGGAAAATCCATCATCAAACAAGTGATGTTGCCAGATTCATATCACAAGAGACTAAAACAAAATCATTGCCTGCCTCAACTTTCTCACAATAGAAAACCTCCCTTTTATCATAGGCCTTTGTAGCAAGAATTCCTCAATAAAATACATAAATTTACATCTTCCAAAATAAAACCATAACCTATATTAGATATTGCTATAAATCAATTCCAAACATGTAATTTTCAATATCTTTTAGTGCTCTGCTCCTTAAATTTGGTATTTTCATTGTGGAAACAACTTCAAGCTCTTAAGAAGCCAAGATACAAGCTTTTCCTGCATTGTTTGCAGATTTTGTTCTACAGCATTAGCAGTATCCATCTATAATTTGTTGTCCTATGACTATAGGATAGCATTGTACTCTTCTATTTGTTTGTTGTTATCTTGAAGGGATTTCAGTTTCCAAGAAAAGGCATAAAAGTCTTCAAAGAAAAAGAGTCACACTTGCACAAACTATAAGCATAATTAATAGCAAAAAGAATAAGCATCTGGGCAATAAGGATTGCACTTATTGATTTGGCATTGAAACTCCATGTTTAAGTTTGTCAATATCAATAGAGAACCTTAGTTGTTCATCTTCAACACTTTGCATTTATTTAGAATCCTTTTCATGCATTAGCGAAAGATTCTGAAAAATCAACTTCAAGCATCTTAGGAAAAATGCCTAGTAGACCACTAAAGAAAAATAAATATTCTCTTGTGGATATGCACATTCTATATGAAAAAACAATAAAAAACGATAATTTCTAGAGGTCCACTTGAAAGTAAGATGAAGCTTATTTAAAACCATGCCAAAATAAACCTCTTTTTCTGCATTGGTTGTTGTAAGTTATCCTTAAAGGGTATAGCTCCTCTGTTTCAGTTGCACAAGCTCTTCTTCAAGCATTCTCTTGTCAAGAGCGATATCAAACATTGAGCATATATGGAGGTTAAGTATTCTTTGGATGAATTATTGTATCTTCCTACAATACCGATGACTATACAAAATTCACAATATGTGTAAAAGAAACAGATGGAAATAATAAAAACTACTTTGCTTCTTCCTCTTGTTTTCTTTCTTGTTCTTCTATCACATGATTTAACTGGTTTATATCATGGCCATATTGACTTTCAACTAAAATAAATTTATGTAAGAAATATCTTAATTTGTTTATGTAATCCATCATTTGTCATGTCTTACCTTGTCCGACGTGCAATTTCTCAAGTATGTGCAGGTTCTATATGGTATGAATTATCTAGCATCAATGTATGACTCATGTTTTATGAAGTGGGGATGCTTACCTTTATATCATACCTGCTCCTTTTAGTCATCTTCATGTTCAACATAGCCTGTGCTTTACTATTTCGTAGTATACTTTCATCTTATTCCTCTTTCTTTTCTGCATCTTCACCTTCCTTCCTTAAATCCAAAAGAAAAAGTGATATGTGATTATTGTTCTTAGTTACCGGATTAAAGTTGTAATTATCAAGTGATAAAATAAGTTTCCTTCTTTTTTCCATGGGAATGACAGTCGCATTCTCTGCCTAGATTTTCCTTTCCAGCAGAGTAGTAATATCATTCTCATTCTGAAAGCCAAAAAAATGATCAATAAGACAATCTAACTATAGACAATGAAGTAGAAATTCAATTAAGCATGAAACGGATGACCACATTCTAAGTGCATTCTATAGTATCATTGTCCTGAAAAAGTGGTCAAGTGCAACTCATTTTACTTGGTAAATATTCAATTTGCATGATAATATAGTCAACCTATCATGTAATTGAATGAAGCATATCATCCACCTGAATTATAGGCCTAGCGAATTTCAATAATGTGGCAAGGTTTAAGTGGTTCAAATGAAGGAATTAAGAATAATAAAGGAGTATGCATATGAAATTCCCTTTTCTCTACTTTTTGAAATCAACATTTTATTGTTTGATCCTCATTTTTTAGCACATAAAAATATTGTTCCACTTGTGCTATTCTCCCAGAGAAGATTTTGGAGGTTTTTGCTATGCCTATGTTGTTTTTTTTCTACCTATTTTAGTTTATATTTTATGGGACTCATCTCACTCATACCCGTAATTGCCTTCACTATTTTTCCTTGAGCTTTATGGCAATCATACATGAAATTTTTTCTTTCATAATATAGTGTTGATTAAACAAAGTTATCACTGAATGTTTTATTATATCATTGTTCAAATATAGAACGGTTTGCAGCCTCTTAAAACACACGATATGGAAATTATGTGTGTGTCATTGGAATAAACTCAGATTCTATGCCTCACCATTATTTCAAATATCATGCCAAAATACAATCAATGGTTTCCTTTTGAAAGACAGCATTCCAAACACCTTTGGTTGACCTGGAATTGAAGAAGATGCAGGAAAATTGTTGGTGAATTTCCGTTATAGTTGTGTTATACATATGGAAGGTTGTTTTGGCTAATTTGTTGTGAGCATGAATGCTTGAGTGCATATGATATAAGAGAAATTTTAACTTGGTGCAAAGGTTGCCTCTACATCCTCTTTAAAGAGCTTTGTTTTATATTAATTATTCTCAAGGGATTGGTGCTTTGGGAACTATCCTTGAAAATAGTGAATATGGGTTAACCAGAAAAACCCTTTAAATTGGAAATAGATCCATCCATTTTGAAAAAAAGTTCATAATCATTGTGAAAATATGCCACATTTGAAATGCTAATGATGAGAAGTGAATTACAAGTTACTGGGGTATTCGTTATATGGTAAGCAAACAATGACATCAGAGAACCCATGTGCATCGAAATGCATAAATAAGGTTTGGAATAAATGAAAGAGAAGGGAAACAAGGGAATCAAACTTATTTAAGACTAGATGACTCTCCAATCGAGGAATAAACAGGATAAGCTTCCTCTTTTTCTAATAGGTTGTATAGGTTTCCTATGGGTATGGCCAGGGAAACCTTTGTAATATAATATAAACGTATTTCTGTTAATAAAAAAGAATATTTGTCAATCATTGCTACTCTTGATAATAAAGTTTCCTTAAATTTATCCAATCCCAAACAATTCAAGGGTGTACATACTTACTTAATATTCTTTCAAATCTAAGGTGTAATTTATCAAGATCTTATGCCTAATTCTCATATACCATTCTCCAATAAGAATGTGTCCACAAGCAAGAAATCTATATTTAAAATGCAAACATGTCAAAGGGGATGGCCCCATGTAGAAGGCTCCAAGTGGGTGCTAGATCATGAAGTATTCTCCTAGTAATAAGGGCTTCCCACTACTCAACATCCAAGGAATTGCTCTTCACAAGAAGATGGGCCACAAGGAACATTCACAAAACAATCCACAAGGACACAAGGAATGTATGTACTAGTATGTCTACATAGAACTTCTCTAGGAAAGCTTCTTCAACAATCCAAGGGCTTCCAAGAGGTGTTTCTTCACAAACAATGCTCACTAAGCAACCCAAAGTCTTCATGAAGAAACCAAGTGATGTACACATGTAAAAACGTCTTCCGTAAAGCAATGAGGAATGATAACAAGTATAAGCAAAACCCAACCTCCAAAGGAACCTTAGATGCAATGTTTGACCGATGTGTCCACAAGACAACACATTTTAATCCTTGAGGGATTCAAAGAGGCGTTACTTCCAAGATAAACTTCTCCACAAAGAATGATGTATCCAAAAATCACAACCTAGAAGCTTCCAAGCAAAATGTCCACTCAACCTTCCATATATCCACCCAAATGTAGATATTGGGGCATAAAAACAATGGAAGGTTCTTTTGAAGGATGCACACTTAGAAAAATCCTCCAAAGGCTGGATGCATCACCAAATAGTAAAAAACGTCACCCAATAATGGCATATATACAAGGAGAGTGTTTCATATAATCTCTAGAAATATCTGTGTTTGTTTTAGGGCTAGACATCTTACTCATATTGGGTTGCTTCTTCAACACTTGAATATGTTGTTATGTTGCTACTATGACTTTTGTTCATTCCTATATTTCAAGACTATTTCTACTTGTTGTTAAAAATAGATGTTGGTGACCAAAATAGAGTTGAATCATGCCTAGGTTTTCTCCAAATTGGCTCAGAATTGATTTTAAGGCGTGTTCACTACTTATCAATGGTTGGAATATGCCCAGATTTAGGAAACAATAAAGGTTGACTTCTATATGGGAGTTTGAAAATGCACAAGATTCCTAATGATGCCCCTTTACCATTTCTCCCACACACAGACCCCCCCGGGCCCCCAAAAATGTGTTTTTAGGGTCAGTTCATTCCCAGAATTTGAAAAGGTTGTTGTTCATGCCCAAAAATTTCTTAAATTGCTAAGAATGATGCCTAGACAGATGTTGTTGCTTATTTTACTCTCAAACAAGGGTTGTTAATTTACTATTGTTACATATTTGACCATCCAACTAGGGATGTTCATGACCAGATTTGACAGAGTAGGCTTTTTGGAGGCTAAAAGGTGCTCGGATTATACAAAACAGTCGTCAATTGCATATTGGGAGGTCAGAGACATAGAACAACCCTCATTTTTTCCCAGAATGGAGATTTGATGTAGTAAGGATATCCAGTTCTTGAATTAAGACTACTTTAAAGGATTCTATTGTTGTTTCTTGCACATAGGCTACCCAAATTGAAGGTTTTAGGGATGCAAGTGTTGATTTGACGAAATCAACTTAGACTTGCTAGATGAATGTCCAAACATAAGGTTTTAGGGTTGTTTCTAACCCAAAATCAATGGGCCATTTCCTAGTGATAGGTCTGACCCATATTGTTTTCCATCACCATAGTCACAAAAATGTCACACCCTGGAGAATGTGATTAGAATCACATGTGGACACCCATACAAAATTGGGGGTAACAAGGCTTTCAAAGTATTTGGTGAGGAAAAAACTATGTGCTACAGGACAAAAAACATTTAGTAGATATTTTCAGGCCACCAACCTCATCTTTACTCTCTGTGTTATCAATAAGGATGCTTAATGGAGCTCTTCTCAATTATAATTTTTCTTTGTATAATTTCAGAAAGTTTTTAATTTGTATCAAGGGACTCTTTGTTTCATAGGATTCATGATATTCTAATCCTTAATTCTTTCATCACAATTATCATAAGTGTATTTAAGACTATTAATGGTTAATTTTGTACTTCTTAGGGATTTTCTCATTTCACAAGGAGCACTTTTACGGATTGTTTATGTACAACCTAGTGGTCAATAGATTGGAAAGGAATCGACCGCTAACCCGACGCAACTATGGACCTACCTCCCGACCTGTTACTATTGGAATGAGACATTTATCAACATCAGATATAGGTTAGTTGGATTTATCCTTCCCACATTCTTAGACCTAAGATGACCTTCTATTTAGAGTATATTTTATAGTTGAAAGATGGTCAATCCTCAATCTAGTGTATTCTCAACACCATTAGTCTCATGATATTAAGTTCCCACTCAGACAATTTAGGGATTGTTCCCATGAAACTTGGATTGAGCTCTGACCACTACATCCCATATGAGGATAGGAACTCTCAATTATGTCACCTACAAGAGGTGGAATCTAAGGATCATTTCATCTTCAAGTGTGACTTCTACCATGGCATCTACAATATATATCACTCCTTGTTCTAGGATTCAAGGGGGTCCCTCTCCACTTGCATCTGCTACCCTAAATAGATTTATTTGTCTCTTCACATGCATGAGGTGGTGACTCTCAAAATGAAAATCTTATAAGTTTCTTCCAAATATTTCCCTCTCAAGTTAATCACCTCTAGTTTCTAGCCTATTTTTACACCTAGGGGCACTAAGAAACATGCAAATCATTTGATGATCGATTCAACAAGGATCATATCAATGAATCCTTGCATTATGACTCACTTTAGTTCCAATTGAATTACCACGAGATCATATATTACCCACCCTCAACATGGGTTTGATTGATAACCTAACTTAATCCATGCCTCTCTCATGAGTATTTTTTTGCTTGGACTTAGGTGTTAGGAGAGACTTTGCTTGTGGTGTCCAAGCTCCTCCCAAGATATCTCACATTGGACATTATCCTAAAAACACCATTAGGAAATGATTGGTTCCTTCTTGATAGTGGATGTGGCAAAAAATACTTCCTCCTTGCTCTTTAGATCCTCTTCCTAAACTAATGATTTTTTATATCACAAACAAAAACATAGAATTTGGTTATTCTCTTCATTCATTTTATGAATATTCTACCAAATGATGAATGGATCCTCCCTAGTTTGAACTTCAAGAAGCAACTCATCTATAAGGAAAATATTAATGAGGATGAAAACCTCTTTACTCTTCACATAATACTTTTCTCAATCATCTTAATCAGTTTAACAGTTTAACTCTGGATTTCTTTTCCTCAATACCACTTTCTCCAAACATTTTTACTCAAAGAATACAAGCATCCAATGTTTCCATGAATTAAAATTCTATACATATATTTTTCATCACCCTTAAGCATAATATTGGACAAGTTGGCCATGTTCATATTTCCAAGCTAGAATTTCACATCAACTGTACGTTAACAAAGAATTTTTTCTCTAAAATATATATACACCTCCTCAAGTCACCCTCACTATTTGCTGAAAATTTAAATAAAAAATAAATGTGTACCTCAATATTGACAACATGGAACTTCAAAAGAAAATAATGAATACCCATATCTGGCTGGCGGCTGTGTCTCATACTCTTAAACAAAAAATGGTGATGGATCTCCACTAATAAAAAAAGGCCCCACACAACAAACCACTTTGCATAATGTTTGACAATCCCACAAATTCGCAAACCCACACACCCTAGTTGCTTTTCCTTGGTGACTATAGTCTCTATCTAGTGACTATATTCTTAATCAAGAAACTACTTAATGTTAGACCACACTTCCCACAATAGGTGTATGCAAGGTGGCATAGAAAAGTCTCTTGCTACTGACAATGGTCGCCACCTGCTGTGTCAGTTGAGTTGTTCACGCATGCTGATGCGAGGTACCGGGGCATCATTCCCACCGTCGTGAACCGGGAATGGTCTAGCTATAAGTTGCCGAGGCAGCTGGTAGTTCGCTATAGAATAGTCATTATGACCTAGAGTGGTTATGTTGTTTGATCATGTTTTGATTTGAGTTGTGAGGAATTCCAAGGAGGCTATGGAAATGCTTCACTTCGTTTCCCATGGCAGCACCCCAGGGGCCCTGTGAGCCCAAACGACGAGTTTCCCTGAGCACCTTGATACGGTGGGTGCACTTACACTATGTTATGCCCGAGCCGAGGGCCAATTCAGCATGTTTAAGTACGCAGTAGTTGTTCGAAGGATCGTGCTCTTCTTGACCAATGAGGTGGTTGGGACGGTAGTTCCCCGCCCATAGTAGGAGATAGTTGTCGGTGCGAAACAGATGTGCTAGAGTCATCTACGAAGTTTGTATCTTGGTATTGTTCATCCTCTTTTCGTTCCTGTCAGTACCATTCCAAGAGACTGGAGGATGAGTTTGAGAATTAGATGACCGCAAGTCGAGTACTCACTATTTTTGGTTTGACATACCTGACAACACGTCGACGATCAATGTAGCAAAAGGAGTAGGACAACACCGCTTGATCCGGACATCAAGAACAGCTACCAGAACATAGTACAGTTCGACTGCACTATGTCCAGTAGTTGACGTGGCTCGAGGGCGAGCCACAAGATTGTGTTGGAGGCCTGTTGGCAGGCAGTTTGATGGGGAAATGTCGTGGTACCACCAACACTGTGACACACCGGAGGAGGGCGTGAAAGGAGTATTTTGTGTTAAAGAATACCGCAGTTGGCGGGTTTTGGGTCACTTGGACCATATATTATGTAGTAGTGAGTTAGTTGTACCGCAGTACATGGGTTTTTGGGGTCATTTGGACCGGGTTAGGTAGATATGGGGTCAATTGTCCATAGTGTCGGTTAGGAAGTCAGTTGTAAGTGGACAAATATTGTAAGGGAAAAAGCCTATAAATACATGAGATTTGTAAGTGTTAGATAGACAAGGAATGGAGAAGAAGAAGACCAAGTGTGTGCGAGATCTGTGTTTTTGCTTCTGGTATATGGTTGCGACATTAATATAATGATGTTTTGGAATGAACCTTGTGTAATGTTGCAATGTGTGAATGTTGTTTGATGCAATGTCTGTTTACTATTGCCATGATGATAACTACTGTGATTATGTAATATGTTTTATGTGATGATAAATGCTGCGATGAAGTAATATGGTATAACTCTCTTGCTAAATGTTTAAAGTTTCTGGTTAAGTACTGCAATAGGGTTAGTCCATGCAGCCACAACTATCCTCCTCCCTCGGTGGAAACATGGTTCCGTCTGCTCTTCCTAGACGCCTCGGGTGAGACCTCATCCACTCTGTGGGTGTTGCTGGGTGGGCTCAAACTTGCCCGGGCCGGTGCTTAGGGAGACTACGGTATGTGTCGATAGTGAGGTGAAACCCTGTCGACTAAGGTCACGTTGGTCAAAACTATTCCACTCAACTACTCACACACAGGTAGATATATGGAGTCTTTTCAATTTGGAGGTGACATAATAGAAGGATTTGATGGCTGGAAAATTCATAGAGGTAGTGCTTATTTATTCTTTGACAACTCCTAACAAACCCAACCTCTCCTCCTTCTCCACCAATCCCAATCAATAATCGAAAACAACAAGGTTAATTACATTTTCTTAGTGTTACACCTCAAATTGTCACACCATGTATCATTGAGGGTATTCATGTTATATTACGATGAGAAACATGATGTTTGTGCTTCCTAGGGCTCATCATGTTGGTCCCTTCCTTAGTCACACTTGGAAGCAAATACTGGACTCATTGGGGCTCGAAATCCTACCTACCAAACCCCCTAAACTTCCTCATCCTGATATTTCTACGCCCTGATAATGTGTCTAGTAGTGAAATTTCACTCCTTGCATGCCTATGGGGGAGTGAAAATATCCCCTTTTTTCGCTCTATACACCACTTTGGGGGAGCAAAAATTCCTCTTTTGACCAAATTCCTTGATTTTTGGGTCTGGATCCGAGCTTGATTTTAGGGTAGATCTTCCTAACCTTCGAATATGTGCTCAATATCTATTCAAGCTAACCTAATATCCTTATATCCACCTTATTCTCATATAGATCCATTTCCTTCTCTAAGTAGTTGGCCTCCCAAATCATACATAAGGAGGCTCATCCTTGGGTGAAAGGGGGGAGGGAAAACACTTAGAGAGGTGGAGATGATGATCCCAAGAGCCTTGAACAGATATTGAAGGGGAGTTGAAGGAGTTCAAATCAATCATAATTAAGGTATAACACATGTTGTATGGGTTCCTTATTACTTTCTTCTTAATACAACTTATCTTATTCCTCCCATTTTCACGTCTTTAATGGTGAATGCATGGAATCGTCTATCTTTTCATAGTTAGATCTTTGTTTATATATATATTTCTTTGGCGAAGCTATTGTCTTTCCATTGTGAACAAGTTCATACGCCCATGGTCAAAGGCTAGGATCTAGAGAAACATAGGATCAGTGAAGAAAACCATCGAAAGTGAGGTAGGTCATCTTCTTGCTTTGTCATCCCATAGCTTTCCTGTTTATGTATGTGCTATATCTAGGAGGACTATGGTGTCTTTTTGTTATCTTTATGTCGTGGGTAAGAAACTAGGGGCCTCTTCCAATCCTAAGAGGATATAAACCTATCTGTAGGGATATTTTCCTAGAGCACTTAGACATACCTTTGTTCATGTATATTGTAGTTCCTTGGACTATCACTGGATAGACCAGTCCCTAGGCCTTCGCCCACTTTCAGCCTTGGCTTCTTCACATTGTGTCTTTGATACCATATTGGATTATCATTACACATAGGTTGAATAGAGAGAAAGAATAACATATCATAAGGAAAACACCAAACTATAATCCATCAATTACTCGTATATGTTCTTACATACATATGAATGGATAAGAGAGAAAAGCTACATAGCTTCTTCTTTATTCATTATTAAATCTAAACTACATTATGTACTATTTATTTATGTAAACTAAATGCTAAATTATATTAAATGACCATTATTTAAAATTTACCATGTTTTATAATCTTGGATTTAAAGAATCTTAGAAACCAACCTATTTTTCCAGTGTTGTAGGATCCAACTACAAAATCTTAAGAGCACATCATATGTAATACTTATCAAAAATTTCAAAAATGAGAAGCATTGCTTCCAAATGAATTTCATTATTTGTTAAAACATAATCAATCATTAATTTAATTTGTGTGTTCCTGCAAAATCAATAAGACTCTCCCTTGGGAAAAGCATGGATAAAAGTGAGTCATTTTGAAATAAAAAGTTGAAGCACTCCACACAACATTCTAATCCATAGATAGAATAGTCAAACTCACCTTTAGATGAGTCTGCTTCCTCAGATGGATTCATCTAGCCAAAATCCTTGGCATGCATTGAACCATAAAGAAGCTTGCTCAATACTGTCATTCCAGGGTGGTTGTGGAGGGGAATGATGGATGATGATAGCATGCAAAAAATCCCAATCTGCACTTAACAAAGCAGTTTAGAAGTTTTCCACCTCAACCTGATCCCATGACATCAGTTAAAAATGTAGTTGTCATAAGTCAATTTCTTCAAATATTTTGAGTGAAAATGGTAGGTAATTAAAGGTGTGATCTTGGTGTTGTGGGAACAATTGAAATGAGAATATTTTTCCAATATAGATAGACAATAAAATAACATTGGCTAGATTAGATACAACACCATCATGTAAAGGATTTGATCAAAATCCTGGATTTCTAGTTCATCATTTCACATTTATAACAATGGATTCAAACATATACTAAAAAGGTGTTATTTATCTCATGTAAGGATAACCAATTTCTCATTTCTCACCAGAAATATTTCACACTCGTGTGTGTGCATATAAGTAATTGGAAGCATGTATCATTGGCTTCCATTGCACTCCTTCTTTCCATTAATTCCAAATTGAGAACTTGTGCCTCCTCTTCTAATCCCACATCAGAAGGATTCATGGTATCTGTAAATTTCAAATATACAAAATTAAAATCAGATTGGTCCTGATAGGTAATCTAGTCAATTATAAAATATTAAACATCACATAAAAACGTAAGCATAATTACACCAATAGGTGTTTATATTTTAGACTTTGGGGTGGACTAGCGCCTCTACTTTTCCTAGATTGCACGGGGATGAGACAAGTGTACTGTCTATATTTATTTTGTGGTAGTCATTCCAATTTAGGCATTAAACAATTGAACATCCTACTGCAACAATAGGGATTAACAAATATTGGTTCCTTTCTAAGATCCAATGAAGGAGATGAATTGATCTTGACACTCACTTTCCTCTGATTGATATTGAAAACTACTCGGCCCTATTCCTACACAGAGGAACAAGGTACCCCTTATGCTCACAAGGCCTAAGGTGGAAGTATCATCACAGTATTTTCTAGATTCATGAATATCAGGAACATATATGTATAGAGATCTATCTTTGAACTCCTCGATTCACCACAAATTCGAAGTGGATTTGGCGGAAGCATGCAAAGCCTCATGAAAAAGTAGCTCACTAGAGGCTAGCTTAAAAAGTCCTCTTCTACCAAAATACAACAAAAATATGAATGGATCCAAAGACAGTAGTGTGCCAGATTTCAAGTATCATAATGATGATGTTGGGCATAATATTTTGGAGATGCAGTTGGGCCTAAATGTTATAGGACAAGTGGCTTGAAGATTCTGATATAGAAAACTCAACGATGGAAACATTCCAAGAAAATCTATATTATATAGATTTTCTATTCTCCTGAATCTGTGACAATTTGAAAGATGCGTTGGGGAGGTTCAAGCAAGTTAGGAGCCTATGAAAATTGTCCTATAATACCATAAATTATAGAAGGTCTCAGAACTTTCTCTTATCCATTGGAACTTTCTCTGTATACAATTGTTAAGATAAGGCTCTTTCTGAGATATTGTTCAAGAAAACTCTATTTGATAAGTTTTCTTTTAACCACTTGATAATCAATGATCGTAGATTCACAAAATTCAAAATGATTGTACTATGTACATGACTTATGCGTATGGTATATGTGATTGGAGCAACTACAAATTCATTCAGTTACATGGGTGCAAGCTATCAATCATGAAAAAATAATCCAATGCATTACACTAATATCCCATTAGTGCATGATCTTCCTAGGGGATTATCCCATGAATGGTTGGTTAAGCCTCTCATGTCTGAAGGTGTTGGTGTAAATTTCAAATCTTTTAGATTCCAACCCGACATGTAGATGGAATTCACTTTGTTAGAGTGGAATTAGGGCTCATATCTCTCCACATGTCTTTGAAAGAACTTAATAATCCCAATTTACGAATTAGATAATAGATTAACAAATGGCATTTGTATACATGCACAACTTGCTTCTACTGAGAATTCAAAATCACCCAAAGGGGAAGAGCTTGGCAATTTTCTGACTTGAAGTGATTTGGTAAATGACCGGCACTGACAAGTGTTTTGACTCCTCCTTGTTTTGAACACGAGCCCACAGATTTACATTTTCCACAAATTCACATATGTACAAAATTGTTTTCTTGTTGTAAGGTTCTATACTAACAAAAATATTTAGGCCGGAGATCTAAGCAAATGTTTGATTAGTCAGTTCTTCATATAGATTTAATCGATATATATTTAACTCTTCCTTCACTCATATGATGAATGCGCTTGGACTAAAATGACCATGATTTTTACCAAATCCTACTCAAATGGATTTATCTTTTTAAAAGGAAGAATGTGTGATGACATTTTATAGATCGAGCTTTCATCTAAAGTGGTAGGACATTTCAACTTGTAGAAGTGTTATTATATATAGAAAGAATGTTTAGTAATGAATGATATTAGTTGTATACTCTCTTTAGGAAATTTGGCTGTTGGTCAATATTTTTTTTTCATAGAAGAACATTTGGTCAATCTTTTTATTCTGTCTCTCTCCTCTAGCTAATTTTTTCTGCTTGTGTGTTTGTTATTCTTGTACATGCCATAAGCTTGGTAGAAAAGTAGAATGCATTTTTTTTGGTAGAATAGAGAGCATGTGTAAGAATAATTACAAAAGTTGCTTAGGTGTAGTTAAAGTAGAATTGAAGAGAAAATTTGAATATTTGACAACAATTGTGGAGTACTTTTATTTTTACAATTTGAGAAATTGAAGATACAAGTTGAAGAGATGAAACCTGAACCTGAACACTAATGTCTTCAACAAGGTTGAGAATTGGTAAGATATAAATCATTAATCCAATAAAATTCGGTGTGGATAAAGGATTGGGGAGAATATTAAGTAAGATATTGAATTGTTTTGCACTCTGTCACTCCCTCCCAACTATTTTAAAGAAGATATGCTCACAAATTTCTAATGCAACTTTAGATTATATTGATGATGGGGGTATAAAGCTACTGGTAAATTCCAAGGAAAAGCAAGTGCCTATTGTTGTTAGTGAAAGATGTTCCTCAACAACAGGAGAGGGTAACCTAGATGAGTCTACAATAAGGTTCTCTGTTGATAAAATCCATTCTAATCCTAGTGACCATGCATATGAAAAAAGTAGCATTTTTCATAAAGGAAGTAAAGGACCTTACTGTTTCTAAAGAGAGTCATGATGTTTCCATCGATTACTTGTTGAATAAAATTCAGAAAATTGGAAGGCTTGATCCTTAGAAAGCCACACCTAATACCCACAAGGCTTTAGAGTACCCATTTAGTGAGGATTTAGGGGATTTAAACTCTTATATAGATGGAATTGGCAATATTCTTGTCTGTCCGTGCATACTCTCTGAACATAAATTTGCTGGAAGATTCTTGTCTTTGCTTTTGTTGCATGAATGGCCGAACAGGGAAAGTTCAAACCCCAAGGAAATTGAGTTGTAAGAACACTCTCTATCACACATGCAATTCCTTTTTCACTTCAATTACTGATGGTAAAAATATTTTTCATAATTATTTTTTTAATGTGTATTAGTCATGAAAACAAAAAATGAAAGTTATTGGGCCGTTGGGATTGACCTTTAAATATATTCTATAAAATTGCTTTTTCACTTCAAATATTGATGGTAAAAATAATTATATTTTCAATGTGTATTACTCATGAAAGAAAGAATTAAAATTTATTGGGCCGTTGGGATTGAACATTAAACATATTCTTTAATAATAATCATAATTTATTTTTAAGCCTAGAGTCAAGCTAGACACCAATTTGGTGTATGATACCCCCTTGTTTGTGGGACAAGGGAAACCCTCTACACAGTGATGTCATTGCTAATGTCTACATATGTATACATATCCTACCCTCCGCTAAATTCTATTATGTTTATTATTCCCAATGGAGATTCTAGTGGCTTCTGCTTCTTCCTATATTGGGTTTTCTCTTGGCCATTCTTTCGGCAGAGCATTGGCAATAGCGGAAGCACTAAGCACGATAGTTGTTTTGGATTTGATTTGATGACCCATATTGACAAGCATTCAATTATATTATTTTTTATGTGAAAAGATGGGTGTTTGTGAAGTTATATATTGTAAACTACTTTGTATTGTATGAAATTATCAAATTTAGTTCATGATCTAAGCAAATGTAACAGTGGGGAGTAATTCAAAAATATTGAATGTAATGGGATGAACATCTAGAAGTGCCACCACAATGCATTTTATTATTTGTCCATTAATGGATTTGTAATTTATTGTTGGTTTACCATATATATAAGTTTCAATATATTATTAGTGTTATGTTAATAAGGAGTATTTTATATTAATATAATGGTTGATTAGTGGTGGAGTAAATATGTTGAGTGATTATTGGTGATTATTGTATATTTCTTATGTAACATAAAAATTATATATGGTAAACTACTCTATATTTTATATGTGTTTATTATATGTTTTAAAATATATTTTGATGATTAATAGATCGCTACAAAATGGACATGCAGATGGTAGAATGGTCAACATGTTTGTGTTAGCCACAAACTTATGGGTTATGCTAGGATTGAGTTGATTTTGAGTTCACATGGCGAGAATGTATCACTCCGATCTATGAGTTCTTTTGAGGACGAGATAATGGAATCAAGGGAAACATGGAGTCACGACTGTATGAAAGGAGACTATAGGCTAGATGCATCATCAATTTGTTGTCTCGCTATGATGTTGTGGTCACTAGCAATGAATTGATCTATATATATTGAGACCCCCCTTGTTTGTTGGATGGTAAAAGTCCTCTTGGTAAAAGTGGTGTTATTTTTATACATGCTAACTAGTGGGCCTCTACTCCACTAATCCCTTATATTAACCTCACATTAATCCCTTTTAGAGATATTTTGTCTCACAAACATGGGTCTCAAATGTCAATTTAGCATTTGGTTAGGTTGTAACTTTAATAAACAAGTGGTTTTCGTATCCCTTTTCTTCATGTTTTGAAATTTAAACACCATGTTAACAACATTTATTTTGGTGGTTTATATATATTCCTTTTAAGTTCATTTGATTATGAAAAACTCAAGGAGAGGCATAAAAAAATTGAAAGTGCAAAGTTGTTTCTAAAGTATTTGAAATTTAAACACCATTAGTGTAGCAATTAATAACCAATACTTGTCACATAAAAAGTTGAGTACTTTATTGGGAATGAATATGAAATTGGTGAGGAATTCAAATCCCATCATTATATTTGGCAATGAATATGAAACTGGCGAGGTTCAAATTCCCATAGAAGGATGTTTAACCATCACATATGTAGAAACTTCTTGGTACATGATAAGCACATTGAAATGGATATTATATGAATCCATCTACAATGTTACAATTTACTACATTTTAACACTGCAAATGGATTCAGAGATCCCCTACTAAATTTTAACACTGCAGATGGATTCAAAAGCCCCTTAAATTTTAACACTATAGATGGATTCATAGACCTCCTAAAGGGGTCTCAGAATCCACTTGCAGTGTTAAAATTTGGTAAATTGTACAAATTCATTGTCAAAATTGTAATTTTCCATTGTTGGAGCGACACAACTAAAAATAACCAAATAAATGACCAATTTTTATGTGGTCATTTTTAGTTTAGTTATGTGGTGCTTGCGATATCTGAGCTTGGGATGGTTTTTATCAATGCTTATACCACATATGTATTCAAAATTAATTATGATACCTTAGGAAGGATGTAAAGCTTATCAGCAAATTGCTTCTACTCTAAGAACATAAGACTATGTATAAGGTCGTTATTGTAAGCAGTGAAAATATTCTTCATTCATTAATGTTGAGCTATGACACACGAGGAGGTATACAATTTACTAAATTCTAACACTGCAGATGGATTTAGATACGGGGGTCTATGAATCCATCTGCAGTGTTAGAATTTAGTAAATTGTACAAATTCATTGTCAAAATTATAATTTCCCATTGTCAGAGTGACACAACTAAAAATGACAAAATAAATTATGAATTAGTCCTTTATGTAGATAATTCTACCTTATGGCATTTTCTGTCACAAGAGGTAGTCTTATTCCTCAGTATTGAGACTTGGAAGCTAGAGTTAGGGTAGACAAATATGTTTAATTGCTTTGATACCATAGAGTCTATAAAATTGTGTGTACTTCCACTATCAACCAATACTGTCACTTCAATATTTTTCATGTAGCCAAACATTTTGAGAGTTTGGGGTTGATATATACTAGTCATTGCAGCCACCTAGAGTGTTGGAGTTCCATTGGCTTCCTAAATGTTGGATTCATCACTTTGTTTTTGTGCATGAATAAGATACATCAATAGATTCCTCATCATTATCATTGTCATTATCATTTTTTTCACGGGAAGAAAATTTTTCTACACTTGTGACGTGGATCCCAATTAGGAGCATTACACTTAAACCACAAATTATTTTCCTTCTTTTTATTTTTTCTTAGGTGGGGGGGAATATAAGAAGGTGATGGATATGATCTTTGTTTTTCTTCAATCAGTTTAGCTTTTTGATGTGCATGTTCAACATCCTTGATGTTTAGTACTTTATTCTCATTTTGTATACTTGGTTTCAACCCACCAATGGCAGTTTGTAGAAGGCGTTTGCTAGATACGTCATTGAAGCGAGTAGCTAATACACAGACATTGTTAAAATATTCATCCATAGTCCCATTTTGCTGTAGATGACTGAGATTGGTATATAGTTCATCCTCTTCTATATCTTGAAATCATTTTCAAAAAAATTCTTTAAGGTATCTGAATCTCTCATCAATCCTCCTCCACATTTCGAGTCCCACCATAGAAACCAATCACGGACTAATTTTTCCAAGTACATTTCCATAATGTTGATTCAGTTGTTTTCATCACATATTTTGTGCACAGCAAAATATTTTTCAACTTTACCAGTCCATTGTGTTCCTTCTCGATTGTCTTTTCCATCAAACTTTGGTATGCCAATTTTTACTTTGTGTATGGCATTGTTCAACGAGCTTCTATTTAATGAGCAATGCGGCTGCAATGATGAATGAGGAATAATAATTCCATTATTTGTGCATTTGAGGCCTCATAATAAAATTTAAATGATAGTACTTCATCATGTCTTTTATTGATTCCTTGTATTGAAACATAAAGTTTAGAATCAATTTTGGAATAAATTTCATTCTCCATTTTGTTTCGCTAAGTCCTCGAAAGAGCCGCTAGTTATTTTCTCATGGTTTCTTGTATGCATGTTTAAAATGTTTTTAGACAATGTGGAGAAATAACTATTAAATAATAATAATAATAACTATTATTACAATATATATAATAAGGAATTAAAAAAAAATATAATAATAATAATAATATAATTATTATTATTTTGAAATGGTGTGTATTAGCATGGAGGGCGAAGGGTTGGAAGAAGGCTCGGGGCATGGAGAAGGGAGAAGGGGTAAAGCATGGCATGGGGTGTGGAAGGTAGGAAGTGGATGGAGGGAAGAGGCACGCGAGTAGTGTGTGATAGAGTTGCAGAGAAGGCATGGGGAGTAGTGAATGAATGAAATAGGTGTGGGGGAGAGTTGGAGTCACAACAAGGGCATTGAAAGGTGGTAGAGTAGGGGGACAAGTGTGGGAAATATAACAAGGAGGATGTAGTGAAGGAGAAAGAAGAGGAGGGCGTGGACTAGTGTGAAGGAATGTTGGAGAGAGTGGAGCAACATAAGGGAATGTTGGAGGTGTGGAGCAATGAAGGAGGGCTTAGAGTAGCGAATGGGATGAGGAGCAGAGGGAAAGTGGAGAAATAGACGTGGGCATGGGATGAACAAGGGGAGGGTGCAGTAGAGAAGCACGAAAGAGACGAGAAGCCTTTGACTTCACACTTCACAGGTTGAATGACATTATCTTCTTTGAATCCCATGTAGCTTGGTCTCTTCCTCTAGGAAAACTAGCTCTGATACCAATTGATGGATTATTTTTCCAAAGAATAAATATATTTATTAATAATTCAATGATAATTTTACAATAGATTACTGTCTGGCTATATAGAATATCAAAGAACACATTGAACATTGAACATTGTGTCTTTTCAATGCCGATGGAAAATAAATAATTAATAATTTAATATTTTAGTTTATTACATAAATGGCCTTTAGCAACCATGAATCATGGAAATTGAAACAACAAAAATGACAAGGAGATATGGATGTTGGATGGAAACTTAAATGACTAGGAAACGCTGGGAGAGAATTCCTACTACTTCATACTTGAAAATTGAAATGCCCTCCTCACAGGAAAAACTGAAATGACCATGTAATGGAGATAAAGGGAAAATGACAAGAAAATGTCACCACACCTTACTGCATAATGGAAACAACAAGATGGATGATTAATTGATTGATTATGGGTATTAAGAATTGTAGCATGTTATATTATTCGCTAATAATCCATAGCTAAATGAATAATGTTAAATATCTCCCTAATCAATGTAAGGAAGTTATCACATTTAATATTTGCCCTCAATTTAATATAAAATTATGTTGTCATTAAATCCCGCTCACCCAATGTTTTGAAATAAAAACACCTATTATCATAGTTAATTGTTTATTGCTAATTTGAACTTTTATATATTTAATTTTAAAAAAATAACAATAATTAATTTCTTCGTATTATGAATAGTTAGGTTAAGAAGCTAGATTGTAAAAGTTATAGTAATAATTAAATAATAATAAATAATATTACAAATTATAAGTAATATTTAATTTTAAATTAATTTTATAATAAAAATTAATTATATTATTGAGAATATTAATTAAAATTTTGTTTAATGCTTAAAATGAACACATGAAGGATGTTATACATTCAATATTGAGAAATTGACGGGTTTTAAATATAATTTAGAATGAAGATGGTATGAAATGATCTTATGTAACTTCAGGGATTAAATATAATTTAGAATGAAGATAATGTGAAACTATCTTGGATTCAAATAATTGAAGTTAGATTGTAAACGTTATTGTAATAATTAAAATAATAAATAATGTTACAAATTAAAAGTAATATTTAAGTTTAAATTAATTTTATAATAAAAATTAATTATATTATTTAGAAAATCGATTAGAAATTTGTTTAATGTTTAAAAGTAATACAAAGATTGATTAGAAATTTTATACATTCAATATTGAAAAATGGAGAGATTAAATATAATTTAGAATAAAGATTGTATTAAACAATCTTATGTTCATATATATATATATAAAGTTGATACATTTTAATTAGTAAAAAGCATTACATTATTTATATATGTATGTAATTAAATCATGATATAGGATTTAATATTTATAAAATCATAAAAACTAGAGATGTTAAATCTATTTCATTTAAAAAAAGAATTAATTTAAATTATATAATTAGAAATAAAGAATGAAAAACCTATCTTTTAACCAAAAAGATTTAAGAATAAACCATCTCTCAACTCAATTGAACCAACCTAATTGCTCTTACAGTGAATGAATCTTTTCAGAATTGAGCATCTCAAGTAACTCATTCAACCATCAAACACTCATGGAAAACAATATCTATATTATATTAACCTAGAGTACAAGGTTTAAACACTATGGCAAACTATATAATTAGTGGAAAAATTAGAGTACAAGGTTTAAACACTATGGCAAACTATATAATTAGTGGAAAAAAATTAGGGTAATGAACATAACAACCACAACATTTTTATTTTTCATAACCTAAAAGAAATTAAAGAGCTTGAAAGTTATTGGTATTTGAGAAAATTTTCAATGGACAATGTTTGAAAGGTGGAAAATGTTGAAGGGTGGTAATTACTTCCCTAGACTCAAGAATATTTTAGTTTTGTGTGAGTAATGAAATTAACATATTCAAAATTGATGCATTGTATATGAACAAATAGTTGATAGCTAGTTCATTAAGAGATGCCTTCATAAATGTATGTATTTAATGAGTCAATAACGAGAGATGCCTTAATAAATGTATTTAATCAGTCCATGAAGTAATAGAAATGCAATGAAATATTCTCTAACGTGACCAAACACGGAATACTTGAGAAATGCAATGAAATATTCTCTAAAAAAATACGAGGATTAAGTTGATATCGTTAGGTAAATCCAGTGATAAAGAACACAACCGGTTAAAGTGAGATCACCGGTGTAAAAGAAGAAGTCTCGTGAGAAGAATCTGTGCGAAGAAAAACCGCCCACCGCCATCGTTATTGAAGAGGACCAGTCAACGTAAATAGAAGAGACGTCCGGACATGTATGGAGAGATTAATTTGCCTATCTCCATAATGCATATGCAGGTGAAGTATTTAACATTTTTTGGAACATGTCATATTATAAAGGCTCACAAAAGAATTATAAAACGTTTAGATATGATTTCCTATACATTTTTATATACGCAGCATATATTTGTGTTATGTGGGCAATAAAAAGAGTAATGAAAGTTTTGTGAAGGTTTTGTTTTTTCATAATGGAGTTATGAAATCTCTAGAAAAGTATTTTATGAAAGTTTGTGCATTTTAAAAGGGTTTTATTAAAATTTATGAAGATTTTTTTTTTAAAGAAATAATTGATGATTAAAAGGAGAAAAAAAAAGAGAGTAAGAGTCCAAAAAATTGAAATCTGATTGTAAGAAAATGTTTTATTAAAAGGTATGAAGATTTTTTTTTTTTAAAGAAATATTTGATGATTAAGAAGGGAATTCTGCTTGTGAGAAGAGAACACCCAAAAAGGGTAGATCATGTATCATTTATGTGGAAAAATCTTTAATGTTTTGAAGTGCCATAAAGGTAGAGAAGGAACCAATAGAAGTTGAAGTTCAAGCTTCTTCTTGGTTTAAGAGATGGCATATTGCCATAATAAGAGGATCTGAAAAAGGAGATCTTGCATTAAGGGGGAACATGTATCACCTTTTTATAGGTGCTATACTACCAAAATAAATCCATTTTTTATTTTTTATTTTTTATTTTTTTCAGTGGGAGTGGGCGATAAGGAAGGAAGGACGAAAGATTGAGAAAGAGAGAATCTGAAGGCCGAAGTCATCCAAAAAAGAAGGTGGATGCACTGTTGAGAGCAATTGTCATGGGTCAGAAAAGAAGACTCAAGCAGTTCAAGAGAGAGAACAAAAGACCAAAAGCAATAGTTGTAGTGGAAAATGAACATCAACTCATGGGAAACTTCTCAAAGACATGATATATATCAAATACTATAGCAAAGATAACATATGAGGTACGACATACAAGTTTTTATTTCCCACCACCAGTTTTCACTTGTAAAATCTATGATATGTGGGTTATTAAAATGAATACTAGATTACATGCAGAAGACTTACGTGATCCGGATCTTGGGAGCTGAAAACCGGAAGGCTTGAATGGCGAGAGAGGAGGAGAAGAGATAGCTTCAAAACTGAAGCGAACAATGAACCAGTTGTGAGAAATACAAAGTAGTGAGATCTGGGCTATGAATAACATAGATGGAAAAACATAGAATATATATGCCACATGGAGGGGTGAGGCTCAAAGAACCCTCTTTGAGCCTCACCTCTCAAACTATACTAAGAAAGAAACTCAGAACCAATACCCCAATAATAACTCAATAAAATAAGAGAATAAGCATGAACAAAAACATATGAAATGAATGGGAGGTGAGGCTCAAAGAGGAGCCCCACCTCTGAAACTAATTACCAATAAGTCACTCAGATCTAATTAATCTCACAATGAACAATACAAAATAGGAGATAAACCAAATGAGTAACTTGTTATTATGAGAATGTTTGCTAGGCCTTTATATAGCATTATTACAATGTGTCTTGAGGCCATACCATGGGCCAAAACTATGTGCTACCAAATACCATGGATGGGAGAGGGTGTTCTCTCCATTTAATGCTTTTATGATTAAATGGGAGAGGGTGGCCTCTCCATTTAATGCTTTTATGGCTTATACATCCAAATTTAGACCATATGCCCCCTAAAATTCGGATCATTATGGGATATAATGAAGAATTATTTTCACGAACCTGCCTATGTTGTTGCATTATCTCTCATTCAATAAGATTGGGATGAGAGCATATTACCTAAAATTGAAGCAGTAATACGTGCCAAGGAAGCTTGGAGTATTCTCGAAATTGAGTATAGTGGAGGGCCAACCAACATCGAAGCTAAGTTGTAAAATGTTTCCACATTGGAAGGAGAATCTATGTGTAAAGTAAAGCTACCAGAGAAAGAGAGTAAGGAATACTTTGTTTATGTAGGAGAACATGGTGAATACATCTATGATGAGTCACAAGTGGATGGATGCCATAATGATGAAAATTAATTTGCCAATAAAACAACAATCAAAGCCCATTGTGCACATGCATAGGTGGATGAAGAAGATGAATAAATATAAGTTGTAGTTGAAGATGCTAACGTAGTAGCATGTGATGGGAAGATCCCAATGAAGGAGCTAGTGGGTTAGTGAGTCCAAAAATATTGAACATGATGAGGGTGAAGAATAAATTGCCAATGAAGAAGTATGCTTTGATGACGTAAACCTTGAAGATGATGATGAATATGACCTATGACCTCTTAGTAGTAGATGTTAAATCACTTCAACGAAAGTATGATGATGCACACCTTTAAAATGAAGTCTGGTTAGCTGTGTTGCAACAAAAGAAGCTCATTGATGTGTTGCTTGGAGAATGTCAAAGCTTACTATTAGAAGAAGACCAAGTGGATGATGTCTTGGTTGCAACAGAAAGACATGAAGAAGATGCACGTGCTGATGAGTTTACAACAACCGTAGATGAGGGAAATGAACAATTTGAAGATTGGTTTGCAAATCCCAAGGAAGATGAAGATGATAACCTACATTTTGAAGCAGAGGATGATACAACTGAGGTAAAAGAAACCACAGAAGTTTCACATGGATCAATTTAAATAAGAAGAAGAAGAAGAAGAAGAAGAAGAGAAAGAAGAATAAGAGATTGAGGTAGCCATGAATGATGTTGAAAATGGAATAGAGCAAGATTACATGAAGCTGAATTATAATCTTGTTTTGAATATTATATTGATAATATCGTTATTAGGTGGATTCTTGAAGAGATTATTTTAATCAACAATTGTTGAGTTTTGTTGAGGATGACAGTATGGCACATGATGAGAACAAGTCCATTTCAGGTATGCCCACAGTATAGCATTTGGATATTGAGATTGTAGGATTTGGTATGAAGGGCATTCAAATGATGAAAAGTAGGTCAAGGAAGAAGATAGGAAATCTGGTAATGCAAATGTTGAAGATTGCATTGAATTTTTTTATAGATCATTGGTTTTAAAACATGAGTTATGGAATTGAAGACAAACAATGTAGTTTTGCACCTACCAAATTGAAGATGAAGAAATGACTACAACAATGTTGTGGAAAGAAGAAAAATAATCTAGTTTAAAATCCTGGAGCACAAAGAAGAAGAAAAACATTGAAAGCATCAAAGTTTGGAGAAGAAAGTATAGAAAGAAGCTGCGTCAAGCAGATTGAAAAAATAAGGTGAAGGTAAATATTCTTTGAATGAGTTCTAAGACTAGTTGAGACATAGACCAACATTCATTCACATTTCTATTTTTTATGTAATCCTCAAAGGAATTAAGGTAGTATGTTTTAGTAGCGATTTGATCATTTATTAGTGGTCATAGTTAAGCAGGATTGTTAAAGGATGGTAATGAATCCCACTAGTGGTTATTGACGAGTGAAGAATTTGTTATCTTTGTGTGAGTCCCAACTCCAAGATTGACATAGTCAAAATTGGTGCATGTATCTAGATAGATATTTGGTAGCTAAGTCATTCCAGATAAGTTTCCATAAATGTATTTAAATCATTCATGAAGTAATAGAAATCAATAAAGTGTTCTCTACCTCTACTGTGTATTTTGAAAGAAAATAGATAGATAAAGAACATAATGGACTTATAAAAAGCCTATCAAACTTTATGGTGGATTTATTGGAATGCAATTAAATATTTTTGAGTTGTGTTAAAGATGAAGTGACTAATGGAATCTGCACCCCAAACATGTCATGCCACATTATAAATATATAGTAGTGGATATTATTAGGTAGAAAAATCCCAAAAATATAAGAAATTGGTATTATACATAAACATAATGACCCAACAGTTAAAAAATATTACTTTTTTTCAAATTCATTCTTTCCCTTCTCTCCAATATTCTAATTTACTTCTTAGTACCAAGAATTTATCAAGGAATTGAATTTGATTAACCATGAGTTTGAAACTGCATTGAACTTTTAATAATTTAGTCATATTGTATAATAATGAATACTATAGTTTCCCACTTATAAGGGAAATATAATAAAACATTACAAGCTTACCAAAGCAATATTACAAGTAGCTTGTTCCCAATCTCTATGAGTTGATTAATTTGCTCCATTCAAAACTTATAAATATTCTCTTCACCATCAATGCTTCATCAATAACCCATAGAGGGTTTCAAAAGCTTTGCAACACTTCATAAATTTTGTGTAAGTGCAGCGCTTTTCCATTTTGATTTGACTTTCCACGAGGACAATATTTTTATATAATGAAATGGGGGTAACAATGTTGAAAATCCTTCATGGACCATATGTGGATTAGGATACCAAGAACACATCAATCTACTCACCTCAATCCTCCGTTGAAATTTAGCTCCTATGGGATTTCATAAAGGAAACATACTTGATTCTCACACTCCAATTTCTACTCACCATGTGGGATTTCATAAAGGAAACATACTCGATTCTCACACTCCAATTTCTACTCACCATGTCATTGTTAGTGTTGTGGTCTTTACTTTTCTAGCTACCCATTTCTTTCTCTCTACTCCCACCAAGCTCGCTACGTACATACTCCCCACCTTTTCCCCTTAATATGTAGGTGTCTCATTATATTTCCTCTTTCTTTTTTTGAGGGAATCTTCTAAGGTACCAAAATTAGTTCACCTTGATATGGCCTCTTTTTTATATTTCCCTTTTTTTATTACTACTAAATTGCTATGTTTGAGACTCATAAGCTACTAGATTGCTATGTTTGAGACTCATAAGCTAGTTCATTTTCCTTTGTTATTGATATCAAATAAGATTTTGATAAAATAAAACATAAAACAATAAATAAAAAATATTTTAAATTGAAGGCATGCAATAAAAAATATTAAACATTTATTTAACAAACAAAATCTCTTGTCATAAGATACATAAGATACATAGTTCACGTGAGAACACAAACACACAACAAACTTATGACATAGTTCACGTAAGAACACAAACACACAACAAACAATAAATATAGATGAAAAGAAATGGTATGAACAATAATTTTTCAGATTTTGATGGTTAACCTACAATGCAATTGTTCATCCAATCATTTTATTAAAGTTGGTAATATATGTTCAAATGTTAAGGACGACCACTCACAACACCATTCACAAAATATAATATATAAACTTACATGGCATATGTATATGTATATGTATGCATGTTTGTGTATTTGAAATATTTGAAATTAATGACATTATGTTTATGTTTGTGTAGTCAAGGTATTGTAAGTTACTTTATTCACGCTAAACATATAGAGAATTGAATTTTGATTATTTTATTTTCAACGGTGAAAAAATCTTAAACAATATTTTTTTCGTCATTTTCATCGAGGACATGTACTTGGATTTCTTGAACGACGAAAAGTTTGGGGATATAATCCAAGCCATTTGCATGGCAATGCTCCAATTTACAACTAGATTACAACCCACCTACAACCTCACATAATGTAAACTTGATAAAGTTTATGTGGTTGGAACTTGAGATGTAAAACAAAATATAAAGTGGAATTGGTTTCACATACTATTTTAAATTTTTTGATAATACAAGATGAACCTTTACATCTTCTCACACACTATTTTCTTGTATACTTACCTTGTATACTACTTTTCTTCCATTTTTTTTTTTTTTTTTCCATTTACAATAACTTTTCATTTTCCACTTCTCAAGTTCTTTCATAAATATATACTTCCACCTCGCTTCCTTATTATAGCATACTTTTTGCACTATTGGATATAATTGCTAGTTGATAAACTAAGGAAGATGAGAGTGTTGGTAGGTAATACATATTTTTTTTTTCACTTACACTAACTTCACATTTTCCACTCCCTACTTCTTCCATAACTACATACTTCCTTCTTCCATAACTACATTACTTCCACAAGTAGCCTCCTTATTATGCATACATTTTGATAACTAGCGACTTAATGAATGAGCAATAATTTTGTAGAGGACACAATCTCTTCTCTCAATTAAAAGAACCCTCTAGACTTGAGGCATAGGCTATTAAGACCACATGTATGGAGAGGAATTTTTTGAGGGAGATAATACACAACAATTTTAGTTTTTGAGAGCTGTAGGTGAGTGTATTTCTATTTCTCGCTTTGTATTTTTGTTGATTTGGTGATCATTATCCAAGAGAGAGTTTTACCTAAATTGAAGTGGAAATGTAATTTTTTTTAGCTTGATTTAGTTAAAGTTGTGATTCAATTAGTGAAAGTGGATTTAGCTTTATTTTATGTATTTATAAATTTATTATAAATATAGTTTTTTTTTTTAAAATTTAATAAAGATTAAATCTTTTGTGCGGTAAATCTTTCATTAAAATTTAAATTGATTCATCTGGTCATTTATAAAAATTAAGATTCATTTTGTTAAGATAGATTTAACTGATTTAAATCTCTTACCACTACCTAGTCCCTTCATTCTTCTCCTTTTGTGAATTATATGGCCTATCATAGTTCACGGGTCACAAATTAAGTAGTTATGCTATTTTGATAAACCATAACTATAAATTTACTTAATTATTTTTAAAAAAATATGTTTATACATACATCTAATTTTTTTTTTTTAATATATAATACATATAAAATCATTTAAATAAATTCCAAACATTATTAATAAATCTCAAATATTATTATTTAATATTTATTTTAAATAGTACAATGAAACACATGTTAAAATCTATTGAATTTAACTGTAAATTTACATTAGTTATATTTGAAACTACCTGTCAATTTACTTTAGTGATATATTTGAAACTACCCATAAAATAGACGGTTAGTTTTAAAAGGGCACACATTTCGGAACCTTTTAACTCACTGTGAATGAACTTTTCATTCATGTTTCTAGATACAGTTGCTACATTGTCGTTGTGGTAGTTTTGGCATAGTTTTTCTATCGTGAGGTTCACGAAATGATTAGAGATATTTTAAACCATTGCGCACACAATCCCGCATTTTCTACGAAATGAACGAGCGAGATCTGTCTCTAAATACTTCTCGACGCTACATTATTTCCAAATATAAGATCAGCTCTAGAATTATATAGGTTTGCTTTTTGGTAGAGCAATCTTCTTGTTATAGGAAGTATGATCAGAGAAACACAACTAATTTTTTTGTTCACATCAGAAAACAATATCGCATAGTCGGATGAATACAGGAAGCCATGAAAGGAAAGAAAGAACCATGGTTGTCCCATTTCGTAAAAATATGTAGCATGGGCACCCGTACCCTGGGTAGCCTAGCTTACTGGGTACTTGCGTATATGTAAGGTATTTTTTCCGGTACTCCATATTGGCTCCACTTAATGGAGATGCCTTTATAAAAAAAAGGGTATTTATAGGCTAAATGGTATGGGGTACCTCTGAGTACCCAGTACCTATGTTTGGGTACTCAAGGTACGTCCCACTCAGCAAAATGCAATTCCACTAGAGAAAATATAATGACCCCCAACTAAATTTGAACTAAATTTTTGCTAACTGCTTATGGAGTCTAGTTCAAGACTAATGACAAGCACTTTGCAACACTGTTCAAATTCCACTGAATATTGTCCAAATCTGGTAGACTGATTTTGCATTGATTTACAAGCAATGTTTTTATGGTTTTGCTTTCAACACTCATGGAACATAATTTGACTGCCAAATGTGCACATAAAAAATATACATATGTATTTAATACTAAGAAATACACTCACATCAACCTAGTATTACATTTGCAACTTTTTATAGCCTATAATACCAGTACAAATAGGTGTTTAAAATCAGATTTCAAGTGTACCTTCATATTACAGTTTGACTATTTGTTAC
The DNA here is from genome assembly GCA_027924585.1 of Larix kaempferi. NCBI lineage: Eukaryota > Viridiplantae > Streptophyta > Pinopsida > Pinales > Pinaceae > Larix > Larix kaempferi. The sequence goes on along the minus strand of BSBM01001155.1, from coordinate 1,331,192 downwards.
AACTACCTTATATGGCTATTTATCAAATTTTATGTAATTTCCAATCTTCCACTTGATATCTACTATGATTCTATGATTTTTCAATTTTTCGATGTGAATGTTCATTGTTCCATGAATCATTGAATTTAGAATTATAAATTATGATTCATAATTTATGAAGAAATTTGAAATATAACATGTTTTATTTTTATAATATATATATTATAAAAATAATATATATATATATTTTTGACATACCCAAATACTCTATTTCCAAAAACTTAGATATAAAATGACTGAAATCAGAATTAGAATTAATATATTTTAAAGATAATATTTAAATTTCAAAATAAGACACCAGCATGTGCAAAGATATGGCCAAATTATGTTGGAGAAGAAAATCATACAATGACATTTAGAAGATAATTTATAAATTGCAAGATTAGATAGCCACCCGTTCTATATCATAACGTCAAAGAAAGTAAATATCCACATGGTCAGACTCGCCTTGCCACTCATCAAAGAAAAAATAGTGTTTTTAGTATTTCAATAAAAACCAAAAAACTTAAATTATAGTTTTACACTTTTTTGTTTTTAATTGTAGTTCATTATTGTTAAGTACTACTCTATCTTAAAAATCAACATTTGATATTCAGAAAGGATCAACGTTTCTATGTGGACAACATAACATCTAGCCAGCTAATCTGATTCATTGTTGACAACGTTACATTCATTGAAGAAACCCACACCTAATATTCAATAAAAATGAAGATATCTCCAATATCCAACATAAATTTATCTTTTTAACAACATAAATTCATCTCTTTGAACCTAGCTATAAAATAAAATATGTACCAAGTACTGATGAAATCAACTCCAATGCTTCACTGTAGATCATATACATAAGCCATTTCTAAATAAGGTCATAATTGGCATATAAAGTAAATGTAAGAATTTCCATAAAATAAGTAGCTGTAGATTTTAGCATATAACATGAGCGTATTGTGGAAATGACATAGATTAAAAGAAATTCCAGATAAGATAGAATATTTTCATGTAACACCTACGTCCCAGTAGGATATATGGTAAACAATAAATTATGTTACAGTTAGTTTGGTCCTTTGTCAACAACCATAACTACATAACAACCATTGTACATAGATATTGAGATAAAATCGATCAGTCCTGTAAAACTGTCAAACCCAAGCTTAGTTATGAAATATAGTATAACGAAGCTTTATAGTTAGAGGAATATACTAGTAAGTTAAAATATTTCAAGAGCTGAGTGACCGTCACTTGAAGCGGCTGGTAACCTGTATTGGAATTTCGAGATGAATGAAGCTGGCTACGGTCAGTGCAGATTCTATGGTTAGTCTTACAAGGGCAAGAAAGTATCTTGCAAGGTCAAGAAATGCGTGATATAAGGCCAGACGGAAATGGAAAACAAGTCTGGGAAACAGGCACAGGAAACTTGGAGCCGGATGCGGTTAAAATTAGTCTATGTACCAATATTGAGGGAGAACATGGATGCAAAACTAACCTGAGTGAATGAGACGGCTTCAAGAGAGTGTTAGGGTTTTTAGGTTAAAGAAAGCTCAGAGGGGATAGCGCCAAACTTTGATATTGATATCTCCATTCACAGTAAGGGCTGGTGAACAGCCTTCGGTGTTCTCATCATCCATCGCCTTGCGCGTCATTGCACAGACAGCGAAGCCTGGATTTAGTCACATACATCCAGCAACCATTGTTTGCACCTGGAATGTAAAAGGACTAAATATCAGTTATGTTCAACTATGCAATCAAAACTCATCAGCATAAACAAGTATGTGAGCAGACAAGCCTGTAACTTCTTCTTGTTCCAGCCCTCTCTGGAAGTGCTTATTCTTGTTCTCGACTTGAAACTCGTTCGGATTTTTGCATAGCACGCACGAACACATAAATATTTCTTCAAAGGGAGGTTTTTCGAGGTCCTCCATTTACACAACGGGGAGAACCATTTTTAAAAAGCCATTGATGGGCCTGGAGGCTAGGCTATGACTTGTACAAACAATAGCCGGGAATAGGAGAGAATATGGCATAAACCCTAGCCAGTTGTATGGTCAGCTCTGACATCCTTCGAGAGATGAAGGGAAGGAGTCGATCTGACTACGATTACCGCGTCAAAACAGAAAGAGTGAAGGACGGAATTATGAAGTTCGAGTGCCCATGGTTTCAAAGACACAATCAATGAATCTATGTTTGGTGGGACAAAGCGTTAAGAGCAGCTGCAGCGCCTTCACGAGCACCTGTTACCCTTATATCCCGCCGAGCCATATTGCCACGGCCGAGATATATTGAGCTGCTACAACGAATGTTCTTGTCGCTATTTTATTGTTAATCACATTGAAGTATTTTCAATATTTTAATGGTTGAGTAATTTGTAAAGGATTATGTTAAATTTTAGACGTTCTTTCAATAAAAAATTATAGGTAAAATTTTAACGTGACTGAATCTATGTATCTAAGAGGATTATGGTCAAAGTTTAACCATTAGCGAGAGCTATCGCCTGCACAACAAACACGAGATTAAAGTTTAGTCTGTTATATGGCCAGCTCTGACGTACTCAGCGTGAAATATGATGATGAAGGGAGACGTTCTGACTACGATTACCACATCAAAACAAAGAGAATTAAACGGCAGAAATATGACTTTTGACGGAAAATGATTTCAAGCTATTGTGAAGTTTGAACGAATGGCAGAGATGTGGGCTGGGACAAAGTATTAAAGGCCGCTGCAGCTTCACGAGCACCTGTGACTCTTATATCCTGCCGAGACAAACTGTAGCTGCTGAGATGTGCAGCGGGTTCATGTCCTTATCTCCACCTGCCTAATACCACTGTGTACTGATATCATCACCAGCATGAATGAAGGTCATGATCAAATCAGTTGAGAGCAGCCAGAATGGAACAGTATAGCCAGCATTTAAGATTTTCTCAGCTAACATGTTTAATGCTTGACTTTTTCAGTTAACATGTTTAAGGCTACCTACTGAAGTTTGGGTAGTGCTAAATTTGTTCTATCATCTCGAAGATCCTTCATCGGCAAAGTGAGCCAATGAGTTTTTGTACCATTTTCAATTTATTTGAGATGTCGAGATCCCGATGTGCCAATGTTCTAGATCGAGATGTTCTGATTATCTGGAAAGCTCTGAAATCTTGATGTTGTGATAATCCGAGATCCCAATGTATAGAAGCTTCAAGATTCCGGTGAACTGTCAACCCGATAATCTGATACACGTGTTTTGATAGTCAGATATATAACAATGGGCTGAAAGGTTGATATGAAAAAGTTCGATATATTAGTAGTTTGTGATCTTAAATGGATCAATATATCATTTGCCATCTACTTGGAGCTTTCTTGATAGAAAGATTTGATGAATCGGCTTGTAGGGTGTTTGTAGGGCCCATTTTATGAGCAAGACTTACTATGCACATTTGGGGTCCAAAACCTTCTAGGGCTTGTTTAGGGGTCTAAACAACACTTTTAGGGAAAAAAAAACCATTGCTAAAGTAATGGGCCATGAGGTGATTCTAATCTCTGAAAAATTTCCAATAGTCCAAATATTGCTTCAATCTGAGTCTGTATGCAAAAGTTATGTCTCTTGTGTGTTGACCTATCTAGTTAACCACCATGTTACCAAGTGGATTTCATGTCATCACTCATTTTTCACACATGTGGAGTTAGTCACATGCAGACCTTTAAGAAAATTCTAGAAGGACAAATATCCTAATCTTAATTGGGAGTTGAGGGATGCAAAACCCCTAAAATTGACCTTAGACATCTATTGGGCTATGTTAAATACAAGGCCACTAGAAAAAGAAGGTGAACCATTCTTTCGAGGTATTGTATTGTTCCACCGTTTAGCAACAACATGGGAGTGGATGTTAGAGCAGAACAAAGGAGATAGGAGATCTTGTAGTAGCCATCAAATCGTGTCACCTGTGTTACTTCACCTCTAAATGTTGTGTTTTAAACCAAGTGAAAAAATGTTGTTGTATGTCATGTTGTCCAAGGCACGTCCAAGGAAGCCATGGAAGTTGTTGAATTGGTGAAGAAATTGAAAAAGACAAGATAAATTGCATGTCTTTATGAAGTGCTCTTTCGCCATGGTTGTCGAAAAAAAATTGGGGTCTTTAGATATTTAATTTCTGTCATGGAATTTTATGTTCATTTTCATTTTCAAAACAATGAAAATTATCCTCTACCTGGGGTGTTTTGTAACAAGAAAATTATAAATGACATGATGAACTTCTTATGCCTCGGTAGGAGAATGGTATTTATGGCTTCGACCCATATATATATATATATATATATCTAAGAATTTTCAATAGCGGATCTTAGATGTCTAAATTTAGCTAATACAACCTAGAACAAACAAAGAACCTTAGATCCTGACCAACTCATTTCTTCATTACTTTTAACACTCCAACTTGTCAATCTTTGCTCATTTTTTGGTCGAACCTTGATTCAGTGTTGGTGAGAATATTGGAGCAACATCAACCTTAGATTCTTCACTAACCGATTGGATTCCCGGTGAATTATAATTTTGAACAGTCTTTGTGTTTTTCAAGAAAGTTTGCATGCAAAAGGGTTTGAGTCATTTTATTTGAATATTTTGAATTTTCTTTTGGGTATTTCTCTACATGGTAGTTTACCCAAAGGCCACTAGGGTAGTTTAAATTCTTGAAACAGAAATGGCAACTCCACTAGAGAGTTTTTCCGTTTTGGGTGGTTAGGGATTTTTCTATTTGTTGTGTGATTTTGGTATGTTTTTTCTTTGTTCATGTTGATTTTCTATATCTTTCATATCTTAGCTTGTTAGTTTTCCATCTTAAAACCATTATGAGAAGATATCTTGGTGTTGGGGAACCGAAACTTTTATTTTTGTCTTTACTCATACCTGTACACAAACAACAATGCACACAGGTGCATACTTTTCCTGCAGGTTTCACTATTTTTTGCAAAATTCGTGTTTCTACCCCTATATGCAAGCAAACCACTAGACAGTTGCGTGCATGCGAGCTATATGTGTATAGCCTATGTACATTAGATTTGATCTTTTTTTTTTTCTATTTGTTGAAACTGGAAAAGTGGGTTGTTGTTTGTCTAAGTTGGCTGTGAGGGCTAAAGTTTGTTGTTGTTTGTTGAATTGAATTTAAAAAAAAAAAAAAAATTATTTTTGAGTTTTAGGGGTTTGTTTCCATTTTTATGTTTTTCGACTATTTTTTGTAAAGTTTTTAGCAGCATGAATTCTGATAAAATATTTATGTTGAGACCTTTACGTTTCTGTTAATATTATCACAAAAAAAATGATAAAAGGTTTCTTGCTTTATAATTTTTATTGTTGATTGTTTTGTATGTTGGAAAGAAGATAATTTTTTGCTTCTTTTATTTGCATCTTTGTGCATTAAGTGAAGCTAGCTTTTATAAGTTGCTTGATACTTCTTTTTTCTGCAATATTTAAATACAATTTTTTTTTTCAAAAAATAAAAAAATTTCTTTCTTTGAAAAATTTAGAAAACAATTATTTTTTAATTTGTGAAAATGAAAAAAGAAAAGTTCTTTCTTTTAAAGTGTGAATTTATTTTCAGTTTTTTAAGAAAATAAAAACAAAAAGTTCTTTCTTTTAAAGTGTGAATTTATTTTCAGTTTTTTAAGATTTTTTTTTTTTTTTTTGTAAGAACCGTACCTACGGAGTTCCAAACTGGTGACCTTACGAAAGGAGTGCCTTAATAATACACCCATTCAATGTCTATTCTATACCCAATGGGTAATTTTCATGTTTTCTTGATAAGTTGTCTAAGACCAAATTTCCTTACCCTTTTCATAAAGGATTTCAAAATAAAAAACTTGGATTCTACTCCTGATGAAAGATTCTTCTAGGTTAGGAAATACTTCAAACTCTTGTGATCTGTTTTGACGAGAAATTTAGTTCCCAACAAGTACTTCTTCCACTTGACCAAGGCATGCATTATTGCAAACATTTCTTTTTCATATGTAGATTTTGTTTACTCATTTGGTTTTAACTTTTGAGTTTCGAAGGTAGTGGTATGTTTGTCTTGCATGAGCACAGATCCTATACATGTTCCTAAAGCATTACATTCACAAATACATGCTTTCTTGAAATCTAGGGATGCCAAGATGAGGGTGGATGCCATTAACGTTTTCATATTTTCAAAACATGCTTCAACTTATTTATCCCATTTAAAGGAATCCTTTTTTAATAGTGTTATTAGCAGTGCCACAATCTATGTATATTTACAAACAAATATCCTATATTATCCTACCGTACCTATGAATCCAGGCTTAATGATGTCATTATTTGGGAGATACTAGGCCACTCAGTAATTGCCACAATTTTCTTCGGGTCTACCTTGATGCATTCAGCTGAAATGATATGACCCATCAATTCTATCACTTTTTGCACAAACTTGCATTTATAGTTGTTAGCATAAAAGTTATTTTCTTCAAGGATCTTTAATACTATCTCTACATGCTTGAGGTGTGAGCTCCAGTTTTTGTTGTAAACAAGGATATCGTCAAATAAGGCAAGTACAAACTTTCTCAGGTATGGATGGAATAAGTCATTCACCACAACTTGGAATGTTGTGGGAGCATTGGATAGTCTAGTAGGCATGACCTAAAATTCATACAAGCCTTCATGGGTGAAAAAGGTAGTTTTGGGGATATTTTCTCTCGAATTATGATTTGGTAATATCCTGACTTTAGGTCCATCTTAGATAAATAATCTCCACCATGGAGATCATTCAATAATTCATCGACAAATGGAATGGGGAATTTATTCTTTATGGCAATTTTGTTTATTGCTCAATAATCAATACAATGTCTATACGACTTGTCCTTTTTTCTGACAAGTATGACTGGGGCTTGGAAGAGACTCTTACATGGAGTAATCACACCACAATCTAATAATTCTTGCACCAAACATTCAATTTATGATTTTTGTTTTTGAGACTTCCTGTATAATTTTCTTCTACTTGGAGTTGAACCATAAATCAGTTCTATGATGTAATCCATAGAATACAGTGGGGGAATACCATGGGGAGGGTCTTGAAAGGTGTTACTATGTTTCCTTATAATTTGATCTAATTTCTTTGGATCAACATTTTGACTTTCATTAGCAATGTCTTCCGTAGAATAACAATGTAAAAAAAGTCTTGAGCTCCCTTCTTAATCATTTATTCCATTTTATTAGATGAAACTATTTGGGGAGAAGGGAAGTTGATACCATGAATCTTGTACTTCCACTGGTACAAAATGAGATATAAATGACCAAAATAATGACTAAAATCTGCATATAAATGACCACTTTTGAGTTGGTGACCACTGGTAGCAAATTAGCGGTCATTTATCATGTGACAAAAAATGTGGTCATATTTAGCTTGGTTGTTTATAGCTTATTTTGTGATCATATATTTGGTCATTAATTTGGTCATATATTTGGCCATTAATTAACGACCAAATATATGACCATAAGATAAGTTATAACGACCAAGCTAAATATGACCACATTTTTTGTCACATGATAAATGACCGCTAATTTGCTACCAATAGTCACCATTCGGTCATTTATATGTGAATTTTGGTGATTTTTTGTCACTTATATCTCATTTTTGTAGTGGTAATTTATCTCTTTTTGGTCATTTGTAATCATTTTATATATATAGGGTATGGGGGAATCAAACCACCAACCTCCTGCCTACAAGGCAGGTACTCTTCCAGTGAGCTAGAACCCTTAAATATAATATATTATATAATTTTACATCAGTGATCTAAGAATTTGCAACTTCTAAACTTCTTGGGAAAACACTGCCTCTTCTAACACAATAAAAAACTTAATTTTAATTACCCCATGAAGAGCTTGTATTAACAAATACCAAGCCCTAAATTGAGAGTCTCGTAGAGTGTGCACTGGCTGGGATTAAAAATACAAAAAGAACCCAAATCTAGATGTGGATTTTATGAGACTAGAAGTAAATCGAGGGCGAAGTTGAATCTTAGAGTGATCCTAGAAAAAAAAAACCATATTGCACAAAAGCACAAATCTATGATATGTAGAATTAGGCTTTGGGTGGATATAAAAGCATAAATCCCCGAATATAAATAAAATACAAAAGTTAAAAGAGTGAAAAACACAAGAGAACAAATGATGTTGAAATTTATATTGTTTTACACCCTCAAATGACATAATAGGCATAGGAGAACACATAAAATTGCTTTACAAAACAGTGGTCTCTAAGTACTATAGGATAAAAAGCACTAACCAAGTCAAACATTGATAATGAGAATTATAATATAATAGTTCAGTATATTCTCATCAAGTTCCCCATTTTCCTTCAAACATTATTTTCCTGGCACCCTTTCAAAACTTGATTGTATTCATTATTTCATGGATCGGATAAATATGACTTTATCAAATAATATTTTCATTTTACCAAAATTCACTACAGAGGACTTAGAACACAGACGAGAGTAAGATTGGAAAAAATCAATGACAGAGAAAGTTTTTATATGAAATGAATATTCACTTATATGGCTATAATTCTTCAGATGTAATCCAATAGTTTTTACAAAGAAACATGATTTTCGCTAGTTATACCAGAATGAAAAAACTGAATAGGTTCCTGATTGTTGTCAAAGGGTTAGGAAATTATTTCCCTATGGAATTTTATTATTAGTATGAATAATTGCATTCAATAAATTACCAGCATCAGTATGTATTCTGGTTAAATCATTGAACTACTATAGCAGTGAACATTTATACCAAGTTTTCCCAAGAAACATATTTTATAGAGTGATGCAACCCTCTGGGTTTGTTTTTTCAATATTGATTATAGATCCCACAAAAGAACACCTAGCATAATTTGAGAAAAACATGCGGTAGAACATATAAAAATACCTTCAAATGTAGATAAATTGATACCTTTAAGGAATGTTGAAATTTCCCGAGAGTTCCATAAGTAGTATATATTTAGCAACCAATAACCCATGGGATGGTATTATTTTCTATTAGCTTAAAAAAATTCTCAAGATTGAAATACAAACCATATATGTTTTGTAATATAGTTTTGAAGCATCTTGTAAATTCAAAAAATTCCATGCCCAACACATACATTTTCCGTGAATCATTATGCCTTGTGAACACAGCCCCACTACTCAAATAACTTACTCGACCAATGCAATTATAGGAAACCAAAAACAAGTTGTGGTCCAATCATCTTATGGAGAAATTGAAAAGAAAATCCCCAAATATATCCTCAGAAGGTCAGAAGTCCAAAATAATCTAGTAATCAGACAATTTTGTTCCTTTCAAATACTTTTATGTAACCAGTGTAGAAAATTGGAAAAACCATTACATCATGAGATAGTAAAAATATTTGGCCATGAAGGAAAATACATCAGCAAACAATTGATGTTTCCATATTCATATCACAAGAGACTAAAACAAAATCATTTTCTACCTCAACTTTCTCACAATATAAAAGCTCCCTTTTATCATAGGCCTTTGTAGCAAGAATTCCTCGATAAAATACATAAATTTACATCTTCCAAAAGAAAACCATAACCTGTATTAGATATTTCTATAAATCAATTCCAAACATGTAATTTTCAATATCTTTTAGTGATCTTCTCCTTAACTTTGGTATTTTCATTGTGGAAACAACTTCAAGCTCTTAAGAAGCTAAGATACAAGGTTTTTCCTGCATTGTTTCCATATTTTGTTCTGCAGCATTAGCAGTATACGTCTATACTTTTTTGTTGTATAACTGTAGGCTAGCATTGTACTCTTCCATTTGTTTTTCTTTATCTTGCAAGGATTTCATTTTCCAAGAAAAGGCATATGAGTCTTCAAAGAAAAAGAGTCACACTTGCACAAACTATAAGCATAATTAATAGCAAAAAGAATAAGCATCAAGGAAATAAGGATCGCACTTATTGATTTGACATTGAAAATCCATGTTAAAGTTTGTCAATTTCAATAGAGAGCCTTGGCTATTCATATTCAATTGTCTGCATTGCTTAAGAATCCTTTTCATGCATTAGCAAAAGATTCTAAAAAATCAACATCAAGCATTTTAGGAAAAATCAATATTCTCTTGTGGCTATGCACATTTTATCTGAAAAAAATCAAAACCATAATTTCTAGAGGTCCAATTGAAAGTAATATGAAGCCTATTTAAAACCATGTCAAAATAAACCTCTTTTTTTGCATTGGTTGTTGCAAGTTCTCCTTCAAGGGTATAACTCCTTTGTTTCAGCTGCATAAGCTCTTCTTCAAGCATTCTCCTCTCAAGATTGATATAAAACATTGACCATTTATGGCGGTTAAGTATTCTTTGGACATGTTACGATGGTACCAGCACCAGAGTACCTGTAGAGGTGCCCCAGGAGAGGGTGTCTTTTTCCTGAACAGGACGGGTGTTTATCCAACTCATTCAGAGGTAGGGGCATGGCCACACCCTCTGGCTTCTCTTCTGGAAGTACTATGGATGAATGCCTCATAAAAGGGTTTGAAACCATGAGGTTGGTGTCTGGGTCTTCCAGGGGTGAGTCATTGGGTCACATCCCCCCCACCTTGTTTCGACACTCCAACGGCGGTTGTTCCAGCACTGAGACTCACTCTTATCTTTTGGAGCACATCCAACACCCTCTTGGTCCTTTCAGTTCATCAACGCCCTCCCTCTAGGCCTTCCTTCAGAGGATGGCATCGTCCTCCTGGAAGACTGTTTGCTTGCTAAAAGGGCGGGGGGGGGGGGGGGGGGGGGCGTTGAGGGTTTTTCATCACTGTTGGGGTTAGTTGGGGCATGAAGACCCCCCCTATACAGTTTGGCCTTTTGTTTCGTCAAATTTGGCCTTGTTTAGCCATTTTTGCTCAAGTAGGGGTCAAATATGGGAAAACACCCAATTTACCCATTACTTTGATTATTTTTATATTATTTTAATTCTAATTTTAAGTTGAAATTTTTAATGTTAAATTTACCTTACTTTATGTAAAAGTGAGTGTGAGATCATATAAATTAGATCTCCTCATTTCATTTTTAGACATCAACTTTTGGGATAAGATCATTATGTCTGCTATTTACCTTAAGTAGGGCTCTTTGAAGTAAGGCACTCCTTGATGAAGGTTATTTTGCAAGTTTGAAGCATTTCTTGGAATTTTTTCTTTTGTTCATGCCATTGCTAAGGTGAGGATAGAGTTGTTTGCTTAACACATGCACTTAGAGGTATCTATACTTTTAGTTTGATGTCTCTTTGTCAATTTGTATGAAAGTGATGCTTGTTAGGGTTGAATGCAAGCCATTGTTTCTTTATTTTGTCTTGATTTGCATTTCATTTTTGTCATTGGTCACCATAGAATTCAAGTTTGAGCTTTAGGTCTTCAAGTTTTGCTAGGCTGGGTATCCTCAACGAATCCTAGAGATTGTTGAGGTTAACTCTAGTTTCCAAGCTTGCCAAGTACCATCTCAAGGAGGTTAAATCATCTCATTCATGCCCTAGGGTTTGGTGACTAGCTCTCTCTTGAAACCCTAGGTTGTTCTACATCATTTAACCTAACTTAAACTTGCATTTTCATGTGTAATTTTGCATTTTCATGGTAAAATTAGGGTTAGATTTAGGTCTGCAATTTTATGACAAAAATCCTAAAAATAAAAAATTTTAATTTTTTTGATTTGTTGGCCTTCCTAAAATTTTGGCCATCTCTCCTACAATTTCGCCTTGCCTTCTTTATCCCTAAAAACCCTAGGGCGAAATTTTAGGAAGCCCTAAAATTTTTAAAATATCAAAAATTCGTAAAAACCCCTAAAAATCTAATAATAATTTTTTTTTTTTTTTTTTGCCTCCCTAAAATTTTGGCCCTTCCTCCTATAAACTCGACCTACCCTATTTGTCCCTAAAAAACCTAGGGTGAAATTTTAGGAGCCCTAAAAATCCCAAAATTATCGAAAACTCCCTAAAAAAACCCCTAATTTTTGAGTTTTGTATCTTTTGTAGATTTTATCTTAGCCTTTAAATTTAATCTTTTATATGTTGTTTTTATTTCTTCGGAGTTATTTACATTTTGCAAATACTATTGTAGTTTAGTTTTTACAAATTTTATTGTAATTTTTAAGTTATTGAAAAGGTCTAATTTTCCGTGTCAAAAAAGAAAAAACCCTACTACAGAAAACTTTTCTACCCTAAACAACCTCCCTTCGGAGCCCACTTCTCTCCATCTCCATCCCTTCTTTCTTCCACATCCTTTTACTTCCTTTCCCTTTTGGCTGAACCATTCATCACACTCTTCTTATTTCCTACACAGCCTCCCCTACAAGCCCCTTTCTCACACAGGCCCGCCCTAGGGGCAGCCTTTGTGTGCTAACCTTTTTCACCCTTATTTTTGCATGAGTGCCCAAACAGAAAATTAGTTTATTTTTTCAAGTTTATTATTTGTAATATTTGGGTTGATGTCACTCATTTTAAATGCACTTGTAATTAGTTTAGTCCAGCTGATACACTTCTAATGCACACCTACAACACTGGTACATGCAATTGCTAAATGGTTGGGAGTTATTCAATGTTGTAACCTTGATGTTGTTTCAGCAATAGATATTTGACTAGTCTATTATTTGGTGATTAACGTACGTTCACTTTAGGATGATGGATAGATTAAGTTTGCACTTATTATGTTGGTGAATGGGCATGACACTACGCTTGATTCTTATTTAATTGTTGGTTATTGAACTAACATTGTGGAGTTTCTTTGAAGTGCACTTACATGCTGATCTGGAATGTTGTGTTAGATATTACATTGGATACTTCTGCCATAATTTTATAAGTACATGCCTTATTATGCTCACAGCTGGTTATATTTTGCTAATGATACACATCCATTTTAACTTCACTAAAGTACAATATTGCATGATGAATGAAAATACTTAGACCATTTAGATATTTGTTACTACTAAATCTGATATAAACTGGTGGATTCTTACTAATGGTGCATATTGGCCATGATAAATGAGCAATTTAAGTTTTAAATACAATGAATGAGCTTCATTGGTTAATTGATGAATCTGCCATAATACATGCTTCTAATTAACTAGTGAACGATATTGACAAGTTTTCTCTTAAGGATTCATTTGGTTATTGGTGGAGTGTTTTGGCAATATAGTCTTTTGATCCAATATTGGTTATTTTAAGTGTATGCATACCTGCTCATACATCTCATTGAATGATCTAAGTAGGCTACTGATCTTTGGTAAATATTATTGGCATTTTGTTATTCATTGGCGTTGGGTAATTGATTATAACACAATTGACTCCATTAGGCACTGGTCTAACTATAGGATTGCATAGGGAATACATTTTGTGGTTGTCTTCGTGTTCTTACAAGATTGCATAAGGATACTTCTCTTTGGATGGTTTCGGCTTCCAAAGAAGTTATAATGGTGATCGAGGTGAAATTGGGTCACTTTTCTTATTTATGCTTACTGGGAATTAGCCCTGCTAATTTTCCTGGTTACATTTTTGGTGTCATTGCTGGAGACGTTTTGTAAATCGAAGCGGTTTATCCGGAGTCATTGACATCCTTGGAAAAACGATATTTGGTAAGAAGATTGAGGTGAGTCTTTGATTAGTATTTTGAAAATATTGTTAAGGAATAATCTTGTAGATCTTACCTGGCGACTCCACTCATTTAAAGCGACTCCACTGGTCGATTCAGAACTCAGTCCCGATCATCTCAGGTATGCCCTTGTTTTTTTGGTACTTTTCTGAGATTTGTTAAGCTAACTTGAAAGGTCTCTCCTATTGACTCCGACTGAAGAAAATAACATAAGTACTTTACAAAGGAAAGGGGATCGGATGACATGGCTTCTTCTTGCAAAGAAGATGTTCCATTTGAATTTAAGGATCCTGAATATCCTACAGATGCAGAAAAGGAGATATCTTTTGCTCCTCTTGATTTATCAAGGTTTCCAAGATATTCAGATGGGCTACTAGAACTTTTTTGGTGCCCATTTAATGGCGATCATGGTTATGTATGGCTCCATGTTGAATGGTTCATGATGATGGCTGAAGAAAATCACGTCGAAAAGGAAGAAAGCATTTACATGAGATCATTCGTTCATCACTTGGAGGGAAAGGCTCTCGCTTGGTTCGTGGACCTAGAAAAGCCGACAACATCATCGTTTGCGCAATTGATGGAAGTCTTATGTAGCTACTGGGGTCCTAAGCACCGTGACAGATGGGGATTCCTTGTGTTGAACAGGAAAGGAACTTGTTCTGTGAATAAATCCATGAAGATCAATCCTCAAAAGTTTTACTTGAAGAAACTATTGTCCAGGACCAGGAGAATGAAGATGAAGAACAAGAGGCCTCAGTGGAAGAAACTGAAGAATATACAAAAATGGTAAGTGCACCATATCCTAGAGTTACAGTTTCTTATGATATGTTGTCTCTCTTCAAATAAAGCTATAGGTATGTAGAAACTGATGATTATTGGAAGTTCCTTGGTCCACCTATGTACGCTTCTTCTAGGCCTTGCAACATCATAATAGACCGGCCCCCGAGTATATATATGGATGAAGAAGTTTTCACTGCATATAATGAAGAATGGATCAATCCCTTTTCCTTGCAAAAAGGTACAGTGGTGCAAGATGTGGTCCTTGTTGACAATGCTCTTGTGCAAAGCCTCTCAAGTATCTCTCAACTGCATTCTACAGGAGGTATTCAACCCCTTTTGTCCAACTTCAGTAAGTGTTCAAATATGTTTTCCAATCAAGACAATATAGGTATATGGATATGTATGATCTTATTTTCACATTGTCATGATTTATATTGTTTATCTTTTCGATTGAAATGTGAAGGTTGCAGTTATGTAGTTGACAATTTTGAAATGACAAAGATTGTTAGGGATACTAACACGATAATTATAAAGAACAATATGCATGTATTTCCAAGGGATTGTCCAAACAGGTTACAACTGATACATGAAGATTCACAAGGCCCGCCTTCACAAGTGCTTTCTCCAATGGAAAACGAAGCAATCTTGAAGAAACATTTTTCTTCAATGCATTAGCTAGACGGTCCATACATTAGTCCGGTGGAAGCTTGGATAAATGGGGCTTATGAAAGAGATTCTTCACCATGGTAGCAATATTTCATCTCACAGATTCCTGTAGCCATCCAATCCTCATTTTTCATCATGATAGAGACCTTGGTACATGTTTGCTTTGTTATTGATGAGTTTTTATCATGGATTCTATCCAAATACAGAGGTAACGCAACATATATGAATTGCTTACTCAAGTGGTTGCATTGGTGGTATGATTTTACCTAGTCTTATATGCCTCTTATGTTAGCATAGGTAGGTAGGTTAGGCATATACTGTTATTCATGCATTGCATTTGACATTTTTCATGTTATCATAGGTTAGTCGTTCGCTTTTTGCATTTAGTATTATTCGACGAATAAGGCAGAACATAAGTGTCTGCCTTTGGGTATTTTGATATCCTCGATCATTTGATATGTGTGTAGGTCTACAGGTACCCAGATGATTCTTGGATTCTCAAGCACCCTCACGAGGAGTACTTGTCCCACTGTTAGAGCCAGTGTGACGATGGTACCAACACCAGCATACCTGCAGAGGTGCCCCGAGGAGAGGGTGTCTTTTTCATGACAAGGAGGTGTGTTTAGCCATCTCATTCCGAGGTAGGGGCATGGCGAGACCCTCTAGCTTCTCTTCTAGAAGTACTATGGCTTAATGGAATCGTTAACTACCTCATGAAAGGGTTTGAAACCCTGAGGTTGGTGTCTGGGTCTTCCAGGGGTGGGTCACTGGGTCACATCCCCCCACCTTGTTTCGACACTACAGCGACGGTTGTTCCAGCATTGATACTCACTCTTATCTTCTGGAGCACATCCAGCACCCTCTTGGTCCTTTCAATTCATCAGCGCCCTCCCTCTGGGCCATCCTTAGAGGATGACATCGTCCTTTTGGCAGATTGTTTGCTTGCTAAAAGGGGGGGCATTGAGGGTTTTTCATCACTGTTGGGATTAGTTGGGGCATGATGACCCCCCCTGTACATTCTGGCCTTTATTTTCGTCAAATTTGGCCTTGTTTAGCCATTTTTGCTCAAGTAGGGGTCAAATAAGGGAAAACACCCAATTTACCCATTGCTTTGATTATTTTTATATTATTTTAATTCTAATTTTAAGTTGACATTTTTAATGTTAAATTTACCTTACTTTATGTAAAAGTGAGTGTGATATCATATAAATTAGATCTCCTCATTTCATTTTTAGACATCAACTTTTGGGATAAGATCATTATGTTTGCTATTTGCCCTAACTAGGGCTTTTTGAAGGAAGGCACTCGATGAAGGTTATTTTGCAAGTTTGAAACATTTCTTGGAATTTTTTCTTTTGTTCATGCCATTACTAAGGTGAGGCTAGAGTTGTTTGTTTAACACATGCTCTTGGAGGTATCTATACTTTTAGTCTGATGTCTCTTGGTCAATTTGTATGAAAGCGATGCTTGTTAGGGTTGAATGGAGCCATTGTTGCTTCATTTTGTGTTGATTTGCATTTCATTTGGTCATTGGTCACCATAGAATTCAAGCTTGAGCTTTAGGTCTTCAAGTTTTTCTAGGCTAGGTATCCTCAACGAATCCTAGAGACTGTTGAGGTTAACTCTAGTTGCCAAGCTTGCCAAGTACCATCTTAAGGAGGGTAACTCCTCTCATTCATGCCCTAGGGTTTGGTGACTAGATCTCTCTTGAAGCCCTAGGTTGTTCTACATCATTTAACCTAACTTAAACTTGCATTTTCATGTGTAATTCTGCATTTTCATGGTAAAATTAGGGTTAGATTTAGGTCTGCAATTTTATGACAAAAACCCTAAAAATAAAAAATTTAATTTTTTTGATATTTTGGCCTTCCTAAAATTTCGTCCCTCTCTCCTACAATTTGGCCTTGCCTTATTTATCCCTAGAAACCCTAGGGCGAAATTTTAGGAAGGCCTAAAATTTTAGAAATATAAAAAATTTCTAAAAAGCCCTAAAAATCTAAAAAAAAAAAAAAATTATTTTTGGCCTCCCCAAAATTTCGACCCTTCCTTGTATAAACTCACCCTGCCCTATTTGTCCCTAAATGCCCTAGGGCGAAATTTCAAGAGCCCTAAAAATCCCCAAATTATCAAAAACTCCCTAAAAAAATTCCTAATTTTTGAGTTTTGTATCTTTTGTAGATTTTATCTTAGCCTTAAAATTTAATCTTTTATATGTTGCTTTTATTTCTGAGTTATTTACATTTTACAAATATTATTGTAGTTTAGTTTTTACAAATTTTATTGTAATTTTTAAGTTATTGAAAAGGTCTGATTTTCTGTGTCAAAAAAGAAAAAACCCTACTGCATAAAAATTTTCTACCCTAAACAACCTCCCTTCGCAGCCCACTTCTCTCCATCTCCATCCCTTCTTTCTTCCACATCCTTTTCCTTCCTTTCCCTTTTGGTTGAACCATTCATCACACCCTTCTTCTTTCCTACAGGGCCTCCCTTACAAGCCCCTTTCTCACATAGGCCTGCACTAGGAGCAACCCTTGTGTGCTAACCTTTTTCACCCCGATTTTTGCATGAGTGCCAAAACAGAAAATTAGTTTATCTTTTCAAGTTTATTTTTGGTAATACTTGCGTTGATGTCACTCATTTTAAATGCATTTGTAACTAGTTTAGTCTAGCTGATACGCTTATGATGCACACGTACAGTACTGGTACACGCAATTGCTAAATGGTTGGGAGTTATTCAATGTCGTAACCTTGATGTTGTTTCAATAGTAGATATTTGACTAGACTATTATTTGGTCATTAACATACGTTCGCTTTAGGCTGATGTATAGATTAAGTTTGCACTTATGATGTTGGCGAATGGGCATGACACTACGCTTTATTCTTATTTAAATGCTGGTTATTGAACTCACATTGTGGAGTTTCTTTGAAGTGCACTTACATGCTGATCTGGAATGTTGCGTTAGATATTACATTGGATACTTTTTCTACTGTTTTATAAGTACATGCCTTATTATGCTCATAGCTGGTTATATTTTGCTAATGATACACATCCATTTTAACTTCTCTAAAGTACAATATTGCTTGATGAATGAAAATACTTACACCATTTAGATTTTTGCTACTGCTAAATCTGATATAAACTGGTGGATGCTTACTAATGGTGCATATTGGCCATGATAAATGAGCAATTTAACTATTAAATACAATGAATGAGCTTCATTGGTTAATTGATGAATTTGCCATATTACATGCTTCTAATTAACTAGTGAACGATATTGACAAGTTTTCTCTTAAGGATTCATTTGGTTATTGGTGGAGTTTTGGAAATATAGTATTTTTATCCAATATTGGTTATTTTAAGTGCATGCACACTTGCTCATACATCTCATTGAATGATCTAAGTAGGCTACTGATCTTTGGTAAATATTATTGGCATTTTCGCATTCATTGGTGTTGGGTAATTGATTATAACACAATTGACTCCATTAGGCACTGGTCTAACTACAGGATTGCATAGGGAATACATTTTGTGGTTGTCTTCGTGTTCTTATAGGATTGCATAAGGATACTTCTCCTCGGATGGTTTCGGCTTCCAAATAAGTTAGAATGGTGATCGAGGTGACATTGGGTCACTTTTCTTATTTATGCTTACTGGGAATTAGCCCTACTAATTTTCCCGGTAACAAGACAGATTATTATATCTTCCTACAGTATCGATGACTATACAAAAATTCACAATATATGTAAAAGAAACAAATGAAAATGACAATAATTGCTTACCTTCTTCCTCTTGTTTTCTTTCTTGTTCTTCTATCACATGATGTAACTAGTTTATATTATGATCATACTGATTTTCAACTAAAATAAATTTATGTAATAAATATCTTAATTTGTTTATGTATCCATCATTTGTCATGTCTTACCATGTCCGACATGTCATTTATCAGGGATGTGCATGTTCTATATGGTATGAATTATCTAACATCAATGGTTGACTCATGTTTTCTCAAGTGGGGGATTCTTACCTTTATATAATACTTGCTCCTTTTAGTCATATTCATGTTCAAAAAAGCCTCTACTTCACAATTTGGTAGTCTACTTTTATCTCATTCCTCTTTCTTTTCTACATCTTCACCTTCCTTCCTTAAATCTAGAAGATAAAGTGATATATGATTATTGTTCTTAGTTTCCATATTAAAGTTGTAATTATCATCTCTGGAAGCCAAATAAATGGTCAATAAGACAATCTAACTATAGACAATGAAGTAGAAATTCAAGTAAGCATGAACCTGATGACAACATTCTAAGTGCAACTCACTTTACTTGGTAAAGATTCAATTTGCATGATAATACAGTCAACCTATGGGGTAACTGAATGAAGCATATCATCCACCTGAATTATATGCCTAGCGAATTTCAATAATGTGGTAATGTTTAAGTGGTTCAGATGGAGGAATTAAGAATAATAAAGGAGTATGCATATGAACTTCCCTTTTCTTTACTTTTTGAAATCAACATTTTATTGTTTGATCCTCATTTTTTTAGCACATAAAAATATTGTGGCAGTTGTGCTATTCTCCCAGAGAATATTTTGGAGGTATTTTCTATGCCTATGTTGTTGTTTTTGCTCCCTAATTTATTTTCTATTTTATGGGAGTCATCTCACTCATACCCATAAGTTCCTTCACAATTTTTCCTTGAGCTTTATGGCAATCATACATGAAAATTTTGTTACATAATATAGTGTTGATTAAACAAATTTGTCAACGGATGTTTTATTATATCATTGTTCAAATATAGAACAGTTTGCAGCCTCTTAAAACACATGATATGGCATGTGTGTGTCCCTAGAATAAAATCAGCTTCTATGCCTCACCATTATTTCAAATATCAGGCCAAAAATAAAATTAATAGTTTCCCTTTGAAAAAAAACATTCCAAACACCTTTGATTGACCTAGAATTGAAGAAGATGCAAGCAAATTGTTGGTGAATTTCCGTTATAGCTGAGACATACATATCGAAGGTTGTTTTGGCTAGTTTGTTGTTAACAAGAATGCTTGACTGCATATGATATAAGAGAAAATTTAACTTGGTGCAAAGGTTTCCCCTACATCCTCTTTGAAGATCTTTTTTTAATATTAATTATTCTCAAGCAATTGGTGCTTCTAGAACCATCCTTCAAAATAGTGAGTATGGGTCAACCCGGAACAACCCTTTAAATTGGCAATAGATCCATCCATTTTGAAAACAAGTTCATAGTCATTGTCAAAATATGCCACATTTGGAAATGCTAATGATGAGAAGTGAATTACAGTTATTGGGGTATTGGTTATGTGGTAAGCAAACAACAACATCAAAGAACCCATGTGCATCGAAATGCATAAATAAGGTTTAGACTAAATGAAAGAGAAGGGAAACAAGGGAATCAAACTTATTCCATACTAGATGAATCTCCGATCGAGGAAGAAAAAGGATAAGATTCCTCTTTTTCCAATAGGTTGTATAGTTTTCCTACATGTATGGCCAAGGAAACCTTTGTAATATAATATAAATTTTTTTCTATTAATAAAAAGGAATATTTTTCAGTCATTGCAGGTACTCTTGATAATAAAGTTTCCTTAAATTTATCTAACCCCAAACATTTGAAGGGTGTACATAGTTACTTAAGATGCTTTCAAATATAAGGTGTAATTTATCAAGATCTTATGCCTAATTCTCATATACCATTCTCCAATAATAATGTGTCCACAAGCAAGCAATATCTATTTAAAATGAAAAAATTTCAAAGGGGATGACCCATGTAGAAGGCTCCAAGTGGGTGCTAGATCATGAAGTAATCTCCTACTAACAAGTGCTTCCCATTACTCAACATCCAAGGAAGCTCTCTTCACAAGAAGATGGGCCACAAGGCACATCCACAAAATAGTCCAGAAGGCCCCAAGGAATGTCTGTAGTAGTATGTCTACATAGAAATTTTCCAGGAAATCTTATTCAACAATCCAAGGCCTTCACAAACAATGCTCACAAATCAACCCACAATGTTCATGAAGAAACCAAGTGATGTCCACATGTAAAAACGTCTTCCATAAAGCAATGAGGAATGATAACAAGTAGAAGCAAACCCCAACCTCCAAAGGACCCTTGGATGCAATGTTTGACCAATTTGTCCACAAGACAACAACTTTTAATCCTTGAGGGATTCAAAGAGGGGTTACTTCCAAGGTAAAATTCTCCACAAGGAATGATGTGTCCAAAAATCACAACTTGGAAGTTTCCAAGCAAAATGTCCACTCAACCTTCCATATATCCACCTAAAGATAGATATTGGGGCATAAAAACAATGGAAGGTTCTTTTGAATTATGGAAACTTAGCAAAATCCTCCAAAGGCTGGATGCCCCACCAAATAGTAAAAGACGTCACCCAATAATGGAATATATACATGGAGAGTTTCATATAATCTCTAGAAATCTATGTGTTTGTTTTAGGGATAGACATCTTACTCATATTGGGTTGCTTCTTCAACACTTGAATATGTTGTTATGTTGCTGCTATGACTGTTTTTTATGCCTAGATTTCAAGACTATTGCTACTTTTTGTTAAAAATAAATGTTGGTGACCAAAATAGGGTTGAATCACGATGCTAGGTTTTCTCCAAATTGGCTCAGAATTTGTTTTAAGGCGTGTTCACTACTTATCAATGGTTGAAATATGCCCATATTTAGGAAACAATGAATTTTTACTCCTATCTAGGGGTTTGAAAATGCACATGATTCCTAATGATGTCCCTTTACCATTTCTCCCACACTCAGACCCCCCTTAAAATGTGTTTTTAGGGCCATTTCGTGCCCAAAATTGGAAAAGGTTGCGGTCCATGCCCAAAACTTCTGAAAATCACTCAGAATGATGCCTAGACAGATGTTGTTACTTATTTTACTATCAACCAAGGGTTGTTCATTTACTTTTGTTACATATTTGACCGTCCAACTAGGGATGTTCATGACCATATTTAAAAGAGTAGGTTTTTTGGAGGATAAAAGGTGCCTAGATTATACAAAACTGTCGTCAATTACTGATTGGGAGGTTAGAGACTTAGAACAACCCTCATTTTTTCCCAAAATGGATATTTGATGTGGATAGAGTACCCAGGTTTCGAATTAAGATTGATTTAAAGGCCTCTATTGTTGTTTCTTGCACACAGGATACCCAAATTGAAGGTCTTAGGGCTGCCAGTGTTGATTTGATGAAATTAACTTACACTTGCTAGATGAATGTCCAAACATAAGGTTTTGGGGTTGTTTCTAGCCCATAATCAATGACTAAGGCCATTTCCTGGTTAGAGGACTAACCCATTTTTCTTTCCATCACCATAGTCATAAAAATGTCACCCCCTGAAGAATGTGATCAGAATCACACGTGGATACCATAAAAAATTGGGGGTAACAAGGCTTTTAGAGAATTTGGTGAGGAAGAAACTATGTGCCAATGGAAAAAAACATATTTAGTAGATATTTTTAGGACACCAACTTCATATTTACTCTATGTGCTATCAGTAACGAGGCTTAATAGATCTCTTATCAAGTCTAAGGTTTCTTTGTAGACTTCTAGAAAGTTTTTAATTTGTATCAAGGGACTCTTTGTTTCATAGGATTCATGATATTGGAATCATTAATTATTTAATGCTTATTTCATTAAATTTGGACAAATTAGGCAAATTTTGGACTAAAAATGTGTGAATTTAGACTCTGAAAGTCTCAATATCAACCTTTCTAAAGTGAAAAAATGGGTTTTGAAAGTGACAATATTGGATTTGAAAAGTGAGTTTTTCCTTTCGAATAGTGTTTTTTGACTACTTATGAACCTTAAAATTGCAGTTTTTTTGTTACGAAACTATGAATTTCAATTCAAAATGAGTGAATTTCAAATGAAAAAATGCAAATTTTGATTTGAAATGTGTGAATTTAAAATATAAAAATGCAAATTTTGATTTGAAAAGTGTGAATTTCAAATAAAAAAATGCCATTTTTGATTTGAAAAGTGTGAATTTAAAATAAAAAAAAATGGAATTTCGAATTTGAAAAGTGTGAATTTCAAATAAAAAAACTGCAATTTTTTATTTGAAAATTGCAATTTTCATTTGTAAATGTTCAAAATTTAATGTGAAAAATTCAATGTGAAAAATTCAATGTTTAAAATAGCCAGTCATTGTTACAATAACAAGTCAATCTGCTAAGTTATAACATATAAAAATAGTTTGTCCCGACTTCTATTTTCCGACAAGAAGGATCGTCTGACCCTTCTTTTCGTAGTTAATTGTGAAAACATTTATCCAGCAATTCAGCTATATCCATAATGGAGAACACAAGAAGGATCGACCGACCCTTCTAGCAGTGTCGAGCTATTATGAAAATCATATTGGGAATAAGAAGGGTCGGTCGACCCTTCAATTTCGAGGGAATTGTTAAACTAGAACACCTTGGAATTTATAACATATAAAAATAGTTTGTCCCGACTTTCGTTTTCTGACAAGAAGGATCGGTCACCCCTTCTTTTCGTAGTTAGTTGTGAAAACCTTTATCCAAGAATTCAGCCATATCCATAATGGAGAACACAAGAACGATTGGCTGACCCTTCTTGCAGTGTCGAAATATTATGAAGAGAATATTGATAATAAGAAGGGTCGGCCGACCCTTATTTCAGTGTCGAACTATTATGAAAATAATATTGGAAATAAGAAGGGTCGACCGACCCTTCAATTACGAGGAAATTGTAAAAATAGAACACCTTGGAAGTTATATCATATAAAAATGGTTTGTCCCAACTTCTGTTTTACGACAAGAAGGATCGGCCACCCCTTCTTTTCGTAGTTAATTGTCAAAACATTTATCCATCAATTCCACTATAGCCATAATGGATAATACAAGAAGGATCGACCAACCCTTCTTGCAGTGTCGAACTATTATGAAAAGAATATTAGGAATAAGAAGGGTTGGTTGACCCTTCACTTAGGAGGGAATTGTAGCAATAGAACACCTTGGAGAAAGAGCAACCGCTCTTTCTCTGAAAATATTTCTACTTGCCAGCAAAGTCTTTAAAGCAAAACTTCTATAAATTTTTTGACACATGGAATGCTTATATTGTGACGCATGGGATATTTGACTTTTAAAATTATCTTAAAGATTATTTAAATGAATATTAAGGAAATTAATGGTACCATTTAATGTTTGGGGACTGTTGTAAGCTCCTGCATTTTCTGAACCAGCAATGAGGATGTTATATGGCCGGGGTCCAAATGAGAAATATAGCTTGCAGGTTGTGGAGAAATGAGAAGTAGTTGGAGATGAAGATGGTGTAAGGAATTTATGGTTGAGTTACTGAGTAGAAGTTCCTTAACGAAGTTTAAAACTGATACACTCCAAATCAATTTTAATATGATAATAACTGAGCTGCCCCATTATTCCTCGTGAATGGGGCAACTCCCCAGTAGACACATCAGAGAGAATGGGGCAACTCCCTAGTAGACAAAGTAGAGAGAATGGGGCATCTCCCAAGTAGACATGGAGCTTCCCCAAGGTGAGGGCTCCTTCGAATGCGTAGAGGGCCGAGGTACCAGAGTTGTAGCCAGCTAGCCAGTGAAGGGACTTGCGAGAGAAGAATCGAGAAGGAGCCATAAAGCCGCACATATGAGGGTAAGAAAGTGGAAGCAAGGGAGATGGTATATTGCATGGGGAACGTGTTCCATGTTATAGGCTCTTGGGTCGAGGCTCCTCCCCCACGTGCCCTCCTCGTGTTCGACACGTGGCCCCTTGTATAATGGTGACTTCTGCATCCAGGGTTAATATATGGTATACTTGATTCACATAAACAATTTTGTTTCTTAAAAACAATCATGGGAAGTAATTGCATAATTTAATATATGGTATACTTGATTCACATAGGCTGAAACTTACGGTGAATATTATTCATCCTGCTGTAGGAGCCTGCTGTAGGCCATATAATGCACTGGCAGCAGGCATGTTGGCCGTTGGATTTTCAAGGAATCGATTGGAGTGATACATGTATGATTAATCGAACAAAATATTTTTAATCCATCAACACAGTGTCCACTCACTATATATAGGCTAACCATGCCCCATATCACAACAAACTGAAATCGTCCGGGAAGCCATGGAATTTTCTTGTACTTGCTCTGTTGTTTTATGAGAAATGCATGAGTCTTATGATCTCTCCCCATTTCTCCTCATGATATATGAGTTTTTACCGCCAACCTTTTCGTTTAATTATTTCCCGTAGTTGATTATAAGTTTTTCCCATGAACATTTTCATTTAATTATTGCGCGTAGTTGATTATAAGATTTTCCCGCAAACAATGGAGCATTTCATTTAATTATCTATCTCGACGACTGCTGCAACTGTTGACGACCGCATGTGACGACGGCTCCATCCCATCCTTACATCCATCTATCGCATATCTATCTCACCAGTCACATTGTCAGGTCGAATTATTGCGCATCGTCACATGTGTTGGTCACATGTATTGTTCTTATTGCCCGTAGTTGATTATAATTTTTTCCTGCGAAAGATGGAGCATTTGTCGGACCTCAGTTAGAAAACAATGGCTCCTTTCTGTCCATATATCTAGCAATGGCAGTCCTACCAATCTCTTTCGATCATGTTGTTAGATGCCTAACATTCCAAGATGAGCAGATCTGTGTACAAATGATGGTTCCTAACAAAGATGCAATGGGTTGCTTCACAACTACGTTAAGGTTTTCGTTTATTTTATTGCCTGTAGTTGATATATGGGCATTTCGAGCCAAGTCCCAATACATGGATTTGTCATTAAACGAAAATATTAACGTAGTTGTGAAGCAACCCATTTCATTGTTGATGTATATGTAACTTCGGAATGTATTTCACATATATGTATATTGTATTCCTATAGAGATGGTATTATTCCTCTATAAGGAAGTGTCGTCATTTATATTGTAAGTGTCGTAACTTATACTTGATGGGTTATTAGACCACCCTATTGGGGGTCGGCCATGTGGGTCAAAGGGTTATTAGACCACCCTATTGGGGGTCGGCCCACTCAGCATTATGTTATGTGGTTAAGTTCGAGCCGACATGAGTTAGGTAAAAAGGCAAGTCAAGTCAAGTATAAATAGAGTGCGGGAGGCACTCTATTTACTCACTCACTTCTCACACATGCTCTCAAGGAGGAGAGGCGCACTTATGGAGGAGGAGGATTGCTGCTAGGTTATGGCTATCTCTATTGGTTGGTTGTATCATTGCTCTATCTATCTCTGAGGAAGTTATTGGGGTTTTTCACCTTTATGGTTTTCCCCAAGTATATCTTTGTGTCTCTTGTGTGCTTGCATTATTGTCTCCATGATTGATATGCTGTAGATATGCTGTACATGTTGTTCTCTCAGTTAAGATCCTAGATCATATTGAAGTAAATTATGAAAATTTAACATGGTATCAGAGCTAGCCTGAAAGAAGGCATGATATGGCATGTATGACACTTGTTGCACTTACGATGCTAGGGCTTGATATAGCAAAAACCAGTCATCGTAGCACTTTCGCTATAAATCCGTTTTGGCAAAGTTTTCGGATCTGAAATTGTTACAGGACGAAGCTAAGATCTCCAGATCTGAGTCAAAATCAGGTGACCTTGGGAAAAAGGTCATAACTTGGGCTAGGAAGCTCCAAATGAAATTTCGTGAAAAGTGACAGGTAGTACACAGGCCGAGCTATCTCAGAAAACGTTTTCAGAGGCCGAAGGTCAAAAAGTGACACGTGGCACGCCGTACAAGTTTGCTCTCCTGTATTATCTCATAAACATGTCACATTGCGACACTTGGCATATCTCTCTCTCAGAGAATCCAATTGAGGTCAGACCTGTCAGGATGGAAAGATAACAGGCCCAGATATCTCAGAAAACTTTTTCAGAGGCCGAAGGTCAAACAGTGACACGTGGCACGCCGTACAAGTTCGCTCTCCTGTATTTTACCAAAACAGGTCTAGTTGCGACATTTGGCATAACTCTCTCTCAGAACATCCAATTGAGGTCAGACCTATCAGGATGGAAAGCTAACAGGTCAGGCTATCTCAGAAAACTTTTTCAGACCCTGTGGATCAAAAATTTCGGAGTTACACCAGAAACAATCAGGTACATATTTCTGTCAAAACAGAATTATTTTTTGGTACCTTCATTCATGGCTTCCGGAATTTAGGGCTTTGAAGAAAGTTGGAATTTTTGTAATCGGAGACCACGGCTGGATGCTACTCATCAAAATAGAAATTTAGAGACCAAGATCAGAATTTTTGGCTGGGTAGAAGGCCGGGTTTGATCAGACCCTAGTTCGGGACTTTGATCAGAAAAAAATGGAAAATTAGGGCTTCTGTAAAAATGGGAATTTTTGAAATCTGTGACCACGGCTGGAAGCTCCTCAGAAAAATAGAAGCTTAGAGCTTTGGATCAAACATTTTGATTGGGTAGAAGAGTGGGCTTCATCAAACCCCAGTTCAGGGTCACGTCCAGTGAATCTGGAAGTTTCAAAGGCAAAATTGAGGAGTGAAACTTTGCAGTCTTCAAATTCTGAATATACCAGTTTGATCAGTTCATCAAGGCGCATATTCCTATCCTTTCGGAAGTTTGAAATTCAAAGTTTGAATTTTTGGGGTCTCTCTGACAAACCCATATCCAGCTCCAGGTCCAGTTCTTGCAAATCAAGTGGATTGGGTTAATCCTAGAAGAAGATGGATTGATCATCTGCATGAGTGAAGAAGTTCCTGTTTCAGAGGGAGATGAGGCTAAGGCCTTACATAAGAAGATTACAAGCGATCTCGACAGGTATGACTCATCGAGGTATGTTTCGATATTTGTCCATGATTAAGTTTATGGTATGTTTGTCTTCATGTTATTACGGTTAGTACAATTTTGATTTTAGATTTGTCGTATCACCTTAACAAAATTATGAATGCATGATAGAAGATATTCATTGGTTAGGGTGTTGACACTTATGATTGTACTAATGCATTATGGTGTTGTATGAGGTTTATGTTGTCTACTAACATGAAAGGTACACCAAGAAAGACAAATCATGTTCTGGTTCAAGAACATATGATCATGATGACATGAGGACAAAGATTCATCCATTGCCATGGATCTCATAGAAGATCCATTCTCGAGGTATGTATAACTTGGTTTTATAATGGTTAACTTATGAGACATGCAGGTTACTAGCACAAGTCACTAAAGAGAACCAGAAGACATTATGCGGGTATGTTAGACATAAATAGCTAGCATGCTAATCCAGGTATGTTTTTCCTATATCAAGCTAGAATCCTACCTTGTGTTAGGAGCTTATACTGTTGTTGATAATGATTATTCATGAAGTCATAGGTTTGAATAATCATGGTTGGATGTATATTATTGTTCTTACTATAATTGATGATATGACTAACCAGAAGAATCATGAAAGTATAGGGTTGAATAATCACAGGTTTTATGCACATTATATCTCTTATCTTAATTGATGATTCAACTAACGCGAAGAGTCGTAGGTTTGAGTAATTATAGGTTTAGACATGTTATGCTTCTTATGATTTGACTAACCATAAGATTCCTACATAAACCTTGAATGCTAATGCTTATTATTTCTGTTTGAAATGATTATGACTATACATGCTTGAGATTATAGTATACTAATGAATGTATGATTTTATATGAGATCACAAGGATAACACAATCATGATACTAATAAGCATGCATAGGGACCAAGGATGAATGTAAGTTCAAGGACAGGTAATCTAGGAAGCAAAGATCAAGAGGGAGCACACTCCAGTTGTTCCTGCAAAGAAAGCAAAGGAGCACACTTCAGTAGCTTCTGCAAGGATGCAGATATTCAGAGGGAGTTGAACATCTTCCTACATTCCACAACAGAAGGTGTAGAAGAAGCTACTTCATATTATGACTCCAGTATCTCCCGCAAAGAAGCAAAGACTCAGAGGGAGTCCACCCAACGAACAAACAAAGATAAGTATTTTAATTATCATTTCATGCATATTTGTTTGTTTAAATAAAATTGTTCAAATGATGTATATGCTCATGTTCCTAGACTTAGGATATGTATTGTGCATATTAGAATAGTTGCATTGATGAACAGTATACTACTAATATACATGGGTAAGTGGCCTATGGCACTGTACAACATTCCATTGCTACTTATCTAGAATGAAACCTCTTTACTGACATGTTGGGAGTTGTGCACACTCTTAACAATGTTCTGGTAGATATTGGAAGGCATCTAGAAAGTTACGGAATATGGATAAATGTTGTATTGAAGCATTGGCTAAGATAATTGCATGACTGTATGACATATTCCTTTATGTGTAAGAATTTGTTCTGAAAACTATGAGATGTTTTCTAATCATGCAATTTAACTTGTTGTGTAGGAAAGATCATATGCCATCTCCTACAAAAGAAGAACTACAACATTTGTTCAACAATAAAGATATCTATTGAAGATATTGAAGATATTGAAGTTCCCAGGATCTGGGATGAAGAAATGAAATGCCATGATCCATCGATCATGAAGAATGATGTTTGGGATGTAATCCCAAGACATGAAGGGAAGTTTGCTAGGACTTCCAAACGGAACTATCAGATCAAGCATGTTGCAGATGGCAGCATTGAGAAATATAAAAGTGATGAAATAGAAGATACACCAGATGGATTCAAGATAGCTTCCTTGAATGGTGTAGTTGAAGAAGAAGTGCATGTAGAGCAGCCACTTGGTTCTGAGACACATGATAGGAAATCATATATGTGCAGAACTTGGTATGATTGCCGACACGCAGCGGAAGCTTACTACCGAGTTCGAGATGAAGAACTTGGGGATGATGCACTATTTGTTTTTGGCATGGAGGTGTGGCAGAGTGCAGATGGAATCTTCTTTGGACAAGGAAAGTATGCAGTAGAGATCCTGAAGAGGTTCAGGATGATGGATTGCAAGGCCATGGTCACACCTATGGCATCGAATCTGAAGCTTCTATGTGATGCTTCATCTGAGCCGGTTGATGTCTCTTTGTATCATCAGATGATTGGGTCCTTGATGTACCTGACGAACACGAGACCAGACATTTGCTTTGCTGTGAACACATTGAGCCAGTTCCTGACGAATCCGAGGAGTGTTCACCTGGTTGCTGTAAAGCATGTTCTGAGGTACCTGAAGGGTACAGTGGATTATGGGCTCAGGTATGAGGCGAATCAAAAGTTTAACCTGCAGGGTTATGTTGATTCAGATTGGGCTGGCAGTGCTGCAGATAGCAAGAGCACATCTGGGTGTTGCTTCAGTATGGGATCAGGTGTGATCTCATGGTTTAGCAGGAAGCAGTCCTGTGTGGCACTGAGTATAGGTGAGGCAGAGTATGTTGCAGCCTGTTCAGCTAGATGTGAGGCAGTATGGCTACGGAAGCTACTGTCTGAGTTATTTGATCTCCCGTTGGAGGCTACTGGTATCTTCTATGATAACCAGAGTTGTGTGAAGCTATCCGAGAACCCAATGTTTCATGACAGGTCCAAACACATAGAGATCAAATATCACTATATCAGGGATATGGTGCAGAGAGGAGCTGTGAAGCTCCTGTATGTTGCGACGGACGAGCAGATTGCAGATGTGCTGATGAAGCCACTAGCCAGGGTGAAGTTCGAGTACTTCAGAGAGAGGCTTGGCATGCTTCAGATCGAGGATACTTCGAGGAAGAAGTGATGGACACATTTGCTGAAGCCATTCCAAGCATGTTGGAAGGGGGATCCTTCACATGGCTGTGGATGTAAGCGCTGGATGATGAACATCAGGAGGATGTTCTGGTTGATGCTGGATATGATCGGTTGGATCATGTGTCTGTATTTTGTATATGCATCATGTTGGATGCTGGATATGATCGGATGGATCATGTGTATGTATTTTTTGTATGAACGCATCATGTTGGATGCTGATGGATACATTGTGTGGATCATGTATCTTTGTATGATCAGGTAGATCATGTATGCTGATGGATACATTGTGTGGATCATGTATCTTTGTATGATCGGGTGGATCATGTATGGTGATATGGATCATGTATCTTTGTATGATCAGGTAGATCATGAATGCTGATGGATACATTGTGTGGATCATGTATCTTTGTATGATCAGGTAGATCATGTATGTTGATGGGTACATTGTGTGGATCATGTATCTTTGTATGATCAGGTAGATCATGTATGATTGATGGATACATTGTGTGGATCATGTATCTATGTGTGCATCAGATGGATGCATTGTATGATCAAGATGATCGTGGATGACGAGCTTCTCCAGATGACATGCAGCAGGATGTTGCAGTGATGATGATGAGTATCAGATGATACTTTGTGGCCGTGGATCAGGTTGTGCAGGAAAGCATGTAATTTGTGCCCTGGGAGATTTGCAGATGGTCTTTCGAGGTTTTGCCTATGGCATGTAATTCGGTGCCCTGGGACATCTAGCAAATGCTCTTGCGAGGTTTTGCTTGGGAGGACATGTAATTTGTGCCCTGGGAGATTTCAGGTCGGAGTTGTGTACCCGTAACATCCTGAGATGCTCTTGCGAGGTTTTGTCTTATGGCATGTAATTTGCTCCTGGGAGATCTGGACAGGATGAAAAAGGCCTCAGATGCTTCAGCCAGGTTTTGCCATGACCACATGTAATTTGCTCCTGGGAGATCTGGACAGGATGAAAAAGGCCTCAGATGCTTCAGCCAGGTTTTGTGGTGAGATCACATGTAATGTGCTCCTGGGAGATCCGACAGGTAGAGCCGAGTGCTTGTAACAGCCTGGGATGCTTCAGCCAGGTTTTGTGATGGGTCACATGTAATGTGCTCCTAGGAGATCCTACAGGTAGAGCTGTGTGCTCGTAATAGCTTGGGATGCTGCAGCCAGGTTTTGTGACGCACGTAATAAGTCCTGAGGATTCCACAGTATGGCCAGTGATGATGAAGACCTGCAGGTGGTGGGCCTACATCCAGTATGAAAAAGGACTGGCTCTGTAGAACTTCCTATGACGAGTAGATTCAGAGATTGATTGAGATAGCAGCAGCAGTGACGATGATGATGACTCGATGACGATTATCCAGTGACGATGATCCAGAGAAGATGACTTGTGCTAGAAGAACTGTGCTGAGAAATACCTTCCTAGTTAAGAGGGAGTGTTGATGTATATGTAACTTCAGAATGTATTTCACATATATGTATATTGTATTCCTATAGAGATGGTATTATTCCTCTATAAGGAAGTGTCGTCATTTATATTGTAAGTGTCATAACTTATACTTGATGGGTTATTAGACCACCCTATTGGGGGTCGGCCATGTGGGTCAAAGGGTTATTAGACCACCCTATTGGGGGTCGGCCCACTCAGCATTATGTTATGTGGTTAAGTTCGAGCCGACATGAGTTAGGTAAAAAGGCAAGTCAAGTCAAGTATAAATAGAGTGCGGGAGGCACTCTATTTACTCACTCACTTCTCACACATGCTCTCAAGGAGGAGAGGCGCACTTATGGAGGAGGAGGATTGCTGCTAGGTTATGGCTATCTCTATTGGTTGGTTGTATCATTGCTCTATCTATCTCTGAGGAAGTTATTGGGGTTTTTCACCTTTATGGTTTTCCCCAAGTATATCTTTGTGTCTCTTGTGTGCTTGCATTATTGTCTCCATGATTGATATGCTGTAGATATGCTGTACATGTTGTTCTCTCAGTTAAGATCCTAGATCATATTGAAGTAAATTATGAAAATTTAACATTCATCTCTGTTAAGAACCATCATTTGTACACAGAAATGTTGATCTTGGAATGTTAGGCATCTGACAACATGACCGGAAGATATTGGTAGCTTTGCCATTGATGGATATATGGACGGAATGGAGCCATCGTTTTCTAACAGAGGATCTGATTTCGCCCGCAAAAATTATAATCACTGAAATTCAGCAGGAATATGCAACTATGGAATAATACATGTGATGATGTGCAATATTTCGACCTGAAACCGTGACCAGTGAGATAGATCTGCAATAGAAGGATGTAAGGATGGGATGGAGCCGTCATCATGTTCGCTGGTCAACAATTGCAGCAGTCGTTGAATGTTGTTTTAGTACCAGACCATGCTGTCAACTTCTTCTTATTGCGCCAAGTAGAAGGTAGAAGGACTGTGCTTTCATAGTCAGCAACGTTCTGTTCATTCAACTCCAGTTATTTTCTGATTTCTTCGGGATGAAGAAATAGATTGTTGGTGGGGGAGATGTTGGAGGATCTTAGGTCGACCACCCAACTAGGCCCTCCATTCGACCACTTCAGAGAACATGTCAAACCATTGTTTCAATAAATGTTAAATTGTGATTAGCATTATAATGTGTCTGGGAAGGCATGCATGGGTTTCTTGTTTTTGAAATTATACATGGAATGTGTTGAATATAATCGTATCACTGATGAAAAAACTATTCAGTAATGACAGTCTGTAAATTTCCTTCCTTCCTCTGTTAATTTTTATTTCCCGCAATGACAGTCTGTAAATTTCCTTCCTTTCTTTGTTAATTATTATTTGTAGTAAATTATGTGTGTCTGTAAATTTCCTTCCTTTCTCTGTTAATTGTTATTTCCAGTAGATATTTTCCATTGTGTTATTCTTCATGCTTGGATGAAAGTAATATTAAATCAGAATTCATATGTTTATTCTATAGTTTACCGCATCTAAGTATTCACCAATCTTATGCTAAAATTGATATTGGATTCATTTATGACCAATTCCCAATATTAATGGAGAACACAACAAGGATCGACCGACCCTTCTTGCAGTGTTCAACTATTATGAAAACAATACTGGGAATAACCAGGGTCGTTCGAACATATAAAAATAGTTTGTCCCGACTTCCGTTTTCCGACAAGAAAGATCGGCCGCCCCTTTTTTTCGTAGTTAAATGTGAAAACCTTTATCCAAAAATTCAGTTATATCCATAATGGAGAACACAAGAAGGATGGAACGACCCTTCTTACAGTGTGGAAATATTATGAAAAGAATATTGGTAATAAGAAGGGTCGACCGACCCTTCTTGCAGTGTCAAAATATTATGAAAATGATACGGGGAATTTTTTATTTATAAATTGCAATTTCCATTTCTAAATGTTCAAAGTTTTAAGGTGAAAAGTTATAACATATAAAAACTGTTTGTCCCGACTTCCATTTTCCGACAGGAAGTATCGGTTGCCCCTTCTTTCGTAGTTAATTGTGAAAATATTTATCCAACAATTCAGCTATAGCCATAATAGAGAATACAAGAAGGATTGGCCAACCCTTCTTGCAGTGTCGAACTATTATGAAATGAATATTGGGAATAAGAAGGGTCGACCGACCCTTCATTTAGGAGGGAATTGTAACAATAGAAAACCTTGGAGAAAGAGCGGCCACTCTTTCTCTGAGAATATTTCCACTTGCCAGCAAAGTCTTTAAAGCAAAAATTATATAAATTTTGTGGTTAAAATTTTGATATCTGGTATCCTAGGGTGACACGTGAAATGATCATATTGTGACACGTGGCATATTTGATTTGGAACTTCGAGCAGACCCAAAAGTATATTGTTTCTATTTAAAAAAAAAAAACAAAAAGAAAGAATGTTTTTGTTTGGTTAATCGCAGTCAAAATCATTCCAACTAATGGCATCACTATCTGCATTGTCGTCTGGGAATGTCCTTTTCCAACACAGTATCCTGCTTAAATTTTAATTATTGAATACAATTACAAATGAGTGCCCAACAACTCGTGCCATACTGAGTATGGTAGAAAAGCCAGAGCAGATGAAACTGAGGAGCATACAACCAGGTTAACTGCAGATAAAACCCGTGTTGACTCAACTCTTCTCGACAGGGGTTCTCATTATCGTCAACAAGCACCAACAATCCCTTATACACCAGCCCGGAAAGGAGTTACCCTTCCCAGCAACACCTGCGGAGGGTGCTGTAGGAACCAAGTTTCCGTAGGGGCGTTGAGAATATGCTTTACCCACAAATATCTTATCGCAGAAAGTTAACTAGATATCATCAACTTGACAACATACTATTTACTAGTCATTCGCATATTAGGTAAGCAATTTGCAGATTCAACATAAAGTAAACATTCACAATAACATATCCATTCTACTTAATCGCATGAACCATTATCTTTCAATCCACAACATAATAGACATAATGCAACATTCACCACCACACAGAGACAGAATTAGAATAATAATTGGACATCTTCATGCATTCATTAAACTCTGCGGTAAACCCATCGCAGGAGCAATCAAAACATAATGTTGCGGATCCAAATTAGACCAAAAGGAGGATTTCTCCACTATCTCTCTCTCTTCTAATCTTCCCTTAGGCTTATAGTTCACTTCTATTTATATGTTATTCAATGGTCCATATTGATCGATTCTAACAAATGAATATTGACTAAGCATCCCCCATAACAAAACCACGCTAACATCTGGAGTCTGCACCGAGACTGAACTTCCAAAGACATGGCAAAATACAAAGAAAAAACAGAGAGCCACAAGAGAAAAATACACAGAAAAAACAACGATCCACCAACAAGCCGGACACTGACCACCAAGACCATCACGAACGCAGATTGGGAAGACCAATCAAGGAGCAGGGTGCTCCCCCCATGGGGAAACTGGTTCTTCATGAGGGAAGTCCCTCGAGCTATCCATGTAATATTTCAGAGCAGACTTGAGCAAGCGAACACCGGCTGAATGAGTTTGTTGGCCACCTTTTATAATTTGGAGGGCTTCACAGAGGCCATGAGCTAGCTGGTTCCTCGCTTGAATTTTGCGAGCAAACAAGATCCTCACCGCCCAGTAGGGGTTGGATATTAATTTTCGCCCCAAGTGGGCTTCGTATTCCCAGAGAAGGGATAATTCGCGGTGTGCTATTTGCTCCTCTATCGGAGTAGGCGTCTCTACTAGATACTAAGCCCTCCAATTGAAGATCTGTGATGCAGACTCTTCCATCCCCATGGTGTGCTGTTGAGATGAGCCTTCTCCCCGAGAGCAACTTTACCCCCCAGGTCGTGAAGACCCTACACCCCTGTTGGATCCCCTGTGTCTACATGCCCTCATATAGGCTGCCATGATATACCAATTAAAAAAACTGAACCACCAGAAATCCACCCAGAAGTTCAACCAAGATTTAAATTGTGGGTCTCTCGAATGGAGGTCTCCTACTCGATTGAAAATATTTATAGGAATTTCTATGGAAAGAAGGGTGGAGAGCCGACTTGAATCCCAGTTATTTTCACAGAATCCCATGCATATGAGAGGATTGACATTAATGGCTTTGTAGAGATTGAATGACTCAAAATCCATGTAAAAGGCCATCTCATACAATTGAAAATCAATTTGCAGTACTTGCTCAGTAGCGTGGTACAACCAGAATTACTGCCTTCAGCACAGAGGCAGTTATGCGTAAGGAAGCAATGATAGAAACGAATTTTGTAAACCGACATTAGCATAATGATTGAGGGCGTAATTTATTGGAGGCATGATGTTACAGAGCGTCTAGTTGACCCCTGCCCCGTGTCATCCTCCACTACTGTCCCTTCAAACCAGCCCGCATCTGTCTGAATAGTACTGTCATGATGGTTGATAGTACTATCATGATGGTTGATAGAGGTGTAGACGGCGAAAGTTGAGCATTGAGCTGCAGAGTATTAAATGTGGTAGCTCCACTACCGTCCCTTCAAACAAGCCTGCATCTGTCTGAATAAAAGATGCCGCCAACGTTCAGCGACTGACAAGGACAATCTAAAACATTGAGAAACTTTAGCCTTTGAAAGTGTCAATATCAACCTTTCTAAAGTGCAAAACAGGTTCTGAAGGTGGCAATATTGTCTTTGAGAAGTGTGGTTTTTCAATTCAAATAGTGTGTTTTTTTACTACCTATGAACCCTAAAATTGCAGTTTTTGTTAAAAAACTATGAATTTCTATTTAGAAAGTGTGAATTTCAAATAAAAAAATGCAAATTTTGATTTGAAAAGTGTGAATTTCAAATAAAAAATGCAAATTTTGATTTGAAAAGGGTAAATTTCAAATAAAAAAATGACAATTTTCATTTGGAAACTGTGAATTTAAAATTAAAAAATGCAATTGCTGATCAGAAAATTCAATTTCTTTATTTGAAAATTGCAATTTGCATTTGTAAATGTTCAAAATGTAAGGAGAAAAGTTATAAAAATGGTTGCCCCAACTTCCGTTTTTCGACAAGAATGATCGGCCACCGCTTCTTTTAGTAGTTAGTTGTGAAAACATTTATCCAGCAATTCAGCTATATCCATAATGGATAACACAAGAAGGATCCAGCGACCTTTCTTGTAGTTTTGAACTAATATGAAAATAATATTTGGAATAAGAAGGGTCGGTCGACCCTTTTGAGAGTGTTGAACTATTATAAAAGTAATATTGGGAATAAGATGGGGCGGTCGACCCTTCAATTATGAGGGAATTGTAAAAATAGAACACCTTGTAAGTTATAGCATATAAAAATGGTTTCTGACAACTTTTGTCTTCGATCCTTGTTTTTCAACAAGAAGGATCGGTTGCCCCTTCTTTTCATAGTTAATTGTGAAAACCTCTATCCAGCAATTCAACTATATCCATAATGGACAACACAATAAGGGTTGACCAACCCTTCTTGCAGTTTCGAACTATTATGAAAACAATATTGGGAATAAGAAGGGTCGTCCGAGCATTCAATTTCGAGGGAATTGTAAAAATAGAACACCTTGGAAGTTATAACATATAAAATTGTTTGTCTCGACTTTCGTTTTGTGACAACAAGGATCGACCGCCCCTTCTTTTTGTAGTTAATTGTGAAAAAGTTTATCCAGCAATTCAGCTATATGGATAATGGAGAACACAAGAAGGATCAACTAACCCTTCTTGTAGTGTCGAAATATTATGGAAATAATATTGGGAATAAAAAGGGTCGACCGACCATTCTTGCAGTGTCGAACTATTGTGAAAATAATATTGGGAATAAGAAGGGTCGACCGACCCTTCAATTACAAGGGAACTGTAAAAATAGAACACCTTGGAAGTTATATCATATAAAAATGGTTTGTCTCGACTTCCGTTTTACGACAAGAAGGATCGGCTGCCCCTTATTTTCGTAGTTAATTGTGAAAAGCTTTATCCAACAATTCAACTATAGCCATAATGGAGAATGCAAGAAGGATCGAACGACCCTTCTTGCAGTGTCGAACTATTATGAAACGAATATTGCGAATAAGAAGGGTCGGCCGACCCTTCATTTAGGAGGGAATTGTAACCATAGAAAACCTTGGAGAAAGTGCGGCCGCTCTTTCTCTGAGAATATTTCTACTTGCTAGAAAAGTCTTTAAAGAAAAAATTGTACAAAAATTGTATAAATTTTGTTGTTGAAATGTTGATATCTACTATTCTAGGGTGACATGTTGAACGATCTTATTGAGACACGTGGCATATTTGATTTGGCACATTTAGTATAGCGAGGTTACTAATTCTGGTTTAACCACAACACAATCAGGAAATGAAAATTCATTGATAGTAGTTTTAAGGATTAGGCACGTACAAGATTACCTTGTAGTTGGAAATGCTAATTGAAAAATTAACATGAATTTATTGATTTATGTTAATCATTTGCAAAAATAGATAAATGTTTTAATTAAATAAATTCACTTCAAACATAAAAGACACACAGATCATTAGTAAAGACAAATCCAAACTGTAGATCAATGTATGGATTATTGATTGTAAAAATTAAACAGTGTTCATAAACAGTGTGGATTATTGATTGCAAAAATTAAATAGTGTTCATAGACAGTGTGGATTATTGATTGCTTATTTGGTAAAGTTTCGAGAACCCGCAACACTCATTTTCGGAATTGCGGATTTCGGGAACATTGAATAAAGCAAGATTTTGAAACTTGACCCCGAATCCTGCATCCCGTAGGAGTAACCTCAGTTATTCGTTTCTTCCTAGGTCTACGGTCCAAATATCATCCGGTCGAAAAAACCTTAAATAAACGATTTTTTATGATTTTTCACTTTCATTTTTACTGTCAGTTTTTACACTCCTACGTGGATTTTACTGTGGAGTTTTTACCAGGGTCACCTGCATGATTTTCAGCTGAAATCATGTTGGTTTGTCATGAATTTTGCATCTTCTTTTCGCGCTTTTACTGTTTATGGGTTGATTTTGACTCTCGTTTGTTTATTTATAAAAATTTACCGAAACCTTCATCAGAATGTCTCGAACTACCCATTCCAAGGCACTATATAGGGAGTCACTGACCAAGGATCCCAATTTTGGCATTTTATCAGACACCAATGAGAGGGTGACTGAGGATTATCAAATGGACTAGGCGAAAATTTATTTAATCTTTGACAACCATGACCTTTCAGACATCAAACAAGACTGGCTAGCCTATGAAAAAATTAAGGCTTCCCAAATTCATTCCATTGCTGCTCGCCCTTCCATCTTACCTTATATAGACCTTGTAAAATGGATTGTTGAAAATGCCAATACCAAATACCGGTCATTCAATGATCGTGCAGGTTCGCAATTGACTACCTTTCGCCCGAAGGTTTTTATCAGAGCTTTCGCTCTCAAGCCAGCTATACAAACCCTGAGTTCTGACTTTATTCAATCCTCCAAGAGTAGAAATAATTTTGACGAGATGATGAAATGTTGGATGATGAAACCTAATAGGTTCGTTCCCAAGGTGGATGATCTCTATCCTATTATTTGGTTCAAGGAACCTTACTCTTTACTCGCAGCCATGCTTTGTAGGCTTTTTGGTCTCCCCAATTGTTTAGTTTTCAAGGCTGAATGGGCTCCCATAGCCCATCATGTGTTAACAATAGGTGAATCCTTTCTTTGGGTATCCATCCTGTCATCAAAAATTAAGACACAAATTCAAAGCTATCAAAAGGCACCCACCTCAAAGAAGCCACATTTTTATCTATCAGCCTTCATCCTTGATGTCTTCTGTGCTGAATTTCAATATCCTAACTTGGGGTGGAATTGGACCCCTGATGCTCCACCAGTTTATATATATCATTCTGCATTATGAGAAAGCAATTATCTACCCTTTCTTTATGAAATTTGTGACCACTTCATGGGTACCATTTATTTTAGATTATTTCACCAAGAAGCTCCTGCCTTCTCAGCAGATGCCAGAACCTTCATCAACACCATTGGGGACTGGTATGTTTATGAGTTTTTTGCATATATCAGAGTTTGGGGAAGTGACACTGTTCACCTGTTGCTCATAATTGTACCTGACAGGTTGGTTATTCAAGAAGTTTCCTATCAGTCTGTCACTACTGGAGTCTACAAAAACTTACTAGTCCTAAAATGAGAGGTTGGCCTAAGTTCTCTCTAAATATTGGCCCACTAGTTATTCCTACTTCAACCTGGGCTGCTGTACTTGGTGATCAGTTGGCTTTTTTGAAGTTGGGAAAAGCACCCAAAAGAAAGCATGATCCCAAGAAATTCTTGGATGCACACTTCAAGCAATATCACAGGAAAATGGACTATGTCCATGAAGATTTGTTAGATGAATCTATCTATCGAGGGTTGAACACCTTCCCTGAAGTGTTAGCAAGAGCCAAGAGCTTGGATGAGCAGTGACATATTATCATATTTCAAAAATAAATAAAATATCAGGTTTATGGGCAAAGAACCTTGGAGTTGAATATCACTGAACAGGTTAGAAGGAGCAGAGAACAAAAGCAAATTCAGCTAGCCAATGCTCCCTTAATGCTTACTTACACAGATGGAGACAAAGGTAAAAATCCCATGGAGGAACCTCCTCAGATTAAAACCACTGAGCAGGTTAAAGCCTTATTACAGACATCTCAGAATTTTCAGCAACATTTGGAAAAATTGACTTCAGTGTTGGGTACCAGGACAGCTGAATCGCCCAAGGTTGCTATGAGTTTTCAAGTAACTGCTGTAGCTTCGCAGCTGGTTGATGAATCGAAAATGATTGAAGATAATCCTCCTAAGAGACAGAAAGTTCAGGTTTCCACATCTGAAGTTCCTACTGTTGATCTCACTAACAGTGATTTAGAATATGAGCCACAGGCTGCAGTTCAAGTGACTGAAGAATTACCTGAAAATGTAACTGATAAAATTGTGGAAGAAGTCACTAGGGAAGTGACAGACAACTCAGAATCACTTACAGACTTGTTGGAAAGTATTGAAATGGACCATTCTGATCTTGATCAACCAATTTTGGAACTTACCTCTAATAACACTGACATCATGGTTCCATCACTTTTGTTACCACCTATCCAGGATCTTTCTATTTTGCCTGTAGGGGAAATCCCACCACTCTCTATTTCACAGTTTTTTCACACTTTGACTCATAGGGCCACCCCTTTTCCTAACAACTCAGTTTATTTTTCCATTCCTTCCTCTATACTTGCAGAAGTCTAGTCTTCGATTGCCCCCCTGCAATTACCCACATCTACTTCATCATTACACACTGACAGAGATTTAGTCACAACTACTTCTTCATTACCATCAGCTGCTAATGGTGACCAATTTCTCCTTTCTGAAGCTATCACTTCAATCCCTTCTCCTACTATTCTCTCATCAATTCCTCAAATTGTTTCTACCCCTATGATTGTTCCTCAGGTTACCATGCCTATGCCCGATGCCCTGGCCACTCAAACTCCCTCATTGTTTTCAACAGAAAATGTTATTTCAGTCACTTCTGAAGTAATAACTGAATGGGAGGATGATGAAATAGTCGCTCTTGGACATTACTTCTATAGTAAGGATAATAAGGTAGTGGTAAAGAGGGGTAAGAAGAGAAGAATTGATAAAAAAGGCTTAGAAGTGTATGTTCCTAACCAGATGGTCTGGGATCAACAAGCCAGTAACCCTCACATAGGGGAAATTGAGACAGCTACATCCCTAGGGGCATTTGTAGGAGTAAACCTTGATCCAATGCAGGTTCTCAATAGAGAAATTGATCAGAAGAGGGAAGAAGTGGAGAAGCTTCAAGAAGAGTTGGAAAAGGGTAAAGAGGAACATCAAATTTATGTTGATGATCTTAGAAGGATTTGGGAAGATAAGTTGGGAGATGAGGAGTGCAAGAGCCAATCTTTGCAGGTTGAACTTCAAAGGTTACAAGCTGAGAATTTTGCCAATGTTCAACAAATTGCTTTATTGCAAAAACACTGTGAGGATGCAACTGCAAGTGCAGCCTGTTCTACTTTCTTCAAGATGACATCTCAGGAATTCAAGAACTTGGATTCTCAAGTCAATAAAGAGTATCACAAATACCTAGAAAAGTTGTTTTGCACATTGGATGAAATTAAAGAAACTCATATCACTTTTGGCAAGATGCTTAGTGCCTTTGAAAGGCAAGAAGGTAAAAGGCTTGAGGCTTCCAAGGCATATAATAACATTGTTGAATGGAAGAAGTACATCAAAGACATTCTAGAAGGATTTCCCATGCTTAGGAGTTTTCAATTTAAAAAGATCAGAGGTGCGTTGAATACTTGGTTGGAAATAAACGAATCAATTGAAGATATTCTTAGAAAATCTCGAGCCATAGGTAGTAGGCGATGGTATGCAAAAGATAATTTTATGTTGGCTCTCCAGTTTCCTGCCATGGAACTCATCGAAGATGCTTGTCTACCTAAATTGAAGATTGAGGAAGTTCAGCGTAAGTTTGATGAAGTTCAGTAACAAATTCAGCTTCTAGAAGAAGTCAAGGTTGATGATGTGGAGCATTTGATTAGGAATCCGGTTTCCCTGGAAAGTAAGATCCAAGTCTACATCCATATATGGCATAAGCTGGAAAAGAATGAGATGGAGATGTTTGAATGCAATGCCCAGCTGGGACTTGAGTTAGCAAATTTTCCTATGATAGATGAGTTGTTAGAGATTTGGGGCAAATGGAAAGATGTCCTAGGACATTAGGTTATTTTTTATTTTGTAATCCCTATTTTTTGTGGATATCCATTTTTGTACCTTGTTGTAGTTCTTATTTAAGGACAGATGCCTCTTTTGAAAAGGGGTGGATAATTTTGGGATTGGGAATCAGCAGGAGACGACTAGGGATTCTCTGTCTTACTGGAGCTTTGTAATTTTGTTTGCAGAACTCATTAATACAGTAAAGTAATCTCATTGAATCTTTTCCTATTTATTGTTCAAGTTTATTTGGCAACACTTGATTTCGTATCTCAAATTGTCATGTACAGTATGTGATCCCTTTTGCATGTATGAATTAATGCACAGGTCTGTTATATTGATTTCTCTTATGGCTGATCTATGTATAAAATATCTTGTTGAATTTCTTTAATTAAGATATTTTTATTTATCGATTTCTGCAAATGATTCACATGCTATTTGATCAATGTTAATTTTTCAATTGACACAGTGATCATAAATTGATCTTGAATAGGTTTAAATTACTTGAATTATTCTCTTTTAATTTTCATTAATTGGTGATGATTTAAGTAAACAAGCAAAATGCATATTTTACATTTCTGTTGGAGTTGACAAACATGCTTGTTCGTTTCACATCAAGACCGATCTGCACAACAACAAGCCTTCCTTAGAATAGATTCTAACCGAGTGCCATCTATGGTGTGCATGGACTCATTTAAATAGCAATGAGTCTGCATGTCGTGGCTGGTGTTCACACGAGCCATAGTTAAGAGCAGAGAGAAGAATTGAAAGAGACGAGGGCTGAAATGAATGCGCAGAGGGCCGAGCTGCGGTCGATCTCTACCAGGGTGGTGGCCAAAGTAAATGCGAGGGGACTTGTGAGTGACAGTGCAGAGGGATTCCATTAAGCCACAAGTGTGGGGGTGGCCAGCTGTGGAGGCATACAGATGGTAGGGCAAGTGGATGGGTGGGTAGACATGTGTGGAGGCGTGCATCATCGTGGGTAGGTCTGAGACCGGGCAGGGTAACGCATGTAGCGTTAAGGGCATGGGGTGCGAGGATCCCTCCCATCATGCTCTCCACGTTCTGGGGGGATGGCCCCATATATCATGCTGACATTCGCAGCCGGGGGATAATGCTCCTCGAACTGAAGTTTACTTATGGAAGTAATTGTAAATAAGTAACTTTACACATTTACATTAGTATCATTATAGTAGCATTATACAAAAACTATTCTATTCTTTCTTTTTCTTTTTTTTAATAGAAACATTCTTTCCTTTTGTTTTTTTAAATCGAAGCATTATTTCTTTTTTCTCTTTTTCCAAATAGAATGAAATCTCATAAAAGAATGAAAAGTGTTGTTAATTATTATTATTTTTTAATTAAATCCCTTCATGCTAGAAGGCAGGTATGAATATATAACCTTCAAATGTGAATTTAAAATAAAAAATGCAATTTCTGAT
Source organism: Larix kaempferi (assembly GCA_027924585.1). Lineage (NCBI taxonomy): Eukaryota > Viridiplantae > Streptophyta > Pinopsida > Pinales > Pinaceae > Larix > Larix kaempferi. Next base: position 1,286,623 of record BSBM01001155.1, on the reverse strand, counting down.
TTGAAAAGTGTTCAAAATTGCAATTTTCATTTGTAATTGTTCAAAATTTTAAGGCGTAAAGTTATAACATATAAAAATAGTTTGTCCCAACTTCCATTTTTCGACAACAAGGATCGGCCAACCCTTATTTTTGTAGTTAATTATGAAAACCTTTATTTAACAATTTAGCTATATCCATAATGGAGAACACAAGAAGGATCGAACAACCCTTCTTGCAGTGTCAAAATATTATGAAAAGAATATTGGTAATAAGGGTCGATGGACACTTCTTGTAGTGTCCAACTATTATGAAAATAATATGGGGAATAAGAAGGGTTGGGCGAACTTTCAATTACGAGGGAATTGTAAAAATAGAACACCTTGGAATTTATATCATATAAAAATGGTTTGTCCTGACTTCCATTTTACGACAAGAAGGATTGACCGCCCCTTCTTTTTGTTGTTCATTGTCAAAACCTTTATCCAGGAATTCAACTATAGCCATAATGGATAATACAATAAGGATAGACCGACCCTTCTTGGAGTGTCGAACTATTATGAAAAGAATATTTGGAATAAGAAGGGTCAACCGACACTTCATTTAGGAGGGAATTGTAACAGTAGAACACCTTGGAGAAAGAGCGGCCGCTCTTTCTCTGAGAATATTTCCACTTGCTAGCAAAGTCTTTAAAGAAAAACCTCTATAAATTTTGTTGTTAAAATGTTGATATCTAGTATCCTAGGGTGACACATGGAATGATCATATTGTGACATGTGGCATATTTGATTTGGCACACTGAGTATAGGGAGGTTACTATTTTTTATTTGATTTGGCACATTGAGTATAGCGAAGTTACTAATGCGGGTTTAACCACAACACAATCAGGAAATGAAAATTCACTGAGTAGTTTTAAGGATTAGGCACATGCAAGATTACCCTGTAACTAGAATGCTAATTGAAAAATTAACATGAATTTATTAATTTATATTAATCATTTGCAGAAATAGATAAATGTTCTAATTAAATAAATTCACTTAAAACATAAAACACACACATATCATGAGTAAAGACAAAACCAAACTGTAGATCAAACTAATCAGAGGAAGGAGGCAGGATATGATAAAACATGACAGTGCTATGCAAAGAAAACTAATCAGAGGCAGGATAGGTGATTAAAGAGCTTTTGTTTGGTGATTAAAGAAGAAGATATGAACAACCCATCAATATAGAGTTTATGATAATGAATTCTATACTGACTTTAGCAGAAAATGGTAGTGGATGCTTGAAATGAAAGCAACATAGCATAATATTTATGACTTCTGTCCCGATACAACACTTATCCAAGAATGAAAAAGCATAACAGTATGAATTAAATAGTGAGAGAAACATTCACATAAGAGAAGAAGTAAACAGACTATAAGACGAATAACACAAGAATCTCTGATAGAAAACCTTGCTCGGCCTAGCTAGATTTTATTAAAATATATCTCAGAGTGCTTAATAACACAGGGAATTCACGAGTCCAACAAAAGTTTCCAACCCTTTCTCCTTCTATTACATTGCTTACATAGATGCTCAGAGCCTTCCGGCTTGAGCTGTCTGAATAGGAAGTTGTTACAATGTAGATGACACCTATTCAAAAACGTTCTCCACCCTCAGGAATTAGTTACAACAAAATGACAATGCTGGTAAAACTGGCTCAATTTCCTTTCACAAAATTACTAAGCATTTTTACCGAAAGACAACAAACTCTAACAAAATAAACAAAATGCTTCAGCGAATATTTCCCCCATGCTGCTATCCCACGATCATCGAATCTTCAACGGTTCAATATCAGCTTTCCCTTCCCATATTTCTCAACGAGTTTTTATAGCTTGGCAACTGGCAGCTCTAAGGTGGCCAACTCCTTCATTAAGACTCACATCTCAGTGTGGTCCGTATAAGAGTAGCTTCGCATATATGCACTAGCCTCCTTGAACATCATGCTTAACTCAAAATCCTTTGCCATTTTCTCCACCACTGTCTTCCCTGATAGCAACTGATCCATACCAGCAAAATCATTCAAATGCACTTTATATCCTACCAATTTCTTATGATATTCTTCTTCTGTGAGCATTGTTCCATCCTCCTCCCAAAAGAGAGGTAACCCTTTATTGAACAAAGGGTCAAACATGTCTTTGAAATACTTGATCTACTGTGCCATGACATCTATTTTAGCTTGAATAGCCTTTACCTGCCGGTGCTTGTGCATCACTTTTTTGGCTCCAATGATAATGGAAACCCTATCTGTTACACTAGTTGTCTTGACCTGCTCCTCAGATAAGCTATTCAGGAATTCGATGGCATTCTGAGTATACTCTACAGGTTTTTTGTTCAATTTCTCATTTGCTGTTGTCACACTACTCTTGGCTAATTTTATCACTGTTTCCTTGTCCAAGACAAAATCGAGGAAGGGCCTCAATTTCCCTGCTTGTTCAACAATGCCATCCTAGATGACCTTCCTGACCTCTAGCAAGGAAGTCTTCCCTCTAGCTTGTCTTCCCAACTCATCATATTTACCATGCAACTCCTCGTGCTTGGCTTCCCAAGCCTCCTTTTCTCTTTCTGCATTATCCTTCAAGGTTTTCAGATTCACATTCTGCTTTTTTAATCTTGTTATTTCCACTAGCTTCAACTATAGCCCCTACCAGGGATAAATCACCAGCCTCTATGGATGGTGTGTCCATGCTTTCTACTTCTTGCTTCTGTTGCAGTCTCTTCTTAAGCTCTTCCACTCTGGCCTTTGAGATTTTCTCACTTGCCACCACAGTGGCTATATCTATCTACCATTGTTTTTCCTATGCTTCAAGCTTCAATAGCTTGGCCCTACAGTCTGTCAAGTTAGTCTGCAAATTCTCATTCTTTTTCTCCAGTTCTATTAGCTCAGAGACTGCTACTAACAGGGTAGAGGAGATTTTCAGCCCCCTTTTTAGAGATCGGATGATGTTGTCTTTTTCGTTGAGTAGGTTTTGAATAATGGCTCTTTTATCATGCTGGCCCTCATTGACCACTATGTCACCCTGAAATTTCTTGATCTTTTTCTTATGAGATTTGTTTTTCATCTTTTCTTGCTTGATCTGGTTGGAAACCTTACTCTTATTGACTTGTACCTTTGATAGCTCCAAAGTTGTCCTCAACAGTTTACTATAAATAACATCCCCAGTTTCTTTGTGCAAGTTTATTACATTTGGGATAGGGATGTCCTCTAAATTCATCCTTAACTCAGTGGGCTTGCTCTTGGTGGCCAAGGCCAAACTCAGGGTGTTTTGAGTGAGGCTCCTGCTAGTCACTAAAGACACTTCTTTGCTTGAAATTTGCCTTAGTTCAGTATATAACTTGGACTCCTGTAAGGATTCCCATGAGTCCACCTTGTATTCATCTATCAACTCATCTCTAGTCTTGCTTAAGGCAGCAGGCTGAGTGTATGCTAGGTTAAACACATACTCTTTGATCTCAAATACTGGTAACTTATCCACTTGTTTCTTTTTTCCTTTACGAGTCCTCTTTGGGGATCTCTCAGCTTCCCCTTCTGTGTCCATAGGGACACTATCAGCTTCCTTGCTGGAGTTTATTAAGTTGATGGCCATAGGAATGGTTGCTGGCACTTATAGGACTATGCTAGAAGAGCCAGGCACTGTGGGTTTGTTCCCTTGTGTCAGCAGGTAGGATCTCTCAGGTGTGCCTATTTCCTGGCTCCTACTTGGACATTCCAATAAATTTGCAGCTTCTGCCATGCCTCGAATTTCGAAATGCACAAAAGCCTTCATGTTGCTTTCCTTCCTCCTGTTGGAAATGATGTGGTGGGGATCATAGTTTAAGGATGATTCTGTTTTGAAAACCATATCCTTTATCTTGCATTCAATGGCTGTAAGAGCTCCTTTGTTTTTTATTAAGAATGGACCTACAGTCCATGGAAACACAATATCAGAGCCCTTTCTATGATCTAGAAAGTGCTCAGCTTCTGCCTTCAATTTTTGTCTGATGAATTCTAATGCAAACATTCTAGGGGTCAAGAAAAATGGTATCACATAGGGTGCATAAGAAAACCCATAAACCCTAATGATTGTGCCATGCTCTGAAAGGAACCAATCTCCGACCCCCTTCTCAGTAGAAAGCTGTAGTAACTCCTGCATTTCTGGTAATACTCTAGGAAGCTTCTTTTGAAAAATGACTAGATAAACCTCAGACATGAGCTCGTCATGGAACTTGGTGTAATCAGTGTACATATCCTAAGTAAGTAGTACCTCAGGCATTTGCAGGTTTTCCTCATTGAATGTCAGGAACATTTTTAGTAAGTAGGATTGAAATATGAAAATCCTTGTTTCTTGGAAATTCTTTAGCTGGGAGTGTATACTTTCAACCAAAACTTCATCAAACCTGAGGCATGCACATTGGGTAGACTGGCTTGGGTCATCGGATTCCAGGGGGCAGGTGCCTAGGACAAAAATCAAACTTATTAGAGGTTCTGTGACATACATATCAGAGTCTAGACCTAGGAATTGGCTCATCATGGCGATAACACCTCTGGATTCTTCCGTGAATAGTCTGGCTTCAGCTGGGAAATCCTGCTCTTGTATTTGGATAGTAGGATTCAGACAGGACTTGTAGAAATTCTGTTTTACTTCAACAGGGGATTGTCTAAAAAATCGGATTAGGGATTCCTCGGTATACACTATAGCTTTCTGGCAAAACTCTTTTGGGACAGATAGGGCTTTTCTGATGGTTTGGGTATCGATTTCGCAAAGGATATTAAACTTGAAAGTGTCCATGATTTCCCTCTTGGTAAAAGAGTAGTTAGAGGCGCACCATTGAACAAATTCAGGAAAATAAGGGGTTTGGCCGACTGTAAATAGATGGAAATAGGACTGGTGGACTTGGTGCACATCTATACCTCACTCCCTAACTAGTTTCAGTTTGTTTTTTACAATTTCCATGGGGTCATTGGTCATCATAGTGTCGTAGACCTCTGCGTCTATGTCTATAAATAGTGTTTCTATGGGTTCTCTATCACTCAATTCAGCCATTAAATAGTTTACTGTAGAGCATATAACCTACCTATTTTTTTGAGGTTGGCTAGGGCCCCTGGTTGACCTGTCTATTTATTCACAGCTTGCTCCTGTCGCTTTCGGATGCAAAATAGGAATCCAGCTCTCCATCCAGGCGATTTTTTTATACTATTTATCCTTTGCTATCACCCCTGCATCTCCTATGGCGTGGAAGCTTCCATGGCTATTCATTTTCCTGATCCCTGGTGGTCTCGAATCCCGCCACATGTCACCTCGAATCCTGGCCGTTAAACGCTGCAACTTTTACCAACTTCATGGATTTGGCTTGTGTTGATGTTTCATGCAAGTTAGATCCGCGAACAAAACCTCGGCCATAGATCTCAGCCTCCTCAGATATACGCCGTCCAAACCTACGGGCCTCTACCAAAAGTTCACAGATCCGAAAGTTTGTTTGCTCCGCGCATGTCGTATCGGAGAAGTAGTTCCTGACCTTCGATCTGCTACATGGGCCGTTGATCTGCTACTTAATATGCTTGAGGGCTAAACCTCCCGCCTCCCTCTAGAACACCTGACCCTTTTTGCGCGAAGTGTGCTCATGACTGTAGATCTTCACCACCGCCAATCTAGACCATTTATTTGTGCAGATATGTAACTGTAGGTGGACCTCAGTAATTTAATTCTCCTTGCAATGTTTTGGGCTTGGGATTTGATCAGTTCACCCTTGAGGCCATCAATACCTACCCAGATGATTCTATTTTTCTCAAACCACCAAGGCTTTCTCCGTTCTTTTTAGAAATTGAGCCTCCTAGTTTCATCTAGGACAATGCTAGTGCTAAGATTGACAAGCTAAACTTCATTTTAACCACCCAGTGTAATATCATCCACAAGATCAAGACAAATTGACGGTTAAAACGTAAACATGCCAGAAGGAAAAGAAGGGTTGCGGGGTTTTATTTCATAAATATATACATTCTTTTCACAGTCCTCAATCTGCAATTGCGGGTTGCAGGTTGCGGAAAGAAAATATATCAAAACCAAAAACCAAGATTCTACAATCGGCTAAGTTATAACATATAAAAATTGTTTGTCCCGACTTCTGTTTGCTGAATAGCCAGTCAATCGACTAAGTTATAGCATATACAAATCGTTTGTCCCGACTTTTGTTTTCTGACAAGAAGGATCGGTTGCCCCTTCTTTTCATAGTGAATTGTGAAAACATTTATCCAACAATTCAGCTATATCCAAAATGGTACACAAGAAGGATCGACCGACCCTTTTTACAGTGGCAAATTATTATGAAAAGAATATTTGGAATAAGAAGGGTCGAGCGACCCTTCTTGCAGTGTCGAACTATTATGAAAATAATATTAGGAATACGAAGGGTCGGCCGACCTTTCAATTATGAAGCAATTTTAAAAATAGAACACCTTGGAAGTTTTAACCTATAAAAAATGGTTTCTCTTCAGTTCTGTTTTCCGACAAGAAGGATTGGCCGCCCCTTCTTTTTGTAGTTAATTGTGAAAACCTTTATCCAACAATTTGGCTATATACATAATAGAGAACACAAGAAAGATCGACCGACCCTTCTTGCAGTATCAAACTATTATGAAAAGAATATTTGGAATAAGAAGGGTCGGCAAACCCTTAATTTACGAGGGAATCGTAAGAATAGAACACCTTTGGGAAAGAGCGGTCGCTCTTTCTTTGAGAATACTTCCACTTGCCAGCATAGTCTTTGAAGCAAAACGTCTATAAATTTTGCTTTTTAAATGTTGATATATAATATCTCGGAGTGACATGCGGAACGATCATATTGTGACATGTGGCATATTTTATTTGGCACATTCAGTATTAGAAATATAGTTGGCTCGCATAGAATATTGGCTCGTATAGAATATTTTTTCCTATGAGCACCACTGAATTTGGCAGTTTGAGTATAGAGGATCATATTTTAGTATTTCGGTAGTTACTCTGAAGATAATTACTTGATTTTAAGTGCAGTGGATAAACCACATCTAAAGGCCAATTATTCTTAAGCACAATTACAACACTTAATGACCGTTAGTGCGCAAATTACAACACTTATCACAAATCCAATTTTGTAACAAATAACCATCCATTATCAATCCCAATGGCTATAAGTTGTATCTTTCCTTTTATAAAACTTTAATGAAAATGAGAAAATACAACTTTTTGTTGACCAAGTGGAAATTTAGAAACACAACAATTTTGTTGCTTAAAACTGCCACATAGAGAAATTTAGAAACCAATTTTGTCTACTATCAACCCTTGAGAACATCCACCACTCTGAACACTATTCCCCATATTTTCTCATTGTGCCTTGACTGCTGCAAGGACCTTCTCATTTATTCTAATTTTTTTCTACTGCAAGGCCCTTCTTGGTGACCATGCCCATATGATGCTATTTACATCGATCTTCATGTTTTCTTCTACACCAACAACCCATTGTTGTTGTCTATCTAAGCATCTTTTAAGTATATATATTCCCTATCCAAAAACGGTCTGGTTTACATTTTTCCCTTCAGCAGATAAAATAATTACCTGTCCATAGTAATTTTTTTATTAATATATATTTTAAAATTGATTAAAATTTCACATTTACATAGAAAATAAAAGTTTTAACTACATAGAAAATGCTCATGGCTGAAAATATTTTCAATGTGTACATTTATTTCCAGGTATGATATGCATAGAAAGGTCCAATGGTTACGTGTCAAGTTAACAATTTGGACTTTTCTATGTTAATTCTAAGTTGTTTATGTTAACTTATCAAACAAATTAATGATCATGGAAAACAAATTAAAAGAAATTAGAAAGGTTAGCTGGAAAATGTAAATTCAAATTCTGTTAACAAAAATTACTGACGGTTTAGAGAATAAAATGCCCATCAAAAATAAGTTTTGGAAAAAAACGTGACAATTTAACATGATGGTTCCAATATGACAGTACTAGCATTTGACTCCTCATAAATATCACCAATCGCCATACCCAAAGTGCTCTTTCTTATCTGATTCCATTTATACCATGCATTTTGACAGACGTCTATTGTGTTGAATCTCATTGTAAACAAGCTTCTTTTTATGTCATCTCCTTCTTTGGCCATAGGAGCATTTGATCCCATAGAATTTATAACATTCAACTATAAAATTTCTTAGCACATTTAACTGTTGATCGAAGTGGAATTTTTTATATACAAAAATTTGAGCAACAATGTTCGGTGCCAATGTTTGAAAGGTGTGCACCCTAATTTATTGCAGGCCTGTAAGGTAACGATCTTAAATTTCATTCAGAAATTTTAGAAGAAGCTGGTATATCCACTGCTCACCCCTGGACAACATGCCATACAAGAAAACACCACTTCATTGACCAGAATACAAAATGAAATGTCACCCAAAATTGTTCCCCCAACAAAATCAATCTCACTCACATTTGTTACAAAACCTATGGAAATGCAATCCTTTCTTTCTGAACACTTATGTAACAACTTAACTTTTCTCATAATAAAAGAATATTTATTCTCACTTGTTGTGATATGCGCTACACTCGTCAAAGTAGAAGGTGGCATATCATTCACCTCATTCTCAGTTGTTATGATATGTGCTACCTCATTTACGGAATTTTATGGCCTTGTTCGATTACCTTTAACATGTGTATATTCACAATGGGGAGTACCTAGAAGGACCATCTGTAAAGGACATTCTTCAAAAACATTCCAAATGTATAACATCCAAAGGAACATTATCGAGGTCAAGCAAAGTGTTTGCAAGCCATCTTATAATAGAGCCTTCAAATACACCACAATCCTCGCAATTGCAGAAGACTTTATGAACTAAAATACCAAACTCACCAGCATCTAGTACTTTGAATTGTACAATGTCTCCCTTAACAACAGTTGGCACTAATCCCCTAGCAGCATACTGTGGCTTTAAAAAACATTGATGTATCAAATTAACTAGTAGATTCAGATTGATTATTATTGAAAGCGCTTGGAACAGAAAGCAATGTTTCTGTATTAAAATCGATGATTCTTTTAATCGGCCATATAAAAAAAGATCCACTGCTCACCCCTGGACAACATGCCATACAAGAAAACACCACTTCATCAACCATAATACCAAAGGAGAAGCCACCCAAAAATGTCCCCCCAACAAAATTAGTCTCACTCACATTTGTTACAAAACCTATGGAAATGCAATCCTTTCTTTCTGAACACTTATGCAACAACTTAACTTTTCTCATAATAAAAGAAGTTTTATTCTCAGTTGTTGTGATATGTGCTACACTTGTCGAAGTAGAAGGTGGTATATCATTCACCTCATTCTCAATTGTTATGATATGTGCTACACTCGTCGAAGAAGAAGCTGGTATATCATTCACCTCGTTCTCACTAAGAGCGGACCCAATCTGGTTAACGATCTCAGATACAAACCATTGAATATAACCACCAACAGCCTCTGACAATGTATCTGCACCTTCTGATTGATAGGGCAATGGAAGACTTGCATTCAAAGACTTGGTAACATTTACAATGATACATCCTTCATTAATGCTGATATTATGCAAAAAATTTCTTTCTGGAAACGAGATTCCTTCAACAACTTTCAATCCATTCAAAAGTAGGTCCACACATTGTTGAGTACCAAAATCCATTTCATAAACAATATCTGAAATATAAAATAACAGCACACATTGTTCAGAACCAAAATTTAGTTCAGAAGCATTTTATGAAATATAAAATAACAAGAGCACATTAACAACCATATTTATTTTAAACAAAGATATAACATAGATTATAATATATAAAAAATGGTTGTCTGGACTTCCAATTTTTTGAATGGTAGGATCGGTCGCCCCTTCTTGTAGAAGAAACGAACACAAGAAGGATTGAACGACCCTTCTTGCACTCTAGAAATATTACGAAAATAATTATGGGTAGAAGAAGCGTCTCTCACCCATTCATTTATAATGGAATATTAAAAATGTTCAACCTACGAATGCTAGGCCGTCAATACATGTATTTCCAAAATTGTGAGCAAGGGAAGAATATTGAGCACAACAAGGGTCGGACGACACTTCATTTACGAAATAAATTTAAATATATGTAATCTACGAAGGCTATGTAGACAATTCTTAGCTTCCAACTTTCGCTGTAAATAGTAGGGACTCGGACATCATCTAAGTTCTAACATATAAAAATGTTTGTCCCAACTTCCATTTTCCAAAGAGAAGGATGTTCCGCCCCTTCGTTTAGGAGATAAATGTGAACAACGATATCCAACAATTCACCTATATCAAGAGTGGTGAAAGAAAGAAGGATCAACCAACCCTTATTGCATTCTCGAACTATTATGAATACAATACTGGGCAGAAGAAGGGTTGGCCGCGCATTCATTTATGAGGGAGTTGTAAAATTATTCAACCTACGAAGGCTAGTACATCAATTCATCTATATCTAAAATGGTGAACACCGGAATAATACTGAGCACGGCTAAGTTATAACATATAAAATTGTTTGCCTTGACTTTTGTTTTTCGAGAAGAAGGATCAGACGACCCTTCGTTTAGTAGATAATTTTCAAAACCTTTATCTAGAAATTGAATGATATCCAAAATGGTGAAGACGAAGAAGGATCGGCTGACCCTTCTTGCAGTCTCAAGCTATAACGAAAAGAATATTGGGAAGAATAAGGATCATCTGCCCCTTCTTTTATGAGGGAATTCTAAAACTAGAACTTGGAGAAAGAGCGGCCGATCTCTACTTTAGAAAGAAGGATGCTATGAAATATGTGTTTAGAGTGCCGATATCTACTTTAGCCACTCTGAAAACTCATCCCTGGAGGAAGGAGCGGACACTCTTTCTCCTCAGGATCTACTTCCAACAGCCCGAAATGGAACAACCTTATGATAGAGCGACCTCGCTTTCATTGAAATTTTTTTGACTTGACGACAAACTCTTTGTAGAAAAACGTCTGTAAATTTTTTCGTTCAAATGTCGAAATCTAGTCTCCAGGGTGACACGTGGAATGTTCAGATTGTGCCACGTGGCTTTGATTATTCCAGATTTGATCTGTTCTATTCTTAGCGAAGTAGAAGCTTCTATATCATTCACCGCAATCTCGGCCCAAAAGTATGAAAGAATGTTTGTCTGGTTAATCGCAGTCAGAATCTTTCCAATTAATGGCATCACTATCTGCATTGTCGTCACTATAAAATTCATTTTCCAACATGGTCTCCTGCCTAAATTTTAAGAACATTTTTATCACCTTTATCTCTAAAACTAAATGCCTTGGTATCGTATGCAAGACTCACATGTGTTCTCATTGCATCCAACAATTTGAGTCATACATCGCATCCAACCATGCAATACATGGAACTTTTCTAGCCAAGATACTGTATTGGCAAGCAATTATACCTTAATATTGTTTAAAGCTATTTGATTGCTTAATTTTATTCAATTAAATTAAATAGTTAAATTATATATATTTATATTAAAAGAAATGTAATCAATATTATATAAATTAAGACATAAATTATCAATTTCAAATATTTCAAATAAAGTATTAACGTTTACATAGATCAGTATACTATAGTGAATATTAACTGCAAAATGATATTAAAAAGAAAAAAACATGTTTCAATTTTACAAGTTCATTTGTCGTTATCTTTTTCCAACAAACCTAGCCAAAATTAATGCTAGAGGATTTGCAGAAAACAATATGGAATATATGAAAATAATACGCTACATCACCAGACAGAAAACACATGCAAGTTGGCAGGAATCGACATTAATGAGTAATGCCCGATTTTGCAAATATAACATTGTGAATTCATATTAATGGACTGTAAGAAGATAACTACCTGGAATTGAAGGAAATAAATTCTAGAAATCTGAAGAATCTAAAACGTTCAGCGACTTTAAACTACTGTGAACTTCAAACTATCATTGCATTAATTTTTTACTGCCATGGAAGATATGGATTTTTGGCCCGGAAGCTGAATAAGAATGCTCTGTTACAGATTTAGATTTATGGTTTGAATAATATAAATACCTTCCAATTGAAAAAATAGCAGTCGATTCTTCAAACCAATCTTACTACTCTACCTTCCCAACATTCTTCTTGGTTCCACCTCAGCAAAAGCAAACCTCGATCCTTAGAGAAAGTAGAGCTCCAAACTGGCAAACACAGAGAGTTTGAACTTTAAGTTTCAATGTAGGCAGTGGGCAGGAAGAGGAGTGTGGCGGGATAAGTTTCAATGTAGTCAGTGGGCACAAAGAGCAGTGTGGTGGGATAAGTTTCAATGTAGGCAGTGGGCGGGAAGAGCAGTGTGGCGGGATATCAATGCAGAAATGTTCGTGACATTTAGTATCACAGTGTGGAGGGATATCATCTCTACATTGTGATACATAAACACAATCCATCATAAACGGGTGCCTCATAAACATGATGAGATTATTCACACGAGTTATACAATCCATCATTTACCATTAGCGCTGTAGAAACCATTTTAAATGGCGGAAAATATCAACTCCATTCCAACGTACAAACCATTTTAAATGTTCGAAAAGATCACCTCCATGTGAACGTATAAACCATTTTAAAGGGCAGAAAAGATCACCTCCGTGTGAACATACAAACCATTTTAAATGGAGGAAAAGATCACCTCCAGGCCAACGTACAAGCCACTTTAAATGAAGGAAAAGATCACCTCCATGCCAACATACAAACCATTTTAAATGGCGAAAAAGATCAATCGGGCGGCGAAATATCAAGGGTCCCACTTCTATTCCGCATCCCCAACATGCATGCTAGGACGAGGGGATGGATGGTTGCAGAATTTGAAACCGCTCTCCACGTGGCAACACCACATGATTTTGCAAGTTGGAAGGGTAGTAAGGAAAACCACCGTCCTCCATTTGCGAAACCACCTTCGCCCATCCTTCATGGTCGCTGACACCTGTGGATATGATGTGGTCGATCCACATCACACCTTCTTCCCACGCAACTCCTCCATGTCAGGGCTTATGCCAATGTGTCTCCTCCGTGCCAGAATTCCTTCCCACGAGGCTTCTCCATGTCAACCTGCACATGCACAGTGGAAAACACCTTTCAACTACACAATCACAACATAATTAAAAACCTTTTAATTACACAATCACAACATGCAAGAATGAAATAAAAACGCACTAGAATCAAATGCATAAGATTACTTATCTTTATCCAACGCAGATCCAAGCAACTGGCTTTGTAAGAGTGCTTTTCCACTTACTACCATCAATATAAATGTGTGGCTATTTATCAGTTGCAGAAAATTATAGATAAAATGAGTTAAATGAAGAAATTCATTTTAACACATAATAACACATGAATCGTATATTAATAGAAATCCAACCTACAGATCGATGTATTCATTAAATTGGCAACATAAAACATAGTTCAAAGAAATTTGACAAATTAATATCCAAAAAAGATGGCCAAGAGAAGCAAACTGAATTTCATTAATTATGCAAAAAATTACAATGAATCAATACATAAACATTAGAATAAATTTACCTAAATTATACATAATCCAAATTGAATCGACATCCCCACAACTTGCCCTGATATTCTTCTTCCTGTGTCCTCGTGGTGCCATCCTCCTCCCAAAAGATAGGAAGTCCCTTCTTGAATAATGGATCAAACATTTCTTTGAAGAGTTTTACTTGATGTGCTAAAATTTCTATCCTTGCCTGAATCGTGTTCATCTGGTCATACTTATTCACCACCTTCTTTGCCCATACTAGACACTCTATCCTAAGTTTATGCTAGTTGTTTTCACCTCATCCTCTATCAGCCCATTAAGAAATTCTATGGCCTTTTCTGCATATTCCATGGGCTTCTTGTTGAACTTTTCCTTGACTGTTGTTAGGCTTTGTCTAGATAACTTTATTACACCCTCTTTGTCCAGAATGAAATCGAGATATGGCCTCAATTTCTCTACCTCCGCAATAATGTCATCCCAAATGACTTTCTTTGCTTCCTATAGGGAGGTCTCACCTGTAACCTGCTTTATTAATTCATCATATTTCACTTGTATTCATCCTAGAGAGGTCGGCCCACGTAGGGTAAAAGGAAAGTGGAAGACAAGTATAAATAAGTGGAGGAGGTAGGGTTATTAGACTCTCTATTTATTCATTCATTCACTCACTCATTCTCTCAAGTGAGTAGTGCGCACAAGTGGAGGAGGAGAAATACAAGGCAAGGTTTGTGGCTCGTGGCTTCTCCCAAAAAGAAGGGATAGATTATGAAGAAACTTTTGCACCCATAGCCAGATACACTTCCATCATAACTGTACTTGCTCTGGTTGCAGTGATGAAGTGGAAGAATTACACCTGATGGATGTCAAGACAACTTTCTTGAATGGTGTAGTCGACGATGAAGACTTGTGCTAAAGAACTGTGTCGAGAAATACCTTCCTAGTTTAGAGGGAGTGTTGATGTATTTGTAACTTCGAAATGTATTTCACTTGTATATTTTATATTGTATTCATATGGCATTGTACTTCCGATGGAGAGGTTTCATTCCTCCGATCGGAAAAGTCATCATTGTATGTGATATGGTATAGTGGGGTCGGCCCTGAGTATATTAGGATGTTAGTAAAAAATTGCATTAATGAACAAGATACTACTTATATGCAAGTAATGGGTAAGTAGTCAATGGTACTGTACAACATTCCATTGCTACTTATCTAGAATGAAACCTCTTTGCTGACATGTTGGAGTACACTTGCACACTCTTAACAATGTTCTGGTAGAGATGGAAGGCATCTAGAAAGTTACGGGATATGGATAAATGTTGTATTGAAGCATGATTGGCTAAGATAATTGCATGATTATATGACATATATGTCTTTATGTGTAAAAATTTGTTTGGAATACTATGAGATGTTTCTAATCATGCAATTGAACTTGTCCCATAGGAAATACCTTGTACCATTACCTACAAGAGAGACTTGTTTCGAAGAACAAGTGACAATGATTTAGCAAGAAGATTGATGAAGTCAAGAAGAAGACTTTAAAGAACCATAAGTACTCAAGAATTGATATACAACAATGAATGAAGTAAAACCAAAAGATAATGAAGATCATGAAAAGGAAGATCCTACACCAGATGGATGTCAAGACAGGATTCTTGAATGGTGTAGTGGAAGAGGAAGTATGTGTGGAGCAATCACTCGAGTTTGAGACACACGATAGGGAGACTCATGTGTGCAAACTAAAGAAATCCTTGTACGATATGAAGATTATGGGGTGACATTAGGGTACACAAAATTTTGCAGAGACAGTGTAATCAGTCCTAAGAGATTATGGGGTGACATTAGGGTACACAAAATTTTGTAGAGACAGTGTAATCAGTCCTGAGATGTACCTACTTGATGGCTTGCTCGCAGAGATGATGAAGACCTATGATGATGCTCCAGTGATCCAGTGTTGATGATCCAACTCTAGTATTGAAGACTTGTGCCTATATGTATTGACGCATATGTCAAGAGAATATCTTCCTAGTTAATAGGGAGTCTTAATGTACTATCTATAACTTCAGAAGATATTATTCACTTTTATATTGTATGTATTACATTTGTACTTTATTGTATCCCCGATGGAGATGTTCTTATTCCTCCATTCGGAGGTGTTGTCATTTGTATTTGCAAGTGTCACAAGTTTTATTGTAAGTGTCGTAACTTATATTTGATGGGTTATTAGACCTCTTTAGAGGGGTTGGCCCAGTATGTGTTAAGTGGAAGGGTTATTAGATTCCCCTAGGGGGTCGACCCAGTTAGGATAAAAGGCAGGTCAAGTTAATTTAAAGTATAAATAGAGTGGTTGCACCACTATATTTTCTCATTCACTCACACATCTAACTGGCATAGTTGAGAGAAAGGACTGCGCACAGGTGGAGGAGGCTGGAGGAAGAAATGTTGGAGACATCTATCTTTTGGGGTTTCATCTTTGTGATCTTTGTATTGGTGCTTATTCTATCTCGGAGGAAGTTGTGGGGTTTTTCACCTTTATGGTTTTCCCCAGTGAAATGTTTTGTGTCTCTTATCTCTTGTGTTTGACATGCTGTACATGTTGTTCTCTCAGTTAAGATCCTAGATCATATTGAATTAAATGATGAAAAGCTAACAAAATGAGGCTACAACCCCTTGGTTTTCATAATTTCCAACCTATAGATATGACTCCAGACCTCAGTAAATTCCAATTCAATAGTTTTACTATCACCAACTGGATGGAATCCTCAACTCCCTGAGATCACAAGCACCGAACAAAAGGAGTCTTCAATCTCCTATCCTTGCTCGATCCTGCCACCCTAATATGAATAAGAAGAACAATACTCCACTGCCATAGTATCACTATTTCCATCAACCTATACATGTATCTATGTCCTTGTGCCTGTATGTCATTATCCATGTATCAGTGTATTGATGTAACTATAACAATCCATGTTAGTCCCCTACCCTTGGGGGTCTTGAACCTCGGTTTGACTAGTACAATTCCCCAACTTCTCCTGAGGTTAAATGGATGTTGCAGAAGTATTATGATATTATTCTATAATCACCAATGAGGTTCCTTTTTATTTCTTAATACCCTCCATATACCTTCAGACCCAATTCAAAATCCTTTAAAGAGTCTTTTGGAGCCATCTACCCTTGGGGGCTTCAACGTAGATTTTCCTAGTGATTCTTCCTTTCATTTTCCAATTGTAAATGCAAATGGTTGAAGTCTATTGGAAGTTTCCATGCCTATAGTAGCTACATAAATGTGTCATATTACACCTCAATCCACTCTAGACATAGTTTGAAAGCATTTGGGACATTTTGAGGCTTCACTAGTCCAAGTTTTGAAAATTGATCGAATTGGGAAAAGTTCCAAGTTGGGGACATTACACAAGAATTTAACGTAAAGAATGCCTTAAAGGCCAGTTGAAAAACACAAGAAAGTAAGGCTTACTAAAAGCATAAAACCCCGTAGTTGTTAAAAGCACTTTCTAAAACTGTCTAAAGGCTCATGAATTGGCTATAGCTTTAGCTTTGGTTAATGTTACCTTTCCACTTTGTCATCCACTTTCAAGATTCCAAAGGGATTCAAAGGAGTGGCATTTGTTAATGAAGTGATTCAAGATAATAGTTTTTGTATTCATGAAGATATTTGTTAGATTCACTCCCTCTTTTGTGTTTATCGATCTCTATATTCATTGGAAATTGCATAGATTGTATTCCATTTGCATCCAACCTTGGTTTTTCTATTAGAAGTTTGATTACTTGTCAATTCAATATCAACGGTTATGAATATTTTTCAAATTGTTAGGTATTTTTTATGTTTCTAAAATTTCCTCTATATGGGTTCTTGGTTTATCTCGGTTAGACATTGCTTATTAAAAGCCGTAGAGAGGAACAATGCAAATTGTGTCGATTTTTATGTCCTAATACCTTTCAAACACCTTGAGACCCAAATCAGAAGCATTTGGAGCCATTTGGAAGCATTCGAGTTATTAATAGTCAAACATGAATAATATAATTATGGAGCTAATATGAAATGGGTTATTTAAAAAAACAACACAACCTTAGATGTTATTGCTACGACATGTGATGTCTCCTTATTTTCCTAATTTATTGTTTCATCTCAATGCCATCAATGCCATCTTGGAAGATTGATCTTGTTGTTTAGACCTCTCTTATCTCTTATGGTCATCTCTCCCTCTCCTTCATCGAATTCTTCCCATGTTACACTAGATCTTCTACAAACCCATCTACAAACAATGTCTAGAATTGGTATTATTCATCAAACAAGTGATTTCTTCATATTGTTAGCATTTTTGTCTTTATGTTTTTTAAATTTATTCTATATGGATTCTTGGGTTATTAATGTTTATAGAGAGGAACAATGCAAATATTGTCACTATTCTAAGGTCTCTACATAAGGTCTCTCACTCCAACGGAAGAGGTGGAAAAGGCACTAAAAAATTGGATGACACACCCAGACACACACACCCAGATAATCGACGATGGAAATGGGTTCCCGCGCTAGAAAGTGCAAGGTGGTTAAACTTGGAAAAGGTAGAGAGGAAATTAAATCGCTTACCATGTGGCAAGCGTTGGTAGAGTCCGCTATGAAAAGTGGTTAAATTTAAACCGCTAATCGCAAGTTCGGAAACCACCTAGGCATATGTTCTATAAAAGGTTTGTTCGAAGTTTTAAAAAATGTTTTTGTCGCTTATTACCTAGAGGAAAAGAAGAGTCTGTGAGAAACACGTCGTTGTCTTCGTCAACTGGAACAACACCCAAGAAGCTCACTTCATATTTCACAGGTAGCTTGAAACCCTGAGTGTTTAGATTTTGTGTCCCAAATGATGAAAACCCAAGACCTTCTTCCCTTCAATGAAAGTTCAGATGAAAAAGAGAAGCTTGTATTTGACCCTTTTTTCGACCATGTTTTGTCTGTGTGTAGTATATCGCAGTCTAAAGAGAAATTAATGGAGTTTAAGTTGTAGGGAAAGGATGTATTTAATGTTTTTGGTTCTTTTCTGTACTATTTTTGTGTTGAACAAACCCTACACTTCCCCGAATTTGTTTGTTTGTGTGCGGTGAATTATTCACAGGGCGAAAGGGTAATCATTAATGTAAAAAAGACCAAAATTCTATGCCCAGTAAATGCACAGATTGTCCATGAGGTTCTAAGTTTACCTGAAACATTTCCCAAAAGCCCTGAGTCGTTTAACGAAGAAAAATTGGCAAATTTTATAGAAACAACAGTCCTGCAGAAAAAGACAAGTTTTTATTACAAGTCTTGAAAGATGGTTAGTCGCATGAAAACCTATCATTCCCATTGAGTATTGATGTCTTTCAGCAAGATACCCAATTAGTTTTGTCCTTGTTGAGTCAAATTTTAGGTCTAGATAGTGATAAGTTGAATCACGGAAGTTATGTTAGGTTTCCTTCTCCAAGTAATTTCACCAGAGTCACAGTGGAGTCCGGTGTGTTGTTTTAATTTTGATGAATTCCTAGCTAAAGCAATTCATGTCCAGTTGGTGAATTTCAATTAGTTGAACCATTTCAAGTATCAGTCATATTGTTTAAACATTTCGAAATTCATGTTTCTTGGTACCATCTTTTCTCATGACCTTAATAAACAGGTCAATATGTTTGAGTTCACCCATAAAATCATGGCATAAATTTACAGAATTATTTTTAATGTTGAAATGCCTTAAGAGTTAGAAGAAAAAGAAACTTTGCAGCCTACACCAGAAGGCCAAACAGGTGATTGGTTCTTGTATAGAGAACATACTATAATTAGGATGTATGGTTTTACTGGAGCACCATATTTGTTGCCAGTCTTTTTAACAATGAGGGTTTTTTCCTTGGAATTTATTAGACAAAGGTTGCATTCAGAAGAACATATATGTGCTTTCAAAAAAGCATCTAATGTAAAATTCCCCCTTAAAGTTGGTCCATTCATCATTAAGAATAAGGCAGCCCTATCTGTAGTAGAAAAATTATTGAAGATTATGGATTTCCAAGAGGCTGAAAGGATGAATTATGATCCTCATCAAATTATATCGCAAAGGAGACATCTAAATGGCAACAAGGCTTTTGATCATCAAACAGTAGAAGGATTGAAATAGATGGAAAATTTATTCAAATTTGAACAAGATAATAGGGGCCGAATCAGAGAGATTTCTTTGAAATTTCTTTTTTTAGCGATGATTTCAAATATCATTTTGTATAAATTTGGATTTTACAGAGTAATAGGGGTTAGATCCGAGAGCAAAAAATATAGTGACGTAATATTTTTTGAAGACTTTAATGAAGAATATAAGTAAAAGTATATCCGAAACAGAGATTCATATCTTTTTACTTTCTTCAGTCTTTTAATTTCTCTTTTGTTGTTGTATTTCATGTTACACCATCTTATTGCTTTGCCTCATAGTTGACTTAATACCTAGGTTATAATTCATTTTATATGCTCTGATCCACACATTTAAATATTGTCAATGTTCTTTCTTCCAAATTAATGCAGAATTCATCCTAAAACTGAGATTGCCTAAGTTATAACATATAAACAATATTTATCTCGACTTACGACCTCCGACACAAAGGATCGGCCGCCCCCTCATTTATTATAAAATTGTGAACAACTATATCCAACCATTCACCTGTATCCAGAATGGTGAACACTAGAAGGATCGACCTACCCTTCTTGCAGTCTAGAACTATTTTGAACAGAATACTCGGCAGAAGAAAGGTCGGTCGACACTTCATTTACGAGTGAATTGTAAAAATATTCAACCCACCTAGCCTGGGACAAAAATTCCAGACTTTCGACTTCCGTAATGAAATTATAGATGGGATTGGTATATTGGCTAAGTTATAACATATCAACAATATTTGTCCCAACACACGACAAGAAGAATCGGTCGCCCCTTCATTTAGTAGAGAACTGTAGACACCTATAGGTTACAATTCACCTGTATCCAGAATTGTGAACACAAGACGGATCGACCGACCCTTCTTGCAGCCTAGAACTATTTTGAATAGAATACTCAGCACAAGAAAGGTCAGTCGACCCTTCTTGCACCCCGCATGAGGATTTCATTGCCTTTACCGAAGACGCAAATATGTTGCGGATTGCGGATACCTAGATTTCTTAAAATGTTCCATCAATACCGCTATCCCGCAACCCGGAATGCATATTGTGGGATGGGAAAACAATTCCAAACTCCCTACATCCGCTGTAAATAGTGGGGAATGGAGATTGGCTATAAGAAAGATCGATTGCACCTTTGTTTAGTATAAAATTGTGAACACCTATATCCAGGAGTTCACCTGTATCTAGAATGTTGAAGACAAGAAATATTGGCTGACCCTTCTTGCAGTCTAGAAATATTATGAAAAGAATACTTGGTAGAAGAAGGGACGACCGCCCCTTCATTGCATGGCAATTTTTAACAAAGGCAAGGTAGCCATTTAGTTACTGTCAAAATGATTTGGTCTGTTGGGAAAGAAGAGATAAGAAACAATCCAATCAATACTCTTTAATAATTTTTATTTTTTATCTTTGTATTATTTGTAGAGCTTGTTGTCCAATAATTGTCCAAGCTTAATTAAGGTTCTCATCTATTCAATGTAGCTAAGTTCCATTCTAAATACCATAAATATTTTCAATTTATTGGGTGGCCTACAAATACTTTTGTCCAATTTTAAGGCTTAGCTCATTTGATCTCATGGAGGAAGAACATACCTATGGAAGTTGGATATTTTCTTGCAATATGCATGGGAGCAAGATTAAACCCCTAGATTAATTTTGCTTATATTATATCAAAGATTCAAAATGAATATAACTTTGTTCCATATGTATAA
The DNA here is from genome assembly GCA_027924585.1 of Larix kaempferi. NCBI lineage: Eukaryota > Viridiplantae > Streptophyta > Pinopsida > Pinales > Pinaceae > Larix > Larix kaempferi. Next base: position 1,265,183 of record BSBM01001155.1, on the reverse strand, counting down.
TGTGACATTCCATTGTAGCTCTCTTACCTGATTCTTTGAATTTTTCTTTGAGATAGTTGTTTAGTTATTGCATTAGTTTTGTTGGACTTCGTCCCAGATAGAATGTGCATTCACGAAGGGGCTAGAGTCGATTTGAGTCTATCTAAATTAACTTTCCCCCTTGACCTCAACCAAGGGAGGAAGGGGGAAACCGAATAAAACAATACTCAGATCCCCGTGTATTCCATTTTTTATATTATCTATCATTTCCTATCATTCTTGCACCTCTAGGGATAAAGGAATTTCTCTGAGTTGTCCATCTTGCATGATCGATATGGTACCATTGATCTCCTTCCATGCTTAGCCCCACCACCTCCCGCAGTCTTCAATCTCTCAAACGTTGCCTTCCTCACACCTTGGATCTGGGTAGTTATTATCAACTGCCGATTTGTCCCTTGTCCACATCCTAACTCCCAACATCTGGAAAGAAGGATTGGCTGCCCCTTCCTTTAGTAGAGAATTATGAATTCACCCGTATCCAGAATGGTGAACAAAAGAAGAATTGACCGACCCTTCTTGTTGTATTGAACTATTATGAAACGAGTCCTGGGTACAAGAAGTTTCGGCCTAGCCTTCATTTACGAGGGAATTGTAAAAATATTCAACCTTCGAAGGTGAGGGTGTCAATTCATGTATATGAAGGATGGTGAACACTAGAAGAAGACTGAGATAAGGGTCGGCCGACCTTTCGGCATCACCTTGTAAACAGGTTGAAGTCTAACTTGAAGCGAATATGGGGGTTTCATAATCAAGATTCTCTTAACCATGGCGATGCACAGATGTCGCTACCATCTTCGCATAACATTCTATTTCACATCAACTAGAACACCAGATGACTTCGCACTTGGAAGCTATCGCAGTATACAGAACTACGCTGAATCTCTAATGTATTCACCAGTTTGCTACGAATTTGCCAAACTATGTGCTTCTTCTTCACAATCACGCACTTGTATTCCAATTAATTAATGTGCAATTACCATTCACATACATATAAATTAAGCACAAAAACTCGTGCATAAACTCGAATAAAAAACATGTGATAAACTCATACACATAAACAAGAAGGATCGGCCGCCCCTTCTATGATGATCGCTCGTTCTATGATCGATCCTTATCCCAAATGACTCTATAAAATGTGCATTCTATCTCTCATGGATAATGCTAGCAGATTTGGTCTTAATCAATCAATTGATTTTGAAAATGAGGGGTCATTCCATAACCATCGATGATTAGCATGAACATTTTCAAGTATACATCTAATATTAAAAAACTAATTTATAATTATAGACATTGTATGCATTTTTATATTGAATACGTAATATTGACTGTTTTGCAGATGAAGCATGGTTAATTTGTTGAGCCTCAGTAACTACCAGGAAATCCCTTGCTTTGAATTGACAAAAGATCACTACCTTCCTCCATTCACAAATGGATGGTATGTTGAGATGGAAGAACTGGATAATTTGTACCCGGATATATATCCATTCTACTTGGATTTCGAGGGAAACCCGATTAGAGCTGCGATATTGATATATGCAGAACCCATTGATTCTGATAAAAAATTGCGAGTTCAAGCTGAAGCGATCATCAATGAAAAGTATGGCCTTCTACAGTGCAATCTTATGGTTTCTGATTATCGACCAGAGCTAATGAAAAATGGTCCCGATCCAAATCCGATTTCCTGTGCATAGGAGGGTGGGTTTTTCCCTCCTATGTTGTTTCTAATCATTCTAGAATTGATACCGCGACATCCTTGAAGAAAGGAATTTTGTTGGTATGGAGGAAAAGAATGTTGGTTGGGAAAACTTCTTCTCTATTACATTATATGAATATTAATAAGGGGCTAATAACGGTATGCCATGAAAAGATTCTAACATACAACATAAGAGCATTTCTCCAATATATTGTAAAAGATGTGCGGAAATCTACCTTGAAACAACTCAAAGGAAGTCCTTCTAAAGAGATACTGTGGAAAGTGACTAAGAGATTCGAAACTTCAAAAGAAGTTCAACAATATCAAATCAAACACTTTTTGTTCGATGAGAAAGTTTTTTCCATTGACGTAACAAGATGTGTTGTTGCACCTCCGCACTTACAATATCAAAAGGTTGATGAGGAGGTGGTGCAAAAGATGGTGGTATCACTTGTCCATACATTTACAACAACATTGAGAGATGTTATTCTATTGCCTTTCAATAAGGAGACCAGATTACCCTTTCTTCATGAAAATGAAAAAGAAATTGATCTGCCATCAGTAAATTTTTATATATTGGATGGGCAGCATACTATTTCTGCGTAGAAAATAATCATTGTAGATGATCAATATAAACATCTCCATAAAAGGTATCAGCATTGAAGAACTCATTTTCTACATAGAGACGTTCCTCAGGACATCATCAACAAATTATGCAAACAGCAGAATTTGTCAAACAAATAATTTGCAAACACTACATTCATTTCTTCAGTTGAAAAAGCAAGGGAGAGATGGTTACTATGCGGTTTTCCATCCGGCCCAGGAAAGGGAAACAATTCCAGTGATGTTTGGACAGTATAGAATTTTTATTCTTATCAATCAAATTCTTTAGATTGCTGCCTGTGTTATGAAATTAGGAAATTAACTGGAATATTCAATTTTATATGTTTGCAGTCTTTCCAAACTCAATGTATTGATATCTTTCTTGTTAACAAAGAGAGACTTAAAAACAAGATAACTCTTGTTTTGACATTGGACTGACTGTGGAGCAAATGGCAGTCTGTATTCGAGCTTTACAAAAGTGGCGCCTTGGATTGCTCGCCGAAGAGCATCGCTCAGGATGATTTTTCTCCAAATAAAATAAAGAATTATGGCTTTAAATTTTTCAGACCATCGCGTGATCTTGATGAAGATGAATTGACCGCTGTGGTGGACAATATAATCAATGGATCGATTTGGTTGAGCACATCAGTCCATAAAAATTTTTGTGCAAAAAATTTTAGTCAATATTGCAAATGAATAAAGGACAAGAGGTCAACCGGGCATTCGAACGTTGAATATTTCAAAGTTAATGATGTTCAAACTGAATGATCACAGAATGTCACTAACCATAATGTCATTGAAATATATAAAATTGCACCAAACCATCTCAAGCAACTATGCAGTATTTTATGCTCGGGAAAGCAACCAAAATATCCGAGTAAAAAGAGAAAGAACGAATCTGTAGTGGATATTGGTACCAAATTACCAATTGATGCTCAAAAAATATTGAATTTATATATCAATAAAGAGATGATGTCCATTGAAGACGTCGAAAATAGTTCATAGTTTGTTTGTCAATGTTGTTACCCTGATTCTTTCGTCACCACACTCAGAACAATTCCATTTTTTGGTGCAACAGTCAGCAGTGAATTTGTTGCTGTGGATATGTGTAATTGTGCTATTCCACGGATAGAAGAAGACATGCTGGCATTTTTGTACTATCTAGAAACAAATCAAGAGGAATGTACTTGTATTTTTCAAGTTGATATGGAGAACTCTTGTATGATTTCTAAAGCTTTCACAAGTTGGAGCAAGAAATAAAAAAAACATGTTACGGCGAATCCTACAATGGGAGTATAAACAGAATTCTTCAGGGACATGTTTATAGGATTCTCTATTATACAATGTTGGCGCATTGGAAATGATGAGGATATTTTATCTACCTCTGAAATTTATATGGATTGGAAATACGAGGGCCTACTGATGCTTGATTTACCTTGGCCCAATGTTAATAGCAATAGTGCGAGGAGCCATGTGTTTCCAAAAGAAAGGACACAGGAATTCTGGGATCACATAGTTTCCGGATAGGTCTCTTTCAAAGGCACAATTCTTTCACTATACGCAGGAGGTAGGCTTCTTCGTTCATTGACTAGGTCTCCAGATAGAATAGTTATTTCTATTGTGGAGACAGTACAACAAGAGATGTTCATGAACAACTTCTATCATTAATTGGGTATAAAACAAGATATTTCTATTAACATTTTTAGATGTCTTTGGTTTTTTTTACTTTTGAATTTTATTTTACTTTTTTCTCAAACAAGGTATTTCTATTAACATTTTCAGATGTCTTTGATTTTATTTTACTTTTATCGGTCGTTTATGTTCAATAATGTCTTTAAATTCCTATTCTACTATAGCTTCAAATAAAAAGCATACCCAGATATCCTCCAATCGAATTACAATATCCGATGACGAAACTGAAGGTGATAGACAATCTACAAAGAACTACAAAACAGGACAAGAAGGTAAAAAATTATTTTTCACAGATCGTGGTTAAATTAAGTAAATTATGAAAGGGGATAGCGACCTACAAAAAATTATATAAAATGTATACCTGCACATTTCCAGGTCAACATGTGGATCATGTACAACCAGAGAAGGCATCGACGATGTCCCTGGAGATTGGCCAGCAAGTCACATTGGAGAATAAGGGACCAGGCAAGAGCTTGGACAGTTATAACGAACAAGGTGAGAGCTTGAACAATGCAGCACAAGAAGAGGACTTGCCCAGTATTGAACCTGGAGAGGGCGCCTTGGTGTCAAAATGCAGTGTCTCCAGCGATGTTACTAACCAGTCAAATGTTGAGCTTCCATTGACAGGTAAAAGACAATATTTTCTACTTAAATTGATAAAACAAATTTATTCCGAAGTATATATAATGACAAAAAATATTTCTGTGCAGCTCCCCATACAAAAATGTTATTGATATTAGAAATGGAAGGTTTTCTATATCGCAAGAAAGTCACAAAAAAATGACTCCAAAAGAGATAAAAAAGGGGAAAGAGTAAAAAAGGGGGAAAATACTACTCTAATAAATGGTGAATTTAAATTTAGAAAAACTTCATATGAGTCACGAACAAATGCCATTCGATTTTTGGATTTACTTTTTTCCAAATTCAATGTTGGGATTTGGTCATTTAAATGTGGTGTCAATGAGGGGAAGGTACTACTTACAAAATTTTTGTTGGCATACAATAAAGATAAATCATATGAGAAAATTATTTTATTTATTTGGTTTCGAGATAGATGTACCTCTGATCAAGAAGGAAATACACAAAAAAATATGGAGAGTGTTTGGAAGGAGTTCCCAATGCAAACTTCAGAAATTAATACATCAATGATTGTTTTGGAGGGTGATGTTGAGAAAGCAGTTCCACTTCAAAACTGTATTTCGTGTAAGCCCTTTATTGGATCGTCCCTTCAGACAGATATTGAATTTGTACATGGACTTTGGCAGCATTTGAGTAAAATGCAACAATCAGCTGATATCAGAAACTATCAAATGTAACTTGTCATTGCATAAATTTTCTAGATGTAATCTATCATTGCCTATTTTAAACCATTCAATGTGTTTTCTATTTTTTCCGGAGATGTTGCTATTTTTGTCTGAATGTAACATATTATTAGTTCAGTGTGATGCTTTTATTAAATCAATTGAATCTGTTATGATCATTAACTTCATGAACAAAGTGTTGTTTTTGTTGTTATATATATAGTCATTGTTCTTGTATGCAGTTAGGATGTTATCACCGCAAAAGAAACTATTGGTCCTAGGAGTAGAGGGATTGATCTTTGGAGTTCGAATGTTATCCAACATTGAAGATTCTTCCAAACAACCTCATTTTTTCCATAAATGCTATCGTTATTATACATGCATGTTCAGTTGAAAAATTATCAGTGTTGCCAGAGAGCATTTCGACGTTGCTCTGTGGTTTTCCTGGCTCGACAATATGGAAATTAAAAATTTCCTGGATGTATTTGAATGGTTGAAAAATTTCCTGGCTCGACGTTGCTCTGCATACTATAATGTTGGTGAAGTACCGAACATAATATACAAAAAGTCCTTCAAGGATGTACTTATCCAATATGGAGATATATATAAATAAACAGACGTGTCGTTTATAGATGAAGGGAAATATCAATCAGCAGATAATAGCAAGGAAAACTGCTTGAAAATGCCAACTAGTTGGAAATTTTACAGTTCACAAGAGAGAGATATAACTATAAAAACAATGTTTTGTGCTCTATTGAATTATCTCGGGCCTCGTTAAAAAATGGGGTGTTGGTTAAACACATTGAATTTGAGATGACAGTCATATTGTACAGAACAAATTCATTTAGTGATTTGTATATTTTTTACAGTTACTCCTACATTTAATTGATGTAAGTTTTATTGCACAGTTCTCATCTTATTTATGGACATCGTACCATGTATCTGGTAATGTGTTTAAAAAATTGTTGAACATGAAAGCAATATACTTAGAAACATTGAACCATAATATTTTATTGACTGGTTTGTGTGTGTGTGTGTTTTGTTTGTAGTTAGTACTAGAAAACCATTGATCATTTTTTATTTCAATGGGGTTTTGTTACACGCAATACATAGAAAATAGAAACTCGGATTGCGACGACCACTGGACATCGAAACATCAACAAAGTATTATTTTATACGCCTAGGCTTAAGGGAATTTTTTGAAAAATGCTTTCGTATTTTTGAGGTTGGGGTATGGACATCTGCTCAATGAAAAAACATTGACGAGTTTTTGCCTAGATTATTACAAATAACAGGATTGAAAACGGAACAATTTAGATTAATTTTAACACAGGAAATTTGTTCTTCTGTACCCAGAGAGGGTTTTAAGGGTGTTGGAGATCCTAATGTATATGGAAAGCCTTTAAGTATAGTTTGGGACACTTTGAACCATGGTTGGGATCGGACAAATACCGTGATTATCGATGACTCCGGAGAAAAACATGTTTCTAACGACGAAGGAAACTGTATTATAACAAAAACTTATAATTTCGATGATGTTGATGACACATTTTTGTTAGATGGATTATGGCCTTGCTTCCTGCACCTAGATGACGTGACCGATGTGAGGGCAATTGTGAATAAAACAAAAATGGAAGTATTTTGTAAATAATACACTAGAAGGTTTGTTTGTACTAGTATGTCCAATTTCACTGTGATTATAATTCTTGTAAAGTGTTGAGTTTGGTTTCCGAAAATGTAACTCTGTTTAAATTGTATTGTTAAATCATAAAACATATAAATCTGTGTGCTTGATTTAACATCATATTAAGTTAATTTGCTAAGTTATGTTATTAAGCATATAATTAACAGCTTCATAACTAGGCTTATGCCTCTCATTCTAAGAACATACATTAGGCATCCATCCATCAATAAGGTTGTGACAGCATAAGCATACATGTATTACATAAATGGATTTTAGCCATTCATCATTCACATACAAAATTAATACAATAGATAGCTTATGCAATTGAAAGAAACCTCATTCATGAATATATATTAACCTTCTAACAGGATTAACATAGCATATTCATGGATTAAATTTATTTACACATAATTTAATTCCACAGATTGAACAAATAGTACATGTATGTTCCATGAGGTTACTTGACTCACTAGAGAGCCAAAGTAAACCAAATATTGTAAAAAAGACTTCCTGGAAAATTACAATAATTTCTCAAAAGCAGTCTAAGAATTTCATCCTTCTACCAGAAAAATAAAAAACTTTTAGCTATTTAGAAACTTAGCCCTTCTAGGTCTAAATGTAGTCCAAAATATGGCTTAGTCAAAGAACTTTACTGATCTCTTATCAAAACATAAGTGATCAATAATTTCCTCCCAAAACAAATAACCAACTTCTTTTTTCATTGCATCTTTTGAAAGCTTATCTGCATCGATGTTGTGCTGCCTATATATATGATCAATAATTTCCTCCCAAAACAAATAATCCAAATTTTGTTGGTGCATGCTATATGTTATTTCATTACAGATTTAATAATTGCATTTCTTAGACCGAAAGGTTCTAAGCAATTTCCTGGCAATTCATTACAGTTAATCATTATGGGATCTTTAATGCTCTTCTTAAACACAAAGACCAATATGGGCAATTTGTTAGTCGTCATATTCCATAGAAAAAGTGTTGCTATTCAATTTCTAGAGGGTAATCTTGCTATGAGTTAATTTTCATTTCCTGGTTGTGTTGTGGTTAAACCCGCATTAGTAACCTCGCTATACTCAATGTGCCAAATCAAATATGCCACATGTCAAAATATCATCGTTCCACGTGTCATAATATCATCGTTCCACTAGTCAACCTAGGATATCATTGTTACAATTCCCTCCTAAATGAAGGATCGGCCGATCCTTCTTGTATTATCCATTATGGAAATAGTTGAATTCATGGATAAAGGTTTTGATAATTAACTATGGAAAGAAGGGGCTGCAGCTCCTTCTTGCCATAAAAAGGAAGTCAAGAAAAACCATTTTTATATGATATAACTTCCAAGGTGTTTTATTTTTACAATTTCCTTGTAATTGAAGGGTTGGCTGATCCTTCCTATTCCCCATATTATTTTCAGATTAGTTTGACACTGGAAGAAGGGTCGGTCGACCCTTATGATTACCAATATTCTTTTCATAATATTTCGACACTGCAAGTAGGGTCGGTTGGTTGATGTATATGTAATTTCAGAATGTATTTCATATATGTATGTTGTATGTACTCCTATAGAGATGGCATTATTCCTCTATACGGAAGTGTCGTCATTTATATTGTAAGTGTCGTAACTTATACTTGATGCGTTATTAGACCACCTTGTTAGGGTCGGCCCTGTATAAGTCATGTGGATCGAAGGGTTATTAGACCACCCTATTGGGGGTCGGACATGTGGGTCGAAGGGTTATTAGACCACCCTATTGGGGGTCGGCCTAGTCAGCATTATGTTATGTGGTTAAGTTCGAGCTTACATGATTTATGTAAAAGGAAAGTCAAGTCAAGTATAAATAGAGTGTGGGAGGCACTCTATTTCATCACTCACTTCTCACTCATGCACTCAAGGAGGAGTGGCGCACTTATGGAGGAGGAGGATCTGCTGCTAGGATATGTCTATCTCTTATGTTTGGGTTGTATCATTTCTCTATCTATCTCTGAGGAAGTTATTGGGTTTTTTCACCTTTATGGTTTTCCCCAAGTAAATCTTTGTGTCTCTTGTGTGCTTGCATTATTGTCTCAATGATTGATATGTTGTAGATATGGTGTACATGTTGTTCTCTCAGTTAAGATCCTAGATCAGATTGAAGTAAATTCTGAAAATTTAACATGGTATCAGAGCTAGCCTGAAAGAAGGCATGATATGGCATGTATGACACTTGTTGCACTTACGATGGTAGGGCTTGATATAGCAAAAACCAGTCATCATAGCACTTTCACTATAAATCCGTTTTGGCGAAGGTTTCAGACCTGAAATATTTACAGGTCGAATAATAAATCCCCATGTACCTTGTGTCCAAAGGAAAACCTGTAATTCATTGTACTTTGTGATTTATGATCTGTACAATATAGGGTTTCTGCCTCTTCCAGATATGAGTCAAAATCAGGTGACCTTGGGAAAAAGGTCATAACTTGGGCTAGGAAGATCCAAATGAAATTTTGTAAAACATGACAGGTATTACACAGACTGTACTATCTCAAAAACGTTTTTCAAAGGCCGAAGTTGAACCAGTGACACATGGCACACCGTACAAGTTCGCTCTCCTATATTATCCCATAAATAGGTCACGTTGCGACACTTGGCATAACTCTCTCTCAGAGAATCCAATTGAGGTCATACCTATCAGGATGGAAATATAACAGGTCGGGATATCTTAGAAAAACATTTCAGAGGCCGAAGTTGAAACAGTGAGACATGGCACGCCGTACAAGTTCGCTCTCCTGTATTATCCCATAAACAGGTTACGTTGCGACACTTGGAATAACTCTCTCTCAGAGAATCCGATTGAGGTCAGACCTATCAGGATGGAAATATAACAGGTCGGGCTATCTCAGGAAACGTTTTTAGACTCTGTGGATAAAAAATTTCAGAGGTACACCAGAAACAATCAGGTACATATTTCTGTCAAAAACATAATTATTTTTTAGTACCTTCATTCATGGCTTCCGGAATTTAGGGCTTCGGAGAAAGTTGGAATTTTTGTAATCATAGACCATGGCTAGATGCTACTCATCAAAATTGAAATTTAGAGACCAAGATCATAATTTTTGGTTGGGCAGAAGGCTGGGCTTGATCAAACCCTAGTTCGGGACTTTGATCAGAAAAGTGGAAAATTAGGGCTTCTGTAAAAATGGGAATTTTTGAAATCTGTGACCACGGTTGGAAGCTCCTCAGACAAATAGAAGCTTAGAGCTTTGGGTCAAACCTTTTGATTGGGAAGAAGAGTGGGATTCATCAAACCCAAGTTCAGGGTCACGTGCAGTGAATCTGGAAGTTTCAAAGGCAAAATTGAGGAGTGAAACTTTGCAGTTTTCAAATTCTGAATATACCAGCTTGATCAGCTCATCAACGCGCATATTTCTATCCTTTCGGAAGTTTGAAATTCAAAGTTTGAATTTTTGGGGTTTCTCTAACAACCCCATATCCAGCTCCAGGTCCAGTTCTTGCAAATCAAGTGGATTGGGTTAATCCTAGAAGAAGATGGATTGATCATCTGCATAAGTGAAGAAGTTCTTGTTTCAGAGGGAGATGAGGCTAAGGCCTTACATAAGAATATTTCAAGCGATATTGACATGTATGACTCATCGAGGTATGTTTCGATATTTGTTCATGATTAAGTTTATTGTATGTTTGTCTTCATGTTATTACAGTTAGTACAATCTTGATTTTAGATTTGTCATATCACCTTAACAAAATTATGAATCCATGATAGAAGATATTCATTGGTTAGGGTGTTGACACTTATGATTGTACTAATGCATTATGGTGTTGTATGAGGTTTATGTTGTATGCTAACATAAAAGGTACACCAAGAAAGACAAATCATGTTCTACTTCAAGAACATATGATCATGGTGACATGAAGACAAGGATTCATCCATTGTCATGGATCACATAGAAGATCTACTTTCGAGGTATGTATAATTTGTTTCTACAATGGTTAACTTATGAGACATGCAGGTTACTAGCACAAGTCACTGAAGAGAACCAGAAGACATTATGCGGGTATATTAGACATAACTAGCTAGCATGCTAATCCAAGTATGTTTTTCCTATATCAAGCTAGAATCCTACCTTGTGTTAGGATCTTATACTATTATGTTGTTGATAATGATTATTCATGAAGTCGTAGGTTTGAATAATCATGGTGGTATGCATATTATGTTTCGTACCATATATGATGATATGACTAACTAGAAGAATCATGAAGGTATAGTTTTGAATAATCATGGTTTTTATGCATATTATATCTCTTCTCTTGATTGATGATTTAACTAACCAGAAGAGTCCTATGATTAAATAAGAACATGTATGAATAAAAGAAGACTTCCTTGAAACCTTGAATACTAATGTTTATTATCTGTGTTTGAATTGATCCTGACTATACATGCTTGAGATTATTGTGTTTTGATAATATTAAGATTATACTAATGAATTATGTATGAGACCTAGAGGATAACACAATGATGATACTAACAAGCATGCATAGCGATCGAGAATGTATATAAGTTCAAGGACAGGTAATCCAGGAAGCAAAGATCAAGAGGGAGCACACTGCAGTAGTTTCTACAAGGATGCAGATATTCAGAGGGAGTTGACCACTTCTCACAATCCACATCAGAATGGAGTTGCAAAGATTCAGAGGGAGTCCACCCAACAAACAAACAAAGATAAGTATTTGAATTGTCATTACTTGCATATTTTATTGTTTAAATAATACTGTTCAATAATGTATATACTGATGTTCCTAGAATTAGGTTATGTATTATGCATATTAGAATAGTTGCATTGATGAACATTATACAAATAATATGCATGGGTAAGTAGCCTATGCCACTGTACAACATTCCATTGCTACTTATCTAGAATGAAACCTCTTTGCTGACATGTTGGGAGTTGTGCACACTCTTAACAATGTTCTGGTAGAGATTGGAAGGCATCTAGAAAGTTACGGGATATGGATAAATGTTGTATTGAAGCATTGGCTAAGTTAATTACATGACTGTATGACATATTTCTTTATGTGTAAGACTTTGTTCTGCAAACTATGATATTTTTTCTAATCATGCAATTTAACTTGTTGTGTAGGAAAGATCATATGCCATCAACTACAAAAGAGAACTACAACATTTTTTCAGCAACAAAATTATCTATTGAAGATATTGAAGTTCCCAGGATATGGGAAGAATGCCATGATCCGTCGATCATGAAGAATGATGTTTGGGATGCGATCCCAAGACCTGAAGGGAATTCTGTTGTGACTTCCAAATGGAACTATCAGATCAAGCATGCTGCAAATGGCAGCATAGAGAAATATAAAGGTGATGAGATAGAAGATACACCAGATGGATTTCAAGATAGCTTTGTTGAATGGTGTAGTTGAAGAAGAAGTGTATGTGGTGTAGCCACTTGGTTCTAAGACACATGACAGGGAGTCATATATGTGCATAGCTTGGTATGGTAGGATAGACAGCTTTCTATCCAATTTACGGCTTTACCAAGAGCAAAGCGGATTCGAACCTTCACTACAAGGTTGAGGAAGGCAATCCAGTGATACTACTTTTGTATGCAGATAACCTGTTTGTTACAGGTGAAGATAGATTGATTGCCGACATGCAGCGGAAGCTTACTGCCGAGTTCGAGATGAAGAACTTGGGGATGATGCACTATTTGTTTTTGGCATGGAGGTGTGGTAGAGTGCAGATGGAATCTTCCTTGGACAAGGGAAGTATGCAGTAGAGATCCTAAAGAGGTTCGGGATGATGGATTGCAAGGCCATGGCCACACCTATGGCATCGAATCTGAAGCTTCTATGTGATGCTTCATCTGAGCCGATTGATGTCTCTATGTATCGTCAGATGATTGGGTCCTTGATGTACCTGATGAACACGAGACCGTACATTTGCTTTACGGTGAACACATTGAGCTAGTTCCTGGCAGATCCGAGGAGTGTTCACCTGGTTTCTGTAAAGCATGTTCTGAGGTACCTGAAGGGTATAGTGGATTATGGGCTCAAGTATGAAGCGAATCAAAAGTTTAACCTACAGGGTTATGTTGATTCAGATTGGGCTGGTAGTGCTGCACATAGGAAGAGCACATCTGGATGCTGCTTCAGTATGGGATCAGGTGTGATCTCTTGGTTCAGCAGGAAGCAGTCCCGCGTAGCACTGAGTATAGTTGAGGCAGAGTATGTTGCAGCCTGTTCAGCTAGTTGTGAGGTAGTATGGCTATGGAAGCTACTGTCTGAGTTATTTGATCTCCCGTTGGATGCTACTGGTATCTTTTGTGATAACCAGAGTTGTGTGAAGCTGTCCGAGAACCCAGTGTTTCATGACAGGTCGAAACACATAGAGATCAAATATCACTATCTCAGGGATATGGTGCAGAGAGGAGCTGTTAAGATCCTGTATGTTGCGATGGATGAGCAGATTGCAGATGTGCTAACCAAGCCACTAGACAGGGTGAATTTTGAGTACTTCAGAGAGAGGCTTGGCGTTCTTTAGATCGAGGACACTTCAAGGAAGAAGTGATGGACACATTTGTTGAATCCATTCTAAGCATGTTGGAAGGAGGATCCTTGACATGGCTGTGGATGTAAGCGCTGGATGATGAGCATCAGGATGATGTTCTGTTTTCTCCTGTGTATGATCAGTTGGATCATTTTTAAATGTATGTATGCATCATGTTGGATGCTAGATATGATCAGTTGGATCATTTATATGTATATGTATGTACGCATCATGTTGGATGCTGGATATGATCAGTAGGATCATTTGTATGTATTTTGTATGCATCATGTTGGATGCTTGGACCATGTATCTGTATATGTGTTAGGTGGATACATTATATGATCAGGTGGATCATGTATGGTGATATGTATCATGTATTTGTATCAGGTGGATCATGTATGATGATATGTATCAGGTAGATACTTGGTATGCATCAGGTAGATGCATTATATGATCAGGATGATCGTGGATGACGAGCTTTAGAATGTTTCTCCAGATGACATGCAGCAGGATGTTGCAGTGATGATGATCAGGATGACCATGTGTACATCAGGATGATGTATGGTGAGTATCAGGTTGATACTCTATGGCCGTGGATCAGGTTGTGCAAATGAGCATATAATTTGGCCCTGGGAGATTTGCAGATAGTCTTTCGAGGTTTTTCCTATGGCATGTAATTCGTTGCACTGGGATATATGGAAAATGCTTTCGAGGTTTTGCTCTGGGAGGACATATAATTTGGCCCTGGGAGATCTACAGATAATCTTTCGAGGTTTTACCTATGGCATGTAATTCGTTGCCCTGGAATATCTGGCAGATGCTCTTTCGAGGTTTTGTCCTATGGCATATAATCTGTCCCTGGGAGATCTGATAGGTTGGGCTATGTGCCCGTAGTCAGTCCTGGGATGCTCTTGCGAGGTTTTGCCATGACCACATGTAATTCGTGCCCTGGGAGATCCTATAGGTAGATCTGTGTGCTCGTAACAGCCTGGGATGCTCTTGCGAGGTTTTGTGGTGACCACATATAATCTGTCCTTGGGAGATCCTATAGGTAGAGCTGCATGCTCGTAACAGCCTGGGATGCTCTTGCGAGGTTTTGTGGTGAGGTCACATATAATATGGCCCTGGGAGATCCTATAGGTAGAGCCGTGTGCTCGTAACAACCTGGGATGCTCTTTCAAGGTTTTGTGATGCACGTAATATGTCTCGAGGATTCCACAGTATGGCAAGTGATAACGAAGACCTGCAGGTGGTGTGCCTACATTCAGTATGAAAAAGGACTGGCTCTGTAGAACTTCCTATGACGAGTAGATTCAGAGATTGATTGAGATAGCAGCAGTAGTGACGATGATGATGACTCAATGATGATTATCTAGTGACGATGATGATGACTCAATGACGATTATCCAGTGACGATGATCTAGAGAAGAAGACTTGTGCTAGAAGACCTGTGCTGAGAAATACCTTCCTAGTTAAGAGGGAGTGTTGATGTATATGTAACTTCGGAATGTATTTGATATATGTATGTTGTATGTACTCCTATAAAGATGGTATTATTCCTCTATACGGAAGTGTTGTCATTTATATTGTAAGTGTTGTAACTTATACTTGATGGGTTATTAGACCACCTTGTTGGGGTCGGCCCTGTATAAGTCATGTGGGTCGAAGGGTTATTAGACCACCCTATTGGGGGTTGACCCAGTCAGCATTATGTTATGTGGTTAAGTTCGAGCCTACATGATTTATGTAAAAGGCAAGTCAAGTCAAGTATAAAAAGAGTGCGGGAGGCACTCTATTTCATCACTCACTTCTCACTCATGCACTCAAGGAGGAGTGGCGCACTTATGGAGGAGGAGGATCTACTGCTAGGATATGTCTATATCTTATGTTTGGGTTGTATCATTGCTCTATCTATCTCTGAGGAAGTTATTGGGGTTTTTCACCTTTATGGTTTTCCCCAAGTAAATCTTTGTGTCTCTTGTGTGCTTGCATTATTGTCTCCATGATTGATATGTTGTAGATATGTTGTACATGTTGTTCTCTCAGTTAAGATCCTAGATTAGATTGAAGTAAATTCTGAAAATTTAACACGATCAATCCTTCTTGTGTTCTCCATTATGGATATAGCTAAATTGTTCTATTTGACATCCATGAATTTACATTTCCCCTAAGAAATTTTAATGCTTATTATACTATACCCTATACCCTGTACTTCTTAGTAATTAATCTTGGCCATTATGTTGTGTCGCTCTTGCACTGCTAGCAGGTTCCTTCACCGGCTAGCTGGCTGCAACTTTGGTACCTCGGCCCTCTACTCATTGAAAGAAGCCCCATTCTCTTTGCTCCGTGTCTACTGGGGAGCTTCCCCATTCTCTCTACTTCGTCTGTAACTGGGGAGCTACCCCATTCTTGAGGAATAATTGCTCCCAACTCATTTATGAGGGAATTGTGCAAATATTCAACCTACGAAGTATAGGCTATGAATTCATGTATATCCTGAATTGTGAAGACTGAAAAAATACTAAGCACAAGAAAGGTAGGCCGACCCTTCATTAAAGCTGGAAAAAATGGTGAAAACGACCCCTGAAAAAAACTCGTAGTAAAATCCACACAACAGGTAATTTTCAAAGATGAAATATAATAAAAGGAAACATAAACAAAATCAACATATTTATTAATTCCGTTGGGTTAAATCTGGGCCATCAGATTAAGACAAGTCGACGGCTGCGATCTAATCTAGGGAATGTGGTTTGCGGGTTGTGAGTTGCGGAAACGTATGTCGCAGATCCATTATTTAAACTCTTCCCACAATCCGCAATCATGTATAATTAGATAGCCACTTCAACAAGCTATAGCATAATATGATGGTGTGTGCATTTTTCTGAAACCGTGAATTATGGAGGGCATTCTATCAGTGCATTTTTTACTACTTTTTCCATACTTTCTCAATTTCCAAAGTTTCACAAAGTTGCCATACTTTTTGAGAATGATGTCAGATTGCAACATTGACTAAATGATAGCACGGTAGCACCAGAACACCATCTTGTGTCTTTCTAGCCTCATGACACATTCCATGTCATCATAGATGCCATGTTATCACTTCCTTTGGCGTCAGTTCTCTCTTTGAGGCTCACATGTGTGAAATATTCCCTTTTCAAAATAGAGATTAATTAATGTATAACCATAATGGTCAAGAATGGAAAAATATAAATCACAAGAAGGGTCGGTCGACCCTTGTGGAAGTCTGAAACTAGTATGAAAATAATATTGGGAAGAAGAAAGGCTGGATGCCCCTTCATTTATGAGGGAATTGTGGAAATATTCAACCTATGAAGTATAGGCTGTCAATTCATTTATATCCTGAATGGAGAAGACTGCAAAAATACTAAGCACAAGAAGGGTCGGTCGACCCTTCAATTAAAAGAGAAATGAAATACAATTAATCTACGAAGGTTGGGAAAACATTTCCCTACTACCGACTTCCGCAGTATGTGGCGGTGATCGGGACATTGCCTATGATATAACATGTAAACAATATTTTTCCCGACTTCCGACTGCTAACAAGAAGGATCGACCGCCCCTTCTTTTAGTAGATAATTGTGAACACCAATATCCGACAACTCACTTGTATCCAAAATGGTGAACACAAGAAGGATCAAACCACCCATCTTGCAGTCTAGTACTATTAAATAATAGTAGGTAGAAGAAGGGTCGGTCGCCCCTTCATTCATTTATGTTGAGCCTCGTTCAAAAGAAAAAGTATGGTTTTGGAACCTGGATTTTGGCACTTTGGAAATGGATTTTGCAGTTTTGAAACCAGTTTGGTCACTTTCGGAATCGGATTTTGCACTTTTGGAACTGGTTTGGCTCTTTAGGAACCGGTTTTGTCACTTTTTGAACCTTGATTTGGCACTTTCGGAATTGGTTTTGGCAATTTTGGAATCAGTTTTGGCACTTTTGGATCTAGTTTTGGCACTTTTGGAACCTGGATTTGGCAGTTTTGGAACTGGATTTTACTTTATTTTCGAGTTTATAGAGGCGGTTTTAGCCCCGTCTTCAAAGTGACTTGAATATTTTAGACATTAATTTTCTCACCTTAAAATTTAGAACATTTGCAATTCACACTTTTCAAATCAGAAATTGCATTTGTTTATTTTAAATTCACACTTTTTGAATTGAAGTTCATAGTTTTATAACAACAAACTACAATTTAAGGTTCATAAGTAGTAAAAAAAACACACCATTCCAATAGAAAAACACCCTTTTCAAAGCCAATATTACCACTTTCAAAAGGTCCTTTTCAATTGCATTTTTTGATTTTAAATACAACTTCAAAATAATTTAAAGTCGTTGAACGTTTTAGAACAAAGGAGAGCAATGATGCATGGAATTAAGTTGGTGAGCTGAAATTCATCGAGGAAGAAACAAAAACGATTGATAATATTCTATTTTTTCATTTTGCGAAGACGGAAAGTCTCAAGATTTCTAACTGTCATGAGACTGACTATAAAATCTAGTGGAAATGGGTGAGGTGCGCATCTTTAAAACGAGTAAAATAAATTATGCACAGTTAGAAGAAGCTGAAAGCATGATCTGGAGGCACATAGATTTGAATATAGCCTAGACATGGAGGTATTGCATCTCTCTCAAATACCTGCATAGAAAACAAATAACTGCTTATCACGCTGCCGAAAAAGAAACCATTTCCAACAAATGCAAAAATAATCATTTTATTGCAGCCAAAGCGTGAGCACACATATCATCATGCACAATAAAAATAGAGAAACTATTCCTAAATTTCCAAGTGCACCATAATAGTTGGTCTGGGCATCCCGCTTGGACGGGTTAGCTCCTAACACAGTTGGTCTGGGAATCCCGCTTAGATGGGTTAGCTCCTAACACCGTAGTTAGTGGAAGCAAAGGCATTCAACCAATGAAATATACTTTGCAAATGATAAGCAAACACTTAAATTAGATGTGTGTATAATAATGACTACAAAAATTCTTTCTTACCAAGAAAAACCTTTTGTGGATATGTACTCTTTCAAGGTTAGGAATTTGCTCCAATAAATTGAGAAGAGGAAGAGGCTTCGAAATATGGATATCAAGATTCTTCAATGATTTCAAGCTACCTATTATCTCCCCAAAATTTTCTGCAAGAAAATGGTGCAATAGATCCATTATATGAGAACGTTTCTTCATCTACCATCTACCTATATGAGAACGTTTCTTAATCTCCCTATTTCCCCTCCTGGTTGAAGGAACATAATGATAAATCCATGCATACCTAGAGAATATAAGGCGAACAAACTGAAAAATTCCATTTCAGTTTGCTGTGAGTGGTCACTGTGTTGATGGATTAGCCTATATATAGTGAGTGGCCACTGTGTTGATGGATTGAATGGGATGGGAGTCTTGGATGGATGGGGAATGGTAATTATCATAGTATGGCAGGATCATGGTGGTCAAAGATATCATCTGTAGCGACTACATATTTTTCTTGAGTAATCGTACACGTATCACTCCCATCGATTCCTTGAAAATCCAACGGCTAACATGCCTGCTGCCAATGCATTAAATGGCCAACATACTTGTTGCTAGCACATTAATAATATTCACCGTAAATATTTTGTTGGATTAATCGTACATGTATCACTCCAATCAATCCCTTGAAAATCCAATGGCCAACATGCCTGCTGCCAGCATATTAATAATATTCAACGTAAATGATGGATTGTATCACTTGTGTGAATAATCTCATCATGCTTTCAATCCACATAATGTTAATGTCTTGTCACCAACAAAGTCTCTAGTTGGGGTCAATGTTGATTATCACAGTATGGTAATTATCACTGTATGGCGGGATCATAAGCTAGGCGCATGAAACCATTTGGGTTTGATGGTCGATTAGAACATGAAACATAGGCACAAAATATTCAAAACACGGTCTTTGCCTTCGATACCTTTGTTTTTGGAGGATTTAGGTGTACCAGCAGCTAGAGAGTTAGTGATAATGTGAGACCACAAATGATACTATAATTATTCACTTCCTCTTGCAGTTCACCCAAACATATTCAAAACATAGTGTTTAATAGAGAATAAAATGTAGCATGGATTCAGTGGTGCTCAGAGGAGAAAATATTCTATACGAGTCAATACTATAATTAAACTATATTTCTAATACTCAATTTGCCAAATCAAATATGCCACGTGTCACAATATGATCCTTCCACGTGTCACCCTAGGATACTAGAGATCAACATTTAAACAACACAATTTATAGACATTTTGCTTCAAAGGCTTATTTGGCAAGTGGAAATATTCTCAAAGAAAGAGCGGCCGCTCTTTCTCCAAGGTCTTCTATTGTTACAATTCCCTCATAAATGAAGGGTCCACTGACCCTTCTTATTTCTAATATTCTTTTCATAATAATTTGACGCCGCAAGAAGGGTCGGTCGATCCTTCTTGTGTTCTCTATTATGGATATAGATGAATTGTTGGATAAAGGTTTTCACAATTTACTACGAAAAGAACGGGCGACCGATCCTTCTTGTCAGAAAACATAAGTTGGGAGAAACAATTTTTATATGTTAAAACATCCAAGGTGTTCTATTTTGAAAATTGCCTCGTAATTGAAAGGTTGGCCAACACTTCGTATTCCCAATATTATTTTCATAATAGTTCGACACTGCAAGAAGGGTTGGTCAACCCTTCTTGTGCTCTCCATTATGGATATATCTGAATTACTGGATAAATGTTTTCACAATTAACTACGAAAAGAAGGGGCGGCCGATCCTTCTTGTCAGGAAACAGAAGTCGAAAGAAACCATTTTTATATGTTATAACTCAGCCGATTGACTGGCTATTCAAACAATGAGTGAATATTTTAGACATTGGACTTTTCACCTTTGTAGGTAACTTCATTTATGAAGTAGGGGATTGTTTAGGTACGTAAAATTCATGACCATTAGAAGTATGTACAGGTTCTAATTGTGAGGTTGTATATCCTAGTGATTGTTTGTTCACTGTAGAAATTGAATAACTATTACATCGAACAATACATGCATCAACATTGAATAGAGTTCCCATACAATCACCCTTAGCAAACACCATAGATTACTAGACCATTTTACACCCTTTGTTAGATAAAAGGAACCTGACACGAACATGAATAAGTTTTCTTAATAATACTAGGTTACACGCAAAACCTGGAATGTGTAAAAATCCATTGATCCTCTTCACTATACCACCAAGGAATTTCATCAATACTCTGCAATGACAAACTATGTTGAGAGGAGAATCGCAAATCCATTATTCGAACTACTCCCGCAATCTTCATTGTGGGTTGCGGAAACGCATAATGCAAACATTTACAATAATCTTCTAGGAATCCGCAAATGCGGGTTGCGGGAATCAAATCCGAATATCCAGTAATTCACCTGTATCAAGACTGGTGAACACAAGAAGGATCAGATGACCATTCTTGTAGTCTAGAACTAGTATGAAGATAATATTGGGAAGAAGAAGAGTCAACCGCCCCTTCATTTATCAGGGAATTGTCCAAATATTCAACCTATGAAGTATAGGTTGTCAATTCATCTATATACTGAATAGTGAAGACTGCAAAAATACAAACGTCACAAGAAGGGTCGACCGTTCCTTCATTTAAAAGAGAAATGAAAAAATATTAAATCTACGAAGGTTGGCATGACAATTCCCCACAACCGACTTTCATAGTATATGGTAGGGAACAGGACATTTCCTAAGTTATAACATCTAAACAATATTTCTTGGGACTTCCGACTACTGGAAAGAAGGATCAGCCGCCTCTTCTTTTAGTAGATAATTATGAACACCAATATTCGACAATTCACCTCTATCCAGAATAGTGAGCACAGGAAGGATTGTACCACCCTTCTTGCTGTCTAGAACTATTATGAAAATAATAGTGGGCAGAAGAAGGGTTGGCTGACCCTTCATTCATTTATCTCGAGCCTCATTCAAAACGGGGTATCGGTTAATGAAATTCAACTTCAAATGACCGTCATAATTATTATATCGGAACACCGCAAAAACCAATTTCAAAAGTGGCAATATCAAAAGAAAAAGTATGGTTTTGGATCCTGGATTTGGCAATTTTTGAAACAGATTTGGCAGTAAAATCCACACAGCGGGTAATTTTCAAAGAAAAAAAATAATAAAAGGAAACAGAAACAAAATCAACATATTTATTAATTCCATCGGCTTAATTCTGTGCCGTAAGATTAAGACAAGTCGATGGATGAGATCTAATCTGGGGAATGCGGAACACGAGTTGTGGGGGTTTAATTGTTTTGAAATATATACAACGTTCCCGCAATCCGCAATTGCGGGTTGCGGGACTGCTACTCGAAATAAAATAAAAAACTAAAGTTTCCTGCAATCCACAATCCGCAATCCGCAATCCAAATTGCGGGTTGTAGAAACGCATGTCGCAAATCCATTACTCAAATAGTTCCTGCAATCCGCAATCATTTATAACTACACATAGCCACTTCAACAAGCTATAGCATGATATGATGGTGCATGCATTTTTCTGAAACCATGAATTATGGTGGGCATTCTCTCAAGCAGTTTTGACTACTTTTTCCATACTTTGTCAATTTCCAAATTTTCACAAACTTGCCATACTTTCCCATAATGATGTCACATTGCAACACTAACTTAATGACAACACCAAAACACCATCATGTGTCTTTTGATGCCATGTCATAATGCATGTCATTTCATCATCACACATTTTGTATCATCATAGATGCCATGTCATCATACATGCCATTTCATCACTTCCTATGGCGTCAGTTCTCTCTTTGAGGCTCACACGTGTGAGATTTTCGCCTTCCAAAATAGAGATCAATTCATGTATAACTATAAGGGTCAAGAGTGGATAAATATAAATGACAAGAAGGGTCGGTTGACCCTTCAGGTAATCTAGAACTATCATTGAAATAATATTGCGCAGAAGAACGGTCGTCTGCCCCTTCATTTATGAGGGAATTGTGCAAATATTCAACCTACGAAGTATAGGCTCCAAATTCATGTATATCTTGAATGTCGAAGACAGCAAAAATACTAAGCATAAGAAGGGTCGTTCGACCCTTCATTTAAAAGACAAAAGAAGAACAATTAATCTACGAAGGTTGGGACAACATTTACCCACTATCACGTTCCTCATTATGTGGCAGGGATCAGGACATTGCCTATGTTAGAACATGTAAACAATATTTATCCTGGCTACCGACAAGAAGGATCGGCCGCCCCTTGTTTTAGTAGATAATTGAGAACACAAATATCCGACAATTCACCTGTATCCAGAATGGTGAACACAAGAAGGATTGAATCACCATTCTTGCAGTCTAGAACTATAATGAAAATAATAATGGGCAGAAGAAAGGTCGACCGCCCCTTCATTCATTTAGCTCGAGCCTCATTCACAAATGGGGTGTTGGTTAATGACATTCAACTTAAAATGACCATCATATTATACAGACATAAATATCAAAAGAAAAATTATGGTTTTGGAACCTGGATTTTGGCACTTTTGGAAACGGATTTGGCAGTTTTGGAGCCGGTTTGGTAACTTTTGGAACTGGATTTTGCACTTTTGAAACCGATTTTTCGCTATTTACAAACCGGTTTTGTCACTTTTGGAACCTTGAGTTGGTACTTTCAGAATCGGTTTTGGAAATTTTGGAATCGGTTTTGGCACTTTCGGAACTGGTTTTGGCACTTTTGGAACAGGTTTTGGCAATTTTGGAATCAGTTTTGGCACTTTTGGAACCGGATTTGGCGCTTTTGGAATCGGTTTTGGCACTTTTGGAACCTGAATTTGGTAGTTTTGGAACCGGATTTTGCTTGATTTTGGAGTTTAGAAAGGTGGTTTTAGCCCCATCTTCAAAGTGACTTGGACTGGAATAAGTCCAAGTTTAATGAAATAAGGGTTCTTTCATCAGAATTATCATAAGTGTATTTAATATTATTAATGGTTAACTTTGTACTTCGCGGGGCCGCTCTCATTTCAGAAGGGGCACTTTTTAAGATTGTTTATGCACAATCTAGTGGTCAATAGATTGGAAAGGAATCGAATGCTAACCTGACACAACTATGGACCTCCCTCCCAACATGTTACTATTGGAATGATGCATTTATCAACATCCCATATAGGTTATTTGGATTTATCCTTCCCACATTCTTGGACCTAAGATGAGATTCTATTTAGAGTATATTCTATAGTTGAGGGATGGTCCATCGTCAACCTAGTGTATTCTCAACATGATTAGTCTCATGGTCTTCAGTTTCCACTGGGACAATTTAGGGCTTGTTCTCATGAACCCTGGATTGAGCTCTGACCACTACATCTCATATGAGGATAGGAACTCTCAATTATGTCACGTACAAGAGGTGGAGTCTAAGGAGCATTTCATCTTCAAGTGTGACTTGTACCATGAAATTTACAATATATATCACTCCTTGTTGTAGGATTCAATTGGGTCCCTCTACAATTTCATCTACTACCTTGACTAAATTTATTTGGCTCTTCACATGCATGAGGTGGTGAATCTCAAAAGGAAAACCTTATAAGTTTCTTCCAAATATTTCCTTCTCAAGTTATTCACCTGTATTTTCTAGCCTATTTGTACACCTAGGGGAAATAAGCAACATGCAAATCATTCGATGACCAATTCAACAAGGATCATATAAATGAATCCTTGCACTATGACTCACTCTAGCACCAATTGAGTTACCACGAGATCATAGATTACCCACCCTCAACATGGGTTTGCTTGATAACCTAACCTAAGCCATGCCTCTCTCATGAGGATTTTTTTGCTTAGCCTTAGGTGTTAGGAGAGACTTTTCTTGTGGTGTCTCCCAAGATCTCCCACATTGAAAAATCTCCTAAAAACACCATTAGGCAATGATTGGTGCCTTCTTGATAGTGGATGTGGCAAAAAACACTTCCCCCTTTCTCTTTATATCCTCTTCCTAAACTAATGATTGTTGATATCACAAACAAAGACAGAGAATTTGGTTATTCTCTTCATTCATTTTATGAAGATTCTACCAAATGATGAACGGATCGTCCCCAGTTTGAACTTCAAGAAGCAAATCATCTAGAAGGAAAAAATGAATGAGGATGAAAGCCTCTTTAATCTTCACATCATAATTTTGTCAATCATCGTAATCAGTTTGACAGTTTAACTCTGGATTTCTTTTCCCCAATACCACTTTGTCCAAACATTTTTACTCAAAGAATGCAAGCATCCAATGTTTCCATGCATTAAAATTCTGTCCATATATTTTTCATCACCCTCAAGAAAAATATTGGACAAGTTGGCCATGTTCAAATTTCTAAGCTAGAATTTAAATCAATTGTACGTTAACAAGGAATTTTTTTCTCTAAAATATATATAGACCTCCTTAAGTCGCCCTCACTATTTGCTGAAAATTTAAATAAAAAATAAATGTGTAACTCAATATTGACAACATGGAACTTCAAAAGAAAATAATGAATACCCATATCTGGCTGGTGACTGTGTCTCATACTCTTAAACAAAAAATGGTGATGGATCTCCAATAATAAAAAAGGCCCCACACAACAAACCACTTTGCATAATGTTTGACAATCCCACACCTTCGCAAACCCACACACCCTAGTCACTTTTCCTTGGTGACTATAGTGTCTATCTCCTGGCTATATTCTTAATCAAGAAGCTACTTAATGTCAGACCACAATTCCCACAATAGGTGTATGCAAGGTGGCATAGCAATGTCTCTTCCTACTGACAATGGTATTATTCCCTACAAATACTGGTGACATATTTCCTTCTATTCCATTCAACTACTCACACATAGGTAGATATATGGAGTCTTTTCCCTTTGGAGGTGACCTAACAGAAGGACTTGATGGCTGGAAAATTCATAGATGTAGTGCTTATTTATCCTTTGACGACTCCTAACAAACCCAACCTACCCTCCTTCTCTACCAATCTCGATAAGCAATCAGAAACAATAAGGTTAATTACATTTTCTGAGTGTTATACCTCAAATTGTCACACCATATACCATTGAGGATCTTCATGTCATATTACCATAAAAAACATGATGTTTGTGCTTCCTAGTGGTGTTAGGACCCTTTTTCATCATGTTGGTCCCTTCACTGGTCACACTTTGAATCAAACCCAACTCATTGGGGCTCGAAATCCTACCTACCAAACCCCCTAAACTTCCTCATCTTGATATTTTTGCGCCCTACTAGTGTCCCTAGGAGAAAAAATTCGCTCCTTGCATTCCTATGGGGGAGAAAAAATATCCCCTTTTTCTCTCTATACACCACTTTGGGGGAGCGAAAATTCCTCTTTTGACCAAATTTGTTGATTATTTTATCTCGATCCGAGCTTGATTTTAGGGTAGATGTTCCTAACCTTCGAATATGTGCTCAATCTCTATTCAAGGTAACCTAGTGTCCTTAGATCCAACTTATTCTCATATAGATCCATTTCCTTCTCTAAATAGTTGGCCTCCTGAATCCTACATAAGGAGGCTCATCCTTGGGTGAAAGGGGGGATGGAAAACACTTAGATAGGTGGAGATTATGATCCCAAGAGTCTTGAAGGGATACTGAAGGAGAGTTGAAGGATTTCAAATCAACCATAAGTCAAGTATAACACATGTTGTATGGGTTCCTTATTGCTTTCTTCTTAATACAACTTAGCCTATTCCTCCCATTTTCATGTCTTCAATGGTGAATGCATGTAATTGTCTATATTTTCATAGTTAGATATTTTTTTATACATAGATTGCTTTGGGGGAGGTGTTGTCTTTCCATTGTGAACAAGTTCATAAGCCCATGGGAAAAGGCTAGGAGCTAGAGCAACTTAGGAGCAGTGAAGCAAACTATCGAAAGTGAGGTAGGCCATCTACCTACTTTTTTTTCTCATAGCTTGCATGCTTATCTATGTGCTAGATCTAGGAGGACTATAGTGTCTATTTGTAATCTTTATGTCTTGGGTAGAAAACTAGGGGCCTCTTCCAATGCCAAGAGGATATCAACCTATCAGTAGGGATATTTTCTTAGAGCACTCAGACATACCTATATTCATGTATATTGTAGTTCCTTGGAGTGTCACTGGATAGACTAGTCCCTAGGTCTTCACCCACTTTCAGCCTTGGTTTCTTCACACTGTAGCTCTGATACCATATCATATTATCATTACAAAAATGTTGAACATAGAGAAAACATAATTTATCAGAAGGAAACCACCAAAACATAATTCATCAATTACTCGTATATGTTCTTACATACATATGAATGGGTAAGAGAGAGAAGTGACATAGCTTCTTCTTTATTCGTTATTAACTCTAAACTACATTATGTACTATTTATTTATGTAAACTAAATGATAAATTCTATTAAATGACCATTATTTAAAATTTACCATCTTTTATAATCTTGGATTTAAAGCATCTTAGAAACCAACCTGTTTTTACAGCGTTGTAGGATCCAACTACCAAACCTTAAGAGCACATCATATGTAATACTTATCAGCAATTCCGAAAATGAGAAGCATTGCTTCCAAATGAATTTCATTGTTTGTGAAAACATAATCAATCAGTAATTTAATTTGTGTGTTCCTTCCAAATCAATAAAACTCTACCTTGTGAAAAGCATGGTTAAAAGTGAGGCCATTTGAAATGAAAATATGAAGCACTCCACACAACATTCTAATCGATAGATAGAATAGCCAGACTCACGTTTATATCAGTTTGCTTCCTCGGATGGATTCATCCATTCAAAATCCTTGGCATGCATTGAACCATAAAAAACATTTCCCAATGCAGTCATTCTAGAGTGGTTGTGGAGGGGAATGATGGATGATATTAGCATGCAAAAAATACCAATCTACACTTAACAAAGCAGTTTGGAAGTGTTCCACCTCAACCTGATTCCATGACATTAGTTAAAAATGTAGTTGTCATAAGTCAATTTATTCAAATGTTTTGCGTGAAAATTGTAGGTAATTAAAGGTGTGATCTTGGTGTTGTGGGAACAATTGAAATGAGAAGAGTTTTCCAATACAGACAGATAATAAAATAACTTTGGCTAAATTAGATACAACACCATCATGTAAAGAATTTGATCAAAATACTGGATTTCTAGTTCATCATTTCACATTTGTGAAAATGGATTCAAACATAAACTAAAAAGGTGTTATTTATCTCATGTAAGGATAACCAAATTCTCATTTCTCACCAAAATTATTTCACACTCGTGTATGTGCAGATAAGTAATTGGAGGCATGTATCAGTGGCTTCCATTGCACCATTTATTTACATTAATTCCAAATGGAGAACCTGTGCCCCCTCTTCTAATCCCGAAGGATTCATGGTATCTGCAAATTTCAAATATACAAAATTAAAATCAGATTGGTCTTGATAGATAATATAGTTGATTATAAATTATTAAACACCACATAAAAACGTAAGCATAATTACACCAATAGGTGTTCGTATTTTATAATTTGTGGTGGAATAGCGCCTGTGATTTTCCTAGATTGCACGAGGATGAGACAAGTGTACTGTCTATATTTATTTTGTAGAAAGTCATTTGAAATTGGGCATTAAACAATTAAACATCCTACTACAACAATATGGATTAACAAAGATTGGTTCCTTTCTAATATCCAATGAAGGATATGAATTGATATTTACAACTACTCAGCCCTATTCCTACCTAGAGGAACAAGGTCCCCTTTATGCTCACAAGTCCTAAGGTGGAAGTATGATCATACTCTTTTCTCGATTCATGAATATCAGGATTATATATGTATAGAGCTCTATCTATGAATTCCTTGATTCACCACAAATTTGAAGTGGATCTGGTGGAAGCATGCAAAGCCTCATGAAAAAGTAGCTCATTAGAGGCTAGCTTAAAAAGTTCTCTTATGCCAAGATACAACACAAATATGAATGGATCTAGAGAAAGCAATGTGCCGGATTTCAAGTATCATAATGATGATGTTGAGCATATTATTTTGGAGATGCACCTGATCTTAATGCTATAGGACAAGTGGCTTGAAGCGTCTGGTACAGAAAACTCAGTAATGGAAACATTCCAAGAAAATATATATTTTCTGTTATCCTGAATATGTGACAATTTGAAAAATGCGTTGGGGACGTTCAAGCAAGTTAGGAGCCTATGAAAATCGTCCTACAAGACCATAACTTATACAAGGTCTCGAAAATTTACCATAACTTATACAAGGTCTCGAAAATTTATCTTATCCATTGGAAATTTCTCTATATACAATTGTTAAGATAAGGATCCTTTTGAGATAATGTTCAAGAAAAATCTATTTTATACTTTCTTTTAACCACTTGATAATCAATGATCGTAGATTCATAAAATTCAAAATGATTGTACTATGCACATGTCATATGTGTATGGTATATGTGATTGAAGAAGCTACAAATTCATTCATTTACATGGGTGCAAGCTATCAGTCATGAACAAAATACTCCAATGCATCAGACTAATATCGCATTAGTGCATGATCTTCTTAGCAGATTATCTCATGAATGGTTGGTTAAGCCTCTAATGTTTGAAGGTGTCGGTGCAAAGTTCAAATATTTTAGAGTCCAACTCGACATGTAGTTGGAATGTACTTTGTTAGAGTTGAATTATGGCTCATGTAGCTCTCCACAAGTCTTTGAAAGAACTTAATAATCCCAATTTACGAGAAGAATTAGACAATAGATTAAAAAATGGCATTTGTATACATGCACAAGTTTCTTCTACTAAGCATCCAAAATCACGCAAAGGGGAAGAGCTTGGAAATTTTCTTACTTGAAGTGATTTGGCCAATGAATGGCACTGACAAGTGTTTTGAATCCTCCTTGTTTTGAACACGAGCCCATAGATTTACATTTTCCACAAATTCACATTTGTACATAATTGTTTTCTTGTTGTAAGGTGCTATATTAACAAAAATATTTAGGCCGAAGAGCCAAGAAAATGCCCGATTAGTCAGTTCTTCATATAGATGTAATTGATATATATTTAGCTCTTCCTTCACTCATATGATGACTGCGTTTGGACTAAAACTACCATGATTTTTACCAAATCCTACTCAAATGAAAGGAATAATGTGTGATGACATTTTATAGGTCGAGCTTTCATCTAAGGTGGAAAGACATTTCAACTTGTAGAAGTGTTATTATATATAGCAAGAATGTTTAGTAATGAAGGATATTAGTTGTATACTCTCTTTAGGAAAGTTGGTTGTTGGTAAATATGGTAAATATTTTTATTCTATCTCTTTCCTCTGGTTAAATTTTTCTACTTGTTTATTTGTTATTCTTGTACATGTAGAAAAGTAGAATGCAATTTTTTTGGTATAATAGGAGGCATGTGTAAGAATAATTACATAAGCTTGGCAGAAAAGTAGAATGCAATTTTTTTGGTAGAATAGGAGGCATGTGTAAGAATAATTACATAAGCTTGGTAGAAAAATAGAATGCAATTTTTTTGGTAGAATAGGAGGCATGTGTAAGAATAATTACATAAGTTTCTTAGGTGTAGATAAAGTAGAATTGAAAAGAAAATTTGAATATTTGACAGCAATTGTGGAGTAGTTTTATTTTTACAATTTGAGAATTTGAAGATATAAGTTGAAGAGACAAAACTTGAACCTGAACACTAATGTCTTCAACAAGGTTGAGAATTGGAGAGAATATTAAGCTGGATATTTAATTGTTTTGCACTTCGTCGCTCCCTCCCAATTGTTTCAAAGAAGAGATGCTCACAAATTTCTAATGCCACTTTAGATTATATCGATAATGGGGGTATAAAGCTGCTGGTAAATCTCGCAGCCACTAAAAATTCCAAGGACAAGCAAGTGCCTGTTGTTGTCAATGAAAGTTATTCCTCAATAGCAGGACAGGGTAACCTAGATGAGTATACAATAAGGTTCTATGTTAATAATATCCATTCTAATCCTAGTAACCATGCATATGACAGAAGTACCATTTTGCATAAAGGAATTCAAGGACCTTATTGTTTCTAGAGAGAGTCCTTATGTTTCCATCTATTACTTGTTGAATAAAATTCAGAAAATTGGAAGGCTTGATCCTTAGAAAGCCACACCTAATACCGCCAAGGATTTATAGCACTCATATAGTGAGTATTGAGGGGATTTAAACTCTTATTTAGATGCAATTGGCAATATTCTTGTTTGTCCATGCATACCCTATGAACATAAATTTACTGGAAGATTCTGGTATATGCTTCTGTTGCATGAATTGCCGAATAGGAAAAGTTCAAACCCTAAGGCAATTGAGTTGTATCACACATGCAATGCCTTTTTCACTTCAATTACTGATGGTAAAAATAATTTTCATAATTTTTTTAAAATGTGTATTAGTCATGAAAACAAAAAATGAAAGTTATTGGGACGTTGGGATTGACCTTTAAATATATTCTATAAAATTCCTTTTTCAATTCAATTATTGATGGCAAAAACAATTCTCTTTTCAATGTGTATTAATCACGAAAGAAAAAAAAAATTATTGGGCCGTTGGAATTGAACTTTAAACATATTCTTTAAAAATAACAATAGTTTATTTTTAAGCTCGTAGTCAAGCTAGACAACAATTTGGTGTATTATACCCACTTCTTTGTGGGACAAGGGAACCCCTCTACACAGTGATGTAAATGCTAAAGTATACATAGGTATACATACCCTACCCTTCGCTAAAGTCTATTATTTTTATTATGCCCAATGGATATTCTAATGGCTTCTTCTTCTTCATGTCTTGGGTTTTCTCTTCGCCATTCTTCTGGAAGAGCATTGGCAATAGTGGAAGTGCTAAGCATGATGGTTGCTTTGGATTTGATTCGATGACCCATATTGACAAGCATTCAATTAGATTATTTTTATGAGAAAAGAGGGGTGTCTGTGAAGTTATGTATTGTAAACTACTTTGTATTGTATGAAATTATCAAATTTAGTTCATGATCTAAGCAAAGGTAATGGTGGGGAGTACTTTAAAAATATTGAATGTAATGGGGATGGACAACTAGAAGTGCCACCACAATGCATTTTATTATTTTTCCATTAATGGATTTGTAATTTATTGTTGGTTTTACCATATATATAAGTTTCAATATATTATTAATGTTATGTTAATAAGGAGTATTTTATATTAATATAATGGTTGATTAGTGGGGGAGTAAATATGCTGAGTGATTATTTATATTTCCTATGTAATATAAAAATGATATATGGTAAACTACTCTATATTGTATATGTGTTTATTATATCTTTTTAAAATAAATTTTAATGATTAATAAATCACTACAAAATGGCTATGGAGATGGTAGAAAGGTCAACATGTTTGTGTTAGCTACAAACTTATGGATTATGCTAGGATTTCATCATGAGTTGAGTTCATTTTGAGTGCACATGGTGACAATGTATCACTCCCATCATTGATTTCTTCTGAGGATGAGACAATGGAATGAAGGGAAACATGCAGTCACTGTTAAATATTGTAACTTCAAAGAATATTATATTTGTACTTTATTATTCCGGAGATGTTTCATCCCTCCGAGGTAATCCTATTATGTATCCGGAGATGTTTATTCCTCCGAGGGTTAGTATTAACTAGGGTTATTAGACCCACCATGTGTGGGTCGGCCCTGTAGTTATATTTTAGGGGTTATTAGACTTCTCCAGGTGAGGTCGGCCCCAACAGGTCTTTTAGTCAGTTGAGAGTCAAGTATAAATAGATGAGGTGAACTCCTCATTAGATCATTCACTCACTTGTGAAAGGGTGCGCACTAGTTGAGGAGATCTGCTAAGGAGTCAAGAGGAGAAGGAGCACATCTTGTATTTTGGTTGATCATCTTATTGAGGAAAGCTTTACTGGGTTTTCTACCCCATGAGGGTTTCCCAGGATATATTGTGTGTTATCTTGTGATTGTGTTTCTATCAGAGATCTTGCTTGTCTATTTGGTTTAAATCTAACATGGTATCAGAGCCAAACTGAATAGGACATCTTTCACAAGGTAAGAATACCTCTTTCTCTCTCTTTGGTGAAGTTAGGGTTTCAGCCCAAAGTTGATATTATTGATTTTTGGTTGCATGGCTGGATAGCCCTTTTCAATACCTTTCTTTTGAGCTATAGATCGAACTTTTTGGTTGGGTAGAACTCCGGGAAATCCAAACCCTAATTCTACCAAAAGTGCGATACGTCAGATTTTGGTTTCAGAAAAAAGTTGTAATTTTTGAATTCTGATTATATGGCTGGGTATCCCTTCTCAAGAGCATTCTTTTGAGCTATAGATCGAACTTTTGGGTTGGGTAGAACTCCGGGAAATTCAAACCCTAATTCTACCAAAAGTGCGATAAAATTCTGTTCCAGATTCCGGAAAAGTAAAAGGTAACTTTCCAGGTAAGTCTACTCTGTCTCTTGGACTCCCCCAAGAGAAGATGGCTCCAAATACTAAGCTTGAAGACAAGCTAGAAGGCATAGAGAATTTCCGAGCATGGAAATACAGAATTGGTCTAATTCTTGAGGAGAATGATCTTGCTCATTATATCAAGGAGGAAGTTGCAGAACCAGAAGAAGATGAAGCCAAAGAGAAACACAGGAAGGATCTGATTAGGGCAAAGAGAATCATAGCTGATTCCATTAAAGACCACTTGATTCCCCAAGTGTCTTCCAAGAAGACTCCAAAGGAAATGTATGATGCCCTAGGAAGAATGTATGAAGGAAAGAACATCAATAGGAAGATGAATCTAAGGACTCAGTTGAAGAGCACCAAGATGAACAAAGGAGAATCCATTCAAGACTACTTCTCAAGAGTCCATCAAATCAAAGAACAACTAGATGCCATTGGTGATACCCTTGATGAAGATGAACTTGTGATGACAGCTCTAAATGGTCTCACTAGACCTTGGGAGTCATTCATTCAAACTATGTGTGCCAGAAAAGAAAGTATGAAGTTTGATGTAGTTTGGGAAGATTGTGTACAAGAGGAGGCTAGGGTTGCAAATAGAGAAGCCTTGCTCAAAGAAGATGACCAAGCCTTGGCCACTCATACCAAAAGAAGAAGGAGTCAATCCTACTTCAAGAAAGGTGGTCTCAAGGAGTCTCATCCTCCTCTCAGATTTCACAAGAAAAGAGGATCTACTCAAAGAAGGGATTACTCTTCTTTCCAATGCTACTCTTGTCACAAATTAGGACACATTGCTAAAGATTGCCCTCTACAGAAGAAAAAGGGTAATCACTTCAAAAGACATCAAGCACATCTTGCAGAGGATGACAGTGAAGAAGAAGAAATAGAGGAAGAAAGGTCTCACAATAAAAGGCCTAGAGATGAAGGGGAAGAAGAAGAAAGGAACTTCTTCAAAAGGAGGTCAAGAAGAAACACAGAAGAAGATGCAGAAGAATATGTTCTATTCTCCGCACTCTCTGGATCCATAACCCCTGGTGAAGGTACATGGCTTATTGACAGTGGTGCTTCAAAGCACATGACTGGACAGAAGAGGACCCTCTCAAATCTTGAAGAAAAGAATTCTCCCCAAAAGGTATCTCTAGGAGATGACTATCAATATCCCATTAAGGGAATTGGTGAAGCAAACTACAAACTCGATTCTGGAACCCCCATGAAGATGAAGGAAGTTCTATATGTTCCAGGATTAAAGAAGAATTTGCTTTCAATCTCAGCTTTAGACAAGAAAGGCTATAGAGTTGCATTCATTGATGGACAAGTGTTAATGTGGTCCAAAGGCAAATCCATTAAGGATGCAATTGTTATTGGTGAAGAGGAAGGAGGTTTATATAAACTCAAGGGTCATCCAGAAGCTGCTCTTGTTCATGAAACCTCTAGCCCCAGTGAGCTATGGCATAGAAGACTAGCTCACATTAACTACAAAGCCTTACCTTATGTAAGCAAGGTGGTCATAGGACTACCAGATTTAAAGGTGGATCATAATGGCTCATGCAAAGGATGTAAGAAAGGCAAGAATGTCAAGAACCCATTTCCAAAGAGTGAAACAAAGACCAAAGGGATCTTGGAGTTAATACACTCAGATGTGTGTGGTCCAATGCCCACCACCTCTCTAAGTGGGTTTGAATACTATCTTTCTTTCATTGATGATCATTCAAGGAAAACTTGGATATACTTTCTAAAGGGTAAGAATGAAGTTTTCGGGAAGTTCAAAGAGTTCAAGGCTCTAATAGAAAATCTCTCAGAAAAGAAAATCAAGGTTCTCAGAACAGACAATGGTGGAGAGTATACTTCAAAAGAGTTTGAAGAATTCTGTAAGGAAGCTGGAATCAAAAGAGAACTAACCACTCCCTACAATCCCCAACAAAATGGGGTTGCAGAAAGGAAAAATAGAACCATCATGGAAGCTGTGAAGACTATGATACTTGACCAGGATCTTCCCATGTATCTGTGGGCTGAAGCAGCCAGAACAGCAGTATATGTTCAAAACAGATTATCTCATAGTGCTCTTGATTTCAAAACTCCAGAAGAAGTGTTTTCTGGAAAGAAGCCCGAAGTAAGCCATCTTAAAATATTTGGGTGTCCTGTGTACATCCACATTCCAAAGGAAAAGAGAACCAAGTTGGATCCTTCTGGTAAGAAAGGAATATTTGTTGGCTATTGTGAATCATCCAAAGCCTTCAGGATTTACATACCAGGTTTTCATCATATAGAAATAAGTAGAGATGTAACCTTCGATGAGGAAGCAGCTCTTAAGAAATCTAGAAAATGTCAACTTGAAGAAGTTTATGAAGAAGATACATCTCCCAGAGTCTCAGATACTGTTCACATCCCTGAGGAGGACATAACAGAGGATCATGACATGCTGGAACCACAAGAACCCCCTGTTGCAGAATTATCTAGGAAAAGAAGACCAGCATGGGCTAGAGATATTATACAAGGAGCTGAAAGATATGGTGCTCCTGAAGGCTCCACTAGAGAAAGGAAGAAACCAAAGCTAGTGTCCAACTATATGGCCTTGATGTGTGATCTTGTGGATCAACTACCTACTAGCTATGAAGAAGCAGCTCAAAAGAAAGAATGGGTAGAAGCAATGACTGAAGAATATCAGTCAATAATGAAAAATGATGTTTGGGATATAGTCCCCAAACCAAGAGATAAAAGTGTGGTTTCTTCCAAATGGATTTTCAAAATAAAACATGCTGCAGATGGAAGCATTGAAAAATACAAGGCAAGGTTTGTAGCCAGAGGATTCTCTCAAAAGGAGGGAATTGACTATGAAGATACATTTGCACCTGTTGCTAGGTATACTTCGATTAGAACTATCATGGCACTTGCATCTATGATGAAATGGAAATTGCATCAAATGGATGTTAAGACAGCCTTCCTGAATGGTGTAATTGAAGAAGAAGTATACATAGAACAACCTCAAGGTTTTGAGGTCAAAGACGGAAGGACCCATGTATGCAAACTGAAGAAGGCATTATATGGTTTGAAGCAAGCTCCCAGAGCTTGGTATGGAAGAATTGACAGCTTCTTATTAAGCATGGGCTTTACCAAAAGTAAAGCTGACCCCAATCTCTATCTTAAGGTAATGAATGATGAACCTGTTATATTGCTATTATATGTAGATGATTTATTTCTAACAGGAAATGAGAAACAAATCATTGAAAGCAAGAAGAAGCTTTCTTCAGAATTCGAAATGAAAGATCTCGGATTAATGCACTACTTCTTAGGCCTAGAAGTATGGCAAGAGCAAAAAGGGATATTTCTAAATCAAGGTAAGTATACTGTGGAGATCCTCAAAAGGTTTGATATGTTGGAGTGTAAAGCTATGGCCACTCCCATGGACTCCAACCTAAAACTACTAGCTAATGATTCATCAGAACTAGTGGACATAACCCTATATAGTCAAATCATTGGATCTTTGATGTACTTGACAAATACTAGGCCTGATATATGCTTTGCTGTAAATACCCTAAGTCAGTTTCAAGTAGAACCTAGAAAGGTTCACCTTATAGCTGCAAAGCATATCATGAGGTACCTAAAAGGTACAGTGGACTATGGTCTTTACTATCTTAGAGAAAATGAACTCAAGTTGCATGGTTTCTCAGATTCTGATTGGGCAGGTAGTGTCTCAGACAGAAAAAGTACTTCAGGTGGATGTTATGGTCTTGGATCTGCCATGATCTCCTGGTTCAGCAAGAAACAATCTAGTGTGGCCCTCAGTACCGCTGAAGCAGAATATATAGCTGCTTGCTCTGCCAGCTGTGAAGCGGTGTGGCTTCGAAAACTCTTATCTGGAATCTTTGACTTAGAGATGGATCCTACTGTGATTATGTGTGATAATCAAAGCTGCATTAAGATGACTGAAAATCCTGTGTTCCATGATAAGTCAAAACACATTGAGATCCGTTACTTCTATATACATGGTGCAGAGAGGAGCCATCAAGCTCGAGTACATAAGCACTGAAGATCAGGTTGCCGATATCTTGACTAAACCTCTGTCTCGAGTAAAGTTTGAATACTTCCGAGACAAGCTTGGTTTAGTCCAGAAGGACCCTCCTCGAAAGGGGGAGTAGCATAGTATTTCTGTCACTTATTTTTTTTTGTTTTGTTAGCTACTTACAATTATTTAGATTTAGAACTCTTACATATCGTTTATACATGATTTGATATGATGTATTAGTGAGAATACATACATGTTTTGATGTACACATGTTTTGATGAGATGTGTACATGTTTTGATTAGTGATGTATACATGTTTTGATGTACACATGTTTTGATGTGATGTGTACATGTTTTGATTACTGATGTATACATGTTTTGATGTACACATGTTTTGATGTGATGTGTACATGTTTTGATTAGTGATGTATACATGTTTTGATGTACACATGTTTTGATGTGATGTGTACTGATGTATACATGTTTTGATGTACACATGTTTTGATGTGATTGTTGACGTATACATGTTTTGATGAACACATGTTTTGATGTGATGAATACATGTTTTGATGTGATATATGATTGTACCTGTATGGATGAAGATACAGTTGAGGGGATTGAATCATCCCTGGACTTTCAGTCCTAAAGAGAACCGTAGACGTAAGGTCTCCGAAAATGAAGTCCTTAGTGGACAGTTGAGGGGATTGAATCATCCCTGGACTTTCAGTCCTAAAGAGAACCGTAGACGTAAGGTCTCCGAAAATGAAGTCCTTAGTGGACAGTTGAGGGGATTGAATCATCCCTGGACTTTCAGTCCTAAAGAGAACCGTAGACGTAAGGTCTCCGAGAATGAAGTCCTTAGTGGACAGTTGAGGGGATTGGATCATCCCTGGACTTTCAGTCCTAAAGAGAGCCGTAGACGAGAGGTCTCCGAGAATGAAGTCCTTGGTGGACTTGAGGGGATTGGATCATCCCTGGACTCTCAGTCCTAAAGAGAGCCGTAGACGTGAGGTCTCCGAGAATAGAAGATAGGACTGCATCGTCCCTGGACCTTAGTTCAAAATGTACGTGATGGGGATTGCATCATCCCGGAACTGATAGTTCAAAATGTACGTGATGGGGATTGCATCATCCCGGAACTGATAGTTCAAAATGTACGTGATGGGGATTGCATCATCCCGGAACTGGTAGTTCAAAATGTACGTGATGGGGATTGCATCATCCCGGAACTGATAGTTCAAAATGTACGTGATGGGGATTGCATCATCCCGGAACTGATAGTTCAAAATGTACGTGATGGGGATTGCATCATCCCGGAACTGATAGTTCAAAATGTACGTGATGGGGATTGCATCATCCCGGAACTGATAGTTCAAAATGTACGTGATGGGGATTGCATCATCCCGGAACTGATAGTTCAAAATGTACGTGAAGGGGATTGTATCATCCCTGGACTTCGGTCCCTGAATTGATCCGTAGACGAATGGTCTCCGAGAAAGTAATGGTATTAATGATGTGGTTACTTGTATCGGTAGGATACTTGTATTGATGATGTGGTTACTTGTATCAGTAGGATACTTGTATTGATGATGTGGTTACTTGTATCAGTAGGATACTTGTATTGATGATGTGGCTACTTGTATCGGTAGAATACTTGTATTGATGATGTGGTTACTTGTATCAGTAGGATACTTGTATTGATGATGTGATTACTTGTATCGGTAGGATACTTGTATTGATGATATGGTTACTTGTATCGGTAGGATACTTGTATTGATGATGTGGTTATCTGTATCGGTGGGATACTCATATTGTTGTGTAGGATACTTGTATGATCGTATGATGACGATGCTACTGATCGTGTGATGACGATGCTGCTGATCGTGTGATGACGATGCTGCTGATCATGTGATGACGATGCTACTGATCATGTGATGACGATGCTGCTGATCGTGTGATGACGATGCTGCTGATCGTGTGATGACGATGCTGCTGATCGTGTGATGATGATGCTACTGATCATGTGATGACGATGCTGCTGATCGTGTGATGACGATGCTGCTGATCGTGTGATGACGATGCTGCTGATCGTGTGATGACGATGCTGCTGATCGTGTGATGACGATGCTGCTGATCGTGTGATGACGATGCTGCTGATCGTGTGATGACGATGCCGTTGATTGTGTGATGATGAAACTGTTGATCGTATGACGACGATGCAGCTAATCATGTGAAGACGATGCTAAAGATCGTGATGTTGATATTGATGTACCAGTAACTGGTTGAGTTACTGATGAAGTCGAATTGAAGAAAGCTTCCGATGATTTATAGATGTATCATGTGTAGTGACTCCTTGCTCCTGCAGATGCTGTTATAATATCCTTCTCGTTAAGGGGGAGTGTTAAATATTGTAACTTCAAAGAATATTATATTTGTACTTTATTATTCCGGAGATGTTTCATCCCTCCGAGGTAATCCTATTATGTATCCGGAGATGTTTATTCCTCCGAGGGTTAGTATTAACTAGGGTTATTAGACCCACCATGTGTGGGTCGGCCCTGTAGTTATATTTTAGGGGTTATTAGACTTCTCCAGGTGAGGTCGGCCCCAACAGGTCTTTTAGTCAGTTGAGAGTCAAGTATAAATAGATGAGGTGAACTCCTCATTAGATCATTCACTCACTTGTGAAAGGGTGCGCACTAGTTGAGGAGATCTGCTAAGGAGTCAAGAGGAGAAGGAGCACATCTTGTATTTTGGTTGATCATCTTATTGAGGAAAGCTTTACTGGGTTTTCTACCCCATGAGGGTTTCCCAGGATATATTGTGTGTTATCTTGTGATTGTGTTTCTATCAGAGATCTTGCTTGTCTATTTGGTTTAAATCTAACAGTCACTACTGCATGAAAGGAGACTATAGGATAGATGCATCATCAATTTTTTGTCTCGCTAGGACCTTGTGATCACTATTAGTGAATTGATCTATATATATTGAGACCCCCCTTGTTTGTTGGACGATACAAGTCCTCTTGGTAAAAGTGGCGTTATTTGTATACATGCTAACTAGTGGGCCTCTACTCCACTATTCCCTTATATTAACCTCACATTAATCCCTTTTAGAGATATTTTGTCTCGTAAACATGGGTCTCAAATGTCAATTTAGCGTTTGGTTAGGTGGTAACTTTAATAAACAAGTGGTCATCGTATCCCTTTTATTCATGTTTTGAACTTTAAACACCATGTGAACAACATTTATTTTGGTGGTTTATATATATTCCTTTTAAGTTCACTTTATTATGAAAAAAACAAGGAGAGGGATAAAAAAATCCAAAGTGCAAAGGTTTTTTATAAAGTATTTGAACTTTAAACAACATTAGTTTACCAAATAATAACCAATACTTGTCACATAAAAGGTTGAGGATTTTATTGTGAATGAATATGAACTGGTGAGGTAATTCAAATCCCATTATTATAATTGGGAATGAATATGAAACTCGCGATGTTCAAATTCGCATAGAAGGATGTTTAACCATCACATATGCAAAAAATTGCTTGGTACATGATAAGCACATTGAACTGGATATTATATCAATTTCCATCTACAATGTTACAATTTACTACATTTTAACACTGTAGATGGATTCAGAGATGCCCTACTAAGTTTTAACATTGTAGATGGATTTAGAGACCCCTTAAATTTTAACACTATAGATGGATTCAGATACCCCCTAAAGGGGACTCAAAATCCATTTGTAGTGTAAAAATTTAGTAAATTTTACAAATTCATTGTCAAAATTATAATTTTCAATTGTTGGAGTGACACAACTAAAAATGACCAAATAAATGACCAATTGTTATGTGGTCATTTTTAGTTTAGTTTTGTCGTACTTGCGATATCTTAGCTTGGGATGGTTTTTATTAATGCTTCTACCATAGATGTATTCAAATTTAATTATGATACCTTGGGAAGGATGTAATGCTTATAAGCAAATTGCTTCTGCTCTAAAAACATAAGACTATGTAAAAGGTCGTTATTGTAAGCAATGAAAATATGCTTCATGCATTAATGATGAGATGTACACATGAGGAGGTCTACACTTTACTAAATTATAACATTGCACATGGATTCCGAGACCACCTAGAAGGGGGTCTCTGAATCCATCTGCAATGTTATAATATAGTAAATTGTACAAATGCATTGTCAAAATTGTAATTTTCTAATCAGAGTGACACAACTAAAAATGACCAAATAAATAACCAATTGTTATGTGGTCATTTTTAGTTTAGTTCTTATCCTGTGACCAAATTAGTCATTTATCTTGGTCATTTTTAGTTTAGTTCTTATCCCATGACCAAATTGGTAATTTATCTTGGTCATTTTTAGTTAGCTCACTTAAAATTGATCAATTTTGGTCATTTATCCCTTGAAAAAAAACATGGCAACCAAATGTTTTGGTGACCTGGTCCCCTAGTCACTTATCTCTCATTTTGTACTAGTGTTCCGTCCATTTTCAAAGAATCTAAAAAATGTTCTTATAAATTTAACCCCATGGTATCAAGTGTTTCCATCCAT
Source organism: Larix kaempferi (assembly GCA_027924585.1). NCBI lineage: Eukaryota > Viridiplantae > Streptophyta > Pinopsida > Pinales > Pinaceae > Larix > Larix kaempferi. Next base: position 1,223,526 of record BSBM01001155.1, on the reverse strand, counting down.
TAGGCTCCTAAGACAACGTTGACCCCTGCAATTTCCATAGCATATATAGGTGATTTCAATTCGTAGTCCTTTATGTAGATAGTTCTACCTTATGGCATTTTCTATCACAAGAGGTATTATTGCTCCTCAATATATAGACTTGAAAGCTAGAGGTAGGGTAGACAAATATGTTTAATTACTTTGATACCATATAGTCTATAAAATTGTGTGTACTTCCACTATCAACCAACAGTGTCACTTCAATATTTTTCATGTAGACAAACATTTTGAGCATTTGGGGTTGAGAGATACTAGTCATTGCAGCCACCTAGAGTGTTGGAGTGACATTGGCTTCCTAGATGTTGGATTCATCAAACTCTATTTTTGTGTCAGAATAAGATACATCAATAGAATCCTCATCATTATCATTGAAATTATCATTTTTTTCACCGGAAGAAAATGTTTCTACACTTATGACGTGGATCCCAATTAGGAGCATTACATTTAAACAACAAATTATTTTCCTTCTTTGCATTTTTTCTTAGGTGGGTGGGAATATAAGTTGGCAGTCGATATGATATTTGTGTTTCTTCAACGAGTTTAGCTTTTTGATGTGCATGTTCAACATCCTTGATGTTTAGTAATTTATTCTCATTTTGTATGTACTTGGTTTCAACCCACCAATGACAATTTGTAGAAGGTGATCATTAGATATGTGACTGACGTGAGTAGCTAATACACTGAGACTGTTAAAATATTCATCCATAGTCCCATTTGTTGTAGATGATTGAGCTTGGTATATAGTTCATCCTCTTCTATATCTTGAAATCGTTTTAAAAAAAAAAATTAAGGTATTTGAATCTCTCACGAGTCCTCCTCTACATTTCGAGTCCCACCATAGAAACCAATCACGAACTTATTTTTCCAGGTACATTGCCATAATGTTGATTCAGTTGTTTTCACCACATATTTGGTGCATAGAAAAATATTTTTCAGCTCTACTGATCCATCATGTTCCTTCTCAATTGTCTTTTCCATCAAACTTTGATATGCCAATTTTTACTTTGTATATGTCGTTCTTCAACAAGATTCTATTTAATGAGTAATGTGACTACGATGATGAGTGAGGGATACTCATTCCATCATTTTTGCATTTTGAGGCCTCATAATAAACTTTAAATGATAAAAGTTCATCATGTCTTTTATTGATTCCTTGTATTGAAACATAAAGTTTAGAATCAATTTTGGAATAAATTTCTTTCTCCATTTTTCCGTTAAGTCCTCGGAAGATCCGCTAGTTATTTTCTCATCGTTTCTTGTATGCATGTCTAAAATGTTTTTATACAATATGGAGAAATAACTATTATTACAAAATATATATATATATATATATATATATATATATATATATATAGATATATTTTAAGGGATTAAAAAAAATATAATATTGTTATTATTATTTTGAAATGGTGTGTAGTAGCATGGAGGGTGAAGGGTTGGAATAAGGTGCAAGGCATGGAGAATGGAGAAGGGATAAAGCATGGCATGGGGTGTGGAAGGTAGCAAGTGGATGGAGGGAAGAGGCACAAGATTATTGTGTGATAGAGTTGCAAAGAAGGCATAGGGAGTAGTGAACGAATGAAATAGGTGTGGGGGAGAGTTGAAGTCACAACAAGGGCCTCAAAAGGTGGCTAAGCAGGGGGATAAGTGTAGGGAAATAGAAGGGAGGATGTAGTGAAGGAGAAAGAAGAGGAGGGCATGGAGTAGTGGGAAGGAATGTTGGAGGGAGTGGAGAAACACAAGGGAATGTTGAAGGTGTGGAGAAACGAAGGAGGGCTTGGAGTAGCGAAGGGGATGAGGAGCATCGGGAAAGTGGAGAAATAGACATGGACATGGGATGAACAAGGGGAGCGTGCAGTAGAGAAGCACAAAAGGAGACCAAAAGCCTTTGAATTCACACTTCAGAGCTTGAACGGAATTATCTTCTTTGAATCCCATGTAGCTTGGTTTCTTTACTCCAGAAAACTGGCTCTCATAGATTATTTTCCAAAGAATAAATATATTTATTAATAATCCAATAATAATTACATTATATTACTTTATGTCTATATATAATATGAAAGAACATATTGAACATCGTGTCTTTTCAATGTCGATGGAAAATAAATAATTAATAATAATATTTTAGTTTATTACATAAATGGCCTTTAGCAACCATGAAGAAATTGAAACAACAAAAATGACAAGGAGATATGGATATTGGGTGGAAACTAAAATGACTAGGACATGCTAGGAGAAAATTCCGACTAGTTCATACATAAAAATTGAAACACCCTCCGCACAAGGAAAACTGATATGACCATGTAGTGGAGATATAGGGAAAATGACAAGAAAATGCCACCACACCCTATTGCATAATGGAAGCAACAAGATGGATGATTGATTGATTGATTGATTATGGGTGTTAAGAATTATAACGTGTTATATTATTCAGTAATAATCCATAGTTAAATGAAAATGTTCAATCTATTCCTAATCAATGCAAGGAAGTTATCACATTTAATATTTTCCCTCAATTTAACATAAAATTCAGCTCTCATTAAATCTCTGCCACCCAATGTTTTGAAGTAAAGACACTTATTATCTTAAGTAATTGCTTAAATAACTAATTTAAACTTTTATACATTTAATTTTAGGAAAATAACAATAACTAATTTCTTTGTATTATGAATAGTTAGGAGAAGAAGTTAGATTGTAAAAGTTATATTAATAATTAAATAATATTACAAATCAAAAGTAATATTTAAGTTTACATTAATTTCATAATAATAAATAATATTAGAAATTAAAAGTAATATTTAAGTTTAAATTAATTTTATAATAAACATTAATTATATTATTTAGAATATTAATGAAAAAATTGTTTAATGCTCAAAATTAACACATCAAGGATGTTATTCATTTAATATTGAGAAACTTGATTCGTTTTAAATATAATTTAGAATAAAGATGGTATGGAATGATCTTAAATTTAACTATACATTCAATATTGAGAAATTGAGGGGTTAAATATAATTTAGAATGAAGATGATATGAAACTATCTTGTATTCAAATAATTAAATTTAGATTGTAAAAATTATTGCAATAATTAAAATAATAAATAATATTACAAATTAAAAGTAATATTTAAGTTTAAATTAATTTTATAATAAAAATTAATTATATTATTTAAGAAATTGATTAGAAATTTGTTTAAAGTTTAAAAGTAACATAAAGATGGTTTTATATATTCAATATTCAGAAATTAAAAATTTAAATATAATTTAGAATAAAGATGATATGAAACAATCTTATATTAAAATAATTATAGTTAGTTTTATATATATAGAAAGTTGATACATTTTAGTTAGTAAAAAACATTACATTATTTATACATGTATGCAACTAAACTATGATATAAAATTTAATATTTAATGTCAAATCCATTTCATTCTTAAAAAAAATTAACTTAAACTATATAATTATAAATAAATAATGAAAAACTTATCTTTTAACCAAAAGAATTTAAGAATAAACTAACTTTTAACACATTGGAACTAACCTAATTTTAAGGTTTTAGCATGCTTCAACTCTCTATTAGGTTAGGGTACTCGAACCAACTTTGTTTTAGCTCTATAAACAGATTTAGAAAATAATTTATAAATTGCAAGATTAGATAACCACCCTTCTATATCATAACGTCAAAGAAAGTAAATATCCAAGATCAGATAGCCACCTAGCAAAGAAAAAATACTGTTCTTAGTATTTCACTAAAAACAAAAAAACTACTTAAATTATAGTTTTACAGTTTTTTTTAACTGTAGTTCGTTATTGTTAAGGGCTACTATAGTTTTACAGTTTTTTTTAACTGTAGTTCGTTATTGTTAAGGGCTACTATATCTTAAAAAAATCAATATTTGATATTCAGGAAGAATCTCTTCTATGTGGACAACATAACATGTAGCCAGTTAATCTTATTCATTGTTGACAAAGTTACATTCAATGAAGGAACCCATACCTGATATTCAGTAAAAATAAGATATCTCCTATGTCCAACATAAATTTATCATTTTTACAACATAAATTCATCTTTTTGAACCTAGCTATAAAATAAAATATGTACTAAGTACCGATGAAATCCACTCCAATACTTATAAAATATGTACTAAGTACTCATGAAATCCACTCCAATACTTCACTGCAGATCATATACACGAGCAATTTCTAAATAAAGCCATAATTGGCATATGAAGTAAATGTAAGAATTTCCATAAAAGAAGTAGCTGTAGATTTTAGCATATAATATGAGCGTATTGTGGAAATGTCATAGATTAAAAGAAATTCCAGATAAGATAGAATATTTTCATGTAACACCTACGTCCCAGTAGGATATATGGTAATGAATAAATTATGTTACAGTTAGTTTGGTCCTTTGTCAACAACCATAACTACATAACAACCATTGTACATTGATATTGAGATCAAATCGATCAGTCCTGTAAAACTGTCAAACCCAAGCTTAGTTATGAAATATAGTATAACGAAGCTTTATACATATAGGAATATACTAGTAAGTTAAAAAAATTCAAGAGCTGAGTGACCGTCACTTGAAGCGGCTGGTAACCTGTATTGGAATTTCGAGATGAATGAAGCTGGCTACGGTCAGTGCAGATTCTATGGTTAGTCTTACAACAACAAGAAAGCATCTTGCAAGGTCAAGAAATGAGTGATATAAGGCCAGACGGAAATGGAAAACAAGTCTGGGAAACAGGCACAAGAAACTTGGAGCCGGATGCGGTTAAAATTAGTCTATGTACCAATCTTGAGGGAGAACATGGATGCAAAACTAACCTGAGTGAATGAGACGGCTTCAAGAGAGTGTTAGGGTTTTTAGGTTAAAGAAAGCTCAGAGGGGATAGCACCAAACTTTGATATTGATATCTCCATTCACAGTAATGGCTGGTAAACAGCCTTCGGTGTTCTCATCATCCATAGCCTTGCGCGTCTTTGCACAGAAAGAGAAGCGATGTGTTTTAAAGCCTGGGTTTGCTCGCATATATCGCAGCCATTGTTTGCACCTGGAATTTAAAAGGAGTAAATATCAGTTATGTTCAACTATGCAATCAAAATTCAATTACAGGAAACAACAATGAGCATAAACAAGTATGTCAGCAGACAAGCCTGTAATTTCTTCTTGTTCCAACCCTCTCTGGAAGTGCGCATCCTTGTTCTCGACTTGAAACTCGTTTGGATTTTTGCATAACACGCACGAACACATAAATATTTCTTCAAAGGGAGGTTTTTCGAGGTCCCCCATTTACATAACGGCGAGAACCATTTTTAAAAAGCCATTGATGGACATGTAGGCTAGGGTATGCCTTGTACAAACAATAGCCGGGAATAGGAGAGAATATGGAATAAACCCTAGCCAGTTGTATGGTCAGCTCTGACATCCTCTGAGAGATGAAGGGAAGCAGTCGATCTGACTACGATTACCGCGTCAAAACAGAAAGAGTGAAGGACGGAAATATGAAATTCGAGTGCCGATGGTTTGAAAGGCACAATGAATGAATCTATGTTTGGTGGGGCAAAGCGTTAAGAGCAGCTGCAGCGCCTTCACGAGCACCTGTTACCCATATATCCCGCCGAGCCATATTGCCACGGCCGAGATATATTGCAGCTGCTACAATAAATGTTCTTGTCACTATTTTATTGTTATTCATAATGAAGTATTCTTAATATTTTAATGGCTGTGTAATTTCTAAAGGATTAAGTTAAATTTCAGGATTGTTTTTCAATTTTCTTTCAAGGAACTTCTTCTGAGAAGATAGAGACCCGACACCCGACTGATGTAGCATTCAAATTCGTACACTCAACACTCGCCACAAACCAAACCAGTTATGTAATGTAAACTACACAAACCAGTTATGTAAAATACTATCTCGGAAACAAACCCAAGGCCAATTAATGAAAGATAGTATAGACTGAATCTCTGTATCTAAGAGGGATATCGTCAAAGTTTAACCATTCGCGAGAGCTATCACCAGCTCTGACGTCCTCAGAGTGATGATGAACGAAAGGGAGACGTTCTGACTACGATTACCACATCAAAACAAAGAGAATTAAACCGCGGAAATATGACTTTTGACTAAATATGATTTCAAGCTACTTTGAACGAATAGCAGAGATGTGCTTTCGGACAAAGTATTAAAAGCCGCTGCAGCTTCACGAGCACCTGTGACCCTTATATCCCGCCGAGACCCACTGTAGCTGCTGAGATGTGCGGCCGGTTCATGTCCTTATTACCGCCTCGGACCTACCTAATACCACTATGTACTGATATCATCACCAGCCTGGCCCAGAATCTAACCTTCGTGGAGTCATCAATATATCAATGACCAAAAATATGATAGGTTTCTTTTTTTTCCACTAATAATGCTTACGGCCAGTCCCAATGTTGAATGGATGAACAATATGTCCACCTCAAAGATGCTGTCACCGGAATTGTAAGATGTTGAATGGATGAACAATATGTCCACCTCGAAGATGCTGTCACCGGAATTGTAAGATGTTGAATGTATGAACAATATGTTCACCTCGAAGATGCTGTCACCAGAATTGTAAGAAAACTAGGACCATCATGAAGTCAATTTAATTCCTTTCAGGGTGGCTTCCATCCTTACTGCCAGTCTCAAGGTTAAATGGATGAACAATATGCCGACCTAGAAGATGCTGTCACCAGACGAGGACCATCATGGTGACTTAACCGGCACAAATGCCAAATGCCCTACCACTACATGCTAAAAGTACCAAAAATACCCACACAAATGATAATATATAGAATATCTACATTTTGAAAAATAATTGCTTGTACAATAACTTGGTAGACATTTACCAAATTGTCAAATCAATTCAGATCAGTGAGTGGCATGAATGGAGGTCATCATCAAATTAGTTCAGAGCAGCCGGAACATTTAAGACTTTTTCAGTGAAAAAAATTGCTTTTACAATAACTTGCTAGACATTTACCAAATTGTCAAATCAATTCAGATCAGTGAGTAGCATGAATGGAGGTCATCATCAAATTAATTCAGAGCAGCCGGAACATTTAAGACTTTTTCAGCTAACATATTTTTGAAAAAAATTGCTTTTACAATAACTTGCTAGACATTTATCAAATTGTCGAATCAATTCAGATCACTGAGTAGCATGAATGGAGGTCATCATCAAATTAGTTCAGAGTAGCCGGAACATTTAAGACTTTTTCTTATAACATGTTTCAAGCTTGACTTTCACATCTAACATGTTTAATGCTACCTACTGAAGTTTGGGCAGTGCTAAATTTGTTCGATCTTCTCGAAGATCCTTCATCGGCAAAGTGGGCCGATGAGTTTTTGTACCATTTTCAATTTATTTGAGATCTCGAGATCCCGATATACCAATGTTCTGAGATCCGGATGTTTAGATTATTCGAGACCCGGAAGTGCCAAAGTTTCGAGGTCCCATGTTTTTATAATCCGAGATCGTGATGTATAGAAGTTCCAAGATTTCGATTAACAGCCAATCTGATAACCTGATATACATGTGTTTGGATAGTCTAATATACGAAAAAGTCAGATATGTTGGTAGTTTGTGATGCTAAATGAATCAATATATAATGTCACCTAAATGGAGCTCATGGGGTCGAAGATTGGATGAGTTAGCTTGTAAGGACCATTTTATGGACTTGACTCATTTTGCACATTTGGGGTCTAGAAAATTTTGTGGTTTGTTTGAGGGTTTAAATGACATTGTTTGGGGTAAAACAACCCATTTCTAGTGCAATTGGCCATTAGGTGATTCTACACTTTGAGACATTACGAATAGTTCAAAGATTGCCTCAATGAGAGTTGAGTATGTATGCAAAAGTTATGCCTCCCGCAAATTGACCTATAAAGTTGACCACCATGGTACTGATTGGATTCCATGCCAGCTCTCATTTTTACATATGTGGAGCTAGTCATGTGTGGACCTTCAATAACATTCTAGAAGGACCAATACCCTAACCTAATCGAGAGTAGAGGCATGCAAAAACCCTAAAATATACCAAGCCACTAGAAGAAGAAGGGGATCCATTATTTCAATGTATTGTATTATTCCATACATAAGCAATAACACAAGATTGGATGTTAGAGCAGAACACAAGAGATAGGAGATCCTGTAGTAGCCATTATGGCCGCAGAGTCATAGGTAACTCCATAGAGAGTATCATTTCCTTTGTAATTGCATTTTGATCCGAAGAGCAAGGCATAGTCCACATTATTGGCTTGGTTTTTTACCATAGTGGGTTTCCCTAGGGTATATGTTGTGTTATTATGTGGATTTTATACTTATTTGCTCTAGTTTCTCTTTCAATTCCATTGTATTCGGTATTTTATGAAATTAAACACATTGAATTAAGTTGTAAGATCAATTGTGATGAACTCGAGTGGAATATCCATGACAGTTTATGGATATTCCACAAGATCTTATGGATCACACCATAAGATCCACTAAAATAAAAGAATTAGACTTTCTGGTCAGCTTCGACATCGTATCGCTCTACACAAAAGTTCAAGTCAAAGAGGCTATAGCCATGATAAGAAGACTCACGGACGATGAGACGACAAACCTGGTTGATGTGTGTTTAAAATCCACCTACTTTAGTTACCGAGCGGACATATATGAGCAAATCAATGGTGTGGCAATGGGTTCACCTCTCTCCCCCATTGTGGCGAAGATCTTCATGGAGTACTTCCAATACAAGGCCATCAACTCCGCTCCAAGAAAACCGCAACAATGGTGACGTTATGTGGATGGCACCCGCTTCATATGGCGCCATGGGAAAGATAAGCTAAGGGATTTCTTAACACACATGAACAGCTAATCACAAGACATCAAATTCACAATGGAAATCGAAGAAGACAATAGTCTTCCTTTTTTACACATCCTTCTATGTAGAAAAGAAGACAGATCATTAGCATACCAGGTTTATCGAAAAAAGACACACACAGATAAGTATATTCGATCTAACTCTCATCATCACCCGACACAAAAAATCGGTGTCATTAACACTCTGACTATTAGAGCCAAGAGAATATATGATTTCGCACACTTGGATTTTGAACTAGAGCACCTTGTCAAAGTCTTCAAAGGTAATGACTACAATGAGAATCTTATTAGAAAAACCATGAAGAGGTCCAAGGAAGTAAGGTAGGAAAGGAATTAAACCGAAGTTATAAAATCAATAAAGCTTCCCTACATCCAAGGGACAACGGACAAAATAGCCAACATATTGAGGAAAAAACAAATAAGGGTTTCCTTCTCACCTTTTACCACATTGCGTGGAATCTTGGACCATGCAAAAGATCAAGTGGACCCAAAAATGAATAAAGGTGTGTACTCGATCCCATGTGATTGCGGGAAGGTGTATATTGGAGAAACTGGTCGCTCTGTACTAACAAGATTAAGGGAGCATAATGAGGACATCATTCATGGACGGATTAAGAACTCCGCATTAGGAGAACACTCCACTACCTCCAAACACCACATTCTCTTGGAAGACACCAAAGTCATCGCCAACATTGACCACTACACAAGAAGACGAGTAAGAGAAGCGATTGAAATTGAAAAACACCCTTTCAATATCAATCAAGATGATGGTTGGAAACTTAGCACAGTGTGGGATCCTATCATTAACAAGACAAATAATAAAACGATGAAATCTGAATAATAATCTTTATAAGGGCCAACATAATTCAATAATCGGGCCAAATAACATTATTAATAAAAAAATCAAAATGAAATATTAGGTTGAGAAACTATAAGGTATCTCCTGAAGATGGGCTGAACTATCCAGCCCGAAACATTGAGTTCTGCATTTTTTCACACGGGATTTCCTTTGGTTGTAAATATGTCCACCCGTGAAAGCACCAATGAGATTAGTTTATGGATCATTTGATGTGGCAATATACTAGTGTATCAATATCCCAATAAGTTCATAAGGTGGAATTTTGATAGTCTGATAGTGTTTCGTATGAACATGTATTTGGAATTCATTCCATGCAATTTTTGGTGTGTTTTATAGGCCCAAAAATATTTGGTCATTGAAAATACTACTTGTGGGCACACACACAAAGATGAGGGACCCTTTTGATGCAATTGTAGTTTTGCAAAACATGCTTTCCCTTTGCAAAAGCAAAGTGCGTACGCGGTCCCTGGCACTAGCACTAGAGGAGCCCAAGCCTGACAAGTTAGTTGAGATGTAGGTTGGGAAAAGGAAATGCACACTCAATTTGTGACAAAAAATGCATGCACATTTTGTAGACCGAAAACATGTGTTCATTTTGTAGGACATGGCGTAAATTCCCAAAATAGTCTCATGAGTGTCCATTTCTCCCATAGCGTTGATTTGGATAGCACTGGAAGAAAAAGAGACAATGCGATCATGATTATGATTCGTAGAGAAGATTCAACCAACAAATTCAAATCCAAGAGGTAATTCTCCAACCAATTTATCAATTATTCAACTAATTTGTAATTCTCCAACCAATTTATGAATTCTTTAACCAATGTCTAATACTCCAAGGAATTTATCAATTCTTCAACCAATTTGTAGTTCTTCAACAAATGCCTTGACAACAATCATTATAAACAATTTTCCAAGGCCAGATGAATAACTTTATGAATTTTTCAAATTCACTTGGGATGTGTCAATCTTGGTTCACTAATATTCACAATGGAAGAATTTCTGAAAACGTATGTTATATTTCTCATAAACATAGGACTTATTATCCCATTCCCAATGTAGGATACTCTAAGCTCATCTCTAGCTATAGAACCATGATATTGCTATATGCATCCTATAATATTTTAGTGAGGCCCTAGCCTTGCGATTGTGATACATCTTTCCTTATATTATTAGACTTGAAAAAATTAGGTTCATTTGAGATATGTCCATCATGAATAATGTGACCTATTAGTTTAGGAAGGAAAAAAATATTAGGACATATAGTGAGGGCTTAGGGCATTGGTTATTAAACTCAACTTGAAAAAAATTACGATGAGTAGAGTGGCCCTTTATTCTACATTCGCATCGAAGGCCCTAAGTTTTGGGAAATTTTATGTGCACATGTTGAAAACTCTATTATCATAAGCACCTATCTCTCTGTTAATCAAGCCAAATCTAAGGAAAACGTGATTGTTTCAATTAATTTTTTAAGGCTTCTCCTTGGTTGTGGACCTCTATGTGCATGTGGTGGAAACTTTGGGATGTCTCATTCCTCATCTCATTTTATGAGGGTTGATCAAATATATCCCTCTCCCTATCCCCAATGAAACTCAAATGGTTAATGTGCGTTTCATCAATGACTACTTCCTTTCCATATTTTTAGAACAAGAGGTATTGAGCATCACCATGGACTATATTCAAATATTCAATGGGGCCTCTTGGTCCAAAATCCAATTGATAGTATTCGATGCTACAAGTTGTATCAACATGATATCCTCAATTAACTCATAATGTAGGTTTGGTCTTCGATAAAGCACAGACAAATTTTCAAGTTTCTGTGCATCCCCTTTGCCTTCCAAACCTCTCCTAGGGTTTTATGGGAGATTGTGTTGTAATGCATATTTAATAAGGTTAACAAGTGGATTATTCATTTTCTACCACTTACAACCCTCTTTTAGTTTGTTCAAAAAATCTAGTTGCCATACCTGTATATTCTTCTTCTTATTGATTTCCCTCTATTGTATGGTATCAACAATTGGAGAAATTATTGGGGGATTTTTTCTAGGTAAGTCTATAGGGAATAAAGAGTTTTCACTGGGTAAACCAAGAGATTTTTTTAAAGATTCATTAGTCTTACAAATGATTGGGTATATTAGGAAAACCTATGTCCTTTGTTCCAAATGGGTTATCCACACAATGAAAGGGAATTAAAATTGGAAATTTATCTCACACAATTGCATCCAAAGAAGGGCACCTCTAGGGAAAATTTCCAACTGTTGGGACCAAAAATTCATCAAGAGGGTCCCTCTCATTGTCAAGAGTAATGTTCATGCTCAATTTCCTTCATACATGGGTGCCTCAAAGTGCACTCACTAGGTGAGGATACTCTTCCTCAAGGCCCCAATACCCTAATTCAATCCCTTTTCCTACTATTTAATCATTTTTCAAATCAAGTATGCATGTCTTATTATATAGGGTTGGGTTCATGACAAGTTTACATTATAGTTGGGTACATCAAGGTGGAAATCCATATATTGAATCCTTGAACCATTCATTAGGTGATAATACCCTTCCTTAATGCGCCAAACCATATAATTACACTGTTATTAAAGTATTTAATTAATTATTTCATTTGGATAAGCTAACTCATTGTCCTATGAAAACTTCATTTCCCATACCCCTTAACATGGGTACTTTAGGGTAATACCATTTTCATTTCCACCTACAATAATTTCTTTAGCATATGATCCTTCCTCTATGCAGTAATCCCTAGAATTATACTCTTATGTTGCTCACGGGACAAATATTCTGTTAATAGGATTCATCTTAGTGTGCATGCATGCATTCATGACCAATTTCAATTCCTTGGCATGGAAAACCATGCAATTATTCCATTATCTCACCCTTTGTCTAACATGGAAAAAGTTTAATACACATCTAACATAAATTTAACATGGAAATATTTTGTGTTGATTCTCTATTGTAATTGTTCAATTGTTCAATTTTAAATCTTAAATACTCATGTCATTATTTGTTACAGTAGTTTACATTTTTCATTTTTAATAGATGTCATTATACCTTGTATATGTTTCTAATGATATTTTTTTTGAATTTTTTATTGCAATGGCAAGCATAGATCCAAATGTGGATATATTGAGAGAGATGGCCAAAATTAGAGATATTGGGGGCATGTGGAGGGCTAGTGACCAAATCCATTGATCACTTGCAGAGACTCTAGATTCCATTATATAAACTATTATCCAATCAAATGGTGCTCTATACAAAATTGCATCATACAGAAAAAGGAAAAGGAAAAAATAAGTCGATGGATTGGATTAAAATGCCATAAAAAAGATGAATATCACAAAGGAGCACATCTTTGCATTGTTTATAGATCCCCCAATAAGGGAAATTCGATGCACAAACATATCCCACATTTCTATTGAGTGGTAAACCTATTCACCATTCTAAGAGAATTGGATGGACCAATGGTACATGCTTTTTTATGTGCCACCCCACAACAATAAGTAACTTCCTTTATATTTATTTTGAATTATGTAAGTTGAATTTTTGTTGGGAAAACACATAAACTATTTTGATATATTGGAGTTCCAAGGTGTTGGTTTTGGGATGCCTAAAAACCATCCCAATTACAGGAATTGAGATTCCAATCGTCTAATCCCTCCACCTCACAATAAATTACCTAGGCTAGAAGTATTTCCTACACATAAGATGATACCATAAACAAAGAAATCATTTTTTAGTCTAGCACATGTGGTTTTCCACCATAGCACCATTATTGATTGTATGGACACGACAGGGCCATCTCTCTGGTGTAGTGTATAACCCTCACTTCCTAATGATGCAGGACCATCTAGTAGTGGGCGTATATCGACACATCATGAGACCACCATTGATGCTCACGAGTGCACAACATGTGACTATTCCTACTATGGTCGTGTGCTAACATATGTTACCTTTACTAATCTTGTCCAAACTTGTTTTCCTTACTATACACATAAATAGATTGATAATATTTAAATTTTTTAAACTTGTAGATGCTATATGCCTCTACATAGGGGAAAAAATTTCCCACTAGTGATGCCCCACATAGTGGAGAGGTCAATGTTCCATAATCTATATGGTGTTTAGATGTGCCATGTGTTGTCATATCTTTTGTGGAAACAACTCACATAGAGATAACTATTTCAACATGTTAGCTTGTTATTACATGTCATTTCCTTAATAAATGTTAGATCATTAATGCTAGACAATCTAGTACTTACAAAATTTAAACATTCAATCACTAGATCCTCAACATCCTCGGAAACACATTAATTCTAGTGATTTACTAGATGTTAACCTTATCAAGGGTTTTTGAGGAATTTAAGTATATACATAATAATAATCATGTTCAAACTTATTTTTCCTTACTCTACACATGTATAAATTGCTAACACTTATAATTTTTAGACTTGTAAATGCTAGATTCCTCTATAGAGGGGAAAGACTTGACACTAGTGATCCCCCCTAATAGAGAGACATTTCACATAGAGGTAACAATTCCAACATGTTAGTTTGTTAATACATGTTAGTTCATTGATTCATGCATGTCTAACTATGTCAACACTTGGTGAATACAGGCACAAACCGGAATCCCAAAGCCATTGCTTTCATTTTCCTCCCCTCGTGTGTCACTTGTATACAAGGGTTGTATCTATATCAAATGGTCCTTTTCCAAAAAGAACATGACTTTCCATGACCATGGAGATACTGATTCCATGGTAATGTATAACCATTGTTGATAGTGTTTTATTAACTTTCATTTCATTTCACAACTTGTTTTTATTAATGTTTATTTTGCATGTTTACAACATCCCATTGGGGAGTCATCCATTCCAAACCTTGTAGGTTCTTCGATGAAAAAAATTCACATAGAGGTAACTATTTCAACATTTGTATATAATTTATTAATGTTAGATTTTTTATTCATTCATGTCTAACTATTTCAAGATTTGGTGACTGTATCCATTTGTAGCAGTAGTTCCTAGCCCCTCTAGTTCATCCAAGGTTGTGACCTAGCATCTCAATGTTCAACAAACAACTTCATATTCCACATAAGGTGCCCAATATCCTTTCCCAGAGTTTGTTTTGTGGTGAGATGATCATTAATTACCAAGCATTTTATTCAATTTTCATGCACATGTTGATAAGTTTTTAATCAATTGAGATATGAATTGTTATTTGCAGAGCACAATTGTGGAGAGTGATTCAGCGAGGAGGACACGACATGCATGAACAATACCTCAAATGGATTCAGTGAGTGTTTGTTATCAATAATTTTGTTTTAAATTAATTTTTTAAGTTTGTTAGTGCTAATGTATTAGTGCATTTAGCTAATAAAAAAAAATTAGCTTTTATTTGTAGACTCTAGAGATGCAAAGAAATCCTAGACATAGGAATGATAGGTCAAAAATGGGAAAAAAAGAGGAAGTCATGTTTTGATGTGTAGTCTAGGATACATGTACTTTGCTAGGCCATTTAAGGGCAGACTACTTTGTCATGAGTTGTATTGTAAAAAATTAATTATCAATGCATGGTAAAATTTATTTCATATTTTCTCATGAGTTTCCACTTGATCCTGTGACGAGCTATTTCTTCCACAAATTGATAAATTATGTTACTCAAATATAGAATTGTACATATTAAGTCACTCATTGTGAATTATATTTTAAGCACAACTTTTACATTTCTTGTGTTGAACAAGTAAAATGCCACTATTGTGTTGATTTAAGTGAGTTATCACTCTCTTATGAATGCACTATCTTGAAGGAACAAAGTAGTTTCTTTCAATATTTCAATGAAATCATTACATGCACATTGATGACATCTTCTGAAACTAAGACAAAGTGTAATATAGGTGCTACATATTTCATTAATGCTACATCAAGCTAGAAATAATGTTAATATGCACAAAACAATGCATATTAACATTAATCAATGAACACACAACAATCAATAAACACACAATTTCATGACCCCTCTCAGATGATGATGGTTTACATGCTAATATTGATTACACATGAACATACAATGAGTTTATTGATAGTATGTTTTTATTATTAATTGAGCATTTGTTCCCTATACATTGTGGAAAATCCCTCAAGGAAATGAGATTGGTCATTTATTAAAATGTTGATGTTGTCCTTTGGTCTCTTGAATATCGAACCACGTTGCCCCAATGTTGGGTCTCATAACTTAGCATTTGAACATTTTTTACTTTCCCATAGTCAAGGATTTGGGGTTGAAAGATTGGTGTGATTAACAACATACCTAAAAATTAGGCCCATCATCTCACTTGTCATTGAAAAAAGAATGGATTTATTGAGAATGCAGTTTATGTTTTTCATCAAGCAATTATCCCCTATGTTACTTTATGGGAAAGCCACCTAGAGTGATGAGATTGTTTGGTTTTGAAATTGTTTTAAGAGTCCTTGATCTCATCAAGTTCAAACCATATTTCCATGATGTTGGGTCTAATGCTGACGTTTGGAATTTTTTTCTCTACCTATGGTAAAGGATAAGGGGAGGATTAATGATTGGTGTCATTGACAATGTACATAAAAAATAATCATATAATATTTGATTGCATGTGAACAAATAATGGGTGCATTCATAGTGCAATTTTTGTTATCTGTTGAGCATTTATTCCTTATATTCCATTGAAAATATCCCAAGGAAACAAGAATGAGATGGGTTGTTACAATAATTTTCTATAGTGTCATTGATCTCATGAATACTGACCAACGTTGTTGTGAAATTATTGATGGTGTCCCTCTTCTCATAAATTTTGAATGGACATTTTCATGTAAATGTTGATGATGTCCTTGCTCTCATGAATGTTGAATCACATTTCCCTAGTCTTGGGTCTTAGAATAAATTTTGTAAATTCTTTGTTCATCCTATAGTGAAGGATGGTGGTCGATCAATTGGCATGACTAACTATGTACCTTGAAATTAGTGATATTACCTCAATTGTAAGTGAACAAACAATGGGTTTATTAAGACTATAGTTTTTACCATCCATTGGATGCCTAATCCTTATACAGTGTGGTGAAGTTGATTGCATAGATGAATTTGGTCAAACAACCATATTAATTGTCATTGAAACTGTTGTTGGTGTCCTGGATTTTTTGAATGTTAAACAACATTACCTTATTGTTACATCTAACAACCACCTTTAGGATTTTTTTGAATCTACCTTATACATTGTGTGATTAGATGTTCCTTCTCGCACGCAACTGTTACAAATTCCCAAAAACAAAAACCACAAGGAGATTTGTGTAAATTCCCTTGATCATATGGGAAAATGTGAGGCCCAAATTAATTCAAAAGAAACCATAACCCATTCAAGCAGATATGTTGCTTATAAACCTCAACTTCTAGCTCGTTTTCTTTTTATATGTGCTTGGGGATTTAGGATGCCTCAAATACCTTATCACTTTAGTGGTTCACCCACCAAATGGAAAATTAATATTTTCTTGCAAAAACATTCATTTTCATGCAAGTAGTGTTGATCCTTGGTCATTTTCATTACCATGTTTGTGAAAGGTGCTTTAGGACATAGGATGTATCCAAACTCTTCACACTTTAATGATTCATACATGAAAATGAAAACCTGTATTTCCTCATGCAATCATACATTTTCATGGAAGTAGTGTTGGTCATACTCCATTTCAATACCATGTTTTTGAAAGATCCTTCGTCATCGGTCATTTCACTACTATGTTTGTGAAAGATACTTGGGCACTGAGGATGTCTCCAATATCTTCACACTTTAATGATTCACCCCCCAAAAGAGATGGCTATCATGGACACTTATATATTGTGAAAATTATATCATGGACCATATATTTCATTTATGAGGGAGTCTTTTCCAACCAAACAATAGGAGTGGACAAGTCACCCAATTGGTGGGTATCCAAAAAGATCAAAGAAAGTGGGGCTTCACCAATAGAAGTAATAGGTTCACCTTGCTGTTTTTTTAACATTTTAACAAGAAACAAGTTATGTGATATCTTTCAATTGTGTTTAGGCATGGCCCAAGTGGGAACATTAACCAAGGCCTCATGGTCAAGTGTTTTCCAAACTTGACCCCTTAGTGAAAAATTGCATTATATCTTACTAGGAAAAACCCTAGTTTTTTAAATCATCAAACTAAATGAGCTCTATGCCATGAGCTGAGAGGAAAGAGACACACCTGGATTTATTCTGATCTCATGATTCCAATGGATTCGAATGTTTATCAATCCGAGCCACGGTTATCATTTTATAGGAAGATGCAAATCACCTCGTAGAGGCTCTTAGGGACATAACGAATCCATTCTGGGGGCCTATGTGGTCATGCTATCCACAACTTCATGGTCGATTGTTTTCCAATTTTGACCCCTTGGTGTAAAATTGCATTGTCTCTTACTAGGAAAAACCCTAGTTTTTTAAATCATCAACCATATGATCTTCGGGCCATGGACCTAGAGGAGAAATGCATCCCTAGAATTATTTAGATTTCACAATTCCAACATAGTTGATGTTCCATCGATATGAGCCATGGTAATCATTTATGTCCAATTGCAACTCACCTCCTAGAAGCATTTAGGGACACGTGGTGAATCCCTACTTGGGGCATAGAATTCAACCCAAACAATTAAATTGAGTTCTGTGAGATATTGTAGGCAAGTTTGGGTAGGAAAATGTGGGAATGATACCCATGACCTAATAGAATTATTTTTCCAATGCTGAACCCTTAGTGCAAAAACAACATTCTCTTACTGAGTGAAACCCTAGTTTCTGAAAGCATTAAATAGGATGACCTCTTAGCCATGGACCCACATGAGAGAGGTTCCCTTAGAAATATTTTGATGTCATGATTCCAATATATTCAAAATTGTATTTATATTATCCATGGTTTTATTGTACCCAAGTGAAGAACTGCAAAATAAATAGGCACACTAGCTCAATGAGACAAGTAAGACACTAAAAATTGACTTCCAGGAAGGTAGGAGGCTGTGGAACTCAGGTAAAGATTCTGTAATAGGTATCTAGACTTATTTATGATAGAGTATGCATTAGGAACATCTACATAAAAATGCAAAGGTCAATTTGGTCAATTGGATTTCCGAGAGTGAGATTTCCCAATTTGGGACTACGTAGTTGCCTAGTTTTCAACTAGACTCAAACACTAGTAAAGGCTCCCAAATTTTCGGTTTGAAGGTGGTATCTGTACCAATTTTCTATCTGTTTTCTGAATATGGATTCATTTTTTCAAATAGACAAGCATAAGACATGTTTTAATGTGAATTATGAAAACTGGTCAAAATTGGCACACACTAAGCATAGTTTCATAAACATGGAAACACAAAAATGATTTTTTACATAAAAGGGATGGGTTTTATATTATAATAGAAAAAACTAGAGTGTATTACATCAATTATGTAAATATACATCCATTTGAGAAAATATATTCCATAGACCAACTTTGTAAACCTGAAGACACACAAAAAACACACTACTAATAGTTGTAAGCCAAAATGGGGAGTATGCTTCTCCACCAACCTACTTGATGACTACCATGACCTGTAGAGAAAATAAATTAGGCTACATGAATGGATCTAAGTACTCCACTCCTTGTTTCAAAATAATGAGGAGCCCATCACTCATGGTAAGCATGAAGAGCATCAACCAAGCCATGAATTGCCAATGCAATCCAATGCAATTTATTCCACACAATATCCAACCCAAATACGTGTGATTGTTGTTGTTTATATAAATTCAAAGAAGCCTCAAAAACAATGGAAAATACCATGGGATTAAGAAAACCAAGTTCCCCCAATACCGCCAACCACTAACCAACACCTTGGAAGAGATCTAGTCAAAGAAATCCTGTATTTTTTTAAAATCATTAATTAAATCCACAAGTGAGACCCCCTTGGAAACATATAGCTCCACAAGTGATCCTTTTACCTCTTTTACCCAATATTTTTCATTAAAATCTCCAACTAGCTCAAGGTAAGTTAGTGTTAGAATTTTCACTTTAATTCCATTTAGTTAGATCTTTATATTGAAAGATAGACAAGCACAAAAAAACACAAAAGACACAAGAATTTTCCTCGAGGAAACCATAAAGGATAAAACCCCACAACTTCCTCAGAGATAGATTCATCACTAGTACAATATCAGGCAAAATGGAAAACCCAAAATATAATATGTCTTTTGTAACTCTCTCTCTTTCTCCTCCAGTGAACTTGTCTTCTCTCTCACTTGGTACGAACTTGCATGAGTGAGTGTAAGTGAAAAACAAGAGAGTGACACTCTCTATTTATACTTTATGTGTGGGTGACCTAATTCCTCAATGGCACCGATCTCACTTACCTAACTTGGCCGACCTCTCCTAGGGAGACTCAGAAATAAAATTTATATTTGACCTTTGGGGAACTATTGCCCCGACTTAGAATGGAGATTTTACCTTGATATTCTAGTATGACCAAATACAATAATTACATCCTCAAACGGAGGAAAACATCTCCGGCGGAGGTACAATAAAAGTACAATAATAATATAATAATAAAATACAAATGAATATCTTATGAAGTTACATTTACAACAACAGTCCCTCTTAACTAGGAAGGTATTCTCTCGCCATAGTCATCATCACTATGGACACAAAATCTGGACAACATCATCATCGCTGGATCATAATTAATGTTGTAACTGGATAATGATTGTTGTTGTCACAATCCTCATCTCGTTGATCATTGACTAGTGACATCTCTTGAATCTATCCGTCATGAGAAGTTCTACAGATCCAACCCTTTTTCATGCTATATGTACACCTAGATCTCATATAGGTCTTCATCATCTCCACAAGCAAGCCATCGAGTAGGTACATCCTAGTACCACACAATAGATTTCCACAACAATCACCTGTGTCTCCTACTATCATCTCATCATATCTAGATCATCTCTTCACCACACATGGAGAGTAGCTTAGGTGGATACATCATGTCCAATAGACCACATGTATATCCTAACCAGTGGGTACATCCCAGGGGCACCCCAGGTGCATTACATCCCTACGGACCACCTACGTCTTCTACCATGTAAGATACATCCTAGGCACACCCCAGGTGTCTTTATGACCGGTGGACATAACAATGTCTCCAAACATGTGGATACAGCCCAGGAGCACCCTAGGTCGATTATGTCCCTATGGACCACCTGCGTCTTCCATAATGTGAGATAAAACCCTGGTGCAGCTGCATCTTCCGGTCTCATTACTGCCTCTTTCGAGGAACATCGATCTCGATAACACCAAGATTCTCTCTAAAGCACTCAAACTTCACTCTTGCTATTAATAGATTGGTCAACACATAGGCTATTTGCTCGTTTGTCATCACATACTGGAGCTTCATTGCTCCTCTCTGCACCATATCCTAAATATAGTGATACTTGATTTGAATATGCTTCGACTTGTCATGGAACACTGGGTTCTTAGACAACTTCACACAACTCGAGTTGTCATAGAAGATATAAGTCGCCTCGAGATCAAACAAATATGACAGTAGATTCTTAAGCCATACTACCTCACAACTAGCTGAACAAGGTACAACATACTCTGCTTTGACTATACTCAGTGCCACGCATGACTGCTTCCTTCTAAACTAGGAGATCATACCGGATCCCAAACTAAAGCAGCATCCCGAAGCTCTCTTTCTATTTGTGGCACTACCTAACGGATCCGAATAAACATAACCATACAGGTTCATCCTCTCATTCGTCTCATACTTTAGCCCATACTCAACTGTACACTTTAGGTACCTCAATATATTTTTTGCATCCTTCAGGTCAACATTTCTCAGATTTGTCAGGAACTGGCTTAGAGTCTTCATAGCAGAACATATGTCTGGTCTCGTGTTTGTCAAATAAATTAATGAACCAATCATATTCCTGTACATCGTGGCATCAACTATCTCTAAAGAAGCATTACATAGTAGCTTCAAGTTCTATGCCATAGGTGTGGCTATTGCTTTGTAGTCCATCATTTTGAACCTCTTGAAAATATCTACTGCATACTTTCCTTGACCAATGAAAATCCCATCCACACTATGCCACACCTCCATGCCTAAGAAGTAGTGCATCTTTCTGAGGTCCTTCATCTCTAACTCTGCGAAAAGCCTTCTCTCTGTATATGTAATGAGCTCATCCTCCTCTGTTACAAACAGGTCATCTACATATAGCAGTAGTATCATTGGTCTTCTGCCCTCAACCTTGAAGTAAAGGTTGGAATTTGCTTTACTCTTGGTAAATCCTAATCTCATTAGAAAGTTGTCCATCCTTCCATAGCATGCCATGGGTGCCTTCCTCAATACATACAAGGATTTCTTCAACTTGCACACATGAGTCTGTCTGTCATGTGTCTTGAATCCTAGTGGCTTCTCTATGTACACTTCCTCTTCAACCACAACATTCAATAATTTTTTCTTGACATCCATCTGTTGTACCTTCCATTTCATTGTTGCGCCAATGCAAGTATAGATCTCATGGAAGTGTATCTTTCTAGAGATGCAAATGTCTCCTTGTAGTCTATGCCTTCTTTCTAGGAGAATACAAGTGGCACAATATTTCCTTGTGTTTTTCCATGCTACCATCTACAACATGCTTCATCTTGTAGATCCATTTCGAAGTATCGACAAACTTACCTACTGGTCTTGGAACTGTATCCTAGACATCATTCTTTATAATCAATTGGTACTCCTTGATCATGGCATCCTTCCATTCCTTCTTCTCTACTGCTTCCTCGTAGTTGGAAGGTTCTTTATCAATGATGTCACATAATAGGGCCACATAGCTGGAGTATGGTTTGGGTCTCTTTCTTTTTCCGTGTATCCCATCTGGAGCACCATACTTCTTTGCATCTTGTATTGCTTCACATTCCCATCCCAGTCTTCTCTTGTTGGATTTATTCTTATGAGGTCGATCTATAGGTTCTTGTGGTTCTATTATGTCATGGTCTTCATGATATTCTTGGATTTTCTCCTGAACCGCCGTCACTTGTTCTACGGAAAAATTCGCATCATTATTCTCTTGTAGGTGATGCTGCACTATCTTTCCTACAAGTCAAATTCAGTTGCATGATTAGAAACATTTCATAATTTTCAAAACAAATTATTATGCATAAAGACATAGGTCACACAATCATTCAACTATCTTATCCAATTTCTTTAACAGAACATTCATCCATATCCCGCATTCATACGCTAACTTTCTATATTCCTTCCACCTCCACCAGAACATTATTATGAGTGTGCACTACTCTCAACATGTCAGCAAAGACGTTTCATTCTAGATAAGTAGCAATGGAATGTTATACAACACCATATGCCACTTACCCATCACATACATATTAGTAGTGTACTATTCATTAATGCAAACATTCTAATATGCATAATACACATCCTAAATCTAGGAACATAAGTATGTACACCACTAAACAATATCATTTAAGTAATTAGATATACAAGAAATTAAATACTTATCTTTGTTTGGTGGTTGGGTGGACTCCCTCTTGATCTTTGGTTCCTTGCAGGAACTATTGGAGTGTGTTCTACTTCATTGTCTGATTCTGAGGACATGTTCCTCTCTTGCTTATGATCGGGAATTTTGAACAAGTATTCTATATTGTAGATCACTTGTTCTTTGTATTGGAGTAGACTCGATGTGTCCCTTCTTCTGCATCTTAACCAATCGTGAAATGGATGAGAGGTTCTTCATAGAGCATTGATCTTTATTGTTTTCCACCATCCAACTTTGTAGGAGCTTCTCCTACACCTTTCATGTAGTACTGAAAGTCATCTTTAGCTTTGCCTTACGAGGTGGAAAATTCTGAATGAAATCTTCTAACTGGTCACCTTCATTTATTATAATACATATTCTTCATCACTTGAAGAATATTATTTTGTTCTTTTACTTGCGGGTTCATGAGTCTTCTGCAGTATGTGCATAATGCCTCTTCTTGTTGATTTTCCTAGACCATCGTTGGTTTCTAGGACAATCTCTTGAATAGTGTCCTTTCTCATCACATGTGAAGAACCTGACACTGGAGAGGTCTCTTCTAGGTCCATGATTCCTATTGTGCCTTCTAGATCTTTTGTGATGATGGTCCTCCCTCTTGTTTTGGTTATTCATAGTATGAGAAGTTAAATCTTAGTCATCATTAGTTCCCATCCTCTCTTCTCTTTCTACTAGTCGAGCTTCTTCTTGGGTGCATTCTTCCCATAGTCTGTTGTGGGTGATCAAATTCTTCCTGGCACATATTCCTTGAATGAATGAGTCCCATGATCTTGCAAGACCATTCAAGGGGGTCATAAAAATATCTCCTTCTTCTACTTTGTATTCAATTGCTTGAATTTGATCCTTGATTTGAGAGACCCTTGTGAAGTAAGATTGCATGGTCTATAAGTGTTGGATCTTCACATTCTTGAGTTGGTTCCTTAGTGTCATCTTCAGATTGATGTTCTTCCCTTTGAATATATTTGTCAAGGCATCAACCAACTCCTTGGGAGTCTTCAAGGATGATATATGAGGGATAAGGTGATCTTTGATGGAGTCTGCAATAATCCTCTTGGCCTTGACCAAGTTGTTCTTGTGGATTGTCTTTGCCTCTTGTCCCTCTAGTTCTGGAACCTCCTCATTGACATATTTGTCCAAGTCATTTTCTTCTAGGACAAGAGAGATTTTATATTTCCATGCTTGGAAGTTGTCAGCGCCTTTAAGCTTATCCTCAAGCTTGATGTGATTTTTCATTTTTATATGAGAACCTCAAATGGAAATAGCAAGGATTTAGATCTTACCAATTTAAGATGCCCAACTTGGTTCTGGAATTCCCTGACCTAGGGTTTGTTAGAGAAAACCTAATTTTCCAAACTTGGAATTTTGAACTTTTTTTGGACTAAAAGATGTGCGTCCTCAAGGAAATTTGAAAAATGTACTCCTTTTACAAAATCTGTGGCCAAAATTGCAAAAAAATCGATGCCCTAGTTTTCCCCTTCGGTAGTACTGACATGGCCAAAAAAGAAAATTCTCTATTTTGAATTATGCTTTCACAGGAATATGTGCCCTCCTAGGGCAAGTTGAATTGACCTCTTTTGCAAGCTAATATGTAGAGGAAATTTCTTGGAACATGAAGCCCTAGTTTCTTCTAGTGCTAGTGACTCGGTCAAAAATGAAACTTCTCCAAACTGGATTATGCTTCCTACAAAAGATGTGCCCTCCTAAGGAGAGTTATCGTAGCCTTCTTTTAATTATATGTGGAGAGAAGACCCTGAATTAGGAAGACCTAGTTTCTTGCTGTTGCACAATGCCTTATTTTCATATTGGCTCTGATACCATGTTAGAGTTTTCAATTTAGTTCAATTTAGTTAGATCTTTATACTGAAAGATATACAAGCACAACAAAACACAAAAGACACAATAATTTTCCTCAGGGGAACCATAAAGGAGAAAACCCAACAACTTCTTCATAGATACATTCTTCACTAGTACATATCAAGCAAAATGGAAAACCCAAAATATAAGATGTCTTATGCAACTCTCTTTCTTTCTCCTCTAGCGAACTTGTATTCTCTCTCACTTGGTGCAAACTTTCTTGAGTGAGTGTAAGTGCCAAATGAGAGAGTGAAACTCTCTATTTATACTTTATGTGTGGGTGACCTAATTCCTCAATGGGTCTGAACTCACTTACCTAACTGGGCTGACCTATCCCAAGGAGACTCAAAAATATAATTCACGTTTTACCTTTGGGGAACTATTGCCCTGACTTACAATGGAGGTTTTACCTTGGTATTCTAGTATGACAAAATACAATAATGACATCCCTGAAGGGAGGAAAAAAATCTCTCACGGAGGTACAATAAAAGTACAATAATAATATAATAATAAAATACAAATGAGTATCTTCCGAAGTTACATTTACAATAATAGTTAGATCTCTTGCCTAATGATGAGTTCCAACCATTCCTTACTTCATGGAATTTCCCTATTTTATGGAAATCCCCCAAATTTGGTCCAAAATGAACATGAGTTCCCACTTGAATATTTGAACACTGGATTTGCAATGATAAAAACCTTAGGGACCCATTCATACTCATATTTGATCCCAACCAACTTGTGGAAAAACTTGCCTTTGGGAATTTTTATCAATTTTTCTCAAGGAAATTTTATTAAAATTTTAGTTAATTCCCATATAGAATTAATTTCCACTTGAACCCATGGGAACCTAATGGGTAAGTGGGGTGGATCCATACATTGATGTATTTGTAAATTCGGAAGATATTCTCCTATGTATTTCATTTGTACTTTATTTTATTTTTGACGGAGATGTATTATTCCTCCGATTGGAAGTGTCGTCATTTGTATTTGCAAGTGTCACAAGTCATATTGTAAGTGTTGTAACTTATAATTGATGGTTTATTAGACCACCTTGGTGTGGTCGGCCTTGTATGAGTTAAATGGTTATTAGACCACCCTAGTGGGGTTGGACCAGTGAGAAGTGCTAATGGGTTATTAAACTCTCCTAAGGGAGGTCGGCCCAGTTAGAGTAAAAGGCAAGTAAAGGTAAAGTATAAATAGAGAGGAGCACCTCTCTATTTATCCATTCACACACTCACTCAATTCGCATTAGTGAGAGAGAGGAGGAGTGAAAACAAGTGGAGGAGGATAAGCTGCTATGAGACTATCTCTGGTTTTGGGGTTTTCTATTGGTGCTCATTCTATCTCTGAGGAAGTTGCTGGGTTTTTCATCTTCTTGGTTTTCCATGGTGAAATGCTTTATGTCTCTTGTCTCTTGTGTTTGATATGTTGTACATGTTGTTCTCTCAGTTAATATCCTATATCATATTGAATTAAATGATGAAAAACTAACATGGTATCAGAGCTAGCCTGAAGGAAGGAATTGTATGGCATTTACAACACTTGTCGCACTTGCGACAAATTCGAAGCTAGGGCTTGGTATAGTAAAAACTAGTCATTGTGGAAATTTCTCTATAAATCAGTTTTTGCGAAGGGTCAGGATCTGAAACTTTTACAGGCCGAATATGAAATGTTCATGTACCTTGTTTCCAAATATCAGCCTTAGATTTGATGTACTTTGTGAGATATGATTCATACAAGTTGGGGTTTCTTCCTCTTCCAGAATGCAACCCTAAACAGGTGACCTAGGAACAAAGATCATATCTCGGGCTAGGAAGCTCCAAATGGAATTCCGTAAAAATTCGTAGTTAGGGTGCAGACTGTAGTTTCATAGTTCCGATTTTCAGAGGCTGAAGTTGAAACGGTGACACATGGAACTCCGTATAAGTTCGCTATGTTGTTTCATCCCATAAACAGGTCATGTTACGACACTTAGCATATCTCTCTCATGGAGAATGCATTGGAGCTCAGATATGCGGGATTGGTAATATGACAGGTCAGTCTACCACAAGTCAAAGTTTCAGACCCTAAGGATCTAAAATTTCAGATATGCACCAGAAACAATATGGCATATATTTCTGTCAAAACAGAATTGGATTCTGAGCACTTTCATTTTTGGTTTGTCACTGCTACGGGAAATTAGGCCTTTTGACATAAGTGGAATTTTGGAGTTCTCTCAGCATAGGATTTCTCTCCTCAGCAAAATCAAAATTTAGAGACCAAGATCAAAGTTTTTGGTTGGGTAGAACCCTCAGATCTATCAAACCCTAGTTTGGTTTTTGGACTAGAAAAACTAGAAAACCAGATTTTGACAGAAGTTGCAAATCCGAAATTCGTAGGTCATTTTTGGAGGGTCAATTTTTGGAGTTTTCAAAATATGAGCACACCAGCTTGCTCGCCTTAGTCAATTGCATCTCCATGTTCACACAGAACTTTGAAATTCCAAGTTTGGATTTTTAGGGTTTCTCTACCAAACCCTAGCCAGCTCCAGATCGAGATTCAACAAATCAAAGTGTATAGGATTGGGTTGATCCTAGAAGAGAATTAATTGGATACCTACATAAGTGAAGAAGTTCCAGTTCCAGAGGGAGATGAGGCTAAAGACTTACATAAAATACTACAAGCAATGTTGATAAGTATGACTTGAGTAGATAGAGTTATGATTTGAAATCTATTCATGATTAATTTTATGATATGTTTGTCTTCATATTATTGAGGTTAGTACAATATTGATTAATTTTAGACTTGTCTTATCACCTTAGTAAAAGTATGAATGCATGTGAATGATAGAAGACATTCATTGATTAGGGTTATGACAGTTATGATTGTACTAATGCACTGTGGTGTTGTATGAGGATGATGTTGTCCGCTAACATGAAAGGTACATCAAGAAAGACAAATCAAGTTCTAGATCAAGAACATATGACCATGGTGACATGAAGACAAAGACTCATCCATAGCCATTGATCACATAAAAGCTCTACTTACGAGGTATGTATAATTTGGTTCTACAATGCTTAACTTATGAGATATGTAGGTTACTAGCACAAGGTCTCTAAATCATTGAAGAGAACAAAGAAGACATTGTTTGGGTATGTTAGACATAACTAGCGAACATGATAATCCAGATATGTTTTTCCTGTATCAAGTTAAAATCCTACCTTGTGTTAGGATCTTATATAAGTATACTTTTTGTATGATTGATAATGATTATTCATGAAGTTATAAGTTTGAGTAATCATGGGTTTATGCATATTATGCTTCTTACTTTAACTGATGATATGACAAACCAGAAGAGTCCTATGGTCAAATAAGAATATGCATGATTAAAAGAAGTCCTCCCTGAAATCTTGAAACACTAACACTTGTGATAAATTACCTGTGTATCAAATGACCATGACCATACATGTTTAAGATTATTTAGAATCATAATGTTTTGATAGTATTGAGACTATAATAATGAATGTATGATTATATATGAGATGTTGAGGATGACACAGTGATGACACTAGTGCACACTTAAGCATGCATAGTGTTCCAGGATAGATATAAGTTCAAGGACAGATAATCCATAAAGCAACGATCAAGAGGGAGCACACTCCAGTAGTTCCTGTAAGGAATCAAAGATTGAGAGGGACTCCACCCAACAACCAAACAAAGATAAGTATTTGAATTGTCATTTCTTGTATATTTGATTACTTAAATAATGTTGTTTAGTCATGTACATACTTATGTTCCTAGATTTAGGATGTATATTATGCTTATTAGAAAAGTTGCATTAATGAACAAGATACTACTAATATACAAGTAATGGGTAAGTGGCCTATGGTACTGTACAACATTCCATATCTACTTATCTAGAATGAAACCTCTTTGCTGACATGTTGGTAGTTATGCACACTCTTAACCATGTTCTGGTAGAGATGGAAGGCATATAGAAAGTTACAGGATATGGATAAATGTTGTATTGAAGCATTGGCTAAGATAATTGCATGATTGTATGACATATGTATTTATGTGTAAGAATTTGTTCTGAAATCTATGAGATGTTTCTAATCATGCAAGTGAACTTGTCTTGTAGGAAAGACCGTGTACCATCACCTGCAAGAGAGACTTGTTTTGAAGAACAAATGACGAAGACTCAACAAATCCAGAAAACTACCTATTGAAGATATTGAAGAATCTGAAGTTCCCAAGATCTGGGATGCAGTAATGGAAGGATGCCATGATCGAGGAGTACCAGTCGATCATGATGTGGTCCCGAGATCAGAAGGGAAGTCTGTTGTGAATTCCAAGTGCATCTACAAGATCAAGCATGCTGTAGATGGTAGCATAGATAAATACAAGGCAAGGTTTGTGGCTCGTGGCTTCTCCGAAAAATAAGGGATAGATTATGAAGAAAATTTTGTACATGTAGCCAGATACACTTCCATCAGAACAGTACTTGCTCTGGCTGCAGTGATGAAATAAGAGATACACCACATGGATGTCAAGACATCTTTCTTGAATGGTGTAGTCGAAGAGGAAGTGTATGTAGAGCAACCACTCGTAGTTGAGACACATGACAGGGAGTCACATGTGTGCAAATTAAAGAAATACTTGTATGGTTTGAAACAAGCACCCAGGACATGGTACAGTAGGATTGATAGCTTCCTGACTAGTTTGGGATTTACCAAGAGTAAAGTAGATTCCAACCTTTACTATAAGGTTGAGGAAGGCAATCCAGTGATACTCCTACTGTATGTGGATGACCTGTTTGTGATAGGTGAGGATGGATTGATTGCCGATACAAAGAGGAAGCTATATTCTTAGTTCGACATGAAGGACTTGGGTATGATGCATTACTTTCTAGGTATGGAGGTGTGGCAGAGTGCAGATGGAATCTTCCTTGGACAAGGGAAGTATGCAGTAGAGATCCTAAAGTGGTTCGGGATGATGGATTGCAAGGCCATGGCCACACCTATGGCATCGAACTTGAATCTATTGAGTGATGTCGCATCAGAGTCGGTTGATGCCACGATGCATCGTCAGATGATTGGGTCCTTGATGTACCTGACGAACACAAGACCAGATATTTGCTTTGTTGTGAACACCTTGATCCAGTTCCTGACGGATCCTAAACATGTTCACTTGATTGCTGTAAAGCATATTCTAAAGTACCTGAAGGGTACGGTTGATTATGGGATCAAGTATGATGCGAATCAAAAGTTTAACCTAGAGGGTTATGTTGATTCAAATTGGGTAGGCAGTGCTACAGATAGGAAGAGAACTTCAAGGTGCTACTTCAGTATGGGATCAGGTGTGATCTCTTGGTTTGGCAGGAAGCAATCTTGCGTAGCACTAAGTATAACCAACATAGAGTATTTCGCAGCTTGTTCGGCTAGTTGTGAGGCAGTATCGCTAAGGAAGTGTTGGAACCCCAACAACTCCCCTTGATTTTGCAAATAAAGTGCCCCCCATTAGACTTGTTGTACATATTTAGTTTTTGCTTTCGGTTTGTCTTGTTTGATTTGACAAGTGATTTCATGGTTATCTTTCGGTGGTCCCTCACTCTTTGCACTATACATTCTTTGACTTGACATTCTTGAGATAAAGATTTGGTGGTTTGATTTATGTGTATATTTTGGATCTTCTCATTTCTTGGTCGCTCTTCAATATATTTTCATGGCTTAAAATTTTAACAAAATTATCAATTTTAATTAAGCCACTTCAAGAAATTCTTTATTTTGAACTACTATGATCACATTATATTCATATCTTTAAATGAGTGATTAATGTATATGAAGAAGATTATTTTACCATTTTAATTTTAAAAAGCTACCTTTTGATCCACTTATTAACTTGGTGAAATAATTGGTGCTTTTTATTTTATATCTTTTAAGCATCAATTTTATAAACCTTTATCATTTTATCCAAATTATCTTTTATTTCAAATATGTTCTTGGGAAAATATTCTTTAAATAAAAGGTAATATTGTATTTTGGAGAATATACATTCACATAAAGATTAAAAGATAATGTTTGAAAATCTTATTAAAGTGGTTGTACTATTATTATTTCCAAATAATTTCACCAATTTTCATGAGAGCTTTGATGAACTCACTTCCCTTGGATTGAAATATGTTTCTTATTTTAACCGGTAATCAAAGAAAATATTTATAATATTTCATATTTAAACAACTTTTGATGCCAATATATTAAAAGAAAATATATAAATATTTTCTATTTTAAAAAAGGGAAAGTGTTGTGATATGGAAGTATTCTTTTTATTGGATTTATCAATTTTATTGAACCAAAATTTCATGTTGGGATGATGATTCAAACTTTATTTTTGAATATCATATGCCTTTATTAAGAGACCAACAAAGAGTTTAATAATTTCTATGACTTCATGTGAGATATTCTTTTTAAAAAAAGGGCTACGAAGATTACTATTTATTTGGCAGGCTCGTCATTCATGCCATTAATTAAATCTATTGTTTGACATGTATGGTTATGACAGTGATTGCCTTTAATGTTTCATGAGAACTTGTTTAAGATAAGTCACCAGATCCAGATTATCATCTACGTCAAGGTTTGAGGAATCACCAAGCTGCCACATATTAAGATATTCAATGGATACGATTTTCCCTGATGTTTACTCCATAAGTCTCAGATTCTCACGTCCTTAAGAGTGCAGCAATTGAAAGGTATGTGTTGAGCCCAGAATTGGCCCTTTTTGACCATCATTTATCATCTTCCCTTCCCTTGTCTCACACCAATTACCTTGGCAATTCGACTTATTGTCCTTATCTTATTCCCCAATTTACCAAGGTATGGCCGATTATTGTTTTATTGTATTAATACTTATGATTGTGATGATTAAAGCTGTGCATCTCTTAATTTGTGCTAACATGATGCGATTTATGAAGGTAGTAAGACAAATAGACTGCAGGAAGATCGGAGCTGAACAAGTCATGGAGGAAGGGACGTCCACTGCTTGTAGAAGGTTCCTTGGGGCTCAAATCGTCAATCAAGGCACAGTCGTGGCAGGGAAGCTGTAACATAAAGTGCTATCTTAAGTATGTCGCTGCTCGAATCCAGCTGTGAGCTGGAAGGATCGCCACTCTTGGGACAGTTTATAACTCCTCTCATATTTGGATATTTCAGTTCTGCCACGCATTGTAACAGCTAGATTATTTAGGGCGCCTGAAGATCAGAGATCTTCATGGCTGCCCAATTATAGGTTTAGATGTTGCAAACTGTATGTATAAATATGTGGTATTACCTCGACCGAGGGGTTGGACAGCAAACAATTAATTTATCTTGTATTAGCAGCCGAGCCGAAACTGTGTATTCATTCTTTTGTTAATATAAGGAGTTACTTCTGAGTTAAAGAGAGTGTTGTTCAACCAGCGTCTCTGTGTGAAGACTGGGCCCGTCTTCCACAGAGATTGCTGTGTTAATTTAGGATTTCATCTCTCTTGTTGTGTGATGCTTTGTTCTTTCTTTTGTACGCAGCAGCAATATTCATTGTGTGGATTTCTCAGTAAATGATTATATTTTCGTGAGATTGGTGAATGGTATCGAATAACAGTCGACTGAGTCAGGTTTGTTTTACATATTTCAATTTCTGTTCACGCTGCTGTGTTCATCCTACAGCTGAGACGTAATCCCAGGAGCTCTTACAAATTAGCTTTTCTGTTATGTGTTGATTGATTTATATTTTGCAATTCAGTTTCTTAGAACAGTTGCTTCAATCTCTTTCATTAAAGTTCTAGAGTAATGTTCAGGTCATGCTTTATGATTCCCAGCTTGATTAGATTAGACAAGTGATTATTTTAGAATGCGAATGAGATTTCCTTCTTGCAATCGTTGATTAGATCTGATACCATTTCTTCTTGATGCATAATAGAAAAGAATTGTAGTATAGCAGTTAGAAGGCAATTGGGATTGCATAGATTCTTGGGATGAACATGGATGATAGAAGATAAAAGTATTCACTTCTAATGGTTTTGTGTTTAAGCATATATTGTGCACTTGTCCTTTGAAATAAAAAGACTTTCTCGGGTTGACAATAAATTTCATACGCTCTGTGTGTTTGATATTTAATTATCTGCAATTAGAGTGCTTGACATTTTGGCGCCGTTGCCGGGGAAGGATGAAAATTAAACACTAGTCATTAGTTGTATCTGATAATTGCTTTTAGTCAGTCTTTTGGTTGTTTTTGAAATGATCTGCTTCGCATGAATACGAGGAGGGAAAAACGCGATCACCTCCCAACCCCCAAAACTCCACAAATTACTAACAGTGCAGGTGGTTCGGGTCGTGGTCGAGGTCCACCGCTGGGTAGAAGAACATTTATTGACGACCTTGTTGACAAAACTGATTCAGCTGTCAGATCTCGTCAACGGGAGACTCCTATCAAAAGAGGCCCTGCTGATCCTGGAGCGTTAGCATCAGGATCTACAGTGGAAGATACAGGAGCAGCTGTGATTCCTGCATATACTCCTGCTAAAGAAGGAACAGCTGATTCAGCTGTTGCAATTGAAGAGTACGCAGCTGTTACAACTAAAGAATACGCGTCTGTTACAACTGAAGAATATGCAGCTGTTACAACCGAAGAATACGCAGCTGTTACAACCGAAGAATACGCAGCTGTTACAACTGAGGTAAGGGATAGAGGAACAAACGAAGGAGAAGATACAGAAGAAAAGATGAATAAGAGACATGAGAACGAAGAGGAAGAAGCAGTGGTACAATACCATCATGAAGATGATTCCCCGCCAGAAACTATGGCTACATTACAATTCCCAATATAGCAGCTAGAGGGGACAGCTCCTATGAAAAACATCTCACCGTCGGTGTTACCCCGCTTCCATGGCAGGGCGGCAGAGGATCCAGATGAATTCCTGTTTGAATTCGATATCCTCTGTCGCAGCTATGATTATGTCACAGATGCTCAAAAGTTGAAGCTTTTTCCTGCCACCCTGAAGGACAATGCATTACGTTGGTTCATGAGCCTTGGGGGAGGAACTGTTGCTAATTGGAACAAGATGAAGCAAGTGTTCCTGGAAAAATATCAAGAATATTGCAACACCAGGGACAAAAGGGAGGATTTATTCAAGATGGTACAGAAGGAGGATGAAAGTTTGGAGGATTTTGTGGAGAGGTTGCTGTACAATGTGCAGAGAGCCGGACAGACGAACATGGGACTAGATGTGCTTAAGATAATCGTGCTTCGAGGAATCAGGGATGATTGTTTAGACATGCTAAATTTATTAGGAAAGGGGGATATCTCTAAAGAATCTTTTGAGACAATTGTGGAATTATGTAAGAGATATTCCAGGGGATCTTCTAGGCATAATAAGCAGCATAAACGAGATAAGCTGGAACGTGATGTCTTCGACAGAACTCAGAAGTCATCCAATGGGGGAGCTACACGTGCAGAGATAGGCAATCTTCTTGAAAACTTTAAAATAGAAATGATGAGCTCTATCTCTTCAGAGATTGATGTCTTGAAGGCCAAGCAAAGACAGGCAGTGGAGGATCTCACACTAGGTGTGTTTTGTCCCCGATGTAGAAAGACTCATCCACTGAAAGAATGCCCTCTTGACAAAATACAAGTGTGTCAGCTGTGCGAGCTGAACCATGATATGAAAGAATGTCCGACATTACCCCAAGTAAAGGCTGTTCTGCAGGCATCAACTCCAGAGGTAGATTCAGCCTACTTCATTGCACAGAAGAAACCCTGGCAACCCCAGAATCAAGGTATGTCTCCCGATTCATTTCCATTTTTGAATAATTTGAATAATTGGAATACTAATATGCAAAATGTGAATACACAATTCCCTTCGAATTATGCCCAGTGGAATTTCCCTCAACCTGCGATGCAAGGTTATAATTCATGGAGTCCTTGGACACAGCCACCACATCAGCCTACTTCATGGTCTCCTGGATGGAGGAACTTCCATCCTGGGAACCAGTTTCCTCAACCACCTCCACCTCAACAGTTACCCTATCCTCCATATCCTCAATTTCATCAATATCCTCAATACCCACCTCAGCAGTCGCAACTGCAGCTGCAAAATAATCCTGTTCCTAATTTACCGATATGGCCTCAGCTGCCTGCCCAACCTAACCCTAACCCAAACAATAAAACAGTCCAACAATTTGAAGCTCTCAATATGCCGGCCTACTTTCTCTCCCCTGTACCTTGTAATGATATTCGCTTACGGTCTGGAAAGATAGCAGAACGTGTAACTTCAGAAAATATTCCACCATCTGAGCATGACAAAGAAGAGAGTTCCCAGCATCCATTTGATCTGGTTCCTAACATTGAAGGTGCTGAGCATCCCTCAGATGGGACGGCTGAAACATTAGACAATAAAGTGGATAACACGCAGCCTACCCAGCTGGTAAGGCAACCACCATACCCTGAGAGATTGATGCTGTCACAAAGAGGGGGGCAACCTCAGTTCAATCTCTTAGGAGAATTGAAGAACCTTTATGTTAAGATTCCCCTTTTACAAGCTCTTCAAGATGTACCTATTTACGCTAGAACTGTTCGGGACCTGTGGACTAAAAGACCGGGAAGGAAACCCAGAGATCCCCCTACTGTTCATGTTATAGGGAATTTATCCGCTTTAATGACTGGAAAAACCCCTATAACCAAGTATGAGGATCCCGGCAATCCTACCGTCACTGTACACATAGGACAAATGCAGATACCCAACGTACTAGTAGATTTAGGAGCTGCGATCAATGTTATAACAATGGAGACTGTAAAGAAGCTCGGATTCACCAATATTAGACCGACCCCTACTATCTTAGAATTGGCAGACAGATCCACCATCAGACCCGAAGGGATTTTGGACGACCTTGTTATTTCAGTAGACTCATGGGAATACCCTGCCGACTTTCTGGTATTACAACCAAAATCACAATTGGGGGGACATCCATTGATTTTGGGGAGGCCCTGGTTGGCTACAACTGATGCTTGCATCAGCTGTCGATCAGGATCTATGACTATATCTGATGGCATGGAAACCAAAAACCTCACCCTGTACCCTCCAGCACGGCCGAGTCTAGAAACTGAAACTTCCCTTTGGATAGAACAGGAAGAGGAGGAAGATGTTCAGCCATTACTAACAATAGGGAAGGCACTAACATTCAAAAACGAAACAGAAGACGATGCCATTAATAATTTCATTAGCGAGCCTGCTTCAGTAGATAAGGAAGTTTATCAACTCCTGAACAGTACCCTTGGGAAGGAAGAACAAGAACAGCTTACGGAGGAAGCACTAGTCAATGACACAAACATAATCCCAGTCTTGAAAAACTCCAGAAGCATTCCCATTGAGGTAGAGCCTGGAAAAACTTTGAACATCAACCCTGGTCTCTCCTCAGAAGAACAGATGCGCCTAACCAATCTCTTGAAGGAACGCAAGGGGGCATTCGCCTGGGAGTATACAGACATGAAGGGTATTCCTTCTAGTCTGTGCACTCATCATATTTATATTAAAAACGACTCCCGGCCTGTATGTCAACCCCAACGTCGCATGAACCCCAATCTGAGGGATATAGTGAAGGAAGAAATCCAGAAACTCTTGGAAGCAGGATTTATCTATCCTATCTCAGATAGTGAGTGGGTTTCTCCACTTGTAATTGTACCCAAGAAAAATGGTAAATGGAGAGTCTGTGTCGATTATAGGGAGCTGAACAAAGCTACACAAAAGGATCATTTTCCTCTGCCCTTTATTGACCAGGTACTTGATAACCTATCTGGGAAGAAGTTCTTCTCCTTCCTGGATGGGTTTAGTGGGTACAATCAAATTCAGATCGCTCCAGAGGATCAGGATAAGACCACCTTCACTTGCCCTTGGGGAACGTTCGCCTATAGGGTGCTTCCCTTTGGATTGTGCAATGCACCTGCAACGTTCCAAAGAGCTGTGATTGGCATATTTTCTGAATTGGTTAATGATAGCATGGAAGTTTTTATGGATGATTTTACTCCTTATGGCAGGGATTTTGAGGAAGCACTGGAAAATTTGAAGAAAGTTTTAATTCGCTGTGAACAGGCTCGCCTCTCACTAAGCACTGAAAAATGCCACATGATGATGAGTGAGGGGGTGGTATTAGGACATTTCATCTCTACTGACGGTATTCAAGTGGATCCTTCAAAAATTAAGGTGATAAAGAATATACCAACTCCTTCAACTCAGAAAGAGGTGCGAAGTTTTCTGGGACATGCTGGGTATTACAGGAGATTCATAGAAAACTTCTCCAAACTTGCTTCTCCTTTGTTTTCATTGTTAATGAAGGACGCACAGTTTGTATGGAGTACAGCATGCCAGACAGCATTTGATAAGCTTAAAGAGAAACTGTCCACAGCCCCTATTTTGAGGGGACCTAATTGGACCATACCTTTCCACATTTCTTCAGATGCTTCTGATACCGCCATTGGAGCAGTACTAGGACAGCAGGATGGTCAAGTACCTTATGCTATTTATTATGTTAGTAAAAACTTAGCCCCTGTTGAACTAAACTATACTGTTACTAAAAAAGAATTCATTGCTATTGTTTATTCTATTAATAAGTTTCGGCATTACATTACTGGGTATCCTACATTTGTGCATACTGACCACTCTGCCATTAAGTATTTAATGAATAAACCTGTCACTAATGCCAGAGTAACCAGGTGGCTTTTATTATTACAGGAATTTGATATTACTATTATAGATAAACCTGGAAAAGAAAATGTTGTTGCTGATTTTTTATCACGATTTACTAACAGTGATGACAGTTCACCTGTTGAGGATACTTTCCCGGATGAACATTTATTCGCACTCTCAGCTCATTCACCCTGGTATGCAGACGTTGCTAATTATTTGGTTGCAGGGAAGCTTCCGCCACATATGTATAAACGAGAGAAAAGAAAAATTATTCAGCAAAGTGCCAGGTATTGTTGGCTCAAAGGCCATCTCTTTTACACAGGACCTGATCTTGAAATTAGAAGATGTGTAAGGGAAGATGAGATTTTTCATATACTGAAGGCCTGTCACGATGAAACTTGCAGAGGACACTTTGCAGATAAAAGAACAGGACATAAGGCGTTGCGGATGGGCTATTATTGGCCGACACTGTTCAGAGATGCTAAGAGATATGTTCAGTCCTGTGACAGCTGCCAAAGGATGGGCCAACCTAATAAGACAGATCAGATGCCTTTACAGCCCCAAGTGGTACTAGAATCGTTTGATAGATGGGCATTGGACTTTGTTGGTCCTATCAACCCTCCTTCCAAATAGAAGGTTTACATTTTGGTGTGTGCAGATTACATGACCAAGTGGGTAGAAGCTGTAGCTTTGGCTAAGGCAAATGACCAGGCGGTGATTGATTTCCTGTACAGTGAAGTTTTTACCCGTTTTGGAGTACCAAAGGAAGTAGTTACCGATGGGGGACCACAATTTTCTTCACACCAATTTGAATCCTTGCTCCGGAAGTATCATGTGCAGCACAAGATAGCTTCACCTTATCATCCCCAGGCTAATGGCCAGGTGGAAAGCACTAATAAAGTTATCGAAGCAATCCTTACTAAAACAGTTAAAAGCCATCGAAGGGATTGGGCTGACAGGCTTCCAGAAGCAATGTGGGCATATCGCACGACTTGGCGTAACACCACGGGCTTTTCTCCTTATGATTTGGTATATGGAAAGAGTGCCATTTTTCCAGATGAATTTGAGATCAAGACTCTGAAAACAGCCATTGAAATGAACCTGGATGTAACAGAAGCCCAGAAAAGAAGATTGAATCAATTAAATGAGTTGGATGAGAAACGATTAGCTGCAGTAGACCAGACTGTGCTGCTTCAGCAACAAAGATCTAATTGGCATGACCGATTCATTAAAAAGAAAATCTTCCGTGAAGGAGACTGGGCACTATTGTACGACTCCAGATTCAAGAAGGATTTTAAAGGGAAATTACGCACAAGATGGCTGGGTCCATATTTGGTTGACAGGGTATTTGACAACGGCACTGTTCGCCTGGTCACCATTGATGAAAACCGTATACCATTAGTTGCTAATGGCCACAGATTGCGACTGTATCGGAAGCCCATTTCGAAAGATGCATTCATTTCACAGATTGCTGCTGATCCAAACTATCAATTGGCACCAGAGCAGGAACATTTCTCTACCTTTGCCAAATCTTAAACTGAAAGTTATATTTGCTGTACATAAATAATGTCTTGCTGTAGCGTATAGTTGTCGTTTTCTTTCTCTTTGCATTTGATCTCTTTGCTTGCTGTCGTCTTTAAAAATTTTCAGGGAAGCGCCAGGAGAACGACCAGTTTTAGGCCCGTAATGAAAATCGCCCTGTGCTGTCCTTGTGTGAAAAAAAAAAAAAAACAAAAAAAAAAAAAAAATTTCGACAGCTGCAACATATTTTCCGGCAGCTGTATATCCTTTTCCGGCAACCATATTCTTCATTTTCCGGTAGCCATAATGCCCTTTTTCCGTCAGCCGTCAATCTTTCCCGACAGCTGCAACATCGGTGGCTGCAACATCGGTGGCTGCAACATTAGCGGCTGCAACATCGGCGGCTGCAACTCCAGTTTCCGCGGCTGCCACCTCATCTTCCCCATGGTTGCCACCCCATTCACCAGCTATTGCCACCTCATTTCTCACGGCTGCCATCTCATTTTCCGCATCTGCCACTCCATTTCCCCAACAGCTGCCACTTCATTTCCCAGCAAATTGCCATTTCATTTCTCGGTAGCCGTAATGTCCTTTTTCCGTCAGCCGTCAATCTTTTTCGGTAGCTGGAACTTCGACGGCTGCGACTTCGGCGGCTGCAATATCGAAAGCCGCAACATCTCATTTTCCGCAGCCGCCACTTCATTTTCCAGCGACCGCCACTTCATTTTCCAGTGGCTGCCACCTCATTGACCACTCACTGCCACATCATTTCCCTGCAGCTGCCATTTCTTTCCAGCGGCTGCAACATATTTCCCGTAGCCGTAAAATCTTTTTTTTCGCCCGCTGTAAGTTTTTTTCCCGCCGCCGTAAAACTTTTCCGTGATAGCCGTAATTTTCCCCGATATCGTAAAAAATTTTCCGGCTGCCGTGAATTCTTTTCCGGTAACTGTAACTTCTTTCCCGCCAGCTGCAACAAGATTTTTCATCGGCCGTGTTATCATTTCTTTGGCAACTTGCAGTGGTAACTCCCGTGTTAACAGAAGAATTGCTGCAACCTGCTAATCATGATGCTGATTCATCCCAGTTCCACCGGCGAACTCATCATTTTAACCCCGAGGATGCGATGCCTTGTGTTTCACCGGCGAAGGAAATTAGTGCCTTATCCGAGTCATCATGATCCCACGGCTGACTGTGCACGCGTCCGGCTCCGTGACGTCACCAACTGCATGCTCCACCAGTTTCCGCAGCCTTCCGACACACAGTTTTATGAGGTATGGCTTTCATTTATCACGTGATTAAGTATTGATATCATTTAAACGAGATTGGCCGTACCTTCACTCGTACCACCATTTATATCTGATTAAACCTTTCCCTCGTACGACGTAATACTAATAACTGCCACCTTCCCCAATTCGGCATGAAAATTTTAAACTCTCTGCGCTTAACTTTCCGAATTAGCTCATTCGCTCAATGTCTCCGCTCAACGATTCGTGCATTCTCTGTGCTGCAACTTCCATTCTGGGATCCTGTACTCTGTCGAATAGCAGTTTCATCTTGCAGCCAGGACCATGGGCATTCCAGTTCGCCATGAACCTTTCAATACCAGGGAACTTAGACGGAATCTGCAAGTTCTGGCCATTTTTCAAGCTGCTGGCTGGGTCGAGTTCTTTGAACGATTGGATGGATTTGATCGGGACGCAGCCCTGCAATTTGCCTTGAATCTTACTAAAACACACTCCACGGTGTGGGGGCTGTGTATAGATGTTTCTGAGGTCATTATATCCGAGGTTACAGCTATCCCGATGGTGGGAAAACCTTGGTTTAACCGTCGAGTCCCTGCAACGGTTGCACGGGAAGAATTTTTACTTCCAGGGGAGCAAGTTGAAGCATCCAGGAGAGGGATTGCACTGAATTCATTTCCGCAGCCATGGGACCAGGTTGCTGTCTTCCTCAAGAAGTACATTACCTGCGAAGGTCGATACCAAACTGTGTACAACTCTGAACTTCCTTTGCTTTCTCATCTCCATCATGGCATTTTGTTGAATATTCCATTTTATCTATTGCACGACTTGCGCCATATGGCAACATTTGTTCAATCTGCAAAGCACCCATTATCCTCCCTCACCCACCATGGCCTTATTAAGTTAATTATTGTAAGAACCCTGGCCCAACATAATATAACATGGGAGCAATTCATTACCCGACCACAGCAACCTGTTCCCTTGAGGGTCATTCCATTACAGCAAATACCGGTTCCGCCACAACAGGAGGACCGGAGTTCCTCCAGTGAAGTTGGGGGGAGGGATGAAACGGAAGAAGAACAACAGGGGGCACAGGAAGGACCATCCGGGAGGGATGAAACGGAAGAAGAACAACAGGGGGCACAGGCAGGACCATCCGGGGTGGATAAAACCACAGAGGAAGAACAAACAGGGGCACAGGCAGAGCCATTTGAGGTGTATGAATCCCCAACACAAGCAGAACCAGTGGGGGATGACACTGCATTTGAAGGAGAGCGAGGGGAAGCACAAACAGAGCCATCACGCGACAATGTAGAAGAAACCCTCGCGGAAAACCTAGATAACAGGGCAGCTCCGACAGCAGAAGGTGAAATTGGAGCAGCATCAAATGCTGCGACAATGGAACCTGAAGATGACGGAGCCAGAGCAATGGAAGAAGATATTGAGCTGGTCACAATCGAGTCTTCATCGGAGTGGGCAGGAGGAGCAGCTGTGATTGAAGAAGAACAACATGGGGGGCAGGGAAATATTCCTTTAACTTCAGTTTTGCCCCCCTATATTCCAGCTCCACAAGAAGAAACATCACAAAAAGGAAAGTCACAAAAGAAAACGCCACAGAAAAGGAAGAGGGCCACCAATGAGTTTGATTTAGTGGCACCAATCAGAAGGAAACGAACTCGATCAATCACAGCAGCAGAGGCAGCTAGAACAAAATGGGCAACCTTAGAAACACAGGTTGAACCACCAATCCTTACACCAAAACCGAGGGATGCTCCACAAAGGCCAGTGGAGGAAGAACCTGAAATTGAGGGACTCTTGTATGAGAATGCAATGCTGAAAGAGGACCTCCAAGCACTTAGAAAGGAGCTGGAAACATGGAAGGAAATCTGCAGAAAGCAGGGTGGAAGAAAGATGTATACATTAATAGAGGCTGCAGACCAAGTAGAGGAATCAGCTTCTGCTGGAGCTGGAGAAAAGGATGAGCGAATACTCTGCCCCACCTGTGGGGAGATCTTTGAGGAAGCAGGCCATAAAATTTTACTTAGCACCTATTCAGCACAACAGCCTGTAGCCACAGAAGGGAAAGCAGTGGAGAAAGAAGGTGCTGTTACACAAGAACCAGCACCTTTAAACATCCTTGCTGCAGCTGCCACTTCCCATGATGCAAAAGTCATAGAACAGATGGGAGAAGAACAGGGAGTGGAGGATGCCCTAGAAATTTATGAGGAATGTATGGCAATCCCAAAATGCTCCCACAACATAGAAATCATAGAACAGATGGGAGAAGAACGGGAAATGAAGGATGCTCTGGAGCTTATAAAAGAATATGGTGAGACTCCAGAATGTTCCCTTGATACAGAGATCATGGAGCCGAAGAATACTCTGGAGGATAGTGAAGAATTTTGTGCTGTATCCCCAGAACGTTCCCAGGACACAATAATTTTAGAAGAAGAAACAGAAAGGCAGGACAGTGATAAGTTGGAACAGGATGCTGCAACACAAGAACCAGCAATCCTGAATAGGACTGTCCAACCGGCTGAGCAGATAGTAGAAGAAGCTGAGACAGAGGATACTTTAGCATTCAATGATGAACTCTGGGTTGTAACCCCAGAGAGCTCCCATGATACGGAACTCATAGAAGAGGAGCTGCAGTAGAAGAAGGATGAAGAGGTAAGCCAGGATGTTGTTACACAAGAACC
The DNA here is from genome assembly GCA_027924585.1 of Larix kaempferi. Taxonomy (NCBI): domain Eukaryota; kingdom Viridiplantae; phylum Streptophyta; class Pinopsida; order Pinales; family Pinaceae; genus Larix; species Larix kaempferi. Next base: position 1,180,124 of record BSBM01001155.1, on the reverse strand, counting down.
AACATCCTTGGAGGCTGCAACAAAAACTCCTGAATTACAGCTGGGAGATAACCTGGGAGTGGATATCATCCCTGACACACAGTGGAGTGACAATGAACAGGTACAGACACCATGCTCAGGTGACACTGAAATCTTGGAGGAGGAGCTGCAAATTGAAAAGGATATTCAGTCTCAGCAGCAGAATGACAAAGAAGACACTGTTACACAAGAACCAGTGTCTCCAAAAGCAATGAAGGTAGCTGCTGAAGACGGGTTAAAGGATGTTGCTGTTACACAAGAACCAACAACTCTCCTGTTAACATTAGATGTGCTGGAAGACACTGTCCCACAAGAACCAGTGCTTCCACCTCCTACAGGTGTCATTGAGTTGGATTCAGATTGAGGGTGTCTTTTCAACTTCCCCAGGCATAGCATAAGAGAACTGCAGAAAGATTCCCACCACACCAAGTGCATTCTCAGATATCAGCAAGTAGCAGTGGAAGGGAAACAGTGAAGTTGGAAGATGTCGGGTTGCTCACAGAAGCTTTTCAAAAAGGTAGATGAGGTGCCTGATTTACCTACATTCGTTCCTCTCTCCTGGACAGAGCTCAGTTCAAGATTCAGATGCAGGTTGTTGCATGAAGACATGCAACAGGGTAGTTGGGGGGAGATGTTGAGCCCAGAATTGGCCCTTTTTGACCATCATTTATCATCTTCCCTTCCCTTGTCTCACACCAATTACCTTGGCAATTCGACTTATTGTCCTTATCTTATTCCCCAATTTACCAAGGTATGGCCGATTATTGTTTTATTGTATTAATACTTATGATTGTGATGATTAAAGCTGTGCATCTCTTAATTTGTGCTAACATGATGCGATTTATGAAGGTAGTAAGACAAATAGACTGCAGGAAGATCGGAGCTAAACAAGTCATGGAGGAAGGGACGTCCACTGCTTGTAGAAGGTTCCTTGGGGCTCAAATCGTCAATCAAGGCACAGTCGTGGCAGGGCAGCTGTAACATAAAGTGCTATCTTAAGTATGTCGCTGCTCGAATCCAGCTGTGAGCTGGAAGGATCGCCACTCTTGGGACAGTTTATAACTCCTCTCATATTTGGATATTTCAGTTCTGCCACGCATTGTAACAGCTAGATTATTTAGGGCGCCTGAAGATCAGAGATCTTCATGGCTGCCCAATTATAGGTTTAGATGTTGCAAACTGTATGTATAAATATGTGGTATTACCTCGACCGAGGGGTTGGACAGCAAACAATTAATTTATCTTGTATTAGCAGCCGAGCTGAAACTGTGTATTCATTCTTTTGTTAATATAAGGAGTTACTTCTGAGTTATAGAGAGTGTTGTTCAACCAGCGTCTCTGTGTGAAGACTGGGCCCGTCTTCCACAGAGATTGCTGTGTTAATTTAGGATTTCATCTCTCTTGTTGTGTGATGCTTTGTTCTTTCTTTTGTACGCAGCAGCAATATTCATTGTGTGGATTTCTCAGTAAATGATTATATTTTCGTGAGATTGGTGAATGGTATCGAATAACAGTCGACTGAGTCAGGTTTGTTTTACATATTTCAATTTCTGTTCACACTGCTGTGTTCATCCTACAGCTGAGACGTAATCCCAGGAGCTCTTACAAATTAGCTTTCCTGTTATGTGTTGATTGATTTATATTTTGCAATTCAGTTTCTTAGAACAGTTGCTTCAATCTCTTTCATTAAAGTTCTAGAGTAATGTTCAGGTCATGCTTTATGATTCCCAGCTTGATTAGATTAGACAAGTGATTATTTTAGAATGCGAATGAGATTTCCTTCTTGCAATCGTTGATTAGATCTGATACCATTTCTTCTTGATGCATAATAGAAAAGAATTGTAGTATAGCAGTTAGAAGGCAATTGGGATTGCATAGATTCTTGGGATGAACATGGATGATAGAAGATAAAAGTATTCACTTCTAATGGTTTTGTGTTTAAGCATATATTGTGCACTTGTCCTTTGAAATAAAAAGACTTTCTCGGGTTGACAATAAATTTCATACGCTCTTTAAATTTTATGTGAAAGATTATTCACTCTATTTGAGTTATCTCGCCGACGGATCCTTTGATCTACTATGTTGCCAAGACATGTTGAAAGTTGTAGAGACATGCTGAAAATAAAGAGAAGAAGCCACGTATGGATTCTACATATCAGATCGCCCATATATTCAGATCACTGATATCTACACTCGACATTGTCAAAGATTGTCAACACCAAATTGCAGTAAAGGATGCAATTAGTTCTTGAAAAAGAGGAACGCCATTGACACCTGCCACGTGAAGATGATCCCGATCATTTAAGAAAAGGGAATAACTAAGTTCACCACAGTTTCATTATGATAGACGCCAGCTATCATGGAAATAAAGCAGTAGTTATCATGTCAATAATAGATTGTGAAGAGATCCTTGCCACTAATGCGTTTTATTTTTAAAACTGCCATAACATTAAGGAGATCGTTGAGCTCAGTTATGAATCTGTCGGTCTGTCACAACACCAAATGGTTTCTTATTGCGTGTTCTACAACGCGTCATTCAGGCAGTAAGAAAATTCCACCAGTGCATCAAAATAAAGGAATTCACCGAGATCTCTGCTACTGGCTCGCCATGTACACTTCATTGCATTACGATAGAGAGGGAATATAGTTATAACAGATCACAGAGATTACAGTGATTGCCTCCATATTCGCCATAGCAATATTTTTACTACTGCAGTTCTGAAGTTATCAAAACAAACCTTGCAATTATCTGAGCGGAAGCACAGTAAAATTATGGCAAGCAGGTTTATTACCACCAGTTCATTACAGTGATGCGACAACGATTTCTTCGAGATAGAAGAATATTTGGTCAATCAGTTAAGTAAAAGGGAAAATTCTCTTACCTTTATATTTTTCAGATAAACCGTTTATTGATTTGCTGTATTTGTGAATTTATTTTATCTTCTCTTGATGAATACGTTTTCGCACATGGTAAATTGGTTTATCTCGTATGTGCAGGTGTAATGTCGAGCAAGATAGGCTTGTAGATAACAATGTATTGAAATCAGAGCACGTGAGGATATCATGCTTGCGATCGTTGAAGAAAAATCGGATGCTGTTGCTGCTTGCACCAATCATACTTGAGATCACAGAGATATTCTTTACGAAGGAGCTGGAATGAATAACAAATTTGCAACGCGTGAGATGGAGGGCATCTATAAGACGTAAGCAATTCAATTGTAGAGGGGGGAGGAACGCTCCATGAAACTGGATTGACTTTTTTTTTTATCATTTTTCTGTATGATGTTTCTCTGCTTGGTGGGATCTCAGCAGAAGATAGAGGATACTGTTATTCTCCACTCTGTTCTTACTTGTAAATTTTTATGTTTGCAAAGAGGAGGCATTATGTTTGCAAAGAAGAGGAGGCACTGCCATAAGGAAGAAAGGCTTCGAAGAATGTGATGAAACATAGTTCTCTATGTGATGAAACATAGTTCAGGATTCATGTATGAGGAAATATCTATAGGAGTTCAACACAGTTTTCCAATTAATGTTATGAGACTGTGTCAGCATTTTTCAGAAAATATTGGTTGCTCGTATCATTTTGAGATCTAAATTTCAAATACATATATTTAACTCCTGTTTAATTTTTCCATACATCATTTTGTCATTTTATGCATGTATACTGTGTTATGATGCATGAATTGATTCTTTTTATTTCTGAACACGGGTTGTTGCATTTCTCTAAAATTAATTTCATTATCATATAGTGATAGTTTCTTGTCATTATATGATTTATGTTATTAAAATATTTAATTTTGTTTCAATGGAATATTGATTGTTTATTAATGTTCTTTTGCAACAATATTCATGATTAGATCAGAAATGAGTGACAATTTTAACTCTCTTTATTTATGCTCCTGATCAGAATAGTTAGGATAGAATAGGGTTAAAAAATCAGAATTGAGTTTTATTTTAGCACTCGAAATTTACAGAATTTTTAGGAGCTACTAAATTTTCGTTTACAAAAAATTTAGCAGCTACTAAATTTTCTATTTCAGTTTTTTTTAATTTCATCATAGATTAGGTTAATTTGCATCTTAAGATTTCAATTACATTTTTTTTAGATAAATGGTTTGAGAGACTCTCTATTTTGAGAGCACATCATACAAGCAGTAGGGCCTTTATTCCTATGAGAGTTAGCTATTTCAAACACATCGGAAGCTGTTGTAAGCGACTTGTGTGGGCTATCTCTCCTTCGTTGGCCTCGGTCATAAAATTGGGCCAACATGAAGCTACTGTCTGATTTGATTGATCTTCAGTTGGATGCTACTTGTATCTTCTGTGACAACCAGAGTTGTGTAAAGTTGTCGGAGAACCCAGTGTTCCATGACAAGTCGAAGGACATTGATATCAAGTATCACTATATCAGGGATATGATACAAAGAGGAGCAGTGATGCTCCTGTATGTTGGGACAGACAAGCAAATAGCAGATGTGTTGACCAAACCATTAGCCAGGGTGAAGTTCGAGTACTTTAGAGAGAGGCTTGGTGTTCTTCAGATTGAAGATACTTCCAGGAGGAAGTGATGGGACACAGATGCAGGAGCCCTTCCAAGCATGGTGGTAGGAGGATCCTTCCCATCGCTGTGGATGTAAGTGTTGTGTGATGAGCATCAAGACGATGGTCTGGATGACATTCTATATGATGATGATCAGTATGATCATGAGCATCAGCATGATGCTCAGTGCGAGGATGATCAGTATGATCATGAGTATCAGGATGATACTCTGTGGCCGTGGAGATGTTGCAGGTTGTACAGTGGCATATAATAGGCCCCTGGGAGATCCTATAGGTTGAGCAATAAGCTTGTAATCAGTCCTGGGATGCTCTTTCGAGGTTTTTCCTGATAGCACATAATCAGTCCTCGGATGCTCTTTCGAGGTTTTGCTAGATAGCATGTAATAGGTCCCTGGGAGATCCTATAGGTTGAGTAGGAAGCTCGTAATCAGTCCTGGGATGCTCTATTGAGGTTTTGCTTGTTCGCATGTAATAGGTCCTTGGGAGATCCTATAGGTTGAGCAAGAAGCCTGTAATCAGTTTCAGGATGTTCTTTCGAGGTTGTGCGAAGTTTGCATATAATGGGTCCCTAGGAGATCCTATAGGTTGAGTAGTAAGCTCGTATTCAGTTCTGGGATGCTCTTTCGAGGTTTTGCAGATGCACATAATCAGCCTTGAGATTCCACAGGATGGTCACTCATAGAGATAATTAAGACCTACATGGAGGCTAGGCCTACATCCAACATGAAAAAGGGCTATCTCTGTAGAACTTCCTATGATGAGAAGTATTGAGAGATAGCACCAGTGATTGAGATGACAGGTACAGCAACAGTGACGATGATACTCCATTGATCCAGTGATGATGATCCAGTTCCAGTATTGAAGACTCGTGCCTATATGTATCGATGCCTATGTCGAGAGAATACCTTCCTATTTAAGAGGGAGTGTTGATGTATTTGTAACTTTGGAAGATATTTTTCTACGTATTACATTTGTACTTTATTGTATCCCTGACGAATATGTATTATTCCTCCGATTGGAAGTGCCGTCATTTGTATTTGCAAGTGTCGCAAGTCATATTGTAAGTGTCGTAACTTATACTCGATGGGTTATTAGACCACCTTGGTGGGGTTAGCCCTGTATGAGTTAAAGGGTTGTTAGACCACCCTAGTGGGGTTAGCCCAGTGACAAGTGCTAATGGGTTATTAGACTCTCCTAAGGGAGGTCGGCCCAGTTAGAGTAAAACGCAAGTAAAGGTAAAGTATAAATAGAGAGGAGAACCTCTCTATTTATCCATTCACACACTCACTCACTTCGCATTAGTGAGAGAGAGGAGGAGTGCACACAAGTGGAGGATGAGAAGCTACTAGGAGACTATCTCTTTCTTTGTGGTTTTGTATTGGTGCTCATTCTATCTCTGAGGAATTTGCATGGTTTTCACCTTCTTGGTTTTTCCCGATGAAATATTTTGTGTCTGTTGTCTCTTGTGTTTGATATGTTGTACATGTTGTTCTCTTAGTTAAGATCCTAGATCATATTGAATTAAATGAATAAAACTAACACCATGTTCTACTAGGAAGGGGACATGACATTCCTCCCCTCCCAAGAATTCTTGTCCTCAAGCATCATCAAATCAGGGTGTTGTAATATCCCTTCTCCTTCCCAAGTTGCATCCTCACTTGGAAGACCCTTCAATTGCACTAGATATCCTTTGATGATCCTATTCCTTATATTCCTTTCTTTGACCTGCAATATATTCTCTGGTATCAGCTCCAAATTTCCCTCATCGTCAAGGTGACGAACGTGCTTTTATGCTACAACGTGTTTCCCAATGGCCTTCTTAAGACAAGACACATGAAACACATTATGTATCTTGCTTCCTTTGGGTAACTCCAAATCATAAATAGCTTAAACCACTTTCATTATCACCCTGTAGGGTCCATATAACCTTGGATTCAACTTGTCATCCCCCTTTTCCTTCAAGGAAGATTTCCTATATAGCTGTAATCTCAAAAACACCACATCCTTCACTTGGAAGGATCGCTCCACTCTATGTTTGTTTGCATACATTATGTATCGGTTTTGGGAAACGTATAAGTTCTCTTTGTGAGAATAAATAGTTTCAATAACATGAAATAATTCTAATATCCAAGGATATTGAAGCAAAGAAGTCGCCACAAGAATTATTAAGAAATTTTGAAGAATAATAAAACATAAACACAAGAGAGAGGACTCAATTAATGTAAATATCATCTTTGTATTATTCAATAATATGAATACAATATATAATACTTCCTGGGAGAGAAAATTTAATTCCTTGAAGGCAAGTTGTAAAGAACAAAAAAGGAAGGCTTACTAAAAGCTAAAAAACCCCTTAAGTGAAAAAAAACACTTTCCAAATCAGTCCAAAGGCTCACGAATTTAGTAAATATGGTATGGAAGCTAATGAGTGATAAAAATGGAATGTGATGATGACTTTTGGATAGAAGAAAGAAATGCATGTCGAATTGTCCAAGTGGAGACAGTTTCTTAGTCAAATTAGCTTTACCTTATCCACTAGAAAGCATAAAAACAAGGATAAAGCTGTCTAAAGAAGGAAGTACCTTTCTAATCCAGAAATAGAATAAAATCAAACAGAATGTGAGGAAATCTTATCCAGAATCTATCCAAATTCTCCCTAGTGACTCAGGAGGGAATACAGAGGCATAAAAAACAAAATCTGGGCCAATTACATAGTCAACACCGAGGAAATTAATCTAGATGACTAATAAAATATATCCTATGTATAAAATGGGTTTTTAAATGTTCCAACACTCTTTGAGTACATTTAGGATTTCTTGAATCTCTTGGATCTAATGCTTGGTATTTTGGTCCCTACAATCATCAAAAACCATATCTACAAAAGTGGGAGCATCATACCCATATAAATATTTAAAAGGAGACACACCAATGGAAACATGAAAGGTAGTGTTGTAGCATAATTTTCCCAAATGAATCCAAGTGACCCATGTTCTTTGATTCCTTGTAATATAGTTCCTAAGGTAACCTTCCAGCCATTGGTTCACCCTTTCAGTTTGACCATCACTTTGAGGATGATAGCTGGTGATTAGAAGATCCAAACTAGTTCCCACCAACTTAAACAATTCTTTTCAAAATGCACTTGTGAATTTTCTATCCTAGTCACTCACAACGGACTTGGGAAACCCATGCAACTTGAAAATTTATTGAAAGAAGAGGAAATCCAATTGGATTGATGCATATATGTATGGTACATCAAAAAAATGTTCATATTTAGTCAATATATCAACCACATCATAGATGCAAATCCTTACCTTTCACCTTAGGTAAGCTGGTGATGAAGTCTATGGATATATTTTCCCATTTTTTCTCTAGGATGGGAAGGGGCTGAATTAAACCAACAGGGTGATAGTGCTCCACCTTGTTTTGTTGGAATGACAAGCATTCTATAACATATCTCAACACATCATTCTTGATTCCCTTGCACGATAACCTCTCTCTCACCTTCCTATATGGCTTCAAGAAGCCAATATTGCCTACTAATGGGGAATCATAGGCAACCTCTAGAATCCTTTTATTCAAACTTGAATTAGGAATCAATAAGATTATATCCTTGTAATAGATTACCTAATTAAGGAACTTGTATGCATCACCATGTATCAATCCATCCAACACTTCACATGCAAACTTATTCTTGGCTACATAATGAGTTGATTGCACTCAATCCTAAGAATTTCAATACCATCAATGACTTCTTCACTAATTTTAAGAACTTGGTAATGCTATTGAAGCAATGTGGAGTGGAAAAGGAAGATATGTTCGGGTACACAGGGTACTCCCAAAAGACCAAACACCTAGAGCAACCACTTCACACAAACAGATCACAGATCGACACATGATTTTTTGATGTTGTTTAAACCCTCGAGAGGGAAACACTCCACGGCCCTGGCCAAAAATATTCTACAGAGCAGTTTATTATGCAAAAGAAAGAAAGTTACAACTGAGCTTCTCATAATCGATCAACTAGACAATGACCCTCCATGCTCTTTAAATAGAGATCATGAACCAATTGAGTATTAAGCCACATATCAAGGGTAGGTATGATCTAAGAGAAGTTGAGCCATCGGATCACTCTATGTATAGAACATATCGTGACCGTCAGATTAAGTATTTACAAATGCATACTAAAGAAACACACTTTACCTAACGGATATATTACACAAGTTGATCTTAACTAATGCCTAAGTGTCTAAATATCCTAACATCCCCCCTTAAGAACAACTAGGGATAGGATTGAAGGATTTACAAAAGTGACACTATTAGGAGAAGGAAGGAGGATTTAGAGCTTATCCCCCCTTAATGACAAATTCTTGAAATCCTAACATAGATCAAAGTTTAGAAAACTTCACTTCTGTAAGAGACTTGGTGAAGATGTCTTCAACTTGATCATTTGTAGGACAAAAGTGTACTTCAAGAACACAATCATGAACAAGATTTCTGATGAAGTGCATATATAGCTCAATGTGTATGCTGCGTTGATGTAGAAATGGATCTTTGGCGAGCTTGATGGCACTTTGATTGTCTCACCAAAGTGGAGTAGGTTTCTGCTGCTCGAATCCAAACTCTGAAAGGATCTGTCGAAGCCATAAATTTTCCTGACTAACATTAATTGCAGTTGGATATTCTTCCTCTGTTGAAGAAAGAGTAAGAGCTTGTTGTTTCTTACAATCCCAAGTGATAGGTCTAGATCCCAGAATGAAAATATAACCTGTAGTAGACTTTCGATCATCAGGATCACCGACCCAATCTGAATCAGTGAAACCAACCAACAAAGGTTTCCCCCCTATAATGTAATGAATCCCAAACTGAATTGTACCTTGAATATATCGAAGTATTCTTTTAGTTGCTTTCTAATGACTTTCATGAGGTGTTTGCATATAATGGGAAACATGACCAACGACAAAGGAAAGGTCAGGATGGGAATGAGTCAAGTATAAGAGACTACCAACAAGCTGACGATACAAGGTGGCATCTACTTCAGGTGAAGTACAAGTGGCAGAAAGTTTGACTCCAGACTAGAAGGGAGAAGGGGCTGGTGTACAATCTTCCATGTGAAAACGACGAAGAAGGTCACAAGCATACTTAGACTGAGAAAGAAATATTCCTTCTTTGGTTTGCAGGACTTGGAGACCAAGAAAATAATGCAAATGCCCTAAGTCGGACATTTCAAAATTTTGCTTAAGACTGGATTTCACATGGGTTTAAAGCTTAGGGTCACTATCAGTAAGAATAAAGTCATCAACATATAGAACAAGTATGATGATATGGTTTTCTACTTTCTTGGTATAGACATTGGGGTCAAAATGGCATCTAGAAAATCTACTGTCAAGTAGAAAGCTATCCATTTTGGCATAGCTCTAAGAGCTTGCTTAAGGCCATATAAGGATTTCTTAAGGTGGCAGACAAGGCTAGAGTTATTTTGAAAATATCCAGGAGGTTGTTCCATGTAAATTTCCTCCTATAAATCACCATGTAAGAAGTTAGACTTGACATCCATTTGATGGAATTCCCAGTTATGTAAGACTGCAAGGGAAAGAATAAGGTGGATGGAGTTCATTTTTGCGACAGGAGCAAAGGTTTCATTGTAGTCAATACCTTCAACTTGGGAAAAACCTTTCGAAACTAACATTTCCTTAAGTCTTTCAACACTTCCATCTCATGCATACTTAGTTCTATAGACCCATTTACATCTGACAAGTTTTCTTCCTTTTGGAAGAGGTACAAGATCCCAAGTATCGTTCGCCATTAAGGAACGATATTCTTCATCCATAGCTGCATCCCAATCTGGATTTCCTGAAGCTTCTACAAAAGTTGCTAGATCATGATTCTCGAAAACCTAAGCCAAAAGAGAAGAGGCTCGTTGAAACTGAGAACGTGTTCGACGTTGATCTCTAGGATCACTGACAAGATCACCAACTACTTCACATGTTCAACGAACCCATTGAGGAAGCACTTGTGCTGGTGCAACTGGAAGAACATGAGGAGGCAGAGGTGGATTTTCATCCTCACTGTCATCATCAGAAACTGAAGTTGGAAATATGTTAAGGAAGTTGGAAGTAGAAGAAGGCACAATCGTCGAGTTAGGCTCGCAGGCCAAGAGATTTTCATCAAATTTAACATCTCTTCTAATGATTATATCATGAGAATGAGGTTGAAAAAGTCTATAACCTTTTACATCTTCAGAATATCTAACAAATATGCACTTTTCACTTTTAGGCTACAATGCTTTCCGTTTTTCATCTGGAATGTGAGCCCATGCTTCACTACCAAACACACGGAAGTGACTTACTTCAGGTTTAATTTTACTCCATGTTTTCTATGGTGTGATACCTTGTAAAGCTTTAGTGGGGGTGCGATTAATTATTTAATTTGCACAATTTATGGCATCAATTTATGGCATCAGCCCAAAATTGAAGACTTAGTCCCTTGGATTGGATCATACAATTAGTCATTTATTTTAAAGTGCAGTTCTTCCATTCAGATACACCATTTTGTTGTGGTGTATATGGAACAGTGTGTTGTTGTTGGATTCCTTGTTCAGTGCAGAAAGTAGTGAACCTTTTGTTAACATATTCTTCTTCATTGTCGGATCTTAACTTAATAATTTGATGACCATATTGTTTTTCAACAAGGGCCTTGTAGGCCAAGAACATGTTAAATACTTCACTCTTAAGTTTTAGGAAATAAACCCAAGTGCATCTGAAGTAATCATCAATGAAACTTAAGAAATATTTGAAACTAGAGAAGAAAGCAGAAGGAAGAGGACCACACAAGTCACTATGCACAAGCTCCAAGGGAACCGAGGCGTTTCAAGAGGCACGCTTGTCAAAACTGTCCCAATGATGTTTTTCAAGTACACAACCGGAACAAACACCATCCGTGCAAGATACCATCGGAAGACCTATCACCATATTTTCTTTACATAGTTGTTGCAATGAGCGATAATTTAAGTGACCAAATCGCTCATGCCAAAGTTTGGTCAAGTTATCACTGTGAGCAACAAAAATTGAGGGAAAAGGTGATGACCCAAAGTTGTTAAATTTGTACAACCTAGTAATATCATCAACAATTTCGGTAGCTAAGACATGTTGAGGATCTTTAAAATCCTTAATTACAACTTGGTGAGGTGTAAACGTCAGAGTTTTACCTTCACCAGAATGAGTGATTTGATAGACTGATAACAAATTGCAGAAAATTCTTGGAACACATAGTACATCACTAAAATGACCATTATCTACTGGAACTGTTTGAGATCCTACAACACTTAGAGATCTATCATCACCAACAAATATTTGTTTGGTGTTACATTCATGCATAGTAGAAAATATGGCTTGATCCTTAGCCATATGATAAGATGCTCCAGAATCAATGAGCCATTCATTTGAAGTAGAAGAAGAAGATGCATTATAAGAATAACCAGAAGCACAAAGTGCATGTCCATGAGAGGTAGATTCTGAAGGTGAATCTAGGCTGATGTGGTGCTTCTTCATTGCTGCTTCCAAGGCTACCATCTTCTTGAAACACTTAGATTCATCATGATTATCTTTCCCGCAATAGTTGCAATGACGCTCAATCTTCTTTCCTTTTGGCTTGGATCCTTTGTCATTTTTTAAAGAAGGAGTTGACTGAGAGGGTTTGGGACCCTTGTTTGACTTATTATTGCGAAAATTTTGTTTCTTGGGAGGCTTGGACTTTTCTTTCTATTGGGACAATAAGGCTTTCCCAGATGTATCTGCATTGTTAATTATTCCAAAATGGATAACCTTATCTTGCTCTTTAATCAAGGAATCACAAAAGGATTCAAGGCTAGGCTCTTGATAGCTAGCTGCATTCAAGGATTCTTTCATGGAGTAAAATGTAGATACAAAAACAAAATATGCATGTCCAAGTTTTGACAGAATATGATAAATGCATTGTTTGTCTTCCCTCTTAATCTTGCATTCTTCACATAAGAGTTTAAGAGTTTTGTACTTAGATAAATAATCTTGAATGCATGAAAAATCACTTGGATTTAAAGAAATCAACTCATTTTTGAGTTGGTGACCTCGAATTTCATTATGTTTACCAAACACAGCTTCTAACTTGTCCCAAGCAGTATTAGGTTGATCAATTCTAGATATGTGGAATCACAAATCATTAGAGATTGACATCCCAATCAATCCACGAGCTTCGTCACATCTATTTTTCCATTTTATTTTCTTATCATCATCAGTGGGTTCTGTTTCTTTACCTGAGGTAATTCTGAAAAGTCCCCTACTTCGTAGAACATCCTCCATACAAGATTTTCATGAGAAATAGTTGAAACTGGTAAGTAGAATATCACAAGGCGCGACCATATTGTAAATTAATGGCTGTAAAAATAGAAACCAATAGTCTGGATGCGAAGATCTCGAAAAAATAGTCAGTTTAAAAAAAAAGGCACTGAAAACTGACTCTGTATGATGAAGTTATGCTTGAATAAAGAAAACGTTTAAGATGTCCACAACAGTGGCATGGCAGATATAGAATGTCCAGCTAAAAAAAGAACCCCCTCTTTTCCCAAAATGAGCCTTTGAAAATCACTTTACAAGAAAGTTGCTTTTAAGTGAATCACTTTTATAAAATAAGTGATTTTAACTTTTACAATAATGTTACTTTAAATAGTGCAACAAAAAAAAGGAACTTAAGTGACTCACTTTCTATTTTTATTTTTATTATTTAAGTGAAATGCACTTTTACAATAAAGTAACTTAAAAATAGAAATTGCAGGCACCTTTGTTTAAAAGTAACTTAATAAGACCTGTTAAGGAATAAAACAACTTTGAACCAATTGAGCTAATGTTAAAAGGTACGTAAAAGAATGGAAGGAGGAAGGGTTTTTTTTTTTTTGTTTTACTCTTCTCTCTCGGTTTCTGTGCTTGCCTCTTTTCCTGCAAATCACAGCAAAAACTGAAATCAATTTTTTTTTTCCACACTTATGGGGTTAGATCTCGTTAGCTTTCCCAGAAATTCTACGTTTTCTCTCTATTTCTGGTTTGTCGAGATCGCACAAAGTGCACGGCAAAGAGCATATGCAACCGAGAAAAACCCTTTCCCTTTATGTTTCTGATTCGTCGAAATCGCACAAGGTGCACAACAAAGAGAATATGCAGACATGGAAAGCAACAATCCGAAACTAAAAAAATTTAATAATAAAAACTGATAAAATATGAGATATTTAAAAAAATAAATAAAAAACGTCACTGTAACATTATACCTTCATATCTGATGAAATATGTGTTTCTGAAGCAACTGGGAACCATTTTTTATCAAACAAAAACTATTTCCCAATGGAAACAACGCTCTGAATGCAATGGAATACCTCTCATAGCCCAGAAATCCATAGAAATTTTAGAACCAGAAACCCTTTCAAGTTTCGGCAACACCAGTTCAAGAACTAGATCATAACCGAAAGCGGCTCTTCATAAAAGCTTTGATACCATGTTCGGGTACATAGGGTACTCCCAAAAGACCGAACACTTAGAGAAACTACTTCACACAAACAGATCACAAATCAACACACAATGTTTTGACATGGTTTAAACTCTCAAGAGGGAAACACTCCACGGCCCTGGCCAAATAGATTCTATGAAGTAGTTTATTATGCAAAAGAAAGAAAGTTACAAATGAGTTTCTCATAATTGATCAACTAGACAATGACCCTCCATGCTCTTTAAATATAGATCATGGACTAGTCGGGTGTTAATCCATGGATCAATGATAGGTATGATCTAAGAGAATTTGAGCCGTCAGATCACTCTATGTCTAGAACATATCGTGACCGTCAGATTAAGTATTTACCAATGCATACTAATGCATACTAAAGAAACACACTTTACCTAATGAATATATTACACAAGTTTATCTTAAGTAACTCCTAAGTGTCTAAATATCCTAACAAGATAAGAAATTGATTCTATCCATCCTTATGAATCTAGGAAAAGATTATTCAGTTTTTGTTTCCACTCTCAATACAGGAAAGCTCACAGTTCCTAATTAGAAGATGCCTACCTTGAATGCCTTCATTGAATACTTGACAAAAGAGCATGATAAGATTGTTCAAATGGGGACCATCAAAACCTCTAAATACCAAGCCATTTTTGCTGGAGGATCCAAAGCTATGAATGGAAAAGGGAAGCAAAATAAAGAGAAGCCAAAGCTTGATCATCCAAAGCAAAAGGAGAAGACAAATCAGTCACTTGAGCCATTCAACTGAAAGAAAGACAAACAAAAGGGCAAAGAGAAGACTAAATGTTCTTATTGTAGAAAGGGGATTTCATTGTGAAAACTCGTGCAAGAAGAAGACCATAGATCAAATGGCTCTTCTCTTAGAGAAAAACAACATTAGTCTTCCTGATGGCGCAAGGAAGAAGGATAACAATGATCATACAAAAAGAGGTCATGCTCTCATGGATAGTGTTTCAAACTCTCCGGCTGTTCTCATAGATTCAGGAGCTTTGAAACACATGGTTTCTACAAACGACTCCTTCTCATCATTGGATTCTAATAGTTGCATCTCCATCCACATTGGAGATGACTCTCAAATTTCTTCAAAGGGAAAATGTACTATTCATTTAGAACATGGAAGTTTCCAGAATGTTCTCTATGTTCCCGCAGTTTCGAATCTACTTTCGGTGTATCAAATTCCGCACACTCATTCACCAAAGAAAGTTGTATTCAACCCTAACAAAGTTGAAATTTCTGATATTTCAAGTGGAAAACTCATTGCAATAGGAAAAGCCAATCATGCTGCAAAAGCATATGAGTTTTCTCACTTCTTGCCACATGAAAAGCCATGTGCCCTTCTCACTCATGGAAATGAGGCTAGTCGGATTTGGCATGACAGATTTGGTCACCTAAATTATAAGCATTTGCATCTACTGCAAAACAAACACATGGTTTATGGCCTTCCAAAAATCAAATCCTCGAAAGGGATATGCAAGGGTTGCATCATTGGGAAGCACCCCAAGCACAAGTTTGATAAAGGAAAAGCAAGCAGAGCTACTTGCATTTTAGGGATGATCCATTCTGATATTAGCAGTCCGCTACAAAATGCCTCCATGAATGGCTCAAGGTATGTTCTGACTTTAATTGATGACTTCTCTAGATTTACTTGGGTCTACTTTCTCAAAAACAAGTCAGAAGTGCTAGAAAAATTCAATATTTTCAAGGCTTCCGTTGAGACTGCCACCGAGAGAAATATCAAAGCTCTTAGATTTGATAATGGAGGTGAATGTATCAAATCAGAGCTGCTGCAACTTTGTGCAGAAAATGGAATTCAGATCCCGCACACTATTCCCTACACTCCTTAGTAAAATGGTGTAGAAGAAAAGAAGAACCGATCACTTAAAGAGATGGAAACTTGTATGCTTGATTCAAAGGGTTTGGCTACAAATATTTAGGCTGAGGACATGAATGTTGCTGCATACATTCAAAACAGAGTTCGATACTCATCTGTGAAAGGTACTACTCCTTTCAAATCCTATACTGGTCATAAGCCTGATGTGTCCAATCTCAGGGTTTTTGGCTCCACTGCATGGGCTAGAATTCCGACTAAGAAGAGAAAAACTTTGGATCCGCGAAGTAATGAGTGCATCCTCATTGGATATGCTGAAGAATCTAAAGGCTACAAACTCATGGATATCACATCCAAAAATATATTCATCGAGCGAAGTGTAAGATTTGAAGAACTGCTTCAAGATCTAAAGCTAGTCGAGGAAGAAACTATTGATTTGCCTCCTCCATAAGAAGAAGATTCGGAAGAAGACGATGATAGTTTGTATTCAGATATTTTTGATATTTTATCAGATGTCTGTGAACATGAAGTATCAGGTTCATATGCATATCCATATGAGCCCCAACAGTTTCCAAAGTGGGCCCAAAATACTCTCCAATCTATTGGTTCAAACATTGGAAATCCTGCCAATCCAAGAAGAACTAGAGCATACTTTCAAAGAAAAGGTATGGCTCTTTCATATTCCAATCATTCACTATATGATTTTTTTTTTTTTGATGATAGTTTTAGATCCTAAATCATACTATCATGCCCACCGAGATCCGATATGGAAAATCGCCATGGATGAAGAGTACAGTTCTCTTCAGAAAAATGCTACATGGGAGTTAGTTTCTCTTCCACCTGGGAGGAAATTAGTCCAATGCAAATGGGTCTACTGAGATAAAGTTGCTGCAAATGGATCAACCTGCAAATACAAAGCTAGGTTGGTTGCAAAAGGCTTCTCCCAAGTCGAAGGATTGGACTACACCAAGACCATTGCACCGGTTGCAAAGATGGATTCTATCCTCCTAGTTTTGGCAATTTCTGCATCTAAGCACTGGGAAGTGCACCATATGGATGTGAAGAGTGCATTTATTCATGGAGATATGAAAGAAGAGATTTAGATGAAGCATCCTGAAGGATACATATAAGATCCGACATTAGTGTGCAGACTGAAAAAATTATTGTATGGTTTAGAACAGGCCCCAAGAGCTTGGTATGCAAAGATGGATTCCTTCCTTCTGACACAGAATTTTGCAAGGTGCAAATCAGATCCAAATGTGTACCTACATCAGCATGAAGGTAATTTTATGATCATTGTCCTTTATGTTGATGACCTTTTGATAAATGGAAGCAATCTTGCTTTAATCGGCAACACAAAAACTGCTATAAATCTAGCTTTTGACATGAGTGATTTGGGCTTGTTGAAGCAATTCCTAGGGTTAGAGATTTCTCAAAATTTTGATGGGATCACCATATATTAGAAAAAATATGATTTAGACCTTCAACAAGTTTAATATGTCAAATTGTAAGGCAACACCATTCCCATTCCTCTTGGGAATAAGACTCGAGGATGGTGATTCCACACCATTGGTGGATTCGACACTTTATCGATTTTTGATTGGAAGTATTCTATACTTGACACATTCTAGGCCTAAGATTTCTTATGCCGTGAGTGCCATGTCAAGATATATGTAGTATCCCCATGATCTTAATTGGAGGGAAGCCAAGAGAATCTTGCACTATGTGCAGGGTATTAGACACTTTGGCATACACTATGTTGTAGATTTCGAGCTAGATTTAGTGGGATTCACTAATTCAGATTGGGCGAGTGATAGCATTGATCGGAATTCCACTTCTGGATATGTTTTCATGATTTGCATAGGGCCTATTTTCTAGTCAAGCAAAAAGCAGACTTCCATTGCCTTATCTTCAACAGAGGCAGAGTGTCGAAGAGCGATCAATGCTTGCATTCATGCAGTTTGGTTGCAGGGTATTCGAGCAGAGTTTGATATTGGTAGCACCACTTCTATTGTTATTTTTTGTGACAATCAAAGTGCTATCAAGATCTTGATGGATACAATTCAGAGATAGAGGACCAAGCATATCGAGATCCACATGCACTACATCCGAGAGCTTGTGCAGGACAGAACCATTGTACTGCAATATTTTCCTATAGAAGAGAAAATTGCAGACATCTTCACCAGGAGCTTCATTGAGAAGAAGCTCACTTACCTCTATGCACTATTGGGGGTGAGTCTACTATGGTGGAGACAGATTATATCCTTCAGTGTTTAGCTTGAGGGGGGGCTTTCTTCCCACTGGGTTTTCCCTCTTCCCTCACTTAGATTTTTTCTAGCATTTTTGGACTATTTTTTGTATTGGGGTGACCTTTGGTCTCATTAACCTGGGCCCTATCTTTTATTTTTTACCTCATAGTATAGTTTGTGGGGGGGTGTTAGGATATTCTCACCATCATCTTTATGTTTGAATGCATTCTACATGCATGCATGTATTTGCATGCATGCAGTCATCAATATGGTAGTTTCCCAACACCTAGTCCCTAGTTTACTAGCTCTAGGAACTTGTTTATGCTTAGTTCCAGCCCTCCTATTCCATGATGTGCTTTGTTTTCATCTCCTATGACAAAGTGCATTCTCTCTTACCTACCACTAGTGACACACTAAGTTAGTTGCATGATTTGTGGATTTGTTCCTTGATTTGAGGACAGGTTGACTACTTAACTGACTGAAACACTCCGACGGACATCCATAGAGACTAGTTTGACTATTATGACTACTAGTAGCTCCTCATGCACCCTCCTTGGATTCTCCTTCACTACATTAGTGCTCCATGCATCAGTTACACCTACCTACATTCAGCTAGACTCAGTTTGACACCTGGTTGACCGTTACTTATGCGTTGATGACACTACCATTGATCTGATGATGAGGACTCCTAGTGCAGACCAGCTACACCATGCAGGATATTCGAATGACCTCCTTGGTTAATTCAAATTATTCAATAATTGTGCCATTATTTTATTGTATTCTACTTCTAAGTAAATCAATAGAGCACTATTGCAAGTCTTTCACATAGTTTTCACATATTATTCTTTATGCATCTCTTGTAACTGTTTCTCTTGTTCCATAGATTTGTTGTGCTTGAATTTCACATGTCAAAGGTGCACATATCCAACTGAATCCTCTGATGAAATTATTGTAGAAACTAACAAGTCCATGGAAACTTCACATTCTAGTCTTGCTTGTCATTTCTGGCCACTCCAATATAGCCATCACCTTCTCTGGGTCCATCGCTAACTATTTACCCGAGATTACAAATCCCAAGTACACTAGTTCTTCCTTAATGAAGAAGAATTTCTGTAGGTTAACCATCAGCTTCTCCTCTTGCAGCTTCCACAACACTTGTCGAATGTGCTCCAAATGTTCGACTTTGGTTCGACTAAATATCAAGATGTTGTCGAGGTACACTACAAAGAACTTTCCCAAGAATGGTTTCAGTACCTTGTTCATCAACCGCATGAATTTATTGGGTGCATTAGTCCATCCGAACGACATGACTAACCACTCATACAACCCTTTTTTTGTCTTGAATGTTGTCTTCCATTCATCTCCTTCTCTAACCCTGATTTGGTGATAACCACTCTTTAGGTCGATCTTCGTGAAGTATCTCACTCCACTTAAGCAATCCATCAAGTCATCCATCCTGTGCAATGGAAATCGATACTTGATCGTGATCTTGTTGATAGTTATGGAGTCTGTACATATCCTCCATTCTCCACCCTTCTTCGGCGCTAATACTGTTGGTACCGCGCACAGGCTCAAACTCTCTCTGATCGATCATCTGTCCAACAACTATTAGACTTGTCGATTGAGTTCCTAACCCTTTGTCGGAGTCATTCTATGTGGTGCCTTGTTTAGAAAACTCGATCTTGGAATCAAGTCAATCTGATGGGATATGCTTCTCGTTGGTGGCAATCCCATCGGTGTCTCGTAGACTACTATGCTCTGAAACGCATCGAGCATCTCTTCGAATTCTACTAGAATTCTCTCCATTGTCAACCTCTCGACACATTGTTCCTTCAGAGTGATGGCTAAACATCCTGACTGTTTGTACTCCTTTGCGAGGAATTCCTTGGCTGAGCACGTCAACACTCGCTTCTCCCAATAGTTGCTCTCTCCTTGCTTGTAGTCAGCTTGGTCCTCCTGATTTGGATCCCATTTTTCCACATTATGACTGTGTTGGCTTGACAATCATAGGTCATATTCTGATCATATTTCCATGGTCTTCCTAACAACAGATGACATGCGTCCATTGGGATTACGTTGCACAGTACACTGTCTTCAAGCTTCCCGACCTTGAATTTTATCAAGCACTATCTAGTTACCTTAACATGATGTCCTTTCTGCAACCAAGATATCTTGTATGGATTTGGGTGTTCCTGAAATATCAAACCCAACTTGTCGATGACCTCTATCGACACAAGATTCTCCATACTGCCACCATCGACTATGGTCTTGCAATACCACTCGCCAATCAACACCCTAGTCCGAAAGATAGCTTTTCGTTGTGCCTACCGAACCAACATTCTCTTGGTCGTCATAGTTCCAACTTTTCTTTTCCCATCTTCACTGCTGTCGGATGTCGACTCCGCCCTCTCGTCGACTTTCTCATCTCTTCGACATCTGGGTTTAGACTCCTCTACAGCGTGCAGCTTCTCTGGGCACTCATATGCCTTGCGTCTGACTCCTTGACACTTATAACAGACTACGACTAGTTTGTCAGTTCCTTTCTTCTCTGTCGGACCAGTTCGACCATACGCACCCTGACCGCGGGTCTCTCGATGATCCTGTCAGTTTCCTTGCATTCTCTCTCTAGTCACTGTCCCTTCCACACATCAGTTGTCTTCGACGGATTTTCTCCTGGTTCAGCTACTTTGTCCCTTCACAGAAACAACCTTCGCACCTCAACCAGTCATCCTCCCTCTGGTCGATGCAACTTTCCTTGACATTTTCTCTTTTGCCTTCAGAGCTAACTGGTAGGCTTCTCTGGCCGCTCTGAACCTTGACATGCTCTACTCATCTTGTATGGCATACTTCAAGACATTTACATATGTTGCGATAGCTTCTTCGCCTTCGTTGATTTGACCTGACCGAATCGACAATCGGTAGAACTCTTCCGTGTATTCCTTCATGGTCATCTTTTTTTGTCAAAAGTTCGACAACTTCCTATACAAGAAAATCACATAGTCACTCGGCAATAACTTCCCTTTCAGCTTGGAAACCATCCAGTCCCAATACTTGATTTTCTCCTTTCCTTTCTTGACTCTGTGAGACATTATATTGTCCCACCACAATGAGGCATGACCCTTCAACCTCAAACATGCAATTTTAACCTGTTTAGGACCCTTCATCTGCTCTATGTCGAAGTATTTCTCCATTTCTATGAACCATTCGATGACGTATTTTGAATCTAGACTTCCTGAGTATGTAGGTACATCCATCTTTGTCTTACCCCTCATCTTTAACAGTAGCTTGATGAATTTATCTTCTGGTTCCTCATCGACAGCTTCCCATGCTTCCACCTCTTCGACTTCCTCGTCGTTGTGGTCTAGCGCATCAGGAATACATCCACGTCTTTGGCTCTCTTTGATCGCTACGAATTCACTTGTCAAGCTTCGCATTGTTTGCATGCACTCGTCGAACATTTCACAATCAACTGTGACTACTGCGCCACATGCTCTTCGTCTTGGGACATTAACGCCTCTGTGAGCCATTTTCAATCAGCAGCTAAAACTCCCACTCGTCCAATCACAACCGGACTTTCACAAAGCGTGCACAACTCTACCCAACCGCAACTAGAGCTGTTCACACTCAACCAGACTCTGCTTCCAGGCTCTGATATCGCTGTCCTTTCTACTTACAGGATACTTCCGCTCTGATACCAATTGGTGCAAGTGTCGGTCTCGACAAGGGGCCTCTTGCTTAACAATACACACAAAACATGATGCTCACATAAACTGGGTGTAAACTGGATGCTAGGAGCTGGCTTCTATTACTTCAATCAAATTACAATGTGAAATATAAAGAATATGCAAATCAACTAAACTAGTCGGCCTCAGCCTGTTACAATATACATAAGTAAAATGGTGTGTTTCTCTCTGTGTGTGACCCTCTCCTCCTCTCAGTACTCTGTTGAATGCAAGAATGAATGAGGGATTAGTGATGAACGAACCCCTCCTCTGTGCCTTCACTGTTCTTCTACTTTGTTGCTACTCTTCCTGAGGTCTACTCCGCTCCCCGAGACACTCTACCTCTTTGTCTACCGAATCCTCGAGATCCTGGATACCTGCAGTTGCTAGCGCCACCTGGCTGTGCTGCACAACCTTTTCCTGTGGTGATATATGTCATGATCCCAGCCACCTTCATAATTTCTCATAACTTCCTCAACAACCACGAACGGCTGCTAAGTACTTCACTTTGACCTCTGCGCTTTTCTGACTCTATGACAGTTGTGGGGTCCATCTCCTGCTTCGACCATACTACACTTCGTCACCTCGACCTTATATGGTCTTGTTGGCTTTACTTGGCTCCCACAGCTGCCAGTAAAATCCGCTCTGTCCTCCATGCTTGACTTCCGCCGCAAATCTGTCGGTGTCATTGTTCGCCAACCTGTTGAGACCCGACCTCTTTTGGTGCAAACATGTCGCTTGTCGGCATCTTAATTTTTCGACCTTCGACCTTCTTATCCTTCTTTCGATCGCACCTCGATAGCTTCTGCTCGACTACTTGGTTTCGATAGCCAGTCTTCCTTCGCACTAGTGGTCGTCGGAAATCCCTCCTGGTCGACTTCTTATGTTGATCATCTTCGATTGTTTTTCGTAGGCCTCGATGCTCCTGCATCAGTAATGACACCCATATTTCACTTGAATGACAATGATTCCTGATAGAGCCTGGCAAATCATATATGTTGATTATAGCTATAATTATGGCCCTTTATTCATAATGGCTTCATCCAGTTCCAAGGGCCTTATTTTCCTCCCTTGACCATGTTGAATGCATTAAGACCCATCCCTACCACAAAAGACATCATAATAGTATTTGTATTACACCTGTAGGCCAAATATCACCTTTAAAGGACTTGTGTTGTGGGTTGAGGTAATGTTGGTGGGAAATGAACCCTAGAGATCAGTTTACGGTGTGAGGCCCTTATTTATTTTTCTCCCTTGACCATGGTCACGGCCTTAAAACCCATTCCCACTACAAAAAAAGAACTCATCAATCTATGCATATCCCACAAGTATATCGAAGATCCATTTTAAATGTTATATTTTGTTATTTGAGGCATTGATCATGGCCCATTAGCTCAATAATCTTAATTTAGGGCCTATTTACTTCTACTTATCTCCCAGCCATTGTCTTAGATTCATCCCTAGTGCACAAAACATTATATTGGCACGCATATCCTACTCTAAGGGAAATGATATCCTTTACAAAGCATGTTTTAGGTGTTTTGGCCTTACTCATGGCCCTTGGTCACTAGAAGCTTCATATAGGATGTAAGAGCTTTACTTTCCTCTCGCACATATTGGTAAGGTCTTGAGATGCACCATTAATATCCAAGGCTTTATAGGAGCAACTATATTCCACTTGAGGATGATTATTTTCTTTAGAATATGTGTGGTCATTTGAAACATTACAAGCTTCATTTAGATCCTAATCTCATGTTTTACTTCTCTTACAATAGTAAGTCCATAAAACCCATCTCTTATGTGAAAATCATGTTAAGAGCACCCATATTACCAATGGAGGCCAAATATCTCCATTAGAGAGAGTATGCGGAGGTTTGAAGAATCAATCATCTACCATAATCCTGTTGACATGGTTGCTTTGGATTTATGTTCCAAATATATATAGTTTAGAAATTACAAGTGATAATTTGTAATGTTGGTTGTTGTTTAGAAATTAGAAGTAATAACTTGTAATGTTTGTTGTTTAGAAATTACATGTGATTTAAAAAAATTAAGAGTATTTTTTTAAATTACCGACGATGAGTTTCAAAACCCTCGGAAAATTTGATTGGTGATTGGCTTTTCACTCGTCTCAGCTAGACATGGTTTAAAATAACACAGTTTTCTACGCCTACGGGCGAAATTCCCATGCAACTTGAAAATAAAATCGGATGTACAAAAGGTAAATTGGACAATGTGGAGACGAGAGCTTAATTATAGGAAACATTAGATTGGCGGGCAGGATGGTGATGATATCAGTAACAGTGCTATCAGGCTGGGGTAGATAAGTACGTGACCCAACTGCAAATCTCAGCAGCTACACTATGTCTCGGCGGGATACATGGGTTACAGGTGCTCGTGAAGCTGCAGCCACTTTTACATTTTGTCCCACCCAACTTTTCTGCCATTCGTTGAATGTAGCTTGAAATCATCGTCAGTCAAAGCTCATAATTTCGCCCTTTAATTTTCCTCTGATGCGGTAATCGTACACACAACGTCTCCAATTGCTTTCATTGTCATATTTTACTCTCTGGACGTCAGAGCTGACCATAAAATTATAGCTATCTGTTCCTGTTTGTACAAAGTATAGCTCTAGAAGATGGTAAGTGATGAGCACTGTAAGTAACAGTGTAGCGTTGAATGTTGAATGTTGTGGTGGGTGTTTTGCTAATAATTAAATATCAAGTTATTAAATATCAAATAACTTGAGATCCAATAACCCTCAAAACACAAGCCCAACATCAATACTACACTGTTTGATTTATTTATTATTAACCAATTATTCAAGTTACTAAAATACTAATCACTACAGCACTGATCATACTTATAAGCTTAATTCAGTTTACTGTGTTTCATTAATTGTGCTTGGGCTTGCGAGCTCCGAGTTTGTCATTTGAGTAACTTACAGATCTGGAAAATGAACATTAAGAACGTTGACAGTACGAATTGCATTGATACACAGGAGTGGTCTCATCCTGTCACAAGGAAGTAAACTAAAATATTGTCTTTAATAGAGAATTTGTTGACATCATTTCCACGTGATTTTCAAATTATCTTTGAGAAAATATAAGGCCACTTTATTAATGGAAAGGTTTATTGTATGGAGAGCGGCCACTTTATTAATGGAAAGGTTTATTGTAGGGAGAGTAGCCAGTTGTTTGACAGTAGAAACAGTTCAATATGAAGAGAATGTTGTAAAGCTTAATTTTTAATATTATGTAACATGTTTTTTAATTTATAAAAAAATATAAATATAAATGATTGTCAATCATAGTCAAGTATAGTTAATTATGATTAACCATGGTCAATCATAGTAATTCATTGTCAACCAAAGTCAATCATGATTAATCAAAGTAAACCATGGTTGACTAAAGTTATCCATGGTCAACAATGGTCAACCAAAGTCAACCATAGTCAACCATGGTAACCCATAGACAACCATAGTCAACCAAAACCATCCATGGTCAAACAAATTCAACCATGAACATTCAAAGGCAACCATGTTCAACTATTTTCAACCATTCAACCATAGTTAACCATGGTCAACCAAATTCAAGCATCGTCAACCATAGTCAACCACGGTTAATAGTTATATTTAATTATTATATTTATTATTATTCAATTAATATTATGAATTGTGTGACTATAATATTATTTTTAATTATTATATAATAATAAATTCAATATAAGCGAATCAGCCTATATAAGCCATATTATTAATATTAATATGGTTTGCTAGTTGTATGGAGAGCCCCTTTGAGAAAATATAAGGCCACTTTATTAATGGAAAGGTTTATTTTAGGGAGAGTAGCCAACTATTTGACAGTTCAAACAGCTCAATATGGAGAGAATGTTGTAAAGCTTAATTTTTAATATTATGTAACATGTTTTTTAATTTATAAAAAAATATAAATATAAATGATGTAGGTTTATATAAAAAAAATGTAATTATATTGATTTTATCTTAAATTTAAACATATCAGTTATATATAAAAATAATTGTGATGTAATTTTTTATTAATATAAAAAAATTTAAGATAAAAAAATTTAGATTTTATAAAATTAGATTTATATTATTATTAATTTTAAAATCCTCTAAATTTATTTATAAATTGAGATTTAAAATAAATCTATACTAATATTAATTTCAAACCACTCATGATTCTTGATCAAAAATATTCTTTCACTTTCATATATTCACATAATACATTAACTGATACCTTAGATAATTTGTACAATGTGAAACCGAAAGGAAGAAGTTGCCCAATGCCAGTCCTGGGCTATTTAGAAATTGGTCGCGGATATGATAAAACACAACCAAAACATCGTACTTTATCTAGGTAATTAGAGGCAAAACATGAATGTGTTCGCAGCTATAGAAGTCTAACCTCAATTCTTATTTTGCATTGAAATACTGAGAAGAAGATCTTTTCTCAGCCGCTGCAATATGTCTCGGCGGGATATAACTATCACAGGTGCTCGTGGAGCTGCAGCTGCTTTTAGAACAATTTGTCTCACATCTCAGGTATTTATTCATTATGCCTCGAAATCATCGTCACTCGAATTTCATAATTCCGTCATTTAATTCTTTCTGTTTTGATGCAGTAATCGTAGACTGTAGTTAGATCGTCCTTTCCTTCATCGTCATATTTTAGTGTCAGAGGAGGTCAGAACTGACCATACAACTCACTAACCTATATTCTCTCCTATTCCTAGTTGTTTGTACAAGTGATAGTCTAACATACCGGACCATGATTGCCTATTTAAAGATGAGTCTCCCTGTTGTGTTGGCGTACCTAAAAAAAACCTTCGTTTGAAGAAAAAATTCTTTCTGTTTTTCTGTGGTCGTGGGTGCTTTGCAAATACCCAAAAGAGTTTGCAGTCCAGCACAGGGTGCTCACTTCAAGTTGGAATTGGAGAGGGCTGGAACAATAAGAAATTAGGGGTTTGTCTGCTGCCATACTCTTGTAGGCTGCTTGTTTTTTCCTGTAATTGATTGCATTGTTGAAATTTGAACATAACTCATACGTTGTCCTTTTATATTCTAGGGCAAGCAATCGCTGCTGGATATATGTAAATATCAATAGACCCAGTCTATAGACGAGCTTCTCTCTCTGTGCAAGTACGAGCAAAACAATGGATGATGAGAACACCGAAGGCTGTTCACCAGCCATTACTGTGAATGCAGATAACAATATCAAAGTTTGGCGCTATCCCCTCTGAGCTTGCTTAAACCTAAAAATCCTAACACTGTCTTGAAGCCGTCTCATTCACTCATGTCCATTTTGCATGTCTGATCTCCGTCAATATTGGTACATAGACTAATTTTATTCCCATCCAGCTCCAAATTTCTTGTGTCTGTTTCCCCAACATGTTTTCTGTTTCCGCCTGGCCTTATATCATGCATTTCTTGACCTTGCAAGACGTTTTCGTGTCCTTGTAAGACTAGCCATAGAATCTACACTAACCGTAGCCATCTCCATTCATCTCGAAATTCAAATACAGGTTACCGGCTTCGACTGACGATTACTCAGCTTTTGAAGAAGGTTAAAATTACGTATGGAGCTTCAGTTCACTATATTTCGTATCGAAGCTCGGGTTATCATTTCAGTAGTTTACATAACTGGTTGATCAGTTTACCTCAGAACAAATATGTAGTTAGGGGTGTTGACAATGGACCAGTTTTATTGTAACATTTAACCTGTCGCATATATCCTACTGGCCCGGGTTACAGTTTGTTTTAATCCATGTCATTTCCACAATACGCTCATGTTATGCAAAACGATACAGCTACGTAATTTATGAAAATACTTAAAAGTATTTCATACAATTAATGGTTGTTATGTGATATGTACAATGCCAAAGTGAATGGAAGTGGCCTCCACATGCCAGCTATGGGCTATTTAGAATTTGCTTGTTTAAATGATTTGCAATGAAGCATTGGGATTCATTTCATTTCATGTGGACTTGTACATGTGACATACCAAGAACAATAATTTTTCTTTGCTTGGCTCCAAGGCTGATCACCATGTGGATATTTACTTAGATTGTTAATCTTGCAATTTAGAAATTATCTTCAAATTATATTCTTTATAATTTAGGAGATGGACTGTGTAATATTTTTTTTTTTGGGAAGATTAATATTGTATGATTTTCATATTCAATATTTTTCAAAGTGTGGATATTTTATTTTTATTATGCTTGGTATATATAAGTTTAACACTGTTAGCTAGTAATCCAAGCCAAAAAACGTCTCAACAAAATTGAACCAAAGTGAATAGAATAAAATCCATCTAATCCCAATAATCTCAACAACTAACCACCCTATCTTTTACATACATAAACTTATTTATTTCAACATTGGACAGAGTTTTAGAATTTTTATATTATTTTATATACATTATTTTTTACTTTAAAAAATGAATAGAATTAGAATATTAATAGTTGTGCTCACAAATAGAGTTCAGATTTTTTAAATTAACCTGAGCCCATATTTAGGGTTAATTAAATTCGGAGGTTAATTCAATAGTGTCAGGCATCCATGAGCACCTAGCAAAAGCGCCAAAGCTGTTGCCTCCTGCTGCTGTCCTTTGAGTAAAATGGTTTATCAAGCCGCGAGAATGACAAGCGTTATTTCGACTGCAGCGATGGGTAGGGTTCTTTGAAAGATTTATGTATGCAACAATCTGCATTCCGCTCTGGCTGGAATATATACGAGACACTCAACTCGAAATTTTAACAACACTCAAACGCCACGAGGTATTATTTAACGGGATTTTTAAAAGAATTTGCGCTTATTCGTTCAATGCTGCACCCGGCCCTGGTTGGAATGTTCTCCTGACCGTCAATTCAAAATTTATTGACACTGAAAGGGCTATGAAATATAATTTAATGGGTTTTTAAAAAAATTGCACATAAATTTCTTCAATGCTTCACTCGGGGCCGGCTAGGGTTTCGACTGCGGAGGTTCTTGCCATGCTGCAGTTTTGGGTTGTGATTGGGGCTCGAGGATCGTTTTTTGATTACTTATCGATTTGGAGTCAAGCTGGTTCGACTAGAACTAATCTAGTACCAGCCAAATATTAAAAAAAAAAAAAAATGGAAAATAGGGTTTACGATGATTATTAAAATTTGTTCTCTCTGAGTCCGGTTACACTCTGACTGCGTTTTTGGCATTTTGTTGATTCGGCTCCTTTTTTGCTCTAATTTAGGGCTTTTTCTCCGTTATTTTTGGTGGAGTTTGTGTTTCTTTCGCTCGGGCTACTTTTTTTGGCATATTGTGATTCGTTTTCCTCATAACTTATGGTTGTTCTCAGATATTTTTTTGGCATATTGTGATTCGTTTTCCTCATAACTTAGGGTTGTTCTCATATATTTTGTGGCTCCCGAGATAGTGGTTTCCAGGGGTCTCTCCTTTTTCAAGTTTGGGAGGGACAGGTGTGGGTCATCCTTACCAAACTGGTTGACTTTATGGCTTCCCTTCTTCATTTTCAAGGTTTGTCATTTCAATCCTTTTTAGAATATCCTTGTGTTCTGCAAACCGGTTCTATATGGGGTGACGGATAGGGTTCGACGGAGGTTGAAATCGTTCAAAGCTTGGTCTACCTTGTCCAAGTTCGTTATTTCAGAGCATACAAACCTTGATAGAGTGGCAATGCTTGCTGAAAGGGCATTAGTTGGGCGTCTTGAGTATACCTCTGGCTCGAAGGATGAAATTCTTGAATGGATTAGGGTTAATTGGGTGCGAGTCACTGGCATGGCTCCTAAGGTCAATTTGTTGTTGAACCGTTGGATTCTCTTTATCTTCCTAGATGCAGCCATGATGTCCAGGGTTTTGGAAGGTATTTGGCTTTTCAAAGAAGGCTCCTTAATTCTGAAACGATGGCATATTGCATTCGACCCTCTTTCGGAGAAACAAAGATTACAACACCTCTGGATGATGATTCAAGGCCTGCCTATTGAACTTTGGACTGAGGAGATTATTGTCGGCTTGGCAAATTTTGTAGGTCATTTCATCCGTCTTGATAGGAAAACCTTATTTGGCATGGATAGGAGATATGCCAAGGTAATGGTGGAGATTGAAATGGACTCTGGACTTCCGGCTGAAGTTGAGGTTGTTTGGGGTCATAGATGCTGGAAGCAATGACTCGATTTCTTCAGAATCCCATTTCGTTACTTTTCCTATAAGGAAATTGGGAATATCCATGCAAATGCCCAAATACTATGAAGACGGGGTCGGTTCTGGATGATACCCTGGTTTTTTCTACTCCAACTTTCGGTCCTAGTAAGTGTATTCCTACTCCTAAATCTGTTTACTCCGATGTTTCAAAGGATGATATTGCATTGATGGAAGTTGCTGAGAAGGACTTAGATGTTCGTATTGCCTCTCGGGATGTTATTGTGGGTCAAGGGTCTATTAGGCCATCTGTAGGGTGTCCTCCTGTGAATGTTGATAGGGTTAAAACACGTGTTGCTCGCAATCTTTCTTATGATTTAGCTTCTGTTGATGTTGGGGGTGATGTTGGTGCGGCTATTTCTGGGGGTCATGTAAATGGTTCTGAACCACAGGTATCTGATAAGCTTCCCACCCCTTCTGATGCTTCGGGGTCTATGTGTCATAAGGTTCAGGATCCTGTTATTTCTGATATTGAGGGTTTTGTGATGGGGGAAAGATGTGAGTTCAATGTTGATGGGGTTTTAAATACCCTTACCCTAGTGCCTACCTTTTCTAAATCTCTGATTGATGGTTCTGATGTTGTCCCTCTACATGCTATTAAATTTCAAAACGTTATTATTCGGAGGGGTAAGAAGAAGAAAGAGGGGCATAGGGTAATTGATGGTTTGGATTCAATCCCTTCCCTGGTTTCTGATCGTTTGCTGACAGGGGATACTATTTCTTCGTCTGATGAGGGTCTTAGAGCAAAGATACCCTGCGGCACTGGTTCTTAATGTCCTTGTTGTCTTTGAATGTTCGGGGGTTGGGGAAGGTTGCTAGGGAAAAGGCCTTCTCTAAACTTTTTTGTAGCTATTGTCCGGGTATAGTGTTACTTCATGAAACTATGTGTTTGAGTGCTGTGGTGATCTCTAAATTAGGTGACCTTCTTTCCAGTTAGGAAGTTGCGGCTTGTTGTTCCAATGGGCTTTCAAGGGGTTTGGCAATGGCATCGAACCCTACATTGTTTTCTTTCAAAGTTTTTTCTACTCCATGGGGTTTATTGATGAAAGGAACCTGTATTTGTTTGAACTTACAGCTTTACATCCTTAATTGTTATGCTCCATATGATGATAGAAGGAATTTCTGGGAAGCCTTGGCTTTGTTTGGGGTTCTTAATTTATCCAATCTGGTTATTGCAGGCGATTTAAACTTTACAAAATCTTCCTCTGAAATCTGGGGTTCTGTGGCTAGATTGGATCCGATGGCAGACTATTTTATGGATTATTTATGTCAGTATGATCTGGTTGATGTGGTTCAAGCTAAATTAATTCCAACCTGGACAAATGACAGGCAGGGTGATGCAGGTGTCCATAAGAGACTTGATCGGTTTTTGGTGAAGTCTTCTCTTTTAAATAACCTTCAGAAGTCTCGGACATGGGTTCATGAAGTGAAATTTTCCGATCATTGGCCTATTGTCCTTCAATTTGAAGATTATGGACGGAAGGTTTGCTATCCGTTCAAATTTAATAGTTCCTGGCTTATGGAGAATGATTTTTGTGAGATGGTGAAAGATTTTTGGTTAAATGTTGACATTGCGAATCTAAACCTAGTGGATTTTTTCTATCATAAAATGATGAAGCTTAAAGATGAGGTTATTGAATGGATTAAAGTTAGGAAGAAGTCTGATGCTGCAGAGCTGAAAGACTTGGAGCACAGTATTCATAATTCTTTTATAATGAATTTTGATGGCACTTTGAATCAGGAAGATTTTGAAGTTTTGAAGATATATGAGAAAAAAAGGAGGAAATTCTTTTGATGGAAGAAAGGGAGTGGAGATTGAAGAGCCGTGTGGTGTGGATCAAGCATGGGGATAGGAATACTAAGTTTTTCCATGCTTTTGCCTCTGCGAGGAGGAATATGAAAATGATCTGGGATATAAATGATGAAGGTGGAAATTCTATTAAGGGGTTGGAATCATTAAGCTCTGAAGCTTTGAGGTTTTTTGGCAATATTTTCAGAGAAGAAGGTGGCTGTGACCTATTGGATCAAATTCGACTAGATAGACTCTATCCAAGGTGTTTTGATGAAAGGGAAGCTGCGGAGTTGGGGAAAGAGGTTTCATTAGATGAAATAGAGGAAACATTCAAAATTTTTGCCAAGGATAATAGCCCTGGGCGTGATGGCTGGCTGATGGAAATTTATGTGCATTTCTTTGATATTATGGGGAAAGACATCCAGTGTCTTGTGGAATTTACTAGAGTTCATGGGTTTGTTTCTGGAGCTTTAAATTCTACTTTCCTTACTCTAATTCCCAAGAGTAACAAGCCAGTTTCTTTTGGGGAATATCGTCCCATAGCTTTATGTAATCTTATTTGCAAACTTGTTTAAAAAATTATTGCTCAAAGACTGAAGAATGCTCTATCTGCGATCATCACTCCATAACAGTTTGGGTTCTTAGAAGATAGGAAAATCCATGATTCGATTGGTCTTACTCAAGAATTGTTGCATACTATCAAATCTAAGAAGTTAAAGGCTCTAATATTAAAGATGGACTTAGAGAAAGCTTATGACCGTGTCAATTGGACCTTCCTCAGGTTGATTCTGATTCAAATGGGCACTCCTCCTCTTGTGTTAAGCTGGATAATGGCTTGTGTCACAACTCCAAGTATTGCTATATTGGTAAATGGGAATCCTACATCATTCTTTCAGTGTTCTAGAGGAATCAGACAGGGATGCCCACTGTCTCCCCTTTGTTGAGCCCAGAATTGGCCCTTTATAGTCATCATTATTCATCTTTCCTGCCCCTGTCCTACACCATTTATCATGGCAATCAAACCTATTGTCCTTACCTTATTCCCTAATTTACCAAGGTATGGCTGATCATTGTTTTATTTTATTAATGCTTATGATTGTGATAATTAAAGCTGAGTATCTCTCAAATTGTGCTAACATGTTGCGATTTATGAAGGTAGTTGAGACAAATGAATTGCAGGAAGATCGGGGCTGAACAAGTCATAAAGAAAGGGATGTTCGTTCTTTGTAGAAGGTTCCTTGGGGCTTGAATCATCAATCAAAGCACAGCCGTGACAGGGCAGTTGTAACAGACTTCGCTATCTTAAGTATGTTGCTGCTCGAGTCTAGCTGTGAGCTGGAAGGACCGCCACTCTTGGGTCAATTAATAACTCTCTCATATTTGGATGTTTCTGTTCTGCCACGCATTGTAACAGCTAGATTATTTAGGGCGCCTGAAGATTAGAGATCTTCATGGCTACCCAATTATGGGATTAGATGTTACGATTTGTATGTATAAATAGGGGGAGTTGCCTCGACTCAGGGGTTGAACAGCAAACAATTAATTCATTTGTATTAGCAGCCGAGCAAAACGGTGCACTCATTCTTCTGTTAATATAAGGGGTTACTTCTGAGCTAAAGAGTGTGTTGTTCAACCAGTGTCTCTGTGTGAAGACTGGGCCCGTCTTCCACAGAGATTGCTGAGTTAAAATAGGATTTTATCTTTCTTGTTGTGTGATGCTTTGTTCTTTCCTTTGTACGCAGCAACAATATTTATTGTGTGGACTTTTCAGTAAAAGGTTATATTTCTGTGAGATTGGTGAATGGTGTAGAATAACAGTCGACTGAGTAAGGTTTGCTTTATGCATTTCAATTTCTGTTCACACTGCCGTGTTCATCTTACAGCTGAGTCGTGATCCCAGGAGCTCTTACAATTTAGATTTCTTGTTATGTGTTGATTGACTTCCATTCTGCAATTCAATTTCTTAGAACAGTTGCTCCAATCTTTTACAATTGAAATTCTAGATCAATGTTCAGTTTATGCTTTATGATTCCCAGATTGATTAGATCAGACAAGTGATTGTTCTAGAATACGAATGAGATTTCTTTTCTGCAATTGTTGATTAGATCTGATACCATTTCTTATTGATGCATAATAGAGAAGAATTGTAGTATAGCAGTTAGAAGGCAATTGGGATTGCATAGATTCTTGGGATGAACATGGATGATAGAAGATAAAAGTATTCACTTCTAATGGTTTGGTGTTTAAGCATATATTGTGCACTTATCCTTTGAAATAAAAAGACTTTCTCGGGTTGACAATAAATTTCATATGCTCTGTGTGTTTGGTAACAATTTATCTGCATATAGAGTGCTTGACATTTTGGCGCCGTTGCCGGGGAAGGATAAAAATTAAACACTAGTCATTAGTTGCATCTGATAATTGCTTTTAGATAGTCTTTTGTTTGTTTTTGAAATGATCTGCTTCGCATGAATACGAGGAGGGTAAAACGCGATCACCTTCCAACCCCCTAAACCCCACAAATTACTAACAGTGCAGGTGGTTCGGGTCGTGGTCGAGGTCCACCGTTGGGTAGAAGAACATTCATCGACGACCTTGTTGACAGAACTGATTCAGCTGTCAGGGCTCGTCAACAGGAGACTCCTATCAGAAGAGGCCCTGCTGATCCTGGAGCGCCAGCATCAGGATCCACGGTGGAAGATACGGGAGCAGCCGTGATTCCTGCATATACCCCTGCTAAAGAAGGAACAGCTGATTCAGCTGTTACAATTGAAGAATACGCAGCTGTTACAATTGAAGAATACGCAGCTGTTACAACTGAAGAATACGCAGCTGCTACACCTGAAGAATACGCAGCTGTTACAACTGAAGAATACGCAGCTGTTACAACTGAGGTAAGGAATGCAGGAACGAACGAAGAAGAGGATACAGAAGAAAAGATGAATAACAGACATGAGAACGAAGAGGAAGAAGCAGTGGTACAATACCAACATGAAAATAATTCCCTGCCAGAAGAAACTATGGCTACATTACAATTTCCAATACAACAACTAGAAGGGACAGCTCCTATGAAAAACATCTCGCCATCGGTGTTGCCTCGCTTCCATGGCAGGGCGGCAAAAGATCCAGACGAATTCCTTTTTGAATTCGATATCCTCTGTCGTAGCTATGATTATGTCACAGATGCCCAAAAGCTGAAGCTTTTTCCTGCCACCCTGAAGGACAATGCATTACGATGGTTCATGAGCCTTGGGGGAGGACCTGTTGCTAATTGGAATAAGATGAAGCAAGTGTTCCTGGAAAAATATCAAGAATATTGCAACACCAGGGACAAAAGAGAGGAATTATTCAAGATGGTGCAGAAGGAGGATGAAAGCTTGGAGGATTTTGTAGAGAGGCTGCTGTACAATGTGCAGAGAGCTGGGCAGACAAACATGGGTCTAGATGTGCTCAAGATAATCCTGCTTCGAGGGATCAGGGATGATTGTTTAGACATGTTAAATCTGTTAGGAAAGGGAGATATCTTCAAAGAACCTTTTGAGACAATTGTGGAATTATGCAAGAGATACTCCAAGGGATCTTCCAGGCATAATAAGCGGGACAAACGAGATAAGCTGGAACGTGATGTCTTCGACAGAACTCAGAAGTCATCCAATGGGGGAGCTACACGTGCAGAGATAGGCAATCTTCTTGAAAATTTTAAAACAGAAATGATGAGCTCTATCTCTTCGGAGATTGATGTCCTGAAGGCCAAGCAAAGACAGGCAGTGGAGGATCTCACACTAGGTGTGTTCTGTCCCCAATGTAGAAAGACTCATCCACTGAAAGAATGCCCTCTTGACAAAATACAAGTATGTCAGCTATGCGAGCTGAACCATGATATGAAAGAATGTCCCACACTTCCCCAAGTGAAGGATGTTCTGCAGGCATCAACTCCAGAAGTGGAATCAGCCTACTTCATTGCACAGAAGAAACCTTGGCAGCCTCGAAATCAAGGTATGTCTCCAGATTCATTTCCATTTTTGAATAATTTGAACAATTGGAATAATAATATGCAAAATATGAATACAGAATTCCCTTCAAATTATGCTCAGTGGAATCCTTCCCAACCTGCAGTACAAAGTTATAACGCATGGAGTCCTTGGACACAGCCACCACATCAACCTACGTCATGGTCTCCTGGATGGAGGAACTTCCATCCTGGGAACCAGTTTCCTCAACCACCTCCACCTCAGCAGTTACCATATTCTCCTCCATATCCTCAATTTCATCAATATCCTCAATACCCACCTCAGCAGTCGCAGCTGCAGCTGCAGAATAATCTTGTTCCTAATGTACCAATACGGCCTTAGCTGCCTGCCCAACCTAATCCTAACCCAAATAATAAAACAGTCCATCAATTGGAAGCTCTCAATATGCCAGCCTACTCTCTCTCCCCTGTACCTTGTAATGATATTCTCCTACGGTCTGGGAAGATAATAGAACGTGTAATTTCATAAGATATTCCACCTTCTGTGCATGACAAAGGAGAGAGTTCCCAGCATTCATTTGATCCGGTTCCTATTACTGAAGGTGCTGAGCATCCCTCAGATGGGACGGCTGAAACATTAAACGAGAAATCAGATAATACGCAGCCTACCCAGCTGGTAAGGCAACCACCATACCCTGAGA
This sequence comes from Larix kaempferi, assembly GCA_027924585.1. NCBI lineage: Eukaryota > Viridiplantae > Streptophyta > Pinopsida > Pinales > Pinaceae > Larix > Larix kaempferi. Next base: position 1,143,526 of record BSBM01001155.1, on the reverse strand, counting down.
GACTAATGCTGCCAAAAATAGGGGGGCAACCTCAGTTCAATCTCCTAGGAGAGTTGAAGAATCTTTATGTTAATATCCCCCTGTTGCAAGCTCTTCAAGATGTACCTATTTATGCTAGAACTCTTCGGGACCTTTGCACTAAAAGACCAGGAAGGAAGCCCAGAGATCCTCCCACTGTTCATGTCATAGGGAATTTATCTGCTTTAATGATGGGAAAAACCCCTATGACCAAGTATGATGACCCTGGCAATCCTACTGTCACTGTACACATAGGAAAAACGCAGATACCCAACGTACTAGTAGATTTAGGAGCAACGATCAATGTTATAACAATTGAGACTGTAAAGAAGCTCGGATTCACCAATATTAGACCGACCCCTACCATTTTAGAATTGGCAGATAGATCCACCATCAGACCCGAAGGGATTTTAGATGACCTTGTCATCTCAGTAGACTCATGGGAATACCCTGCTGACTTTCTTGTATTACAACCAAAATCACAGCTGGGGGGACACCCATTGATCTTGGGGAGGCCTTGGTTGGCTACAGCTGATGCTTGCATCAGCTGTCGATCGGGGTCTATGACTATATCTGATGGTATGGAAACCAAAAACCTCACCCTGTATACTCCAGCATGGCCGAGTCTAGAAACTGAAACTTCCCTTTGGATAGAACAGGAAGAGGAGGAGGATGTTCAGCCATTATTAACAATAGGGAAGGCACTAACCTTCAAAAACGAAACAGAAGACGATTCCATTAGTAATTTCATTAGTGAACCTGCTTCAGTGGATAAAGACGTTTATCAACTCCTGAACAGCACCCTTGGTAAGGAAGAACAAGAACAGCTTACGGAGGAAACACTAGTCAATGACACAAACATAATCCCAGTTTTGAAAAATTCGAGAAGCATTCCTATTGAGGTAGAGCCTGGAAGAACTTTGAACATCAACCCTGGTCTCTCCTCAGAAGAACAGATGCGCCTAACCAATCTCTTGAAGGAACGTAAGAGGGCATTCGCCTGGGAGTATACAGACATGAAGGGTATCCCTTCCAATCTGTGCACTCATCATAATTATATTAAAAATGACTCCCGACCTATATGTCAACCCCAACGACGCATGAACCCCAATCTGAGGGATATAGTGAAGGAGGAAATCCAGAAACTTTTGGAAGCAGGATTTATCTATCCTATTTCAGATAGTGAGTGGGTCTCCCCACTTGTAATTGTGCCCAAGAAAAATGGTAAATGGAGAGTCTGTGTTGATTATAGGGAGCTGAACAAAGCTACACAAAAGGATCATTTTCCTCTGCCCTTTATTGACCAAGTACTTGACACCCTATTAGGGAAGAAGTTCTTCTCCTTCTTGGATGGGTTCAGTGGGTACAATCAAATTCAGATTGCTCCGGAGGATCAGGATAAGACCACCTTCACTTGCCCCTGGGGAACGTTTGCCTACAGGGTGCTTCCCTTTGGCTTGTGCAATGCACCTGCAATGTTCCAAAGAGCTGTGATTGTCATATTTTCTGAATTGGTTAATGATAGTATGGAAGTCTTTATGGATGATTTTACTCCCTATGGCAAGGATTTTGAGGAAGCACTGGAAAATTTAAAGAAATTTTTAATTCGCTGTGAACAAGCTCGCATCTCATTAAGCACTGAAAAATGCCATATGATGATGAGTGAGGGGGTGGTATTAGGACATTTCATCTCTACCGATGGTATTCAAGTGGATCCTTCAAAAATTAAGGTGATAAAAAATATACCAACTCCTTCAACTCAGAAAGAGGTGCGAATTTTTCTGGGACATGCTGGATATTATAGGAGATTTATAGAAAACTTCTCCAAACTTGCTTCTCCTTTGTTTTCATTGTTAATGAAGGACGCACAGTTTGTGTGGAGTACAGCATGCCAGACAGCATTTGATAAGCTTAAAGAGAAGCTGTCCACAGCCCCTATTCTAAGGGGACCTAATTGGACCATACCTTTCCACATTTCTTCAGATGCTTCTGATACTGCCATTGGAGCAGTACTAGGACAGCAGGATGGTCAAGTACCTTATGCTATCTATTATGTTAGTAAAAACTTAGCCCCTGCTGAACTAAATTATACTGTTACTGAAAAAGAATTCCTTGCTATTGTTTATTCTATTAATAAGTTTCAGCATTACATTACTGGGTATCCTACATTTGTGCACACTGACCACTCTGCCATTAAGTATTTGATGAACAAACCTGTCACTAATGCCAGAGTAACCAGGTGGATTTTATTATTACAGGAATTTGATATTACTATTATAGATAAACCTGGAAAAGAAAATGTTGTTGCTGATTTTTTATCACGATTTACTAAAAGTGATGACAGTTCGCCTGTTGAGGATGCTTTCCCGGATGAACATTTATTTGCACTCTCAGCTCATTCACCCTGGTATGCAGATGTTGCTAATTATTTGGTTGCAGGAAAGCTTCCGCCACATATGTCTAAATGAGAGAAAAGAAAAATTATTCAGCAAAGTGCCAGGTATTGTTGGCTCAAGGGCCATCTCTTGTACACAGGACCCGATCTTGAGATTAGAAGATGTGTAAGGGAAGATGAGATCTTTCATATACTGAAGGCCTGTCATGATGAACCTTGCGGAGGACACTTTGCAGACAAAAGAACAGGGCATAAGGCACTGCGGATGGGCTATTATTGGCCGACATTGTTCAGGGATGCTAAAAGATATGTTCAGTCCTGTGACAGCTGCCAAAGGATGGGCCAACCTAATAAGACAGATCAGATGCCTTTACAGCCCCAAGTGGTACTAGAACCGTTTGATAGATGGGCATTGGACTTTGTTGGCCCTATCAACCCTCCTTCCAGACAGAAGGTTTACATTCTGGTGTGTACAGATTACATGACCAAGTGGGTAGAAGCTGTAGCTTTGGCTAAGGCTAATGACCAGGCGGTGATTGATTTTCTGTACAGTGAAATTTTTACCCGCTTTGGGGTACCAAAGGAAGTAGTTACCGATGGGGGACCGCAATTCATCTCACACCAATTTGAATCCTTGCTCCGGAAGTATCATGTGCAGCATAGGATAACTTCACCTTATCATCCCCAGGCCAATGGTCAGGTGGAAAGTACTAATAAAGTTATTGAAGCAATCCTTACTAAAATAGTTAAAAGCCATCGAAGGGATTGGGCTGACAGGCTTCTAGAAGCACTGTGGGCATATCGCACAACTTGGCGCAACACCACAAGGTTTTCTCCCTATGATCTGGTGTATGGAAAGAGTGCCATCTTTCCAATTGAATTTGAGATCAAGACCTTGAAAACAGCCACCGAAATGAATCTGGATGTAACAGAAGCCCAGAAGAGAAGATTGAATCAATTAAACGAACTGGATGAGAAACAGTTAGCTGTAGTATACCAGACTGTGCTGCTTCAGCAACAGAGATCTAACTGGCATGACCGATTCATCAAAAAGAAAATCTTCCGTGAAGGAGAATGGGCACTATTATACGACTCCAGATTCAAGAAGGATTTTAAAGGAAAATTACACACAAGATGGCTGGGTCCATATTTGGTCGACAGGGTATTTGACAACGGCACTGTTCGCCTGGTTACCATTGATGAAAACCATATACCATTACTTGCTAACGGCCACAGACTGCGACTGTATCGTAAGCCCATTTTGAAAGATGCATTCATTTCACAAATTGCTGCCGATCCAGACTATCAATTGGCACCAGAGCAGGAACTTTTCTCTTCCTTTGCCAAACCTTAAACTGAAAATCGTATTTGCTGTACATAAATAATTTCCTGCTGTAGCGTATAGCTGTTGTTTTTTTTCCTCTTTGCATTTGATCTTTTTGTTTGCTGTCGTTTTTCAAAAATTTTCAGGGAAGCGCCAGGAGAACGACCAGTTTGGGCCCGTTAGACGAAAATCTCCCTATGCCATCCTTGTTTAAAAAAAAAAAAAAAAAAAAAATTTCGGCAGCTGCGACATATTTTTCGGCAGTTGCAACATATTTTCCGGCGGCTGTATATCTTTTCCGGCAGCTGTATATCTTTTTCCAGCAACCACATTATCCTTTTCCCCAGTAGCCATAAAATCCTTTTTCCCGCTTGCCGTCAATCTTTTCCGGCAGCTGCAACCCCATTCCCCGCGGCTGCCACCTCATCTTCCAGTGGCTGCAACCTCATTTACCAACCACTGCCACATCATTTCCTCGCAGCCGTAACCGTTTTCCGCAGCTGCAACATCTTTTTCCGCAGCTGCCACCTCATTTCCCCGCGGCTGCCATCTCATTTCCCAGCGACTGACACCTCATTTCCAGCAGCCGTAATATCCCTTTTTCCGTCGGCCATCAATCCAGCGGTTGCAACATCGGCGGCTCCAACATCGGCGGCTGCAACATTTCACCGTTATTGTTTTCCGTCGACTTTAAAATCCTTTCTCCCGTCAGCTGTAAATCATCCCCGGCAGCCGCAACTTCAATCCAGCGGCTGCAACATCACGTCACAGCGCTGCAACAACTTTTCCCGCTAGCTGTAATCTTTCCCGCCACCGTAAAACTTTTTCGTGACAGCTCTAATTTTCCCCGATACTGTAAATTCTTTTTCCAGCTGTCGTGAATTCTTTTCCGGTGATTGCAACTTCTTTCTCGGTGGCTGCAACATATTTTTTTTTTATGACTGCAACATCTTTTTCGTCGACCGTGCTATCATTTTTTTGGCAACTTGCAGTGGTAACTCCCGTGTTAACAGAAGAATTGTTTCAAACATGCTAATCATGGTGCTGATTCACCTCAATCGTACCGGCGAACTCATCATTCCGACCCCGAGGAAGCGACAGTTTGTGTTTCACCAGCGGAAGAACTTATTGCCTTATCGAAGTCGTCATGATCACACATCCGACTGTGCATGAATTCGGCTCCATGACGTCATCAACTGCATGCTCCACCATTTTCCGCAGCTTTCCGACGCACAGTTTTATGAGGTATGGCTTTCATTTATCACGTGATTAAGCATTGATATCATTTAAACGATATTGGTCGTACCTTCACTCGTACCACCATTATACCTGATTAAACATTTTCCTCGTACGACGTAAACGCTAATAACTGCTACCTTCCCCACTTCGGCATGAAAATTTCAAACACTGTTCTGTGCTCAACTTTCCAAATTTGGTCATTCTCTCAACGTCTCCGCTCAGCGATTCGTGCATCCTTTGTGCTGCAACTTCCATTCTGGGATCCTGTAATCTGTGGAATAACAGTTTCAGTTTGCAGCCAGGACCATGGGGATTCCAGTTCGCCATGAACCTTTCAATACCCGGGAACTCAGATGGAATCCTCAAGTTCTTGCCATCTTTCAAGCTGCCGGCTGGGTCGAATTCTTTGAGCGATTGGATGGATTCGATCGAGATGCAGCCCTGCAATTTGCCTTGAATCTTACCAAAACTCACTCCACGGTGTGGGGGCTGTGTATAGACGTCTCCGAGGTCATTATATCCGAGGTTACAGGAATCCCGATGGTGGGAAAACCTTGGTTTAACCGTCGAGTCCCTGCAACGGTTGCACGAGAACAATTTTTACTTCCAGGGGAGCAAGTTGAAGCATCCAGGAAAGGGATTGCACTGAACTCACTGCCACGGCCATGGGACCAGGTTGCTGTCTTCCTCAAGAAATACATTACCTGCGAAGGTAGATACCAAACTGTGTATAACTCTGAACTTCCTTTGCTTTCTCATCTCCGCCATGGCATTTTGTTGAACATTCCATTTTATTTATTGCACGACTTGCGTCATATGGCAACATTTGTTCAGTCTGCGAAGAACCCACTGTCCTCTCTCACCCACCATGGCCTTATCAAGTTAATTATTGTAAGAACCCTTGCCCAACATAATATAACTTGGGAACAATTTATAACCCGACCACAGCAACCTGTTCCCTTGAGGGTCATCCCATTACAACAATTACAGGTTCCAACACAATAGGAGGACCAGAGTTCCTCCAGTGAAGTTGGGGGGAGGGATGAAATGGGAGAAGAACAGCAATCGGGGGCACAGGCAGGACCATCCGGGGTGGGTAAAACCACAGAGGAAGAACAACCAGGGGCACAGTCAGAGCCATTCGGGGTAGATAAATCCCCAGCACAAGCAGAACCAGTGGGGGATGAAACTGCATTTGAAGGAGAGCAAGGGGAAGCACAAACAGAGCCATTAGGTGACAATGTAGATGAAACCTTCGTGGAAAACCTAGATAACAGGACAACTCCGATAGCAGAAGGTGAAATTGGAGCAGCATCAAATGCTGCAACAATGGAACCTGAAGATGACGGAGCTAGGGCAATGGAAGAAGACATTGAGCTGGTTACAATTGATTCTTCACCTGAGTGGGTAGGAGGAGGAGCTGTGATTGAAGAAGAACAGCATGAGGGGCAAAGAAATATTCCTTTGACCTCAGTTTTTCCTCCCTATATCCCAGCTCCACAGGAGGAAACACCACAAAAGGAAAAATCACAAAAGAAAACGCCACAGAAGAGAAAGAGAGCCACCAATGAATTTGATCTAACAGCACCAATCAGAAGGAAATGAACTCGATCTACCACAGCAGCAGAGGAAGCTAGGAAAAGATGGGCAACCTCAGAGACATAGGTTGAGCCCCCAATCCTTACACCAAGACCGATGGATGCTCCACAAAGGCCAGTGGAGGAAGAACCTGGAATTGAAGGACTTCTATATGAGAATGCAATGCTGAAAGAGGACCTCCAAGCACTTAAAAGGGAGCTGGAAACTTGGAAGGAAAACTGCAGAATGTAGGGTGAAAGAAAAATGTACACACTAATAGAGGTTGCGGACCAAGTGGAGGAATCAGTTCTGCTGGAGCTGGAGAAAAGGATGAGCGAATACTCTGCCCCACCTGTGGAGAAATATTTGAGGAAGCAGGCCATAAAATTCTACTTAGCACTTATTCAGCACAACAGCCTGTGGCCACAGTAGGGAAAGCAGTGGAAAAAGAAGGTGTTGTCACACAAGAACCAACACTTTTAAACATCCTTGCTACAGTGGCCACTTCCCATGATGCAAAAATTATGGAACAGGTAGAAGAAGAACATGGGATGGAGGACGCTCTGGAGATTAATAAGGAATGTATGGTAACCCCAGAATGTTTCCACGATATAGGGATTATAGAGCAGATGGGAGAAGAACTTGGAATGAAGGATGCGCTGGAGCTTATAAAGGAATATGATGAAACCCCAGAATGCTCCCAGGACACAGAAATTTTAGAAGAAGAGATACAAAGGCAGGACAGTGATAAATTGGAACAAGAAGCTGCAACACAAGAACCAGCAAACCTGAATATACTTGTCCAATCTACCAAACAGATGGGGGAAGAACCTGGGACAGAGGAGATTCTGGAGTTTAATGATGAACTCTGGGTTGTAACCCCAGAGGACTCCCATGACACAGAACTCATAGGATAAGAGTTGCAGCAAAAGAAGGATGAAGAGGTAAGCCAGGATGTTGCTACATAAGAACCAACATCCTTGGAAGCTGCAGCAGGAACTCCTGAATTGCAGTTAGAAGATAACCCTAGAGTGGATATCATTCCCGATATACAATGGAGTGAAGATGAACAGGTACAGACACCATGCTCAGGTGACACCGAAATCTTGGAGGAAGGGTTGCATGATGAGAAGGATATCCTATCTCAGCAGCAGAAGGACAAAGAAGACGCTGCTACACAAGAACTAGTGTCTCCAAAATCAATAAAGGTAGCTGCTGAAGAAGGTTTAAAGGATGTTGCTGTTACACAAGAACCAACAACTCTCCTGTTAAAACTAGATGCGCTGGAAGACACTGTCCCACAAGAACCAGTGCTTCCACCTCCTAGAGATGTGATTGAGTTGGATTCAGATTGAGGATTTCCTTTCAACTCCCCCAAGCACAACATAATGAGACTGGAGGAAGATTCCCACTACACCAATTGCATTCCCAGATATTAGCAAGTAGCAGTGGAAGGGAAACAGTGAGGTTGGAAGATACTGGGTTACTCACAGACGCCTTTCAAAAGATGGATAAGGTGCCTGAGTTTCCTACACTTCTTCCTCTCTCCTTGGATAAAGCTCAGTACACGATTCAGATGCAGGTTGTTGCATGAGGACATGCAACAGGATAGTTGGGGGGAGATGTTGAGCCCAGAATTGGCCCTTTTTAGTCATCATTATTCATCTTTCCTGCCCCTGTCCTACACCATTTATCATGGCAATCAAACCTATTGTCCTTACCATATTCCCCAATTTACCAAGGTATGGCTGATCATTGTTTTATTTTATTAATGCTTATGATTGTGATAATTAAAGCTGTGCATCTCTCAAATTGTGCTAACATGTTGCAATTTATGAAGGTAGTTGAGACAAATGAATTGCAGGAAGATCGGGGCTGAACAAGTCATAAAGAAAGGGATGTTCGTTCTTTGTAGAAGGTTCCTTGGGGCTTGAATCATCAATCAAAGCACAGCCGTGACAGGGCAGCTGTAACAGAATTCGCTATCTTAAGTATGTTGCTGCTCGAGTCTAGCTGTGAGCTGGAAGGACCGCCACTCTTGGGTCAATTAATAACTCTCTCATATTTGGATGTTTCTGTTCTGCCACGCATTGTAACAGCTAGATTATTTAGGGCGCCTGAAGATTAGAGATCTTCATGGCTTCCCAATTATGGGATTAGATGTTACGATTTGTATGTATAAATAGGGGGAGTTGCCTCGACTCAGGGGTTGAACAGCAAACAATTAATTCATTTGTATTAGCAGCCGAGCAAAACTGTGCACTCATTCTTCTGTTAATATAAGGGGTTACTTCTGAGCTAAAGAGTGTGTTGTTCAACCAGCGTTTCTGTGTGAAGACTGGGCTCGTCTTCAACAGAGATTGCTGAGTTAAAATAGGATTTTATCTTTCTTGTTGTGTGATGCTTTTTTCTTTCCTTTGTACGCAACAGCAATATTTATTGTGTGGACTTTTCAGTAAAAGGTTATATTTCTGTGAGATTGGTGAATGGTGTAGAATAACAGTCGACTGAGTAAGGTTTGCTTTATGCATTTCAATTTATGTTCACACTGCCGTGTTCATCTTACAGCTGAGTCGTGATCCCAGGAGCTCTTACAATTTAGCTTTCTTGTTATGTGTTGATTGACTTCCATTCTGCAATTCAATTTCTTAGAACAGTTGCTCCAATCTTTTACAATTGAAATTCTAGATCAATGTTCAGTTTATGCTTTATGATTCCCAGATTGATTAGATCAGACAAGTGATTGTTCTAGAATACGAATGAGATTTCTTTTCTGCAATTGTTGATTAGATCTGATACCATTTCTTATTGATGCATAATAGAGAAGAATTGTAGTATAGCAGTTAGAAGGCAATTGGGATTGCATAGATTCTTGGGATGAACATGGATGATAGAAGATAAAAGTATTCACTTCTAATGGTTTGGTGTTTAAGCATATATTGTGCACTTATCCTTTGAAATAAAAAGACTTTCTCGGGTTGACAATAAATTTCATATGCTCTGTGTGTTTGGTAACAATTTATCTGCATATAGAGTGCTTGACACCCTTCTTTTCCTCCTGATCATTGTTGGTCTCAGTAGATTAGTTCAACAGGCTAAAGAGATGGGGCTGATTAAAGGTATCAAGATGGGCGATGGGTGTTTTCTATCACACCTCCTTTTTGTTGATGATGTGCTACTTGCTGGTATTGATTCTATTACAGAATGGAGAGTCTTTTCAAATATTATCAACTTTTTCTGTAAGGTTTCTGGGATGAAGGTCAGCATTTCAAAATCATGTTTCTATCAATATAATGTGGATGCTGGGAGAAGAAGTGAAATTGAATCTTTATTACCTTATAAATGTCAAGATCTTGCTGATGGTCTGAAATATTTAGGTTTTATTTTAAAACCTAATGCATATAAAGTTAATGATTGGAGGTGGATTATTCGAAAGTTTGAAAGTCGAATTGATCACTGGACTTTTTGGTTTCCCTCATCTGGAGGTAGACTTGTCTTAGTTAAAGCGGTTCTGTCGAGCATACCAGTTTTTTGGCTATCCCTATTAGAGATTCCAGTCTACATTCTAAATGTGCTCAGAAATCTCATCTTCAGATTTCTTTGGTCTGGTAAAGTTGAAGGCTCTAATCTTGTGATGGTTAGATGGGAGATTCTAGCCCGTCCAGAAACGTTTGGGGGCTGGGGCATAAAAGACATCATCATTTTCAAAAAAACACTTAGGCTGAAGAGTCTATGGCGAGGTTTATTCAGTGATACCCTATGGTCAAAGGTTCTCCACCATAAATATATTAAGATAGATTTAATTAGCTGGTTGAGGAAACCAAAGTCGGTCTCTGGTAAGATGTCTCCAGTTTGGAGAGGCTTTCTGAAGGTCTACGATTGGATTGCCAAAGACATTTGCTGGCAGGTTGGGGATGGCAGCTGTATCTTCATTGGAGTGGATCCTATTCTTGGTATGGAGGAAGCCTTTAGGCTTTTTGATAGTCTGATTTCTCTGTTGAATGCTAAGGGGTTCTCAACTTTAAATGAAGTTCATAAATTCGATCTCAACTATCGATCTGGTGATATTTGGTTAAATGCTTCGAAGTTGGAACTCTCTGGCCAACACTCTCATGAATGGGATCTTTATGTCTTGGCTTTGAGAAAGGCAGGTATTTTTATTTTTGTGAACCCTGATAAATTATTATGGGCTGGCAATACAAAAGATGGGTTTGTTTCTACGAAATCTGCATATGACAGAATTATTCAAGATGTTTGCATTTATCCAAGACAATGGTGGTATTCGAAAATATGGAAATGGTCTATTCCATTGAATGTGAAATGTTTTTTATGGCATGTACTCAACGACAGCCTTAAGACATGGGAAAATCTCCTCAAGCATGGCTGGAATGGACCGAATTGGTGTTGTTTGTGCAAGTTATGCTCTGAATCTTTAGACCATCTATTTGTGAAGTGTTTCTTTATGCAAGAAATTTGGTCTTTATGCTGTAAAGAATTAAACTTGAACATGGTCTAGGATGATTTGTACTTTAGCTCTGGATTGCTCAATTGGGTCAGGGATTTTAAAAGACCTCTGTTCCTACCTATTTTTGTTTCCTAGATTATCTGGTTTGCTAGAAATGAAATGATTTTTCAGAACAAGGTGCCAGCTGTGGTTCTTTGTGCAAATACTGTTATTAGAATGTTACAGTGTTATCCAGAGGAAGAGTATTGCAAGAAAAAAGTGACTGAGAGCCATTTCTCCTTCATGTTCTCTTAGCCTATTTTATTTTTTGATGGAGCTGCTCAAGCAGGTATGTGTGCTACAGAGGGTGTCATTTATCTTAATGAAGATCATTACTTTACTCTTGGTCTAAATGGTGGCAGTGGTTCTAACATGAAGGCAGAGTTGTTGATTTTATGGGTTGTTTTAAAAGTGGCGAATATATTTGATTTGGTAAACCTCAAAGTTTTTGGGGATTCCCGGGTGACTATCAAATGGGCCACTAATGATTTCAATCTGAATATTATTGCTCGCAGGAATTGGTGTCTTCGTACACATCATGAGATTAAAAAACAAGATCATATTTCATTTGAGCATATATTCAGAGCACACAATTCTCTTGCAGATAAACTCTCTAAAGAAGCTTTTGATGGGTCAGAAGGAACCTTGTTTTGGGAAGAATGGATGGATTCCTGTTTGTTGGACAGGGGTAACTTATTTTTCTTTTAGGTTGAGTTCCTATATTGGACTGATGTATACCTTTTTGTGAAGGATTTTGATGGTTGATATTTTGTATAGCAGTAAAGCTGTTGCTTACTCTCGAGATCAAGATCTTGATATGATATCTCGCATCTTTCAGTCTTCTCGATCTATCTTTGTACTATTTGATTCGACATGAATAGCAATAGTATGATTTTTTTCTGATGGAAAAAAAATGCTTCACTCGGCTCTGGCTGGAATGTTCACTGGATGCTCAATCTGAAATTGGACAGTCAAAGGCCATCGGTTCTATTAAAAATAATATGCTTAATTTCGTTAAAAATCCATTTATTAAATTCGTTCCTGAACTCTAATGGCCAGATAATGCATATATATTTATATATGGGTTTCGCACCTGATTTTCCTACAAGATAGAAGCATAAATGCAAAATATAGTTGTTGGTGGACTTCAATTGCAATATATATATATATATATATATATATATATATATATATATTACAACTGATTTTTTTCCTACCTTGATAGAAGCAGAAATCGAAAATAAAATACAGCATGACTGGGATAAAATTTGTGTGTTCAAAAGAATTATGGTCGATCTACTGATTTACTATTCTTTTTCATTTCATTCACCGTAACTGCAAAACTTCTGAACGAACAGAGTGAATATTGTGTCTCGGAAATGAAATGTGTGCCGTGATAAGAGGAGGGGCATTCCCAACTAAATTATTTGCATGCATGATGAAGAAAATATATTACCGCCTAGCTACATGAGATACATACTACTATTAGATGTGAACTGGACTTCTTTCATCAATTTTCTGAAACAAGTTGCTGCGTTTTTATGTTTATTTATATAGAATTTATCATCAATATTTAAACACTTCTACATACTAAAATCTTAACTTAGCTCATGCTTTATGCTTTAAGTTTTATGGTTTATGTTAATGCCCTATGCTGTAACTGAACTTAGCTTTACTTTTAGTAATATAAACAAAAGGGGGAGTTAATTTTTTTTCTAATACTTCCCTTAATTACTACCTACTATCTAATTGCTACTAAAACATTTTGCCTCAAAGGTCTTTGATCAAAACAAAATGCATGCTGGTCTATGTATCAACTAGGCTTACAAAACATCTTCATCAGTGCTATATGCTGATGCAGCTTCTTCTTGTACTTTTTGCTCCAAACTTTGAAGTTTTCAATGTTCTTTTCAATTTCTTCATCCGTGACTCTAAACTAGAAAAAAAGAGCTTTTCCTTTATCTTTATACCATATAAATCCAAAACATGTTATCCACTTAACCTTTTAAAATACCACCCCCACTTCACTTAAAAAGGACTTCCTTTAAAATAAGGATGTGGCAAAAGATACTTTTTATCTTCCTTTTTAAAAAAAACTTCAAAAAAGCAACTTGCATTAAAATACTCACTTAAAACCATATATATTGGCTATGAAAACTGCATAATTTGGGTTCCAAGAGGGTATTTGAGGGTGCTGAATCTATTTAGGATTCAAAAATACAATTTAAACACTAGAAATTTGGATTTTAGCAACAAAAAAAAATACCGGATTTGATAAAAAATCAAAACCAACAGTAAAGTCGAAAAATTAGAATAAATACTACAGAAAAAATACATAATGAAAAAATCTAGTACTAAAGTAGACTGTAAAATACGGAAGTAGAGTGCTGACATATAATAATGGTGTACTCTAAATATTCTACCTTTGCAACCTTTTCCAAGCATATTTTTCATCTTATTTTGTTGCAAGTCATGTTGGAAATCTTTAAAAAATATTAGAATCACATATATTAGATATGGAAATTGCATAATTTGGTTGTTATTGGGGTATTAGAGAGCGTTGAATCTATTTATGGATTAAAAAATTCCAAAATTTGGATTTTACCAAAGTTTTTTACCAGATTCCCACCAAAACCTACCATTAAATCCAAAACCTAGATAAAATAGACTACTCATCTTTTCCTTATCTAATTGTTTTCTACCAATATTCATATTCTAATTATGCTACTATGCCTAAAATAGTCTCTGGATCTCCTCTAAAAAAATCATTTCTTGCTTTGGGTTTGTTTTGAAAATAAAGCCATGACTTACTCGTGGCTCTCAACGACGACTTCTCCAACGAGATTTATTTATTTATATTAATTAATTAAATTTTATTATTTATATTTTTCTTCATAAATAATTTTTTAATAATAAAAAATTACCAATTATTTTCCACGTGGTCATCCAGGAACACAACGATGTTTTTAAAATTGATTGATAAATCGACTAATTTTATAAATAAAGTTGTGCCTCTTTCACTGAAAAGAAATATAGTTGTGCCTCTTACTAATCATTTCATCAATAACAAATTATATTAAGTGTAAAGAATTTAATTGGTTAAATCAAAGACATTAAAGGATTCTTAACATCATATAACGTCATAAAAATTCAATCCAAGCCATATCAGAGATTATAATCACTTTTAAAGGATAATTATTCTTAATCACACTTAACTAGTAATTAAGTTATTAATTGCGACACTTAACGACACTTAGTGTGCAAATGACGACACTTATCACAAATCCAATTGTTTAAAAAATAACCATCAATTATCAATCACAATGGATTAATAACATATAATTACATTTAAATAAGGCCTAATTACCAAAATTACAATAATTAATCATTGTAATTACGAAAGAGAGTCCACGATATTAGTTAACTAGTTTTCCAATACAAGCAGCTAGTCTTGCAAAAAATCAACTTGTAACCATGCCATTAAACCCGAAATAAATCATATATCCATTAACAACATACTTGAGCATGCACCTACATCCAATTAAAGGTTTATTTGTATATACTTCCAATTGCACATAAGGTGATATTTTCCATCATCTCCAATGGAACTAGTTAACATTTACCAAAATGAAATGCATCAATAAACCAAAATGAAATGCATTGATCAATAAGTAAAGGATCATGCCCGATAAGTATAAACTGATAGCACAATAACATGTTAGAAACATAGCACATGTCTATACCATTATGTTTTTACGAAAACATAGATTTCAATCCACAACTAGTAATCAATTTTCACTGCAATGTACCTAGTTTCCAATTTAATGTTCCAAAGTTCCAATAAAAAGAAATATATGACTATTGTATCTCATGGAAAATGTATTAGGGATCACCTATAGTCATATGGATGTATCTTTCCTCCCATATACATTCCATTAAATATTTCACAAAACTAACTAATTCTACTCATCTGAATTGACTAGTAATTCTAGGATTTGCTAGAATAATTAAATCCATGGCTCATAGAATCTTTCAAATGCCCTTAAAAATATAAATAAAATGTTGTATAATTCATAACAGATTTATATCTCATTCGAACATTTTGTCAAAAACTTCATATGCATCGCCACAAATCTACTCAAAACAATTCCATTGAAGGGGATAGAAATTGGAAATTGATCTAGAATTTGGTAGAAATTTCTCAAACACTATAAAGAATTTTTCCCTTCAAATTATCACACACATTTAAAGTGTATTTATCAAACATAATCATAAAAATAACACTCATGAATTTTTGCAAACACTTCATGTGGCAAATCTCCAAACTATGCAAAACAATCCAATCGAAGAACTAGTTTTAAAATAAAAGGTAGAAGCATCAAAGAGAAGTGTCTTAAACCATTATGAGAATATTATACCATAAAATACACATTATATAATGAACAATATCAGAAATATCATTTCTATAATAGAGGTTCCAAAAAATCATTTCCTCAAACAATTTGTGCACAAAATCCCAAAAACTAGTTTCCAATTCCTGCTCAAAATTTATTTGCATAAATAGATTGAATTCCATGATAAACTTCTTCCACAAATAGCTCATACATTTCATAAAAAAATTCATGTGAGTCCAAAAATAAATCATATCATATCCAAATAAATTAAATAAGCATTCAATATAAAGCACTTATCTCTGCCAAATTCGCAACCAAAATCGATTGTTCCACATTCCACCCAGTCGTAGACACAATGCAAGCCAAAAATCACTTTTCAGTGGTCACCCCTGAGCAAGAACCATGATTCCACAAGCAAGAGAGCACTCAACCACAAATTCTCTCAATAAATTAGTCCAACCACAACCCAATGGCAAGTGTCGCATATAATTCCACTCAATGGCAATTCCAGTGGCTCGAGGACAACATTCGAACCACAACCCAATGGCACGTAGCACTTCCAATCCAAAGAAAATTCCAGTGGATCCAGGACAAACTCAAATCCAAGGAAGTGGACCTCACCCTTGCTACCAAACGAGGATCTCCAGAGGCAATACACAACATTGTCCAACCTCAAATCCAATGGTAGTGGACCTCACCTCTGCTTCCAATATAGGATCTTTAGAGGCAGTTCTAGGACATACACTAGTGGCTCCAAAGTAACTCATATTGGGAATAGGATCAATAATGATGCAATGACTAGCAAGGATCTCATACCAAGAACAACAAAATCGAACCATAAGTGCCAAAAACAAGCGCAAGAGAAAAAGAATGAATCAACACACAAGTGTGACTAGACAACAAAAGAAAATTGAATTCCTTCATGAGCAATTCGAATTGGGAGAGAGGGAGACAAAAGGGATGAGTTACATTCCAAAAATAAAATAAAAAATGAGTTACACATGAGTTGGCTACACCAAGAGACACACTAACCTAACTCAAGAGGGTGCACTAGGTGAGAGAGAGAGAGAGAGAGATACTCTAACACTGATAAAAAATAATCCTAGAATAAATGAAACCGAGTAACATAACACATAATGTTACATAATTCAAGAGGGCCCACAAAAATAGACACAAACACAAATGTAACACTTTTCCCACAACCACTTTCTCATAACATCATGGTTCCTCATACTCTCTTTTGTGGCATCAGACGATTCGATTGTTTTAATTCATTAATTAATAATAATAACATAATAATAATAATGTGAAAACCATAGTCCAGGCACCTTGTGCCACTATGTCCAACATAAAAACAATAATAATATGTTGAGAGGCTAAACCAAAGGGTATTACATCTCCCTCACCTTAAAACATGCATCGTCACCGATGTATATTACATACATTCCTTTAAAAAAGGATAACAGACATGCCCATACATGCCTCATAAATATAACATCTTTCTAACCACAATTTTTCCCACTACCACCTATTTTCATGTCCATCTCCACTACCCATGGGAGAACCAAGACTAGTAGAATGGACTCAAGGAAGCAAGGGTTGATCTTCAATCCTCATGAAAGGGTCTTGAAACCTCTTTACAAGGCCTTCAAACTTAAACAAGGATACATGCACCTGAAAATCATATTTCAATCACTCATATGATTAACATCGGGTATATAATATGTGATACATATTCTTCTACAGAGATACTTTTTGTGTTCCAACAAACACACAATTAGCAGAAAACATGTATATATATTGTTCATCTAGATACATAAAATACATCTTCAAGATACATGATACATGAAATAAATCACACTAATTACATTAATATATACAAGGTACATGAGATATAGATACTGTTGAAATATTGTAACTTCTAAAAATATTATAATTGTACTTAATTATTCCAGAGATGTTTCATTCCTCCGAAGAGACTCTATTGTATATTCGGAGATGTTTATTCCTCCTAGAAAGTGTGGAAACTAGGGTTATTAGATCTTCCATGTGAGGTCAACTCTGAGTGAGCTATTTAGGGGTTATTAGACTCTCTTAGGAGAGGTCAATCCCATTAGGGTGAAAAGTCAATTAGAACACGAGTATATATAGAGGAGGTGTGTTACTCATTATATCATTCATTCACTCACTTGTGATTAGCGCATAGGAGAGAGAGAGATCTGCATAGGAGGAGAAGGAGCTCTTGTTGAGGACTACATCTTGTATTGGGTTAATTATCTATATTGAGGAAAGATTTGCTGGGTTTTCTACCCCACGAGGGTTTCCCAGGGTAAATCTTTGTCTATATTGTGATTGTGTTTCTTTCAGTAATCTTGCTTGTGAAATTAGGCTAAAATTAGCATGGTATCAGAGCTAGCTTGAATAGGACATCTTTCACAAGGTGAAAATACCTCTCTCTCCTCCTCCGGTGAAAATTAGGGCTTCTGCAAAAGTTGGAATTTTTGGATTCTGATTGCATGGCTCGATAGCCCTCCTCAAAATCGATGTTTTGAGCCCTAGATCGAACTTTTTGAGTGGGTAGAACTCCAGGGAAGTCAAACCCTAGTTTGGGTTTTGGACCAACAAACCAAAAAAACCAGTAAACCAGAAAAGTGCACACCTATGCACCAGTGAACCAGAAAAGCTGCAAACTTGTGCACTAGAAAACCAGAAAACTAGAAATTCTGTTGCAGATCCGGAAGGTGAAAAGTTGAAGTTTCGAGAAGCAGAGTACACTAGTAATCTCAAATCAATCAAGCTCATCTCCTGGTAAGTACTATTCTATCTTTTGAGAAACTTCAATCTCTGTGACCTCCTGGATAAGATGGCTCTAAGCACTAATCTTGAAGACAAGCTAGAGGGTATAGAGAATTTTCGGGCATGGAAATACAGAATTGGTCTCATTCTTGAAGAGAATGATCTTGTCCAATATATCAAATATGAGGTTGCAGAATCTGCGGAAGATGAAGCCAAAGAGAAGTATATGAAGGACTTGATTAGGGCAAAGAGAATCATTGCTTATTCTATCAAAGACCACTTGATTCCCCAAGTGACATCCAAGAAGACTCCAAAGGAAATGTATGATTCCCTTTCCAGAATGTATGAAGGAAAGAACATCAATAGGAAGATGAACGTCATAGCTCAATTGAAGAGCACCAAGATGAATCAAGGAGAATCCATTCAAGATTATTTCTCAAGGGTTTCCCAGTTCAAGGAACAACTAGATGCCATTGGAGATACCCTTGATGAAGATGAACTAGTCAGTCATGACTGCTCTAAATAGTCTCACTAGACCTTGGGAGTCATTCATCCAAACCATGTGTGCTAGAAAAGAAAGCATGAAGTTTGATGTCGTATGAGAAGATTGAATTCAAGAAGAAGCTAGTGTTTCCAACAGAGAAGCCCTACTCAAAGAAGGTGACCAAGCCTTGGCCACCCACACCAAGAGAAGAAGGAATAAATCCTACTTCGAGAAGGATAGTCACAAGGAGTCTCAACCTCCACAAAGATTTCAGAACAAAAGGGGAACTAATCAAGGAAGAGATTACTCCCAATTCCAATGTTTCATTTGTCACAAAATAGGACACATTGCTAAGGATTATCCTTCAAAGAAGAAAAAGGGTTTCCCTCACAAAAGACATCAAGCTCACCTAACAGAAGATGATAGTGAAGAAGAAGAAGAAGATGAAAGGCCTAAGAAGAAAAGAGCTAGAATAGAAGAAGAAGATGCAGAAGATTATGTTCTATTCTCTGCACTCTCTAGGTCTGTAACACCTGGAGAAGATACATAGCTTAATGATAGTGTTGCTTCAAAGCACATGACAGGTCAAAAGAAAACTCTTGCAAAACTTGAAGAGAATACCTCTCCACAGAAAGTATCTTTAGGAGATGACTATCAATATCCCATCAAGGGAATTCGTGAAGCAAGCTACAAGCTTGATTCTGGAACTCCATTGAAGATGAAGGACATATTATATGTACTAGGTTTGAAGAAGAACTTACCTTCTATCTCAACTCTAGATAAGAAAGGTTATAGGGTTGCATTTATAGATGGACAAATACTCATGTGGTCCAAAGGAAAATCAATTGAGGATGCAATTGTTATTGGTGAAGAGGAAGGAGGTCTATACAAACTCAAGGGTCATCCAGAAGCTTCCCTTGTTCATGAAGCCACTAGCCCTGGTGCGCTATGGCATATGAGGCTTGCTCACATTAAATACAAAGCACTACCTCATGTGAGTAAAGTAGTCATAGGACTACCAGATTTGAAGATTGATCATGATGGCACATGCAAAGGATGTGCAAAAGGGAAGAATATCAAGAACCCGTTTCCAAAGAGTGAAACAAAGACTAAAAGTATTTTGAAATTGATTCATTTAGATGTATGTGGACCAATGCCCTCCACATCCTTGAGTGGATATGAATACTACCTTACATTTATAGATGACTACTCCAGAAAGACTTGGATATACTTTCTAAAAGAAAAGAATTAAGTCTTTGGAAAATTCAAGGAGTTCAAAGCCTTGATAGAAAATCATTCAGAAAAGAAGATCAAAATACTGAGGACAGATAATGGTGGAGAATACACTTCAAATGATTTTGAAGTCTTTTGTAAAGAAGCTGGAATCAAGAGGGAATTAACCACTCCCTACAATCCTGAACAAAATGGTGTTGCGGAAAGAAATAATAGAACCATTACAGAAGTAGTAAATACAATGATACATGATCAAGATCTACCTATGTATCTATGGGTTGAAGCAGCCAGGACAACAGTCTATGTGCAGAATAGACTATCTCATAATGCTCTTGAATTCAAGTCCCGAGAAGAAGTGTTTACAGGGAAGAAGCCTGAGGTAAGCCATCTCAAGATATTTGGATGCCCAATATATATTCATGTTCTAAAAGAAAAGAGAACCAAGCTAGATCCTTCTGGAAAGAAGGGAATATTTGTTGGATATTGTGAAGCATCCAAAGCATTCAGAATATACATCCCAGGATTCCACCATATGGAGATTAGTAGGGATGTGACATTTGATGAAGAGGCAACTATCAAGAAATCTAGGAAGTGCCAGTATGAAGAAGTATATGAAGACGATGCACCTCCCAGAATTGCATAGACTGTACCCATCCCTGAAGATGTAACACCTGAAGACCATGATATGATAGAACCACAAGAACCCCCCATCACAAACATATCAAGAAAGAGAAAGCCAGCATGGGAAAGAGACATTATTCTAGGAGCATAAAAGTATGGAGCTCTTGAAGGCTCTACTAGAGTGAGCAAGAAACCAAAGTCATTTTCCAACTATATGGCTTTGATGTTTGATCTTGTAGATCAAGAACCCACCAGTTATGAAGAGGAATCTCATAAGAAAGAGTGGGTAGAGGCAATGACAGAGGAGTACCAGTCAATAATGAAGAATGATGTTTGGGATATAGTTCCCAAGCCAAAGGACAAAAGTGTGGTATCCTCCAAATGGATATACAAGATAAAGCATGCTACGGATGGTAGCATTGAAAGGTATAAGGAAATATTTGTGGCTAGAGGATTCTCTCAGAAAGAGAGAATTGACTATGAAGAGACATTTGCACCAGTTGTAAGGTACACTTCCATTAGAACCATCATGGCACTTGCATCCATGATGAAGTGGGAATTACACCGGATGGATGTGAAGATAGCTTTCCTGAATGGTGTGATTGAGGAGGAAGTGTACATAGAACAACCACAAGGTTTTGAGGTTGAATATGGAAGAACCCATGTGTAAGGCTTTGTATGGGTTGAAGCAAGCTCCCAGAGCTTGGTATGGAAGAATTGACAGTTTCTTTACAAGCTTGGGCTTTACCAAAAGTAAAGCTGATCCTAATCTTTATCTCAAGGTTATGGATGATGAACCTGTCATATTGTTGCTATATGTGGATGATATATTTTTGACAAGAAATGAGAAACAGATTATCGAGTGCAAGAAGAAGCTCTCTTTAGAGTTTGAGATGAAATATCTTTGGTTGATGCATTAATTCCTAGGTCTAGAAGTATGGAAATGCCCAGAAGGAATTTTTCTCAACCAGGGAAAGTATGCTATGGAAATATTGAAAAGATTTGATATGTTGGAATGCAAAGTCATGGCCACTCCCATGGATTCCAACTTGAAGTTGTTAGCTGATGACTCTTCAGAGTTACTAGATATGAATTTGTATAGATAGATTATTGGGTCATTGATGTATATGACAAATACCAGGCTAGATATATGCTTTGTTGTGAACACCTTGAGTCAATACCTAGTGGAACCTAGGCATGTACACCTTATCGCTGCAAAGCATGTGATGAGGTAACTAAAAGGTATGATAAATTTTGGTCTATGTTATTGTGGAGATCATGACTTCAGATTGTATGGATACACAGATCCTGATTGGGTAGGTAGTGTATCAAACAAGAAGAGCACATTGGGTGGATGTTATTGTCTGGGATCTGCCATGATCTCGTCGTTTAGCAGGAAGCAGTTTAGTGTGGCTCTCAGCACAGCTGAAGCAGAATATATAACTGCTTGCTCTACTAGTTGTGAAGCGATATGGCTTTAGAAGCTGTTATCAGAATTGTTTGAATTAGAGATGGACCCCACTGTGATCCTGTGTGACAACTAGAGTTGTATCAAGATGACAGAGAATCCGGTATTCCATGATAATTCAAAGCACATAGAGATCCGATATTTCTATATACGAGATATGGTGCAGAAATGAGATACCAAGCTCGAGTATGTGAGCATTGACGAACAAGTTGCTGATATATTGATCAAACATATATCTCGAGTAAAGTTTGAGTATTTCCGAGACAAGCTTGGTGTAGTTCAGAAGGACCTTCCTTGAGGGGGGGAGTAATATGGTCGCTGATGATGAGATTGCCTGCATCGACAGTAAGGTCGATGATGTGGATACATGTATCAATGATGTGGATACCTATATTGATGATATTGATGATAAGGTCGATAAACTTTATGGACATGATAGGACTACATCGTCCCTGAACGTTTGGTTCAAAATGTACACGATAGGACTGCATCGTTCCTGAACGTTTGGTTCAAAATGTACATGATAGGACTGCATCGTCCTTGAACGTTTGGTTCAAAATGTACATGATAGGACTACATCGTCCCTGAGCGCTTGGTTCAAAACGTATGTGATTGTACTAATCATCCTTAGACAGTAAATCCAGTAATTCCTAAAGGAAGGATAGTCTTAAATGTAATTGTGATTGGACTAATCATTCTTAGACAGTAAATCTAGTAATTCCGAAAGGAAGGATAGTTTTAAATGTGATTGTGTTTGGACTAATCATCCTTAGACAGTAAATCCAGTAATTCCGAAAGGAAGGATAGTCTTAAATCTGATTGTGCTTGGACTAATCATCCTTAGACAGTAAATCTAGTAATTATGAAAGGAAGGATAGTCTTAAATGTGATTGCGCTTGGACTAATCATCCTCAGACAGTAAATCTAGTAATTCTGAAAGGAAGGATAGTCTTAAATGTGATTTTGATTGGACTAATCAGCCTTAGACAGTAAATCCAGTAATTCTGAAAGGAAGGATAGTCTTAAATGTGATTGAGATTGGATTAATCATCCTTAGATAGTAAATCTAGTAATTCCAAAAGGAAGGATAGTTTTAAACATGATTGTGATGACATTGATCCCGTAATTCCGAAAGGAAGGATCATGTGTATTGCAAAGTATGCTACTATGATGTTGTTGATCAAGAGGATCCAGATGTTGATGCTATTGATCGAGAGGATCCAGATGTTGATGATGTTGATCAAGAGGATCCATATGTTGATGATGTTGATCGAGAGATCGAGATGATGATGTTGTTGTAGTTGTTCTAGTACTGCAGAAGATGAAGATCCAGTATTGAAGATCTTATTAATGTTCCAGTAACTGCTTCAGTTACTGATGATGTATGAAGAAAGCTTCCAATGATTTATAGATGTATAATATGCTATGTAGTTTTCGACTCCTTGCC
Source organism: Larix kaempferi (assembly GCA_027924585.1). Lineage (NCBI taxonomy): Eukaryota > Viridiplantae > Streptophyta > Pinopsida > Pinales > Pinaceae > Larix > Larix kaempferi. Next base: position 1,120,025 of record BSBM01001155.1, on the reverse strand, counting down.
CTTGCAGATGTTGTTATAATATCCTTCTCATTAAGGGGGAGTGTTGAAATATTGTAACTTCTACGAATATTATAATTGTACTTTATTATTCCGGAGATGTTTCATTCCTCCGAAGATACTCTATTGTATATCCAGAAATCTTTATTCCTTTGAGAAAGTGTGGTAACTAGGGTTATTATATCTCCCATGTGAGATCGGCCCTGAGTGAGCTGTTTAGGGGTTATTAGACTCTCTTAGGAGAGGTAGGCCCCATTAGGGTGAAAAGTCAGTTAGAACACAAGTATAAATAGAGGAGGTGTGTTCCTCATTTATACCATTCATTCACTCACTTGTGATTGGCACATAGGAGAGAGAGAGATCTGCATAGGAGGAGAAGGAGCTCTTATTGAGGACTACATTTTGTATTGGGTTGATTATCTATATTGAGGAAAGCTTTGCTGGGTTTTCTACCCCATGAGGGTTTCCTAGGGTAAATATTTGTCTATCTTGTGATTGTGTTTCTTTTAGTGATCTTGCTTGTGAAATTAGGATAAACTTAACAGATACTTCCTTAGAAAAATACTTGAAATGTAGCAACCTAAATCTTATTGTAATCAAATCAATCATATGAAATGCATCAGGTGTATCAATTAGTGAATGGAATCAAGTGTACCATTCAATCTAATGAAGTGCATCAAGCATGTACTCTTTGTCTATGAAATGCATTCTGGTCAATCAATCACATGAAATGCATATACTTTATCTACAGATACATGAAATGTAACATGCATATGCTCTATCAATAGAATACATGAAATGCATCTAAGATATATGAAATTTATTCTAATTAGTCAATAACATGAGATGCATTACCAAGATGCCTCTTTTATATGATTTATCACCCAAATAATTTCTCTATATGGATGCATGAGATTTACCATGATACTTTACAAAGATTCCTTTCAACAAATGTATTTGATATACCATAAGGATATCCTAACAATATACATCAGCAAACATCCCAATGATATTTTTCTAACAAGGATACTTGTATTAGTATTGGATATATAAGGATACATGAACCCGAATCATGCTTTAATCAGTCACATGGTTAGTACATGATATAAAATACCACCAGGATATTACTAGGATACCTACACATGAAATGTCACCAAGATACCACCAAAATACCTTTCAACAAATATCTCAAAGATACCTTTCTAATGAATATCGCAAAGATAAATATCACAAAGACATTTTTCTATCAAAGATCACAAAGATCACCTTAACATTTTATGCAGTTAATGTGACAGATAAAAGAACTTATATGCAATAATTCCAATCTAACTAAGAAACCAAAAAGGACCATAACAACTAGCAGTTTAACATGCTACCTTTCGTCTCCACACAAAGCATAAGTCTTCTTTAGAGAACATTCAAAATCCAATATACATCAACTAATAGTGATTAGTATAATCCAGTAACATCAACCAATATCAATCATACATCAGTCATACAAGAGTTAGTCCATAATACATCAATTCATAATACCTCAACCATATATCAATCACATGTCGATCATATATCAAACATACACCAATATCAACCAATAAAAGCCATACATGCATCAATTTCCCATATAAACATCAATCGTAGTACATCAACCAAAATACCTCAACCCGAACACATTAAGTAGAATAAATCGACTAAAAGCAAAACAAATCAACATAATACATCAACCAGAATATTTCAATCAAAATACATCAACTAGAACACATCAATAAGAATACATCAACCAGAAGAAAAATACCTCAACCATAATACTTCAATCAGAATACATCAATCAAATCGAGGTACATCAATCATAATCAGATTATATTAATCTTTAACAATAAAATCTAGCCCACATTTTATAAGCATTGATTAGTTTCTTAATAACATCACCCAAGCAAATTAATCATACCAATATCAACCAATGATGACAAATAACAACTAGCAGAAACCATATGAATAACAATATCATCCATACATCATCCACTCAACATCAACCATCATTCATCATTCTCACACACAACAACCATAACAACAAAGAAAAACCAATAATATCCATACATACAATAATCACAATATAATACATGCATCCACCACTAATCATCTAACGTCAATCATTAACAACCAATAGTATCAAACAACATGCATCAACCATTCAAACATTATACATCAACCATAGGAATCATTTTGAATAGTTACTATTGATCATAACATTATATATAATTATTAGCACATGAAGGTATAGATAATATCAATATATTAATGATACATGTATACAACCAACAACATCACTCAAACACTACTAATACTACACTTATGTAAACACTCAACTCATACACAACCATACATCTTTCCTACCTACATACTCCAGCAATAGCAATGTTATACATACTTTGACAACAATCCCATCTAATCCCTATATACTAACCATACATTACGCTGCTAATTATTTACACGTAGTACACTACTTTTACTATCGACCAAATTAAATACATAGTCATCTCAAGCAACCAAACATTCTGCAACCAAAATATTGTAATATTCTACAATAAAATAATTACCAGCTATACAACACACTATACTTACTATTACTAGTCAGTATTTCTATGCATATGCCCATTTTGTCTACATACATTTTATAATTCTTCAATCATAGATCATATTATTATTAATCACTTAAACATCATATTAGTCATATAACCTATATAACCTATATTTTATACACCCGTATAATTATTGTCATACCATAATATACATACAATCATAGTGGTATAATTATTTAAACCAATGCTATCATATTAGGTACGCATTATAACATATATACTAACATAGTACTTTGCATCACACTATACTTCCATAAACTTTCAAATATTCCCAAACACTTTCAAACACTTCCAATTTTCACAGTTACTTCATTACATATGTTCACATCTATACATATAGTATATACAGAATATCATATACATGTAATACTAATCATTATTGCATATTTTAGAATACATATTACAGTACACACACACACATATCACTTATATTATGCTATATTCAATATCATATATACCATTCATCTATCTTAAATCACATAATATGTTAAACATATTTAATTTTATGTCATATATATAACATTATCCTACACTATTATACTATCTACTTACACATATAAAATAAAATAAATAAAATTAAAAGAATATGAACCATTAAAGACAAGTGGTTCATTTCCTCCAAAATAGAAAGGGAGTTACACTTAAACAAAATAAATAATATAAAAGAGAATTTGAACCATTAAAGACAACTAGCTCATTTCTTCCAAAAATAGACAAGGAGTTACACTTCATTAAAGAAAATAAATAAAATAAATAAAATAAAATAGAATATGAACCATTAAATACAAGTGTCTCACTTACTCCAAAAATACACAAAGAGTTACTCACATATATTGAAAATAAAAATAAAAAGGAAAATGGAACCACTATTAAGACAAGTGGCCTATTTCCCCAAAATAGACAAGGAGTTACTCATCAATGTAACCACCACCATCCAAGTGGCATAAATAAGCCTATAAAAACATGCCATCCATAGAAAATACAAAATCCACATAGGTTATAAATGCCACTTGATGAATCATATTAATATTTACTATATCATCCTAAAAAATTAGCATTAAATTAATACTGATAATGCTACATAGTACATACTATTATAATGATACTTATTTACTTATCAATTAATAATCACAATGTACCAGTAAATTGTAATGTCCCTAAACTAGTAAAATAAAATAAAAATTATTCTTCTTGCTAGTTTGCCTAACATAGATTATATATTTATAAAATTAATCTTCAGTAATATGAAAAGTATCGGTACTCGCATTGAGTATTTCAGTGTTTTAGGAAAACTTTTAACAAGGTAACTTTTATCGGTCATGCTCTTGTTGCGGAAGTAATTATGATGAATATGTGTGTGTAAGGTTTAGCCATGCAATAATACTAGCAGTCTCTTTTCCTCTTACATGATCTAAATGTATGTTTAAAATGTCAATTCTCAGGCATGATGAACCTGATGAGGGAAGTTGAAATACCCTGAAACTTTGGAGTTGATATAAGCACTCGTGGCGGAGTCGCCGAGAGGTAAGGTGTGAATGTTTGAAACCTATGGACTTACTTAGTGATTTTGCTAATGCATATTTATTTGTCATCTTCCATGCAGGTGTCCTTCTGTGGCCATATGGTTGACAACTCCTCCATGTAAAAACTCCAAAAGTGGAACCACCCTTGTGCCAATATGAAGGGGTTGAGATCTTTTTTTTTGTATTAATAAACCAAGGGTATTGAACCCACACAACTATACTAAATAGTTTTGCAAATGGCATTGGAGTCCTATCGTGGTAGTTGGAAGTATTAATGGTGCACATGGCTATCACGTGGCCCTTGGCCAGCTAGGCTAAGGGTCTTAGCGAGGGTTTACCCAAAAGTTATCAATTCATGAAGTTACTTGTCTTTTGGCTGAGAGGGGGTTTTTAGCTTCGTTTGTGAGGTAGCTGCACCTGTCCTGAGCTACGCCCATGGCCAGGGTAACGTTTGGTGGTCATAGAGGCGATGCAGAAGAACATTCTACAGGTAACTATCCCAACATTTAACACTGTAACTTCTCAGTTTTACTTCCATGTTTAATGAGTTATCTAGGCCCTGACTTCTTTTCATTTCCTCTGCTGACAGGTAGGGTGTGGCTCTCTGCGTGGACCAGAAGGGAACCAATACGAACTATAAAGGGAATTGGACTAGTAAGTCCAGGGTTCTTTCAACCTCTCACACCTATCTGTCTCGGTTGTTCAAGGGAAGGTTTTATTAATTTTGCAATGGAGAGACTTCGTGATGCCTTTGGCTCACTCAGATTTGGAGTCTCCAGGGAGGTTGCCTTTGGCTTGACTTGGTGTTTGAAATATCGTTGTAATAATATTTCGATGGATGAATCTACTAAGGGTTTCCATGCTTACAGTAGGGTTTAGTGATTTTGGTCTTATTTGCTTTCAATGTATTCGATCCTGTGTACATATGGGTTTTGAAAGAATATTTCCATGCCTGTAATGATTTGTGGATGCTCGTTGTTTTTGTTGTGTATAATGTGAAAACAAACTTCTGCGTTTTCTTTACTTTGGGACCCAAATGGATGTGTGGAGAAAATAGGGTCACTGGGTTTTCCATTTGGTATTCTGTCAGTTTGAAATCTTGGTAAAAGGTCATTTGACTAAATGATGGAGTCTATGTTTAAATATGAATCTTTCCATTGCTCTGTTCTGCGTTTTCTTATGGAATAAGAAAATTTGTATGGGTGTTTATGTTGTTAGTGTTTCCAACCCTGAAGATAATCGATTTGCCCTCCTGTATGGAAATTTCGTTTATTCGTTGTTGCAAACGATACTTTTGTCTAGATTATTTAAATGTGAACTGGGCCTTTGAATTGATCTCAGGGTTCGATACTTGACCTAGGGTTTGAAGGTTTAAAATGTAAATTATAAGTCCGATTTTGTGGTTGTGTGAAGTAGCCACCTTCGAATGACTACTGCAATTTTGCTAGGGTCCCAAAGAGAAAATTCGTGGTCCCTGTAACTTGCGTGTATGATGCTTTAACGTTTTGAATCCTGAATGTTTGTAACGATGGAACTTTCAAATCTCTCTACGTTTTCTAGTTTACTATTGTTTTTTGCAAAAAGGTTGAGAGGATGTTTGATAGTTGTTGTAGAATAAATATATGGTTGTTGTGAGCCTATGACTCTTAATATGAGAAGTCATTTAGGAGTTTCGATGGTTGGCTTGTTGTTCCTATTTGGTGAATCTAAAGAACAGAAAGGAGAAATAATTAAAGGACATAGTTATAACCGTAACTCTAACAGTCATTTTACTGTTAGTAATGTAATCATTTTCTTTAGTAGATAGATTGGGAATGTGAATGTATTTTCGATGTATAGACTAAAATCCTTCCTAACCTAGATCTTTATTAAGAAAATATTATGCGCAGAAGTGGATTCTATACTATGAAATAGAAAAAAAATGATTCTAACCAGAGAACATATTTATTCTTAAAGAACTAATAATCATGATGGTGTGATGTCTAGCATAGGCTAGCTTGGCTAGACCTGCTAGCCCCTCCACTGGTTTATGGGCCAAACCTCTAAGTTGATAATACTTGTATTAAGATTTAAACAATTCTGAAATATCAATTCTAATCTAAAAGCCTATGTCTATTTTAACTAAAAATGGAAATAATTAATACTACATACCTGGCTGCTTTGGCACTTGATCCTTTCCTGAAGAAGCTTGCACACTCGAACAATAATTATTGCAAAACCTGTTATGCTTAGCTGACTTGTTAGAATGATTTTCTTAGCTGGATAACTTTGGGGCTACCATGTTCCTCCCAACCATGATCCTACAACCATTCATGGTTCTGTGTGGATCCCCCTGAGATGGATCCCAACATGCAAAAGAGATAGAGGTCCTCCAGTTTCTGCTGGTTCAGTTCTGAATTTATATAAGGTTGTTTTAGTTTCTTGGAGCAGAAGGCGCCTCTCTGATTATCATAGGTGAATGATAATGAAAAAGACAGATGATCCCCAAAACTTGGGATCTACCCTCTTTATGTAGGGGAGTCTTGAATTATGACTGTTGGTCTAATTAGTTTCTTTAAATAATATAATATTTAAAATATATTATTTACTTAAGATATTTTGTCCTCTTGAACTAGGACTTATCACTTGCTTTTAACCATAAGTGATTTTAATCTTTAATCTTTTCATAATTTAACTTAACTTAACTATTAATACATCATTAATAATATTAAATGGTGTGTAAATTATAATATAAAATAAACAATAACAACATTATTTATTAAAACTCTTAATAATAATAATAATAATAATAATAATAATAATAATAATAATAATAATAGTTATAATAATAATAATAATAATAATAATCTTGAGGCCTTTATGCATGTTATTTGTAGAAGACTACTATTAGTCAATCCATGCTCTAGGTTATGGCATTTATCTTTTATTTAATTATGTATCTTCACATGATACTTCTTTTAAACATTAAGGATATGGTCCAATTTTTTGGACGGTCTTTCGGTAAGCTTGGATAAACACCTGTAGTCTCTCTCTTGCATGTCGGATTCCCTCATTTAACATGGTAGTTCCCGCTGTATTTGATGATAGATAAAAGATGGATCATTTAATCAAATTAAATAAATGTGATGAAAGTAAAAGTGTTATTCAAAGTCTTTTTCGACTCAACACTTTGAGATCCAATAACCCCAAGTGCTCTTCAGAGCTTTTTAACTCAACACTCTCACATGGACATTACACTAGTGCAATTCTAGAGCCTCTGATCAACACTAGTGCTAGAATGTGGTTGTGAGGCACATCTAGAATATTTAAGTTGCCTCGGATCCGATATTCGTTTATCAAGCTTGGAGTGCTCCAGGGCTTTGGCCCAACACTCAATGTACCTCACGGATTACTCCCAGTACATAAACATTCTTCTAAGTACATCGGGACTTACGCCCAGTACGTAGGCTATATGTGTGTTTCTGAGTCCATGCTTGACACACTCATAAGTCAAATCATGTAAAGTCATAGCTCTGCACAGTAAGTAACAAAAGATCTTCTCAGTATATTAGGGTTTGTACCCATATCAAAGTTGAAGAACATCATTATACCATTGGGGCCTTCTTGCCCAATATATACTCAAATAAAGAAGTCAGTCAGGGTCCATGCCTGTTATGTCAATATATAAAAGAATAAATCATAGGTGTTAGGGCTCATGCCCAATACTCAAAATAAAACATATGTTCTAGGGTCGTGGCCCAATATAACAACAAAAATAGCTAGTCCAAAATTTAGGATATTACATCCCTCCCCGCTTAGAAACAACATCGTCCCAGTGTTTCTAGGGACTAGGAATGAGGTCACAAAACAAGGCGGGGTATCCTCTTTCATGGTGGTCTCATTTTTCCAAGTAGCCTCATTTGGCCCAAAGTGCCTCCATTGCACTTTTAGCTGAGTAATGGTCCTCCTCCTAAACTGCACCTCTCTCTTGTACAGAATGTGGAGTGGATCTGGTGTGAACTCCCCTTCAGGCTCCACCTTTAGTAAGCACCAATCAATAACATGTTTAGAATCGTATACATATTTCTTTAATAATGAAGCATGAAAAACATTATGAACTTTTATATGCGACGGTAAAGCTAACTCATAAGCCACTAGGGCCCTTCTTGGCTAGTATTTCAAAAGGTCCACCAAATATTGGGGCTAGTTTCCTGCAACGTCCCAAGCTCAACGAGCTTCATTTTGCCTTTATTTTTAGAAACACATATTCATCGACTTGGTAGTCTTTGTCTTTGTCTTTTCTTTTCTTGTTCGCATAACTCTTTTGGTGGTCTTATGCTTCTTTTAAGTTCAATTGTACCTTGGAGATTAGCTGTTCCAAGTCTTTTAGTAGGTCGGGTCCTAACATAAGTCTGTCTACTAGACTGTCCCAAGTCACGGGTGTTTGACATTTCCTGCCGTAGAGTACCTCCAAAGGAACTCATTTTGGCTGAGGTTTGATAACCGTTGTTGTATGCAAACTCTGCAAGGTGCAAATAATCTTCCCACTTGGTGGGCTTGTTCATGACATACATCCTCAACATTTCCTCGAGGATTTGGTTTACTCGTTCGGTTTGTCCGTCGGTCTGGGGATGGTATGCGGTACTGAATCATAACTGGGTTTCTAAACCGGAGAACAATGCTCTCCAGAAGTTGCTAGTGAAGTTCGTGTCTCGATCGCAAATGATTTCCTTAGGTATCCCGGGCAATCAAAAGATCTCCTTTAAGAATATTTCCGCAATGTGAACTACCTTGTAGGTAGATTTTACAAATATGAAGTGAGCTTCTTTAGACATCTTGTCTACCACTACAAAGATGGAGTCGTTCAGTTTCTTACTCTTGGGTAAGCCTGTAATGAAGTCCATACTTATCACCTCTCATTTCCATTCCGAAATGGGTAAAGGTTGAATTAATCCGGAGGGATGTTGGTGTTCTGCTTTAACTAGTTGACACTCCTGACATTTCACGATGAACATGGTGATGTCAGCTTTCAACTTAGGCCAAAAGTAATATTTCTTGACTACTGATATTATCTTTTGATATTCAGGATGCCCTGAATAGGGTTTTGGGTGAAACTCGATGAGAATGTTTGATCTAATGTCTCCACTCTCCGGGACATAGAGTCTTTCTTTCGACCACAGTAGTCCTGACTCGTCTATCTTATATTCCTTTTGTTATTGGAATAATCTGTCTTCCCGGATCTTTGCAAGGATTTTCGTGTAGTAACGGTCACTCTTACATGTCGTTCGAATCTTGTGTTATAAGTCTGAGTCGGTTTGACTCACCATGACTTCGTAAAGCATATGTGCTCGACGGCTCAGGGCATCTGCAATCTTATTTTCATTGCCTTTGATATGTTTCAGTTCAAAATGGTATTCACTAAGGAAGGTTAACCACCTGGCCTGCCTGGCATTTAGGTCGGGTTGGTCGAAAAGGCATTTCAAAATCATGTTATCAGTCATCAATAGGAATTTATTTCCCATGAGATAATATCGCCATATCTTCAGAGCATGGATGACGACGGCTAGTTCTAGGTTATGTGTAGGGTAGTTCTTCTCATGCTATTTTGATTTCCTCGATTCGTAGCATATGGCAAAATTGTCTTTCATAAGGACTCCCCCAAGTCCTTCCTTGCTTGCATCTATGCAAACGATGAAGTACCCATTGGGATCCACAATACGTAGAATCGGTGCACTAATCAGTAGTTGCTTCAGCTTTTGAAAGCTTTCTTCACACTTATCCATCTAGATAAATTTGTTTGCCTTTTTCTGCAAGGCGATAATGGGACATGTAATCCATGAAAAGTTCTCAATGAAATTTCGGTAATAATCGGCTAAACCTAAAACCGATCTTATATCGAATACACATGTAGGTGTGGGCCATTCTTTGATAGCTTTGACCTTTTCAGGGTCGACGGCTATTCCCTTCTCGGAAATGATATGTCCTAAGTATTGAATTTGGGGTTTGTAGAAATCGCACTTACTAAACTTGGTGTAAAGCCGGTGTTCCCTTAGTATCCGTAAAACAATTCAAAGGTGATCCTCATGTTCTACTTCATTCTTGGAGTAGATCAAAATGTTGTCAATAAAGACTAGAATGAATGTATCGAGGTATTTACTAAATATCTTGTTCATCATGCACATAAAGTTGGCCGGTGCGTTCGTCAACCCAAAGGGAATCACTATGAACTCGTAGTGGCCATAACAGGTTCGGAATGCGGTTTTGTTGATATCCTCATCACGGATGCTCACCTGATGGTATCTAGATCGCAAGTCAATCTTTGAGAAGATCTTAGCTCCTCTGACTTGGTCAAACAAGTCGTTGATCCCAGGGAGTGGGCAGTGGTTCTTAATGGTCATTTTGTTGAGTTGGCGGTAATCGATGCACATCCGCATCATTCCATCTTTCTTCTTGACGAAGAGTATCGGTGCGCCCCAAAGGGACACACTTGGTCGAATGTACCCTTTGTCTATTAATTCTTGTAACTGAAGCTTTAGCTCCACCAATTCTGGTGTGCTCATGCGGTACGGGGATTTAGAAGCTGGTACTGACCCGAGTGTTAGTTCGGTGGAAAATTCTAAGTCTCGTTTGGGTGGTAATCCCGGTATTTCTTCAGGAAATACATCTTTGAACTCCACGAGGACTGGGAAGTCTTTGAACTTTTGTTCCCTATCATTTTCTACGTTTTGATATTGACAGCAAAGAGTTTGCAGCCTTTCGAATACATTTCTTTGCTTGTATGGCGGAGATCTATCATATAGACATATTTTTAGGGATACCCTAAATCGTCCTCTGATTATATTGGTCATCCCTGTAGAGTAATGATTTGTTTAAGCAGTCCAGCAGGACATGGTGTTCTTCTAACCAATCCATGATGATAAGTACATCGTACGACTATAGGGTAGAATGTTTAATTCTAACCTAGTTTGGAACCCGTTTAAGTCTATCTCACAAGTTTTAACTAACTCAGAGACCTTTCGTTTGGTACCGGTGGCTAGTTGTACGATCCACAGTTTCTTGTGAGGTTCTCGGTTCAACTTACAAGTGTCCACTAACTTAGGGGAGATATAACTTCGACAAGCGCTGAGATCTATTAAAACTAAAACGGTAGTGTTAGAGATCTTACCCTCAATTTCCACAATGGTGGCTTGGTGAACTACCTGTCGTCCATCAAGAGTGGCATAAATCCTCAGTGTCTTTTCCATGTCTCCTAGGGTAGGTTATGCTTGGACGTTGTGTAAAACTCCATCCGTTTTGTTGGGGCAGTCTCTATAGTAGTGTGGCCCTTGGCATTTCCAACAGGAAATAGTTGATGTGACAGCTTTTCTCCATTTGTTGAAAACTAGCCTATTGACAGGTGGTGGTGGTGCACTTGGTTGTTCTTGTGGTCGGTTGAAGCCTCTATTGGGAGGAAAACTGTTGTTATGTTTTCGGTAAGGTGGAGATCTAAAACTCGGTCTGCGGTTGTCTGGGAAGGTTTTGAACCTATCTCTATTTCTGTTGATGTTGTCATTCCTTGGCTATCCATGTTCATAACATAGTCTTGCTTTATGTAAGGTCACATCAAGGGTTTTGGGCATGTCAAACTCTATCTTTTCTCTAAAGTTTGGTGGCAGCCCTCCCAAGAATTGCTATATTTTGACCTTCTCATCTTTAATGTATGGTACATAGTGCAGCAAGTCTAAGAATCGGTTTATGAATGCCTCCATAGTTAGGGAGCCCATTTTGAGGTCATGAAATTCTTTAATTTTTTTTTCAAATAATCTTTCGGACATATACTTATCCTGGAATGTTTTCTTGAAAGTTTTCCATGTTATGTTTTTCAGTTCTGGTCCCTTGGTGTGTTTCAAGTCCTGCCACCATCTAGTAGCTTTACCATTCAGGTTGTATATGGCTAGTTGGGCTTGCATTTCACTAGAGTAATTATGAACTTTGAAGTATTTATTCATTCCTAGCATCCACTCCTCATCCTTCTCCCCCGAGTTAATCTCTCCATCATACGTTGGGGCTCTCATCTTTTTGAATTCTCCTTGTAAGTTGTCATCACTTTTCCTCCTTTTCCTCCAAGGAGGTGGTGAAGCTTTGTCGTTGGAAGAGCTCTTATAGTCCTCTTCCATTGATTCTGGTATGTGTTCCCCCTTCTCTTCTCCTTTAGGGTTGGCAATCCTCTTTGTGTGACTGTTTGCCTTTTTAAAAGTGTTGACGAAGAGTGTAGGCTGTCGGTGGGGTTTTGCCTTTGTTAAAGTCTGAAGCAGAGCTTCATTTACGGCTTGTTGCTCTCTTCTTTCCTGCATATCTTCATCTTGGAAACTTTGGAACTCTGCCTATAGATTTTGCATACATTTCATCAAATTTGAGTTTAGTTCCACCACCACTTCTTGCTCTCGTGGTGGTGAGTTCAGATTTCCTTGTATGCTGCTGCCCTGTTCTGCATTCATTTTCAAGCAATGTTTGTACCTGGAATGTTATATAAGTATAAAGAGTAGAAAAATATGTTAGTTTATTTTCACATAAAACAAAAAATAAAATTTAAATGTATGTTTCTGTTTTCTATTTAAATCCATAGCTCATAAAATCATTCAAATGTCATTGAAATTATAAATAACATGTTTTATCGGTCATAATATAGGTATATCTCATTCTAACATTTCATCAAACACTTCATATGCAAAGTCACACATCTACTCAAAACGATTCCATTAAAGGGGCTGGAAATTGGAAATTGATCTAGAATTTCGATAGAAAGTTCCCAAACACTATCGAGAATATTTTCCATCACATTATCACACACATTTCAAGTGTATTTATCATACATAAGCATAAAAGAACACTCATGAAGTTTTGCAAACACTTCATGTGCCAAGTCTCCAAACTATGCAAAACAATCCAATTGAAGAACTAATTTTGAAATAAAAGATAGAAGCATCAAAGAGAAGTGTCTTACACCATTCCAAGGCTACGGTACCATCAAATACACATTTTATAATGAATAGGGGAAGAAATATCATTTATGTAGAAGAAGTGTCAAATAATCATTTCCTCAAACAATTTGTGCACAAAATCCCAAAAACTAGTTTCCAATTCCTTCCCAAAATTTACTTGTATAAATAGATTGAATTCCATGAGAAATTTATTTCACAAATAACTCATACATTTCATGTGAATCCATAAATACATCATATCAGAGCCAAATAAATTATATACACAAGAGATAAAGAACTTATGTTTTCCAAATACGCAACCAAAATCGACCGTGCCACATTCCACCGGGTTGTAGACATAATGCAAGACAAAACTCACTTTGCAATGGTCACCACCAACCTAGAAACATGATGCCACAAAAAAATAGCACACTCAACCATGAATTATCTAAAGAAATCAATAAAACCACAACCCAATGGAAAGTGTGGTCTCTACTTCCACTCCAGGGAAATTTTAGTGGGTCCAGGATAACAGTCCAACCACAACCCAATGGAAAGTAGCATTTCGAATGTAGGGAAATACCAATGGCTCCAGGACAACCTCAAATCCAATGCAGTGCACCTCACCTCTATTGCCAAACTAGGACCTCGATAAGAAATACATAGCTCTGTCCAACCTCAAATCCAATGGCAGTGGACCTCACCCTTGCTACCAATCTAGTATCTCTAGAGACAATTCTAGGACATACACCAGTGGCTCCAGAGTAACTCATCTCGGGAATAGGCTCCATAATGGCATAATGACCAACAAGGATCTCATACCAAGAGAAGCAAAATCGAACTGCAAGTGACAAACAAAAGCACAAGAGAAAAAACATGAACCAACACACAAGTATGACTAACAAACACAAGCAAATCGAATTATTTCATGAGCAATTCGAATTGGGAGAGGAAGACACAAGACATGAGTTACATTCAAAAAATAGAAAATAGTAGTTACGCATCAGGTGGCTACACAAAGAGATAGAATAACCCAACTCAAGAAGGTGCACTAGGAGAGTGAGAGAGACATAGAGACTCTAACATTAATAAAAATTAATCCTGGACTAAATGAAACCAAGGAGTAACATAACACGTAAGGGTACATAAGTCAAGAGGGTCCACCAAGATAGACACAAATACAAAGGAAACATTTTCCCCATAACCCCTTGCTCAGAACATCACGGTTCCTCATACTATCTTTTGTGGCATCTGTCGATTCGGTTGTTTTATTTCATTAGCTAATATTAATAACATAATAATAGTAATGTGCAAACCATACTTCAAAAAACTTGTGCCACTATGTCCAACATATCAACAACAATAATCTATCCACTAGCTAAACTAAAGAGTATTACATCTTACTAGTAGACAATTAAATTTTGCAAATCAATTTAAATTTAAAGGAACTTTAATTATTTAAAAACTATAAAACATAAATACCATTCAATTTTATACTTTTTGACTAAAATACTTATTAATAACTAGTTCCCATATATACCATATTGTTAACATTATATATATTTTTTTAAATATATATTCGTTTTTATTATATAAATGTTTATATACAATTATGATATCATTGTAGATATTTAATTAAAAATATTATATATTTAAATAATCTCCTTAAGTATTTTATTCATACTATGTATTTTCATTTCTCTATTAGTGTATTCGTACTCAAATTATACTAAATGATTTAAACAACTTTATAAGAAATTTTAAACATTTTATTGAAGAAATATGAAGATTAATTTAGATTTAGAGTGTAAAATCACCTTTGTTCAAGGGAAAATCACACAGCCCAGTGAGTTAAAAGTTAACTACGCAGTATACAAAAATTGTTGAATACTTTACTCTACAAAATAACTGCATGCAGTTCACCTATTTACTTAACTCCGCAATTCAATTTTTACTGCGCAGTTGAACTTAGCATAAATGCGCAGTTCTTTAGCTGCCCGAAACTTGACTTTGTATGAACTTCGCACTTCACACCAAATTTACATAAACAACATTCTTGAGAATAAATTCATAAAACTATAAATTTATCTATTACCACTATAAAAGAGAGTAAGTTTGCCGCACTTAGAGAGATATTCACTTCTTCTCTTCATACATCTCTTATCTCTATCTCTATCTAATCTTGTGTGAGAGGTTTTCATTTATACACAAACTTAGGTTTAGTTTCACCTCAAAATTACAGGGTTACAATAAACACTGCTAATAATTTCTACCTAAGAAAATATGATCTTGGGAAATACAAAAGCGGCTACTTAAGTCTGATTAGATACGCTCTCAACTCATTAATTATGATATTTCCAACACTTGTGACACGGAATCTGCCCATCAATTCGGCTCTACAACAGGTTAGATGGACAGCGTGGAGACAAGCACTTAATTATAATTATAGAAACGTTAGATTGGCGGGCGGGCTGGTGGTGATTATACCTGTAATTTTGTGACAGTGCTATCAAGGTGGGGTAGATGAGCACATGAACAAACTGTAGCTAGAATATGTCTCGGCGGGATATATGGGTTGCAGTTTCTCGTGAAGCTACAGTCACTTTTAATGCAGTCACTTTTAACACTTTGTCGCAGCAGAGAATTCAATTTTTCGTTGAATGTAGCTTGAAATAATCGTCAGTCAAAGATCATAATTTTGCCCTTTTATTCTCTTTCTTTTGATGTAGGAATCGTACTCACAACGTCTCCTTCTTTTCATCGTCATATTTTACGCTGAGCGACAGACTATTCAATACCTATCGGATCGCCTTATTTTACTCTCTGGACGTTAGAGCTGACCATAAATGTCTCGCAGATCTCCATATTTTACTCTCCGGACGTCAGAGATAGCCATACAAATCATAGTTCTTTCCTCGTGTTTGTACTAATTGTACATCTATCGAACAAGGTTAAACTTCGTAACTTACTACCATATGCCTTTTATTTATGGAGCTTCCGTTTACTATCTTTCATTAATTGGGTTTAAGGCATTAGGCTTGCCACTTTCCAGTTCTTAGTTTATCATTTGAATAGTTTACAAAATTGGTTGATGAACAAAACCAAGAGTGCTAATAGTACGAATTGTATTCATACACAGGAGTTCGGCCTCATCATCTCTCATTTTCATTCGATATCATTTCCGTATAAAGTTTGGTAATTAATAGGCAACTGCTTCGAGTTTAATAACCAATTCAGGTCCAAATGGTTTTTCTGTTTTTTTTCTGTTGGATGTTTATTTCAAAAATCTCAATTTTTCCGTGGGATATATTTTTCAAAGAAATCTATATGTTTAAATCGTGATTTTAAATATATAAATAGATTCTAAATGTTCTTTTAAACACATTTTTTTACAAATTTAAACTGTTATTATAAATTTTAAAATTTCCTGAAACTTTGAAGTAGGATTCAGGCAAAATCGAGTCCGAAAAATGAATCTCCGCGCGTATAGGCAACTCGTATTATTATCTGTGGAAAATTTTCATGTGCATATTGGACGGGGCCCAAGTGGTATTTAATGCTCTTCCCCACTGTGAATAATAGTCACCTATGAAGTTCATGTTATCTCTGAAAAAATATATAACCACTTCATTTCGTTTATGGAAAGGTTTGTATTAAGGTCACACAACTTATCATTCTTATATGATCAGAGATATCCCACAGCTTCATTTATGATAGGCCTACATTCACATAGTACAACATAGCTAAATGATAATTCTTATATGATGTGTACAATGTGAAACCGAAAATAAGAAGCTGCTTGTTGCCAATTTGTTTTCCAGGAGCAATTTGTTTCCTAGTTATATAGCTGTAATTTCTTTTCTCATTTGCATTCATTAGCCTAGTTACTTAATTTGTGGTTGGTGAATATTAATAGGTTACAGGTTAATAGTTACAAATAAGTTACTGCCTGTGTTAAGGAACTGCTGGCTTGTTAACTATTGGGTCTGTTAAATAACTGGCTATTATCCATACATTACTTACCAGTTATCCATCATAGCTAGAAGTTATTTTTTATAAAGAATGCGATAAAATCAATCTGAACAATACACTTATCTCATCCTCTTGCAATATAGGAAAAGCATAAAATCTAATACACCCAAAATTCTACAATAAAAACAGCTATCCACTTATATAGGAATATGCAATATGTATGGGCCAAATATAAGTGTCATAGGTGTTCGTGAAGCTGCACTAGCTTCCTCTACAACACTTTGTCTCACGTCTCAAGTATTCATTCATTATGCCTCGAAATCATCGTCACTGGAGTTTCATAATTCCGTCCTTAAGTCCTTCTGTTTTGATGCAGTAATCGTAGTCAGATCGTCTCCTTCCCTTTACTCTCAGAGGATGTCAGAGCTGACCATACAACTCAGTAACATATATTCTCTCCTATACCTGGCTATTGTTTGTAAGAGCTGACCATACAACTCAGTAACATATATTCTCTCCTATACCTGGCTATTGTTTGTAACTTTGTACAAGTGATAGCCTAAACGATGATTGGCTATTTAAGGCTTAAGCATGTCTCGATGTGTGTAATTGGCGTGCCTCGAAAAACCTCAGTTTGAAGAAAAATTCCTTTTGTTATTCTGTGGTCGTGGGTGCTTTGCAAACTTTGCAAATACCCAAAAGAATTTGCAATCGGGCATAGGTTTCTCACTTCAAGCTGGAATTGGGAAGAGTTCGAACAAAAAGAAATCACGGGTTTGTCTGCTGACATGCTCCTGTACGCTATTTGTTTTTCCTGTATTTGATTGCATAGTGCTGCCATACTCGTGTACGCCGTTTTTTTTCCTGTATTTGATTGCAGAGTTGAACATAATTGATATTTAGTCTTTCTATTTCCAGGGGCAAACAATGGCCGCTGGATTATGTGAATAGACCCCGTCTTTAGAGCACTCGGATGATGAGAACACCGAAGATTGTTCATCAGTCATTAGTGCCATTACTGTCAATGGAGATAACAATACCAAAGTTGGCGCTATCCCCTCTGAGCTTTATTTAACCTAAAATCCCTAACACTCTCTTGTATCCATCGCATCCACTCACGTTCCTTTTGCATGCCTGATGTCCCTCAATGTTGGTACATAGACTAATATTATCCCCATCCCGCTACAAATTTTTGGTGGATGTTTCCCAGATCTGTTTTCTATTTCCACCTGGCCTTATATCATGCATTTCTGGAACTTCCAAGACGCTTTCTTGTCCTTGAAAGACTGGCGATAGAATCTGTACTAAACGTAGCCATCTCCATTCATCTCGAAATTCAAATACAGGTTACTGGCTTGGAGTGACGGTCACTAAACTCTTGAAGGTTAAAAATCCCCTCTTGTTTAGAATTGTTTTAATACATGCCATTACCACATCACGCTCATGTTATCTGCAAAAGGTTAAATATCCCCTCTTGTTTAGAATTGTTTTAATACATGCCATTACCACAACACCTTCATGTTATCTTCAAAACGATACAGCTACTTAATTTTTGAAAGTTATTGCATTTATTTCACAAAATCGATGATTGTTGTGTGAAATGAACAATGTGAATCTGAATGGAAGTGTTGTCGAGATGCCAACTAAGGGCTTTTTAGAATCTGATTGTGTATATGATATGCAATGAAGCACTGGAGTTGATTTCATTTGGATTTTCACATTTATTATCTTACATGTAAGTTGAAAGAGATGAATTTGTTTCCCACATGTAGAGCTGTAACATCACTTTTGTTTTTTAGTTAAACATATCAAGAACAACATTTTTCTTTGCTAGGCAACAAGGATGACCATGTAGATATTTTCTTTCTTTAGCTTTTTGCCATAATCATGTCATTTATAAATTAACATAATTACTTAATTTGTGGTCTGTAAACATTGATAGGCCATAAGAGAAGTGTTACGATCAAGTTAAGTGTCACCAGCACTGTTACATATCCATGCATTATTTAAAAAAAATATAATTGTTTATTTAATATTTTGAACTACTACCATAAAAACAATTTATATAGTATACTTATATCATCCTTATGCAATCTAGGAAAAACATAAACTCTAATTTACTCCAAATTCTAAAATATAAACACTTATATAACTATAATAAAAAAAAAAATGAAAATCCTAATAAATGTATATTCTATTTATTAAATTTTATCTTATTGTGTATTCTATCTATTAAATTTTATCTTATTGTGTAGATATTCATTAAATTTTATTGCGTTTTTATAGACAATGATGTTAAATATCTACTCCAAAATAGAAATATAGTTTGACAGAATTATACTACCAATGGTAAATGTATTAATAATCAATGTATTAATAATCAATATAATATAGACGGCACAAGAAAATATCAAATATGTAACTTTCTTATTGATTTAATAAATATTTAAAAAAATTCTCATAATTTAAGTGTATCTAGACAGACCATCGCCTTTCATTCCTGTGATCATTATATTAGTAGACATGGAAAAAATTTATGTGATCCTTATATGAGTAGTCATGGAGAATATTTATTACACATCATGGATGAATTTAGATTTAATAAATATTTAAAAAAATTCTCACAATTTAAGTGTATCTAGACCGACCATCGCCTTTCATTCCTGTGATCCTTATATGACTAGACATGGAAAATATTTATGTGATACTTATATTAGTAGACATGGAGAATATTTATTACACATCATGGCTGAATTTAGTATTGGTATTTATTCATGAATTTGAAAAATCTTTCAATCTAAAATTATGACTGCAAAAATAACTCTGAGATGCCTGAAAAATAGTAACGAACCTAAAAATTATGGAAAAGAAAGCGGAAGCCCCATGCATACCGTAGGAGTGTGAACTAGCTAATATTTTTTACCGAAACTGGTATATGTTAATTCACAGAGAAATATGCTCTAGCCACTCAATCAAAACTCTGGTTAACCTTCCTAATTTAAGCTCCATAAATCTACATCTCTCAATACTTAAAATAAAAATTAATAACATTATATAATATCGAAATAATACATGCAATTCGATTTAAAACTTCAAAAATGCTCACAGCGTTTATTATAAGATTATATCCCATAGCTATAAATACCAAAAACTGAAAATACTTCGAATGTTGTTCATACGTCTGAAAATATATGTGGTCACATTCTCACAGCCCTCAGAAGAGGAATGCATGAAATCCGATATGTGTTTCAACATGCTAGCCGCATTCTCTGATTTCGGATTGAAGAGATGGACTTCATTCATAACCAAATAGGCATTTATGCGCGCCTTCTTTAGCGGTTCTTAATACAAAATACCCAGATGCCTCAACAGATCCTTCCCTGACACAAAAACAAATATTCGTTGATACAACAGAGTGGAGAGTGGCCGAGAATGTAGTCCAACTTGGTTGGAGAAAGGGTGGTCTTTTTTCGCCCCCAAGGGCATGTGATATGTTCCACAGTACATCCTAGATTTTTTAAAACCATCCACCTCTTCATTCTTCTCCGTCAAAGAGGGCGTGAACGAGAATGACCCTTGGAAACACAAGCCATCCCAATTCCTTCCACTGGCGAGCATTCCCATCTGGTGCACGATATTGGCTCTGACATCAACTTTGTTGGATTGAGGACATCTAATTGATGTTAGGGATACCCCTCTCCTCTTGGTCCAAGGCCTAGAGATTGCCTTATAGGATGATTTTGGAAACTAGGGTTTTGTTCACTAAGGGTCTATGTTTTTTTTGCACAAAGGGGTCAACGTTGCAATATTTTGATTTTGATTATATAACTAGACATTCAAAGAGTGAACCTACCACATTGCACTGTTAATTGATTTCTATGTCCTCATTGTGCCACATCATTTGACATGTCCTTAGTGTTCCACTATATCTTCATTTTGAGCAATTAATGTCCTTTTTAAGAATTCAAAGTTCCAAATAAAAAGGGAGGTGATGTTTCATCGATAATATCTCTCTGATCCCTTCTAGCTTTGTCGCTTTTGTTGACTTGTCCTTGTGGTTTCTTAGGAGCCACTTGCAAAAAAATATTTTGTCAAGCTCGCTAATCTCTTTCATTTGAATTGGACAAGTATTCAACTCATTTGTAAATTTTTGTGGGGTATACAGTTATTTATTTATGTGGGCCACATAGGTGAATCACTTAGGTGTGTCAACTATGTGCATCCTTTATGTTTGTTAGGTTCTTATATGGGTAAGGTGCTTATGTGTTCCACTTGGTTTGGTCAGTTGCTCAGGTCTGTTGGGTGCTTATGTGTGTTAGGTATGTTGCAAAGTGACTTAGGTAGTTAGGGTTAGGATCATTAGTAGGTTGTGTGTTGGGGGTAGTGGGTTATCCATAAATGGTATTGTGTTGTATGGATTAGTGTTATAGGGGTTGCATGGATCAAGGTAAGATATAGGTATCACCTGTGTCGGATAAATAAGTGTGTTTCATAGGTGTGCCATATATGTGTATCCTTTAATATGTCCAATAGGTGCTTATGTATGTAAGGTATTCATGTGCTTGAGTTAGATTGATTTGTTTCTTATGTGTGTCACTTGAGTACATCGGTTGCTTATGTGACTCAGCTGAAACATGAGATGCATTAGGTGGTTAGGGTTAACAATGTTAGTGGGTAAGGATAAAAAGGATTTGAGTGTAGTTGGTAACTTCTAAGTGGGGATTATGATAAAGGGATCATTGATTTAGGGGTCAAGGGTCATGTTAATAGGATAGTGTCACATTGAACTTATTTGCATGTCCATGTTCATTTTGTTATATGAGTTTCATCACAAAAAAAAATAACATGCTTATATGGGTTGCATGAGTGCATCACATGTGTGTGAAAGTCTAGATGCACAGCCTGTGTGTGTTTTTCTCACTTGTTAAATTTTTATGTGGGTTAGGAGTTTATGTACAACACTTAGTTGTATTAGTTTATTGTTTTGTAGGTTAAGTGTGTAAGTACATTGTGTGGATTAGGTGCGTCAGTCACATCATTTCACATGTAATTTCCTATAATTCGCTTGTGGTCAAGAACATTCTAAATGTGCATTGTTGTAATTGTGCATTTTTCTCAATGTTATAACTAATATCTCCATGCAATCATCCAAGCTATAAAAAATCGGAAATATTACGCATATAAAAATTATTGGCCACACATGTATGATCACACATAAGACTGAAATGTGATGATGTCAAGCGACAATTTGAAATATATAATATATCCTGGAATTCATAATAGAAAATAGATATCCCTTAGATGGCCTATCAATGCACATGTATCAAAAACGTCAATGATGTACATGTAAACAAAAGTACATCTATCCACAATCACACATCAAAACTCTAACTTCCTCTTGTAAATAAAAGTATATCTTTCCTAGACTACACATCGAAACTCTAGATTCCTCTTGTTTTTTCCACACTGTGATGTATATTACCTTTGTCTATGACCACTGTGCATGTCTGGTGACTGCAAGTCAAAGATCATATTTCTTGATCACGTAGCTGAACTAATATTGAAGCACTAACAAACCTAAAAAATTTAAAATATGACTCAATTTATTATAACAAACACTCTTCGAATCCATCTGAGGAATAGAGGCATATGGTGTCCTCCTCCTAGACAAAATCCACTCTGCAATGGTGCTTTGCAAATAAAATATCCTATGTCAATTATTTTAACAATTATCAACATGTATGCGTGATAAAGTACTAACCAATTTTATAATTGATGAACATGTCTCACCAAAACAATATGCTCTCGGATAGGAGATTGGGTTTCATATCTAGCAAGGAGAGCCATAGGTTGAACATGAACCTCAGTCACATTCTCTATTGGACTAGACTGAGGCTACATTCACCAAATGCTAAAATAGTTATACGTCATGCATGTGCATACACAATACGAATGAACGTGACTATACATTTACAAATAGTCAAGTAGATACCTCTGCGTGGGTTGTTCTCATTGTACATGCAACATTAATGACAGTATGAACAACCCCGCTAAGGTATGGCATGGAGGACTCTCCAGCCTGATGCTATAAATATGCAAAAAAAACGTTAATGAAACCAAGTTGTGGAGTGAATTGAAATCTAACCAACAACTATCATCAAAGGCTATTTACATTATCGTGGAATCAGTAGGTCCATGATCATGAACACATGCTCTTTTTACGGAAGAGGGTCGTATGGTGTAGACAATATCCTTCTCTACGTATGGACTATGGGGAGAGCCAAACCAAAGCGGTGGTGGATTAGTTTGCATTGATGGTTGCAGTCGTAGAGTGTTGTCATAGTTAGAAATGGATATGAATAGATGAAATAATATGTTTTCACATACCCCAAAATACCTATACTAAAAAATAAATTAAAAGGATAAATGCATATATACTTTTGTACTTCTAGTATTGCGGAAAAAAAATACTTTACTTGATTAGGGTGAAAACGCGAAGTTGGGTAACACTTTCGTGAGAATCGCGTGCCCGAGAAACATAGAGGAAGTTATTCGACCGAATAAAAATATTTATTCGGCCAAATAAATATTGCTATTCGGCCGAATAAATATTATTATTTGACCGAATAACCTATAATTTATTCGACTGAATAACCCTTAACATTTCACCGTTAGAAATAACGAAGACCTCGAAGTGTGTGCGAGGCTTTGCCGACCGGGAAAAATGTCTGGCCTTTATATTATTAATTCGGCCAAATAAGTATTGGGTGGAATAATTATTTGACCGAATAGTTATTCGGCTAAGCCAAAGTTATAAGAGTGTCAAGGTTCTATTCTTGAATAACATCCAAGGTGTAGGCTCTGACTTCTTTTATGAGCATACTAGCTTAGGATTATGAGTATCATCACATGAGTATTTAACCTAGCAGATTTTAGCATAATGAGGGTTTAAATCCTACGAAACCTTGCATGAATCTTAGTTTATATTACTAACATGTAACTTCCACATAGTCCAATTCATAATTTCTTGGTTAATATTTAAGAAGTGTGGATTGCAGATCTCCATAGTTTTAACTGTTAAAAGTTAAGGTTTTCACATTCTCGACATCCCCACTGTGGATTACTGTCAAAACCCGTTATTTCTGAAAAATTTAAAATTTTTATTCATAACAATAATTGTTAACTAGGTAGTATTTCTGATATTGTTTTAATTTAAATAACTAACATAATCTGTTTAAAGACTCTGTCTTAAAAAAAACTTTGATTTCGGTGATTGTAATTAATGACTGTTTTGTTTTGAACCGCAAGGGAAGAGCTAGTCGTAGTTGACTGGCTTACTTAGCTTACGAGCTAATGCATATGTCGTCTTTTGTTTCTCAGGTGCGCCAGTGAAGTAAGGATCACTGTATGTTAAACCTGGTGAGCATCACTACTCCCTGTACTTTAAAACTTAAGAGATCGACATGATATTTCTTATTCAGATAGTATCAACAGGTTCTGCGATAGAATACACTGTTCAGTGATGATTTTTGTTTTAGGAATATTAAGCTATGTTACTGCTGTAACCATCAATGGAATAAAAGTTTGTATTGTAATTTATCATCTGCGTAAAGCGACTTAGCATCATGTGACATGTTGTCAATTTAATACTGGTGATTACTGTTTTGTTCACGTAATAATAATCGTAAGTTAAAAAGGTGACGCCTCTAGCATTGTTTCCAATATATTAACCTTTACTGCATGTTCAAAGTCTACTTTATATTTTAATTTATGTTACCTAACTGTGCCTTGATTTTAACTACCTTCACGATGTGAACCTGTAGATGAAATTCTATTTTAACATCTTAATACTGGAGATTATTATTCAAACTTGTTTACTGTGAACAATAGTAAAGGTAGAAAATACGATGAGAGTATATGATAGCAATTGTGTTTAAAGTCATATGGACTTGGTAATATTTCAAGGTATTAAGTACAAAGTATTTACATTTGAAGGTTGACTATCTTATTGCTTACATGATCATGGAATGTAATATGCTCATCGCTTAAAACTATGGTTTGATTTCACTATATATATAATATAATGTTTGTGCCATAACATATTGTTCCCATACATTGGCAAGCTTCATATTTACTATAGTGTAAAGGTTGTAATTATCATACTAGGTTAAGAAACTCTATGGTTGAAGTTGAATATATCTCCTTTATATCGTTGTAGGGATTGTACATAGCACGTACCTTGGAATTATTGAAGGTTCGATTGCTAGCAAACACTATTGTTGATTGAATGCATTTCTTATTATAATTCCATACGTTGGAATTTGACTTGTATCAACGCAATTATTTTTGCAATCGATGAATAATGATTTGAATGGCAATGGAACTATATGGTCTCGACCCATACTACGTTGATATATTTAGGTGCTACGTGGTTGACTCTCCTCCATGCAGTTGGCGATATATAAGCTGTTTCGAAACCCTACCAGGTTATTGTCTTTGCCTCCGGGCTCGGGTCCTAAGGGTGAAACCCTCCATGTCTGGATTTCATCGTTGGTCACTGTAACGATTTGCACAGTGTTGTGGTTCTGGATTTCATGGTTTCATTCTGCAATAGATTAAGTCCTCGGCTCTGGTGATATCATCTGCTACTGTTTCTTCGTTTAATGGTCTCGTTGTTTCATCCTTTGTTAGTCCCCGATATTTACAGTCCATCGCTTGTGCTGTGTGAATATGAGACAGGGTTTGCTATTGTTTTTAAGTTATGAGAGGGTTGATGTCTTTGGGTTTTGGGTGTGCTTATTGACTGGTTCAATCCCAGTGTGAGGGTTTCGTCTGCAAGGGTTGTCTATCGCAGCTGTCATTTGAAAAGTTATGAGGGTGTGCTTTGCTCCTTCACCCGACGAGGGTTGGGGTTTCAGTGTCTGCTTCCAGATTATCCACGGCTACATTGCTCAGGTAATGAACATCCTTATTTTCACGGTTTCTGTTTTGCAAGCAAGTGTAAATTTCCTATTATTTAAACTCTCGGCAATGACGGTGTATTAACATCTCTTTGCAATGAATGTGCAGGTCTCACGGCTCTGAAGGTGTACAGGGTTCTATCTCCAACGCTCTCATCCGGGTAAGCCTGGTTATCCACGGCTGTCTCTTCCTTTGCTGGTTTTTGTGGTTAGGGTCGAGTATTGGAGGATAACTCCTGTGTAGTGAGGTCATTATCGTTTTGATGTTCATGGGTGCAGTCATCTGTATATAACTGTTTTGTTGAATTAAAAAGGGGTTGAAACCCTGCTATGTGTAAGGAGAGCCATTCACGGCCAAGACTGTATGAGGCCAGGGTTTTTGGTTATGGTTCCGATAATGGCTAAGCATAGGGTTCAAATCTCGCTGTATAAGATTTATATTTAATATATTACTGGGCCTGATACGGCCGCGTTTCATTTTCGTGTTTTGTTAAAATATTTAGAATGTGTTGAATGTAAAGATAATTGGGTTCTGCGATACGTGCAATGGATGATAACTCTATTATGATGTAACCCTATAATTATCTCTCTGCGTTTTTCTTCGATTTGTAGTATTAAATAACGATAGTGGATGTTTCTCGACTGTGTCTATAATAGTTGAATAGTATAGGGTTTAATCATGCGAGTTGAGGTTCTATTTTGTGTTCCACAAATATATATGGAATTTGTTAACTTGATAGCGACTGGAAATGAATTATAATAATATTTATTTTGATTTTTTGTATGGTTGTTAAATGAAACCGTGGATAGAATAATATATACTTAGAACTAAGTATAAGGATGCTGTAAGTTATGGCTGCCATATAAGGCAGTCCTTTCATTTGTTTTTCAGTCTGTCGAAGGGATAGTGTAAGGCTACGGCCGTGTATGTTTTTGAGAAAACTCCAAAGGAGACATTTATACTGAATAACTATCGTTACTGTGTATAATTTAAGATGGTTTGTAACAGTCAATGATGACTGCGTTCGTCGACAGTTTCTCTGTTGTATTAATATGTTTGTTATTGTTTAAAACAACTCTGTTAATTTTATTATAATAAACATGACTACTGTATTCGAATACTAGGTAGAAAGGAAATAATACTCTACAGTTGCTAGTGTTTGTATTTGACTACTGTGTAAATGTTTAAGATTATGTGGAAGCTGGTAACAATGAAATATTGTTACAGTCACCTCTTTAGATAATCACTAGCTGTCAACATGTTCTGAGTATAAATATATATTACGATAAGTTTTGTTTATCTATTAACTTGATATAAGAGTGACCTGTAACTTAAAGTTGACTATAATATGTAATACTTATAAATACAGGTAGATTACTCCAACAGGAAAATATCTCAAGGTAAAACTAAGATTTGTCTAGATTTGTTCTTATGATTGTTTGATAGCTATAATCTGGAATACCTACTGTTTAACATATCTTGTCTATTATTTACTATTAACAGGAATTCTAGAGTATGCATAAACATGGTATTTGTTAACTGTAGCTGTAACAAATAGGTTATGTATAAGGTAAATACTCTAATTAAATAAAAATAGGAAAACTTCTAAAACATCTGCATTCTGAAATTTATACCAAAGGAAAGTACAGAGAATGATTTACTGAAGTTGAACACAATCAAACATAGTTGTACTAGTCTATCTCATAGGAAAATAATTTAGGCCAACAACAGGAAGAGTGACAGAACCTGTAACTATGGTAGACAATAACAGCAATGGGAGGCTGTTCCTCCCTACCAATTCCTGGAGAGTGCCCAGACAGCACTTCTCAGGACCCCCGAGCTTGCTCTGGTCTAACTGGATGGAATCTAAGTACAGCCAATAATTCCCTCAGCCAAAACAGCTATACTGGAACCAAGTTACTGCAACTTCCTGCTTCAAAACACTTCCTTACTATTTTCCCACTTCCTCAATGGGACTCCTGAATAGCATTCACCTGAATGTATTCTCCCTCTAGAACAAATGCTGAACCCCCCAGCTCAGTTCATTGAGTAGTATTTAAAAGATTGCCTAGGTCTTAGTTGGGCTAACTGTCATTAATGAGCCACCTGCTCAGATTCCACTTTCTTGGGGAATCATGACCCCAAAATGTAGGGAAGTTGCCACCTGCAACTCAGGAAGTGTTTGAGGATGTTGCCACTTGTCTTTTGTCCTTCCACCTAATTCCAACCACCAGTTAGACCAGTAACCTCTTTTAACAGCTCTCCCATGCTGTTGTCTCCATAATTTATTTATTAATAATAATTATTCAGAATTTACATTCCATTTCTGGAGACTCTGCTGAGTCATCCATTCCTACTTAACATTAAATTTAACATAATGTTCTCAGGAATATTAAAAATAATTACATTATTTTAATAAAATTGGGGTATGTGACATACGCACCCCCTTAAAATGTAACATCGTCCTCGAAGTTACTTATTCTTCGTCTTCAGCCACCTGCTGGAATAGATGGGGATATGCTTCCCGCATCTTACTTTCCAGCTCCCAGGTAGCTTCTTCAGGACTAAGGTGCTTCCATTGCACCTTCACTTGTCCAATTATCTGGTTCCGTAGAGTAATTTCCCTCCTCCCGAGGATACAATCCGGTTCTACCAGAACTTCCCCTTCTGGTTCTACCTGTACAATGTTCCAATCAATAACATGAGTAGCATCATGAACATACTTTTTCAAAACAGAGATATGAAAAACATTGTGTACTTTTAAATTTGGCGGTAATGCTAACTGATAAGCAACTTGACCAATTCTAGCTAAAATTTCAAATGGACCACAGTAACGTGGTGCTAATTTTGCACAACTTCCTAATCTTAGGGAGCTTTTCTTTGGTATTACCTTGATGAACACATGTTCACCTACCTGGAACTCTTTAGGAGTTCTTTTCAAATCTGCTTGACTCTTTTGCCGATCCTGGGCAATCTTCAAGTTTTCCTGCACTTGTTTCACAATATGTTCCATTTCTTTCAATAAATCAGGTCCTAACACTAATCTATCTACTGGATTACTCCAAGAGATAGGAGTGTTGCATTTTCGTCCATACAAAACCTCAAAAGGACTAAACTTAGCTGATGATTGATAGCTGTTATTGTATGCAAATTCAGCTAAGTGTAAATAATCCTCCCACTTACCTGGTTGATCTTTAACATACATCCTTAACAGATCTTCCAATATTTGATTAACTCTTTCTGTTTGTCCGTCCGTCTGAGGATGGAAAGAGGTGCTGAAATTCAAAGTGGTGTTTAATCCTTTGAACAAGGATCTCCAAAAATTTCCTGTGAATTTAGGATCCCTGTCTGATATAATGACCTTTGGAATACCGTGTAACCGAAAAATCTGTTTTAGAAAGATATCTGCTATGTTTGCAGCCTTGTATGTGGTTTTAACAGGAATAAAATGTGCTGATTTACTTAATTTGTCTACCACTACCATAATTGAATCATTCTGATGTTGATTTTTGGGTAAACCCGTAATGAAATCCAGACTGATTATTTCCCATTTCCAGCTAGGAATAGGTAAAGGTTGCAGCAATCCAGCTGGATGTTGATGTTCTATTTTTACTTGTTGGCAGTCCAAACATTTAGCTAAATATTCAGCAGTTTCAGATTTCATGTTAGGCCAAAAATATTCTTTTCTCAACATAGTGATAGTCTTTTAATAGCCAGGATGCCCGGAATAAGGGGTTTTATGTATTTCGTTTAAAATTAACAGCTTAACTGTAGGTGCATTAGGGATATACAGCCTGTCCTTAAACAACAAAAATCCGTTTTCGTTTAAACTATACCCTTTTATCAAACTTTCTGTGGGCTGTTCTTTGGCTGTAATTTGCAAATGTTGATAATTTTCATCTAACTTTATCCCTTCAGCCAGCTGTTCATTTAAATCAGAGGCATAAGTGCTGCTAGTTGATATAAAATTCAGTTTTGCATTCCTGCTCAAGGCATCAGCCACCTTATTTTCCTTCCCTTTTATGTGTTGGATTTCAAAATCGTATTCACTTAGGAATGCCAGCCATCTGGCTTGTCTTGCATTTAAATTTGGCTGGTCTAAAAGGTATTTCAGACCTTTATTATCTGTTAGTAAGGTAAATTTTCTGCCTATTAGGTGGTGTCGCCACATCTTTAAAGCATGAATTACAGCAGCTAATTCTAGGTCATAAGTGGCATAATTCTTTTCATGGATTTTCAGCTTCCTAGATTCGTAAGCAATGACATGTCCTTCTTGAGTCAGCACTCCGCCTAAGCCATCATTACAAGCGTCGGTGCAAACTATGAAATCTTTATTTGGGTCCGCTATTCTAAGAATAGGTGCAGTTGTCAATAAGGTCTTAAGTTTCTTGAAACTTTCTTCACATTTCGCATTCCAATCAAACTTCTTGCCTTTCTTCTGCAAAGAAGTGATTGGGTTGGCTATTTTTGAAAAGCCTTCAATAAACCTCCGGTAGTAACCGGTAATTCCCATGAAAGATCTAACATCCGTCACATCTTTAGGTACTGGCCATTCTTTAATCGCCCGAATCTTTTCGGGATCCACTGAAATCCCTTCCTTAGTGACTACATGTCCTAAGTACTGGATTTCATCTTTGAAGAAGTCACATTTACTAAATTTCGCAAAAAGTTGTTGTTCTCTTAGTTCTTGTAAAATGATACGTAAGTGTTCCTTATGCTCCTCCTCGCTCTTAGAATAGACTAAAATGTCGTCGATAAATACAACAACAAATTTATCTAAGTACTTGTGCATTATGTTGTTCATTAAGCACATGAAAACAGCTGGGGCATTAGTAAGTCCAAATGGCATTACGACAAATTCGTAATGTCCGTACCTTGTTCTAAAATCTATTTTGAAAATGTCTTCTTCTTTAATTCTTACCTGATGATAACCCGATCTTAGATCGATCTTAGAGAATACCGTAGCGCCACGTAGTTGATCAAACAGATCATCAATACGAGGTAACGGATACCTGTTTTTGATCGTCATCTTGTTTAGTTGACGATAATCTATGCAAAGTCGCATAGTTCCGTCCTTCTTTTTAACGAAAATCACCGGTGCTCCCCAAGGGGATACACTGGGTCTAATATAATTCTTGTCTATTAACTCCTTTAACTGAGTTTTCAACTCGTTAAGCTCCAAGATATTCATACGATACGGGGCTTTTGAACTGGGAACAGCACCTGGTACCAGCTCAATGGTAAAGTCAAGCTCTCTCTTGGGAGGCAATTCTGGAATTTCCTCAGGAAAAACGTCAATAAATTCATTGACGACAGGAATGTTCTCTACTGTTTTCTGGTTGTTTTCAGATTTATCGGTCTCGTCTGTAATAGTTACAGCATAGGTCTTGCATCCTTTCCTGACTGCTCTTTTAAGTTGTAATGCAGAAATTTGCCTAACTACTGTTTTCCTAGGAATACCCCTAACAGTTACAGGCTGTCCACTACTGTTTATACACCTAAAAGTTTTGTCAAAACAGTTTAAAACGACCCTATGTTGTTCCAACCAGTCCATTCCGATAAGTATGTCATAAGATCCAAGTGGTAAAACGTTCAGTTTAACTGTAGTTCTAAAATCAGTCATGTTTAAGATGCATTCTTTTACATAGCAGTTTACTTTCTTCTTAGCCCCAGTAGCTAATTGTACAGACCAAGAATTATCAAACCTTTCAACAGTCAAATTACATTTTTCTACCAGCTGAGGTGAAATATAACTAAGACTAGCACCGGGATCTATTAATATAGTAACTGGGGTTTTGTTAATCATACCTCCTACTTCCACCATGGAAGTTTGGTAGTCAGCCTGGCGGTTTTCCAACGCTGCATTGATTCGGGGCATAGTTCCTGCAAAATCTCCAACTGTCATTTCATCTTGAACAGTATGAATATTGCTGACTTGTTTCTTTCTGTTTGGGCAGACTGAAGCATAATGTGGCCCATTACATTCCCAGCACTTGACAGGTTCTTTTCGCTCAAAATTTTTGGTGTAGTTTCCATGGTTATTAGGAGTCTCTTTGCTGTTTTTGTAATTGTTTGAATGGCTGACAGCTCCATTTTTGTTTCCTTGGAAACTTTTACTATTAAAGTGGTTCCCGTTTTTGCCATTCTTGAAATTTTTATGGGGAACAAATTCCTTTTTCTTGTACTCGATCAGATTGCTGTTCTTTTTGGCTTTCCAACTGGCTATCCCTTCTTTCTTTTTATTCCGTTCGTAACAGAAATTTGCCTTGCGCATAGCTTCTTCCAGTGTTTTGGGGTTGTCATATTCAATTCTGTCCTTGATATGATAAGGCAGGCAACTAAGAAACCGCTGTATTTTTGGTTTCTCTTCGACAAAATACGGTACATAACGCAACAAACTTAAAAATTTACTGTTTAAGTCCTTCATCGTCATAGATCCGAGTTTTAGTTCATAAAATTCTTTATCCCTTTCTTCATAATACTGCTCGGACAGGAATTTCTTCTTGAAATATCTTTTAAAGGTACTCCAGTTAACTTCTCTTTCTTTAATCCCTTTGACCCTTTTCAGATCTTGCCACCATATGTCCGCCTTTCCCGAGAGGTTGTAGATGGCCATTCGTGCCTTTAGCTGATTTGAGTAGTTATAGATTTGAAAATATTTTCTCATCCCGGATAACCAGGATTCTGCCTCTTCTCCAGTTTCAGCTTCTCCATTGAAAGTTGGGGGCTTTATCTTCTTAAACTCCCCGGAAATCTCTTCATAAGGTCTGTACTTTTTCCTTCGGTTGTGCATCTCAGCTTCACTGCTGTCACTGCTAGTGTGATAACTGAGTTGTCCTTTTCTTTCTTCAGATGAGGAACTGCTGTCAGATTTAGTTGGTTTTGTCCTTTTTGACCCTCTTGGATGACTAACTTCTTCTGAGTCAGCTGGTTTGCTCCTTCCGTCAGTCTGAAATTTTTCTATCAATAGCTGATTTAGTTGTTCCTGAGTCTTTAGAATTCTTTCATTATCCTTCTTAACTGTTTCCATTTCTGTCTTTAATCCTCTTATAGTCTGCATCAGCTCAGTGGTGTGAGCAATTTCTTCTTCTGTCTCAAGTTCTTTTGACATCTATCTTGTCACAGCATTGGGAGATTCCTCCTCAGCATATTCTCCCAGTTTTTCCATATCTGTCTGTAAAATTCAGCAAAGAGAAATTTTCTGTTCTGTACATGAAACCGAAATATATGTTAGTATTTTATAAATAAAACAAAAATCTTCTTTTATGATCACTGTTTGCGGAAGTTTAGTGGAGTCACATCCAGGCCTAGTGTCTGAACCTCGCTCTGATACCACATGTCAAAACCCGTTATTTCTGAAAAATTTAAA
Source organism: Larix kaempferi (assembly GCA_027924585.1). Taxonomy (NCBI): domain Eukaryota; kingdom Viridiplantae; phylum Streptophyta; class Pinopsida; order Pinales; family Pinaceae; genus Larix; species Larix kaempferi. The sequence continues at coordinate 1,086,628 of BSBM01001155.1, read as the reverse complement.
ATTTTTATTCATAACAATAATTGTTAACTAGGTAGTATTTCTGATATTGTTTTAATTTAAATAACTAACATAATCTGTTTAAAGACTCTGTCTTAAAAAAAACTTTGATTTCGGTGATTGTAATTAATGACTGTTTTGTTTTGAACCGCAAGGGAAGAGCTAGTCGTAGTTGACTGGCTTACTTAGCTTACAAGCTAATGCATATGTCGTCTTTTGTTTCTCAGGTGCGCCAGTGAAGTAAGGATCACTGTATGTTAAACCTGGTGAGCATCACTACTCCCTGTACTTTAAAACTTAAGAGATCGAGATGATATTTCTTATTCAGATAGTATCAACAGGTTCTGCGATAGAATACACTGTTCAGTGATGATTTTTGTTTTAGGAATATTAAGCTATGTTACTGCTGTAACCATCAATGGAATAAAAGTTTGTATTGTAATTTATCATCTGCGTAAAGCGACTTAGCATCATGTGACATGTTGTCAATTTAATACTGGTGATTACTGTTTTGTTCACGTAATAATAATCGTAAGTTAAAAAGGTGACGCCTCTAGCATTGTTTCCAATATATTAACCTTTACTGCATGTTCAAAGTCTACTTTATAGTTTAATTTATGTTACCTGACTGTGCCTTGATTTTAACTACCTTCACGATGTGAACCTGTAGATGAAATTCTATTTTAACATCTTAATACTAGAGATTATTATTCAAACTTGTTTACTGTGAACAATAGTAAAGGTAGAAAATACGATGAGAGTATATGATAGCAATTGTGTTTAAAGTCATATGGACTTGGTAATATTTCAAGGTATTAAGTACAAAGTATTTACATTTGAAGGTTGACTATCTTATTGCTTACATGATCATGGAATGTAATATGCTCATCGCTTAAAACTATGGTTTGATTTCACTATATATATAATATAATGTTTGTGCCATAACATATTGTTCCCATACATTGGCAAGCTTCATATTTACTATAGTGTAAAGGTTGTAATTATCATACTAGGTTAAGAAACTCTATGGTTGAAGTTGAATATATCTCCTTTATATCGTTGTAGGGATTGTACATAGCACGTACCTTGGAATTATTGAAGGTTCGATTGCTAGCAAACACTATTGTTGATTGAATGCATTTCTTATTATAATTCCATACGTTGGAATTTGACTTGTATCAACGCAATTATTTTTGCAATCGATGAATAATGATTTGAATGGCAATGGAACTATATGGTCTCGACCCATACTACGTTGATATATTTAGGTGCTACGTGGTTGACTCTCCTCCATCCAGTTGGCGATATATAAGCTGTTTCGAAACCCTACCAGGTTATTGTCTTTGCCTCCGGGCTCGGGTCCTAAGGGTGAAACCCTCCATGTCTGGATTTCATCGTTGGTCACTGTAACGATTTGCACAGTGTTGTGGTTCTGGATTTCATGGTTTCATTCTGCAATAGATTAAGTCCTCGGCTCTGGTGATATCATCTGCTACTGTTTCTTCGTTTAATGGTCTCCTTGTTTCATCCTTTGTTAGTCCCCGATATTTACAGTCCATCGCTTGTGCTGTGTGAATATGAGACAGGGTTTGCTATTGTTTTTAAGTTATGAGAGGGTTGATGTCTTTGGGTTTTGGGTGTGCTTATTGACTGGTTCAATCCCAGTGTGAGGGTTTCGTCTGCAAGGGTTGTCTATCGCAGTTGTCATTTGAAAAGTTATGAGGGTGTGCTTTGCTCCTTCACCCGACGAGGGTTGGGGTTTCAGTGTCTGCTTCCAGATTATCCACGGCTACATTGCTCAGGTAATGAACATCCTTATTTTCACGGTTTCTGTTTTGCAAGCAAGTGTAAATTTCCTATTATTTAAACTCTCGGCAATGACGGTGTATTAACATATCTTTGCAATGAATGTGCAGGTCTCACGGCTCTGAAGGTGTACAGGGTTCTATCTCCAACGCTCTCATCCGGGTAAGCCTGGTTATCCACGGCTGTCTCTTCCTTTGCTGGTTTTTGTGGTTAGGGTCGAGTATTGGAGGATAACTCCTGTGTAGTGAGGTCATTATCGTTTTGATGTTCATGGGTGCAGTCATCTGTATATAACTGTTTTGTTGAATTAAAAAGGGGTTGAAACCCTGCTATGTGTAAGGAGAGCCATTCACGGCCAAGACTGTATGAGGCCAGGGTTTTTGGTTATGGTTCCGATAATGGCTAAGCATAGGGTTCAAATCTCGCTGTATAAGATTTATATTTAATATATTACTGGGCCTGATACGGCCGCGTTTCATTTTCGTGTTTTGTTAAAATATTTAGAATGTGTTGAATGTAAAGATAATTGGGTTCTGCGATACGTGCAATGGATGATAACTCTGTTATGATGTAACCCTATAATTATCTCTCTGCGTTTTTCTTCGATTTGTAGTATTAAATAACGATAGTGGATGTTTCTCGACTGTGTCTGTAATAGTTGAATAGTATAGGGTTTAATCATGCGAGTTGAGGTTCTATTTTGTGTTCCACAAATATATATGGAATTTGTTAACTTGATAGCGACTGGAAATGAATTATAATAATATTTATTTTGATTTTTTGTATGGTTGTTAAATGAAACTGTGGATAGAATAATATATACTTAGAACTAAGTATAAGGATGCTGTAAGTTATGGCTGCCATATAAGGCAGTCCTTTCATTTGTTTTTCAGTCTGTCGAAGGGATAGTGTAAGGCTACGGCCGTGTATGTTTTTGAGAAAACTCCAAAGGAGACATTTATACTGAATAACTATCGTTACTGTGTATAATTTAAGATGGTTTGTAACAGTCAATGATGACTGCGTTCGTCGACAGTTTCTCTGTTGTATTAATATGTTTGTTATTGTTTAAAACAACTCTGTTAATTTTATTATAATAAACATGACTACTGTATTCGAATACTAGGTAGAAAGGAAATAATACTCTACAGTTGCTAGTGTTTGTATTTGACTACTGTGTAAATGTTTAAGATTATGTGGAAGCTGGTAACAATGAAATATTGTTACAGTCACCTCTTTAGATAATCACTAGCTGTCAACATGTTCTGAGTATAAATATATATTACGATCAGTTTTGTTTATCTATTAACTTGATATAAGAGTGACCTGTAACTTAAAGTTGACTATAATATGTAATACTTATAAATACAGGTAGATTACTCCAACAGGAAAATATCTCAAGGTAAAACTAAGATTTGTCTAGATTTGTTCTTATGATTGTTTGATAGCTATAATCTGGAATACCTACTGTTTAACATATCTTGTCTATTATTTACTATTAACAGGAATTCTAGAGTATGCATAAACATGGTATTTGTTAACTGTAGCTGTAACAAATAGGTTCTGTATAAGGTAAATACTCTAATTAAATAAAAATAGGAAAACTTCTAAAACATCTGCATTCTGAAATTTATACCAAAGGAAAGTACAGAGAATGATTTACTGAAGTTGAACACAATCAAACATAGTTGTACTAGTCTATCTCATAGGAAAATAATTTAGGCCAACAACAGGAAGAGTGACAGAACCTGTAACTATGGTAGACAATAACAGCAATGGGAGGCTGTTCCTCCCTACCAATTCCTGGAGAGTGCCCAGACAGCACTTCTCAGGACCCCCGAGCTTGCTCTGGTCTAACTGGATGGAATCTAAGTACGGCCAATAATTCCCTCAGCCAAAACAGCTATACTGGAACCAAGTTACTGCAACTTCCTGCTTCAAAACACTTCCTTACTGTTTTCCCACTTCCTCAATGGGACTCCTGAATAGCATTCACCTGAATGTATTCTCCCTCTAGAACAAATGCTGAACCCCCCAGCTCAGTTCATTGAGTAGTATTTAAAAGATTGCCTAGGTCTTAGTTGGGCTAACTGTCATTAATGAGCCACCTGCTCAGATTCCACTTTCTTGGGGAATCATGACCCCAAAATGTAGGGAAGTTGCCACCTGCAACTCAGGAAGTGTTTGAGGATGTTGCCACTTGTCTTTTGTCCTTCCACCTAATTCCAACCACCAGTTAGACCAGTAACCTCTTTTAACAGCTCTCCCATGCTGTTGTCTCCATAATTTATTTATTAATAATAATTATTCAGAATTTACATTCCATTTCTGGAGACTCTGCTGAGTCATCCATTCCTACTTAACATTAAATTTAACATAATGTTCTCAGGAATATTAAAAATAATTACATTATTTTAATAAAATTGGGGTATGTGACATACGCACCCCCTTAAAATGTAACATCGTCCTCGAAGTTACTTATTCTTCGTCTTCAGCCACCTGCTGGAATAGATGGGGATATGCTTCCCGCATCTTACTTTCCAGCTCTCAGGTAGCTTCTTCAGGACTAAGGTGCTTCCATTGCACCTTCACTTGTCCAATTATCCGGTTCCGTAGAGTAATTTCCCTCCTCCCGAGGATACAATCCGGTTCTACCAGAACTTTCCCTTCTGGTTCTACCTGTACAATGTTCCAATCAATAACATGAGTAGCATCATGAACATACTTTTTCAAAACAGAGATATGAAAAACATTGTGTACTTTTAAATTTGGTGGTAATGCTAACTGATAAGCAACTTGACCAATTCTAGCTAAAATTTCAAATGGACCACAGTAACGTGGTGCTAATTTTGCACAACTTCCTAATCTTAGGGAGCTTTTCTTTGGTCTTACCTTGATGAACACATGTTCACCTACCTGGAACTCTTTAGGAGTTCTTTTCAAATCTGCTTGACTCTTTTGCCGATCCTGGGCAATCTTCAAGTTTTCCTGCACTTGTTTCACAATCTGTTCCATTTCTTTCAATAAATCAGGTCCTAACACTAATCTATCTACTGGATTACTCCAAGAGATAGGAGTGTTGCATTTTCGTCCATACAAAACCTCAAAAGGACTAAACTTAGCTGATGATTGATAGCTGTTATTGTATGCAAATTCAGCTAAGTGTAAATAATCCTCCCACTTACCTGGTTGATCTTTAACATACATCCTTAACAGATCTTCCAATATTTGATTAACTCTTTCTGTTTGTCCGTCCGTCTGAGGATGGAAAGAGGTGCTGAAATTCAAAGTGGTGTTTAATCCTTTGAACAAGGATCTCCAAAAATTTCCTGTGAATTTAGGATCCCTGTCTGATATAATGACCTTTGGAATACCGTGTAACCGAAAAATCTGTTTTAGAAAGATATCTGCTATGTTTGCAGCCTTGTATGTGGTTTTAACAGGAATAAAATGTGCTGATTTACTTAATTTGTCTACCACTACCATAATTGAATCATTCTGATGTTGATTTTTGGGTAAACCCGTAATGAAATCCAGACTGATTATTTCCCATTTCCAGCTAGGAATAGGTAAAGGTTGCAGCAATCCAGCTGGATGTTGATGTTCTGTTTTTACTTGTTGGCAGTCCAAACATTTAGCTAAATATTCAGCAGTTTCAGATTTCATGTTAGGCCAAAAATATTCTTTTCTCAACATAGTGATAGTCTTTTAATAGCCAGGATGCCCGGAATAAGGGGTTTTATGTATTTCGTTTAAAATTAACAGCTTAACTGTAGGTGCATTAGGGATATACAGCCTGTCCTTAAACAACAAAAATCCGTTTTCGTTTAAACTATACCCTTTTATCAAACTTTCTGTGGGCTGTTCTTTGGCTGTAATTTGCAAATGTTGATAATTTTCATCTAACTTTATCCCTTCAGCCAGCTGTTCATTTAAATCAGAGGCATAAGTGCTGCTAGTTGATATAAAATTCAGTTTTGCATTCCTGCTCAAGGCATCAGCCACCTTATTTTCCTTCCCTTTTATGTGTTGGATTTCAAAATCGTATTCACTTAGGAATGCCAGCCATCTGGCTTGTCTTGCATTTAAATTTGGCTGGTCTAAAATGTATTTCAGACCTTTATTATCTGTTAGTAAGGTAAATTTTCTGCCTATTAGGTGGTGTCGCCACATCTTTAAAGCATGAATTACAGCAGCTAATTCTAGGTCATAAGTGGCATAATTCTTTTCATGGATTTTCAGCTTCCTAGATTCGTAAGCAATGACATGTCCTTCTTGAGTCAGCACTCCGCCTAAGCCATCATTACAAGCGTCGGTGCAAACTATGAAATCTTTATTTGGGTCCGCTATTCTAAGAATAGGTGCAGTTGTCAATAAGGTCTTAAGTTTCTTGAAACTTTCTTCACATTTCGCATTCCAATCAAACTTCTTGCCTTTCTTCTGCAAAGAAGTGATTGGGTTGGCTATTTTTGAAAAGCCTTCAATAAACCTCCGGTAGTAACCGGTAATTCCCATGAAAGATCTAACATCCGTCACATCTTTAGGTACTGGCCATTCTTCAATCGCCCGAATCTTTTCGGGATCCACTGAAATCCCTTCCTTAGTGACTACATGTCCTAAGTACTGGATTTCATCTTTGAAGAAGTCACATTTACTAAATTTCGCAAAAAGTTGTTGTTCTCTTAGTTCTTGTAAAATGATACGTAAGTGTTCCTTATGCTCCTCCTCGCTCTTAGAATAGACTAAAATGTCGTCGATAAATACAACAACAAATTTATCTAAGTACTTGTGCATTATGTTGTTCATTAAGCACATGAAAACAGCTGGGGCATTAGTAAGTCCAAATGGCATTACGACAAATTCGTAATGTCCGTACCTTGTTCTAAAAGCTATTTTGAAAATGTCTTCTTCTTTAATTCTTACCTGATGATAACCCGATCTTAGATCGATCTTAGAGAATACCGTAGCACCACGTAGTTGATCAAACAGATCATCAATACGAGGTAACGGATACCTGTTTTTGATCGTCATCTTGTTTAGTTGACGATAATCTATGCAAAGTCGCATAGTTCCGTCCTTCTTTTTAACGAAAATCACCGGTGCTCCCCAAGGGGATACACTGGGTCTAATATAATTCTTGTCTATTAACTCCTTTAACTGAGTTTTCAACTCGTTAAGCTCCAAGATATTCATACGATACGGGGCTTTTGAACTGGGAACAGCACCTGGTACCAGCTCAATGGTAAAGTCAAGCTCTCTCTTGGGAGGCAATTCTGGAATTTCCTCAGGAAAAACGTCAATAAATTCATTGACGACAGGAATGTTCTCTACTGTTTTCTGGTTGTTTTCAGATTTATCGGTCTCGTCTGTAATAGTTACAGCATAGGTCTTGCATCCTTTCCTGACTGCTCTTTTAAGTTGTAATGCAGAAATTTGCCTAACTACTGTTTTCCTAGGAATACCCCTAACAGTTACAGGCTGTCCACTACTGTTTATACACCTAAAAGTTTTGTCAAAACAGTTTAAAACGACCCTATGTTGTTCCAACCAGTCCATTCCGATAAGTATGTCATAAGAGCCAAGTGGTAAAATGTTCAGTTTAACTGTAGTTCTAAAATCAGTCATGTTTAAGATGCATTCTTTTACATAGCAGTTTACTTTCTTCTTAGCCCCAGTAGCTAATTGTACAGACCAAGAATTATCAAACCTTTCAACAGTCAAATTACATTTTTCTACCAGCTGAGGTGAAATATAACTAAGACTAGCACCGGGATCTATTAATATAGTAACTGGGGTTTTGTTAATCATACCTCCTACTTCCACCATGGAAGTTTGGTAGTCAGCCTGGCGGTTTTCCAACGCTGCATTGATTCGGGGCATAGTTCCTGCAAAATCTCCAACTGTCATTTCATCTTGAACAGTATGAATATTGCTGACTTGTTTCTTTCTGTTTGGGCAGACTGAAGCATAATGTGGCCCATTACATTCCCAGCACTTGACAGGTTCTTTTCGCTCAAAATTTTTGGTGTAGTTTCCATGGTTATTAGGAGTCTCTTTGCTGTTTTTGTAATTGTTTGAATGGCTGACAGCTCCATTTTTGTTTCCTTGGAAACTTTTACTATTAAAGTGGTTCCCGTTTTTGCCATTCTTGAAATTTTTATGGGGAACAAATTCCTTTTTCTTGTACTCGATCAGATTGCTGTTCTTTTTGGCTTTCCAACTGGCTATCCCTTCTTTCTTTTTATTCTGTTCGTAACAGAAATTTGCCTTGCGCATAGCTTCTTCCAGTGTTTTGGGGTTGTCATATTCAATTCTGTCCTTGATATGATAAGGCAGGCAACTAAGAAACCGCTGTATTTTTGGTTTCTCTTCGACAAAATACGGTACATAACGCAACAAACTTAAAAATTTACTGTTTAAGTCCTTCATCGTCATAGATCCGAGTTTTAGTTCATAAAATTCTTTAGCCCTTTCTTCATAATACTGCTCGGACAGGAATTTCTTCTTGAAATATCTTTTAAAGGTACTCCAGTTAACTTCTCTTTCTTTAATCCCTTTGACCCTTTTCAGATCTTGCCACCATATGTCCGCCTTTCCCGAGAGGTTGTAGATGGCCATTCGTGCCTTTAGCTGATTTGAGTAGTTATAGATCTGAAAATATTTTCTCATCCCGGATAACCAGGATTCTGCCTCTTCTCCAGTTTCAGCTTCTCCATTGAAAGTTGGGGGCTTTATCTTCTTAAACTCCCCGGAAATCTCTTCATAAGGTCTGTACTTTTTCCTTCGGTTGTGCATCTCAGCTTCACTGCTGTCACTGCTAGTGTGATAACTGAGTTGTCCTTTTCTTTCTTCAGATGAGGAACTGCTGTCAGATTTAGTTGGTTTTGTCCTTTTTGACCCTCTTGGATGACTAACTTCTTCTGAGTCAGCTGGTTTGCTCCTTCCGTCAGTCTGAAATTTTTCTATCAATAGCTGATTTAGTTGTTCCTGAGTCTTTAGAATTCTTTCATTATCCTTCTTAACTGTTTCCATTTCTGTCTTTAATCCTCTTATAGTCTGCATCAGCTCAGTGGTGTGAGCAATTTCTTCTTCTGTCTCAAGTTCTTTTGACATCTGTCTTGTCACAGCATTGGGAGATTCCTCCTCAGCATATTCTCCCAGTTTTTCCATATCTGTCTGTAAAATTCAGCAAAGAGAAATTTTCTGTTCTGTACATGAAACCGAAATATATGTTAGTATTTTATAAATAAAACAAAAATCTTCTTTTATGATCACTGTTTGCGGAAGTTTAGTGGAGTCACATCCAGGCCTAGTGTCTGAACCTCGCTCTGATACCACATGTCAAAACCCGTTATTTCTGAAAAATTTAAAATTTTTATTCATAACAATAATTGTTAACTAGGTAGTATTTCTGATATTGTTTTAATTTAAATAACTAACATAATCTGTTTAAAGACTCTGTCTTAAAAAAAACTTTGATTTCGGTGATTGTAATTAATGACTGTTTTGTTTTGAACCGCAAGGGAAGAGCTAGTCGTAGTTGACTGGCTTACTTAGCTTACAAGCTAATGCATATGTCGTCTTTTGTTTCTCAGGTGCGCCAGTGAAGTAAGGATCACTGTATGTTAAACCTGGTGAGCATCACTACTCCCTGTACTTTAAAACTTAAGAGATCGACATGATATTTCTTATTCAGATAGTATCAACAGGTTCTGCGATAGAATACACTGTTCAGTGATGATTTTTGTTTTAGGAATATTAAGCTATGTTACTGCTGTAACCATCAATGGAATAAAAGTTTGTATTGTAATTTATCATCTGCGTAAAGCGACTTAGCATCATGTGACATGTTGTCAATTTAATACTGGTGATTACTGTTTTGTTCACGTAATAATAATCGTAAGTTAAAAAGGTGACGCCTCTAGCATTGTTTCCAATATATTAACCTTTACTGCATGTTCAAAGTCTACTTTATAGTTTAATTTATGTTACCTGACTGTGCCTTGATTTTAACTACCTTCACGATGTGAACCTGTAGATGAAATTCTATTTTAACATCTTAATACTAGAGATTATTATTCAAACTTGTTTACTGTGAACAATAGTAAAGGTAGAAAATACGATGAGAGTATATGATAGCAATTGTGTTTAAAGTCATATGGACTTGGTAATATTTCAAGGTATTAAGTACAAAGTATTTACATTTGAAGGTTGACTATCTTATTGCTTACATGATCATGGAATGTAATATGCTCATCGCTTAAAACTATGGTTTGATTTCACTATATATATAATATAATGTTTGTGCCATAACATATTGTTCCCATACATTGGCAAGCTTCATATTTACTATAGTGTAAAGGTTGTAATTATCATACTAGGTTAAGAAACTCTATGGTTGAAGTTGAATATATCTCCTTTATATCGTTGTAGGGATTGTACATAGCACGTACCTTGGAATTATTGAAGGTTCGATTGCTAGCAAACACTATTGTTGATTGAATGCATTTCTTATTATAATTCCATACGTTGGAATTTGACTTGTATCAACGCAATTATTTTTGCAATCGATGAATAATGATTTGAATGGCAATGGAACTATATGGTCTCGACCCATACTACGTTGATATATTTAGGTGCTACGTGGTTGACTCTCCTCCATGCAGTTGGCGATATATAAGCTGTTTCGAAACCCTACCAGGTTATTGTCTTTGCCTCCGGGCTTGGGTCCTAAGGGTGAAACCCTCCATGTCTGGATTTCATCGTTGGTCACTGTAACGATTTGCACAGTGTTGTGGTTCTGGATTTCATGGTTTCATTCTGCAATAGATTAAGTCCTCGGCTCTGGTGATATCATCTGCTACTGTTTCTTCGTTTAATGGTCTCGTTGTTTCATCCTTTGTTAGTCCCCGATATTTACAGTCCATCGCTTGTGCTGTGTGAATATGAGACAGGGTTTGCTATTGTTTTTAAGTTATGAGAGGGTTGATGTCTTTGGGTTTTGGGTGTGCTTAATGACTGGTTCAATCCCAGTGTGAGGGTTTCGTCTGCAAGGGTTGTCTATCGCAGCTGTCATTTGAAAAGTTATGAGGGTGTGCTTTGCTCCTTCACCCGACGAGGGTTGGGGTTTCAGTGTCTGCTTCCAGATTATCCACGGCTACATTGCTCAGGTAATGAACATCCTTATTTTCACGGTTTCTGTTTTGCAAGCAAGTGTAAATTTCCTATTATTTAAACTCTCGGCAATGACGGTGTATTAACATCTCTTTGCAATGAATGTGCAGGTCTCACGGCTCTGAAGGTGTACAGGGTTCTATCTCCAACGCTCTCATCCGGGTAAGCCTGGTTATCCACGGCTGTCTCTTCCTTTGCTGGTTTTTGTGGTTAGGGTCGAGTATTGGAGGATAACTCCTGTGTAGTGAGGTCATTATCGTTTTGATGTTCATGGGTGCAGTCATCTGTATATAACTGTTTTGTTGAATTAAAAAGGGGTTGAAACCCTGCTATGTGTAAGGAGAGCCATTCACGGCCAAGACTGTATGAGGCCAGGGTTTTTGGTTATGGTTCCGATAATGGCTAAGCATAGGGTTCAAATCTCGCTGTATAAGATTTATATTTAATATATTACTGGGCCTGATACGGCCGCGTTTCATTTTCGTGTTTTGTTAAAATATTTAGAATGTGTTGAATGTAAAGATAATTGGGTTCTGCGATACGTGCAATGGATGATAACTCTGTTATGATGTAACCCTATAATTATCTCTCTGCGTTTTTCTTCGATTTGTAGTATTAAATAACGATAGTGGATGTTTCTCGACTGTGTCTGTAATAGTTGAATAGTATAGGGTTTAATCATGCGAGTTGAGGTTCTATTTTGTGTTCCACAAATATATATGGAATTTGTTAACTTGATAGCGACTGGAAATGAATTATAATAATATTTATTTTGATTTTTTGTATGGTTGTTAAATGAAACTGTGGATAGAATAATATATACTTAGAACTAAGTATAAGGATGCTGTAAGTTATGGCTGCCATATAAGGCAGTCCTTTCATTTGTTTTTCAGTCTGTCGAAGGGATAGTGTAAGGCTACGGCCGTGTATGTTTTTGAGAAAACTCCAAAGGAGACATTTATACTGAATAACTATCGTTACTGTGTATAATTTAAGATGGTTTGTAACAGTCAATGATGACTGCGTTCGTCGACAGTTTCTCTGTTGTATTAATATGTTTGTTATTGTTTAAAACAACTCTGTTAATTTTATTATAATAAACATGACTACTGTATTCGAATACTAGGTAGAAAGGAAATAATACTCTACAGTTGCTAGTGTTTGTATTTGACTACTGTGTAAATGTTTAAGATTATGTGGAAGCTGGTAACAATGAAATATTGTTACAGTCACCTCTTTAGATAATCACTAGCTGTCAACATGTTCTGAGTATAAATATATATTACGATAAGTTTTGTTTATCTATTAACTTGATATAAGAGTGACCTGTAACTTAAAGTTGACTATAATATGTAATACTTATAAATACAGGTAGATTACTCCAACAGGAAAATATCTCAAGGTAAAACTAAGATTTGTCTAGATTTGTTCTTATGATTGTTTGATAGCTATAATCTGGAATACCTACTGTTTAACATATCTTGTCTACTATTTACTATTAACAGGAATTCTAGAGTATGCATAAACATGGTATTTGTTAACTGTAGCTGTAACAAATAGGTTCTGTATAAGGTAAATACTCTAATTAAATAAAAATAGGAAAACTTCTAAAACATCTGCATTCTGAAATTTATACCAAAGGAAAGTACAGAGAATGATTTACTGAAGTTGAACACAATCAAACATAGTTGTACTAGTCTATCTCATAGGAAAATAATTTAGGCCAACAACAGGAAGAGTGACAGAACCTGTAACTATGGTAGACAATAACAGCAATGGGAGGTTGTTCCTCCCTACCAATTCCTGGAGAGTGCCCAGACAGCACTTCTCAGGACCCCCGAGCTTGCTCTGGTCTAACTGGCTGGAATCTAAGTACGACCAATAATTCCCTCAGCCAAAACAGCTATACTGGAACCAAGTTACTGCAACTTCCTGCTTCAAAACACTTCCTTACTGTTTTCCCACTTCCTCAATGGGACTCCTGAATAGCATTCACCTGAATGTATTCTCCCTCTAGAACAAATGCTGAACCCCCCAGCTCAGTTCATTGAGTAGTATTTAAAAGATTGCCTAGGTCTTAGTTGGGCTAACTGTCATTAATGAGCCACCTGCTCAGATTCCACTTTCTTGGGGAATCATGACCCCAAAATGTAGGGAAGTTGCCACCTGCAACTCAGGAAGTGTTTGAGGATGCTGCCACTTGTCTTTTTTCCTTCCACCTAATTCCAACCACCAGTTAGACCAGTAACCTCTTTTAACAGCTCTCCCATGCTGTTGTCTCCATAATTTATTTATTAATAATAATTATTCAGAATTTACATTCCATTTCTGGAGACTCTGCTGAGTCATCCGTTCCTACTTAACATTAAATTTAACATAATGTTCTCAGGAATATTAAAAATAATTACATTATTTTAATAAAATTGGGGTATGTGACAATTACGGGTTGCAGGACCTTCATTTATAAATATGAGTTTTTAAATGCATATGCATTCTCGACTTCCGCATTGCATATGCGTGTTGCGGAACTCCAAAATCAAACTGTTTATTTTTATGGTTCGATAATAAGACTTTCGAATTGCGAATACGGGTTGTCGAACCCCAAAATCCGACTGTTTATTTTAATGGTTCTGCAATCTGACTTATGCATTGCGGATGCGGGTTGCAGAAATAAAAAAATCCAACTGTTTATTTTAACGGTTCTGCAATCTGACTTTTGCATTGCGGATGCGGGTTGTGGAACCCCAAAATCCGACTATTTACTTTAACAGTTCCGCATTCCCGACTTCTGCATTGCAGATGGGGTTTGCAGAACCCCAATTTTTCAAGGGTTAAAACCAACGATTTTGCATTCCGATTGTGGATTCAGTGGAATCAACGGCTTACGGAAACGCTTAACAGGTAAGCCAGAAATTAGAAAATGTTTGAACTTATAAATAATTACAATTAATAAACAAGATCTAGGGTTTGTATATGTAAAATTATCTTTCAAATCTTTTATGAATTACTCTAACTATATTTATAAACCAAAATATCACAAACGCCTATTCTACAACTGTTGGCTTGGTTTTGCAACCAAGCTTAGTGCTATGGGCACCTGCTAACTAGTAGCAGCAGTCTCAATATTAAGCAAAAACAATAAACTAATGTAAATCTAAAACTAAACTAGCATGTGCATCTTTTGAATTAAAAAACAAGAACAAGAAATATAAGAAATAAATTTGTATTGAAAATGGGGGCAAGCAAGTGCTTGCAATAACAATACCTCCAAGTGATGAAGATAGTTGATAAGCTCCAATGGTGAGCAACTCCAAACTCCAATGGGTCCTTTCTCCAAGGTTGCTACAATGGCCAAAAGCTCAAGGGAGATTTTGGCAGCGTGAGGATAGGAAGATGGATGGATCTGAAATGAGGAGCCCCTACCACCTTTTTATAGATTTTGGTGGTGGGGAATACCATTGTTGTTTTGTGGAAACCAATGGTATTGACCAACATGGTTTAGGCACTTTTCCCTCCTTTTTCCTTTTTTGAATATTTTTATTATTTTTATTCCCTTTTTAATATTTTGGGAATTTTGGACCCTTTTTTAGGGTTTTTTATGCTTTTTTAGGAAAAATACTCATTTTGAGTGGAAAAAGGGGTGTACTAAGGCCTTTTGGTGACCTTTTGTTGGCTTCAGAGGCTCAAATGGTGAAAAAGTGGACAAATGGGTCATGCGAATAGGGAAATGAGCTAGTGAGCACTTTTTGGGTGTTAACATATTGCCCCCTGATGTGTGAGGGCAGGAGCTCATCGTATGGCCGATAGACATCATAGTTCTTGTTGGGCACCATTTTGACCTATTTTTGTCATCCAAATATCCTCATTTTCCTCCATTAAACCCTCATACCAATATATAAAGCTTGTAGTTCATCACAGACTTTGTTTAAAAAGGTATTAATGTCATCGCTTGTTAACAAATTGAATTTTGAGGTTTTTAGAGCATTTAAACTAGGTTTTTTAAAAATTACAGGATGTTCTAACTTCCCGTAATATCTCCAAAGTTGAGCACTTGCAGGACAGCTAGGCATTAACTGAAAGATGGAGGAAAGATCCTCAATGTCCAAGGATGGACGAATTTCCAATGAATAGATGATGTGGCTCTTACAGATGGCAAGTCAAAGTCGGTCAAAGATGACCACCTGTGCTACCACTCAGCACAAAAGCAGGGCAATTTGGATTCTGTTGAGTTTCACGATTCTGCATGAGGATCTCGATGGCTATGTTCATTAATTAGTTTGCAAGATTATAGCATTTCCAGTTTTCTTTTGAATTTGTATAAATATTTCACAAAACATTGGATTGATAATCACGATTTGGGGAAGAACGCAGACTGTTTCTGAACTGCGTGGTTTTGCTGTGTAATCGATTTTATGGTGAATACAATTAGACTTTCAGTTCTGTAAACCTACGACTGTGTGTGGAACGAGGCACTGGAGGGCCCCCTTTGTTGAGTTCACACACCATTCCATTGCCCGTGTATGCGATTTATATGTTTGCACGATTTAATTTGATGCATGCGATTTAGATCGAGCCATTGGTATGTGTTAATTCTGTGGTAGCTAGCATATTGTTGCAGAACGAATTCAATTGGTTTCAATTAATTTTATTATAGCTCAGTTCTCATTTAAACAGTTCAAGTCACGATTTCGTTAATGCTATATACCACTTACATTTCTATGAGCTCTGTCTTCTATTCTGATAAATGTTAAAGGAACAGTTCAGACTGTGATCTTGATATATCATACATTGCTGCTCATCTGAAGATGAAGTGTTTTGAACAACTAGCAATTACGAACAATGTCCTGTAAGGGAATTTAATGGTTAATTGTTCATGCATTAATGGATTGTTAGGGTTAGAATCATTGTTAAATTGCTTTCACTATATCAGTTCTTTCATTGTTAAATAGCTTTCCTAAATAGATTGCTGTGCACTTAAAAGAACATAAGAAGTTATCCTTGTAAAAGGATTTTTGTGTCTTTAGGTTACAGTACTTCTCATCAGACAGTAGATTCAATTCACAGAAAATTAGGATAACCAAACAAGTCTAGCTCTAGGTCCTAAAACTTGGATATGCCTCTAAGCTTACAGACCCGGATTGATATATAAATTTAAGGTTCGATCTGCATTAGTGGATTGAAGCCCAACATTTTGGCGCCGTTGCCGGGGAGGCATTGTAGAAGCAGGCTTAGAAACTTTAGTTTTCTGATAAAAACAAAACTTTCAAAACATAGACTATATTTCACTTTTATGTTTAGACTAAGAGACGAGAAAGGAAGATTTATTAAACCCCCCCCCAAAACAGAAATAACAGGAGCTTCTCTTCCAAAAGAATTCGTCTCAACAGTTGGTAAGTTCAAAATGTCTGAGGAAGAAACATCAAAAGGCCCAACTGCAGAACAGAGAAGGGAGTACGAGAGGATGTTGGAAATAGAAAACAAACGCAGACAAGAGAGAAGGGAAGAAGAGAGAAGACATGTGAGGGATGAAGGAATAACAGAAGATCAGGAGGCCACCTTTAAATTTCCTATCTTAGACACTAGCGTTATCCTAGGGGAAGAGGTGAAAATGAAGAATATTCCACCCTCTGTCTTACCAAACTTTTATGGCATGACCTCTAAAGATCCCGACTCTTTCCTATTCGAATTTGACATCTTGTGTCGAACTTATGGGTATACTGATGACACCCATAAGCTCCATCTTTTCTCTGCTACTCTTAAAGCAGCTGCCTTGAAATGGTTCATGGGTTTAGGAGAACATTCTATCACTAGCTAGGATGACATGAGGAAAATCTTTCTTCGAAAATATCAGGCATATTGCAGATCAAAGGGTCTGAAAGATGACATTTTTGGCATGAATCAACAGGAAGATGAGAGTTTGGAGGAGTATTTGGAAAGATTCTCATACAATTTACAGAAATCTAAATACAATTCTTTAACACCTGAAATGATTAGAACAATATTTTTGAAAGGAATAAGAGAAGAGTATTTGGATATTTTAAATGTTATGGGCAAAGGTGACATTTCTTACCTTCCTTTTGATGAGATACAAGACTTATGTCAGAAATATTCCAGAGGAAAGGCTCGAACTGGGAAAAGAGATAGCAATACCAAAGCAACTAAATTTGCAAACAGTGGTATTTCTAGAGATGAGCTTGGGAATCTGCTAGAAGATTTCAAGACTGATTTATTAAGCACCTTAGGTACACAAGTTGAGGCAACAAAAACCAAGAAGAGGCAAGAATAATAGGACCAACAAGATCAGGCTTTGTCTATTTTTTGTCCTAAATGTAGAAAGAAACACCCACTTAGAGAGTGTCCTTTAAATACTGTTGAAATTTGTGGCTTATGCACTTTTAATCACAAAACTGATGATTGCCCTAGATTGAAGGAATTGCAGGCAGTTCGAATGGAGGAAAATCACAGCATGGAGTCTCTTTACTTCATGGGACAATGGAGACCTTGGCAGCCACGATTCTCAGGTATGTCTCAAGATCCTATGCAGCAATTTAATACAAATTATCAGACTCCTGTTCAGAATTCATGGAATGCACCCATGCCTTGGCAAAATTGGTCTCCTCCATTAGCCCAATCTGCTCCAAATTGGAGAGGGTATGCCCATGGTAACCAGACATATCAGCAGGCTTATTTGCATCCCTATCAACAACCTTCTGCCTATCCTCAATACCAGCAACATCAAGTCCAAGCCCCATCTTTTCAAACTCCATCTTTTCAACAGCCCAATAACATGGCTCCTCAATTGGGTACACCACCTCAACAACTTCAGTTGCCATCTAATCAGCCTCCACCTCGGCCTACACAACTCCCAGCTCAACCAATTCCAAATCCAAATAATAAAACCGACAGACCTATGTATAATGTTGATGATGGAACAGTGCTTCCCTACTCCATTCTCCCACTGCAAAATATCAATTTGAGATCTGGGAAAACCTTGGAAAAACAATCTCCTGTTATGTTAGAAGAACCACCAGAAAAAGACAAAACTCCAAAAAAAATGAATACAGAAAAATCTCAGTCAGAAAATCACAGTCAACAAGGGAACACAATCGCATCTTATCCACCTCCTTTTCCTGAGAGGTTAGTCAAAGAGAAACCTTCGATTTCCTTTCCTGACTTCGATGTTCTGAATGAGTTAACAAATGTATATGTTAAGATTCCTTTACTGTAGGCTATAAAAGATATCCCGATTTACACTAAAGCAATTAAGGAACTCTGTCTTAATAAAAGAAGGAAGGATCCATCGAAAATTCATGTGGTAGGCAATCTAGCAGGGTTAATGTCCAACACCGTTTTTATTGAAAAGTATGTAGATCCTGGAATTCCGATGGTTACAATTACTATTAATAATTTTTCCATCCCAAAAACATTGATTGATTTAGGTGCTGCCATTAACGTCATGACACTAGAAACAATGAATTACCTTCATCTGACAAATCTGAGACCCACCACAACTGTCTTAGAATTAGCTGATAGGTCTAAAATTACACCTGAAGGGGTCTTGGAAGATATTATTGTTTCTTTAGACTCCTGGGAATATCCTGTTGATTTTATAGTCCTACAGCCAAAATCTAACTTAGGAGGTCACCCATTGATCCTTGGCAGACCCTGGCTGGCAATAGCAGATGCTTTCATAGGATGTTGATCAGGAAGCATGCTCATTTCGCATGGGACAAAGAGGAAACAGATTGCACTTTACCCTTCTGCCCAACGACCTTCCACATTAGATCAGCTGTCATGGATTAATGAAACCAAAGAACAAGAAGAAGAGGTAATTTAGCCTGTTCTTAGTATAAATCAGTACTTCGATTTTCAAGAAGACAACCACGAAGATCTAATGGATTATTTTATTGCTGAACCTGATATTTCTACAGAATTATGAGAAATGGAATATGTTGTAGCAGAACAAGTTATGGGTCATAATTTCCAGGAAAATTGCAATGTTCATTCCCTAGCATTAGCACTTGATGACGTTTTTAATGTTCATTCCATCACCGATATTCACAGTAAAACTGTAGACATTAGTCCAGGCAAAACTCTGAAAATAGGTGCACATCTTACCACATCACAGGAAGAACAGTTGACCACTTTGCTGAATAAATATTCCCATGCATTTGCCTAGGAGTACACTGATATGCCAGGCATTCATCCTGAGACATGCACACACCACATTTACCTAGATGACACAATACGACCTTTGAGACAGCCACAACGCAGAATGAACCCTATGCTAAAGGAAATAGTCAAAGACGAGTTACAGAAGTTGTTAAAAGTGGGATTTATTTACCCCATCTCCGACAGCCAATGGGTCTCACCCTTGGTTGTTGTTCCTAAAAAAAATGGTAAATGGCGCATATGTATCGATTACAAGGAGTTGAATAAGGCAACTTTAAAAGACTATTTTCCATTGCCTTTCATTGATCAAGTACTGGATGCTTTAGCTGGAAAGGAATATTTTTCATATTTAGATGGCTTCAGTGGTTATAATCAGATTAGTATTGCAAACGAAGACCAAGAAAAAACCACCTTTACATGTTCTTGGGGCACCTATGCCTACAAAGTTTTACCTTTTGGCTTATGTAATGCCCCAGCTACCTTTCAGAGGGCTGTTTTGGCCATCTTTACAGATCTAATTCATGAGTGTGTTGAGGTTTACCTGGATGATTTTTCTGTATATGGACGTACCTTTGAAGATTCCTTAGCCAACTTGGAGAAAATTCTGAAAAGGTGTGTTGAATCAAACCTTTCCCTGAGTAACGAAAAGTGTTTTATGATGATGACTGAAGGGATAGTTTTAGGACACCACATCTCTTCGTCTGGAATAACAGTAGATCCTGCTAAAATCCAAGTCATTAAAAATCTGTCTGAACCCACAACTCAAACAGATGTGAGAATCTTTTTAGGGTATGCAGGCTATTATCGTAGATTCATTGCAAATTTGAGTAAGATAGCCCTTCCATTGTTTAAATTGCTTTCAAAGGACGTGTGTTTTACTTGGGATACTAACTGTAAATCTGCATTTCAGACACTTAAGGAAAGGCTCTCCACTACTCCCATTTTACGGGGACCAAATTGGGCATTGCCTTTCCATATTTCAACTGATGCCTCTGCTACTGCAATAGGAGCCTCATTGGGCCTGAAAGAACATACTTTGACTTATGCTATCTATTTCATTAGTAAAAATCTGACACCTGCAGAGCTGAATTATACAGTCACTAAAAAAGAGATGTTGGCAGTGGTTCATGCTGTAAACAAATTCCGTCATTATATCACTGGCTATGAAATTTTTGTTCATACAGATCATTCAGCCTTACGCTATTTAATGAATAAATCTATCACTAATGGTCAGATTACTAGATGGTTGTTATTAATGCAGGAGTTCAATATCACTGTTTTGGATAGGCCTGGATGAGAAAATCAAGTGGCGGATTTCTTGTCTCGCTTACACAATACTGGTGAGGTTGTTCCGGTTTTAGATAGTTTTCCTGATGAGCATCTATATGCAATTTCTGTTATCACTCCTTGGTATGCTGACATTGCCAATTACTTATCATCAGGCCAACTACCACCATCTATGACATCTAAAGAAAAAAAGAAGATTATTAAACAAAGTTCTAGGCATATATGGGTTAATGGTGATCTCTTTTATACAGGATATGACTTAATCATAAGAAGATGTGTCCGACAGGATGAAATCTTGGATATTTTAAAGGCATGCCATGATGAACCATGTGGCGGCCATTTTGCAGACAAACGGACAGCATACAAGATACTTAGTTTGGGGTATTATTGGCCTTCCATTTTCAAAGATGCTAAAAGGTATGTTAGAAGTTGTGACACTTGTCAACGAATGGGACGCCCAGTCCGGTCTGATGAAATGCCACTCCAACCACAGATTCTCATTGAACCATTTGAAAAGTGGGCCCTTGACTTCATTGGTCCCATTCATCCACCATCACATGGACAGAAGTACATTTTGGTCTGCACAGACTATGTTACTAAGTGGGTAGAGGCCAAACCATTGCCCAGAGCCACTGAACAGATTGTGGTAAACTTTCTGTTTGAGGAGATCTTTGTCAGATTTGGGGTGCCTAGAGAGATTGTAACAAATCAAGGTGCCCAGTTTACCTCTAAATTAGTGCAGGAGATAGCAGAAAAATATAAGATCAAGCATCGAAAGTCTACCCCCTACCATCCACAAGCAAATGGCCAAGTGGAATCTACAAACAAGACTTTAGAAGGTATCATTACCAAAACTGTCCAGATGCATCGGAAAGATTGGTCAGCTAAGCTGACTGAAGCCTTATGGGCATACCGGATCACTTGGAAAAACAGTACTGGGTTTTCTCCTTATCAACTGGTTTATGGTAAGCAAGTCCTCCTTCCCATTGAGTTTCAAGTTCATACTTTCAAGTTAGCAGCAGATTTGGGCATAGATCTTTCAGAAGCTCAGCAAGAAAGAATACTTCAGTTGAATCAGCTGGATGAGATGAGACAGGCTGCCATAGAACATAGTATTCTGATACAACAGCAGAGAGCTCAATGGCATGACAAATTTATCAAAAAGAAGCAATTTCACATCGGTGACTGGGCACTGTTGTTTGACTCTAAGTTTAAAGACTTCAAAGCCAAATTTACTACTCACTGGCTTGGTCCATATGAGATTGTAGATGTCTATGACAATGGTTCAGTAAAATTTCAAACCATAGATGATGAAGCACATAAATTTGTGATCAATGGCCACCGGCTCAAGCTGTACCACAAACCTATCAACATGGCATATTTTGTCCAACAGATTTCACAGCAAAAGGAACTGCAAGTGCTGGATAGACACCTCAGTGTTTTTCCTTCACCTGCTCCTTAGCTGTTGTGATACAACAAGCAAATAAAACATAAAAAAAAAAAATAATCAAAAATGAAATAAACAACAATATATATATATATATATAAAGTTTAGTTGTGAAAACCAGTTCACTGGCACAATATAAATTTGAATTTTCTCTGAAAAACCAGGTTTACCTGGCCATTGAAAATTCACAAAAAAATCTTTTTCCAATTTCCTGTTTTGTTTTCAAAATAATGAAGATCTTGTGTGACTTGAGGAAAATTCAAAAGCTAGGCCTGTGAGGGGGATAATCATTTTCATGAACCCTCCAAGTCTTTTCCATATGTAGAAGATTGTGATTTTTCATAATGCAAAAGGGACCTGATTCCAGTAAGGCAGGAGAAATCTACAGAGGGACTTGACTTCCAGTGAAATGAAGACATCAAGGCAGAGAAATCTACAGAGGGACCTGACTTCCAGTCAAAGGAAGACATCAGAAGGACATGAACAAATCAGGATACAAACCAACTTCATCAGACAACAAGCTCATCATACAGGGACATCAACCAAAGTCTGTAAGAATTTATAGTTTTTATGTTTTAAACAAGTTTCAGAATTCTTTGTTTTTAAGCAATGACATATTACCAACTATTGAAAAGCTTGACTGCCTATTTCTTACATTCTTCTGATAATCTCTGCCAGTACCTCACTTACCTTCCATTAGCCTTTGTCAACACTTCATTTTCTACCCTAGGGTTCAAAATGGTTGTCAGGATCAAACCCAAGGGAAATTTTAAATACTGCATTCTACAGGACATATACTGCACTCTACAGGAAACAAGCTGCATTCTACAGACAGAGTTTTCTTCTTGGTTTAAAGACAAATAGGGTCTCCTTCTTAGCAAGAAGTGAAATGTTGACATAAAAGAATTTCAAAAGTTTCTTTGTATATGTATTTAGTGCATCAGGCATTAAGTAATACCTAGAATCTAAGGAGGGAAACAATGGTCATATTTATCTTCAGCACATTTTCTTTTCTGGAAAAGAAGGTTCATTTTAAAGAAATAGCCTGTTTAATAAAACATTGGAACCAAAGTATATTTTACAGTTTATGTATTAAACGTTGGGCACATAAAAGGATTAAAGTGTTTATAAACCAAAACCTTACCTTTCATCGTTTTTGAAGTGGCATGATATGTAATGATGGAGGGAAAACGTGGAATGACGCCCACAACAGCACGCAAATAAACTTGATTCCTGTATTATGTAAATTAGAAAACACAACTCAATTATTCTCCTTGAGGCCGAGTCCAGTTATTGTTTCTACAAAATCGACTGCTGTGTGAATATAATTGACAGAGAGAAGGGGCCGTGGGTTACAGGAAGTGTGAATACAAGAGTTGCTTAAGAAATAACGTAGGAAGAAAAGAAATCAGTGAGAAGGAAGCTGGGAATACACTGTGGAGATCGTGCAAGAGGAAGATAGTGGCACGAGAGAAGAGGTAAAATTTAAAAACCCTTCTCTTTGTTAAACAACTCTGCTCAAACCAACAGCAAATTTCATAGATTCAGAGTATTGTTGAGGGGATAGGAAGACAAAGGCAGCGTTAAAAGATAAAAGATTCCTATTTTCTATTTTTCAAAATGTCATCTATATTGGAACCAGAGGTATTTGAGCCCACAGATGTTCATGAAAAATGTCTAGAAATTTTCAAGAAAAATCAATGGGTGCCTTTCTTTGAAAAATTCGATGGGCACAACGATAATGTGAGCTTAGCCTTTGCTGGCTCGTTCGATGGAGAAAAGGCTACAGTAGGGAATTTAAACTTCAGGCTGTCTGAAGACATTTTGGCACAAATTACTGGTCTGCCACAGTAGGGAGAAAGGTTTTTCAAAACCAAGCAATTCAAAGAAAAATCATGGGTACCCTTTTTGTGCAGATCTAGAGCAAGGTCAGTAAACTGGAAGAAAGGCATACCAAGGAGCTCGTTGGTTCATCCTTGGGATGAAATGGTGTACATCATACAAAGATTCATCACCTGTGAAGGGAGATTCAGTATCGTTTACCTTTACCATATCAAACTGTTGCAGCACTTGACAGGTGAATGTGAGATCAATATGCCCTTTTTCCTGTTGCAGAGTCTAACTAAAATGGCCAAGGCTGTCCAGAGGCGTGAAAAAGACAAATTGACAAGTCTTTTCCACTGTGGACTTATCAAAATCATCATCCAGTATGAGTTAAGGAAGCAAAATTCGACATGGACAGAATTTTTAGTTTAAAATCAGTTTGAAGAGCAGGAAGAATTGCATGAAGAGGTTTCAAAAGAAGAGGAATTGCTTATGATAACATGTCCTGAGGCAACAAGTTCAAAACTGCCAAACGAGAAAAAGAAGAAAAAGGAAGTATTGCTTATTACTGATGATGAAGACAACTCTGAGGCGACAAGCTCAAAACAACCTTAGAGAAGGATACGAACTAGGAGTGTAATGAAAGAAGATAAACAGTTTCAAAAATAAGAACAAGTCTTCACCACTTACCAGAAGAAGCCGAGGAAGAAGCAAGTTCATAGCCAGCCAGCATTAGAGGATGAAGAACACCCACAAACTGTGGAAGGTCAAGCAGAAAACCTAGCAAGGGAGATAGGACAGGGAACCCCAGATGCTGATGAGATAATAAGACAAACAAAGAAAATTAATCTTTTCTTAGATCAGCAAGAGAGGGAGAAGGAAAAGCAGTCAAGACAGGGAGTATTAAAAGACTTAGCTTCTCCTTCCTCAGAGCCACAAACTGTGCAAGAAGAAAAGAAAGAGGGTTCAGTACAGGGAAGTGACGAATTAGGAGTGGACACCAGTTCTGTCCAGCCTTCAATGAAGAAGAAGACTTCCAAGAAAAATAAAGATATCAAGAAATTGAAACTTGAAATAAAGGAATTGGAGGTCAAGAATGAGAAATTAAAAAAGGACAATCGGAAGCTGAGAATTCAGAGGACACACATTTCTAAGAATGCATCCAGATGGTATAAGCAGAAGAAGACCTACAAAGCTAAGTATGAGAGGCTGAAGGTCATGTATGCATCTCCAACATCAACAGAAGCATCGTATCAGTAGGAGATTAGAAGCAGGAAGGTCAGCAGCAAAATTTTGGTTTTATCACAAGGTCAAATATTTTTTGGGCATGGGGACATGCAACGGCTTCCTCTTGGGGGAGATGTTGGGCACCATTTTGACCTCTTTTTGTCATCCAGATATCCTCCATTTTCCTCCATTAAACCCTCATACCAATCTATAAAGCTTGTAGTTCATCACAGACTTTGTTTAAAAAGGTATTAATGTCATCGCTTGTTAACAAATTGAATTTTGAGGTTTTTAGAGCATTTAAACTAGGTTTTTTAAAAATTACAGGATGTTCTAACTTCCCGTAATATCTCCAAAGTTGAGCACTTGCAGGACAGCTAGGCATTAATTGAAAGATGGAGGAAAGATCCTCAATGTCCAAGGATGGATGAATTTCCAACGAACAGATGATGTGGCTCTTACAGATGGCAAGTCAAAGTCGGTCAAAGATGACCACCTGTGCTACCACTCAGCACAAAAGCAGGGCAGTTTGGATTCTATTGAGTTTCACGATTCTGCATGAGGATCTCGATGGCTATGTTCATTAATTAGTTTGCAAGATTATAGCATTTCTAGTTTTCTTTTGAATTTGTATAAATATTTCACAAAACATTGGATTGATAATCACGATTTGGGGAAGAACGCAGACTGTTTCTGAACTGCGTGGTTTTGCTGTGTAATCGATTTTATGGTGAATACAATTAGACTTTCAGTTCTGTAAACCTACGACTATGTGTGGAACGAGGCACTGGAGGGCCCCCTTTGTTGAGTTCACACACCATTCCATTTCCAGTGTATGCGATTTATATGTTTGCACGATTTAATTTGATGCATGCGATTTAGATCGAGCCATTGGTATGTGTTAATTCTGTGGTAGCTAGCATATTGTTGCAGAACGAATTCAATTGGTTTCAATTAATTTTATTATAGCTCAGTTCTCATTTAAACAGTTCAAGTCACGATTTCGTTAATGCTATATACCACTTACATTTCTATGAGCTCTGTCTTCTATTCTAATAAATGTTAAAGGAACAGTTCAGACTGTGATCTTGATATATCATACATTGCTGCTCATCTGAAGATGAAGTGTTTTGAACAACTAGCAATTACGAACAACGTCCTATAAGGGAATTTAATGGTTAATTGTTCATGCATTAGTGGATTGTTAGGGTTAGAATCATTGTTAAATTGCTTTCACTATATCAGTTCTTTCATTGTTAAAT
Source organism: Larix kaempferi (assembly GCA_027924585.1). Classification (NCBI taxonomy): domain Eukaryota; kingdom Viridiplantae; phylum Streptophyta; class Pinopsida; order Pinales; family Pinaceae; genus Larix; species Larix kaempferi. Next base: position 1,060,432 of record BSBM01001155.1, on the reverse strand, counting down.
AGCTTTCCTAAATAGATTGCTGTGCACTTAAAAGAACAGAAGAAGTTATCCTTGTAAAAGGATTTTTGTGTCTTTAGGTTACAATACTTCTCATCAGACAGTAGATTCAATTCACAGAAAATTAGGATAACCAAACAAGTCTAGCTCTAGGTCCTAAAACTTGGATATGCCTCTAAGCTTACAGACCCGGATTGATATATAAATTTAAGGTTCGATCTGCATTAGTGGATTGAAGCCCAACATTTTGGCGCCATTGCCGGGGAGGCATTATAGAAGCAGGCTTAGAAACTTTAGTTTTCTGATAAAAACAAAACTTTCAAAACACAGACTAGATTTCACTTTTATGTTTAGACTAAGAGATGAGAAAGGAAGATTTATTAAAACCCCCCCAAAAACAGAAATAACAGGAGCTTCTCTTCCAAAAGAATTCATCTCAACAGTTGGTAAGTTCAAAATGTCTGAGGAAGAAACATCAAAAGGCCCAACTGCAGAACAGAGAAGGGAGTACGAGAGGATGTTGGAAATAGAAAACAAACGCAGACAAGAGAGAAGGGAAGAAGAGAGAAGACATGTGAGGGATGAAGGAATAACAGAAGATCAGGAGGCCACCTTTAAATTTCCTATCTTAGACACTAGCATTATCCTAGGGGAAGAGGTGAAAATGAAGAATATTCCACCCGCTGTCTTACCAAAATTTTATGGCATGACCTCTGAAGATCCTGACTCTTTCCTATTCGAATTTGACATCTTGTGTCGAACTTATGGGTATACTGATGACACCCATAAGCTCCATCTTTTCCCTGCTACTCTTAAAGCAGCTGCCTTGAAATGGTTCATGGGTTTAGGAGAACATTCTATCACTAGCTAGGATGACATGAGGAAAATCTTTCTTCAAAAATATCAGGCATATTGTAGATCAAAGGGTCTGAAAGATGACATTTTTGGCATGACTCAACAGGAAGATGAGAGTTTGGAGGAGTATTTGGAAAGATTCTCATACAATTTACAGAAATCTAAATACAATTCTTTAACACCTGAAATGATTAGAATAATATTTTTGAAAGGAATAAGAGAAGAGTATTTGGATATTTTAAATGTTATGGGCAAAGGTGACATTTCTTACCTTCCTTTTGATGAGATACAAGACTTATTTCAGAAATATTCCAGAGGAAAGGCTCGAACTGGGAAAACAGATAGCAATACCAAAGCAACTAAATCTGCAAACAGTGGTATTTCTAGAGCTGAGCTTGGGAATCTGCTAGAAGATTTCAAGACTGATTTACTAAGCACCTTAGGTACACAAGTTGAGGCAACAAAAACCAAGAAGAGGCAAGAACAACAGGACCAACAAGATCAAGCTTTGTCTATTTTTTGTCCTAAATGTAGAAAGAAACACCCACTTAGAGAGTGTCCTTTAAATACTATTGAAATTTGTGGCTTATGCACTTTTAATCACAAAACTGATGATTGCCCTAGATTGAAGGAATTGCAGGCAGTTCGAATGGAGGAAAATCACAGCATGGGGTCTCTTTACTTCATGGGACAACGGAGACCTTGGCAGCCACGATTCTCAGGTATGTCTCAAGATCCTATGCAGCAATTTAATACAAATTATCAGACTCCTGTTCAGATTTCATGGAATGCACCCATGCCTTGGCAAAATTGGTCTCCTCCATTAGCCCAATCTGCTCCAAATTGGAGAGGGTATGCCCATGGTAACCAGACATATAATCAGGCTTATTTGCAGCCCTATCAACAACCTTCTGCCTATCCTCAATACCAGCGGCATCAAGTCCAAGCCCCATCTTTTCAAACTCCATCTTTTCAACAGCCCAATAACATGGCTCCTCAATTGGGTACACCACCTCAACAACTTCAATTGCCATCTAATCAGCCTCCACCTCGGCCTACACAACTCCCAGCTCAGCCAATTCCAAATCCAAATAATAAAACCGACAGACCTATGTATAATGTTGATGATGGAACAGTGCTTCCCTACTCCATTCTCCCACTGCAAAATATCAATTTGAGATCTGGGAAAACCTTGGAAAAACAATCTCCTGTTATGTTAGAAGAACCACCAGAAAAAGACAAAACTCCAAAAAAAATGAATACAGAAAAATCTCAGTCAGAAAATCACAGTCAACAAGGGAACACAATCGCATCTTATCCACCTCCTTTTCCTGAGAGGTTAGTCAAAGAGAAACCTTCGATTTCCTTGCTTGACTTCGATGTTCTGAATGAGTTAACAAATGTATATGTTAAGATTCCTTTACTGCAGGCTATAAAAGATATCCCGATTTACACTAAAGCAATTAAGGAACTCTGTCTTAATAAAAGAAGGAAGGATCCATCGAAAATTCATGTGGTAGGAAATCTAGCAGGGTTAATGTCCAACATCGTTTTTATTGAAAAGTATGTAGATCCTGGAATTCCGATGGTTACAATTACTATTAATAATTTTTCCATCCCAAAAACATTGATCGATTTAGGTGCTTCCATTAACGTCATGACACTAGAGACAATGAATTACCTTCATCTGACAAATCTCAGACCCACCACAACTGTCTTAGAATTAGCTGATAGGTCTAAAATTACACCTGAAGGGGTCTTGGAAGATATTATTGTTTCTTTAGACTCCTGGGAATATCCTGTTGATTTTATAGTCTCAACGATGCGATTAAGGTGTTGAAGTCGAGCATGTGAGAAACAACCATTTGGAGAGGCACTGAGGACTCTTCTCGAAATGATTCGTAGGCACTCATCATAAATGGTGATGAGTCCAAGACACGGGGACCTCTAGGTCTATCCTCTGGAATAAATTTGGTTGTCGTCGACAGAGGGAGACCTGGAACTAACAAGGCAATGATGTTTCCTTGATAGGAGTGCGACGTGTAGAACTGAAGTGTGGTAGTACTGATGGTAGGATTGACATACTTGTGGGGATGGGAAGTAACTGGGGTCATATATGGGAAGACTCAAACTTCCTTTGTTCAGAGCATGATGACATGGTTGACCTGGCAGTGTAAGGAACTGACTTGTAGGTGTGGGTATCACTGCTTTTGAAGACTGAAGGGTATGTATTGACTCTGGGGGGGTCAAGCTGATGGGTGCTGTCGAGGGATTCTCAGGGTGACATGCTATAGAATACTCTGAACAAAGGCGACCAAAATGGGGAAGCTGCCATATGAGTAGACGTGATCTGTTGTGGCATCGAGAAGCACCATTGGGTCCTTCTTCGTAGTTTTAATGAGCTCGAAGAAGGGATAAAAGTGTGCTCTGAAATGGTACTGTCCTGTGGATTTGTGAGCCCAGGACTGTTCGTGCTCATTGGTGCTTTCATTTTTAAGGAGTCTGAAAACGATAAGAAGACTCTGCAGTGGTTATGATTACTGTGATGTTGGTTTTACGAGCCCAGGATGGTGATTGCTCGTGGTCGCTTTCATGTTTAGAGAGTCTGAAAGCGGTAAGTGGACTCTATTGGTGTTCTTTTTCGTAAGTTAGTCTCCAAGGCCCGAAAAAGCATAAAATGATGCAAATGGAGAACTCTTCTAGCCGATGTGACTAGAGTATTCCTTTTTCGTAATTAGTCTATAAGGTCCGGAAAAGGGGTAAACTTATACCAGGTAGACGCCCTTTCAGATACATTTAGCGAGCATGAAAGGAAGCAAGGTTGCTCGGCGATCTTTTCATTGTTTTAGGAGTCAGAAAAGAGCTTAACATAAACTCCCTAAGTGCCTTTTTCGTAAAAGGGATTGCTCGGCCCGACAAAGGGATAAAAGTATACCGAACAAAAAGGGATTGATGGAAGCGAGAAAAGGTCTCAAGCGTCATCATTTGTGCGGGATACTAGATCTGGTGACATAAAGATTGTCAACAAGGGGCAACGGCCATTGTGGCACGCAAACCGAGGTAATGAGATTGCATTTTGAAAAAGTGGCCAAAAAGTATGGGTGTGAGAGCGAGAAATGATCTCAAGCATCGTCACAAGCGCAGAAAAATGAATCCGGCGATATAAACATTGTCAAAAATGGACGCTGACCGATGTGGCACGCAAACCGAGGTGACAAGGGGGCATGGAAAAATGGCCCAAAAAATCTAGGCGTGAGAGCGAGAAATGATCTCAAGCATCATCACGAGCATGGAAAACTGAATCCGGCGATATAAGACTCATCAAAAATGGACGCCAGCCGATGTGGCATGCAAACCGAGGCGACGAGGGGGGGCATGGAAAAAATGCCCAAAACATCTGGGCATTAGAGCGAGAAATGATCTCAAGCATCATCACGAGTGCGGAAAATTGAATCCGGCGATATAAGACTCGTCAAAAACGAACGTCGGCCGATGTGGCACGCAAACCGAGGCGACGAGGGGGGGCATGGAAAAAATGCCCAAAAAATCTGCGCGTGAGAGCGAGAAATGATCTCAAGCATCATCACAAGCGCGGAAAATTGAATCCGGCGATATAAGACTCGTTAAAAACGGACAACGACCGATGTGTTACGCAAACCGTGGCGATGAGGGCGTCCATAAAATGGTCAAAAATGGACCTGATGAAAACAGGAAAAGGAAAGAACTAGCATGAAGTTCTCGCTGTGCTGATTCCAACGGTACCAACGGTTTGAAAAATGGACTTCATATGATACCGCAATGGTTGTTTGAAAAATGGTGGAATTTCTATAAATAGGGTGTGGGGCCCATATGACGCGTCATTGTTACGTGCGAGTTTGGCAGAGCAGTCAAAGCTCTTTCTCGATTTCTGGGAGATTTGACTGTTGGTTTTCGATTCTGCGAGTTTCAGGTAACCCTATTTGCCTTAGCCTTTTCAAATATGTGTTTTTTTTTTGCGACGGGCCCCCGAAGGCTGTGAAATTCCACGTTGACCTTCCAATGTGGAATATCACGGCTTTCGGGTCTCTTCCCGCGATGAACCGCGCGGGTTTTAGGGTGACAGTCGCGATGTTCATCGCGACTGTGAGGTTGGAACCCGCGATATTCATCGCGAGTTCATGGGAGATAGCCGCGATGTTCGTCGCGACTGTCTAGCAAATACCCGCGATGTTCATCGCGGGTTCTTGTATGGAGGCCGCAATGATCATTGCGGCTTTTGATGGAAAAGCCGCGATGGTATTTTTTGCAAAAAAAAAATTCTGGGGCTAAAAATTTCTTCTGTTTTTTGGCAGGATGTTGAGGAGACCGTTGACTTCATGGTGAGAGCGGGAGATAGATGATGATCTTATTCAAAGGATTCAGACTGATCCGGGGGTTCGTCATACTCTGGCGGTGAGTGGACTTCTGAAGTTCGCTCAGATCCCACCAATGCGTTCAGTGAGACGGCTCCTGAATAAGTTGGTGAGTTGGTGGGTGCCAGAAGATGGTGCTTTTATGATTAGGGGACAGAGTTTGGAGATCACCCTCACAGACATATTTCCTCACTGGGTTGCCTCGTTTAGGGGAGGTGGGAGATCTTCTGCTGAGGATCCCGCCAGGTGTTGATATAGAGGATTTGCTGCAGACCTTCTGTGTTGATGGGGCCATTTTGCAGAACAGCACGTTGAGTCTGCGATCACTACGGGAGTGGGACATGAGGGCTATTGGGGCATGTGTGCTGCGGGTGTTGGGTTCCGCGGCACCACATCGTTTGTCAGGGGGACAAACGATGATGGTAGACTCTATGCTTCGGGGGACCTATTATGCGTGGGGTCAGATGTTTCTAGCTGGTGTCCGGAGAGATCTGGACAAGTGCTATCGAGAGGGAGGAGAGTTCTGTTATGCCTCCTTTCTATGTTGTTTTTTCTTCGAGCGGGTGCCGACCTTGCGACCACGGGTGCCCATTCGTGATGGTCTGGTGAGTGAGCCGTGCATGGTGCGGTGGGGGCATATGATGCCTCATGGCGGTGGTGGTGTCCGTGGGTTTTTTACGTAGGAGGTATATGAGCAGTGGGAGTAGATGCCCCTGGTGATTGAGGATTACCCATATGCTGGCATGGACTATCGAGGCGACCCAGAGATGCCTCGAGCCCAGGGACAGGCCTACGGTTTAGACGGTAAGTTTTGTGGTTTGCTTTCTACTATACCATGTGATTTGGTTATGATTATAGTTAGATATGTATATGATGGTTTACTTGCATTGTGCAGATGTTGGGCCTATACCACCGGTCGACTACGTGGCTCGTCGGGGGCGGATGATGGTGGTTGCCCAACCTCCTGCAGCGGTACCACCTCCACGTGGTGGAGGATTTGTGGCTCGTGGGTGAGGGGTTGGCCCTCAAGATGATGCCATAGAGGGTGTTAGACAGACATTTGACATGATTCTAGCTGGACTCCCTGAGGATGGCTGGAGAGACTTGGACCGGGACATCGTGGAGCGTTGCTTCGGTGCACCGCGGGAGTGGCGGTCGCTCTTGTTGAGGACAGTGGTTTTTGTGGCAGAGCACAGGGATGGTGCTCGGGATGACCCGGCAGGGCCGGCTGAGAGGAGGATTCCTCTACGGGATGATCCAGCGGGGCTAGCAGAGCAGAGAGTTCAAGCTCGCCATGATCCGGCAGGGCCAGCGGAGGAGGCACTGGAGGACCGTGATGAGTAGATGATATGTATTTTCCCCCAAATGCTGATGAGCATATGGGGAAGCTCTTTTTGTACAGCTGTTGTATTTTTGTATATTGGGTGCTGAGGGAACCTATGATGATGATGTATATATATATATATATATATATATATGATGTTGGTTTATAGTCGTGTATGCACATGGATGCACTTGTTGTCTTTATGTTCGCCCGTGGAGGCACATGTTATGCACGTGGATGCACATTTTGTTTTGGTATAATGCGATTAGTGTGCCAGTCTAGAATGTTGTTGGCCATATGGTCCGCTACACTATTGAGGTTCCTTGGGACGTGTGTAAATGAAATGGATTCAAACTGTCTAACCATTTGTTTAGTGCGCAGGAATTTTCTGAAAAGGCAGGGATCACGTATCTGGTAATCATTGTTGAGTTGGGAAACAAAGAGTTGTGAGTCCAAGAAAACGTTAAGGTGACGTATGCTCATTTGGAGAGTTGTGGCCAGGAGACTGGTCACGGCATCATATTCAGCCTGGTTGTTGGTGGCGGCACCTAAACACACTCCATCGATGTGGATCAACTCATGTGAAGGGGAATATATTACCCAAGCTGCGGAGGCCAGATTGGGGGACCAATGGCTTGCACCATCAGCGAAACCGACGTAGCATAGTGGAACATGTGCCTGAACAGGATCAATGGAAGGGGCGAACCGGACAGAGGGGTATCCAGTGGAGATCGTATAAATGGCAGGGTCAAGGCCAGGCATTTTGGTATCTGACCAAGTAAAGACATCAGTGAATTCTTGGAACAGTTTTTTGTATTCTCCAATCTCATGCTTACTGTGGGAGGCTCCTAGTGTAATAGTATGAAGGGCACCAGGTGGGTCAGAGATGTTGATGTGGATGACGAGAGAAATATTGGCCATATTTTCTGCAGAGGCATCAGAAGTAGGAATAGGATCCTTGAACCAGTTGACTTTAGTAGGAAGAAAATCTTTGGACTCAACCGCGGATTAGGTAGCGGTGGTGGATGAAGTCTCTTCCGGGAGGAAGTATGGACGATGGTGCATGTCTTCCCAGGGATAATCAAGGGCAGTAGGAGCCTCTAGAATCTCTTCATCATTGCGGGAGATTTGAGTGGTCAAATCAAGTGATGAGGTAGTGGTAGTCGAAGAGATCATGTAGATGGTGTTAATCTCTCCGGATGAGGATGATGCAGGAGAATAGATCTCCTCGATGAGGGGAGGAGATATTTCTAAGTCGACGTTATTCAACTCATACAATGCTGCTCTGTAATCTGGGATATCAGGACAGTGATGTGAGTAATCGTCGTAAACACCGCATATGGCACATGGGTGATTAGTGCACAGTGATTTATCACGAGGCTTGGGATTTGGGTCGAGTTTGACAACCGGGATGTTGGGGTTGTCGTCAAGCATTTGCATATGTTCCTGTAATGCAGGTAACTGCGGACACTGATGAGTTGGATGGCCTAACTCATCACACAACGATCATTTGGGAGGAGCACGAAACACGGGGGGAGGTTTAACTGCTTTGGGTGGGGGTACCGCAGTGTATGGTTGTGGGCCTCTGCTCCCAGTGGGCCTGATTAGAGGAGGGGGATTTGTAGATGACGAAGGAGTAGTGATACCAGGAAGTGCTTGGGTAGAAGTGACAATGCGTTGCACTGGTTGCAGGATGACATTTGGTGTCGGCGGGGGAACGAGAGGCGAAATATGCCACACGGGTAATCCCAATGTTAACCTGGGGAGACTAAGGGTAGCCATAACCGGGGCGCTTACTACACCCGAAGGAGGAAATAGAAAGGGGATTGTGTGGATGGGTGTAACCCCAATGTGACTAGGGACCAATGGTGGTTTGGGTAACAAGGAGGGTTGATTACCGGGTTTTTGTGAAAGAGTGCAGAGGTTAGCGACGTGGGTCTCCGGTGATGGTGGTGGAATGGCCTGGAATGTAGAAGTCATCGGCGCGTCGGAGTATAGTCCGAGTCCCATTGAGGAAACGAACGAGGTATTTGCACCACAAACAGGTTGTTCAACCATGGGGAGAACATTTTCGGGTGCAGTGGGGGCCTTGGGATCGTAATAGGTGAGTTGGTCGACCTTGACCACGCATCCCTCATGGGGGAACTGCATGGTACGAAAAATGGATGAGGCAACAGCCTGCATGGAATACATGTACCTACGGCCAAGTAAAAGGTTATAGTCGAGTTGGGCATTGATGACCTCAATGTCAATGAGTACGGTTTTACCAGCCAGTTGGACGGGGACATTAGGTAAGAGACCCTGGGGTTGTGTCGAACGGCCGTCATAGGCTCGCAACGCAGTGGTGGACTCCTGGAGAGTAAGAGATCCCAACTTCTGCCAAACGAATGTGGACATGACGCATATAGAGGCCCCTTCATCGATAATGCATCTATGGATGACAAGATTTTGAACGGAAACGGAAACTTGGAATGCTAAACTGGAAGGCAGTCATGGTTCGGACTGGTCTGAATCGAATGCGATCAGTTGTGAATCATTGGGGTCAATAGCACCAATGGCAGAGAGCAAATTCTTGCACTGCGAAGGACAATTTTTCAAAACTTCTAAAGCAGACATGGCTGCAGGATACTGGGCTAAGTCGTCGACAATGTTGTAATTCGACGCAGCGCGAGCATTGGGGTTATTATTGATGCGACGAAGTGGGAAGCGAGGTGCTTTCGGAGCGCCATCAAGCGGAGTCGGGGGTATATGTAATGTTTGATCTGTGGGATTAACGTTAGTGTTCTTGTCGGCGGGAGGGGCTTCAGAGGTGGAGCCATATTGATTCCGACGGGTTTGGAGGTTGGCATCGGCGGTTGACATCATCAACAAGTGGTGAGTACCTGAATCAAACATGGGTTGATCAGGAGCGGCATAAGTGATCTATTGTGGTGGCGCATTGTTCTGAGGGGGAGCTAATGGCTAAGTGTTCACTACGCCTTGGGTTGGGAAGGGATTTTGCAACACCAAAGGTTGATGTTGTGGTGGTGGAGGGTTGGGTGGCGGCTGAGGAGCCGCTTGCCCCTGACGATGGGCATCGTCAGTCCAGAGTTGCCGAGCTCACTCCAAATGTGGGCAAGCATGTGTGTAATGGCCATAGACCCCGCAAATAGAACAAGGATGGTTTGTTCTAAGGTTACTGTTTTTGGGCTGCCTGGGATTATGATCCGGATTCTGGTTGGGAGGCGCAGCATTATTTTTTTGCGGAGGATTTGGAGGTGGAGGACCTTGATGTTGTTGTTGGTTGTTTCCGTGGTTACGTCCTCTTCCACGGTTTTGCTACGCACCTTGGTTGCGCTGGTTGTTTTGGTGCTGGGGCTAGTTGTGCTATGTGTACACTTGCCCTTGAGCAGTGGGAGGATTTTGGTTCGCCGCAGGTGCAGGAGCAGGTTGTGGTGGATAATACACCGGTGGGGTTGGAGGTGGACCAGATACCTACTGGGGTTGTTGGTAACCTTGAGCTATTGGAGGTGTTGGGTTAGCTGTCGCAGCTAGCTGTAGATAGTACACTGGTTGAGGTGCGGCTGGGGGGCAATATGCGGGTGGTGATGTGTCATGGGAGCATATGAACTGGTTGCTCCAGATTGAGAGGTAGCCCGCGAAAGGTCGGGACCATGGATAGGATGTGCAATGGAAAAGGGTTGGGGATGCGAGGCCATACGACTAATGATGCCATCAGCGGCATGGGATGCCCCTGGTGCATCATGTTGGGATGACTCGCCCCGAGGGGCGTCCGGTATAATGGTATACAGATAACTCGACTGGGTGTAAATGAGGTCAAACTGCTGGGCTTTGAGGATGGCCTCTTCTTCAGACTGGGGTCGTTCGGATGCCACATCCTTTGCAATGAGACGGAGGAGGGATTTTAGAAACCATTCTAAGAAGATGCGGTCATCTAACTTGATTTTGCAGAGGCTTTGGCGTCGATGCCACTCATGAATGTGGTCAATGATGTGGGTGGCCGTGTTCTGTCTGCAAGACAGTAGGATCTTGACGCCCGCATCATAGCAGACATGTAACTGAAAGAACTACAGGAAGGTCGAGGCAAGGGAGGTAAAGGTGGCATGTGTCCCATGGGGCTGCTCGATATACCACTTGGCTGCAGAGCCAGTGAAGGTGCACTGTAACAGACGGAGGCGGACAGAGTCATCCACTATGGAGTTGGAGGAACACCATAGATGGAAGGACATGATATGGTTCTGTGGGTCCTCACCTGCCTTTCCCTCAAACTTAGGGATGTTGAAGAGGAGTTTGGTGGGCATTTGAGGCCATGCAGGATCGTGTCTGATAGGATCATTGGTGAGCCGACTAAGTCTGGTAAGTTCAGACTCACCATGTACGGTAAACTAGCAGATGTAGTGACTGGGACTGGGACATGCCTAGTCATGGTGGTATGATGTAGGGGTCCAGTAGCGCCTAAAGGTATGCTAGGTATTGAAAGTATGTGTCCTCCAATAGGTGTGGTCTGGTATGGGCCACCGCTTCCAAGTGCAACATGGGTTACACTGGGGTTAGGAATAGTAGTGGTGATTCCTGGAATCTGCATTGTGGCAATCAAAGGGGGTGTGACCCCTATGTTGGGCATACCCATAACAGGTGGTGGCCCTGTGTTGGGAATTCCTATAACAGGAGGTGGCCCTGTGTTGGGCATTCCTAAAGGTGGAGTGTTGCCCATATTAGGCATACCTAGGGGGGTGGGTGTTGCCATGGATGGCACCGCAGTAGAAGGGTCTATGGATGTCTCTCCTATGGTGCTGGTAAAAAGTGGGTCAAAAGGTGTTCCAGCCATAAGGTTGGTTGGGAATAACGCAGTGGGGTTTTCGGATTCTACCTCAGAATCAGAAGTGAAGTGAGGCGTGTCAGAATCGGATGACCGTATGGTTGACCGACGATGTGTCAAGTCAAGGGATAAGGCTCTACGTCGGTAACGTGGAGAGCCAAGTAGACTGAACTCTGGGAGTTCACCCTGTAGACGACGAGAGCGTCTAAAATTCTCAATGGTGAGAAATAAGTTTTGTGTAAAAATATGTATGTGTAAAATGGTAATGTATAAAAAAATCAAAACCCTAATGCAACCAAGGGTGCAAGAAGGGGAGTGAAAATGAAGGCGCTTAGGCCAAAAAATCAACCTCAAAAAGGCACTTATTATAGCAGTTGTGCTATAATAAGTGGAGGGATGCAAAAAATGGTCAGAGTACCAGCATGCAAACAGTTTCTAGAAAAAATAGGTGTAACTAGACCAAAGGTGGGTTGAATCATGCAAACACCTAACTAAAAGTATTGTGAATCAACAAACGATATTCTCTGCAAGGTGATGAAATCCAAGTCAGACAATATGAGTGTTGAGTCAACGGCTAGATATCCCCCTACCGGGAGGGACACCGGGTAATCAATCCTAAAGAATGGCAACTAGGATACTCCGTTCATGACACGTCGAGAAAAGGTAAATATGTCGTTTGGTCCTTTTACCGCAATACCCCCATACAGGGATATCCCAAGAACTGCGAATGGTAGCCCTTCGGTTACTGAATGGATTTCAGTATTCCACTCAGGATTCCGGAACCATCCTCGCGACTTCAACCCTCCTAGGGGAGAGGCCTTCCCATAAACCGGTTGTTACCGTGCCAAAAAATACTAGGAGATTTTGGTTCCCTAATGGACAACTTCTATGTCTCAGATGTAATAACTGAGGGGTGTTATTGGAACACCTATCCCCTCAATACTACCTAGCTACAAAGTTCTTTTAAGTGCTCCCCAAGTGGGGTTAAAAGTTTGTTGAAGTTAGGGTTCGTTTTAAGGCTCAGTTTAAATTATCTGTTTTATTGGGTGCACGTGTGGTATTTTAAACTGAAATTTGAAAAAGTAAATGCTTTGCAGAAATTATTCAAAAAACAAAGGATATTTTGAAATATGAAAAGCAAATAATATGACTTCTCAAATAAATGGAAATTAAATGCTTTGCAAAGACTATTCAAAAAATAAAGGATCTTTTGAAATAGGAAAGCAAATAATATGACTTCTTTAAGAAATAAATGGATTTCTTTTTCAAAAATTGCTATGGGCAAAATATTAAAGAAGTAAACAACAAAATTTTTTGATCTAGATAAAATGCAAAATAGATCCTTCTTTCAATTTCTGAAAATTTTTAAAAAGGCTTCTTTCAAAGGTGCATTCTAAATAGTAAAATTTTTCTATGGCTGTAAAATATGTAGGAATTTTAATACTGTAAAAATGTGCTATGTGGGCAGAAAATACAGTAAAAAATTAATTTTTTAAACGATTCGGCCGAATGAAAAAATTAGCATCGCGGGTTTTGAAAGAACAGTCGCGATGGACCGCGCGGGTTTTTGTCGCACAGTCGCGATGGGTAGCGCGGGTTTTGACCGCGAAGCCGCGATGTGCAGCGCGGGATTTCGTCACACAGTCGCGATGTGCAGCGCGGAAAAGGTCCGCGAAGCCGCGATGTGCAGCGCGCTAATGGGCCGCGAAGCCGCGGTGAACCGCGCGGAAAAAAGCCACGCAGTCGCGATGAGCCGTGCGACTGTTGGGAAAAAAGCCGCGAGGCGAAAGCCGTATGCGGATGCCGAAAAACGAACCCAAAAATTGAAAATTTCAGGCTGTAAATGGCAATGAAATGGGCCAATATCTAGAACAGCAATGGATCTGCTGTCTAGGGTGGCAGATCTATGAATTAAACTAACTAATACAATAAAAAACTAAGATCTAAAGCAAAAGTGAGATCTAGAAATTCGAAAGCAACGGAGTCGCCAAAAAACTGTTGGCTTGGTTTTGCAACAAAGCTTAGTGCTATGGGCACCTGTTAACTAGTAACAGCAGTCTCAATATTAAGCAAAAACAATAAACTAATGTAAATCTAAAACTAAACTAGCATGTGCATCTTTTGAATTAAAAAACAAGAACAAGAAATATAAGAAATAAATTTGTATTGAAAATGGGGGCAAGCAAGTGCTTGCAATAACAATACCTCCAAGTGATGAAGATAGTTGAGAAGCTCCAATGGTGAGCAGCTCCAAACTCCAATGGGTCCTTTCTCCAAGGTTGCTATAATGGCCAAAAGATCAAGGGAGATTTTGGCAGCATAAGGATAGGAACATGGATGGATCTGAAATGAGGAGCCCCTACCACCTTTTTATAGGTTCTGGTGGTGGGGAATACCATTGTGGTTTTGTGAAAACCAATGGTATTGACCAACATGGTTTCGGTACTTTTCCCTCCTTTTTCCTTTTTTGAATATTTTTATTATTTGTATTCCCTTTTTAATATTTTGGGAATTTTAGACCCTTTTTGAGGGTTTTTTTATGCTTTTTTAAGAAAAATACTCATTTTGAGTGGAAAAAGGGGTGTACTAAGGCCTTTTGGTGACCTTTTGTTAGCTTCAGAGGCTCAAATGGTGAAAAAGTGGACAAATGGGTCATGTGAATAGGGAAATGAGCTAGTGAGCACTTTTTGGGTGTTAACAACAACAGAAATAAACCCTGTACATACTTTGCTTATAGCAGTAAGGGAATAAAAAGTCATTGATACATAACTATAACTTCTGCATATAAACTGAATGAATGATGTTACAGTAAAATGACAATGTACAGTGATTTCAAAATAGAAAGAGTAAAAGGTTAAAAACTGAGCCAAAACTATAATTCATACTAAGGTAGTTATGTGCTTGCTAGAACTATACTCTTACTGAAATAGACAATAACTTAAAATAATATTTGAATATCTTGCATGCAAGTCTAGAAATATAATTCTGAATAAGAATACTTACAGTAAAACATGAAGGGATAGTAAAACATTATATGACAACATGCATGAGCAAGACAATAATTTATGATAACATGCATAAGCAAGATAAAACAATAATGTACAGTAAAACATTATATGATAACATGCATAGGCAAGATAATCATTTATGATAACATGCATAAGCAAGATAATCATTCTTGATAACATGCATAAGTAAGATAAAACAATAATGTACAGTAAAACATTATATGGTAACATGCATAGGCATGATAATCATTTCCGATAACATGCATAAGCAAGATAAAACATTAATGTATAGTAAAACATTATATGATAACATGCATAAGCAAGATAATAATTTTTGATAACATGTATAAGCAAGATAAAACAATAATATACAGTAAAAAATTATATGGTAGCATGCATAGTAAAGATAATCATTTCTGATAACATGTATAAGCAAGATAAAACAATAATGTACAGTAAAACATTATATGATAACATGCATAAGAAAGATAATCATTTTTTAATAACAAATTACATATCATTTACTGTAAATAGACATTTCAGGATTGAAATAAATGGAACCTAAACTAAGCATTGTAATCATTCTTCTTGATCATTTAGACACCATTCATAGTAAATAGACATTCAGAAATAAATAAATAGAACCTGAAATAAGCAATGTAATCATTAACAAATCAAATATCATTTCCAATAAATAGACAATTCAAAAATAAATAAATAGAACCTGATTAAGAAATGCAGTCATTAGATATCATTTAAAGTAAATAGAGATGTCAGAAATAAATAAATAGATCCTAAACTGAGCGGAGGCAAATCAAAACTGAAGGTTACCGTTCCTCCCAACCAACTTTCAGAACAACCAAACTACTTATTTCGAAACCACCCCTGAGCCTGTTTGTTGAACCACAAGGACAAATACTAGTCACATCGTTCATCTTGCATAAGCTAGGTCACAATCTCACTTCATCATAAGCCTCCTGCTCATTGGATGAACTCAATACTCAGTGTATTCTCCCCTTCATCATAAGCCTCCTACTTAGTGGATGAAATCGATGTTTTATAGCATTTTCCTAAGAATTATGTCATTCATGAGCCACCTGCATGTAATTGCTCCAACAGGAGTCACGACCTAATATTTAGGGAGGATGCCTCCTGCATCATATGCATATTTACTGTTGATGTATATGTAACTTCGGAATGTATTTCATATATGTATTTTGTACTCCTATAGACATGGTATTATTCCTCTATACGGAAGTGTTTGTATTCCTATAGAGATGTTATTATTCCTCTATACAGAAGTGTCGTCATTTATATTGTAAGTGTCATAACTTATACTTGATGGGTTATTAGACCACCTTGTTGGGGTTGGCCCTATATAAGTCATGTGGGTCGAAGGGTTATTAGACCACCCTATTGGGGGTCAGCCATGTGGGTCAAAGGGTTATTAGACCACCAAGTGTGGGGTCGGCCCGGATTAAGTTAACCATGGGTTAAGCTAGACTTGTAGGCCCAATTAGTTTATTGGGCAGGATAGAACAAGTATAAATAGAGATCAGGAGATCTCTATTTGGTCATTCATTCACACACTTCTCTCATTCGAAAAGTGGCGCACTTATGAGGAGGAGGCTTTGCTTCTAGGAGAAGACTATATCTTGTATTCTGGTTGTATCCTCTATCTATCTTTGAGGAAGTTATTGGGGTTTTTCACCTTTATGGTTTTCCCCAAGTAAACTCTGTGTCTCTTGTGTGCTTGCATTATTGTGTCCATGATTGATATGCTGTACATGTTGTTCTCTCAGTTAAGATCCTAGATCAGATTGAAGTAAATTCTAAAAATTTAACATGGTATCAGAGCTAGCCTGAAAGAAGGCATGATATGACATGTATGACACTTGTTGCACTTACGATGCTAGGGCTTGATATAGCAAAAACCAGTCATTGTATCACTTTCGCTATAAATCTATTTCGGCAAATTTTTCCGATCTGAAACATTTAAAGGTCGAATATCAGATCCCCATGTACCTTTTTGCCAAAGGACAACCTCTAATTTGTTGTGCTTTGTGATTTATGATCTGTACAATATAGGGTTTCTGCCCCTTCCAGATCTGAGTCAAAAACGGGTGACCTTGGAAAAAAGGTCATAACTTGGGCTAGGAAGCTCCAAATCAAATTTCGTAAAAAGTGATAGGTAGTACACAGACTGTACTATCTCGAGAAATGGTTTTAGAGGCCGAAGTTGAACCAGTGACATGTGGAACGCCGTACAAGTTCTCTCTCCTATTTTATCCCATAAACTAGTCACGTTGCGACACTTGGCATAACTCTCTCTCAGAGAATCCAATTGAGTTCAGAACTGTTGAGATGGAAAGAGGACAGGTAAAGATACCACAAAAAATGTTTTTAGACCCTGTGGATCAAAAAGGGCATAGTTACACCAGAAACATCAGGTACATATTTCTGTCAAAACATAATTATTTTTTAGCACCTTCATTCATGGCTTCCAGAATCTAGGGTTTCGGAGAAAGTTGAAATTTTTGTAATCGGAGACTACGGCTGAATGCTACTCATCAAAATAGAAATTTAGAGACCAAGATCAGAATTTTTGGTTGGGAAAAACAGCGGGCTTGATCAAACCCTAGTTCAGGACTTTGATTGGAAAAGTAGAAAATTAGGGCTTCTGCAAAAATGGGAATTTTTGAAATCTGTGACCACGACTGGAAGCTCCTTAGAAAAATAGAAGCTTAGAGACTTGGGTCAAAGATTTTGATTGGGAAGAAGAGTGGGCTTCATCAAACCCTAGTTCGGGGTCACGTCGAGTGAATCCGAAAGTTTCAAAGGCAAAATTGAGGAGTGAAACTTTGCAGTTTTTCAAATTCTGAACATACCAGCTTGATCAACTCATCGAGGCGCATATTTCTATCCTTTCGAAAGTTTGAAATTCAAAGTTTTAATTTTTGGAGTTTCTCTGACAAACCCTGATCCAGCTCCAGATCCAGTTCTTGCAAATCAAGTGGATTGGGTTAATCCTAGAAGAAGATGGAGTGGTCACCTGCATAAGTGAAGAAGTTCCTGTTTCAAAGGGAGATGAGGCTAAGCCTTACATAAGAAGATTACAAGCAATATCGATAGGTATGACTTATCCAGGTATGTTTCGAGATTTGTTCATGATTAAGTTTATGGTATATTTGTCTTCATATTATTACGGTTAGTACAATCTTGATTAAATCTAGACTTGTCGTATCACCTTAATAAAACTATGAATGCACGATAGAAGATATTCATTGATTAGGGTGTTGACACTTATGATTGTACTAATGCATTATGGTGTTGTATGAGGTTTATGTTGTCTGCTAACATGAAAGGTACACCAAGAAAGACAAATCATGTTCTTGTTCAAGAACATATGATCATGATGACATGAGGACAAAGATTCATCCATTGTCATGGATCGCTTAGAAGATCTACTTACGAGGTATGTATAACTTGGTCCTACAATGGATAAATTATGAGACATGCATGTTACTAGCACAAGTCATTGAAGAGAACCATAAGACATTATGCGGGTATGTTAGACATAACTAGCTAGCATGCTAATCTAGGTATGTTTTTCCTATATCAAGCTAGAATCCTACCTTGTCTTAGGATCTTATACTATTGTGTTGTTGATAATGATTATTCACGAAGTCATAGGTTTGAATAGTCATGGTTGTATGCATATTATGTTTCTTACCATAATTGATTATTTAACTAACCGGAAGAGTCCTATGATCAAATAAGAATATGCATGAGTAAAAGAATACTTCCCTGAAACCTTGAATAATAATGCTTATTATCTCTGTTTGAAATGATCATGACTATACATGCTTAAGATTATTGTGTTTTGATAGTATTAAGAATATACTAATGAATGTATGAGATTACAAGGATAACACAATCATGATACTAATAAGCATGCATAGGGACCTAGGATGAATATAGGTTCAAGGATAGGTAATCCATGAAGCAAAGATCAAGAGGGAGCTCACTCCAGTAGTTTCTGCAAGGATGCAGATATCTAGAGGGAGTTGACCATCCTTCTGCATTCCACAACAGAAAGGTGTAGAAGAAGCTACTTCAGCAGCTCCTACAAGGAAGCAAAGACTCAGAGCGAGCCCACCCAACAAACAAACAAAGATAAGTATTTTAATTACCATTTCTTACATATTTGTTTGTTTAAATAAAATTGTTCAATGATGTTCCTAGACTTAGGATATGTATTGTGCATATTAGAATGATTGCATTAATGAACAATATATTACTAATATGCATTTGATGCGTAAGTGGCCTATGGCACTGTACAACATTCCATTACTACTTATCTAGAATGAAACCTCTTTGCTGACATGTTGGGAGTTGTGCACACTCTTAACAATATTCTGGTAGAAATTGGAAGGGATCTAGAAAGTTACAGGATATGGATAAATGTTGTATTGAAGCATTGGCTAAAATAATTGCATGACTGTATGACATATTTCTTTATGTGTAAGAATTTGTTCTGAAAACTATGAGATGTTTTCTAATCATGCAATTTAACTTGTTGTGTAGGAAAGATTGTATACCATCACCTACAAAAGAAGGACTATAAGATTTGTTCAAGCAACAAAGTTATCTATTGAAAATATTGAAGATTTTGAAGTTCCCAGGATCTAGGAAGAATGCCATGATCGAGGAGTACCAGTCGATCATGAAGATGTTTGGGATGCAGTCCAAAGACCTGAAGGGGAGTCTGTAGTGACTTCCAAGAGGATCTACAAGATCAAGCATGCTGCAGGTGGTAGCATAGAGACTTTTGCTCCTGTAGTCAGATACACTTCCATTAGATCTGTACTTGCTCTGGCTGCAGTGATGAAATGGAAGATACACTAGATGGATTTCAAGACAGCTTTCTTGAATGGTGTAGTTGAAGAAGAAGTGTATGTGGAGAAGCCACTTGGTTCTGAGACACATGACAAGAAGTCATATACGTGTAGAACTTGGTATGGCAGGATAGACAGCTTTCTATCCAGTTTGGGCTTTACGAAGAGTAAAGCGGATTCCAACCTTTACTACAAGGTTGAGGAAGGCAATCCAGTGATACTACTTTTGTATATGGATGAACTGTCTATTATAGGTGAAGATAGATTGATTGCCGACACGCGGCGAAAGCTTGCTGCCGAGTTTGAGATGAAGAACTTGGGGATGATGCACTATTTATTTTTGGCATGGAGGTGTGGCAGAGTGCAGATGGAATCTTCCTTGGACAAGGGAAGTATGCAGTAGAGATCCTAAAGAGGTTTGGGATGATGGACTGCAAGGCTATGGCCACACCTATGGCATCGAACCTGAAGATTTTGTGTGATGCTCCATCTGATCCGGTTGATGTCACGATGTCTCGTCAGATGATTAGGTCCTTGATGTACCTGAAGAACACTAGACCAGATATTTGCTTTGCGGTGAACACATTGAGCCAGTTCTTGATGGATTCCATAGGTGTTCACCTAGTTGCTGTAAAGCATATTCTGAGGTACCTGAAGAGTACGGTTGATTATGGGCTCAAGTATAATGCGAATCAAAAGTTTAACCTGCAGGGTTATGTTGATTGGACAGGTAGTGCTGCAGATAGGAAGAGCACTTATGGGTGTTGCTTCAGTATGGGATTAGGTGTGATCTCTTGGTTTAGCAGGAAGCAGTCCTGCATAGCACTGAGTACAGCTGAAGTAGAATATGTTTTGACGGATGAGCAGGTTGCATATGTATTGACCAAGCCATTGGCCAGAGTGCAGTTTGAGTACTTCAGAGAGAGGCTTGGTGCACTTTAGATCGAGGTTCATTCCAAAGAAAGTGATGAGTCCGGAAGATGTAGATGCACATGAGCTTTTATGATATGGTTGATGTGTTCTCCCATGGTTGTGATGTAATTGCTGAGCCATTCTCACATGGTGGTAGATGTCTTCTCCCATGGTGTAGATGTAAGGGATGAAGCCATTTTTCACATGGTGGTAGATGTGTTCTCCCATGGTGAAAAAGTAAGGGCTAGAGCCTTCCCTGAATGGTGTTAGTTGTGTTCTCCCATGCTGGTGGTGTAAGTACTGGATGATGTGCATCTGGGTTGTGCTTCATGGACGATGAGATGATCTGAAGAAGACAATGCTATGATGATTAGGAGGATCATGGATGATGAGCATCAAGACGATGCTCCAGTTACTGCTCTATATGTATATGTACGTATCATGTTTGATGCTGGATATGATCAGTTGGATCTTTTGTATGTATTTTGTATATGCATCATGTTGGATGCTTGGACCATGTATCTGTATATGTCTCAGGTGGATACATTGTATGATCAGGTAGATCATTGATGTTGATATGTATCATGTATGATCAGGTGGATCATGTATTTCTATTTGTATCAGGTAGATACATTGTATGATCAAGTGGATCATGTATGATGATATGTATCAGGTAGATACTTGGTATGCATCAGGTAGATGTAGTGTATGATCAGGATGATCATAGATGACGAGCTTCAGGATGTCGCTCCAGATGACATGCAGCAGGGTGTTGCAGTGATGATGATCAGGATGATCATGTGTACATCAGGATGATGTATGATGAGTATCAGGATGATACTCTGTGGCCATGGATAGGTTGTGCAAAGGAAATCCTAGATTTGTTCTAGGTCACATCCAGTATGAAAAAGGACTGGCACTGTGTATCACATGTAAGACTTGGGAGATCCTATAGGTTGGAGTTGTGTACCAGTAATAGCCTAGGATGATCTTTCGAGGGTTTGTGATAGTGGGCCACATGTAAGACCTGGGAGATCTGATAGGTTGGGCTGTGTGCCCGTAATAAGTCTTGGAATGCTCTTTCGAGGGTTTGTGGTGGGCTGCTACATGCAAGACCTGGGAGATCCGATAGGTTGGTCTGTGTGCCCGGAATGAGTCCTGGGATGCTCTTTTGAGGGTTTGTAGCAGAGGTCACATGTAATCAGTCCTGGAGATCTTTCTGGTCGTGCTTAGGCACATAAATGTTCCTAGGATGCTCTTTAGAGTTCTTGTCGATCGTGCTATGCACATAAACGTTCCTGGGACACTCTTTTAAGGTTTTGTGATAGTCACATGTAATAAGTCCTGGAGATCTGGATAGGATGAAAAATGACTCATATGCTCTTTAGGGTTCTTGCTAGTCAAGATACTCTTTTAAGGTTTTGTGACGCACGTAATAAGTCCTGAGGATTCCATAATATGGCCAGTGATGATGAAGACCTGTAGGTGGTGGGCCTACATCCAGTATGAAAAAGGACTTGCTCTGTAGAACTTCCTATGACGAGTAGATTCAGAGATTGATTGAGATAGTAGCAGTAGTGACGATGACGATGATTCGAGGATGATGATTCGCTGATGATGATCCAGAGAAGAAGACTTGTGCTAGCAGATATGTGTCAAGAAATACCTTCCTAGTTAAGAGGGAGTGTTGATGTATATGTAACTTCGGAATGTATTTCACCCATGTATTTCATATATGTGTTTTGTACTCACCTTGTTGGGGTTGGACCTGTATAAGTCATGTGGGTCGAAGGGTTATTAGACAACCCTTATGGTGGTCGGCCATGTGGGTCAAAGGGTTATTAGACCGCCAAGTGTGGGGTCGGCCTGGATTAAGTTAACCATGGGTTAAGCTAGACATGTAGGCCCCATTAGTTTATTGGGCAAGACAGAACAAGTATAAATAGTGATCGGGAGATCTCTATTTGGTCATTCATTCACACACTTCTCTCATTCAGAAAGTGGTGCACTTATGAGGAGGAGGCTCTGCTGCTAGGAGAAGACTATCTCTTGTATTCTGGTTGTATCATTGCTCTATCTATCTCTGAGGAAGTTATTGGGGTTTTTCACCTTTATGGTTTTCCCCAAGTAAACTCTGTGTCTCTTGTGTGCTTGCATTATTGTTTCCATGATTGATATGCTATAGATTTGCTATACATGTTGTTCTCTCAGTTAAGATCCTAGATCAGATTGAAGTAAATTTTGAAAATGTAACATTTACTAGGTTGTCTTTCCATAATGGGTTTCCTCTTGACAATTGTCATTTCTCCTTGTGGACCAACAAACACTCTTCAATAGTTATTTCAGTTTTGATTCCCTTAGTTATGTAAATATTGTAAAAAATAATTCTTTTACAAATGTCTTGACCTCACTTTTTCAATAATGTCAAATCAAATAATAACATAAGGTATTATAAAACAATAATTATTTAGGTTCCTAGGTGTATTACATATGTATTGAAAAACTAACATGTTGTAATACTTACCTCTTCTTGGGACATATCTCCCCCATGGGAGGGATCGCTACCACCAAATTCTTGCAACTCTACAGAGCTAGATAACACTTGCAAATTTAAAAATTATAAATGCTAGAAATCTATAAAGGAGTACACTAAGAAAAAAATAATTTGAAAAATATTAAGACATTAACCATGTACTTACATTCCTAAAAAAATCATAGAATCCACTTGTGGGGAATTCACTCAAATTGATGTCTCCAACATCCTGTTGAGAATGCGGTTCCTACAACTTAAAAAATTGTAGATATTAGACCATCTAATAAATCAATGAACTAACATGTATTAACAAAATGAAATGTATTAAAAGAATGACATGTTTAAAATATGACCTCGGTGTTGGTTGTTTCCGCCTGACATACGAAAACACCAGGTACACTACCACCCACTATAGAGGCATCAAGCTCCTACAAGATTAAAAATGGTATATATTATCAATATTTTAATGTGTACTATGGAAAAAAGTAATTTGAACAACAAATTAATGTCTTAACAATGTCCTTACCTTAAGAGAAGTCATCATAGAGGTGCCATCTATTGGTCCACTACCATAGCAGGTTTGACCACACATCGTGCACATGTGTGGATCAATCTATCGCTCATGGGATGTCAGTATATCCCCACTAGTAGACAGTCCTCTACCACCGGAAGCTGATGGTTGTACCCAACCAGAGGAAGAGGGCCCTTCCTATTCAATAGACGTACTATGGTGTACAATCACGTGATCTAGCATCATAAATTCCTCCTATTTCTGGGGAATCATTATATGTGTAGGAGGGGCATCTGGCCTTGGTAGCTGGCTACATGGTGGAGGTATCAATTGATTGGAATATTTGGTCCTAGCATTTGGATGGTTTTGAGGCATCCCCATACGATCACCCTGGAACCCCAACATATTGAAATAGTTAAAATGTTTTCCCATCACAAACTCAACATAAATTTTTCAAAGGAAGTATAGTAGTACTTCCCTGTTGTTGTGTGGGGGAATGTAAAATACCATATACCATCGATCCATCCAATGATCTCTGATTGGTGGAAAAACACACCACTCAATTGAAATATGTGCTCTAGTAGTCTCTAGATTGGAATTTGTCCCAAGAACTCTAAAAAGTAAATATATTTTCTCTTTAGTAATTTTTAATTTCTTCACCTCATTGTAACTCAATCCATCGGCATATTCTTGTCGTTTTATTTCTCTGTACAATGCATCGTTTGAGTGACTAATAGTATCCATAATAACATCTAGTGATGCTTCCAATGAGTGGAGGAGTTCATCTCCACCCCTCCAAGCCATACCAATCTCTCTCAAATGAGCAATCTCTCTCAATATCTCTGCATTCTGATCCATAATAGTCACTGCAATCATAAATACAAAAAAATTATCATTAGAAAAATACACATGGTATAATGACATATCTAAGCAATGGAAAATGTAAAACTAGTGTACAACAAATAACAACATGAATTATTTATAATTTGAAATTTAAAATTGAACAAATTATACACTAAAGAATAAACATTTAACATGTTTCCATCTTAAATTTATGTTGTATATGTGTATTAATTTCAATTGCTAGATACATACATTAAATTTCCTAAGTGTATATGTTGATTGGGAAGTCTCTAACTTATTTTTAGGCTTGGATTATGAAGTTTCATAAAAAATGTAGGGTGTTGACTAATTCCCTTGCAGGATGAGCTCCAAGATTCTCGGTAGAGGCAAGGGCTAGAGCCTAGATCAGGGGGCACAAGGTGCTATTGATGAAAAAAATCCCAATATAGGCAAGGATTCTGATATATGCAATTATTTGTTTTGGTGTGATGTTTTTTGGACTCTATAGACCATTTAGCATCTTTGTTTATATATATAATTTAAGGCATATATGGATCTCACTTGATGTTATTTTAGTTGTATGCACTCTTTCTATATACACATGAGAAAATTTGCATATTTGTGTATAGTGGTTTGGGATCTAGAATTCAACAAAATTAATAGTTTTCAATCTTGTAGGATTGTAAGGTTTCCACTAGATTCTATCATGTATGATAGTATGGGATTGACATGTAATCAAACACATCAACCTCCCTATGTATCTTGATGTTGATAGAGCCTATTGTTGAACTCCTATGTCTTGACTCTAACCAAAATGCACCCTTCACTCAAGTGAAAACATTTATTAAGCATGGGAAGATTCTCCACCCTATCTTAAAACTTGGATTAGGAAGTTTCATCAAAACTATAAGGTGTTGACTAATGTCCTTGGAGGACCAACTTCGATATTCCGGGTAGATACAAGGGCTAGACCCTAAAGGAGGGGCAAATAGTGATATTAATGAATAAAATATCAATATTGGCAAGGATTTTGATATGCTATTATTTGTTTTGGCATGAAATGTTTTGGACTCTATAGGCCATTTAGCATCTTTGTTTATGAATTTTGAGAAAGATATGCATTTTTTTTAGTTGTAAGCAACCTTTCTATATACATGAGAAACTTTGGATATTTATATGAGGAACAACATATACATTAGACTTGATTATATGTTGTTGATATGTTTATGATGTTACTATGCTTATAATGATACCATGATTATGATGACTAGGATGTTATTATGTCATGCGGTTATGATGTTGTAGTTATCATGAGATTCCTTTCTTCCATACTGATAGTGTACGTTTAATTGTCATCCTTGATGAAATGTGATATATATGATGTGGTGCATGGATGCCAACCCATGATGTGATCGATTCAATGATTTTATGTGATGAAATGAAATGATGTTGATAATAAGGATTAGTTGATGATCGAATGGAATTATTTGTTATGAATGTATGGTTGCAAAGTACTAATCCACAGGACACAGGGGCTATGTAATAGCAGGATACTTGATATGAAGTATGGTATAGTACCTATTTTCCAGAGAACCAAGCTTATCAAATTTGATGATACGATGACACAGACCAATAATCTCGATAATATTGATGATTTGATAGGTTATAGACCTAGTATGTTGAGAGGGATGGAGGTATTTCCCACCCTATGTTTTCATGATAGCTGAATTCATGGAACGACTGTGTTGAGTCATGTTGCCCTAGACATGTGATGACGATGGTCGGATGCCTGCTAGGAGAGGCTAGGTCCATTGTTTAGCTGAAGCTACCGCTCTCAGGTTCTATATATGTCCAAGTCGGTGAAGTCGACACTACATCATTACTAGAAGAGGAAGGATAGGGAGGTTGCAGAAGTAGGATAGGATGGGAGGATATGCTAGTTAGTATTGGTTGGGGTTGAGGGCCTATGATACCAAGATAGTAGTGGTAAGTACCTTTCCCATGAGAATAACTGATTGATTAGCTATTGTGAATCTAAAGTGTAAAGTTGTTATAACTTGATTGGATAATTATTTATGATTGGTGATTCTAAAATGATTATGTTGGATGTATGTTGATTTGGTTATATATATATGTGATTTTCATGTCTTGTATATATGGTTGCTCATTCTACACGAAGGATTATTATTTCGTCAGTTAGTATATATGAATAAGTGAGATGATGCTTTACTATATTACATATATGATCTATGCGTACGCTGGCCATGCACGCATACCTGGTACATGTACGCTAGTATTGATTTGGCAAATACCTAACATGATAAATGATTGTAATGCTATTCGGTACAAGAGTCAGTTGTGCATTAAGGGCATCTACAAGCTAATGAGGGTCACTTTTGGCACATTAGATGCAATAGAAAACTGAAATATCAAGAATCCCTCAACTTACTTGGTTTTTTTCAGTTACTTACACAATATATATTGCATCGAGTAAAAAATATGAAATGTAGGAAATTGAGTCACGTTTCCAAATATATAAGTTTCAAGTATTGAAAATTTACATAACCATGTCAAATTTCATGTTTTCTAACAATCATTTTTTTTTTTTTGGCAAATGATAAGGTATATGTTTTTGTGGGTGCATCCTTTAAGTGCCTAAATGATGGTTTCAGGCTACAAAATTTGATAGACATGTATAGAACCCGTAGCACTAGTGCAACACTATTTTTCCAAAATTAAATTTTTTATTTTTTTATTTTTTTTAATTATGTAAGTGATCAAACCTTGAGAATGGTACATCAAATGTGGGTGCAGTATTTAAAGGTCTTAATGCAGTTATTTTGACTTGGATTTTTTCTACCGTGTAGAGGTCGATTTCTTCTAGTGCATTACGCAATTTTTTTTAAAATGGTTGTGAAATGAAAAAGTTACGGAATAAACACTAACATCATGTTTTTTGACTTAAGGAGTGATGACACAAGAAAATTAGGAAATAAATAGAAAATATCAATATTTATTTTAAAAATTATATATTTGGAATCTGCATAAAAATGCTATCTCTGCCTAAAATTTCGTCAATAATGGTCATGTATGCCATGCTGTAGAGAGCGGTGAAAAACAGGCATATTGAGAAAAATGGTGGAAATGCCTAATTAGCTATGGTTCAGTAAAATCTATAGCACAGGTTTGGTAAGTCTGAACCAACCACATAGGATTGTTGCTGATACACGGTCATGAGAGGAGGCGGTGATTAGGTGCTCAGGAGCATGCGCGTGTTCTATTTAAATTCAAATATTTTGATTAGCGCGCCTAGTGTTAGAAGGAATGCACGCGTGTTTTGTACGTACAAAATGCTCAAGCATTTTGTATATACAAAACGAGCGCGCGTTATGTACATACAAAATGCCCAAGCATTTTGTATGTACATAACATGCACGTGTTATTAAATTCATAAATTTATGTGTTTAAGTGTTGAATAAATTTATATACATAATGCTTCTCTCTCTAACCCCTACTCTCCCTCTCCCTAATCGCCACCACTCTTAAACCCCCCTCCCTCTATCTCTCTTCTAATCGTGTCACTTCTAACCCTTTCTCTCTCTCTCCCCTTCTACACCTAACCCTTACTAAACCCATCTCTCTCTATCTCTTATGTACACCTCCACCAACCCCTATCCCCCATCCCCCTCTCTCTTCTAACCCCCTGACACCCTCCTCCCTCTCTATATCTCTATAACCCCTTAACCCAGCCTAGCCCAGCCCAGCCCACCCCCACCTAACCTCCCCCCCTCTCTTATTGTATCCCGTAATCCCCATACCCTTAACTCCCCTCCCTTTATCCCCTCCTCCTCGTAACCCTTACAAACCCCCTCTCTCACTCTCTCTTCCCTACTTCTACACCTCTTTCTCTCTCTCTAAACCCCCTCTCCATCTTCCTATCCCTAACCATCCTACTCTTTATATCTCTCTCCTACTCCCCCTAGCCCTAAACCCCCTCCTCTATGTTTCTCTCCCCTCCTCTCCCTAGCCCTTACTAACCCCCTCTCTCAGTATCTCTCTCTTCCCTACACCTGCACCTACCTCTAACCACACCTCCCATCTCTCTTTATCACTCCCTACAACTAACACCCCCCTCTCTCTCTCTCTCCCCTAAAAATTACTATCCCCCTCTCTCAGTCTCTCTATCTCTCTTTCTCTCTCCCCCTCACTAAACACCCATCCTATCCCCTTACCCCTAACTAACCCCCCATCTCTCACTCTCTCTTCCCTAGTTTTACACCTCTCTCTCTCTCTCTCTCTCTAAACCCCATCTTCCTATCCCTAACCTCTCCCCCATCCCTAACCCTACTACTCTTTCTATCCCTCTCCTAATCCCCCTAGCCCTAAATCATCTCCTCTCTATCTCTCTCCACTCCTCTCCCTAGACCTTACTAACCTGAGATATATTAGTATCTCTCTCCTCCCTACACCTACACCTACCTCTAAACACACCTCCCATCTCTCTTTCTCACTCCCTACAAATAACACTCTCTCCTCTCTCTTTATCCCCCTCCTCTCCCCCTCCTAACCATTACTAACTCTCTCTATCTCTCTCTCTCTCTCTCTCCCCCCCTCGCTAACCCCCCTCCTATCCCCTTACCCCTAACTAACCTCCCTTCTCTCACTTTAAGGGTGTGAGTTGGTTTCTTGATAAAACTAAGAGTTGGTTTGATAAAAATAAGGGCTCACAAAACCATGTGCACTTTCATAAAACCATGTGCAGTTCCATGAATGTTATTCTTACTTATTTTCTATTCTTCTTTTTTTAATCTTTTTTTACTTCTTTTCTCACTATCTTCTTTTATTTTTATTTTTATTTTCTTTAGGTCAAAGACCTAATTTGGAGAAACTCTTAAATTATTTGGCCAAATCAATGAAATTCCTAAGAAGGGGCTCTGATACCAATGTAACACTGAATCCGTGTGTTATGGAGAATATGTATCCGAATAAAGAAGAGATCCATCTTCATAAATAATACATATTTAATAATAATTGAATGTGATGAATAATATTACATTGAGGGCCTCTTTTATATATTGTTAGGAACCTTTTGAGAGGATTCGTGTCTTATTAGAATAATTATAATTATAATTACTATTAATTAATTGTTAGTTTATAGGTATTTATTATTTTATTTATGTTTGTGACACTCTCTTCCCTACACCTCCACCTACCTCTAACCACACCTCTCATCTCTCTTTCTCACTCCCTACAACTTACACCCTCACCTCTCTCTCTCTCTCTCTCTCTCTCTCTCTCTCTCTTCCCCCCAACCATTACTAACGCCCTCTCTCACTCTCTCCCTCTCTCTTCCCCTCGCTAACCCCCCCTCCTATCCCCTTGCCCCTAACTAAACCCCCCTTTCTCACTCTCTCGTCCCTGCTTCTACACCTCTCTCTCTCTCTCTAAACCCCCTCTCCCTCTCCCTAACATCTCCCCCATCCCTAACCATCCTACTCTTTCTATCTCTCTCCTACTCCCCCTATCCCCAAACCCCCTCCTATCTAGCTCTCTCCCCTCCTCTCCTAGCCCTTACTAACCCCCTCTCTTAGTCTCTCTCTCTTCCCTACACCTCCAAATACCTCTAACCACACCTCCCATCTATTTTTCTCACTTCATACAATTAACACCATCTCCTATCTCTCTCTCTCTCCCTCCTCTCCCCTCCCTACCCATTACTAACCCCCTCTCCCTCTCTCTCTCTCTCTCCCCCTTGCTAACCCCCCTCCTAGCCCCTTACCCCTAAGTAAACCCCCCTCTCTCTCTCTCATACTCCCCCCCCATCTCTCTCTCCTAATACCCCTTCCCCTACCACTAACCACCCCCCATCTCTAACCCCTAAGCCCCTTGACCCCTCATCCCCTAACACCAAATCCTTATTTAACCTCCTAACCCTTAGAAACTATTAAATCAACTATTAAATAAGGTTTTGATGAAAACGTAAATTGTGTAGATTACCATAACGTTAGCGCATTTTTGAATGAAGAAACACATGAGCATTTGTTGCCACTAGACATTATTTAGCCGTGCACCAAACATATTAA
This sequence comes from Larix kaempferi, assembly GCA_027924585.1. Classification (NCBI taxonomy): domain Eukaryota; kingdom Viridiplantae; phylum Streptophyta; class Pinopsida; order Pinales; family Pinaceae; genus Larix; species Larix kaempferi. The sequence continues at coordinate 1,030,258 of BSBM01001155.1, read as the reverse complement.
TTGCCAAGGAATTTTTTAACATTCATGAAACATGCACGCATTATAGTTTTAAGAAACGCTAGTGCGTTTTGTGTGTCCATAATGCTTGCACGTTTTGTCTGTGCAAAAATTCAGTAGAATACTCTACCTATTTCATACCCGAAGTTTTTGTATTGTCTCCCCGTCTCCCCGATGGCGCTGCAAAATAACTTCATACTATATGTTCACAATCAACAATCAAGGAAATTGAGGAAGCTTGACACTCTATGTTCACAATCAACAAGCTTGAATAGGATTCTATAGTTAGCATTGGGAATTGAGGATTCTACATTCACAATTAGAAAGCTTCAAGAGGATTCTACATTCACAATTTCAAGCTTCAAGAAGATTCCACATTCACAATTTAAAGCTTCAAGAGGATTCTACATTCACAATTTCAAGAAATATTGAGGAATCTATATGAACACAATTGAAGAAGAATCTACATTCACTATTGAGCAAGGTTGAAGAATTTATATTCACAAATGAAGAATTTTCTATATTCACAAGTGAGGTACACATTACTTTCACATTTGAGCAAGCTTGAGGAATCTATATTCACAATTGAGAAAGCTTGAAGAACCTATATTCACAATTGATAAAGAATTTGGATATTTGAATAGTTGAGTACACCTCTAGAATCTATTTTCTTAGTATTGCTCATTGTGGTCATGGGGAATTCACGCAATCGAAAAAGGAAATCGATGAGGAAAGAGAAGCCTCAAGAAACCATGGAAGAAGTTAGAGAAAATAAAATATTGGACATGTAGAATCGAAGGCATTCCATGGAAACTCATCCAATTCCAACTGTAGATGATGCCACGGTGGTTCCTACCCATCCACCTCAAGCAAAACTGAAAAATTCACTAGATGGGCCCTCAATTTAAAAAGCATTTGATGAACAAGCACCCCATGGCACTAGTCAAGAAGTAAAATGTAGTTTCTCATCGAGGGATGTAATGTCCCCATTCAAATAAATTATTGACAGAAAAATTCCATCAATCCCACTAGTTCCCTAGGTTGGATGGAGACATTGGGATTTGCAAGAAGGGAGCTAATAAATTATGTTTAGACATTAAAATGGCATAAATATTTAATAAAGGAGATAAATAAATAAATACAAGGGAAAATCAAAGTGGCAATTGATCATGAAGACACATGGAGAGTATGGGACCCACACAAGCTATATTTTCTATGCCACATGGCAACCTCCTCTTGTCAATTCGAATCCATAAGAATCCCAACATTCTTGGGATGAGTTGGAAGGATCATACACTTGGAAAAATGCATCATAGGTCGAATTGGGATGGAAGTGTAACTCCCATGGAAGAGGAACAGTCAAATGAGAGGTTCTTGGACACTTGGGCTAGATTCCCTAACCTCTATGACAACAATGATGAAGATGCTAAGAAACCTATGAAAAAATTCAGACCTGATTGCTGACATCTGACCAATATGACATGTCAGGCCTAAAAATAGCATCCAATTGAGAGCTCATGGGAATTAGATAAGCTCAAGAGGTCCCTAGTCGAATTGGTGGAAGGTGGAAGGCTAGGAAGTGCGAGACAAGTGGCAAATCTTGAATCCCTCCCTAATTCAAATTGGCTTGGAGTTAATGGCTGGAATTGGAACCTTAGAAGGCTAAGGATGTTTATAAAATACAGATATCAAGTAATATAAGGGATTTTTATCATTTTCATAACTTGCATTTGAGAGGAGAGCTAGTGGAGTGCTACTCTAGTTGCCTTAGCACCAATTCGAGGGTCAAAGATTCCCATCCTAGTTGTTAATTGGAGAGGCCATTCAGAACTTTCATCTGGAGATTTAATGGAGTCATATGTTGTAGGTACAAGCTACAGGTCATATCATGGTAACTTATAGTTCAACTTGTTTCTCCAACCATTTCATGTTTTCTCAGCATATTCATGATCCTTGAGGAATTGCGCACTTGGTGAGATGTTGTTATCTTTGGGGGAGCTTCTAATGTCCCATTCTATTATAATATTATGTAAATTCTCTATTCTTAATATTCAAAATCGATTCAAGTCAAAATTCCAAGTGTAACCATGTAAGTCTGATCATTAATGAGCAAATGGTGCCATTTCCAAACTATGTTGATGTATGCCAATGATATGATGTTATTTTCGAATGGAAAATTGAAACACTAATGATTTTATGATGTATGGACTGTTAAAAATGTGTTATACAAGTTTCATTTTCAGTGCTTAAGCTTTTGGAATCATATTGTTCAGTTTCTTAGCATTTGGAGAAGATTTCCTATCATTTTCCCCAAGGTCGAAACTAGTCTTTTTGTATTTGATTTGAGAGGGTTGTGTCAGAATTAATAAAATAAATGGTGCTGCATATGAGACCATATTTATTTCCCCTAGATATCCCCTACTTCTGTTCATAAATTAGAGAGGTTCCCACAGCATTTGGAGATCCATTTCCAGCATCTACCCATAGGGGAATTGAACCCCAAATTGCTAGTCTAATTCCCTACCTTGACTAGAATACAAAGGAGACTTACAAAATACTTTTCAATAATGTAAAGCATCCATGAACCTCATAATCATGTCCTAATATCATCCATACACCTTCTGTAACAATTTGAAAGCATTTGGAGTCATTTGGAGACCAAGAAACCAATACTAGTCAAGGGTCGAACTAGTGGAAAAATTGAAATTTTTACCATTTTATTAAATTTCTAAAAAGATACATTACAAGTGGTATCAAAGCATGACCTTGGAACCTGATGTGTTTTGATATTGAGGACAAGAATTCAAGGACCAACATTAGATATTGAAACCAAAAGTTCTTTTTTTGAAGAGGAAGTAGGAAAATAAGTGCATTTTGAGGAAACCATGGCTAATGAGAAGGGAACCTCAGATGATAGTGAGGAGTTTAGGAAACTCATGAAACCTATTTTGAAGACATGACCAAATAGTTGATGAAAGGATTTGAATTTTTGGCTAGCCAACTTGGGAGCAAATGGGAAAGAGGAGGCAACAGTAGTTCACATTTTGAGGAAAAGAAGACAATGGGTGACAATATCTTCTCAAAGACAGGACCTCATAATAGATCCAATAAATTTCAGAGTGAAGAAAGGCCTACCACACCTAAATTTTTTTATTCCAAAGAAAATATTAATACTCCTTATGATATGCAAGCGATTCTAATCGAATGGAAAAAATTGAGTGAAGAGTGCAGAAGTACCCACTACTACATGTTTGGTCTTTAGGGGGGGTTGTCTTCTGCCTCCAAAAGTGACCTACGGGGGGGGGTTGGATTTGGGGGAGGTTTTGGAAAAACCACCCCTAAAGGCATCGATGTTAAAAGTTTTTTCCTTTAAGGGTAGTTTTTGACGATATTGGAACCGCCCCAAAAAGTGACTTTTGGGGGCGGTTTGTGACCCCCCTCGTAGAAGTCTATGGAGGTGGTTTTAAACCCCCCCTCGTAGACCCCTTCATACAGACCTACGGGGGCGCTTTTGAACCCCTTTCATAGAGACCTACGAGGGCGGTTGTGAACCCCCCTCGTAGAGGACTATAAGGGCGGTTTCAAACCCCCCTCGTAGAGGCCTATAGGGGTGGTTGTGAACCCCCCTCGTATAGTCCTATAGGGGTGGTTTGGAAGCACCCTTGTAGAGGCCTATAGGGGCAATTTAGAATCCCCCTCATAGAGGCTTATAGGGGTGGTTTTGAACCTGTTGGCTCGGTTTTGCAACCAAGCTTAGTGCTATGGGCACCTACTAACTAGTAGTAGCAGTTTCAATGGAAATAAAAACAATAAACTAAATAAACAATACTTTTCATGGATCTAAGCAAGAATCTAAGCAAATAATTTAAATATTTCAAAAATCAAGAACAAGAAACATAAGAAATAATTTTTGTATTGAAAAGTGGGGGGCAAGCAAGTGCTTGCGATATTACCTTCAATGGTGAAGGTTGATGTTGAGCAACTCCCAAGATGAGTAGCTCCAAACTCCAATAGGTCTCTTTCTCCAAGGTTGCTTCAATGGCTAAAAGTGCTCAGGGGAGATTTCAGCAGCATAAGGATGAGATAATGGAAGGATGTGAAATGAGGAGCCCCTACCACCTTTTTATAGGTTTTGGTGGTGAGGAATACCATTTGTGGTTTTGTGGAAACCAATGGTATTGACCAACATGGTTTAGGTAATTTTCCCTCCTTTTTCCTTTTTTGAATAAAAATAATATTTTAATTCCCTTTTTAATATTTTTGGGAATTTGGACCCTTTTTGAGGGTTTTTTATGATTTTCTTGGAAAAATAATCTTTTTTAATGGAAAAAGGGGTGTACTAAGGTCTTTTGGTGACCTTTTGTTGGTTTCAGAGGCTCAGATGGTGGAAAAGTGGACAAATGGGTCATGTGAGTAAGGGAATGAGCTAGTGAGCACTTTTTAGGTGTTAACAGATTGCCCCCTGATGTGTAAGGGCAGGAGCTCATCGTATGGCCTATAGACATCATAGTTCTTTTGTCCTTTTTCTGGGTTTTAGGGGAGAGAAGAGACCGGTTGGAGACTGGAGCCACGGCCCTTGGAAGCTGCAAAAACAAAAAATATTACATTGCCTCAATATGAATGAGGTATAATCTCTGATAAAGGACGAGGCGGGCATTCCCATGCTCGTATCAAGACATATACAAAACAATTAGTCCCAAGAAGGGGGATCTAATACGTAAAGAAATATACTGGTACATCATAATGGTCCAGAGGGGACATGATTGTGGGATATACTCATGATCATGGCTGATCTTAATAACTGATACACTGGAATAACTGTTGAACTGCTGAAACTGAAGGTGTCCAACATCTGTATGGACTCAATGACTGTGAGCCATCTCTAGGCAGTATTGTAACTGTATACTCAAGGGAGTATGGAACCTGGGTAAATCTGAATACTGTCGCCATGCGCAGCCCGGATATCTATAGAAAAAGTGTAACTGGTGTTATCCATAGGAAGACTCTCAAATGTGGAGGAGTCAGGAGGTATCCGGGGTCTTCGACTAATAACTGAACGGACTAATACCCTGTGCGAGTCTCAACGATGCGATCAAGGTGTTGAAGTCGAGCATGTGAGAAACAACCATTGGGAGAGGCACTGAGGATTCCTCTCGAAATGATTCGTAGGCACTCATCATAAATGGTAATGAGTCCAAGACACAGGGGCCTCTAGGTCTATCCTCTGGAATCAATGTGGTTGTCGTCGACAGAGGGAGACCAGCAACTAACAAGGCAATGATGTTTCCTTGCTGGGAGAGCGAGGTGTAAACTGAAGTGATGTAGTACTGCTGGTAGGACTGACATACTTGTGGGGATGGGAAATAACTGGGTCAAAAAATGGGTAGACTCAAACTTCCTTTGTTCAGAGCATGATGACATGGTTGACCTGGCAGCGTAGGGGACTGACTTGTAGGTGTGGGGATCATCTTTTAGGGACTGAAGGGTATGTACTTACTCTGGGGGGGGAGGACGAGCTGATAGGTGCCGTCGAGGAATTGTCAAGGTGACATACTGCAGAATACTCTGAACAAAGGCGACCAAAATGGGGAAGCTGCTATGTGAGTAGACGTGATGTGTTGTAGCGCCAAGAGGCACCATTGATTCCTTCTTCGTGGTTTTAATGAGCTCCAAGAAGGGATAAAAGTATGCTCTGAAATGGTACGGTCCTGTGGATTTTGTGAGCCCAGGACGGCGCATGCTCATGGTTGCTTTCATGTTTAGAGAGTCTGAAAACGGTAAGTGGACTCTATTGGTGTTTCTTTTTCGTAAGTTTAGTCTCCAAGGCCCGAAAAAGCATAAAATGATGCGGATGGAGAACTCTTCTAGCCGATGTGACTAGAGTATACCTTTTTCGTAATTAGTCTACAAGGTCCGGAAAAGGGGTAAACTTATACCAGGTAGACGCCCTTTCAGATACGTTTATCGAGCATGAAAGGAAGCAAGATTGCTCGGCGATCTTTTCATTGTTTTAGGAGTCAGAAAAGAGCTTAACAGAAACTCCCTAAGTGCCTTTTTCGTAAAAGGGGTTGCTCGACCCGAAAAAGGGATAAAATTATACCGAACAAAAAATGGATTGATGAGGGCGAGAAAAGGTTTCAAGCACCGTCATCTGTGCGGAAAACTGGATCTGGTGACATAAGGATTGTCGAAAACGGAGAACGGCCGATGTGGCACGCTAACCGAGGTGACGAGGGGGGCGTGGAAAAGATGCCCGAAAAATATAAAGGTGAGAGCGAGAAATGATCTCTAGCATCATCACGAGCGCGGAAAACTGAATCCGGCGATATAAGGCAAGTCGAAAATGGAGAACGGCCGATGTGGCACGCTAACCGAGGTGACGAGGGGGGCGTGGAAAAGATGCCCGAAAAATATAAAGGTGAGAGCGAGAAATGATCTCTAGCATCATCACGAGCGCGGAAAACTGAATCCGGCGATATAAGGCACATCGAAAATGGAGAACGGACGATGTGGCACGCAAACCGAGGTGACGAGGGGGCGTGGAAAAGATGCCCGGAAAATCTAAAGGTGAGAGCGAGAAATGATCTCAAGCATCATCACGGGCACGGAAATATGAATCCGGCAGTGCAAATGGTGCAAAAAATGGAGGTCATAAGGACTCCGGAATGGTTAAAGGAAAGAACTAGGTTAAAAAATGGCTACAAATAAAGGTGATCCCACCAAGCGAAGGATGCAGTGGTGGGGAGAAATGATGACCCGTGGGGGAAAAATACTAGGTGTATCAAATCAACTGAAATATACAAGTGACACATGACCTCAAAAATGGTTGAGATCACGAATATGAAAAAGTGAGCAGGGTTAATGACCTGCCCCCATGCTATGTGCATGGGGTTTGTGATTGTGGATCACATATGTGTTGGTTTGAACGATGGGCTCATTGAGGTGTTGAGATAGAGATGATGGGGAAGGTTCAAAATGATTGATCATGCCCCCTATCCCGGGGTCGAGGTAATCTATTATGCCCCCTAACTCAGAGGTGTCAATGTGGTGCAGATGTTGTCTCATAGAGAGATCAATAGGGCATTGAGCAACTGCTGGCGGGGTGTTATACCATGAGGCTGTGGGTCGTGGTGGCATACTGAAGTGATGATATGATGATGGGGGATTCCCTTTGTGGGGTGGATGCCCCCAGTATCTCCGACGAGGATCACGGTGATGATGAGTAGGCAAGGTTTTGGGCATGCCCCCATGTTGTGGACATGTGGTTTCCTGGTTGATTTGAAAGGGTTCAACCTGTGTGTCAAAGGGATCAATGGAAGGGGCCGACCGGACAGAGGGGTATCCAGTGGAGATCATATAAATGGCGGGGTCAAGGCCAGGCATTTCGGTATCTCACCAAGTAAAGACATCAGTGAATTCTTGGAACAGTTGTTGGTATTCTCCGATCTCATGCTCACTGTGGGAGGTTCCTAATGTGATGGTATGAAGGGCACCAAGTGGGTCAGAGATGTCAATGTGCATGACGGGAGAAATATCGGCCATGGGATCCGTTAACCAGTCGATTTTAGTAGGAAGGAAATCCTTGGACTCAACCGCGGATTGGGTAGCGGTGGTGGATGAAGTCTCTTCCAGGAGGAAGTATGGACGATGGTGCATGTCTTCCCCGGGATAATCAAAGGTAGTAGGAGTCTCGAGAACCTCTTCATCATTGCGGGACCTTTGAGTGGTCAAATCGAGTGATGAGGTAGTGGTAGTCGAAGAGATCATATAGATGGTGTTAATCTCTCCGGATGAGGATGATGCGGGAGGGTAGATCTCCTCGATAGTAGAGGGTGCCGTCTCTAGGTCCAAATTGTTCATCTCGTAGAGAGCTGCTCTGTAGTCAAAATAATAAACAATACTTTTCATGGATCTAAGCAAATAATTTAAATATTTCAAAAATCAAGAACAAGAAACATAAGAAATAATTTTTGTATTGAAAAGTGGGGGGCAAGCAAGTGCTTGCGATATTACCTTCAATGGTGAAGGTTGATGTTGAGCAACTCCCAAGATGAGTAGCTCCAAACTCCAATAGGTCTCTTTCTCCAAGGTTGCTTCAATGGCTAAAAGTGCTCAGGGGAGATTTCAGCAGCATAAGGATGAGATAATGGAAGGATGTGAAATGAGGAGCCCCTACCACCTTTTTATAGGTTTTGGTGGTGAGGAATACCATTTGTGGTTTTGTGGAAACCAATGGTATTGACCAACATGGTTTAGGTAATTTTCCCTCCTTTTTCCTTTTTTGAATAAAAATAATATTTTAATTCCCTTTTTAATATTTTTGGGAATTTGGACCCTTTTTGAGGGTTTTTTATGATTTTCTTGGAAAAATAATCTTTTTTAATGGAAAAAGGGGTGTACTAAGGTCTTTTGGTGACCTTTTGTTGGTTTCAGAGGCTCAGATGGTGGAAAAGTGGACAAATGGGTCATGTGAGTAAGGGAATGAGCTAGTGAGCACTTTTTAGGTGTTAACAGAACCCCCCTCGTAGAGCCCTATAGAGGCAGTTTGAAACCCCCCTCGTAGAGGCCTATAGGGGTGGTTTGGAACCCCCCTCGTAGATTCCTATAAGGGGGGTTTTGAACCCCCCTCATTCTAACATACAAGGGCAGTTTTGAACCTCCCTCTTAGTGACATATGAAGTCGGTTTAGAACCACCCTCGTAGCAACATACAAAGACGGTTTGAAACCCCCCTCTAGCCATAAAAAATCATCATAAAATATATTTTATTAAAAATACCAATATTGCAATATCATTAGGGCATAGAGGAATCGAACCACCAACCTCCTGCTTGTAAGGTAGGCGCTCTTCCATTGAGCTAGCACCCTTTAAGAATTGGGGAATTGAGATATTGCAAATGGCGAGGGTCAATATAGATTGGTATTTTTGAATTGTAGCAATATATAATCACAACTTCCGTATACATAGGTAAATTAGGAATTTCCTTCTATATAATACACCCAAAACTTGAAGGCTTGAAATAGTCACAAAGGCACCAGAAGTGTGTTGCAAATTGGCTAACCACCATATAAATTGGATAAGCCATTTTGGATTATCCGTAACTTAGAAAATTTATGTTACTCTTGCTAGTATTGAGAATGTTCTATCATACAAGTACAACATGTTTAATGAAGAAGAGCTTCATTAAATTCATTTATGGTACTTTCCATGGTGGCATTATGTGAAAGGAACTATATTAATTGAGAAAGCACTCCATTAAAGGAAATAAGGAACTTTATGATGAGAATTTTAGATCTCCTCATAGAGCACATTTGGTAGTACACCCTACACATTGGTCCTCTTCTTCTCAACAAGACTGGACTATTGATTCTAGAGCTACCTAACACTTAGTATATGCCTATGTATCACTATGTACTTGTAATTATGGATAAGGTCAATTTATCTCATCTTTTTATGCTAGGTTTGTGGTTAAAGATGAACTAGTCAAACTTGACATCTAATACCCTCTTGGGGTGTATTTCATTGTTATGTGGTCCCATAACCCTTCTTGGGCGTACACCTCATTTGAGTTGTGTATAAATGCACAACTCCAACTCTCATTTGTACCACCTCAACTTGTGAGCTTCTAAATCTGAAATACGAAGTGTTATAAGTATATGGGAACTTAATTTTGGTGTTCTTTCTTGTCATTGGAAACTTTCTCTTGGGTGCACTTGTGTATTTCTGCTTTTGGCACTTGTGCTTCTTTTGCACTTTCTCTTAGGCACACTAGACCTATCTCTTGCTAGTGCACTTGTAAGGAGGTGATTTCAGAATTTGGATGAGATTTGGTTCCAATGATTCTTCCATTGACCCTTGTAAATATAAATAAGATTCACAAAAGTGCATTCAATGGATTCTATAGAAATTGAAAGACACCCAAATATCATTCCTAGGGGTTTCCAAGCCTTCTCTAGTAACATAAAAGTTTGAAGGAAGCAACTTTGGTTGTGTATGCCACCCCGAACCTTCTTCTCATGCAAACAAACTATACAGGAATCAATGAAGAAACAAGATAGAAGGAAACACACACATACCAATTAGTCAACCCTGAAATGTAATTAAAGTAAGAAACAAAAAGAAACCTGGAGCAATTGAGGTGAAGAAATAGAAAGTACTGACCTTGTCTTAAGTTGTTGTTGTTGATAAACTAAACGCTAAATTAATTGATGGTGTTGCTGCATAAATGATTGTTTAATAGTAGGCTTATTTTTCCTTGAGTCATTATTCAACTCAACAATTTCTTGATGTTGTGGTATTTGTTGTGCCTGAGGCCTTGAATCTCTGCTTGCAACTGAGCAACTTCTTGTTGCTTCTGTTATTGTTGTTGTTGGATTTATTGCTTATATTGTTGGAGTTGTTGTTGTGCTAACTAATTTTAATATGTTGGTGTTGTTGTATATTTTGCAAGACATCGTGTTTCTTTAGAGCTAGGTGGTGACGTTGCAAAGCATGATATGGATTATTTTGTTGTAAAGGATTGATCCCACTCTTGTAAGGAGAATACTATTCTATCGAAGAGGAGAATTATTTTGCTGAAGAGAAGTAATATTATTTTTATATTTTGAAGATGGTTTACCAAACTCTACTGCAAGCTAACTACACTAATTCCTTGAATTGAACATAGATTGGTGGCAAACTACATTGTAGTCCAAAAATTTTGCTTTGATGTTTGTACACCAGATTGTTGTAAAGACATGGAACCCTACTGCATAGGTGTCCCAGATTTTCGTTTCATTAAAGTAACAGAAGAATGTAAATTCATCTGGAGTTGATTAACATGCTTCTCTTGTTGTTGCATGTGAGATAATTTAGTTTGCAGTTGTTGATGTATAGATTGCACTTGGTTTAAAGTCAAAGAAAATGAAACTTTGTAGCCTTAGTGAAAGACAATCCAAATTCCCAAATTTTATGCATAAAACTTCCCTAACAAGAAATGGATATCTCATATTGAGAACCTCCTCAGATATAAAGACCGTAAGCAAGGGTCAAACATCATCCTTGTGACAATATAATTGGGGTGAAATTGACCATATAGAAAGCTGGAAATAAGTTATCAGATTCTAGGAAAACCTCACCTGTTGACCATTCATTAAGTAAATTGAAGAAAAGTCACAGATAGTCGGCAGATAAAGTGTATTTGTTAATATTAGAGGCGAATAATACAAATACAGTGTGTTGTTGTTAAACCTTCATCACTTAGCACTTATCGTTTTGTTTAGTGGTGCCCATAGCCTAATGACCATAATGCATGGAATCCCACTGCATGATTCCCAAAAAATATGGGTAATTCCTTTAGATCAGGGTTCCTTTTGCCCCAAGGAATTGTACCATAAGAAAAAGGGGGACAATTATGGAGAAATTTAGCTCACTATGCACCAGATACAGGAAAAATCCAAGGATAATCAAGTAGCATGGATTATATAGGACAAGTGAACAAAGGTTATTTTCAGGTTAATTTGGCTGGTGGAGTGGCTTGAATGATAAATTGACATGTTCAACCAATATTAATTTGGATTTGACTTTGAAATTCCTCAATAAATTTAAGGAATTGTACTACTACTAGTAGTAGTATAGATTACAATGTCATCGTTTTCCTACTTATGTGTTATCTTTTGGAAAACACACAACAATAGGCCACATGTTAAGATTTGACTTTGAATGATAATTAGTAGGATCCTTGGATAATTTGACAAGGATAATAAAGGGCAATTCTCTAGCCTCGAATAGGATTAAATTGTACTTTTAATCATTTTTACCATAACTAAGCAAACGATTGTTCCTACCAATTACTTTTATCTCACTCATTTTACAATTGGGAAATACAAATAGGTACAATTCCTGGTGCTGAGAAACCCAGATATTTATAGCCACTTACTCTTCTGAAGATTATCACAGCAATGGAAAGATAAGCAAAGACAACTATTATCTTACCGTCCTGCTCTAAACTTGCAGCAATCATCTTGATTTGTGAGCTATGAAGGGTATGTCTCTCGGAGAGGATATTGATTGGGGACCATTCCAGTCTTTTAGTCATAGTTATTCTATTTGTTGCCAGGGAAGCTGGATCCAGCTACATCTCTAAATGTTCAACAAGAAGCAATGCGAGATGGTTTAGTCTATGGGTACACATCCCAAACAAATCAATGGTTGTTGGAGTTCACGGAACCCTTTTTTCATTTCCACTTGGAGCCCTAGGAATGGGACCTATGATATTGAAATTGCTGTCAAGCAGTAGCCAGAAGGAATGTATGTTCCCTGAAAAAGCCCAGTCATCCAAAAATCCATTTCTGTTGATATTTTCATATCATGATAATAGTTTATTGCACTTGGATTAAAACCTAAAATAAAAGGCTTTCATCTACTGTCAACGCTGCAACTCTAAGCTATTCTAAAAAATTGAAACATGTCACATTGAAAAAAGTATGAACATAAAAGATAAATGGATTGTCAAACCTTTTACTTCTTTCTGATTAACTCAAGAAAAGATATCATTACAACAACTCACTCAAAAGTGAATTTATGAACATCTTACCCCTGCCTTTATTTTCTAGACTAAGAAGGCAGAGGGCATAAAAGTAACCCATCTTGGTGGGAACCTACTTTAAAAAAAATCCCTAAAACTTCCTAGGGATCAATGCCCAATCCTGAATCAAAAGCTACATACAAATAATTCACATTTACTGTAATAGGACAACTAATAAAGCCAGGAACCCTCTCCTTGAGATCTACACCCACCCATAATAGAATTCCTTACGCTGGAGTTACCTATTCTAAGTCTAATCTAACACTGGAGTAAAGAGTGAAACTGTTTTATAGGAGTAGTTGAGCTCAAGACAAGCTGATCTCCACACTAAGGCACTTAAGAGAATGGTGTAGCAGTTGGATTGTGGATACCATTGTTGTGTTGGAGCAAAACACTGGATCTCACGTGATGGAGACTCACTGGCTGCACCAAAGGCACCGTGAATATAGAAGACAGAGGAAAAAGGGTAACATGTCATAGTAAACCTTGTATATGTGTATCTTCCTATAGAGATGCTCATTGTTGTGACTGATTTACCTCTAGAAACTAGTATGCATGGTCAATGCTCAATGAGGATACTTTAACAGAAGCAAGGACCCAGATGTTGTTGCATAATTGCGAAGCAAGAGTTTGAGGTTGGGGGAGATGTTGGGGGGCCTCTTAGGCCTATGATTTGTCATCATACTTGTATAAGACATAGTAGAATGTATAATAAAGTATTATCTAATGTGTATTATGGGATATTATTGAATGGTTAGGTGGAAGCAAAGATAAATGCCCGATTATCATATTGTATAAATATTTATGAAAGCTTAACATAAAGCAGTCGGTCAACCTTCCCGACTATATTTTCCAAGTATTTTATGTAATTGATGAAATGTAGTTGTCTGCATGTTGCAACTTCACAACATCAACCAATTTATTGGAGAAGTCACCCTCCATTACTCGAATTTGCAGCCCTTGGGTGTGCAAGTGCCCCCACTATTTTCTCTATTTTCAACTCTTTGTTTTTGTTACTCTTAGTTTTATGTTTTGGTTACAACAATAGTTGCTAGAGAGAAGGTATTTTTTTGTTATACAAGACACCAAAAAGCATTGGAAAGAAGGAAAATGCTTACACGAGAGCTTACAAATATGTAAGCAGTAGCACTAGTCATCAAACATAAAAGCCACAAGCATTATTCTGATTTCCAAACAGTTTGCAATGGCATAAAATCCTACTTCTCTGAATGATCTATTGAAATACCATAAATGTCACCAATTTTACCTTTAGAAATTCACATATAACAACAATAAAATCACGGAACTTCTGCGTGAAAACATATTTCTCCTCAGCAGATGCTAGAGACTTCTCTAGAACAGTAATGTTCATTAATGATGCAGATAGATTCTCATCAGTTCTATGCAAATCAGCCTTAGTCCTTCCATGAGTTTCCTACATATCAGAACAAAAAGTACAAATATTTACACATAGCTACAAAGAATAGATATATAACTTTAGAATCTACATCAGAGGAAATAAGTGCTTTAAAAATGAATAACTGATTTCAAACCAAGTAACTTTCAGCCATTACTTTTAGAAGGCAATAAAAATATATAGCTATCCACATTATTTCTTATAATGCCTTGAGTGTTGTATTTTGTTGATGGTGAAAACATGCTTAAAACATTGACTTGACAACTACTAACTTGGAAGTATTAAATAAACAAAAGAGATATCTATCAACCAAAAACTAACCATCTAGTCATATCTTTGATGAATAATCCTCCATGAACTCATGTAATACAACATCACTGAAAAGATAAAAGGCAGTCTGGAGCTATGTTATAGAAGAATTAAAATATTATCATGGAAGTTGGAACATTATAGTTCATTGATTCTTAATTGGTCCTTAGCCACTAGATCTTTCAGACATTTTTTAATGCATGTTAGAAGACAACCTATGATTTTCTTTTCTTTTGAAAAAATGTAGGAGATTGCTTTCAAACATGAAAGTAGAAAAAGAGGTGAGCCAGGGTTTTAAGTGCACTTTTGGTGAGTGGAAGAAATAAAAAAGGCAGGCCCAACTTGAATTTCATTTTTTGCAGTATCGGCTTCCTACTGCAAGAAGGAAACATGTCCTGCAAACGGTTCTGCTGCAAGAAACTGATCTAGCAGCAGGACACATATCCCTCAGCAAAAGCTGGTGGATCCTACAGAATCCAGTGCAGATCAATAGATCCAGTCCGTACGAGATCCTGGATCTTCAGTCTAGGGTGACAAATCTGGTAACTCAGTTTTCAGCTTTAATGTGGGTTTCATTATCGTTTTGTAAAAACATGATATCTTCAATGAAATGTTGTATGAATCATGGTTCCAGAACATTGCACTTTGTAAAGGAACGGAACACCATCTACTTTGAATTGGTCTTGTCTAACAATGATGGATTTTTAAGCTTCAATTTTGAAATCTGTTGTCACTGTGTCAGTCAACATATCAAAATAAGATAGCAGGAAGCTTGAATAACCTGCAGTTTGTAGCCCTGCAAGTATAGCCAGGACCATCATACTACTATTGTAATATAATAAAATTTCGTTTTCTGAATTCAACAAAAAACAGTCATTTCACATAAGCCCGGTCACCGTAAAAGGATTAGATAGAGTTGTTGCCAGTCAGGTGACAAAAAAAAGAAAAGGAAATCATGAGAATTTTTACCTTTAAATGAAAGATACTGGCAGCTGAAAATTTTCACCAGTGTATCAGAAGCAAGTGTATCCACATTTTCCATGATTTGGAGAACAAAAAATGGACAACAAATATCACAAAATTGACTTTCCTTACTTTGCTGAGATTATCAAGTCTGTCACATGCCCTATGCTTCATAAACATCCTTAAAGTGTTGTCATCAGATGACCTGGTCATAAAACAATTAAGAACTAATATGCATTAGACTAAAAATCAGAGTACAAAAACATACAGAATATAAAAACTTTGTAAATAATAAATCTAACCTTAGAACCATTTCTCCATGTTGTATACCATTAAACATCCAATTTTTCAGGATAGAAAAATCCTCAACAACATT
Organism: Larix kaempferi; assembly: GCA_027924585.1. NCBI lineage: Eukaryota > Viridiplantae > Streptophyta > Pinopsida > Pinales > Pinaceae > Larix > Larix kaempferi. The sequence continues at coordinate 1,014,632 of BSBM01001155.1, read as the reverse complement.
TTCTAACAAGCCTCTATTATCAAAAATGAAAAATGCTTTTGAAGTTCCAAGAACCATGTATTCCTGGAGAAAGAGACTCCCACTTTCAGCAGATGACTTGTCTGAAAAAGAAAAGGCACCCACTCATTTCAATTTTAGCCAAATGTTCCCTATGCAAATAGTAAATAACAAAAGTTCAATGAATAAGAAGCAAAATTGAATAACACGTAGTATAGGCTAAAGCAAATCCACTCAACCATTTTTTAGGAAAGAAAATCAACAACTGAGAGCATATTACCATTGAAGTGAAAACAATGTGAAAAATGTAAATAATATCAGTTTTGATAAACTCGCAATGCTATCACCAAATGGAAGAAGAAAGTGATTAAAGAAGAAGAATTTACAAAAAACTTGAGCTCTATCTAATCTTTCGTTTTCACAGCTGAGCACCCATAGTATATTATTAATGAGATTGTTTTTCCTAGCTCCTTTAGGCCCGACTAGCAAAAGTGTTGTAATAGTTGGAATTTCATAATGATTTCTGTTTACACCACCAGTCTTGATAAGCCAAGCCCCGGGTCTGTATCTGCAAGTTCATGAGATGTGAACAACAAATATATCTAGTCAACAATTGTGTTACAAAGAAAAATACTAAAACCAGCAACAAAGGACCTAACCATTTCACCCACAAACCATGCTCTCTATGTTTTTGGACTTCTAAGCAGATTTGATGACTTCCATCAACAATTCAAGCAAGTAAAGATAATAGGGGGCAAAGAATGATCCAGATTGACCAAGTCTGATGAAAATGTTAGAGTTTAGAAAAACCTTAACAGCCTTTCCTTTTCATCTTGAATTCTTTGATAACGCATTCTTCGTATGGCATTCATGTGAGTGATCTTCTGACACATCTCTACTCTCCGGTGCTCATCTCTTGAATGGCCTTCTAATCGATAGGGAAATGGCAGTTGATTCATGTCTTCCAATGCAGATGTATTTTCATGGTGATTTTCAAATTCCTGCTTCTCTGTTGTGCTTGCTTTGCTGCTAAATTTGTCAGCCCTCGGATAGAAAACAAGGTAAATTCAGTCTTAATGACAAACCTAAGAAAACGTATTTTTAAATAAAGCTCAATGAGTCACTGGATGCACCAAAGGCACCGTGAAGATAGAAGACATAGGAAAAAGGGTAACAGGTCACTATAAACCTTGTATATGTGTAGCTTCCTATAGAGTTGCTCATTGTTGTGTCTGATTTACCTCTCGAAACCAGTATGCATGGTCAATGCTCAATGAGGATACTTTAACAGAAGCAAGGAACCAGATGTTGCTGCATAATTTCGAAGCAAGAGTTTGAGGTTGGGGGAGATGTTGGGGAGCCTCTTAGGCCAATGATTTGTCATCATACTTGTTGAACAATGAAAACTTAATAATAAATATTAATATATAATATAATTTATAAACTTGAAAATATATGTATATATATATATATATATATATATATATATATATATATATATATATATATATATCTACAGTACCCAGAAGTACCCAAGTACCCTGTTTCAAAAAGTGGCGTACATGTACCCGCACTCATACTAATACCAAGTACCCTAGCAACTTAGTGAAATATAAATAGGGAGCACTCTCAAGAGATCAAATTATCATTCAATCAATCATTCATCTCTATCCAAGAGGTTGTTTGGGGTATCTTAGCTGCTATTGGTATACTTCATCTCAGTTTTGTTTTGTTTTGTTTTAAGGGTTTGATCAGCAAATAGGCTCACGACTTAGCCTGTTATCTCCACAGCAGTTTGGTTTAGCCCTTAGAGGGCTCACAGCTTAGGACAGTAGACTAGTAGAGCCTTAGAGGGTTGTTTTAGGGTAGCTACAAGCCGCATATGGTGACAATAGAGCCCTAAGGGCTGGTATAGGGCAGTCGCAGGCCCTAGAAGGGCTGAGATCATCTACAGCAGAGCACTAAGGGATGTTTAAATGTGTCATAGGCCTTTGGAAGGCTACAACAGGCTCTAAAAGGGATGCCACAAGATACAATAGATTTTAGGAGGGTAGCCACAACCATATACAGGCCCTAAAGGGCTCACGGTTAGGTGGATAGGCCTTAAAATGCCACAGATCAGATGTTCAATAGAATAGGAAGGCCTCAAAGGCCACTTGTCAGGGAAGAAACCTAACATGCGGGCCTAGAAGGCTTGACCAATCTGATGTCAGGGCAGATCAGAGTGACATAGGCCCTAGAAGGGCTTGGATCAAGGATGACGTCATCAGTTGAAGGGCTTACATCAATAGGGTAGCCTTTCACATATCTCTTCAAGCATTTTTCATCTTCAGTTTCTCTTGGTATGTGTGCCCCAGAGGAAAATTTATCTCTATTGTAAAAGTCTACTCTTAAATCTGCTCATGTAAAACTGAGTCATCTCATATTAAGGAAGATTATTCTTTGGTGGGGTTTTATTCCTGAAAAGGTTTCCCCAAGGTAAAAAAATTGTGTTCTTGTGGATGGTTGTTTTATTTATTGCTGGTTTATAATCTCAGAATTATATGCTAAAGTCTGCTAAAAGGTGATAAATCAGTTACCATTTTTCTGCTGCATAATCAAATCAGATCTGCATTATAAAATGTAACACTCTTCACTTGACTAAATGGGAATTCCACTTCACTTCATGAATGCCCATTCACTTAGCTAAAGGCACACGTACCTTCAAGTAGATTTCACAGTCAATGGCAAATTTGATTGGGGTGCACATCCCTAGAGACAAATCTCCTTGAATGGGGGGAAAACTTCCCACATCTAGCAATATGGTAAAACAGAATATTCCTTTTGAGGAGGGCATGCTCTCTTCTCTCTTATTCAATGAAGAGGTGTTGCATGAGTGAAGTTTGCTCTAGTTCACTCCTTCTGTCCCCTAGTTCTCTGCAGTGGTGTCCTACTCTCTCCCAATTCATTCTAGAGGTGGGATTTGAGGTCCTAGTTCACTCTAGAGGTGGTGCATGGATAACTACATGAGATCTAAGTTTCTAACACATAGGGGGACGCACATTCCTTCATCCTTGTGCTATTTAAACAAGTGCACCCCATTTAAACAAGTGCGCCCCCCCCCTCTTTGGTGTGGTTGGACATGTAGAGTTTCCCTGTGGACCTTTAGAGTTTCCCCTTCTTGAAGCTTAATGAATAAATATCCTCTTTGAGCTTTTGTGACATGTATGGAAATGCTTTTTTATTGAATGTGTGGCATGAATCTTGTATTGAGATTTCAAAGGTTGTGAGTATTGCTAGTGTTTTTATATTGTAATATCTATGACTGCATTTTACCCCTTGGTTGATCAAGACACTAGTCTCTTCAGTGGTTTCTCTCTATTGTCCCATCATTTGTTCCTTTACCTTATGCTAGGGTAGCCCCTTCAATCACATTGCTCCTCCTTTTCTATGCCCTAGTGATCCTAGTATAGGGAAGCCCCCCTAGAGTTGGAGAAGAGCCAACCAAAAGTGTGAAAGGGGATTGGGGGTGGTGACATTAGCCTATTCCTCTTAGTTCCCCTAGGTTAGTTTTGCTTCTTCGGTGCTTTCCTTCACGCATGTTATTTTGGGTGGTAACATTTTTGGCGCCATTGCCACGGAGAAAGTTCACTTCGGAAATTTGATGGGGCTTGACTAACATCTCCATATGAATTGTGCATTCTTAGCCTCTCATTGTCTTATCTCAAAATTCATTTACTATGTTCTTTGTCCTTGATCATTCTAAATCATTATTTAGAAGAAACCATAGTTAAATCATTCTCATACATAAGCCAAAACAAACTTCTACTACTGATTCAATTATTCCTTGGGAACCTACACTGTTACCAGTATGCAACATTCCAAAATGTAGCCATCAATTTCTACATAAAAGGATGAGTCAAAAGATACAAGTTCTTGGGCTCTTATCACTTATAGATCAATATGATGAATGGTCCCAAAACCACCCAAACACTCCAATAACGTTTCAATTTCCAAAGATCCAGGAATGTCATGTAACAGATATTTCCAACAAAAATGTTGATAGTTTTGAGAAGGTAATGATAGTCTTTAACTCATGACAAATTTATTTGAATTGATCTGTATATTCATTACATTGGAGAAAAAAAAACTAAGAAAACAATAAAAATATTATAAAGGGAAAGAAAAGAAAAAGATACAAATAGATTCAGGAAGCTGGAGTTTGCTTACCAAGCTCTGCTGGCAACCCTGCAATATCGTTGTTTGATAAGTCCAAGACAGAAAGGCAAAGCTCACATGCCTCCTTTGGAATCTCTTTAAGTTGCAATTCATGACACAATTCTGCATTTCAGCCTCAGTTTTTCACATCATCAAGCTTCTTCCTAATAAGGATTTATTGGAAAAAAGGCTTCTTGTCCATGTACAGTATAATATGTCATGGAAAATGCAGAAAGTTTACCAAATCTACAATATTTGACACATTGAAAACATCTTAGGAACAAATTGCTTGCAAAAGAAAAACCACCAATGTTGTCTTAATAACTAATTAATTCCATATCGGAAACCATCTTGGCAAACAAAACATATTAGTGTCCATGGATAACCAAAATCATTCAATGGTATTGATAGGTACATCCATGCTCAATGATAGTAAACAATAAGTGAAAAATGTATGAATATCATGTTCTAACTCATGATACAACAATGCCATTATGCCATAATAAAATCCATCTGGATAAAAAGTTGTTTTCAAGAAAAATCACTACATCATTCATGATATCTAAGGGTCATTGCTGAAAGCTCTTATTCAATAGATATCCTTTACAATATATACATGCAATCAACACAGATATAGGTGATGTGCAATACACAACAGAAATCCATTTACTTGTGATGATAACTTCAATCAACAAAGGGGCATCTTTTATGCACATAGAGGTAACATACACAATTATTCAAGAACATTATTCACCACCTAACTATGATTTCCTAACTCCTCATCACAAAAGTCACGATCCACTTCATAACAATGTAAATCGTCATATTATAACAAAATCCAATTGCATGGTGAAGATACTAATCCACTCTCCAACATGCCAGTAGTTGACCCAAATTAGTCCTGTTTGGTGGATAATGAAGGGTGGCAAGTGAATCAATCAAGCAAGAGAAAGGACTCTAAATTCAGGCTTGTTTGTGCAGGAAAAGTTTAAGGGTGTGGATTTCTACCCAAATCCCAAGACATACAAGGAAGTGACTAGGCAGCCCCCACTTGCCCATCCATGAGCTTGTGGCATTTTGTGAATGAATCACTTTGGCAAGTTGTTTGGTGCACTTAATTTTAATGAAGTTGCAACTCATGTCATGGAATGTGAGATGGATGATGACAACCCCTCCTAGAAAAGTGCTCATTAGATAAGATAAGATAATTTAATTAATGCCCAACAAGTGACCCAAGTTGGTAAATCAGACTCCAAAATATACTAAATGTGAATAAACAATGGGAGTGCAAAAATAACTCCTATCACCACTCTACCAAAAGCAAAGAAAGAGCTAACTAACCAGTCAATAGAAACACAAGTAGTAGTGTATATATAGAAACAAGAACAAAACCATGTCAACATACAAAGTTGTTGTCAAGGAATATTGGGATGAGAAGTACAGTGCAAAGAGAGAGAGAGGATGGCTCTCGGTCTAAGTCATCAATCAACATGAGGAGACCAATGCATTGCCTAATGAATTCATCCAACAAAAATCTATATATAAAGGAGGCAAGTTGTGAAATCCAAGGGGGGGGGGGGGGGGGCTATATCGAGGAGGTCCATCACCCCTAACATCCAAGGTCAAGGGAAGGATCTCCTAATGGAAGACTGACTCCTCAATCAAACCTTTAGAGCAGTATTTTGTGTAGAGTGGGATGGAAGTGAGAGTAAAATATTTTCAAGACTTTTTGTAATATGAAAAAAGGGCTGCCATGGCCCAGCAACAAGGTTTAAATGGTCATCGCTATATGATCACAAGCTTGGAAGAATATCATGGTCTAGAAACAGAGTATTGGAGAAAACATGATGATATCCTTAATGCATTATATTTACATCTCAAGGATGTTGCAAAAGTTACAGCTCAGGTTCACAATGCATAAGTCAAATGGCTTAGAGCCCATGGAGCAGGCACAACAGGGATGTCTAGTGGCATAGACAGGGGGACGGGGCTATGTTGGATATTATGCTGAAGGCAAGGCTGGTTCAGATGGTTGTTCTAGTAAATATGTTGTGGCAGCATCTGCAGGCTATACATTGGGCTCAGGTTTCTGTTCATGGGACTTTTATAATAAACAGATTATGTCATTCCATACTGAATAAGAGACCTTCACTTCAACATCCAGTACCATCACTCCATTTTTGACTGGGAGGAATGTCTTAGGGAGAAATTTTGGCTTTGCAAATGTTGTGCCAGAAAATCAACATTGGGGTACAGGCCATTTGGGCCTCTTTTAGTATCTACTGCCAATGCCCAAAAGATAGTTAGTATTTATGATATTCGTGATGTAACCAACATGAACTATTCTAGCCTGTTGTAATGGAGAAATAATGGCAAGGTAGTTGTAGCAAAAACTGAAGCTATCATTGTTGTGGGGAAAATGCACCTATAGTTCAGGGGAGAAACTACCAACTTACGGTGATAAAGATAGACTTACAAGCATTCTGCAAGTACAACAAGTAAATGAAGAGATTAGGGTTTAGAGATGTAGGCACCTTATTCAGAAGGTTGATCCTAGCTTTTCCTCCCTCGCTCTTCAATGCTTATCTAGTGTCGCAATGCCCAGACCTTCTTTCAAGCTTGGCACTTCATGAAACCTAGATTCAAGGTCTCCTGCTTCCGTTCTCCAAGGATTCCAGCCTCTAATCAACTGTGCTAGGGTTTACCAAAACTGAAGCACAAGAGAGGGGAATGAGGGTCTCCATTCCTCCAGCATAACTTTGTAATTGGGATTGTTCCTCTCACATGGCCCTTCTACCCTCCTTATATAATCAATGAAGGAGAGGAAAATAAGTTATAACTGCTCAAGAGGTTTCCCAACCAACTTAGCTTACTTGAATTTTGAGATTTTGACCAAAACAGGGGTGTGCGCTACTCTACAGTAGACAAAGTAGCATAAATATGGAGTTGAGCACTACTATTTCAACAGTGGAGTCACGCTCAGTAGGGTACACATGCTACTATCATGCCTGTGTACCAGCGTTCATGTAAAAAAATGGCCAAAAATAGGCTTTTCTGCTCATTTTCAGGAGATGGTTTGGTCTGGAAAAATGTTCCCAAGGGTCATATACATCAAATGGGTCAAGAGTGAGGTAATTTCAACCATTTTTAGTGTCCCAAATGACTCCTCCATCCACAAATGTCCTGTTGTGTCATTGAACTTGATCTCAAGAAATGTCATCATGCGACCAAGGGAAGCAAGTGTCATCACAGACTGAGAGGTGTCATTTCAAGATATAACAGATGCCCCTTAATGTATTAGGTCAGAGGGAGTACGGGAAACGATGGCCGAAATACATTATAAATAACAAAGAGTGGAATCATGGAGGAATGAAGAAACCAAGAATCATAGGCTCAAATGAAGTACCTGAAAGCAAAGTCAATGTCAGACAAACTTATCCTTGTGGTAATTGTCCATGTTCAAATGGTGGAACATGACCTCCAAGAGGATACAATAATGATCCAAATATTGATGCATATATCATGGCCACTAAAATACAAGCGTGGATCCATGAGGAACATAAGTGTAAACATAGCCACATAAATACAAGGTGGATCTATGTCAAAACTGGAGAACATAGCCATAGAGAACAAGTTGGATCTATGTCTCATCAAGACCCAAAAAGAGTGTGCCTCAGTCTTGCGCAACTTGGGCGATAACATAAATGAGGTAATGTTATCGAGGATCCCAAGGTCTTCATCCAAAAACAACCCAAGGTACAAACCTATCCATGCGAATAAATGAGTTGATGTCGAACATGGGAGGTATCGTTTGATTACCAGTCATTGATGTATACCGTTAACAAACGTGAGGGTGTCCACCAATAATGAAAATGGAACCCAAGGTACCTAGTACATTCAAGCAAGTTCGAATAGATGGTCTTGCCGTCGAACACTTGAAGAATCCATCGGATAGGAAACATTGATGTATTCCCATCTATCCAATAGCGAGGGAAACTGCCACTAATGACTACAATCCCCAAGGTACTAACCAAAACTCTAAAATTCATTCCCAGAGTACAATGAGTTGAATTCGATGGGAAGAAGTCCGTTGGAAGGGAGGCCTTAATGCATCCTCCATCATCCAACACGAGGGACACTCAACAGGTATGATCTGATTTGGAGTAGGACTGAACACATGATGAAACATACTGACACCAAGAAATGGCCGACACATGAGGTCAAGGAAACTGCAGAATGGCCGACACAGGTTATATCCTTGAACAGTGAGCACGACACAAGAGTGACTTAGGCAGCGTTGAACACAAAGAGACCACGATGCAAATATGCAATGTAGGAGACATTAACAGTTTCTCCAAATGATTGGAAGACTAACCAAATGGAGGAGTAGGAACTCTGAGATCAGGTTTACCCTAAGGCCAATGCTAGAACCCAACTTATTTGATAGACTCAAAACAGGTGCTTTGTTCAAGGAGATAGTTGAATTGCTATCATCATATTGAAAGATATTTTAACATTCTTCCCTTCCCTTTCCTTTTTCATTTTTTAACGAGCTTGACAACGAACTAAAGCATGCTCGATGGTATTTTCATATTTAAGGAGTCTGAAAAACCTAGAAGAAAACTCCATACACCTATCTGTGGATTTTATATCGAGCCCGGATTGGTCTGTGCTCGGTGTTGTTTTCTTGCTTATAGAGTTGAAAAACTTAAACAGTCCTCTATACACCTATCCGTAGATTTTATATCGAGCCTGGATTGGTATGTGCTCGACGATGTTTTCTTGTTTATAGAGTTGAAAAACTTAAACAGTCCTCTATACACCTATCCGTGGATTTTATATCGAGCCCGGATTGGTATGTGCTCGGCGGTATTTTCTTGTTTATAGAGTTGAAAAACTTAAACAGTCCTCTATACACCATCTCGTGGATTTCACATCGAGCCCGAGTAGGTGAATGCTCGCTTGGTGTTTTCACATTTCATGAGTCTGAAAACCCTAAAGACGACTCCAAAGGTCCTTTTTCGTAAAGTTAGTCTCCTTCCCCGAAAAAGTGTAAAATAATGGAAGAAGAACTCTTCTAGCGCATACAAGAGTATACCTAGAGTATACCTTTTCCGTAAATTATCAACCAAGGCCATGAAAAGGGGTAATTCTATACCTAAGTGGATGTCGGTTCCGTTATTTTAACAAGCCCGAAAAGACAACTATGCTCGGGAAACTTTTCCTATTTAAGGAGTCTGAAAAGGGCTTAAAAGAACTCCATAGGGATCTTTCCATAAAGGTTTAACGAGTCTGGAAAAGTAAACTCATGACCTCCTTACTGTTTTTAGTGAGCTCAAAGGAGATACAGAAAAATGCTCATAACTTCCTTACTGTTTTTAATGAGCTCGAAGTGAAGATGAAAGAAATGCTCATAGCCTCCTTACTATTTTTTAACGAGCTTAAAGGAAAGGTGGAAGACTGCTCCTAACCTAGTTACTCTTTTTAACGAGCTCGAAGTAAAAGAAGAATGCTCGAAATCTACTTACTGTTTTTAACGAGCTCGAAGTAAAAGAAGAATGCTCGAAACCTACTTACTATTTTTAACGAGCTCGAAGTAAAAGAAGAATGCTCGAAATCTACTTACTGTTTTTAATGAGCTCGAAGTAAAAGAAGAATGCTTGAAACCTACTTAATGTTTTTAACGAGCTCGAAGTAAAAGAAGAATGCTCGCTAATGGGAGGAGACGAGTGTCAGGGACATGCGAAACTAGATCCAAGCGCATGGAACAAAGCTATGCCTAATGCAAGGAACATGAGCGAGATAAGTACACTCAGGGTGTGTCTCCTCCAGGTAAAAGGTGTCAAATTGTGAGGGCAAAATGATATAGGGCTTAGCAAAAATGAGATCAGAGATGGAGGCTTATACAACGGGCTAAAAGCGTGGAAGCTGGCATTAGGCTCATTAGCGCAAGCAAGATCATAACAGATGCACATACAACTTGAACATAAAGATGGGAGCCTTATCAGGGATGGCCAGAAATAGATGAGGAAGAAACATATGAGGCTTCTTCTCAAAGTCATGGTAAATCTAGAAAGGCTCCCAAGCCTATGAGAAAAACTTAGCATGGGCACCAGAATGGCATAAGGGTGCTGACTAGGGTGACCCATGTTAGGTAGGCTCTGCTGTCGGACTCGTGCACGATGCATAAAGAGATGGCTAACACACCAATATACAATAGGTTCGACCCTATGGCTAATTCGAATGGCAAAAGGTTCAAATGCAACATAACATGAGGGGAGCCTAAACCTATATGCAAGGTTCCGAATATACCTGACATGGTCGCACAAGGTGTCGAAAAGGACCAGTAAGCAAGTATACATCCAGCTAAGAATCATGTCTCCAAGAAACATCAGTACCAAGATCATTTCTAAAACATATGTAAAGAAAGACTCGATACAAGTCACTGTGGTAGAAATACTTTCAACTTCACTATCATCAACAACAGGCATAAACAAGGCAGAGTTTTCAAATGAAGACTCTATGGTACCCAAGCCCGAGGACTTACAATCAACAAGATCAACTTTAGGATGAAGATCAAAGTTGAAGCACATGATTGAATCTGCATAAACAAATTCATCATCACGGGAGTTGAAAATTCTAGAAGCAAAATCAAACTCAGCAGGAACACCGATTTGCGGATCTATAGGAGAGTCCAAAGACTCATTAGTAGGAAGATCGAACTTTAAGGTCAAATTGGCGTTGGATATAACTGCGACTAGATCAACATCCAAGTGAATGGCAGACTGTACTATAGACTCTAGGAAAACTTCATCGGAAGGAAGCATATCATCCCAGATAGAATACATATCTAAACATTCAGATGGAGGTGTCACTTGGTCAAAAGCTGGGACTAAGTCCTGAGAAGGTAAGCATGAACTCAGAGACTTCTTCTCAGTAGCAGTTGAACTCAAGGAACAATATGCCACATAAGTCCCATGTGACATAGTAGTGCCTAATGACGAGGGATCTGACTAGTCTACAGTTGGGTAATAAGGAGGATCAACGAATGCAAGTTGGTCGATAGTGACGATGTTTTCGTTATGAGCGAAATGCATCACACGAAAAAGCGTAGACACCATAGCATGCATAGCATAAATTTAATCACGCCCGAGGATCATATCAAAATCCACAGGGTCCTTTAAAACCATAAAATCAACTAAGACTGTTTTTCCACCCAAGGTAACAGGTGCCTGACGGAGGAATCCAATTGGTTCACTAGGTCTTCTATCGAAGGTCAACAGCCAATTAACAGCTGGAATAACATTAGGGAATCCCAAATCTCTCCAAGCATAAGCGGATAAGATACTAATAGAAGCTCCTTCATCAACAATGCATCGATCAACCGTATGGTTCCCGATATCAACCTTTATCTGGAAAGGTGTCGAAGAAGGAAGATGAGGCTCGGCTAGAATATTCCAATCAAAGGAAACAATCCTAGGGCTTGGTAGGGGTTCACATGGCATAGATGAAGTTCCCCCTTTTTCAGGAATATCCAAACTGGTAATGCAGAAGACTTCAGCAGTAGGTGCATCAATCTCTGAAGGACTGACGGGATCGGTCGAAGATTGCATCAATTTGATCACTTGACTCTCCGAAGGAAGAGTGGGGTCGACCAAAGATTGCATTGGTTCAACCAATTTATCAGCCAAAGGTTGATCTGACTGCAGGGAATCGATAGACAACTCAGGAACAGAGGTTCCTTCAGACATGGACCACACTCTTTGTGCCTCTGGAATGGCAGGGCATCGGTGAGTAAGGTGATCTCCCTTACAAAGTTTACAAGGGAACTTTTGTTTCCGTCGTATAGGTTTAGACTCCTTTACAACATCAATTCTCAGCATGACTAGGATTGGCTGACAACTTGCCCCCAGCATGACTCACAGAGGTTGGTTGCTCAGAAGCATCAGACTTTTGAACTAAGGACCACACTTTTTGCACTTCTGGAAGTACAAGGCACAAGTAAGGTGATCTCCCTCGAAAAAATTACAAGGGAACTTAAGCTTCTATTTGTTTGGTTTGTCGACAATGTCAACTCCCTCAGCATGACTTGTAGTGGCTGATCTGGTGTCTCCAGTATGACTCACAGGAACTGGTGAATTGTCATTAATATGACTAGCAGTGATCAATGACGTGCCCTCAACATGACTAACAGTGGTTGAAGACAAACTTTCAGTATGATTTTCATTGACTAAAAGTTTTCTCCCAGCATGACCTCCAGAGGCTGGGTAGGTGCCCCCTGCATGACTTGCAAAGGTAGGGTGCTTGCCCCCATGTTTTGGCATCTTCTTCCCATTCTTCCTCCATCTATTCCTTTTAGACTGTTGGTTACTAGTATTGCTACTTTCGCCACATGAGGTAGAAGGAGGAGGAGAAGATGTTATTGGCAAGGGATGCACAGGGTTCTGATGCTCTTGATTTGAGGTGCTCACAAAAGAAGCGTCAGAAGCATGCAAGGCATTTGGAGTGGAAAACAACCAAACCAGCAGCCCAATAGTGAATCCATGAAGATTCAGAGTAGCCATTAAGGGAGCACCAATGTTTCCAATGAATGGAACAACACAAGGATCCCCTGGAATGGGGGTACCTTGATTGGCACTCGCCGGAATGCTAGACATAGTTTCTCGCTCAAATGAAAAAGAAGTTCTCTAAGGAAAACTAAAACAAGTAGCACAAAGAGCACACCACTAAAAAATGTTCCTAGGTAAATCAAACCAGGCAAACAAATGCCTTCCGGAGAAGAGTCTGGGATGATGAGGGCCCAGAACAGATCAACGAAGGATGAAGAACAGTTACCCGGGGTCCACAATACAATGACTAAGGGTGCAAGTGATGGAATCACCCAACCGCCCTCCCCAAAGACCTGCAAGGGATTTCCTCCCATGTCTGTCCTAGGTACAGCAGATATACCCTCCGCTGTCACCTGTGTATGAACCTATGGTCAGATACTAAGGATACCACAACACCGAAAACTCCTGGGGGAATAGTCGCTGGTCGAATCAGAAGGCATGGGCAGGGTAACTAAGCCCAAAACTCAAAAGAGTCCCCAAACGCGATCCAATCCTGGTATATGCTCGAAACAGAAAGTAGGAGGAGTATTCCCAACAATCTGATCTCACAAGACCTACTGCATAGATCCCAAGCAAGCTTTGAATGAAGTGGGTTTACCTATGATAGTCAAACTACGATTTTTGCATAATGTGTGATCTTGGGTGGTTTAAGGTGTTTTAAACCCAAGATCCTAACTAAGACTAGTTGGTGTAGTGTAACCTAGAAAATAAAATGTTGCTAGTACATTTTATTAGAGTTCATTTTAAAGGTTACTTGCTTACTCAAAAAGGTAGTGGGTGTGTGAGAGTGGTTATAATAGAGATAGAGTATTGAAAATGAAATATTTACCACCAAACAAATCTTTTCTTTTCAATGCAAGTCTTAAAATTCTGATCTAGAATGCATATGCAAATGCAATTTTTAATATTTCGAATGCAAAAAAGGTAAAAATTAAGTCTAAATGTACAAAATTAAACTCAAAACCTAAGAATGCAACTACTCAAGCAAATAGGTATGCAAAAGAAAACTTGTTCTTTTTTATGCAAAGCACTCTAAAATCTTTTAAGCCACTTGCAAGGTACTCTATTCAGAAAATGAATCAAAATTCTTTATGCTTTTCAAAGGTAGGAAACAAAACTGAAACTACCCTACTATCAAAACAAAAGCAAAGAACTTTCAAGTTCTCTTTATTTAAACAGTAAAAGCTACCAAATATGACTTTCAAATTCTTATTGATGTAAGCATGCCAAACATTGGGAAAAGAGTACAAAAACTACTTTTGACCCAAACGAAGCAAATGACCTACGAATAATTATGGTTTGGTAAAGTCAGGTCTGCACATAAAAAATGCAAACAAGGTCTTGAACAACAGCCAAAACACTTGAGCTTTCACTACAAAAGAAAACTTAAAAGCATAAGGGAGGATAAAAAACCAACCTAAAAGAGAAATTTCACTCAAATAGATACACACAAGGTCAAGAAGACTCAAGAGGTTTTAAATCCAGTGGAAATGGGGCAAGCAAGTTCAGTTAGACTCAAATTAGGGTACAAAACACCGAACGGGTCCACAACCCCCCAACTTGGGTCATCAAGCCCCAAACCTTTCCAAACAAGCCCAAGTTGATCAAAAGAGGTTCAAATCATGAATGTAGGATCAGTACAAGGATGGAAGACCACTTACAATGGTTTAACTTAGACCTAGGGTCACCGGGGACCCCAAAAAATGCAACCGCAACCCACAGATTTGGGTCCACAACCCAAAAACTCAAAAATTTCAAACCCAGATTTTGAGCGCTACTATGTATGAGGCATACCAACGCCCATAGCAGGATCAGCGCTACTATGCAGAGGAAAAGTAGCATATGGGAGCTACTGTGTTGTACAAATAGTAGCGTACAGGTGAAAAAGTTGGAAAAAAGGGGTTAAAACCTCCACACCTAGGTCCACAAGGGTTTGCAAAGGCTGGGAAAGGTCTGTAAGAGCCAAGGAGGGTAAAACAGAGCCTACTAACTGATTCTAATCAGGAAAATGAACAAAGACCATCAAACAAGACTGAAGAAATGACCTTGGATACCCCTAAGCAGTTAGGCTTTCCCCAGCGGATTCGCCATTCTGTTGTGGGGAAAATGCACCTATAGTTCAGGGGAGAAACTACCAACTTACGGTGATAAAGATAGACTTACAAGCATTCTGCAAGTACAACAAGTAAATGAAGAGATTAGGGTTTAGAGATGTAGGCACCTCATTCAGAAGGTTGATCCTAGCTTTTCCTTCCTCACTCTTCAATGATTATCCAGTGTTGCAATGCTCAGACCTTCTTTCAAGCTTGGCACTTCACGAAACCTAGATTCAAGGTCTCCTGCTTCCGTTCTCCAAGAATTCCATCCTCTAATCAATTGTGCTAGGGTTTACCAAAACTGAAGCACAAGAGAGGGGAATGAGGGTCTCCATTCCTCCAGCATAACTTTGTAATTGGGCTTGGTCCTCTCACATGGCCCTTCTACCCTCCTTATATAATCAGTGAAGGAGAGGAAAAGAAGTTATAACCGCTCAAGAGGTTTCCGAACCAACTTAACTTACTCGAATTTCGAGATTTTGACCAAAACAGGGGTGTGCGCTACTCTACAGTAGACAAAGTAGCGTACATATGGAGTTGAGCGCTACTATTTCAACAGTGGAGTCATGCTCAGTAGGGTCATATACATCAAATGCATCAAGAATGAGGTAATTTCGACCATTTTTAGTGTCCCAAATGACTCTTCCATCCACAAATGTCCTGTTGTGTGATTGAACTTGATCTCAAGAAATGTCATCATGCGACCAAGGGAAGCAAGTGTCATCACGGATGGAGAGGTGTCATTTCAAGCTATAACAATCATCCTTTGGGATGTTAATTCTTTGGATCCTTTTCCCCTATTGTGTGTTGCTTTTCTAGGTAGAAAAGTTTCATCTCTTCACGTGCATAATACAGATGTTGAATGCAGTGGTGGTGTAAAATAGAGGTATGACAAGTGCTTTTTTCCATTATTTCTTTGTGTGTGGGTGTGAGTGCATGAGTGTGTGTATGTGCACATTGCATATTTTGGGTCAAATATTCATTATATATCATGTATCTTAAAATGGTGATGCATAATCAATCTTAATTTTGCAAATGCGAAAGTTCTTCATAAGTGGAAGGCAATGATGGAGTCTTCTGCACCCAAGATGCAATCAATGTATTGGACTTCCGATTACCTGTCTGTGTTCATCAACATAGTAGCCATGCATGGAGATCCTGATATATGGGGAGAGACAATGTTTATGAATTCAACCCAGAATGATTCCGCATGATGGGTAACAGCAAGAAGAACACCGGTGGATTCATTCCATTTGGGTTTGGGGGAAGAATGTTCCCTGGTGAGAAGTTGGGTCACATGGAGCATAAGGCCATAATTAGCATGATATTGTCCAAGTTTGACTTCTCTATATCGCCAAATTACAAGCACTCTCCAACCCTACCCCTTCCATGGATTTGAGGCTTTCCTCGTAACAATGCCCATTTTTTTTTTCAATTGAGTGGTTACAATGATATCGATCCACTAAGATAAATAGATAATATAGCAGAAGGTAAAGAGATAAATATATCCTATAAGATACCAAATCGATTTTGTTTTGTGGTTGGTGAATTTCATCAAACAGTTTCCCCCCATCCATAAACAGAGTAGGAATAATCCACTTCAGCAAATAAAACATGAATTTGTATAGGGTGAATCAGTGGGATCTTCTAAAGGTTGACACTGGTCACTGCAACCTTCAATGTCAATGAGGCGTTCCCACTGAGGCCATACAACACAATTGACCACAATCTCTTGAAACAAAAGAAAAGATAATGTAAGTACCATACAAGCAAATCTAAATAGAGTCATGGAAGGCCTAAAAATGACTAGGCAAGTGGATGTCAATTTCAAAGAGGCCCTCCGCGTAACAGGTACACATAGGGCTTGTAATATCTGCGTGGATCCATTTACTCGGCTTGCTAGGGCATCATATATCCATGGCTCTCTACGATAAAAAACATATTGAGAATATGATCTGGACGAGCTAGGGCATCATATCTGCATGGATCCATTATCTTAGCCAAACGTCTGATTTAGGAATCCATAATAAACTCATAGAGGTGTGTGAGATCTTATCCCTCTCTTAGTCATATATTTTTTTATTCGTGCAACATTTGAACATTGTTTCTCATGAAAACCCACATGAATTTTGATCTCAAAGCCTTTCCCGCTTCAAATTTCAATTTAAAATTCAACGCTCTTTTTTTTTCATGTATCGTCGAAGAGCCGACGCAGGCACATGGGCTAGAGATCCTCAAAATTCAATGCTCGCTATCAAGACGCTCATGCTATTCGATTAAAATGGAAAAGTGTGCGATGTGCGGCTAGAAATGTCATCTTTTCAAAATCTCCAACCATCCAACTCCGGAGAGTAAAGAAGATCAAGAGCAAAGGTTTCTATTTGATGTATATTTTTAATTTATTTTATATGTATTAATATATATTATCATAATATAACTATATAAAAAATATATATTTATGTTATTTATTACTATATTATATAATTAAATATAGTTAGAGTTTAAACTACCGAAAAAAAAGTTTCAGCTATTCAAACATCTCAATGACAGAATTGCCACATCCCACAACAAGCACACAACCCATGATGAGCACATTCTGACCACTATGAGCCATCAAGAAATCTATTCTTTATTTGTAACATCCATTCTTTGTTCTTACTCTTCAGAAACAGTAGATTCAATGCATACATTGATCCCAAATCCCAGTACTAAATGCCAATGAAGTTCAATGCCTGCACATACCAACAATTGCGCATACATTGATCCAAAATCGAAGTACTAAACGCCAATGAAGTTCAACGCCTGCACATACCAACAATTATTTTGTTCTCGGCATTCAAATTCTTGCAGATATTCTGCATGATTCAAGAATAAAAGTTTTTTTAAGGATTCTAAGCATAGACAGATAGACCACCCGCAACATTTGGCATTTTCCCCATCACAGCACGGAAAACCCCACAGAAAACCCAAAAATTAACACTGACAGACTGCCGCACAAACCTAGCCCTCAAAATAGAGCATTCCCAAAGCTTATTTAAAAACATCCCCAACATGAAATCCCACCATGCAATTCCAATGCAAAACCATAGAAACCCTAACAACATATTACTCCAATACCGCCATTAGAAGGCAGACACAACATAACCCAAAATTTGACCGCAACTCATCCCATTTTCTCAGACTCAAAGACAACATAGACACCCCCACTACACCAAGAATATGACTCTATGGCAATGAAGACATCATATTTGGTCCTGGCACCTTATCCAAACAAGCTCATCCTCAAAGATCAGAGCGGCCCTCTAAAAACACATAGGAACCTAAAAATTGCTCCCATTTGACACCTTGTGTTTTTTTTAATATTTTTTTATATGTTTTTGTTATTTGTGTTTTTTTCACCCTCCACTCCCCAAATCATACCTTAAAATACTATTAGGTTGACTTCATTCTAATTGATCTAAAATTCATGTTGTGAAAAAAAACATTCTTATATAGTAGAAATGTTAGCTTCTTTTCACTTTTTCCATCTTGATATGATGAATCCATAGCATGACACTAGAACAAAACTACTTCACTTCATTTTCATGTTATGATAGTATTACATGTAGCATTTTGCAAATGAATTTGATGTTGTCACCATGTCACTCATTGGCAATTCACTCCATATTTTTCCCATACAAGTCATGAGTCGTGCTACTAGTGGAAGGTTGTCATTCAACCACCAAGACATTCTCCATAAGGCACTCTTACCAAAAATCTAATATATGCCAAGCATCCTTCACCAAGGCACTTACTACTAAGAAACTTTTCTTCAAAATATATTTTCACTAATGCACTTCACTAAGATGGCCTTCACTACTACAACAAGTATGCACAACATCACCGCACCTTTATCATTTAAAAATATCACCACGACAAATTCAACCAAACTTCACTATGTCCATGTGTTGGTTACGCAGGACATCTTCCTCCTGGATAAGGCATGCCCTATACCTCAATTTCCACCATAAGACACCAAGGGAATTCGGTCGGTATTAAGGATGAGGGCGGTCTATTTCGAATGATTGGTATGGTTGGTAATAAGTGAGCAGTTAAAGGTGGTTTGGCATGTAATTTTTTTCCTATCCGAATTAGGAGTTCTAAAAAGGCTTTAGGTGGGGACACCACTGTTGGTGGTTTTAAAACTGGAGGTATGAGGACGCTTAGAGAACAAAAATCCCTAGCTAGGGCTATGGAATGATTATTTTGTCCATGAATATCAAGGGTGGGATTCTGCAGGGATTCTTTTCGAAGGTTATTCAAGGTATCTTGAACAACCCTTGAAATTGGTAAATTGTTATGGCACATATTCTAACAAGAAAGCTTTCTAGCCATACTTAATGGAGCATGCCTTCTTAATGGAAAAAATATAATATTAGGAGGTGATCTTAATTTTACCATGTAGGCTAGGGAGATATGGGGTGTGCTACCAAGACTTGATCCTTTGTCAAATTATTTCACCCCTATTTTCTGACGTGTAGAATTAATGGATATCGGCGAAGGATTTGGAAAAAGTTGCAGAAAAAACTTGGATTATAGACAGAAGGGTGCTTATGGTTAAGCATTGAGTCTTCAGGTAATTTCAACCCTTTTACAGTGTTCTTCCAGAAGAGATTCTTATGGATGCCAGTGCCCGCCCTCCCCATTGAATATTGGTATCTAGCAGTTTTGAGAGAGATAGGAGATGTTGTTGGCATATTTGTTTTCTTTGATGAAAGGGACCTAAGGTGGAATTACAAACACATGGCTTGGATTTTAGTGGAGTTCGACATGGACCTAGGACTGCCATAAGAAGTTGAGATTGTCATTGAAAAGGGTCCTTCATTCAAACACTAGAGTATTGGAGAGAAACCTTTTGATGTCATGTATGCAAATCCATTGGCCATATAAAAACAAATTGTCCTTTAGTGGTTGGAGAGGCTCAGTTGCTGGAGTTAGTTTCAAAAGAGAGAGAAGAAGACTTAAATGGGAGGACTCAGAATGCTCATATGGAGGTGCCCAGTCAATTCCCCTCTATTGAATCTTTCATTGGTAAGTTAAATATTTTCTTTCCAAATTTATTTACTTCTTTAACTGAACAAGACATTCTTTTGCTAAGTAGTAATGAGGAGTGGCTGGTCGATATTTTTGAGGGTTTCTGGGAAATTTTCTTGGAAACATTTAACAATTCCCATCCCTTTACTTCTCATTTGAACCCTGTCATATTCTAAAAAAAACCTCCTTTCATTTCCCCCTCATCGACAGAACTGTTGGTTGTTACAGATCCCAAAAGCCCTATTTTGACTGAGACCTCCCCTCAGGGACCTCACACTACCCCTCATTTACACAATGAATGCAGCTTGGCTTCCCCCCCTCCATTGGATACAAATTTGCTTACCAAACCCTCGGAACCCTCATACAAGGAAGTTCTTATTAATAAAGTGCCTCTTCAGACCTATAAATCCTTTATAAACGGAGCTGGCCTTGTGGATATTGCAAATGTCACCATCAGGAAGAAGCCTAAAAACAAACCCACTAACAAGAAAAAAGACACGGGGGTTATTGAGGGAGGGTTGGCAACATACCCCATAATGGTTTCTTCAAACCCTATTTTTGTTCCTTCCCCTTATGGGAAACTTAGAGCACTGAACCCTGATATGAGTGTTCCTTGATGTTAGTATTCTCTCTTAACATTAGGGGGTGTGTGGGTGCCTCCAAGATGCTATCCCTCAAGGATCTTTTGTCTACAGTTAAACCTGATGTTGTGTTTCTTCAAGAGACTATGATGGATCATGTTGGAGCTAAAGATTTTTTTCTAAAAGTTTGTCCGACATGGAATTGTGTTGCGACAAATTCAGTTGGACTTTCAGGGGGGTTACAATTTGGCAAGATGGAGTCTAATAGAAAAGCCAAAAAACAAGGGATTTTGGGGAAGAAGAGATCCCAGTCTCTTTAACAAGGCCCTGGCTACCAAATCACTGTGGAGGGCACTTTTTCATGATGGTATTTGGAGGGTCACTATGAGAAGGAAATATTTGAAAGGATTTGATGTTGTATCATGGTTGAGGAAGAAACACTTTGTTTTCCCAATAGCCTCCATTATCTATAAAAATCTATTGACTACACAACCTATGGTTAAGCGGTGGATTGCTTGGAAGGTTGGTACAGGTATGAGAGTTCTTCTAGGCTTGGATCCTTTTCTGGGTGAAGGATCTGGCTTTATACTATCAGAAGAACGGTTTTACACAGAAATCTTCCACCCTGTGAGCATCAACATTCTTTGGCTTGTAGGATCCATTTCAGTGACTCAGATCCATTTTCATCCTTCAGTGATACTAGTCTATCCTATTTTTGTTCCTACCCGCATGTTGCATCACTATAGCATGCGTACACGCGAGTTGCATCCATATAGCCCGCGGGTATCAAGTAAAATGGTAAAAACCACTATTTTATTACTTTTACTCCCAAAAAGCAGTCATTGGGTGACCTTTGGCTCTCCATCTACCCAAGTAACGTATCAATGAGTCCTTTCACCTACCTTTGAGAGGACTATATATTGAGCACATATGGCTTATGGACGGGAGGAAGAAGAGAAGAGTAAAGGCACTCTAGTTGATTTTTTCCCTATCTTGAGTCTGCACTTATTGATCCTTGTAGTTGTGAACCATTTATGTTCACCTTCCAAACTCCTTTCTAGTTTGATTTTTCCATTCATGGAGGATTGAAGTGGTGGAGGCACAAGTGGATTGATCTACATCTTGGTTCAGATTGGTTTCCGGCAAGAGGTCGTATAACTTTGTACTTCTTGTTCATTAATAGAAATACTCATATTCTCGTCCATTCATGGTGTGAATGTCATTTATTATACATTAGGTTGCATTTGCTTATGATATTATGGACCATTTTTATTGATAATGTTAATGTCATTTATATATCGCATGTACTTGTTAGATATTGGTTGTCGAGACTAACTTGCAGATTACAAGTGTTTGGATGTGCGTGGATTGAAAGCTCCAACAAGGATCTACATTAAACGTTGGATCGAGGTTGGTTACGTTTCTCCATTGTTTTTAACATTGTCATTTATAATAGCATCGTTTTGAGAATTGAGTATATTTTTGGTATTCATCTGTCTGTTGTGGTATTCCCAAGCCATAGTGAGTTTTCTCCAATACAGAAATGGAAACTCCGCTGGGGAAAACATCCATGTTTGGGAAAGTTTTTGAGCATTAGTCCATATTTAGAGTTGTTGTTTATCGAAGCTCTGTGTCACTGATTGGCCATTAAGATACACTATAGAAAACTTGCTTTTTCTGAGCCTCTGGACTCTGTGTTTGACCATTTGTTGTTCCTCACCCGTGGGTTGGCTTAGTTCTGCCCGCGTATACCCGCCTTTGTTTACACTACTGCTCGCGGGTACCCGCAAGTATTCCTTCGATAGTAGCGTGTAACTACGGCTTTTGTTGGTTTATGGCTATTGGTTGTTGCTGGGTGAATTTGGTTGATTCCTGAGTCTTTGTTGGCCTCTTTCTTAACTGTTTCATGCCTCGGTTGTGACCAGATTTCTTTGTTTCTCTTGGTTGAGCCTTCTTTGGTTTTAACCTCTTGGTTTCTTCCTTTTGAGCTCTTCATTTTGGCTGAGTCTTGCTATTTAGGATCTGCTGGGTTGTCTTAGTGATCTTCTCGGCACTTCAGTGACTGAATAGTAGGATTTTGCTTGCATTTTTTCATTCCATATATATTGAAAAAATACAAAAATATTCATTTAGTTTTTGCATTTTCCTTTCTGTTTATAAGAGAAAATACAAAAAAAAAAAAATATTTCCATGTACTGCATTTTGCATTGAGTGCTTGTTGCCTTCATTTTAGGTTCTGCTTGTGCATTGAAAAGATAAAAGTTGCATATTTATTTCGGAATTGTTGGTTGATTTTTCATATTAGTGACATTGTTTTATTGGATAGATGAGTCTAGGATTGGACAATGGTACATATTATTGAGTCTACACATCACTAGTTTCACAACCGTATCCCTTGAGTAATCACAGCCACTAAAATTAATGCTTAATCATAAAATTGATTAGACTTATTTTATTTATAGGGTACACCAACTAGCATAGGTTTAGAGTCTTGGAATAGATCATTGTGATTTAACAATCCAAGACTACTGAGCGAAACATTAGGTGTCTGACCATGGAGTGGAGGAATCCATGGTATAGATCGGTGTTCTCAGGAAATCTCTACTCAAACCAGAGTTAAGCACGAGGACACGGGAGGTTGGTTGAGGAGATATCCCTCTGATACCAGCTGAATGTGGGAGATATATCCAAGATTTGTTCGTATCTGGGGTACCGGAGGTTCGTCCTCTTGTGCTTCGGGCTTAGCTACCCTGCCCATATGACGGATCCCACCTGCGACTGTCCCCCTGAGTATTGGTTATATTGCGGTAGACATATTTGCCTTACCTAGATACCGCACAGGGTACTTGTAGTGGTTATGTTGTTTGTGTCCTGAGTCAGATAGGGATTGGATAGCACAGTTGTGTTCGTGCAGTAGACTTGACCCTGTCGACACAGTGAAGCTTGGGTGTCTCTATAACTGATTCTGTTACATCCGGCTATAGTTTGGGAGTCTCAAGCCTCTCCTAAGCGAGACATACCGGCTCTAGTGTCGGGAGCTCATTTAGACACTCTGTTTGTCTGCTCTTAGCTGTAGATTCTCTAGGTGTGTGCTTTTGATTTACTGTTTTTTAATCGATAGTTGGCCTTTAGGAGATGCTGTGTCTCTCTCTGGAGAGAACGTGGCACGGAGCCCTACTCTCCGTCGGTCTCGTCGTTTGGATGGTTTAAAGCCAGCTTTGGTTACACAACGTATTACTAGAGGACTTCGGAGGGCTCCCTCTGAGTCTTTAGATTCTTACGCGACTTATGTTGAGGATTACATGGCTACACATCCCGATATCGGGAAAGACCTTTCTACTCCTTCGGGTAGAGTTGAACATACTTTTGATCCCCAGACTCCTCGAGAGGATTGGGGAGGTGATCCACCTACGACTCAACCTGGTTCTATATGGCCTAATCAACTTGATAGGGATCCGTTTGATCCTTTGAATTTGGACAATTATCTTTACGGGATGCCCGACTTACCCGAGGAGGAAGAACAAGACGAGCCTTTCATTCCTTCGTTTCCATGTGATTCTAGATATAGGAGGCCAGAGAATCATCATGATTCCGGCCCTATGGTCAACCCCACTGCACTCTCTTTTGGTATGCCTAGTCACAATACTGTCGAACCTTCCACTATGGTTGGTACTCATGCTGACACTAGTCAAAGTGTTAGCCATACTATACCCATTGGGGGCACTACCCTAGCTGGGGGCACTACGTTGTCCACCCACTCACATAGTATGGGGACTGGTCTGATTCCTAACCATGCTAATGTTGGAATGTGACCACCTCCTAGGAATACTCAACCTAGTCGGAATGCTGTCCGAAATACGACTCGCCATCCACCACCTAATACACATGTCGCTACTCGTCAACCTAGGACCACTTTTGCACATGATACCATTCCTCCCAACCATGGGGGTGGACACATACCGCATACTTTTGCATCCACTACCACTGCTAGTAATAGTAATGTAGGGGGTGGGAATATTTCCTATCCGCATGGACATCACACCACCAACCCTGCTACTGGTCACACCCATATTGGCCCTGGGAATACTTCTCACACTTATGGTCATCACACGACTGGTCAAGCTAATCCGAATTTTGGGGGTGGGAACATACCATACCCTTATGGTCAATACAACATGGTTCCCACTATGAATAGTACATACATGCCCCATACCCATGGTGGCAACCCTTACTACAACACAGTCGGTGCTGGCCACCAGTATCACCCACCACCCCAATTAGGTGCTCAAAATGCACATATAACTGCTTACTCTCAAATGGGTCAGGAAGGGGGAGGTTATCCATCTTATGGCCATGGGAAAGATTATGGGCCATCAGGTCCTTAGTATCAGCAATTTAACCCTCATGGTCAAGCTTTTGGTCCATCATATAACACAATTTCGTTCAATCAAACTTTTATGGGAGCTTATAATCAAGCTTTCCAGCCACATCTCTTGTTCCTTGCACGCTTGAATCTCCTGGATCTTTCGAAGCTCATGAATGATCCGGTGTGTCACGACCCTACTTCGCCCCCTGTCCCTACCAAGCTCCCTTTGGACATTCCAAAGTTTGAGGGGAAAGATGGTGAGGACCCAGGAGATCATGTCACGAAATTTCACCTTTGGTGCTCCTCCAACTCTTTGAATCATGATTCCATCTGATTATGCCTATTTCAACGCACCCTCACGGTGGCAGCCGCGAAGTGGTATGTGGAGTTTCCTAGAAACACCTATAGAGGATTCAACGAGATTGCTTTGGTTTTCTTAGACCATTTCCAGTTGCCGGTTCGTTATGATACTAGTACTAAGTTGTTGTCCACCTTCCGTCAGAATAAGGCCACATATATTTCTGACCACATTCAAGAGTGGAGTCGGCAGAAGAGATTAGTGAAAGCCAACATTCCTCCAGAGTTCTTGTTGGAACGGTTCCTCAAGTATTTACTTCCATATATTGCTAAGGATGTTTCGATGTCCAGCATTATGATTGAGGAACAAGCTATCTTGAAAGTCCAGCAGTTAGATCTACTTTATTCTCAATCTGGCATTTTGTATGACATTATTCCTGACGCACCCAGAACAAGACATGAGCCCACATCAGTTCCTGGACAACATGCCGATGGCATCGTGGGGTCTGAATGCACTCGCCCTGTAGACTTGGTAGCTAATCAAATGCAAAATTTGTTGCTAAACCAGTCTGCTCCCGGACAGGTTCACACCTTGTCCACTTCCACTCCGTCGTCTGATGTACACAATGTGCAATCAACGAAACTGTCAAGTAACCAACAACCTAGTGGTAATAAAAAGGGGAGAAATAATCGTAGGGGTGGAAACAATGGAAGTAACAATAATATCAATCGTAATACTCCTCATAAAGAGAATTCCAACCCTCCTCGGGAAGGCGATAATGCTGGCGAGGATCGTAAACCTAGGCGTAAGGTGAAATTCCCTTGCAAGCTTTGTGGGGAGGATCATCTTACTTTCTTATGTCCTCGTATTGAAGAAGCATCAAAGCATTTGGCACAGAGCCCAGCTGTGCTGAAGGATCCCCTTCCTCATCATCAAAATATGGCTTTGCATGCTCCCACCACTGGTTATGGTACTAATGAAACGACAACGTCTTCTTCCAATACCAGTGGTTATGGATGCATGAATATGGTTCAGTCTGAGGTTTGTGTTGCTACTCGTCAACGTGATTATGGTGCACCACAACCGAATTTGGGGAATGAGACTCCCCCTCCTCCTGATAATTCCTTGCATATCGAGAAGCCTTCTATTATGCCACGGATACCGAAAGGTGTTCTCAAGCACTCTATGCATAATCCTAATGCTCGAGCCGCCCAGAACTACTCTATCGTAGAAGATTTGGGCCAAACTTTGTGTGCCATGTTGGCTCTTGAAGTTTTGCAAGCTTGTCCTTCTCAGAGGCATGCCCTTTTGAGTGCATTAGGAGTTCAGGATGGGGGAAGTCCTAGTGTTATCAAGTTCGATACTACTGATGTCCAACCTCGCTTGCCTTACCACGTGGCTTTTCAAATCCAGGTGGTCTACCTTAAGAGCTTTGTCAAACGTACTATGGTTGATGAAGGTGCTTCCACGTCAGTAATGTCATTAACTTGTTGGAAAGCTCTTGGCTCTCCTCCTCTACTCACATCTAGAACTACACTCACTGCATTTGATGGTAAATATTTTATGCCTCATGGAATTATCCCTTCCCTTGTTGTCTCCTTGGGAGGTAAGTCTGTGCCTATTGAAGTCGAAGTGGTTGATGTGCCCATCGACTACAACTTTTTACTGGGCTGGAATTGGATGTACGCTATGAAGGTTGTTGTGTCTACTCTATTTCGAGTTATTTGATTTCCCCATGAAGGCAAGATTGTGATGATCGATCAGCTGGATTATGTTGCCACTCCTTCCACAGCATCCACGGGATCAGTAGTCCCGCAAGTTTCTGATTCTCAGTTGGTAACTGGGAACATAGGTGTTGGAATGTACCCTTCATTGATGGGAACTTTTAACCATTCTACACCTGTGAATTTTATTGGAACCATTTCCGACAGTGCGCCTCCTTTGAATAGTATGCCATTCCGAACTTTTTATTGTGGTGATCCATGGATTTTTCCATATATGGATTCTATGTCTAGAGACATTGCGCACATCGGGATGTCTTTTCCTTTATCTGTAGCGGAGCTCACTTATGATCACATCCAACAAACCACTGCAGATCCGGATCTCTCTTCTCCCCAGA
The DNA here is from genome assembly GCA_027924585.1 of Larix kaempferi. Classification (NCBI taxonomy): domain Eukaryota; kingdom Viridiplantae; phylum Streptophyta; class Pinopsida; order Pinales; family Pinaceae; genus Larix; species Larix kaempferi. The sequence goes on along the minus strand of BSBM01001155.1, from coordinate 987,296 downwards.
CAGTTGAAGAAGATCCCATTACGTTACCAGTTTGGGGAGCCAACTCATCGTGCTCTCACGATTGCCTCGATGATACTTTGCCATCTGATGAAGCTATCCTCGAAGCCATGTGTGGTAGTGAGAGGCCTTGGGAAGATATGCACCATCGATCTTATTTCCTTCCCAACCTTGAGCTCATTGATCAGGAGGAGTTTAGGATGACTCTAGCTAAGATGGTTGGTCACCCTGTGGCTCTTTTGCAGTCACATGATGTTTTCTTGGAGGGGAATATGGCCAATATTTCCTCAACCACTTCGATCAACATCTCCCGCACTCCCGAAAATATTGAGAATGTTTACGTCGGTGCCGATTGCACTCCTGAGGAGATTGCTATTTACACTGATTTGTTTATTGAACTCTAGGAAGCTTTCTCCTGGTCATATGAGGAGATTCCAGGAATAGACCCCCGCATTGTTGAACACGAGATTAAAACGTATCTTGATGCTAAACCGGTTTGAAAATGCTTACGTGCTGTGAACCCTAGGAAGGCAGCTGCTATTAAGGCAGAGGTGGAGAAACTGCTCAAAGCTAGTTTCATCTATCATGTTCCTCTTACCGAATGGGTGTCAAACGCCATTCCTGTGGATAAGAAGTAGGGAACGCTCCGTCTATGCAGTGATTTCAAAGATTTGAACCATGCATGTCTGAAAGACAACTTCCCCATGCCATTCATTGATCAAATATTGGATGCTTGTGCAGGAAGTGAGATTTTTTCATTCATGGACGGATTCTTGGGTTATAATCAGATTCAAATCAAACCCGCAGACCAACATAAAACGGCATTTATTTGTCCATGGGGAAATTTTGCGTACCGAAAAATTCCCTTCGGCCTCAAGAACGCCGGAGCTACTTTTCAGCGAGCCATGACCTATGCCTTTCACGATCTTAAGAAGATTATGGAAGTTTTCTTGGATGATCTTGCTGGCCATTCTCGCAAGAGAGTGGACCACCCCAAGCACCTCCGTATGATTCTCGAACGATGTATCCACTACAAAATTCGATTGAATCCAAACAAATGCATCTTCGCTGTTAGGACTGGTCGCCTTCTAGGATTCATAGTTTCGAAAGAGGGTATTAGAGTCGATCCTCTTAAAGTTGAGGCAATACTTCAGTTGCCTCCTCTGCATAATCTGTTTCAACTTCAGAGCCTCCAAGGGAGAGCTACTTTTTTGCATCAGTTCATAGTCAACTAAGCTAGTATTACTAAAGGTTTCACATGCTTATTGAAGAAAGACACACCTTTTATCTGGGATGAGCGAGCCCAACAATATTTTGACACCCTTAAGAAATCTTTGATATCGGCTCCCGTGCTTAGTCCGCCAGACTTTACACGAGATTTCATTCTTTATGTGGCCACGTCTCAAGAGACTGTTTGCATGGTCTTGGTTCAGGTAGATGATGCGCTCGTTGAGCGTGTTATCTATTATCTTAGTCAAAATTTAGTAGACGTTGAACTAAGGTACACTCATGTAGAAAAGCTGGCACTTGCAACTGTTCATGCAGTCTAGTGGTTACGGCATTACATTTTGCTGCGAACAACCACTGTTGTAGCTCATATCAATCCGTTTCAGTTCGTGCTATCATGACGCCTTATCGGGGGTAAATATAATAAATGGATTGTGATCCTTCAGGAATTTGATCTCGAGTTTGCTTCTGCAAAATCGGTGAAATCATTGGTGTTCGCTGAGCTTATGTTGAACCTTCCACGGCTTGATGAGGATGTCATTCATGAAGATTTCTTTGTGGATGAACACTTATTTCTTATCTCGACCGAGGACCCTTGGTATGGGGATGTCATTAGATATCTCCAAACTTTTAAGTTTCCTCCACATTATTCATGAGACGAGCGACGGTGTGTGAGACATCATGCTAAATATTATACTATCATCGGTGACACTTTGTATCACCGAGGAAAGGACTCCATTCTCCGTTGTTGCTAGACTCATGAAAAAGAGGAATGGGTACTTAATGATTTCCATGTGGGGGCGTGTGGCGGTCACTTATCCGGGCTTGCTACAGCCCAGCGTATTATGCTAGCGGGTTATTTTTGGCCTACTATCTTTAAAGATTGTATTAACGCTATGAAAAGATGTCAACCTTGCCAGGAGTTTTCTCGGAACATACACTCGCATCCAGCGCCCCTCCATCCGGTTGTCACTGTCGGTCCCTTCACTATGTGGGGGTTGGATTTCATGGATTGCAAACTAGTTTTGGCTGGGGGGCATCATCATATTATTGTGGCCGTGGATTATTTTTCCAAATGGGTCGAGGCCATGTCTACCGTTAAAGCCGATAGTGCTACAGCAGCCCATTTCGTGTTCATCCAGATTATCACTCAATTCGATATCCCGAAAGAGATTGTCACTAACCAGGGCAGTCATTTCCAAAATAAGATGATGGAGGATTTGTCTCTCAAGCTTGGGTTTCGTCAGTAACACTCATCTTCCTACTATCCTCAAGCGAATGGTCAGCTTGAAGCAGTAAATAAGTCTTTAAAGACCATTCTCCAACGTACCATCCAACAAAGCAAGACCAATTGGCATATCATGTTATGTCCTACTTTGTGGGCTTATCGAACCGTAGTTAAGACTGCCACTGGGTTCTCACCATTCCAGTTAGTTCACAGTGTGGATTCACTTTTACTGATTGAATGCAAGATCCCTTCACTTAATCTATCCATAGAGCTCCTCCCTGATACAATGGAGATTGAGCAACGTTTAGTACACCTCGAGCAACTTGACAAGCACCGTCGAGATGCCGCTGTGGCCACTGATGTTAACAAGCATTATGTCAAGGTTTAATATGATAGGTTTGTCCATCCTCGGCAATATGCTAAAGGTGACTTGGTACTCTTGTATGACAAAGCTAAAGAACCCCTGGGGGCAGGCAAGTTCAATCCCATGTGGCACGGTCCTTACATTGTGAGGTGTGTCCTTGAGAAAGGAACTTATGAGTTAGAATATTACGAGGGAGTTGTCTTGAAGGAGCCTAGAAATGGGCTCTACCTCAAGCGGTATTATGCTTGAACCTTTTGTTCAGGCTAATACTTTTGTACACTATTGTATATTTTTTCTGTACATAGTCTAGGTTGCATTTTTGGTTGCCGGGTCTGCTGATTAGCCTCTGTTTGATTGACAGATGTCAGCGGGATGTCCTACATTCTTAGGTTTCGCGGATGGTGCTAGCCGACATACGCAGCAGCTTGCTTCAACTACCTGGGTTATCTTTTCACCTGGCCATCTAGTTGTGTCCTCAGGAGATGCTTGTCTCGGTCCTACATCTAACATTGTGGCTGAGTATAGTGCTGTGGCTGAGCTACTTCAGGATGCCATTTCACATGACATCCAGTATTTAAAAGTATGCCTGGATTCACAACTAGTTGTGTCTCACCTGAATGGGCAGTACCGTGTATGAGACCCTACATTACTACAGATATTCCTTAAGGTACGACTCTTGGAGAGACATTTTCTTTCCATTACATATATTCATATTCCGAGAAGTCATAATTATATATCTGATGCATACGCTAACTATGTATTATATTGGCATTTGTCACATTCATCATGAAGCACATAAATACAAAGACATTCATACATTTGTACCATACACACATATAGTAGAACCGAGAACCAAAGTTGTATATATATATAAATATGTCCAAAAATGGTAGTGTCATACAAGACTGGAGCCCGTAGCCCTCAAAAATATACATATCAATACAAAAAATGACGAGACCCTGGGATATATACTCCCTCCGAGGAGTTCTAACTGCCGCCTCGACAGGATGTGTCTCATAGTAGTATTACGTTGGCCATCTGCTGCAGTAGCCGCACCCACTCACCAGGAACATGTGAAAATCCTCACAGTAGATCTAAGAGATGATGTATACCTCACAAGAGAATAGTGGATTAAGCAAGAAAATAGAAGAAGAGTGATACATGCAGTATAATGAGCAACAGAATAATATGGTACAGTAGAACTCAGATAGAAGCAATAATACTTTGGTCATACTAAATTATTAATCACAAATGGACATATAAATAATACAATGCATGAGGAATGCGAATGCCTAAGGTGGCAATTCGAATTAGCCTTCATGGAGTGATCAAAGGATCACTGGAGTGTCATCGGAGCACAACTAGGTGTCCTCATGATCATCGGAGCGCAACTGGAAGTCTTCATCATCATCAGTGGAGTCATCAATGCTCAAGTAACTGTCAACCATCAGTCAAACTAACTCTGGTAGGTGTAACTGAGTGTAACTCAATGTAACTGAGTGTAACTGACTGTAACTCAATGTAACTGACTGTAACTGACTGTAACTCAATGTAACTGAGTGTAACTGACTGTAACTGAGTGTAATTGACTGTAACTCAATGTAACTGAGTGTAACTGACTGTAACTCAATGTAACTGACTGTAACTGACTGTAACTGAGTGTAACTGAGTGACAACTGGACTGGTAGGTGAAGAAGGGCGAGTTGCTCCCTAAAATCAAGGAAGAAGGGCGCACTAAGAAACTGGAGGGCTAAAAATGAATAGTGAGAAGCTCCTGGGGGCTGGCTAACTGAGGGCTAGGTGCTGGACTGATGACTGGGATGCATGCAAAATGCATGCAAACCCTAGAATGCATGCAAACCCTAAAAGGTGCATGCATGACTGAAAAAGTAAATGATCAAAATACTGGTGGGACTAGGATGGAGTATAGGAATATCCTAACACCCCCCCTTAATCCATCCTGGGCCCTGGTAACTAAGACCAAAGGTCACCCAATACAATGAATAATAACAATCAATAAACCAAGGAAGTGGGAAAATTTCATGGGAAACATACCCCCTCCTCAAAAAATAGACTGTAAGGCACACATAAAAAATAAAAGCTCCAAACTCAAGCATGTGTGATGCTTGGTCATATGTCTAGAGGTATCTTCTTCATGGGAAGAAGTGGATTATGCTCAAAAAGCATGTGCTTGTACTTGCTCTTCAGATCGAATGTGATGAGAACAAATCCAACAGTATTAGAATGATCCTTGAACCTGTGATTCGAATCAGCTGAGGTAGGATCAAATTTTTGAATGTGCATATAGTCCTTTGTCTTCTCCTTCGAACCACCATGGGTGAGATTATGCCAAAAAGAACTATTACATGTTTGCTTGAAATCAAAATCAGATTTAAGACTTTCAAAACAGTTTCTTGAGATCTCCTTTGAACCAACAAGGGTGAGATCAAAACTATCATATGCATGAGAAATTATCTCAAGCGGGTGGCAATGGCCATATTCTTCAATAACCTTCTGAAAGCATGTGCTAATGATCATATAGTAGTATAAAAGAGGAGATAGCTGGAGAGGAGCGAATGCATTACCTTCAGTAGCTGTTTTGACCTCTGAAATAATCATGTGATCATGATGCAAACCAACAGACTCTGGTGCAAGAGAGGATTTAGGACCTTCTGCAATATCTAGAGTGTGAGCTGGCACAGAAAGAGAAGAAAGTTTGAGCATGAGCGGAGAATCTACAAGTTCTTTGTCAACAACTTCAATATGAGATGATACTGGTTCATGATCTGAGAGATCATCAAGGGGAGCGAATGCAACATGATCTGAGAGACTAGCAGGAGGAGCGAATGCATCATGATCTGAGAGACCATCAAGTGGAGCGAATGCATCAACTTGCTTGCTTTTGAAGGGATTTGGACCAAATCCATCATTCTTTTTGCCGAATCTTTCATCCAGATGAGCCCATAACTCTTTTGGAGTTTCAATATCAAAGATGGTCGGGTACAATATGTAATCAGTCATAGTAAGCTTCATTCTTCCAATGTGCATGTCACCTTTATTCAACCATTTAATCTTCTTTGTAGAGGATTCGAACTCTCTTTCAAAATAGCAATCAAAGAGATCATGGCTCTTCAAATATGCTATCATTCTTGGTTTCCATTCATCATAGTTGAATGGAGAAAGAGGAGTAATTTCTTCTAAATTCATTGAAGTTGTAGAAGACCTGCAAAAACAATATAGAATAACTGCAACTGCTACTGCTGCAAAAATGCAGAAACTGCTGCAACTGCTGAACTCGAAATCTTGGTAATAACCTGCAAAAAACTCTCAAGAATGGAGATAAACAATACTCTCAACATGCTCTGATACCATGTGAAAATCCTCACAGTAGATCTAAGAGATGATGTATACCTCACAAGAGAATAGTGGATTAAGCAAGAAAATAGAAGAAGAGTGATACATGCAGTATAATGAGCAACAGAATAATATGGTACAGTAGAACTCAGATAGAAGCAATAATACTTTGGTCATACTAAATTATTAATCACAAATGGACATATAAATAATACAATGCATGAGGAATGCGAATGCCTAAGGTGGCAATTCGAATTAGCCTTCATGGAGTGATCAAAGGATCACTGGAGTGTCATCGGAGCACAACTAGGTGTCCTCATGATCATCGGAGCGCAACTGGAAGTCTTCATCATCATCAGTGGAGTCATCAATGCTCAAGTAACTGTCAACCATCAGTCAAACTAACTCTGGTAGGTGTAACTGAGTGTAACTCAATGTAACTGAGTGTAACTGACTGTAACTCAATGTAACTGACTGTAACTGACTGTAACTCAATGTAACTGAGTGTAACTGACTGTAACTGAGTGTAATTGACTGTAACTCAATGTAACTGAGTGTAACTGACTGTAACTCAATGTAACTGACTGTAACTGACTGTAACTGAGTGTAACTGAGTGACAACTGGACTGGTAGGTGAAGAAGGGCGAGTTGCTCCCTAAAATCAAGGAAGAAGGGCGCACTAAGAAACTGGAGGGCTAAAAATGAATAGTGAGAAGCTCCTGGGGGCTGGCTAACTGAGGGCTAGGTGCTGGACTGATGACTGGGATGCATGCAAAATGCATGCAAACCCTAGAATGCATGCAAACCCTAAAAGGTGCATGCATGACTGAAAAAGTAAATGATCAAAATACTGGTGGGACTAGGATGGAGTATAGGAATATCCTAACAGAACACCCACTACCTGGCACTGCATAGCCTCAGGTAGTCGGGCTACCTCTATCAGTGGTACTCGGGCAACCATCCATGATATGTTGTGCCGCAACGTCTATAGTGTGCGCCCTGCTGTAGCATCTGCTGCCACCTCATCTCTACCCCGATGACCATGTCTTGGGAAGCCCTCGGGTCTCACTGGGCCTTTGTCTGCGAGCAAACAGTCACCCATTAGCACATGACATTACCACAAAAAAGTTTTTTTAGCATTTCAACTATAATAAAAAAATCCATAAAAACTTTAAAAAACACAAAACCAAAAGAGTACTCGCTGATGTCTCCGAAAGCTGCACCTGGTGGGAGAGGCATGTCATGGTCCTGTCTGAAGTCTATCCCCGCATAGGGGTAGTCCTCGATAGCAATTACTTGCCAATTCCACCAGTGGAAGAACTCCTCTGTATATGGTGACGCCAGACAGCCACCACCCTGTCGTGTCAGTATCTCAGCCCACCGGGTTAGGGCTGGATCTTGGAGACTGTGAGGAGGGACATCCACCCTCGGGCTAAGTCTCGAAACCCTCTCAAAGAAGAAATTGCAGAGGATTCTACCATACCCAAATTTTTTGGCCTTCCCCTCTTTTCATTCCGTCAGTTGTGTCTTCATAGACACTAGCAGAGTAGTACACTAGTCGAATATAGTAGGCTGCAAGCATTGTGATGCATAGAACATCACTGGTCTAGATACCTGATGTAGTGCTTTGGATCCCGTGATCCACACCAAAGTTGCCACAATGATCTTTGTACTCAAATCCACTATGGCATTCATTGGCACTTGACTTCCCACTCGTCATGTGTTGGCGGGACAATACTGCGCTATGTAGTCTTGCACAGTGATCCCACCACCCACGGTCCGTGACCGAAGACTTGCCACCTCCCCTCTACGGGACAAACCGGTAATGAAATAGATATCCTCTACTTCCAATGTCAATGTTTGCTCATTGAGGATGAAGTGTTGAGCATCCACATCCCAGTAGTTGATCAAATGACGGAGTAGTAGGTTTCGGGCCCTTAAGCCCCCGAGACTCCAGTATTTATATAAGCCACATGCTTGCAATGCCTGTTGTGCTTGCAAATCGTTGCGCATGGCCTCATCTACCTGGTCCTGCTCTCTCTCCCTCCACTCTAGAACCATCCTGGAGTGCAAAGCAAGAGATTTTTAGTCAGTTTCATGCTTAAAAACTTCTTCACAGCTGTACCTGCGAGCTATATTGTAGATAGGTGCGGGTAGACGCGGGCAGCCAGTTTTTTGACTGCGTGTTTGATGCCCTGCCCGCGAGCCGCATACTTACAGCCCGCGGGTAGCGCTGAAGCCATTTAGGGCTTGGCCAAACAAAATATCCCACCGGCCAAAATTGAAATAAAAGCAATTAAATGAAAGGTATGGCAGTGACCACTAACTTGCTCCGAATGGTTCGCTGAACAGTTGCTCATAGCTCCCACGATCGACGCTTGATGTTTCAGGTACAAACTTACCACTAAACTCCAAAATTGTGAATAGTGCAAATGAATTGAAAATTATTAAATTTTATTACTATTTATAATTTTCTGGACCCACTTTTCTATAGCTTTGTCCATTTTGGGCCGTTATGAACTAATATCGTGTCATGGAGTAATGTTTTTTCAACAGATTTCCTCAGCGATAGTTGTTCTGATCCATTTCACACCTACGGCAGGTATATTTCACACATGGCATATAGGTTAGATGCCATTTCCACATGCATTATGCATTTGACGTGTTGACCTTTTACATAAACCCTAGGTGCAACCCCGCTTTGTGACTGACATGGAACCTTCACACTATTATAGAAGTGTCGTCATGTAGCGGTAGGGCTTTCCCGAACATAGGTGTCCTAGTTAGAACCCCCTTATGCATTTTGGTGCCCATTCCATTGCTTGTCCTCGGGATTGGGAGTCCTTTGTAGTCACGCCATGACATTGCGATAAAGACTCATACTCTACTTTGTCTTATGCTGGCCATCTCCCTTAAGGACTCCCCTCAGTTATATCATGTTGTGATTACATTGCATCATCCTGCTTGCCGCTTGAGCCTTTTGCTAGCTCTTGCTTACTCAATTGTTATCCTGGTGCCTGAGCACTTTCCTTGTCGAGCCCTACAGAGCTTATATATTTTCCCTTCACAATTTGATGACCCTTTGACCCTAAGGGAACACACCCCCAAGTGTCCACATCCTGCATGCACTTCCTTGCATTGAGCATAGGTATGTTCCATTGTTTGGGACTAGTCTGCTAGCTATTTGACACCCGTTCCCTCACTTGTTGTACTATAAGCAATTTTATTCTTTTTCAATCCTTTCCCAAATATGAAAAAGACAAAAAAATAAAATATTCCAAAAAGCTGGACGGGATTATGGTCACTATTTCTTGTTGGAAGCTGTTGTGTCGCCTTTGAACAAAGCATTCATTCCACTCCATACATTATGAGTCAGGAGTATAGTTGGGCCTTAGGAGCTCTACTTGTTTTTCAGTTTTCTCCACCGATTGGTTAAGCTTCCAGTCATTATGAAGCCCTTTGTAATGCCTCCTGCATTGCACAGTTTATGTCAAGTCTATGCTGCCTGAGTCTATCCATCTGCTCATGCTCTTGTTCAAAGGAAGTCCTGAACCAGTGTCGGCCACTCCTCATATATCTTGATTATTGCATATCGGCCATCCTTATTGAGTCAGTCCATTTCACCTGAGATCTTCCAAATCTTTCAGCATTGCTGGTACCTCATGCTGGTTGATGGGGGATGCCTTAATACCCTCCTTCAAGCTTGTCTCATTCCGTCGACTTCAACTCATTTATTTCGGGACTTGAGGCTTAGAGTTCGGTTGAGTACCTTGAGGCTTGCAGTCATTAGTGGCAGGTTCTCTCGCCATCGACAATTTTGGGAATACATCAATGTCCCCTGATTGATGGATTCATCCTAGTGTTCGACTTCATCCCATTTATTCACACTTTGATGATTGTGCTCTGTGCCTTGATGCCCATTTTCATTATCGGTGGTTCATCTCATGTCTATTAACGGTATACATCAATGACTGGTGATCAGACGATGTCTCATCAGGTTCGACCCCAACTCCTTTATTCACTTGATGGGGCTTGCAACGTCGAAGACTTGTGTAGAAGACCCCAGGCGATTGTGGCATTCAGTATGCTACATATGACTTTGACTTTACATATGAGATATCACCTCTCAGATTTCAGTAGTTTGCACCAATTGTCTTCTTTTCAGCAGAAGACCATATCTTACTATAGAGGGATCATGGCTATGATCACTTATGACATGTATCTACTTATGTACTGCCTATTCATGGCCATTATATCATATTGTTGTACTATACCGACATGTATCGAGAGATACTATTGTATTATGACGAGTGAACCGTTCTTTCCACTTGTGTTTCCATCACTCCACTTCTGAGTTTTATAATGTATTTCGGCCATCGTAGCACATTTCAGTCACTGACCTCACACATTAAGGGGCATCTGTTACACAGAAATCTTCCACTTTGTGAGCATCAGCATTCTTTGGCCTGTAGGATCCATTTCAATGACTCAGATCCATTTTCATCCTTCAGTGATACTAGTCTATCCTATTTTTGTTCCTACTCGCATGTAGCATCACTATAGCATGTGTACCCACGAGTTGCATCCCTATAGTCTGCGGGTATCAAGTAAAATGGTAAAAACCACTATTTTATTACTTTTACTCCCAAAAAGTGGTCATTGGGTGACCTTTGGCTCTCCATCTTCCCAAGTAACATCTCGATGAGTCCTTTCACCTACCTTTGAGAGGACTATATATTGAGCACATATGGCTTATGGATGGGAGGAAGAAGAGAAGAGTAAAGGCACTCTAGTGGATTTTTTCCCTATCTTGAGTCTGCACTTATTGATCCTTGTAGTTGTGAACCATTTATGTTCACCTTCCAAACTCCTTTCTAGTTTGAGTTTTCCATTCATGGAGGATTGAAGTGGTGGAGGCACAAGTGTATTGATCTAGATCTTGGGTCAGATTGGTTTCCGGCAAGAGGTCGTATCACTTTGTACTTCTTCTTGTTCATTAATAGAAATACTCATATTCGCGTCCATTCATGGTGTGAATGTCATTTATTATACATTGGGTTGCATTTGCTTATGATATTATGGACCATTGTTATTGATAATGTTAATGTCATTTATATATCGTATGTACTTGTTAGATATTGGTTGTCGAGACTAACTTGCAGATTACAAGTGTTTGGATGTGCGTGGATTGAAAGCTCCAACGGGGATCTACATCAAACGTTGGATCGAGGTTGGTTACGTTTCTCCATTGTTTTAACATTGTCATTTATAATAGCATTGTTTTGAGAATTGAGTAGATTTCTGGTAGTCATCTGTATGTTGTGGTATTCCCAAGCCATAGTGAGTTTTCTCCAATACAAACGGAAACCACACCTACACAGTCAGGGCCTTTATTATCTTGCATATATACATAAGACAAATATCTCCAACTTGACAGGTTCTAGTATTTGGCTCTCTAAACAAGATCTCGGACTCACGGGAACTCTAGCCAGTGAATGGAACACATACATACAGGGAATTTACCAAAATGGGATCACTCTGTCTACAGAACTAGATAGGTTGGCTTGGACTTGGAACAAAATAGAAGGGATTGTGACAATAAAAGAGGCCTATAATGCCTTTATATATGTTTATGAGGATTATGATTTGAAGTGGTGGCATATAGTGATATGGAAAATCAAAGCTCCTCCAAAATCAATTCTATTTATGTGGTTATGCTTACAAAATAAAGTATTAACATGGGAGATTTACAGAGAAAGGGGTGGAATTGAACCTTCATCCTATCCATTATGTTTGAGCAGTGACGAGACCAAACAACATCTTGCAGTAGATTGCAGCATTACTCAATATCTTTGGACTTTGATTTGTAATATTCTTCAAGTAAAAAATAATTGGCATTTGCAGCCCCTTTAAGAAAATTTATTGCTCTGTTTTTTAACAAATCCCAGGCAAAATCAATTCCCTTTATTGTCACATCGGGCTTATGGATTTTCATGAATTCCATTCTTTTTAAGGCTATAGACAGAACCTAGAGGAGGTTGGGAAAATGATTATTAAAGCATCAACATAATTCCTCATAGATCCAGGTGCGGAAAAAGTAAAAATTTTGATAAATCCAATTTTATTTGGTAATTCCCCCAGGGATTCTTCGATAGAGCAACAAATAAGGATCAAAGTGGAATCAGGATTTTGGTCAAAGACACCTCCACTCACTGTTTTAAGGCACACATGGCAACTAATGAAGTGAAACTAATGAGGTTGAATATAGAAGCCCTGGCTAGTGTATTTAAATTTTGGTTAACTTTAAAATTCCGCCTCCTTGTATTTTATTAGACTGGGTCCAAAGCTTCATGTTAACAACAAATCCTCAGGAACAATATGTGTAAAGTTCAAAAGTGGTTCGAAACCATGCCATTATCGGGCATGTTTAACCTAAAGTTATTCCTTGACTGTCTCCGATCATAGGCACCGATGACGATGGTGGAGAGCTCATTCTTCATGCAATTTGAGTCGGTGGTATGCACTAACATGTGTCTACAGCAAGGCGACAGGTGGTGGCACATCTTAAATAATGCAGACGAGTCTTTGCTCTCATATGATGATACCTAAAACTTGAGTCCAAATTTGAAAAAAACTTTTCCCATCTAAGTTAATAAAGAGGATCAACAATTTGGGTATGAGGTACTTGTTCTTAATTGTCACCTTATTTAACATTGAATAACCAATGCACATCCAAAAGGTTCCATCCTTCTTATTGACTACCAATATGTGTTCTATCCAAGGTGATGCACTTGGTCATATGAACCCTTTGTCTAATAATTATTGTAATTGCATCTTGAATTCATTCAATTCATTAGTTTGCAATATATTCTAGGCCTCGGATATAGGCATGTGTGTGTTATGATATGCTCTCTTTTTGCCATTGTTTCCCATTGGAATCCACTTGAGTCACCCTTCACAAAAAGGGGAAAACAATGAGAAGAAAGGGTGATGGAATGAAAATTACTGGCATATTGAAATTGGCAGGAAAATTTTCAATTATGGTGTTATAGATCTAAAAATTACTAGCATATCCCACTTGTATTTGAAATTAGATTCTCTCTTTAGAGATTATGTGATGTCGCAAGGCCTTAATCATCACTCAAAGGCAACAGAGGGAATTGTTACATATAGGCTAGATATTCCATATGTAGGTCATATGTAGTAGTCTAGGTTAACATGCATGGACCATCAACCCCATAGCAAATTAATATGGTTTTAGGCCCTAAAATTAGTTTATAGGCCATGGTATAGGCCACGAGAACCATCGTCAATGTTACAAATATTTAAATGGCCACAATATCTTGCTTGTAAGGTAAAGTAATTATGTGTAGGGCCCTACACATGGACCATGAATCATATAGTAAATTTATTAACCATGGACCATTATTTAGGTTACGAGAACCACTATTGGTTTACATAACTTATAAATATTAAACCATGGTTGGTTTATTGGTATACATAACCATGGACAAATCAAGAAAAACAATGACATCGATGATGGTAACAATGATGATCATGACAATCTCACATGTAGGCTAGAGATTCTTCTGTGATAATCTAGGTTAACATGCATGGACCATCAAACCCATGGAAACTTAATATGGCATTAGACCCTAAATTTAGTTCACATGCCATAGTCCAGGCCACGAGAACCATCCTTTGTGTTACAAATATTGAAATGGCCACCATAAATAATGCCTCTAATTAGACACTGACCTAACACAACCAACCCATTTAAATGATTCATGCACTTGGCACACTTGATCCATGCAATGAATTCATGCACCTAGGAAGCTTCAACCTCTAACCCCCTCACCTCGTAACCTTAACATTTAGCCCCAAACCGAATAACATGATAACCTATAAACCAATTAACCACTAGTACCAACAAAACCAGAAGCCCTTGCCCACTAACCCACTGATCCCTTAGGTGCCTCGCTTCTAATCCAAAAAATCCCCAAAGCCTACCACATTATGAAATTGTAGACAATATCCCCTTAAGCCAGTGTCCCTCTAACCCTAACCCACTACCCCCTAACCCAATCACTAACATTCCTACTGCACCAAATCAACACACTAACACAATAAACTTTAACCTTGGGTTATTTATAACCAAGGTTTTAGATCAAAGACTTTGACATCAAGGTTTGAATGATCACTATATGGGATTTTATCAAACCAAAAACAGTTTTTGTTTGCTAAGTTGTCTAAATTTGAATTTGGGATCAAGGAACTCTTGTATCTTGGGTACATTATTGGACAATAAGGATTGAAAGTGCACATGCAAAAAATTAGGGCTGTCCTTGAATGGCCAACACCCAAAAAACGTCACAGAATTAAGAGGCTTCATTGGAATATGCATCTATTATAGGAAGTTTGTGAAAGCGTTTTCCAAATTGACTTATCCACTCACTGATTTAACAAAGAAAGATGCTTTCAAGTGGGATTAAGACGCTCAAAATTCCTTCCAAAAAATGAAAGAGGTAATGAGTAGTTGTCTCGTACTTGTGTTACCTGATTTTACTAAACCTTTTGTTTTGGAGTGTGATGCTTCAAGTGAAGGGATAGGGGTTGTCCTAAAGAAAAATCAACACGCTATAGCCTTTGAGAGAAGAAGTTGCAGCCACATGAGAATATTTACTCCATCTATGAAAAATAAATGTTGGCCATCATGCATGCCTTGGCCAAGCTTAGACAATACTTGGTGGGAAACAAGTTTGTGGTGAAAACTGATCACAATAGTCTAAAGCACTTCCTCACACAAAAGGACCTTAATGAAAGGAAACAAAAGTGGGTAAGCAAGATCCAAGATTTTGATTTTGATATTGAATATGTAAAAGGGAATAATAACATTGTAGCAAATGCATTATCTATAAGACCTTCCTTTTCTCTCATGGACATTGCAAAAGATTGGAAAACATGCTAATGGTTGAATATGCCAAAGATAGTTTTGCTTGTGATGTGTTATATGGGGTCAAAGGGGATGATAAATACAGGATTTTGAATGGGCTGATATATTATAAGGGAAGAATTTATTTGGTTCAAAATTCAAAACTCAAGTACAATATTTTGCAAGAAGCACATGATTCCCCACTAGCTGGCCATCCGGGGATCTTCAAAACTTATAGGAAATTAAGGAAAAGGTTTTTTTGGAGAGGGATGAAGGAAGATGTTCTCAAATATGTAAATGAATGTAAGGTATGTCAAAAAAACAAATCTGAACTCACATGCCCAGCTGGTTTGTTGCGACCATTCCCCATTCCGGAACAAAAATGGGAGAGTATCTCAATGGACTTCATCACAGGTTTTCCCAAATATTCGAGAAATGATTGCATATATGTGGTAGTGGATAGGATGACCAAATTTTCTCATTTCTTTGATGTTACATCATCTTTTAGTGCTGCACAAGTGGCTGATTTTTTTTAAAGAAGTCTTCAGATTGCATGGGCTCCCCAAGGGCATTGTAAGTGATTGAGATAGTAGATTCATGGGTGCTTTTTGGTAAGAAAATTTCAGATTGGTGGGAACAGAATTGAATCCAAGCATAAGCCATCATCCGCAAACTGATGGCCAAACAGACGGAGTGAATCAATGGTTGGAAGGGTACCTAAGGAACTATGTGGGAGAGCAGCAAAAAGCATGGGTAAAATGGCTACATTGGGGTGAGTTTTGCTACAACACCACTTTTCATATGTCAATAGGAATGTCTCCTTTCAAATAATTATATGGTTATGAAGCACTGACCTTTTTTAGCATATCTTTGGTGATAGTAGAGCCCTAAAAGCTAAAGATTGGGTGGAAGAGAGCCAAGAAATTTCAAAGCTTTTGAAAGACAACTTGCAGATTGCCCAAAATCAGCAAAAACAATATGCAGATCAACATAGGGAATAAATGACCTTTCAAATCAATTATTTGGTATATTTTAGGTTGCATCCATATAAAAAAACATCTCTGAAAAAGAAGGGAGCAGAGAAGCTAAAACTAAGATACAATGGCCCATAGAAGGTAGTTGGGAAGGTTGGGGAGGTAGAATATGAGTTAGAACTTCCAGAAGGACGTAAAATCCACAATATGTTTCATGTTTGATGTCTCAAGAAGGATGAGGGTCAGAAAATTGTCATTTCAGAAAAAAAAAAAAAAAAAAAAAAAAAAAAAAAAAAAAAAAAAAAAAAAAAAAAAAAAAAAAAAAAAAAAAAAAAAAAAAAAAAAAAAAAAAAAAAAAAAAAAAAAAAAAAAAAAAAAAAAAAAAAAAAAAAATCCTCCTTTGGATGATGAAGGTTAGCTCATACTTGTTCTAGAAATTTTTTTGAAGACTAGGGAAAAAAGATTAAGGAGCAGAACTATAAAAGAGTACTTGGTACAATTGAAGGATCTCCCAAGTGAAGATTCCACATGGGAAGAGAAAAAAAATTTGTAGCATCCAAATATGAAAATGCTTGAGGACAAGAAATCTTGGGTGGGGAGGATTGTAATGTCCCCATTCAAATAGATTCTTGACAAGAAAATTCCATCAATCCTACTAGTTCCCTAGGTTGGATGGAGACATTGGGATTTGCAATAATGGAGATAATAAATGGTGTTTAGACATTAGAATGGAATAAATATTTAATAAAGTATCTAAATAAATAAATACAAGGGAAAATCAAAGTTGCAATTGATAATGAAGACACATGGAGAGTGTGGGACCCACACAAGCTGGATTTTCTATGCCACATGGCAACCTCCTCTTGTCAATTCGAATCCATAAGAAGCCCAACATTCTTAGGATGATTTGGAAGGCTCATACACTTGGAAATATGAATCATAGGTCGAATTGGGATGGAAGTGTATCTCCCATGGAAGAGGAAGAGTCAAATGAGAGGTCCTTGGACACTTGGGCTAGATTCCCTAACCTCTATGACAACAATGATGAAGATGCTATGACACATATGACAAATTTCAGACCTGATTGCTGACATCCAACCAATATGACATGTTAGTCCTAAAATTAGAATCCAAGTGAGCGCTCATGGCATTTAGAGAAGCTCAAAAGGTTCCTAGTCAAATTGGTGGAACGTGGAAGGCTAGGAAGTGGGAGACAAGTGGCAAATATTGAATCCCTACCTAATTCGAATTGGTTTGGAGTCAATGGATGGAATTGGAACCTTAGAAGGATAAGTATGTTTATAAAATACAGAGATCAAGTAAGAGAAGGGATTTTGATCATTTTCAGAATTTGCATTTGAGAGGAGAGCTAGTGGAGTGCTACTATACTTGCCTTAGCACCAATTTCGAGGGTGAAAGATTCCCATCCTAGTGTTAGAAAAACAGAATCGCGGAGCAATAACAATAAACAGAAATGCAAATATAATCACACTTACACATTACAAGAGAGACACAGATATATCGCGGTTCACCCAACTTGGGCTACATCCACACTGAAGTTGTCAGTCCTTATTATTATTCTGTCCAGCAAAGTGAAGGGATACAACCTGCAGCACAACCGCTACACTTCCTCTTCACTATCTCATAGTCTCTCTTCCAATCTCAGAGATCTTTACAATGCATAAAACCTAATACATCAACCCTATCCGTATTACAATGTCTTTCTTTTATAAGGGAAATACAATGGAAAAATACCATGGGTTACCCAAAACCATGGGCCCGTAAAACAACCCCAAAAAATTTCCTTCGGAGGCTTCGCCCCCGAACCCCCTTTCTCGGGGGCACCACCCCTGATTGCCCCCGGACACCCCATCTAGGGGGGATGGTCCCCCCTGGAACCCCCTGGGGTACGATGCCCCCCCACACCACCCCGCTGGGGTGAGTGTACAGTCCACCTACATATCATATAAAACTAGGGTACAAAGACGGTTGAATAATAATATCTCTGAATCTGGAGATCAGGATCCACAACCAACACCTAGTTGGTAATTGGAGAGGCCATTCAGAATTTTCATTTGGAGCTTTAATGGAGTCATATGTTGTAGTTACAAGCTGTAGGGAAGATCGTGGTCACTTCTATTTCATCTTGTTTCTCCAACCATTTCAAGTTTTGTCAGCATATTCATGATCCTTGAGGAATTACGCACTTGGTGAGTTGTTGTTCTCTTTGGGGGAGCTTCTAATGCCCAATTATCTTATCATCTGATGTAAATTATCTTTTCTTCATATTCAAAATAGATTCAGGTTGAAATTCCAAGTCGGACTATGTAAATCTAATCATTAATGAGCAAATGGTGCCATTTCCCCACTATGTTGATGTATGCCAATGATATGATATTATTTTCGAATGGACAAGTGAACCACTGATGATTTTATTATTTATGGACTTTTAAAAATGTGTTATACAAGTTTCATGTTTAGTGCTTAACCTTTTGGAGTAATATTGTTAAGTTTCTTAGCATTTGGAGAAGATTGCCTATCATTTTCCTCAAGGTCGAAACTAATATTTTTGTATATGATTTGAGAGGGTTGTATCATACTTAATAAATTGAATGGTGATGCATATGATACAATATTGATGTCCCCTAGATATCTCCTACTTCTTTTCAAATATTCGAGAGGGTCCCATAGCATTTGGAGAGCCATTTCCAACATCTACCCTTCTGTAACAATTTGGGAGCAGTTGGAGTCATTTGGAGACGAAGAAACCAATACTAGTCAAGGGTCGAACTAGTGGAAAAAATGAAATTTTTACCATTTTAATAAGTTTCTAAAAAGTGGCATTACAGGGGATGTTTCAATTCCCACATCAAGTCAACCTTATACTATGGAAGTGAATGACTTGTTCGGTTTTGGTTATACAAGCGACGAAGTTAGGGAGGAATTGAATGAAGGATTTACAATGAAAGAAGCAAATGTTATGGAGACCATTCAAGAGAAAGTCCAATTTCCCACATCCAAGTACCAACAAGAAAATGAAAGACAAGAATCTCATATTGAAATGAAGGAGCGGTCTGGTGATGTTGTACATGCTCCAGCTCCAACACCCTTACCTCCATTAGCAACTGCACGTTGAGGAACTCCGAAACATATACAGGTTGATGTAACTCTCAGTATTTCACTTGAAGGTACATTGTCTAAACATGCTACTACTTATCAAACTTGACAAATACTTGATAAATTTTTTTATTCTAAATGTGATGGGGACAAGTGCAAATTATTTTTATATTTGTTAAAATCTAGGTCTATGGCTGTTGTTAGAAGAATGTTAAGGATAAAGATGACCAAAAATTTAGAACCTAGTTCTCATATTGTTAAAAGTTTAGTAGATGCATTTAGTACAATTGGAAAGAAATCTCCCACAAAGGATCGCAATGCGGCTCACCGTGTTTTGGCACAATCAATCATGAAAAAAAACACTAGGGCACTTCGTTTTCTTAAACCTACCTCCAAAATTATTAATTTGAATGTGAAGACACTTCGTAGGTATTGTGTTAGAAGAGAACAACTTGAAATCGGTCAAACAGATGTTTGGATCTTCATTGGAAAGTTGCCACGCTCTGATATGTAAGGGATTAGTGCAAGATTGTTTGCATGACAGCACTAGACCTTCTTCCAACCAAAAAGATGTATTAAAATTGAGAAGGGGTTCAAAGGATTGTGAACCACACTTGATATGACATAAACAAAATTATATGAATTCCTTTGGGATGCGAGCTGGAACGGGCCATATAATGACGACTGTGGCTCGGGTATACAAAAACTTGACTTCGTTGGATTCACGACATCGGGATAGTGCTAGAGGTGCCCCTCTCCTCCGGTTCCATGTTCCAGGTGTCATCTTTTAGGTCCATTTTGGAAACTAGGGTTTTTCTCAGTAAGGGAGTGTGCAATTTTGCACATGGGGGTCAACTTTACAAAATAATAGATCGGGGAATTATGGCTAGAATTCCTAGCTGGAACCTTCCTCGACACACTTGCAGGACTTCTCGGAACCCGATTTTGTTGCACAGTTGGATTTTTATGCCCCTGGTAGGTATCCAACTAGTGTCACTGGAGGTCTTTGGTATGAGAGTTGGAACACGCCATAGAATGATGAACGTTTCTTGGATTTACAAACCATCGAATCCATTGGATTTAGGACATCGGGATAGTGCTAGGGGTACCCCTCTCCTCAGGTCCCATGTCCGCAGTGTCAACTTTTAGGTCAATTTTGGAAACTAGGGTTTTGCTCAATAAGGGAGTGTGCAGTTTTGCACATGGGCTCAACTTTAAAAATTTTTGATTTTGATTCTAGAACTAGACATTCAAAGAGTGGTAATCAAACCTACCACACTGCACCCTTGGTAGATTTCTATGTACTTAGTGTGCCATGTCATTTAACAACTCCTTAGTGTTCCACTATATTTGCATTTTGAGTACTTAATGTTATTTTGTGTTCCACTAACACCCTTTTCTTAGGAAGGGTGTTACAGGAAGTGATGGGTGCGGCCCGTTTTGGGCATAAAGCATGTTTTAAAAAAATGTATGTGTTTAGTTGCTTATAATGCGTACGTGTCTTAGGATTTTATAACCTGTACACGTTTTGTTTAACTATCCTACTTGGCCTTCAACGTGGAAGGCTTGGGACTAGGTTTGGCAGGATCAGGATTGCTTGGGATCAATTATGGGTCAGTGCAAGCTAATGAGGGTCACTTTTGGCATGTTAGATGCAATAGAAAACTGAAAAAGAAGGCATCCCTAAACTTACTTGGATTTTTTTATCTACATACGCAAAATATCTTGCATTGAGTAAAAAAGATGAAATGTAGGAAATTGAATCACGTTTTTGAATATATAACTTTTATGTATTGAAAATTTGCATATCTATGTCAAGTTTCATTTTTCCTAACAGACACTTTTTATTTTTCAGGCAAATGATAAGGTATATGTTTTTGTGGGTAGAGCCTTTGAGGGCCTAAATGATGGAATCAAGCTACAAAAATCGGCATGCATGTAGAGAACACATAGCACTTGTGCGCCATTATTTTTCAAAAATTAAATTAGTAATTTTATAATTTTTTTATAATTGTCTAAGTGATCAAACCTCGAAAATAGTACCTCTTTTGTGGGTAGAGCCTTTGAAGGTCTTAATGCAAAAATCTTGAAATGGGTTTTTCATAGAACGTGGAGGTTAGTGTCCTCTTGTGCACCATACAATTTTTTTTTGAAATGATTGAGAATTGAAAAAGTTATGGAAGAAACACTGACAGTGTGTTTCACGAGTTAAGGAGGTAGGACAGAAAAGAAATTGAAAGAAAATAGGAAAAATTAATATTTCAAAATAAAACTTACATATTTGGAATCTGCAGAAAAAATGCTATTTGTGTCTAAGATTTCATAAAAAATGACTCTATGTAGCATATTGTAACGAGTGGCTAAGCACAGGCTTCTCCAGAAACTCGAAGAAATACCTAATTAGCTTTGGTTTTTCATTAACATAGCACAGGTTTGGAATTACCGAAGCAAACTCCAAAGCATACACATAGGATTATTGTTGACATGTGAGCATGTGACTCGGCCTGTTTAAATTCAAAAATATTGCCACGCTTTTAGATGTACATAATGCATATGCATTATATAACTACATAACGCATGCGCGTTATATAACTACTTAGCGCGTACGCGTTATATAGCTACATAACATGTACGCGTTATATAGTTACAAAACACGCTCGCGTTATTCAAATCATAAAATACATGTTTAATACTTGAGAAAGAGGGGGTGTAGAAGACTCAAGGGAATTTTTGTTTAATATTTGAGAAAGGGTGGGGAAGGGTCAAGGGAATCTATGGTTAATATTTAATAGGGGTGGGAAAGGGTCAAGGTTTTAGAAGGATGTTGGAAGCTTGAGTGGGGAGAGATGAAGGGAATGAGAACATGATGGGCTACAGGGGGTGAAGGGAAGTGAAGCTTGAGAGCACTATTAGGAGTAGAATAGGTTCTGAAGAGGTATAGGGTTAGAAGTTGAAAGTGAGACTTGAGTGACAACGGGGAATGGATGGAGGCAAGGGGGATGTGAGAGAGAAATAAAGAATACAAGGGGGGGGGGAGACATAGAGCGAGGGAGGGAGAGGGACAATGGGGAGGAATGAATTTGGAGGGAGTGAGAGATAGATGGGGATAGAACGAAATAAGAGATAGGAAGGGAGGGACAGAAAGTGTTGGTGGGAGACATGCAGGGAGTGGGGGCGATGGAGAGAGAGAGAGAGAGAGAGAGAGAGAGAGAGAGAGAGAGAGAGAGAGAATATGAGAGGAGGGGGAAGGGACATAAAGTGTGTGAGAGAGAGGGAGTGATGGAGAGATTGGGATAGGTTGAGGGAAAGATAACATGAGGGAGGGATAGAAGGTGAGAGACAGGCGATGAGAGAGGGAGGGAGAGAAGGTAGGGTGAGGGATGGAGGGAGAAAGTTGGAGATAGATATGGATTAAGGGGGGATGGGTTTGAGAATGGAAAGTGACATATTGTGTGTGTATGTGTGTGTGTTTGAGAGAGAGAGAGAGAGAGAGAGAGAGAGAGAGAGAGATTGATGGTTGGGGAGAGAGAGACTAGAGGGAGTTGTGAGCATCATATTCTCCATCAGCATCATATTCTTCATCATCATCGTCTTCATGACCATCATCGTCATCATCAAGATCTTCATCATCATCACCATCATCATCATATTCCTCATCAAATCAATATCTCCATCATCATTATCATCATCTTCTGAACATCATCATGATCATCATCTAAACATCACCATCACCATCATCATCAACATATTCATCATCATCACCATCACCATCATCATCAAAATCTTCATCATCATCACCATCACCATCACCATCACCGTATTCATCATCATTGTCATCTCTAGGTTCCCCATCAACATCAACATCTCCATCATCATCATCTTCTTCATCATCATCATCTTCATCACCATCATCATCATCATCAACATCTTCATCATCATCACCATCATCATCATCATCATCATCTTCCTTGAATCAGATCAACATCTCCATCATGTCACCATCATCTTCATCATCATCATCATCATCATCATCACCATCATCATCATCATCATTGGCATTTGTAGGTTCCTCATCAACATCTCCATCATCATCATCTTCTCCATCATCATCATCTTCATCACCATCATCATCACAACATCTTCATCATCATCACCATAATCATCATCTTCATCGTCATCAGGTCAACATCT
Source organism: Larix kaempferi (assembly GCA_027924585.1). Classification (NCBI taxonomy): domain Eukaryota; kingdom Viridiplantae; phylum Streptophyta; class Pinopsida; order Pinales; family Pinaceae; genus Larix; species Larix kaempferi. Next base: position 963,912 of record BSBM01001155.1, on the reverse strand, counting down.
TCATCATCATCATCTTCTTGATCATCTTCACCATCACCATCATCATCATCATCTTCATCGCCATCTCCATCATCTTCAACATCTCCATCATCATCACCATCACCATCATCATCATCTTCATGACCATAAACATCTTCATCATCATTGTCATCTCCCCCTTCCTCATCAACATCTCCATCATCATCATCATCATCATCATCATCATCATCATCACCATTTGAACATCACCATCACCATCATCGTCAACATCTTCATCATCATCATCATCATCATCATCAGCAGCAGCAGCAGCATCAGCATCAGCATCAAAATCTTCATCGTCATCACCATCACCATCTTCATCATCATTGTCATCTCTAGGTTCCCCATCAACACATCTCCATCATCGTCATCTTCTTCATCATCATCATCTTCATCACCATCATCATCGTCATCAACATCTTCATCATCATCATCATCATCATCATCATCATCATCTTCCTCATCAGACCAACATCTCCATCATGTCACCATCATCTTCATCTTCATCATCATCATCATCATCATCATCATCATCATCATTACCAGTACCATCATCATCAACATCTTCATCATCATCACCATCATCATTGGCATCTGTAGGTTCCTCATCAACATCTCCATCATCATCATCATTGGCATCTGTAGGTTCCTCATCAACATATCCATCATCGTCATTTTCTCCATCATCATCACCATCATCACCATCATGATCTTCTGAACATCATAATGATCATCATCTAAACATCACCATCACCATCATCGTTAACATTTTCATCATCATCGCCATCAGCATCATCATGAAAATCTTCATCGTCATCACCATCACCATCTTCATCATCATTGTCATCTGTAGGTTCCCCATCAACACATCTCCATCATCATCATCTTCTTCATCATCATCATCTTCATCACCATCATCATCGTCATCAACATCTTCATCATCATCACCATCATCATCATCATCATCATCATCATCTTCCTCATCAGATCAACATATCCATCATGTCACCATCATATTAATCATCATCATCATCATCATCATTACCAACACCATCATCATCAACATCTTCATCGTCATCACCATCATCATTGGCATCTGTAGGTTCCTCATCAACATCTCCATCATCATCATCATTGGCATCTGCAGGTTCCTCATCAACATATCCATCATCGTCATTTTCTCCATCATCATCACCATCATCACCATCATGATATTCTAAACATCATCATGATCATTATCTAAACATCACCATCACCATCATCGTCAACATCTTCATCATCATCGCCATCAGCATCATCATCAAAATATTCATCGTCATCACCATCACCATCTTCATCATCATTGTCATCTGTAGGTTCCCCATCAACACATCTCCATCATCATCATCTTCTTCATCATCATCATCATCTTCATCACCATCATCATCGTCATCAACATCTTCATCATCAGCATCATCATCATCATCATCATCATCATCATCATCTTCCTCATCAGATCAACATCTCCATCATGTCACCATCATCTTCATCATCATCATCATCATCATCATTACCAGCACCATCATCATCAACATCTTCATCGTCATCACCATCATCATTGGCATCTGTAGGTTCCTCATCAACATCTCCATCATCATCATCATTGGCATCTGTAGGTTCCTCATCAACATATCCATCATCGTCATTTTCTCCATCATCATCACCATCATGATATTCTGAACATCATCATGATCATCATCTAAACATCACCGTCACCATCATCATCAACATCTTCATCATCATCGCCATTAGCATCATCATCAAAATCTTCATTGTCATCACCATCAACATCTTCATCATCATTGTCATCTCTAGGTTCGCCATCAACACATCTCCATCATGTCACCATCATCTTCATCATCATCATCATCATCATCATCATCCAAACATCACCATCACCATCATCATCAACATCTTCACCATCATCACCATCATCTTCATCAACATCATCATCTTTATCATCTTCATCTGCATCATGATCATCTTCATTGTCATCACCCTCCTCCTCATCATCATCTTTAACATCTTCATCTACATCATGATCATCTTCATTGTCATCACCCTCCTCCTCCTCATCATCTTGTCCACTTATGCACTTAGGGATTAATGTTTAGAAGAGGGTCTAAAGGCCTTTATGGGGGAGGGGCTCTAGGAACAAGGTAAGATAGAGAGGGCAGGGGGGAGGGATAAAGGCGTAGAGGGTTAGTGATTAAGGGAGAAGAAGGGAGAGAGTGCTATAGGGAGGGATAATGATGAAGATAAAGAGAAGGTGGAGAGATGGAGAACGTGGTGGTAGAGACATGGCTAGAGTAAGGGAGAGAAAGAAACATGTAGGGAGGGATGTAGGGAGAATGAGGGACAGATATTTAGAAAGAGATAAGGGGTATCTAGGGATTATTGGGAGAGAGCTAGGGGGTATTAAACCATACAAAACATTTGTTTTGTATGTAACCTTATAAATTATTAGTTTTCTTTTGATTTTGTTCATTGCCCTAGCCATGCACATTGTGCTTGACTATATCGCGTCCACGTTTTTGTACTACATATCGCGTACACATTTTTTTATTTATATAACGCGTGTGCATTTTGTAACTCCACAAATAGTGGACTGTTGTTCTCCGAGAGCAACTTCACTCTGTCCAAACCAAATTAACAGTCCCGCGATTTTTCGAACAAGCACGAGCCCACCATTGGAAATTTTCACATTCTACACCAACTCCATCATTTTTTTTTATGTAGGTGCAACATTGAGGACATCTTTCATGGTTGCTCAGTGTGGTGTTGGGTTATATGGCCATATTTGAAGAAAATAATCAGCAAGCTTGAAGAATCTCCAATTGAATAACACCAAAGATAAGTCCTTTGAAAGATTCATTTTGCCTATATTTGAGGAGCACACAAGATAAGATATCAAGCTTCAAGACCAACAAGGAAGAACTTCCATTTGCTTATTATTGAAGAGCTCGTAATTGAGGAGCAACAAAAAAAAACTATATTGAATTGATCATTGTGGTGATGGGTAATGCACGTAACCGAGTAAACAAATCAACAAGGAAGAAGAGACCTCAAGAAGTCATTGAAGAAGAGAAAGAAAAGAAAAGAATATACATGATGAATCAGAGGCTTTCTTTGGAAACTAATCCAAATCCAATTGTAGAGGATACCACGGTTCATCCTATTAATCCACGACAAGAGGGACCTTCAATTTCCACAATAGTTGTTGAACAAGCACCCCATGGAAGTAATCAAGAAGCAAAACGTAGGTGCTCATTAGGGGATGTTTCAATTCCCTCTTCAAGTCAAAGTGATAAGTTACCATCTCAAGATGAAGCTCACGAAGAAACACCCAATTTGCTATCCGGATGTGGTTATACAAGCGATGAAGTCAGAGAGGCATTGGACATTTTGCCTACTATTGAAGAAGAGAATGTTATCCACACCATCGATGAGGATGTTGGACTTCCACAAGGGGATGTTGGACTTCCACAGGCCATCGATGAGGATGTTGGACTTCCACCATCCAACTACCAGGAAGAGAATGAAGGACACCAAGCTGCTACTGAAATGCCAGAGCGTCTTGGTGATGTGCTACATGGTACAATTCCAACCCCCTTACCTCCATTAGCAAGCACACGTTGAAGAACTCCGAAGCATATACAATTTGATGAAAAACTTATGAATTCCATTGAAGGTACGCTATCTAAACGTAGTATTGCTTATCAAACTCAACAGATACTTGATAAATATTTTGTTTCTAAATGTGATGGAGATAAATGTAGATTATTTTTATCATTGTTATAATCTAGGAGCATGAATGTTGTTAGGAAAAAGTTAGGGATAAAGATGATAAAGAATTCTGAACCAAGTTCTCATATAGTTAAAAGCCTAGTAGATGCATTTGGTAAAATTGGTAAGAACACACGTTCAAAGGACCGCAATGCTGCTCGTTGTGTGTTGTCACAATCAATTGCAAATAAGAACACCAGGGCCCTTCGTATTCTCAGGCCTACATCCGAACTAGTTAATTTGAATGTAAAAACCCTCCGTAGGTATTCTATTAGAAGAGAACATCTTGACACAACCGATCAGACAAATTTTTGGGCCTTTGTTTACCGGTTTCCACGTCGTGACATGAAGCTAGTTGATGTAGTAAAGGGACTAGTGCACAGTTTTTGGCATGATCACACAAGGCCTTCTTCAAACCGAAAGGATGTACTAAAACTAAGAAGGTGTTCAAAGGATTGTGAACCACATACTAAGCATCTTCTTGATATAACACAGACAGAGCTTTACGAGAAATTTAAGATTGAGCATAGACAATTGAACTTGGGACAAAGATCTTTTGAGAAATGTAAGCCATGGTATGTTAGAATAAATACTCTTCGTAACACTTGTTGTTGTAGATACCATGTAGAATATGAATATTACTATGAAACATTTTTTTACATTCATCGTGTGTTGCATACTAACATTGTGCAGGATTGCTCCATGACAATACCACCGACTTCATCAAGAGAATTCATTCATAGCATCATGTGCACCAGGCCCGAGGGGAAAACATACTATGCAAAATCTTGTTTGGATGGAACATGCTCCAACTGTGTTGGAATGGCATTATTGAGCCAATGTATGCACAAGAATGGAGATAGTGAATTTGGGAAAATGGTTACAGACATGAAAAGTTTCAAATATATCAACTATGAAATAGTCCCAGGGAAAGAAAGCAAAAAAATACAATTGGTGACATCTCAGGTATGCATTTATATCTATAAAATTATGTTGTAACGGTTACATTTCAATCCTTACTTACAACAAAAAAATGACATTGAGATCATTTTGTGTCACCAAGTACAAGTTAGTGACTTCATCAAGGAATTTATTGAAAAGACACATCAATATGTTCAGCATGTCCACATGGCACGATGGTAGGATGAGAAGTTTAGAATATGCAGAGATACATTTCCCCTTGGTACTATACTTTCAGTTTTTGATTTTGCCGAGAACTACACTCTACAACCTCAAAATGAGATCCAAAGTCAGTATTATCACTCTGAGCAGGTTTCCTTGATGGTCCATATCACATATAGGCATGGCCCAAATAGCACTGAAGAGCAAAGAGAAATTCTGAAGGAATATCACTTCTACATAAGTGATGATAGGTGCCACGACTTCCACTATGTACATCATTGCTTCATCATGTTCTATGATCACTTGAAGGGAAGGAACATACAAATGGATCGACACTGGATTTGGTCTAATGGGTGTGCTGGTCAGTTCAAAAATGCACGCATATTTCAGTGGTTGTGTTCATTGCATAAAAACTACAAAGTGCCACATATGTGGAACTATTTTGAGACTTGGCATGGTAAAGGAGAGCATGATGGAGCCGGAGCATGTGTCAAAACAACCCTACGAAGAGAGGAATTGAAAGTATCTACATAATCTACTATTCTAAATGCTCAATCTATAGTCAGGTGGTGCACGTCAGTAATGGGAGAGGAATCAACTATGCGAGTAGAATCCACAAGAAAGAGACATGTGGAGAGATTTTTTTGGGAGGTGGTAGACATAGATTGTTCACATGCATGGGAATGCAAGACTGTGCCTGGGACTCGTGGCTTTCATTCGGTTCGAAGCTCTGATAACCCAGTATTTAAAATTTGGACCAGAAAACTCGCTTGTTTTTGCCCGCCTTGTTGTGATGGTGACTGGGATGGGTGTGAATCATTGGATTGGGTTGATGGATGGGATCGCATATCACTTCCACTTGATCAGCGTGCAATTGTTGAGTTAACTCCGTTGGAAGAAGAACAATCATCTATTTCTGCAGATTTTGATCATGTCTCAGACCTTGTACAACCCGGTATGATGCATTTCCTTAAAATTTTTTGTTTGTTTACGTAGTCTTCAAATGCACATTAATGGCCTTGTATCGCACGAAAAATATTTTGATCATATACCTACAATCATATAATGCAGGGCACATATACGCAGTGGTTTCCTCAAAAGATACTGAATGGGGTGATGAATACTGGTTGGCACGCTGTATAGATGGAAAGCAAACCCTCATTGTGTCCATGACTGACGATGAAAACAACCACTTTCCAACTGGGTCCATGGTTGTTAAAGGTGAATACTTGACACGGGACAGCAATGGAAGAAAGAAGGGTCGATATGTTTACAGGGATTACAAACCAGGTGCAAGTGTGTATCACTTTACCAACTTAATCATTGGCACAAACCTTCAGGTACGAATCATGCCTAGTCGAAATACATCGAAGGTACGCTACTTCTTACCGGATACAGAGCATGAGAGACTAATGGAGACCATCAGTATAAGAGATGATCCGGAGGGCTTGGTTGTATGATAATAGGTGGGATCTAGCATGATGAGGTATGTTACATACTTTTAATACTATACTATTTATACTATTTGTAATTGAATATTGATATATGCTCAATTTTAACATGTATGTTTCATATGAATATGTCAATTTTGCATTCTTGATATGCCAAATTTACGTTTATGTTGTTTATAAATATGCCAAAAGTTCTCTTGTATGTCAAGTTTATGAATATGCCATTTTTTACATATGATCAGTAAACCCTAAAATTATATTATGTTCATCATGTTGGTTATTGGCTTCGCCCAACAAAATTAATTCAATTCATCCTCAGTATATTAAACAATACACTTATATTAAATTTAATTAATGTCTTGTTAAATATTTCATAATGAATTAGCTATTGGAGAGCACCACCTTAGACCAAGCCATCATCATCAACATCTTCATCATCATCACCATCATCATCATCATGGACCTGCAAAACCCTAGTTTCCAAAGTGTCTAGGCAGGTTAGGGTTAGGAACACTAGCCATACCCTCCTGGTGGATGATTTTCCAAAGTTCACCCCCGTGTGCAAAAATTGCACACTCCCACACTGAGCAAAACCCTAGTTTCCAAGATGGACCTGCAAGGTGACACATGAGCCGCCGGGTAGGAGGGGAGGGGCACCCCTGGCACTATCTCGGTGTGCTGAATCCAACGGAGTCGACGGTTCATCGATCTGAGCCACGGGCTTCATTCTATGGCTCATCCTGTCTCACTACCAGAAGGCCTTTAGGGACACCTGCTGGATACCTACTGGGGGCATAGAACTCCAACCGTGCAACAAAACCAGGTTCCGGGGAGTCCTGCAGGTGTGTCTAGACAGGTTCGGGCTAGGAACACTAGCCATACTTGCCCGGTGGATGATTTTCCAAAGTTGACCCTCATGTGCAAAAATTGCACACTCCCACACTGAGCAAAACCCTAGTTTACGAAATGAATGTACAATGAAGCCACTGGGCCATGGGGAGATGAGGGACAGGGCCCCCTAGAGGTAATTGCACACCAGGAGACCAACGGAGTCGACGATTCGTCGGTCCGATGTCTGGTTTCTGAGTTATGTCGAGTTGCAAGTCGCATGAAAATGTCGTTCAGGGACACTTGGTGAATTTCCGTCCGGGAGCCAAAAAGCAAACGAAGCAGGAAGATTGCATGCCGTTGGCTCCTGCAAGTGTGTGTGGGCAATGCCGACATGGGAACACTGCCAACACTGGCTCGGGGGAGGTTTTTGCAGAGTTGACCCACCAATGCGAGATTGCATGCAATTAAACTGAGCAAAACCCTAGTTTACGAAATGAATGCACAATGAAGCCACTAGGCCATGGGGAGATGAGGGAGAGGGCCCCCTAGAGGTAATCGCACGCCAGGAGACCAACGAAGTCGACGTTTTGTCGGTCCGACGTCCGGTTTCCGAGTTATGTCGAGTTGCAAGTCGCATGAAAATGTCGTTCAGGGACACTTGGTGAATTTCCGTCTGGGAGCCAAAAAGCAAACGGAGCAGGAAGATTGCATGCCATTGGCTCCTGCAAGTGTGTGTGGACAATGCCGACATGGGAACACTGCCAACACTAGCTCGGGGGAGGTTTTTGCAGAGTTGACCCACCAATGCGAGATTGCATGCAATTAAACTGAGCAAAACCCTAGTTTACGAAATGAATGCACAATGAAGCCACTGGGCCATGGGGAGATGAGGGAGAGGGCCCCCTAGAGGTAATCACATGCTAAGAGACCAACGGTGTCGGCGGTTCGTCGGTCCGACGTCCGGTTTCCGAGTTATGTCGAGTTGCAAGTCGCATGAAAATGCCGTTTAGGGACACTTGGTGAATTTCCGTCCGGGAGCCAAAAAGCAAACGGAGCAGGAAGATTGCGTGTCGTTGGCTCCTGCAAGTGTGTGTGGGAAATTCCAACATGGGAACACTACCAACACTGGCTTGAGGGAGGTTTTTACAGAGTTGACCCACCAATGCAAGATTGCATGCAATTAAAGTGAACAAAACCCTAGTTTACGAAATGAATGCACAATGAAGCCACTGGGCCATGGGGAGATGAGGGAGAGGGCCCCCTAGAGGTAATTGCACGCCAGGAGACCAATGGAGTTGACGGTTCGTCGGTCCGACGTCCGGTTTCCGAGTTATGTCGAGTTGCAAGTCGAATGAAAATGTCGTTCAGGGACACTTGGTGAATTTCCGCCCATTTTATAATTTAAGCCACTTTTAAATATTTGAACTTCCATATTATTTTTGAAAGAGTAGAATATTTCAAAACTCCTGAAGAGACAAAAACACATGATCAAAACTCCTAAGGCTGCAATTTAGAGTAGCTATAATGGGGGTGATGGAGTTGAATTTGATCCTATGGAAGACAATGATACTAATATTATTGAGAATAAAGGGATAATAGGTTGATCCATGACACCTTTGTTTGCATGGATGAGGATGCACCTATGTATGAGACCTATGATAATATTCATGATGTACATCTTATTGATAAGGCACACAAAGGCCTATACAAGAGATCAAAGATGAGTCACTTTGTCTACTAATTTGATGTTGATAAAATTGAAGGTATTGAATGACATTTCAAACAATGGTATGACAAAGATCCTAATGTATACACAATAACTCTAATGATAAATATAAGTTTTTAATATTTTTTGTGATTGTAATAACTACATTGCGATATCCATTATTTAGTACATAAATTGATTTTTTCTTATAGATTGTTAGGTAATATTTTCCTATAACCATCAAATACTTTACCTTGCACATATTGAGAATTGTGTGCCCTTATGAAAGATACAAGAAAGGAGTATCAAACAATTGATGCATGTCCTAATTATGATCAAATGATATATTATGGATAGCATGCAACAAATTTAAAATGCCATGAATGTGGGATCAATAGATATTGAACTAATTAGGTAATATATAAGGTGCCCCATAAGGTTCTTTGTCATATCCCTATAATTCTAGGTTTTTGATGATTGTTTAGGTTAAAAAACATAGCACATTTTATGTATTATCATGTACAAAGATAAGTGAAGATGGTATTATATGAGTGGCTACAAATGGTTCTCAATTTACGATCATCAAGGAAATATTACCCATTTTTCAAGAAGAACCTCATAATGTTAGACTTTCATTGGTAGTTAATGGCAATGGGTGTGCATGAGTGAGTTCGTTGAAACCTTGAAAAACATTGTATTGCATTTAGTTTGATTAAATTACACGAGCAAGAACTTTGACATAACTTGTAATGATCATCCAAAATCACAAATTTTAATTAGATACCAATTAGTGCATGCATGTAGTGAATTCGTTGAAACCTTTGAATATAATAGTTTGTTCTTTTGACATAGTGCATTCATGAGTAATAGATAATCCACACAAATCAACACATTAGATTGACACAAGAACACGTGGAAACCGAAGAACAAATACAAAGTGAAATGTATCATTCATTTTTAAGTGAAATGTCAATGTGCATGTCTCCAAAAGTACATGTATCTAAAAGTACATATATATCCAAAAGTATCCAAAAGTGCATGTCTCCAAAAGTACATGTATATCCAAAAGTATCCAAAAGTACATGTATCCAATGAAGTCAATGTACATGTCTCCAAAAGTACATGCACAATAAAGTCAATGTACATGTCTCCAAAACTGAATGTATCAAAAAGTACATATATATACAAAAGTATCCAAAAGCACATGTGTCCAAAACTATCCAAAACTATCAAAGCCACATGTACATGTATCCAAATGTACATATATCCCATAAGACACATCAAAACTCAAGCTTCCTCTTGTTCTTTCCCGACGTTGATCCTCTAGGCACATCTCTAGGATCAATGTGCGTCTCTGGATCTTGCAAAATAAATATCAATTGTTAAATTCAACTAACTATGTGCACTAATACATTAGCTCAACAATTATCAACTGGTGCATGGAAAGTGCATGAAACACTTGGTCACTAAAGGACATCTCACCTCAACTGAAAAAGGAAATTGCGTTGCTTGTGTAGCAGATGGAGCCGTTGGTTGAACATCCAGAATGGTCGAACCAGGGGGGTCAGGAACTGCTCCTGCTGGTGGTGGCTACAATGAAAAAATGTTGAAATAGTTAGAAATGCATGAATAAACAATAGACAACAATAATAAACTATGTAAAGATAATGTTGAAATAGTTACATACCCGTGTGTGATCAGTTGCCATTGTAGATGCGGCACTAACTGCTGCATCAACCATCGATGCGAGGTTTTCAGTAGACAACTCGGGTTCCTGATGCAGTAAACATGCAATTCAAACATTAACAAAAACGATTTATGCATTGGATTTCAAGTTAAACAACAAATATCATCGAAGTATATACATTACCATGGTGTGAGTAAGCCCATGGTCGTGGGCAGCTAGAGTCTTTCTAGGAGTATAACACCTCACATACACACGACCCTTGTTCACGAATGGCCTAGAGGGAGATACAAATCCAGGCAATGGTCCAGATGTCTCGGATGGTGCCTACAGTCAGCAAGTGTTCATGTCGTTAGACATGCATGATTCAACAAACAAACATGTATTTAAAAAATGTCATTTTTAATTGTTTACCTGGAGCCCAGATGTTTCATGGGACGGTATGACCATGGGTGCTACCTCCACATTACCTTTCCCCAGTGAAGGATCTGCCATCTGCAAGTTTAATAATTGTAAATATTAGACCATAGATAGCATTAATGAACTAAAATGTAAAGTATGTGGAAATTAACAAATTAACAAGTATTAAAAAACTGAAATTTTAAAATGTTTACCTCGGTGTGAGATATGGAAATAGGTGGTATATAAGATGGGCCTACCAAATGGGTAGCATCATGCCCCCCTGTAGAGTCTGGAACATCCGGCTCTGGGGCGTCGCTGCCAGCATAAAGCATCAACTGCAAGTTCACAAAATTAATATATTAGCTCAAACTATATATATGTGTACAAAGACGAAAATAAATGAAGAATTTATTACAATTAACCATCAACATACCTCTCTCAAAAACCCACTGAAGGCAACATCTGAGGCAAGACCATAGCAGGGACGACCACATGATGTGCACTCGTGAGGATCAGTACTAGGATGGGGATGTGTTGATGGTCCTGCACTAGTGGATGGTCCTGATGGTCCTACACTAGTGGATGGTCCTGATGGTCCTGCACTAGTTGATGGTCCTGCATGGTGACGAGCTGGTGTATGTACCACACCAGGGAAATATGTCCCTTCCTCACCCATATGTTGAACCATCGTGCCATGGCGAACAACCGCCCGTGCCAAACTCAAAAATGCATCCCGTGTCTGCAGAATAATACGATGTGCAGGTGGGACATCTGGCCCAGGCAACTGCCTGCAAGGTGCAGGGATAGGGCGATCCTGGTCTCGAAGCCTGACATTGGGTCGGTTTTGGGGAATCCCCCCACCGATCCCCTGAAACTGCAAGATGTCAAAATAGTTAACGTGTTTATGCAACACGAACTCTGCGTACATCTTTCGAAGGAAATATAAGGGAATTTCCCTGTTGTTGTGTGGTGGCATATCAAAAACCATGTACCATCTGTCCATCCAGTTATCAACAAATGGTTGAAACATGCACCACTCAATGGAGATATGCGGTCTGTTTGCATTTGGGATTTCCCCCATCCGAGGGTCCCTAAACAATGCAAATATGAGCTCTTTGGATATTTTCAACTTTTTTATTGCATTATAGTCTATCCCATCAACATATTGTTGTCTTTTTCTTTCTCTGTATCATGCAATATCATATAGTACATTGGTAGATTGTGAAATGGTGTCAACAATTGCATCCAAGGTTGATGCAAGCGAACGGCGAATCCTGTCACCACCACTAAAAGCTCCACTTATGCCCCTCAAGTGGGCAAGCTCAATCAATATCTCGGCATTGGTATCCATAGCGACAACTGCAATAAAGACATTAATATGAAAATCATTAGAAACATATACATGGTATATAATGACGTCTCTTCAAAATTGAACATGTATTAAATCAAACTCAAGTAAGCAATTTAATGGCATTCACTTACATACATTTAAAACTTAAAATTAAACATTTGACAATTAAAAAGTAAGTTAGTCAGATTGGCAGAGAGGAGGAGGAGGAGGAGGAGGAGGATCAGGGCAGTGTTGAGTTTGTTGATTCAGGCATGGAGGAGGAGCATCAGGGCAGTGATGAGTTTGCATCTATGTGTCTCAATGTCTCATTGTGATTTGTGATTGTGAATGACAAATGTGTTGTGATTTGTGAATGATCTAATTTCTATTGAATATTTCATATTTGTAATTGTAAATGTAATTTCTATTGAATATTTGTAATTGTAAATGTTAAATTTTATTAGATCTATATGTCTATATTTTTAAATTTTAATATATTTTAAAAATATATTAATTCTGGGGGTCACCGTGTCCTATGTGTCCTAATTCCGGGGGTCACCATGTCTAGTGGGAACCAGGGATCAAATTTGAAGGGTGGGGTCCCATTTCACTATGAAAGGCTATGAGATATTGAACCCTTCAATGCTGCCATGTAAAAATAAGTTATTCTTTTCATTTGAAAATGTAATAGTACATCAAAATTTCAATGTTTATTGATGTAGTAAAGTTGAGAGGCTTTATTTTTCAGTGGATATAGCAGCACTGAACATTATATATGTCATATAACACAACCATATTTCGCAAACTCTCCTGGAGGACTGGAGGAGATAGGGTAGGTGGAACTTGGAAGTAGCTCAACCACAGTGGAATAGGGGTATAAGAAAAAGCTTGTTTATATTCATGCAATATTATATATTGATGGTCGGAGCCATGGAAGCATGGAATTCGAGCATTGACTTGATACAACAAAGAAAACAAAAGGCGGAACTCGGGAGCTGCAGGATTGACTTGATACAACAAAGAAAACACAGCGTGTGAGGCTGGGAGCCGTAGACGATAGGATTAACTTGATACAACAAAGAAAAAACAGGGCTATAGGTAGGGGCCATGGGCAGGAGCAACAACCTGCAACATTACAAGAAGTTTATGGATTGTGGATTTTGTCTGAAATGCCAAATTCGCGGGGGCACATTAACATAATATATTATACATTGAATACTCAATTAACTCACGGAGTCAGCATTCACGAATTGGTATGTGATAAATTGTAACTTGGTAAGCCCTCTAGCAACAACACGTATGAGCCACCTACCAGGTTTAATAATTTTGTTGATGCCATTAAATGTGTTAAACACGTAAGTGCTCGCTACAAACACGAGAACTTCGAAGCGTTCAAGCCATGGGCTGCTCAGTGTAAGCCCATCCACGTAAGTTGCTCAATGATATTATTAGAGGCCCAATGGTCCATGATCCATGGATGATCGAACACGTGGATATTGGAGAGTAACCGAGTCCCACTCCCAAGTCACCTAGCTAGTAGCCGCATTCCCAATTTCCCACTAAAAATTGTTGATGGGTGAAATTTGAAGCTACCCTTCTGTTGCAATTTTAAACAGTAGTGGTTAATTTAATTATTGAAGGGCTTACCATGAAATTAATTTTTTTTTGCATGGTAACATTTGAAGTGTCCTTCTATGACGTGTGGGTAAAATTTGAAGTGGCCTGAAGGCTTCAAATTTGAAGCCTGGTGGGGACACTCGCGTCCCGTGTCTTCGTGTCGGGTGACTTAGATGAATACATTGTAGAAAGGGGAGAGTTTTATTTTTTTCAATTTTTGGTTGGATTATGAATTTTTGAGTTTTTGAAAAGGGATTCATTTTAATTATTCACTCATCTTGGTTGAGGGAGATGTGAATTTAATTAGAGATTGGGTTATTCCCAATTTTATCAATATTACAAAACTAGGTTGTTTTAAACAATAAAAAAATAGTAATTTAGGTTAAGAAATGACAAAAAAATGGTATGGGTGAATGAATTACCTGATTAGATGACAATCCACCGGTGAATTTGTCTCCCCTCCAGCTAAATCGAGCAACACCGATACTTGAGTGGGCCACAAACCGTCCTCGTCCAGGGTCTATTTCGCGTTTCTGATGCGTGAGTGCCACAGGTGGTCGGGAATCGTCGGGACTGTGTATATAAATTCATTTTAGATTTACATAACGCGTACACGTTTTGTAGTTATATAACGCATACGCGTTATGGTTACCTATCCTACATGTCCAATGACATGTTAGGATCGGGTCTTACCATGGAAGGTGCTAAATATCAGAAATGCGTTATGTTTTATGTATCAGGAACGAGTTTTGAAAAAAGTAGCATTGCATCTAAAGTGACCCTCATCTACTTGCACACACCCTTATCTTTTATGTCCAACTTGAATGAGTTTCTTGACTCTACCATTGCATCTAAAAGGTCCATTAACTTTGTGCACTCACCCAAATACAATGAAATACTTGTAGCTCAGGGGTTTATTCAACAACCTGGTGTTGATTATATTGAGACTTTTGCAGCTGTAGCCATACTTGACACAGTAAGGATGGTGTTAGCTATTGCTACTCAGAATAAATGGAGCGTGCATAAAAAGGATGTAATGTATGCATTTTTAAATGGATATCTAGAAGAAGAAGTTTATGTGAGACAACCTCTTGGATATGAAATTGATGGACATGAAGACAAGGTCTACAAGTTGAAGAAAGCATTGTATGGATTGAAACAAGTGCCTAGAGTATCGTACAACAGTATTGACAAGTACTTGAATAGTGAAGGATTCAGCAAAAGACCAAGTGAGCCAACCTTGTATACAAAGGTAAACCAAGAGGGTAAACTATTGATTGTTTGCTTGTATGTTGATGATTTGATTTTAACTGAATATCTTTCAGTAGATGAGTTTAAGACAGCTATGAAAACAGAGTTTGAGATGATTGATTTAGGGATGATGAAATATTTCCTTGGTATTGAAGTAACTCAATCTAAGGATTGAATTTTTATTAGTAAAACTAAGTATGCAAACGATATATTGAGAAGATTCAGGATGATGAATTGTAAGCCATCTGTAACTCCAATTGCAACTGGCAGAAAACTCAATAAGAAGGATGAACGGTAAAAAGTTGATCCAACATTGTATAAGAGACTCGTAAGAAGTCTCATGTATTTGGCTGCAACAAGGCCTGATATAGTGTTTGCAGTAAGTTTGATTTTGAGATTTATGGAGTCTCTGAAGACTTGGACCACCCATTGGAAAGCTGGAAAGAGAATCCTATGATATATTGTCGGAACAACAAATTTTGGTATCCAATATACATCAAATTCATATTTTAAGTTGATTGGATATAATAATAGTGATTTTGTAAGTTCTACAGATGATAGGAAGAGCACATTGAGATATGAGCTCAGTCTTGGATCGGGAGCAGTAGCATGAGCTTCAAAGAAGCATCCCATAGTGACTTTATGCTCTGCTGAGGTAGAGTATGTTGTAGCAACAACAGTTGCATGTCAAACTACGTAGATGAGAATAACTCTTTCTGAATTGCAACATGAATAATAAGAACCAACTCATATTTTTTGTGATAATAGATCACCTATTGCATTATCAAAAAATCATGTCATTCATAAAAGGAGTAAGCATATCGATACAAGGTATCATTTTTTTCGAGAACTGATAAACAAGAATGAAATTAGTGTGGAGTTTTGCAAATCAGAAGATTAGTTTGCAGATATATTTACCAAACCATTAGGAAAACAATTGTTTGAATTTCATAGAGAAAACATAGGATTTTGCATGAAGTAACACCAATTTTTATTTATTAAATCATTAACAACGGTCTTGTAAACAAGCATCATTTTGTTTTCTGGGTCAAATAATTAAGGGGAAGAATGAAGGAAATTAATTATGTCACCTCCAAAAAGAAGTAACCATCCAAATTTTGATAATCCTCCACCGCCACAGCGACTTAAGCATTGAATGTTTGATGAGGCATTCATCACCCTGTTTCAGCTCATGGAAGTTGTGAAGAGACACTATCATTAGAGTTTTGACCTCACAGAACTTGAAGAAGTAGTACCAACAATCATATTCATCCACTGAATTTTTGAAGGGCTAACATGTCTGAAAAGCCAGTATTTATAACATGTCTGAAAAGCCAAATTTCTGAAGGGTTATAGATAAAGTGAAGGGTCAAATTTAATTAATGATCCAATCTCACAATGTATATAAATATGTAATCCTAGCTTTGAAGTTAATCAATCGATGAGATCAAAATATTTTTGAGTTAAGTTGCAAACAAAGTTTCTGCTATGTTTTGTTTTATGAGTTTGTAAACTCATATTTGTTTTTGAAGAATTTTTGTTGTAGCAAGTCACATTTCTGAGTTTATATTTTAAGTATAGATGTGTTAAATCTGTTCAAGTGTTGAAATAAAGTATCAATCTAAGTTTTGGAATGCAGGGTCATCAAAACAGTGTTGAAATTACTTGTTGTAACTGTTTTAAAATTACTTGTTATAACTCATTTCCAATAGGATGCAGTTTGTTGTTACTCCATTCCCATAGCTTGCAATTTGCTTTTACTTATGGTCATCGGCCCTCCCACACTTTCCTCGGGAAATGCAAGGTTTCTCAAGTGCAGGAGGGCTGTTGGATGTTCTCATCAAATGGCTGTTGGATGTTCTCGTCCAATGGCCCTCCTGCACTTTCCTTAGGGGTCACCAGAAACCTGTCGATCCAGTCACTAAGGGTATTTTTGGAGGTCACGGGTTTTGTATTATTGACCACCATGCCTTTCCATAGTTGTGTAATGGAAATGAATCTTCCTAGTGATAACTTTATAGAAAGCCAAGCATGGGCCTTTACCTTTACATTGACGGTTGTCTTTATTTTACATTCGCACTGATTGCGTGTTTGTAGAAAACCAAAACCGGAAAGCAGAAAACACTTGAGCGTGAGAATATAGCAGAAGCAATATATCGAATGCAAGAAACAACTTAGTTACGATCGAATGCAAGAAATTGAAGGACGAATTGTATTTAAAACAAAAATTTGCGAGAAATTGTCCTGCTACGCTAAGGCACAATCATAATGACAAATGACACTTGTTAGCAAAAAAACCTCGGTGAAATATTAGTTGTTTACAATCTTCAAAGTAACTTAAGTCGAAAACCCTTCATGTAACGAAAACCTGCAAGAAATTCAAGGCCGAATTGCATTTAAAACAAAACCCTATTACTATGTAACAGAAACATAAATTCTAGTTACCTGAGAATGTTCGCCTATGATTCTACTCCTTCGATATATAATTTTTGCAGATTTCCTTCCCCTCTCCCAACTGACGGAGATCAACCACCTCCGGATATATGTTGAGTGCATCTCTTGCCTCCCCTTAGTGTGGTGGTCGAGCTCTTCCTCCACTCACTAACTTTTGTCACTTGAAAGTGGCGCTAACATTAACACTTAACACTTACTTAAGTATAGCATACCAGCTAAGTCCATAAACATATGTTAAGAGCTTAGTGCTTCCCTTAGTGTGGTGGCCGAGCTCTTCTTGCACTCACTAACTTGTGTCACTTGAAAGTGGCACTAACACTTACTTAAGAATGGAGAAGAAAAGTGAAAATAATAACGCCTATCGACCTAATAATTTATATATTATAAAAATTATGTGAATACTTTTAATATAAATGATTAGAAATGTGAATATTTTTAATATAAAGGCGGTTACCCTCTGATTTTGGGTAGGCCATGGTTGGCTACAACAGACGCTTATATAGGGTGCAGAGGTTTCAGTAACAGATCCAGATATAAATGAGCCAGGACTTGTAGCAGTAGAGCGAGCAGTTCCAGATGTGGTAGATTATTAAGTTTCAGTTTACCCAGAAGTGGTTGACCCAATTCCATCAGTTGATCTAGCAGAAGCAGAGACAGGTGCAGTTTCACCAGCGAGTTTTTCTTAATGGCCCTACTCAATCTCCATTAGGTGCCTATAATACTCTCACCTGTAGTGAATGGTAACAAGCTCTGGTTGATCCGCCTGGGCCTTAAACATAGCGTGGTTAACTAGGTGTAATAGTGCTCGTGTCGTTGAGTCTTTTGGGATAGTTCCGGTTGATCAAAAACAGCATCACCAATATCATCATAGTTAGTTGTTTAAGCACCCTTTGAAGCAGCACCTAGAACAAAGACTTACGATAACACAGTAAAATAAATAACCACTACTTTACCTTTACTTATTATGCTTGTTTGAATATTTTTAATATAAATTATTATAAATGTGTTGTGATCACTTAATTATATTATTTTATATTTCAAAGGTTGATACTCAAAATGCTTAATTAAAACTATTAGTTCTTAAACAAATGCGTATTGGAAAGGAAAAAAATACCGACCAATTTTATCAAAAGATAACTAAAAAATAACAATAATGCCCCATACTATTTTGATTTGCGGGGTCAAATTCAGTTTAATTTGATCGGCGATAGGCTTTCACTCACTTGTTTCAGTAACAGTGCAGACTGGAGATGATGTCAGTAACAGTGCTATCAGGCTGGGGGAAATAAATACATGACCAAATTGCACATGTCAGCAGCTACTTACGATATGTCTCGGCGGGATATACGGGTTACAGGTGCTCGTGAAGCTGCAGCCACTTGTAACAGTCTGTCCACAAGACATCGTCAGTCAAAGCTCATAATTCCGCCCTTTAATTATCTTTCTTGTGATCTGGTAATCGTACTCACGTTTCCTTGCTGTCATCGTCATATTTTATTCTCATGGCGTCAGAGATGACCATACAAGTCTAGCTCTCTTTTTTCGCGGGAAAAAAAGTCTACCTCTCTTCTCGTGTTTGTACAAACTATAGCTGTCGAAGAAGGTTCAATATGCTACCATAATCTTCTTACGTATAGAGCTTCAGTTTACAGTCCTTAATTAATTGGGTTTGGGTTTGCCAGCTTATCATTTTAGTACTTTACATATAAACTGGTTAATGAACAAAGAGTGTTAGCAATAGGTTACAAGTTAAGTGTTGTATAAAGAGTCAGTTATTCATACATTCATGCATCACCTACCACTTGTACACCTAAAACTACTGGTTTGTTAGGAAATGGGGCATAGCGGACAGAGAGCGAACAGTGGGAGCAAATAAACATAACAGAACTACACAACAGAATAACCCCGCAGAGCAACGCAGCCCAGGACAGAACATGATAAGGGTAAACTGCCCAGAACCTTGTCCCCTTATTTCATTAACCAAATAACACAATTATACAAGCGCGAGCTTTCTCGATCATATCGGAGGTCTAGAAACATCTACTCATAGGTTTGGCTTCTCAGTGAAGCTAGAAGTTACATCAACATTTACACATTCAACTACCAACATGCATGGGGATCGATCTTGCATAAATGCAAATCAGCTGGACACATCCACAGACTTATATGGGTGGATACCAATGTGATGATGTGGCTATTGGTATTTATTTCCAACACTCCCCCTTAAATTCCATAGCCACATTACAACACACAACTTACAAAAATCATGGCCTGCTGGTCTAAAGTCTGAGCTAGGCTTCTTACAAGTAGACACGAAACAATTCAAAAAATTTCTTTCAATGTTGCTGCTGGAAACTTCATCATTAGAATGCTCTCAAGTCTTGGAGAGGCTTAAGGCAGATCTACAAATCTGCTGCTGCAGATGCTTTCTCAACTGAAGGCGGAGGCACACTCTACGCTCTTCCTTCCCCGCAGGTGGCAGACTTCAGCAAACCACACATCCATGGCGGAGGATCACACAACCAGTACAAGGCTACAACCTTTCAACAAACACATACATTCTTCCACAGCAAGCAACATGAACTTCTATCTATAAACTTGCAAGTAGATAATACTCAGAGCTTAGGGGCTCTACCATTCTCTACACCAAACAATTATAGCTCTTGTCGCCAGAACACAAGAGAAATTCATGACGACTAAGGGAGCCCAGCTTCATAGTTGGTGGGAGTTCACACTCAGTCCAACGGAATAGGATCTCAGGAATGGCGGCTGCTTCTATCTGGTAGTGGCAGGATCTCCCAAACGACAACTCTTTCATACGCAGAGCACCGGGAATGCAGACAGCGCTGAGCATTTGGCTCTTCTACTTTATTTAGTCCAGTATAGAAGAGCAAGCGGGCATATATGCACTCTCTTTCAGTGCAAAACTCAAACACAAACTCAAACAATGCACTCTCTGTCTCACTGGGACTGAAGCTCGATTTTCTGAAAACCAAAAAACAAATTTGGCTCTCACTGAGAGCACAAGCTCAGAGCACAATTACCAGGTCACATACCTCAACATATGAACCATCTTCACATCCTTCACAAAATGCAGCTATATGGTTCAGAATGGATGCTATGCCAGCGCCAAGACATCACCCGAGAAGACTCAATGCGCAGGGGGATACGAGCTTACAAGCTCTGATATTTCTTACATGCAAGGGTGTGAGCATACAACAAATAGACTAGTGGGCGGAGGGAAAAACTCGACTCTGATACCAATTGTTAGGAAATGGGGCACAACGGACAGAGAGCGAACAGTGGGAGCAAATAAACATAACAGAACTACACAACAGAATAACCCCGCAGAGCAACGCAGCCCAGGACAGAACATGATAAGGGCAAACTGCCCAAAACCTTGTCCCCTTATTTCATTAACCAAATAACACAATTATATAAGCGCGAGCTTTCTCGATCATACCGGAGGTCTAGAAACATCTACTCACAGGTTTGGCTTCTCGGTGAAGCTAGAAGTTACATCAACATTTACACATTCAACTACCAACATGCATGGGGATGGATCTTGCATAAATGCAAATCAACCAGACACATCCACGAACTGATACCGGTGGATACCAATGTGATGATGTGGCTATTGGTATTTATTTCCAACATGGTTAATATTTATTTTGAATTTAGAACTAATACCACGAGAGGTATATTCATATATTCATATTTATGGTCAAACACAGAGCTGTATAATGGCTAACTAAAAATGCGATCCCAATTTGGAATGCTTAGATCCCAAGCTTAGCAAGAATTTTAACCCGTTTTTATCCCAAAATTACAAGAAAACTGGGGCGTTTTGGTTGTCTTTTATGCTATGCTAAGCAAAACATCATATTTTATATAATGAGTAAGATGCAAGACATTAATGAAAACATGAATTTGTTTCGCAGCTAAAGAGCTGTAACTTCATTTCTTATTTGCATTGAAATACTGAAAAGTACTTCTTTTCTCAGCCGCTGGAATATGTATCGGCGGTATATAAGGCCTCAGGGTCATAGGTGCTCGTGAAGCTACAGCTGCTCTACGACACTTTGTCTCAAATCTCAGGTATTCATTCATTAAGCCTCGAAATCATCGTCACTCTATGCATGCAGACTGCAGTAATCGTATTCAGATCTGCTCCTTCCCTTCATCATCATATTTTTTACCCTCAGAGGATGTCAGAGCTGACCATAGAACTCACTAACCTATATTCTCTCCTATTCCTGGCTATTGTTCAAGTGATAGCCTAACTACTGGGCCATGATTGGCTATGTGTAATTGGCGAACCTCGAAAAGCATATGTTTGAACAAAAAATACTCTGATTTTCTGTGGTCGTGGATGCTTTGCAAATTGTAACTACCCAAAACTGGAGAGAGCTAGAACACAAAGAAATTACTGGTTTGTATGATGCCATACTCGTGTGCGCTGCTTGTGCTTTCCTGTATTTGATTGCATGGTTGAACATCACTGATATGGAGATAACGATATCAAAGTTTGGCGCTATCCGCTCTGAGCTTTCTTTAACGTGAAAACCCTAACACTCTCTTGAAGCCGTCTCATTCACTCAGTTTCGTTTTGCGTGCCTAATCTCCCTCAATATTGGTGCATAGACAAATTTAATCCTCATCCCGTTCAAAATTTCTTGTCGCAGTTTTCCAGATCTGTTTTCTTTGCGCTGAGAGGTGCTCTACTAAGTATGGAGAGATCTGATAACGGATGTCACATATAAAGTTTGTCAAACATAATAGAATGTAAAAAACAATAGTATGGGGGAGATCTTGTAACGGATGTCACATGTAATGTTTTTTAAAATAATAAAATGCAAAAAGTAATAGTATGGGAATCATGTAACGTTTTTTAAAATAATAAAATGTAAAAAGTAATAGTATGAGGGAGATCTTGTAATTCAAGCTCTGACCTTAAATTCGAAAAAAGTGTAGCCTCAAAAACTATTTACAAATGCAATCTCTTACATTCCCAAACTGGCTTATCAATTTTGTAAAAAATGAGAGATTGTGTGTGTGACACGCATCGAAAAACTGGACTTCACTCGGAGATTCACGAAAGCATTTTACGATTTTAATGGAAAAATCGATACTCCACTGCTACGTCCTAGGTTTTTTAGCTTGAAAAAAAAAACAATATGGGATTTTGATTTATAACGACATATTTTGTTTTTGAAAACATTCTTTTAAATGAAGTATCTCTCCTTCATTTTATGCGTTTAATATTGGTTTTGGTATGGTGTACTTTAATATTTATAACTTTAACCCTGTAGGGTGTAGGGTGTGTGCTTTTTGGATTTTTTTTATAATTTTTGTTTTAAATTTAATAAAAAATTAAAAAATAAATGGATTTGTGAATATTAGTTGTTAATATTGTATAATCTATTTATGTATTTAAAAATATAATTTTAACAATTAATAAAAATTGTACTTTAATAAAAAATTATATAAAGTATTAAAAATAATGATAATATTATAAATATTATTACGTTTAAATTTAAGGACAAGTTATTGTGCCATAAAAAAAAATAATAATAAGAGAAAATTAAAATATTGTAAAGAGGTGATTAAACCTAATTTAGAAAACTAAAAATATCTTTATATTTTAAATAGCAAAAAAATTGACCATCTACTTAAAAATACCGGGATTCCCCTAGTACAAAAAAAATAGCAAAAAGAATACCATCAATATTAAAATATAAAATAAGTTGGACAATTGGACCTAAGACATTTTCATAAAATATGAAAGAATTTAATCTTTTTGAAAATAGTTATCATAAAATAACTAGATGGCAAAGCCTTTATGGTTGGAATTGACCCCATTTTGGGGATTGAATCAGAATTTAAATTGTCTCTATAGCTCCGAAATATTTTCACAGATTATGGTCTAATTACTCTAAATATGTTCAAAAGATCCAGTAAGCTCATTGCGGATCCCTCACACTGGATTACTTCGGCAAACCTCGGACTTGCAGGCAGTTGGGGAGATGAATGGAACCAGTATCTTCAGCATTTGAATCTTGCTGGCATTCGTCTCACTGAAGAAAAAAATCATCTTTTATGGTCAAATAATTCCACTTCACGTCAGGTTACTGTAAGCACTACTTATCAGGTGATTGTTGAGAGTCATTTTGATGGTATTAGGAGATGGTGGTATGGTGCTCTATGGAAATGGAAACTTCCACTAAAAATTAAATTATTTTTATTGCTAACATTTAATGATAAAATCTTGACCTGGAAGGTCCAAACATATGCATTCTATGCAAGAATAATTGTGAAATGGTGGATCATCTATTTATGCATTGTAGTTTCTCAAGAGGGATGTGGAAGAAAGTCGGTTTGGCTCTTAATATAGATAAGGAGTGGCCTAACATGGGCTTTGAAGTGGCTTACCATGTTTGGATTCAGAAGCACCATAATTTTAAAAATATTCCAGGATTATTGGCTTGGTCTATTTGGAATACTCATAATCATGCCATCTTTCAGAATTCTAACCCATCTAATAAACATGATTTATATAGTTTCTGGAAGATCTGTATCATTTGTTCAAAAATGGCCAACTCATTAGTTGGAATCCTAAAAGAGATATTAAACTGAGTTTGGACTCTTCCGGTTCTACGTATGGTTTTTTTTATGGGGCATTGGGAGAAATCAATTGTGGAACAGGATTTCTCATCAATTGTGTAGATGATCTCTCTTATAAATTTTGTCTTACTTCTGGACAGGGTTCTAATACAAAAGCTAAATTTCTTGGTCTATGGGGCATTTTAAAAGTGGTTATCTGTTGTGGTTTAGGCTCTATCATATTAATTTTTGGAGACTCCATAATTATTGTGAATTGGGAAAGAAGTTATTTAAGTTGAATATCATACAATACAAACACTGGTGTGACAGAATTTCAAAGATGATGTCTTGGTTTTATGATCTGTCCATTGAACACATTTATAGGGAGAACAATGATGCAATAGATGCACTATCTAAAGAAGCCCTCGATGGGGATGCCAGAGTTTTATATTGGGAATAATGGGTTGTAGATACTATTATGCATTCTGGTTCCATGTTTTTCTTTGCAGACGTGTTTTAGACTTCAGCGTTTTTTATGCTAAGATTTTGTTTTTTGGTTTGTAGAGTCAGATGACTTCATGGACTGATAGTTCATATCTAAGACAAGATATCAAGACTTTATATTTACAGTTATATTATGTACCTTTTTATTTCTAATAAAATAACAAAAGTACAACTTTTTTCCTTCTTGAAAAAGAAAATATATCCTACATTTCATCATTAAAACTATTTTTTTTAAAGAAAACTATCATTTTTATATTCAATACACTAATATAACACAAATATTCATAACCATAACCATTGTAACCATTGTAAAAAAATAAAAAATTAATAGAAAAACATAAACTAATTACAATAAAAATTGAAAACAATAATATTAATACTAACAATTTGAACGTTAAAATGGTATAACTCACTTATTAATATATAAATTGAACATATACCTTCCAAATTATCAAAGGTGATAATTACTTAGCTTTTATTTAACACCACTAAGTCAAAACAACAAATAGTGTTCACAAACTATTATTCAAAACCATAATATTTACAGTTTGAACTAGAATAATTACCCTTTTAACGATTTTAATCATAATTATAGTTATTGTTTAACACCATATGTCCAAAATAAGTTAAAAAATAATAATTTCAAGAACAAATAATACTATGAATAACCTATTATTCAAAAATTATTTACATGTTTAGATATCTTTAAGAAAACTTTAACCATAGTCACTTCTAGAAGCAAATTTTCAAAAGAGATCATTAGTGGAAGGAGTTCCTAGTCCAACAAATCCCTTGAGTTGAGGAGGAAATTTCATGCACTTGGGGTTAATTCTGAAGTTAAGGCATTAATTAGTTAGGAAGCTTAATTTTATTTTTATCCTAAGTTTTAAATGCACTAGGTTGAAGTAATTTCATTAATAGCTATTTATTTCAATAAAATTAAATGGATAAGTATGCACAAGAGCACATTATAGAATAATGGTTGACCAAGTGATGACTTGAAAAGGAAGGAAAGATAAAGTAATCAAAGCAAGGAAGGTAGGAAAACGAGAACAAAAGTAGGACACGGGAGACAAGTAGGACAAAGAATAAGGGGCAAAGGCAAAAAAGCACGATAAAGTAGAAAAGCAAGAAAAAACAGGACAAAAAGCAGAAAAGCAGGATAAGGAAGAAAAGCATGACAAAGTAGAAAAGCAGGATAATGTAGAAAAGCAGGAAAAAGATGGATAAAAAGGAAAAAGTAGGATAAAGAAAAAGAAAAAGAAAAATAAAAAGTGAAAGCAAATGCATAAAGCCAAATAAAAATCATAAAGCAAAGCAAAGAAGAAAGGAAGGAAAAAGGTAAATCGGAAAGCAAAGCAAAGTAGAAAGCAAGGAAAAAGCTAAAGCAAAAAGCAAAGCAACCTTATCCACCTCATGAGGGTGCCTTAGCCTATCTTACTTACTCAAAAATTAATATAAATCTATAAAAGAAGGATTACAACTCCATTTCACATCTTTTGATCATTTGTGATTAGAATTGAGTGTAATTTTTCCTCATTGACTTGGGAGATGTACCCCTAGTCCTAGCTCGGAGATGTACCCCTGATTCTACTGAAAGGATGACGCCATCTAGTATTCATCACTGATTTTATTGAAGATCTGATCCATCTATTTCATGTGAATATCAATCCTTCAGAATTCGATGAAGAGATCCAAACCGGTTTGATGTAGTTTTAATGAGTTTCACTCAGAGAGAGAGAGATCAATTGGAGAGCTTGCAAAAAGATATAGAATATAAATTCCCCTCCCATGAGAAGAAATCAAATCATTATCATCATACATGTCATATTTAGTGTCAACATATCCTCTTCTTACTCTTCTATAACACCCTTCTTCCATTCATTGTAATGACTCACAATTAATGACTCTTTGTGAAGATAAAGCCATGAGACTTATTTTTATTGCTTAATCTTCTCATTGAGTATTTGTTACATATTTTAATGTCATGTATGAGTTACATTAAACATAATAATAATATTTCGAGAGCCTTGGAGATTGTTTGAGTCGATAATTCTCAAGTCTATCTCTTTGTGCAATTTTAATTGACTAGTCCTCCAAGAATTATAATCAACTGAGTTCCATGAAACAATTTTCCTTTATGAAAGTTGTTGTAGGCCTTAAATGTCCTGTAGAATCTATCCCAAGTCAAAAATAATATATGCATGACCTTTGTATATTTTCATTCACACTTATCAAGACTAGCTCATTGTGCCTTTCTATTTGACTAATTTTTCAATATGTTCAATTAAACTTCCTCTAAATGCTCAATTTTGGTTTTATCAGTAATATGTTAATTTTAAGACATTGAAGAATACATTCCAATCCTCTTCCTGAGAATTTCTATCCCTCTTATTATGTTTGGGAGAGCCTGGAAAAAATCTACTTGAGTAGTACATCTTATCTCTTTTTCTCCCTTTGCCTCCAAACATTACCAGAACCTCCAAAAACCTCTATAAAACTTGTGCTGCAATATATTAGGGGTTATGAACCTCTATGAAAATTGTCCTCCAATATGTTAGGGGTTATGACCTATTATCCACGTCTGGTTGATTTCAAGTGTAAGTGAAAGAGTTTAGTGGGAATATGTTGGTGTGCCCAAGCAACCTTGGAGTAGACTTCATCCTAGCTGATGTTTGAAACATAAATGGCCCCAATACATTGTGATTAGAAATCAAAAGCTGGCCTCGATTCTGATGTGTATGCTACTGCACATTCCCTAGTACATTTGGAAGATCCAAAAGTGTCCATCAGTCAAGCTTTCGGTGGGTGAATCATTGACCAATAATAGTTTCATCTTAACTAGTTCTGAAGACTAGTTTATGTTATGCAATTTTCTGATTTCGAAGTTTGAGATTGAGATAATATCATTTGATATCAGGTCATGGATATTATAGTGATATCATAGCTCTTTCCTCTACTCATGTGGAAAGAAGACTCTCAATTCGATGAATTTGCAACCATGTCCATGTTAAGTGAAGAAGATTCTTACTGTGATGATGATTTTTATGAGCAGTATGATGATGAGAAATATGAAGAGCACTGCAGATAGTATGTTGAAAAAAATTTCCAAGATGTACCTCCTACAAGTATCTCCCATCATATCATATTTGGAAAGAGAAATTATGATTATTCTTATATCCATATGTATGGAAAAGTTGCATGTTCCACAGTCAAAGATTAACCTACTTGTGAAAAGAGCAGAAAAATCTGTAATGCTTCATTGGATGCATGTGCTTCATACTTGATGATAATTTTTGGATCCACTTGAAAAAGAGTCTGCAAAGGTCATGATCCTAAGCAAACTAAAAATCAAGATACATCAATTCACTTGAAGGAGAAAAAACAAAGTACAAATCAACGATCTAAAGAATATGAGGGTACAATACTTACTGAGGAGGGTTCTAAGCATGAAGAAGCCACCACTAATTCAACCAAGGATCATCTAGTTCTTGAAAAGAAATTCTCTGATGAATAGGGCTAAGAAGAGGCATCTACTGTTGGTTGTTTAGGTTCTGAAGAAGCATCTTTTGATGGATTCCGTGAAAAGGTAACTCTTGATGGGTGCCTAATTTTTTAGGAGACATCTACTGATGGAGTTCCATGTCTCTATGTTGGTGACATAGAGATACCACTTGAGAAGGATATTTCAAGTACAAAACCCACAGAATTTGAAGAAGATGAAATCCTTGCAGTCAAGGAAGAGATCCAAGAATCAATCTCAGTTTCATCACAAGAGCTTCACGAGGTTCATCCACTAATTGATGAGGAGGAGGTTCACTCTTAACCTTCTCCTTTTGAAAAGAAACTCAAGATGAGTGAAAGGAAGATCAAGGAGTTCTTACACACTCTCCATGACACACATGTTTCAGTGCCACAGTGTTGTAGGAGAGCTGCTTCATTGGAAGATTCGTCTTTCCTTGAATCCATGGAGAAGATCCAGAAAGCAATGACTACTATCCAATTTTATTTTTCACATATGATTTCGGACATAGATTATTTGTATGAGCTTGCTCACATGTTTCAGGGAGCATCCTTGAAGGATGATTAACAGATTTGCAAGATCAATGATAATTTAATGGCCACCCAGGATTATTTGATAAGCACTCAAAGTTACCTCCAAGAATCCATGATGGAGATAGAGAAACTTCACCAAAGGTTGCAAATATCACTTATTCTAGTCATCCAGACCCTTATGGTTGGTTGTACTCATAATTTCATGGGGGAACCTCATGAGATGGTGTTTCGCGAGGTGAAGGATGACATGCATGTGCTTGAGAAGTTTTGGGATGAAAATGGTGAGTTCCAAGCACATAATATCTAGTAGAGCGAAACTGAGCTTTTTCATGGAGTGAGTCATTCCTCCATTAAAGATTCAAAATATTTCATGTGTGATGGACCATCCTTTGATGGAGTTGATGTATCCATTCGCTTGATGTAGGAGGGTTACAGTAAGGATATTTCCATCCATGATCCTACCCCTATGGATCCTTCACATGATGAAACTTTCACACGTCCTGATCAATCGGGTGAGTTGGTTCATTCTCCTACATCCTACACTTCCACATATTGCAGCATTATCCTAATGAGGTATTGGTGAAAGGTTTGTTTTTGATGGTGCCACATGAGGAGTATGAAACTCCTATCTATACTTTTGGTGATGACATGACTATAGCACCTTCTTCTTTATATTTACAGTAGCATACCTTGTTACCTTATGATGATACACATATTCATCGATGCACATATGGTACTCCTTTGATACCATTGAATGCTCATTGTTCTATTTGTTCCTTACTTGATGGGTGAGTTCCTTCATCCATTGTTTGGGTGAAAGGCCACATGGAAAAATTACTCGATACCTTCCACACCTCCTTGGGGCAGCATCCATTTATCTGATTTGATGACTCTCACATTCATGGATGTATTGATGAGACTTATTTGAGCCACTTCAAGTCTTGGTGTTTTCTTTTGGTCCTTACTTGATTCAAATTTTGGTGGAGGTTCTTCATTCACTTCTTGGATGAAAGAACACATGGCTGATTAGTTTGAAGCTTATTACATTCTTTGGAGCAGCATTATAGGAAATGGGATCCTCACCTATGTCATTGGAGTAGATTTGATTGGTCACTTGATGCTTTTGTGTACTTGCAAAGCAGGACAAAGAAGAAAAGTGGGACAAAGGAAAAACAACAGGATAAAGTTGAAAAGAAAGAAAAAACAAGACAAAGGAGAAAAGCAGGATAAGGCAGAAAAGTAGGAAAAAGAAGGACAAATCATAAAATCAGGATAAGGTAGAAAAGTAGGAAAAAGAAGGATAGAAAATAATAAAAAAGAATAAAGAAAAATAAAAATCAGAAAGCAAAAGAAAAAGTAGAAAGCAAATCAAACCAGAAAGCAAGGAAAAATCTAAATAAGAAAACAAAGCAAAGAAGAAAGCAAGAAAAAATCTAAAGTAGAAAGCAAAGCAACCTTATCCACTCCATGAGGGCACCTTAACCTATCTTACTTTCCCAAAAAGTTATATAAATATATAAAAGAAGGATTAAAACTCCATTTCACATCTTTTGATCATTTGTGATTTGAATTGGGTGCAATTTTGCCTCCTTGACTTGGGAGATGTGCCCCTAGTACTAGCTGTGAGATGTGCCCCTACTTCTACTTAAAGGATAATGAAATGCAGTCTTCATCATGGAGTCTATTACAAATCTGATCCATCTATTTCATGTGAATATCAATCCTTCAGAAGTTGATGCAGAGATCCAAGTCGGTTTGATGTAGTTTTAATGAGTTTCACTCAGAGAGAGAGAGAGATCAATTGGAAAGCTTGCAAGAAGATACAGAATATCAATGCGTTTCCATGAGTAGAAATCAAATCATTATCATCATACCGATCATATTTAGTGTCAACATATCCTCTTCTTATTCTTCTATAACACCCTTGTTCCATTCGTTGTAATGACTCACAATTAATGACTCTTTGTGAAGATAAAGCCGTGAGACTTATTTTTATTGCTTAATCAGATTAGTGAGTATTTGTTACTGATTTAATGCCATGTATGAGTTACATTAAACATAATAAGAATATTTCGAGAGCCTTTCAGGTTGTTT
This sequence comes from Larix kaempferi, assembly GCA_027924585.1. Taxonomy (NCBI): domain Eukaryota; kingdom Viridiplantae; phylum Streptophyta; class Pinopsida; order Pinales; family Pinaceae; genus Larix; species Larix kaempferi. The sequence goes on along the minus strand of BSBM01001155.1, from coordinate 932,962 downwards.
GAGTCCATAATTCTCAAGACTAGCTCTTTGTGCAATTTTAATTGACTAGTCCTCGAGGAATTGTAATAAAATGAGTTCCATGAAACAAGTTTCCTTTATGAAAGTTGTTGTAGGTTTTAAATGTCCTGTAGAATCTATCCCAAGTAAAAAATAATATATGCATAACCTTCTTTGGCTATTTTCATTCAGACTTATCAAGACTAGCTCATTGTTCCTTTCTATTTGACTAGTTTTTCAATATGTTCAATTAAACTTCTCGGGAATGATCAATTTCGGTTGTATCGGTAATATGTTATTATTAAGAAATTAAATAATACATTGCAATCCTATTCCAGATATTTTATATCCCTCTTATCCTATTTGGAAGAGCGTGGAAACAATCTAGTTGAGCAGTCCATCCTAGCTATTTTTCTCCCTTTGCCTCCAAACACTACCAGAACCTCCCAAAACCTCTATAGAACTTGTCTTGCAATATATTAGGGGTTATGACCTATTATCCACCTCTGTTTGATTTCAAGTGTAAGTGAAAGAGTTTAGTAGGAATATGCTGGTGTGCCCAAGCAGCCTTGGAGTAGACTTCATCCTAGCTAATGTTTGAAACATAAATGGCCCCAATACATTGTGCTTAGAAATACGAAGATGGCCTCGATTCTGATTTTTATTTTGCTTCACTTTCCCAGTACATTAGGCAGATCCAAAAGTGTACATTAGTCAAGTTTTGGGTGGGTGAATCACTGACCAACACTAGTTTCATCTTAACTAGTTTTGAAGACTAGTTTATGTTATGCAATTTTGTGATTTCGAAGTTTGAGATTGTGATAATATCATTCGATATCAGGTCATGGATATTATAGTGGTATCATATCTCTTTACTCTACTCATGTGGAAAGAAGACTCTCAATTCGATGAATTTGGATCCATGTCCATGTTCAGTGAAGAAGATTCTTATTGTGATGATGATTTTTTTTAGCAATATGATGATGGATATGATGAGAAATATGAAGAGCACTGCAGATAGTATGTGGAATAAAATTTCCAAGATGTACCTTCTACAAGTATCTCCCATCATATCATATTCAGAAGGAGAAATTATGATTATTCTTATATCCATATGTATGTAAAAGTTGCATGTTCCACAGTCAAAGATTAACCTACTTGTGAAAAGAGCAGAGAAATATATAGAGCTTCATTACATGTATGTTCTTCATACTTGATCATAATTTTTGGATCTACTTGAAAAAGATTCTGCAAAGATCTTGATCCTAAGGAAACTAAAAATAAAGATACATCAATTCACTTGAAGGAGAAAAAACAAAGTACAAATCAACCATCTGAAGAATATGAAGGTACAATACTTACTTAGGAGAGTTTTAAGCATGAACAAGCCACCACTGATTAAACCAAGGATCATCTAGTTCTTGATAAGAAAGTCTCTGATGAATGGGGCCAAGAAGAGGCATCTACTATTGGTTGCTTAGGTTCTGAAGAAGCATCTACTGATGGATGTCGTGAAAAGGTAACTCCTGATGGGTGCCTAATTTTTGAGGAGACATCTATTGATGGATTTCCATGTATCTATGTTGGTGACATGGAGATACCACTTGAGAAGGATATTTCAAGTACAAAACCCACTGAAGTTGAAGAAGATGAAATCCTTGTAGTCAAGGAAGAGATTCAAGAATCAATCTCACTTTCATCACAAGAGCTTCATGAGGTTCATCCACTAATTGATGATGAGGAGGTCCACTCTCAACCTTCTCCTTTTGAAAAGAAATTCAAGATAAGTCAAAGGAAGTTGAAGGAGTTCTTACAAATTCTCCATGACACACATGTTTCAGTGTCACAATCTTGTTGGAGAGATGCTTCATTGGAAGATTTGTCTTTCCTTGAATCCATGGATAAGATCCAGAAAGCAATGACTACTATCAAATTTAATTTTTCACATATGATTTCGAACAGATATTATTTCTATGATCTTGCTCACATGTTTCAGGGAGCATCCTTGAAGTATGATTAACATGTTTGCAAGCTCAATGATGATTTAATGGCCACCCAAGATTATTTTATAAGCACTCAAAGCTACCTCCAAGAATCCAAGATGGAGATAGAGAAAATTCACCAAAGGTTGCAAATATCACTTGTTCTAGTCATCCAATCCCCTATGCTTGGTTGTACTTATAATTTCATGGAGGAACATCATGAGATGGTGTTTCATGAGGTGAAGGATGACATGCATGTTCTTGAGAATTTTTGGGATGCAAATGGTGAGTTCCAAGCACATGGTATCTACCAGAGTGAAACTGATCTTCTTCATGTTGTGAGTCATTCCTCCATTAAGGATTTAAAAGAACTCATGTGTGATGGACCATCCTTTGATGGAGTTAATGTATTCTTTAGCTTGATGGATGAGGGTTGCAGTAAAGAGATTTTCGTCCATGATCCTACCCATATGGAGCCTTCACATGATGAAAATTTCACACTTCCTATTTAATTGGGTGAGTTGGTTCATTCTCCTACATCCTACACTTCCACATATTGCAGCATTCATCCTAATGAAGTATGGGTGAAATATTTCTTTTTGATGGTGCCACATGAGGTGTATGAAACTCCTATCTATCCTTTTGGTGATGACATGACTATAGCACCTTCTTCTTTACATTTGTAGTAGCATACCTTGTTACCTTATGATGATACACATATTCATGGATGCACTTATGGTACTCATTTGATACCCTTGAAGGCTCATTGTTCTATTTGTTCTCTACTTGATGTGCGAGTTCTTTCATCTATTGTTTGGGTGAAAGGCCACATGGAAAATTACTTGATGCCTTCCACACCTTCTTGGGGAAGCATCCATTTATGTCATTTGATGAATCTCACATTCATTGATGTATTGATGATACTTCTTTGAGCCACTTCAAGTCTTGGTGTTTTCTTTGGTCCTTACTTGATTGAAATTTTGGTGGATGTTCTTCATTCACTTCTTGGATGAAAGAACGCATGGATGATTATTTTGAAGCTTCTTACATTCTTTTGGAGCATCATTATAGGAAATAGGATCCTCACCTATGTCATTGGAGAATATTTGATTGGTCACTTGATGCTTTTGTGCACTTGCAAAGCCGGACAAAGAAGAAAAGTGGGACAAAGGAAGAAAAACAGGATAAACTAGACAAGAAAGGAAAAGCATGACGAAGGAGAAAAGTGGGATAATGTAGAAAAGTAGGAAAAAGCAGGACAAATCATAAAATTCAGATAAGGTAGAAAAATAGGAAAAAGAAGGATAGAAAAGAAAAAACAGAATAAATCAAAATAAAAATAAAAAAACAAAAGAAAAGCAAAAAGCAAGGAAAAAGCTAAAGTAGAATGCAAAACAACCTTATACACTCCATGAGGGATACTTAGCATATAATAGTTTCTAAAAAAGTCACTTCAATCTATAAAAGAAGGATTACAACTCCATTTCATATCTTTTGATCATTTGTGATTTGAATTGAGTGCAATTTTTCCTCATTGACTTGGGAGATGTGCCCCTAGTCCTAGTTGTGAGATGTGCCCCCACTTCTACTGAAAGGATGATGACATCCAATATTCATCACTGAGTCTATTACAAATCTGATCCATCTATTTCATGTGAATATCAATCCTTCAGAAGTTGATGCAGAGATCCAAGTCACTTTGATGTAGTTTTAATGAGTTTCACTGAGAGAGAGAGAAAGAGATCAATTGGAGAGATTGCAAGAAGATACATAATATCAATGTGCCTCCCATGAGTAGCCAGAATATCATTATTATCATACATACCATATTCAGTGTCAACATTTCCTCTTCTTACTCTTCCATAACGCTCTTCTTCCATTCATTATAATGAATCACAATTAATGACTCTTTGTGAAGATAGAGCCATGAGACTTCTGTTTATTGCTCAATAATATTATTGAGTATTTGTTACTGATTTTAATGTCACGTATGATTTACATTAAATATCATAATAGTATTTTCAGATCCTTGGAGGTTGTTTGAGTCCATAATTATCAAGACTAGCTCTTTGTGCAATTTCAATTGACTAGTCTTCCAAAAATGGTAATATACTGAGTTCCATGAAACCATTTTACTTTATAAAATTTTATATAGTTGTTCAATGACTTGTAGAATCCATCCCCATTCAAAAATCAAATATTTGTGACCTTGTTTTGCTGTTTGCATTTAGACTTATCAAGAATAGCTCATTGTGCCTTTCGATTTGACTAGTTTTTCATTATGTTCAATTAAACTTCCTTTGAATTCTCAATTTCAGTTTTATCAGTCATATGATATTATTAAGAAATTCATGAATACCTTATAGGATTATTCCTGAGAATTTGTATCCCTTTCATCCTGTTTGGGAGATCCTGGAAACAATCTAGTTGAGGAGTCCATCCTAGCTCTTTTTCTCCCTTTTCCTCCAAACAATGCCAGAACTTCCCAAAACCTCTATAAAAATTGTCCTGCAGTATATTAGGGGGTTATGGGCTATTATTGAGTAAGTGAAATATTTTAGTAGGCATATCCTGGTGTGCCCAGGCAGCCTTGGAGTAGACTTCAGCCTGACTAGTGTTCAATACATAAATGGACCCAATAGCTTGTTCTTAGAACTTAGAAGATGGCCTTGATTCTAATATTTATTATAATGCACACTCCCCATTACATTTGGAAGATCCAAAAGTTTCCATCAGTCAAGATTTGGGTGGGTGAATCACTCACCAAGACTAGTTTCATCTTAACTAGTCTCGGAGACTAGTTTTTGTTATGCAATTTTCTGATTTCAAAGTTTGAGATTGAGATAATATCACCTAACATAAAGTTAGGGATATTACATCAATTTAAATGATCCTTGGAATTTTTTGACAGGGCAGCATAGGGGAGTTTTGATCTTTGTAAATTGGAGGGATATTTTACTTGTCACGAGACCATTGGATTAGTTCTAAAGATGGATTATATAGTAGAACTAATAACTATGTCGAACTGAACGATCTCAAATTGTTATTGTGCTTAGTAGTGGAAAAGAGTGAATTGTATTCAAATTTTTGGAGACACAATGTTACTCATTAAATGGACAAGGGAGGAAATCGGGTGTCATAACATTTTTTTGATGGTGATTCGGAAGGAGGTAATGCGACTCAAGACCTAGTTGGAACATGTGACCCTCGTGCATGTTTACAGAGAAATAAATACTATTGCATATGCCACATCGAAAAATGTTGTGGAAATGAAACATGGAGTTTGGCACATGAAAAAGGAGAAGGTAGGTAAATATTAAGCTTTCTACCATGGTCCTTTTCGTCATTTTTTACTAGTTTCTACCATGTTCCTTTTATGTAGGAGGTAATGAGACTCAAGTCCTAGTTGGAATAGGTCACCCTCATGCATGTTTACAAGGAAACAAATACTATTGCAGATGCAGTCTTGAAAAATGGTGTGGAAATGCACATGGAGTTTGGAAAATGAAAAAGGAGAAGGTAGGTATATCTAAATGTGTCTACCATGGTCCTTTTTGTTATGTTTTACTAGTTTCTAGCATGTTCCTTTTCTACAAGAGGTAATGAGACTCAAGTCCCAGTTGGAACAGGTCACCCTCATGCATGTTTATAGATAAATAAATAATATTGCAATTGCAATCTCAAAAAATGGTGTGGAAATGAAACATGTATTTTGGCACATGACAAAGGAGATGGTAGGTAAATCTAAAGGTTTCTACCAATGTATTTTTCCTCATTTTTTACTAGTTTCTACCATGGTCCTTTTCATCATTTTTTACTAGACTTTTTAGGGATCAACTTCAACGGGTAAGGAAGCAGTACAAGACACATCTTTAACAATTATTGGTATTTTTGATGATTTTGTTTGGAAATACTCTTATGAAGTATTTGACGAGATCGTGTCTATATATGAAGCTAGTATGACACTATAGGAGTTCATAATTTGAGATGTGGATTTGAATTGTAAAAGTTTAATTTTGACTGGCAATGGGTAGGTTTTTCTCCCATCCTCCATTGATTTTTTACCAATTTCATCAGCATCGACAATTAAGGAAGTAGTAGGGGATATATATTTAACTTCTAGTAGTTTTTTTATGATTTGGTTAGGAGACTAATCTAGCAAAGTATCGAAGATATTGTGTCTTGATTTGGAGCCTGATATGATCGTGTCAAATTTTAGAATTGATGACTAGTACTGGACAATTTATTACTATTTTTTTGTGTGTTTTTGTTGAAGTAGTTGTTGCAGCTTATAATTACTTCTAACCCCAGTACTAGTGTGTAGCATTTTTGTCTCAGACCCTCGACAATGTAGTTGATGACAGATGTTTTCATAGCATGTTGAATGATTTTTTTTTTGGTTTATGGTACATGGAAGCCATGATTGTTTTTGTATATGTGCAGGATGATAGTAGAGATCCGAGACCAACCCAAAAGAAAGGTGATACTCATAAGAAGAAAAGAGAAACTCTATTGATCATAGATATAGAATTACATGAGAAGAATTCCATTTATATAAATTTAAGAGGCCCAATGACAACTAAGAAAAATTGGTCAGATGATGATGCCTACGCGACCTTACAACTGACAATAAGTTGTTGCATTGGAAAAAATCAGCACCAACACCCCCCCATAAGCGAAACACACATAGGAAACAAAAGAAAAAGACTATGGGTCCCAAAAACGAGACTTGATAAGGTACCCATGTATAAACTCTCATAAGAGGAGAAAAGGAGAAATCCTCATGGCAAAAATTCCCCCCCAAATTCTAAGAGAGAAAAACACACATGCTGAAAAAAAGGCATTGGAGCTAAAACTGATGAAGATCAAACATAATGATGTAGTGAATGCAAAGAGCAAGAGACCCACTGATACTCTAAAGTATCAAGCCAAGTATCCTCAAAGAACATGGTTGAACTTTGAAGAACTGGATAAGTTGCAGAGGCACAAAAATGGAAAACAATGACAACCAACACATGAATGCTCCAAATAAATTGGTGTTGGTTAGGAACTATAAAATGCTTTGAACAAAAGCAGACACTATCAACCATTAAACAAGCAATGATGCTCGTGGTAAAATATCCAAACAGGAAAAATTCCCAAAAATCTAGAGATGGAAAGGAAACCTCGCATTGTTAATGCCATCAAATATACATGTAGAAATCCAAGCAACAAATTTCAAACTTCCAAGGCTTAATGCATGTTCCAAACTACTAAGGGAACGATAGATGAACACAAACCTATCAAAATAAACTTTTCCTCAAGAATGAATTATGACAAGTGAGAAAACAATTATGTTGAGTGTCCCTAGGATGCCAATCCATATCACTAGGCTACATGGTTGGCTAGCCACTGTAACTGTTGGAAATATTATTAACACTGAGAGGGGGATGAATCAGTATTAAGTGCAGTTTAAATAATTTTCACTATGTGTCCCAGATATTGAATTCTATCTTTAAAGAAATCGCATTTTCTAAAATTAGCAAACAGTTGTTGTTATCTTAACACTTGTAGAACTATTCTTAGGTGTTCTTCATGTTCCTATTCATTCTTCAAGTAAATCAGTATATAGTCAATGAAGACGTCTACAAATTTATCTAAATAGTTACTCAGAATACTATTCATTGAGCACATAAAAGCTGTAGGTGCATTTGTTAATCCAAAGGGCATTATGAAAAAATCGTAATGACCATAACGAGTTCTAAAAGCACTTTTAAAGATGTCTTCATATTTGATCTATACCTGGTGGTAGCTGGACCTTAGATCTATTTTAGAAAATAATGTTGCCCCTTGGAACTGATCGAATAGATCGTCTATCCAAGGTAAAGGATATCGATTTTTAATAATCATTTTATTTAGTTGTCGATAGTCTATGCATAATCTTAAAGTTATGTCTTTCTTCTTTACGAATAAGTTTAGTGCTCCCCAATGGGAAACACTAGGTCGAATGTACTTCTTATCAATTAGTTCTTGTAATTGTGATTTAAGTTCTATAAGTTCTATTATATTCATTCGATAAGGATCTTTTGATGCAGGTACCGCTCCCGGTTTTAGATCGATTGTAAAGTCGATGTCTCTTTTTAGAGGTAGTCCACGGTCTTCTTCTGGAAAGATGTCTTTAAACTCTTTTAAGATAGGTATATCCTCTATTTTAAGTTTGCTATCATTATCTTTGTCATCCATTACATAGACTGCAAATAATTTACATCCTTTACATACTAATATTTTCAGTTGTAAGGAAGATATTTGTATCATCATAACCTTTCTAGGAATTCCTTTTACTTTAATTGTATTTCCAGTATTATCCATGCATGTAAAAGTTTTGTCATAAGAATTCAACATGACTCTGTGTTTTTCTAACCAATCCATTCCTATCAGCATATAATAGGAACCTAATGGTAAAATATTCATATCAACATGCGTATTAAATTCATTCATAAATATTTCGTAGTTTTTCACATAACTAGTGACCTTACATTTAGTACCTGTGGTTCACTGTACTAGCCAAGATTTTTCAAATTTTTCTGGTACTAGTCTACATAATTCAACAATCCTATGTGATACATAACTCAAACTTGCACCTGGATCAATTATTATGGAAATGGGTTGACTTTTTATCATACCTTCGATTTTGACCATTGAAGTTTGATGGTATGCTTGTCGATTCTCCAATGCAACACTAATTCAAGGCATGCTTCTTTCCATATCTCAAACTATAGTAGCTTCTTGAATGGAGTGAGCATTATTAAGGATTTTCTTTCTTATAGGGCACTCTTTAAAATAATGTGGCTCGCCACATTCCCAACATTTTAAGCATTCCCTCTGTGCAGTGTTTTTTATTAAAAGTAGTAGAAGGTTCTCTTTCTTTTGCTGCAGGGTGTTGTGGTTTTAAACCTTTATAATTACCACCTTGATACCCTCTATAATTGTTCCCAGTGTTTTTGTGAAATTTATTATTATTCTTTCTTGGATCAAAGTTATCCCATCTTTTAGTGTTCCAATTAGGTACATTTTCTCTTTTCTTCTTATTATGATCATAACAGACATGCACTTTTCTCATTGCTTCTTCCAGGGTCTTTGGATTGTCATACTCAATTTTTTCCTTAAACGTAATAGGTAAGCAGCTGAGAAAGCGTTGTATTTTTGGTTTTTCATCTATTATATATGGTACATACCGAAGCAAACTTAGGAATTTACTACATATTTCTTTCATGGTCATAGCTCCTAGCCTAACCTTAACTCGTATAATTCCTTAGCTTTTTCTTCATAGTACTGTTCTGAAAGATACTTTCATTTGAATTGCTTCTTAAATGTTTTTCAGGTTACATACAATTCTTTTATACCTTTTACCTTTTTTATATCTTGCCACCAAATATTTGCTTTTCTAGTTAAGTTATAAATGGCCATTTTTGCCTTCAGTTCATCGAAATAGTTATAAATCTGGAAGTATTTCTTCATTCCCGACAACCAGGCTTCCGCCTCTTCTCCTTTTTCGATCTCACCATTAAACATAGGAGGTTTAATTTTCTTAACTTCTCTTGAAATCTCTTCATAGGGTTTGTATTTCCTTTTATTTTTATTACTGTCACTACTTTCACTAGAATCCCGTGGTTTTTCTCTATGGTGTTTAGCCGATTCTTGAATGGAAGTTTTAGCCCCATGACCGGAAAATTCCATCTTTCTTCCCTTACGTTTGTAAGGTGTATCTTTTGGCTTATCGTGTTCAGATTCTTTTTGTTTATCATTTTCATTACTGTGTATTTTAGCCAGGAAAATGTTATTTATTTCTTCTTGTTCTTTAAGAATTCGTTCGCTATCTTCCCTAACTCTTTTTAATTCTGATCTTAGTTCTTTGACAGTTCGTTGTAATTTTGATGGGTTACTATCTCAACTCTCATTATGTTTTACCCAAATTTCACCCTCTTCATTGTTCACGGCAATTATGGGGGGGGGGAATCTTCTTCCACATACATTCCTACATCTGCCATAGTTTCCTGCAAAAAAATAAAGTTATCCTCCTCTTCCTGTTTCGTAAGAGAATCAATCCCAAAGATGAAATAAAGTTACTTTTTTGGTTTAACATCTTTAGTGTTGGGTCGGTTCAGGCCAAGTGTTGTAACCATGCTTTGATACCATTATGTCATGAACCTCAAAATCCATAAAAGAAAATAAAAATTTAATATACAAACAATTATATAAAAATATCATTATGTTTTTCGCATGTAATAGTTACTATAGCATACATTGATGTTACTTTTCCAAGTCTCTTACACAATTCTAAAACTGCTATGTGACAGGTTGTACAACCGTGGATGTTTATCGTCATGCTACCACCATACCTATAGGTGATGTTTTTTTCTAATTATCTTGTTCTTATTATTAGATTACAAAGGTTCTGCTTCGCCTTAAGGCTAAGTATTGGTCTTTATCTCTGTTTTATCCTTTAATGCATGGTTCTAAGGTTGTATGAGAACATACATGGGGAGGCTAAGGGTATAGTCTCAACCCCATAGTTTTATGTAATAATGTTTGTAAAGGATTCAAGGCTTAACATTGATCCCTAAGTGCAAGGTTTAACATGTGACAAGGTTGAACAATTTGATTTAAAGGTTTAAACAATAGCTATGGAATTTACTCCATAGTCGAGCATTGTTTTACAAAACAATAGTTAATGAACTGGTTAACCTTTATTTGGCCATGCATTGAGATTTAATAGTTTTTATGCTATGGTTTATTGCGAATTAATGAGCCACCTTGGATGCGAGTTGACAACAAAGCCAAGCTTTTAAGGCTTACACGAGATTGAATCTCGGTCGTCCACTTGTGCAGTAAGATTGCAAGCATTTTAATAGGGTTTATTGTGTCGTTGATTTTGTCAGAATCCTTCATTGTGTTTTTATTTGGTTTGTAACAAAGAGAGCTGAGGCTTTTCTCTGTTAATGGCGATTTTAAGAGTTTATTTGGTGTAATTATTTTCCTGAGGTTAATGGCATTCTTCCTGGTTTCCTTTTGAGGTGTAAGAGAGGCCTTCACGGTGTCAATGGACACCAAGCCAAAGCTTGCTGGATGTCGCGACATGAACACAACCACCTTGTCGGACTCAACTGCCCTTTAAACAAGTAATAAAGAGATTGAATTATCAATACTTTTGTTAAGCCATATTTTCCATGTTTAAGTTTTATGGTCATTGAGACTAAAATCCTTGAATATTGATTGCAGACATATGGAGAGACAAGGGCATCCAGGAGGAGCCGACCCCTGGTGTTAGGATATCTCATCATTCAGTATGTACTTTGCATGCATCTGCATGCTTCCTAGTCATTAGTATGGTACCTCTAGCACCTAGTCCTTAGTCTCCTAGCACTCGGGAGCTACTTTCCACTCAGTTTAAGCCCTCCTAGCCTGTCATGTGCCTAGTTCTCACCTTCCACTGAAGAAGGGCACCTTTCTCCTACCAGTCCAGTTACACTTCAGTTATCACTCCGATTTACCTCCGATTGACCCATAACTGATGTTATCACTCTCATTGACCTTCGATGAGACATGACTGACAGTTCTGAGTGCATTTAACTCCTCATGCACCCTCCACTGAGCCTCCATCCCTACATTAGTGCCACTTACCATCAGTTACACTTATTACACTTAGTTAGACTTAGTTAGACTCAATTAGACTTAGTTTGACGCTCGTCTGACAGTTACTTGTGCATTGATGACCACCACTGATGATGATGAGGACTCCTAGTTGGAGCCAAGCTATGCCATGTAGTATATTTGAATGACCTTCTTGGCTAATTCGAATTGCTCACTCATTGTGACAGTATTGTATTGTATTTTCACCCTTATTGGGATGTAGAGCATTGATGCAAGCTTTTGCATAGTTTTACACCATATTTTCTGAGTTTCATCTATTGTGATTGATTTACTTGTTGATTAGATCTGTTGTGACTAATTTTACATTGTATCAGAGCCATTGCAGGGACAAGATCTCTTTTCTACAGGTGTTCTACAGGAAGATTTGAGTGAATTTGCTCAAAATTACAGAAGTTTTGGAATGAAGGATCTCACGTGCATTCGCTCATGTGCATGCAAAGCATAAAAATACACTCCAATCCACTCCAGAAGCTTGAGTTTTCCACATAATTCTTGGATTTTATACATTGGACCCATTCAACTTGTTTGATCTCCAATCCCAGGCGTGATGCAACTCTAAAAGGGTGGATTTTTCGACCTTACTGTTCTTGTTTTGATTGTGATTTGCAGGTTTATCATCTTCATCAATTGCATTCGCTCCATTGAGTTTGACAAGTTCTACTACATCAAGTGCACTCGCTATTTGTAATGGAATACTCTTCTTCCAAGCCCATTCTTACTCCCTTCAATTATTTTGAATGGAAAGATGATATGGGGATTATATTGCACTCAAAATGGTTCTATAGAGTCACCATTGGCCTCGAATTGGAGCCAAGCACATTGTTATAAAGAACCAAACACTACAACAAGCTTGATGAAGCTTATGGTCTTCTTTGCCTCTCTATTTCCAAAGATCTTCATTTCCATGTCAGCAGATTGGAGACTTCAAAAGCATAATGGTAGCATCTTGACAGTCTCTTTGGCCAGCAGGACGAGCTTAGGGATTTTCAATTAGAAAATGAATTGATTGCCCTTAATCCTGAGAACTTTGAGACCATCAATGAGTTTTTCACAAGATTCAATCACTTGGCATAATAGTTGAAGAACAGTGGTGTTGTGAAAGAGGATAAGCAATTGATCCTCTCCATTCTCACAAAGCTTGGGAAAGATTACTCGGTATTTGTCTCTACTTTCAATTCCGGTCGGCTAACTACCCTGAATTGGAAGATGCCTACCTTGAATGCCTTCATTGAGTCCGTCACAAAAGAGCATGACAAGTTGATTCAAATGGGGTCCATAAACTCCAAAGATTCATCCCTCTTTTCTCAAGGATCCAAGAATTCGAATGGTAAAGGAAAGCAAAGGAAAGAGAAGCCCAAATTCGAGCCTACCAAGCAAAGAGATAAAGGCAAGCAACCGAAAGCACCATCCGGTTCAAGGAACAAACAAAAGGGTAAAGAGGGCAAGGGAAAATCTAAATGTTCATATTGCAACCATGGCTTTCATCCTGAAAGTTCATGCATAAAGAAAACAATATATCAAATGGACCTCCTTTTGGAAAAGAACAACATATGTCTTCCCGATGGTGCACGAAAGAAGGATAGAAATGATGATCATGAAAGAGGTCAAGCACTCATGGAAACTGTTTCGAAACCCACCACTCTATTGATAGATTCCGGTGCCTCGAATCATATGGCTGCAGACATTGACTCCTTATCTTCATTTGATCCAAGCATCTCCATCCCCATCCATTTTGGAGATGACTCAAAAATTTCTTCGAAGGGTAAAGGTACCATCCATGTAGAGCATCGGAGCTTCCAGAATGTTCTCTATGTGCCTTCCTTGGATTCAAATCTACTTTCTGTGTATCAAATGACACACACTGGTGAAATGAAGCAAGTGACATTCAGCCCAAACAAATTTGAAATTTTTGATATTAAAAGTGAAAGACATATTGCAGTCGGAAAGGTAAATCATACTGCAAAATACTATGAGTTTTCGCACTTTGTGCCGCTCGAAAAGCCCACTACTCTCCTCAATCATGGAAACGAGGTTAGTAGGATTTGGCATGAAAGGTTTGGACACCTTAACTACAAGTATTTGCTTCTGTTACAAAATAATTCCATGGTTGAAGTTCTTCTGCAACTCCGTTCCTTGAAGGGAATTTGCCCCGGTTGTATTGTTGGGAAGCACCATGAGCACAAGTTCGACCGCAGCAAAGCTATCAGAGCTTCTACAAATTTGGGTCTCATACATTCTAATAGCAGTGGTCCGCTGCCCAACATGTTCATGAATGGGTCGAGGTACATCCTGACATTCATTGATGACTTCTCCCACTTTACTTGGGTATTTTTTCTCAAAAACAAGTCAGAAGTGCTTGGAAAATTCAAGGATTTTAAGTCTTTTGTTGAGACCGCTACTGAGAGCAAGATCAAAGCTCTTAGATCTGATAATGGAGGAGAATATATGAAGACTTATTTTCTACAACTTTGTTCCAAAAGCAGAATTCAGATCCAACATACAGTTCCCTACACACCTCAGCAGAACGGTGTAGCGGAAAGGAAGAATCGATCACTGAAAGAGATGGCTACCTGCATGCTTGAGTCAAAAGGTTTGGCTGCAAATATTTGGGCTGAATCCATTAATGTTTCTTCATATATTCAGAACCGAGTTCCACATTCATCCGTGAAACGAGAAACACCTTTCGAAATATTCTTTGGTCACAAACCGGATGTGTCCAATTTGAGGGTTTTTGGCTCCACTGCATGGGCTAGAATTCCTTCTGAAAAGAGAAAATGTTTGGATCCACAAAGTACTGAATGCATCCTAATAGGATATGGAGAACAATCAAAGGCATACAAAATCATGAATATCAGATCCAAAAAGATATTCATAGAGCGAAGTGTGAAGTTTGAAGTACCGCTGCCAGATCTGAAACTAGTCGAGGAAAACACTACCGATCCGCAGTCTCCACAAGAAGAAGATTCAAGTGAATATCAAGAAATAATTGGATCTGATATCACTAATATTATATCATACTTTGAATGCCATGACATATCAGGTTCCAAATCCTACCATAATGATCCTCCTCAGTTACCAAAGTGGGTTGAAAACACTCTACAATCTGCTGCTCCAAACATTGGAAATCCTGCTGATCCAAGGAGAACACGAGCAGACTTTCAAAGAGTGGGTATGGCTCTTTCTTTTTCTGATACATTATTATCTAAGAAATTTTATTTGATTATTGTTTCAGATCCCAAATCATACTATCATGCCCACCGAGATCCACGATGGCAAACCACCATGGATGAAGAGTACATTTCTCTTCAAAAGAACATACATGGGAGCTAGTTTCTCTTCCACCTGGAAGAAAATTAGTTCAATGCAAGTGGATATACTGCATGAAGGTTTCTACTAATGGTTCTATCAGCAAATACAAACCTAGGCTGGTGGAAAAAGGTTTCTCCCAAGTCCAAGGAGTGGACTACACTAAGACCTTTGCACCGGTTGCAAAGATGGATTCCATCCACCTAGTTTTGGCCATTTCCGCATCCAAGCATTGGGAATTGCACCACATGGATGTGAAGAGTGCTTTTCTACATGGAGACCTTGATGAAGAGGTATATATGAAACAAACAGAAGGATACATATCAAATCCACCACTAGTTTGTAGGTTGAAGAAATCTTTGTATGGATTGAAACAGATCCCAAGAGCTTGGTACGCAAAGATGGACTCCTTCCTTCTTTCTCAGAATTTCAAAAGATGCAAATCTGATCCGAATGTGTACCTAAAGGAAGCTAAAGGTAATTTGTTGATTTTTGTTTTATATGTTGATGATCTTCTCATTACTGGTAGCACTCTACTTACAATTAACAAGCTAAAAACTGCCTTAAATCTAGCTTTTGACATGAGCGCTTTGGGGTTGCTTAAGCAATTTTGGGGCTTAAAGATAGCTCAAAATTGTGATGGGATTACATTATCTCAACAAATGTATGCTAAACGCCTGCTATTAAAGTTTAATATGGTAGAATGTAAGGCTGCTCCGTTTCCATTCCTCTCAGGAATCAGTCTTGAAGAGGGAAACTCCACACCGCTTGCAAATTGCACTATGTATTGACAGTTGATTGGTTCACTACTCTACTTGACACACCCAAGGCCTGATATATCTTATGCCATGAGTGCTATATCAAGGTATATGCATCAGCCCCATGAGCTTCATTTCCAGGTAGCCAAGCAGATCTTGCAGGTATGTGCAAGGTACGAAACATTTTGGCATACATTATGTTGTAGATTCTGAGCTAGATTTCATTGGTTTTACTGATTCAGATTGGGCAGGTGATAGCATAGATCGGAAGTCCACTTCCGGATATGTTTTTATGATTGTACATGGGCCTATTTTCTAGTCAAGCAAAAAGCAGGCAACCATTGCACTTTCTTCAGCAGAGGCAGAGTATCGAGGGGCAGTCAATGCCTCCATTCAGGCAGTTTGGTTGCAGGGTATTCTTTCCAAGTTTGATTTTGGTAGCACTAATTCGACTATCCTATTTTGTGACAATGAAAGTGCTATTAAGATATCCACTGATCCAGTTCAACGGCAGAGGACCAAGCACATAGAGATTCATATGCACTACATTCGAGAGTTGGTGCATGATCGCACCATCATTCTGCAATATTTCCCTACACATGAGCAAATTGCAGACATCTTCACCAAGAGATTCACTGAGAAGAAGTTCTCTTACCTCCGTTCACTGTTGGGGGTGAGTTCCATCATGGTGGAGACAGATTAGATCCATTTTTATGTTTAGCTTGAGGGGGGGCTTTCTTCCCACTAGGTTTTCCCTCTTTCCTCACTTAGCTTATTTTCAGCATTTTTTGGATTATTGTATTGGGGTGACCTTTGGTCTCAGTAACCAAGGCCCTACATTTTATTTTTTACATCATAATATAGCTTGAGGGGGGGTGTTAGGATATCTCATCATTCAGTATATACTTTGCATGCATCTGCATGCTGCCTAGTCATCAGTATGGTACCTCCAGCACCCAGTCCTCAATCTCCCAGCACTTGGGAGCTACTTTCCACTCAGTTTAATCCATCCTAGCTTGTCATGCACCCAATTCTCACCTTCCACTGAAGAAGGGCACCTTTCTCACCTACCAGTCCAGTTACACTTTAGTTATCACTCTGATTTACCTCCGATTGACCCATAACTGATGTTATCACTCCGATTGACCTCTGATGAGACAATTTTGACAGTTCTGAGTGCAGTTAGCCCCTCATACACCCTACACTGAGCCTCCATACCTACATTAGTGCCACTTACCATCAGTTACACTTATTACACTCAGTTAGACTCAGTTTGACTCAGTTTGACACCCGTCTGACAGTTACTTGTGCATTGATGACCACCACTGATGATGATGAGGACTCCTAGTTGGATCCAAGCTATGCCATGTAGTATATTCTAATGACCTTTTGGCTAATTCAAATTTCTCACTCATTGTGATAGTATTGTATTGTGTTTTCACCCTTATTGGGATATAGAGCACTGATGCAATCTTTTGCACAGTTTTACACCATATTTTCTGATTTTCATCTATTGTGATTGATTTACTTGTTCATTAGATCTGCTGTGACTAATTTACACCTGGCCCTATCATCAATAACGTGAGGTAAAATGGGGTGGCAGGTGCGGGTGGGATACTTTTTGATCCCGGAGGAAATAAAATTGCAGCCTTCTCGTGGGGACTAGGTAGCAAAACTAATAATGAGGCAGAATGGTTAGCTCTCATTTTCTCTTTAGATATGGCCTCCAATTACAGCATAGACAATCTCAGAATCTATGGAGACTCCAAGCATGTCATTCAAATCATGCGAAGAGGGTATGCCTTGCCAGGCTCAAAAGCCGACAGATACATGCAAAGAATTAAAACCAACGCTATCCTCTCAAAGGCATCCTTTTTCCATATTCGTCGAGAGAACAATAGGATTGCTGATATAGCGGCTAACCAAGGAATTTTGCTTGAAATCGGGCGCGTCAAGGATCTCAATGGAGTTTTGGGGTATCATTTCATCCCTTAAGTTTTAATGCCTAGGATCATCAATTACATGGTTGGTTTTATGGTTAGGTCCATGGTCATGAGGGACCACCCTTTCCTTTGCATAAAATTTGGTTATATTTCTCCTCCCCCCTCCGAATCTTCAGTCACACGTCTCCCCAATCGCCCCTCCATCTGTCACTTCGCCTTCTCCCTCGTTGTCAGCTCCCACGGGCCTCTATTAACTCTCCCACCCGCCCTCTCTATTCCTTCCTCTGCGATGGCTCGCCCTCCCCACTTGCCTAACGCTCTGAGTCGCCTCTCCCTCGGTGAGCTTGACACCCCTCCCCCCCGTCTCTTGCTGGTTCAGGCATGTAATTTGGAAGTTATGCAGTTTGTGATGGCGGCCATAGCCGCTCTGAGCAGAACGTTGGTGGACATTAATTTCGCAGTTCGTAATACCTATGATGCGGTTTGCTCCAGTGTTAACCAAAATGCAGAGATGGCATCGGATATTACTCATGTATGCTCACATCTCTCCTGTCAGGACTCCAGGATAGACGACCTGGAAAGGAATTTATTCAAATTAATGGGGAAAGTTGACAAGTTGCAGGAAGATATGGCCGTTTTTACAGGAGCAACTCAGGGGAGTTGGGTGCATGAAACCCCTATGGTCAACCAGGAAATCAATCAGGTTATGGTGGATGCTTCTTCTGCTCGGCCAAAGAAATATGGCTAGGATACAGTACAGCCCAGGTTTCAAAAATTTTGTTCATTTTGGTCAATTAATTTTTGTATAATCCTTTGCAGACAGTTTGTCAAGGTTTATTCCAGCTCTGTGTTGGATAGTTTCAGGAAAACAAAGCTCATAGCTTGCAATGTAATGCAGATAGAATATATAGTGTTAGTATGCCCAGACATTTTCTGCACTGTTAAAACTCCTTTTGAAAGTTTGTAATGAATAGCTGTGCACAGCTTTTATAAATATAATCATTTACTCTGTTACTGTTAAAAAAAAAATAACGTGAGGTAAAAGTTCAAAACTCGACTTCCTTTATACAATGATCACTTCTTTGTACATTATTAAAGTTTTGACTGTGGGAAATGGTTGCAGGTTTGAGCGAGTGCCCACGAGGATGGTGATAGGGTCACCTTCTCCAAGGCCTGCATTTTAGAACACCATGGCAAGCAATGAACTTTGATATGTCAAAGATTCTAGTTTTAAAATGATAAAAAACTTGGGTTACTGACTGTGTTAAAATGTTTGATGCAGTTAAATCCTTGGCTGAGTTTGGAAGTCGTGTGGAGGGTTCAAGATTTTGCCTTTTTGCAAGATAAGTATATTAAGAAAAATAAAGTGGGTTTACCCTTAGCATTCGTGAATTAATGGGCAGAGGATTTTGCATCCTCTCTGCTTCATTGTTTTAATGTTTGTGCATTTTAATGTTTATTCTAAGGATTGAAAGTAGATGGTGGGTGTCATCGTGGATGGCTTACCATCCCTTCAGTGGACCTACAAAATTATTTAGAATGTTAAGATTTGAAAGATGTGGATTCCATCGTTGATGGTCTTATGTCCACAAGGAGTTTGGATCCTCTTTGTAACATTGGATATTGTTTAAATTTAATGCGATCCTTTGGGTCTTTGCAAATAAATTAGTTAGGCGTTTTCTGTGCTTTGATAAAAGATTATAATACTATCTATTTTTATTTTTAATTCTATAAACTGACTGGAAGGACTATTCTCGGTTTGTATCATTAAATTGCATGAGTTCTCAGTTATCTTGATTGTTATTTTTCTATTACTAGATTTAGGTTTACATCAAGTCTTCCATCCATGATGGTCTTACTGCCACGTAATGGAAACCTTGACATGTATCGAGGACTGCTAGTTAATTAATGAGTGGGTAATTTAATTCCTTTAGAGATTCACGATTTAGTTCAGATCTACAATTTTTGATTTGGAACGGGGGTTACGAAAGTGGGATGTATTTAAATTATTTTTTTTCATGAGGAGGCCTCTCGGCTCTTCAACGAGATTCTAAACTTTTCGCTAAATAGTTTATGCAGTGATTTATTTTGTTTGGTGATTCTATCTGTGAATTGGTATAAAAGCTAGAAGGTTATTCTTTCTTTTCGTTTTGCTGCAAATTCTCTAAGTTTATAATTAAAGCATATGATGATCTTCTACCCTTTAGATCGTTTATAAAAACATACTTAGTTATGAACCTAGGAAACTTTAATTATAGCAATTAGTTTGGATGTTTCATTCCTTGTTCTAAATAGTTTAATCTACCCTTGACTTAGTTTACTCCACACTTGATTTCTAAAGAAAAATCCACGTAATGTGCCATCTCTTGCATTATCAGGTTCAATCCTCGTCCAATGCTAACCTCCTGCTTGCTAATGGACATACTATTATATAGTATTTCTCCTAGGACTTGGCCATTTATGATCCTCCTTGTCTTTAATACTCAACAAAGAGTTGTGACCTGATTTTGGGGAAGATGCCTACTGCACCTAGAGTTCTCACTCTATATCTTCAGTCACTTGTCTTTTCCTCTTGTAGTTTAGCAATCACTCTTTCAATGACTATTTCATTTCTATCCCTCCAGTATCTTTTTTTTAATAAAGGAATAATTCATTACATTTATTTTATTTTTGACTTGTCAAAAATATTTAAATAATTAATAAACATAGAATAAAAAATTCGAAAAGTATTTAATAATACTTTATTAAATCTTGGTGTATTACAGAGAAGTTCCCGGCATCTTTCAGGGGAAGATAATGAAGGGGTTTGACATTTGATCAAGCCCGGAGACGTAGCCAGGGGGTCTAGTAAACTACGTTACCAAACGTGTATTGTTTGTCTTGTTTTCCTTTGTTCATGTTATTTTTTTCTCTTATGCTCCTGATGTTCATTATATGATGATGATTGAAGCTAATGACATATTTATAAAATATTAATATGCACATGTGTATTCAAGCATTTTGAAAGTAATCAAGTTCAATAAAATTATCCTTCTATATTGATCCCTTTTGTTTAAGTGAGTTTCGAATTGTTTTCAAGCTCACCCTCGGGATCAGATCATCTTCCATATCAATTTCCAAAGTGTGGTTGAGAAAGTGCTTAAGATATTTCCTGAGAAGTTTGAGGCTATTTTTGTTGACATAGAAGAGGCGAAATACATGAATCAGATGTATATAGATGAGTTGAAAGTGTCCTAGTTTCTCATGAATCCAGGATGACAAGTTATGAAGATAATGCATTAGATCATGCATTTAGGTCTCGGTTGATAGTTTCAAAAGGCAAAGGAAGAGGTAGATTTGTAAATAGAGGCAGAGGGGGAAGAAGCCATGAACAAAGGGAGTTCAAGGATGGTTTTGAGATTGAGTAGAAATATTAGAAGAACCCTCGAAGTTCAAGGGGGAGTAGTAGTAGAAATTGGCAGCAAGGTGATGCAAGGCACCTTATGCACTAAGCTTCTTGCTTAACAATTACACACAACACACACGTTCACATAGACAAGATGTAAACAAGATGCTAAAAGTTGGCTTATATTAATTATACCGAAACGGTTACAATGCAAACTGCAAGGAATGTAAATAACTAACTAACTATCCGCCTCAACCATTATAAAACAGAAATAACTGTGTGCTATCTCAGTGTGGCGATCTGTACCCTCTCCTGGTTCACTGCGGAACTCTGAGCTATGGCTTGATCTTCTCTATGTTTGAAAGACGTATGATTGTTCTCTCCCATCTACAGATCTTCTCCCCAAACTCTGCTCTGCCAATTTATCCAACTAATCTCAACTCCTCGGCCTTCTACTCTACTGCTACTGTTTTCGAGATCACTCTGACCCCTGAGGCACACATCCTCTCTCTGTCGATCTCCTCAGATCCTACAGACTTGCAACTGTCAATGCCCCAACTGTGTTGTACAATCCTTTCCTGTATTGACATATGTAACGATACCAACTAGCTTCAATAACTACCATTAACTTCCTTAGCAACCCCAAAATGTTTCCAAGTACTCTCCTTTACTTCTACGCATCCATCTAGCAGGCTACAGTAATCCGTCATGTCGGCCATACTGTCTGTTAGGTTGGACTTATCCGTCAACTTTCTTTTGCACTCTTTGCGCTTCACCAGTTCGCCCATTCCTCCTCGCTTGGCTCATTCCCAAACCTGTCGGAGTCGCGGTTCAATGTATGTTGACCATTGACGCCTCTCGTTCTTCCTGTCGTCTGTCGACCCTTGACATGTTGACTCCAGAACTACTTCTCCTGTCGACCCATCTCGACATATTCTGCTTGACTTATTGAATTAGATAGCCAATCTGCTCTTCCGCACCAGTGGTTGTCGGCAATCTCTCTGGTCAGCCTTCTTCATGTTGACTAACTTTGACTAATCTTCCTAGGCTCCGATGCTCCTGCATCAGACTCCCCAAGTGAAAAATAACTCGACTTCTCTATCAGTCTCCTGAACTCTTGTTCAGAAATCTAGGTTGCCTCCTACAACTCATCATTTTTCCATTGCACTAAGTATTCCTTCTTTCACGAACAACGCATATGACCAACTTCACGTTCCTCTATTACTTCTGCAGTTTCTTCCTTCTGTCGATCTGGAATCTGCCCCATCTAGTCGATCTTCGATACTTTTGCACTTCCACTGCTTGAACCTTCTTCAAACTTGTACAGATCTGAGACATTGAACATTGGTGAAATTCTCCAGTCATTCGGCAGCTCCAACACATAAGCATTGCCCAAAATTTTCTTTAGAATCTTAAATGGTCTAATCTTCTTCAGCTTCAGCTTGTTATATGTCCCTGTCGAAAATATTTCCTTCCACAAATGTGCATAGACTAAGTCTCCTTCTCTAAACGACTGTAGTCTCTTCTTCTGGTTGGCTCTCAACTTGTATGCTGCGTTACTCTTTTCTATGCATTTTCACACATCTTCATGCACTTCTTTCATATGCTCTGCGAATGATTCTGCATCCGCGCTTTTCCTAGTTTTTGTTGGTAACTCGACCAAATCCACCACTCCATGTGGGATTCTTCCCTGAATAATTTGGAATGGGCTCAACCCCGTCGACTGATTCACAGAATTATTCTATGCAAACTCTGCTTGTGCCAACAAGTTTTTCCACTGCTTGGGTCTGTTAGCCTATTTTGCGGACAATCTACCGAGAGCAGACTCAAAGCCCGATCTCCCTAGCTTAACCTAAGTCTAGAACAAATAAGAAAAAACATAAAATACTTTCCTAGATCATATAGAAATACAAGTAAAAAAGTAGATCATTTACCTTAGATTTGTAGATCCCTTTCTCCTTCGTTGATCCAATGTTCCAGCACTGCCAGATCGCAGGTAGCTAAACCCTGTTGAACATGGAACATACCATGAGAAGTGAAAGCATATATCTCATATGATAGATCTAAGTTAACAGTTAAGGAGGAAAACTCTAAACATCATCAAGGAGACAAAATTTATGGAAAGCAATTATATTAACTATATTGAAGAGTGAGGAGTATAATAGAAAGAGGATTACAACGATAGCCTTAACATTGCAAGCTCCTTTCGACAAGCCATGCCAAAGCTCCTAGAGAGAATTGGATGTTCTTCAAGCTAGAGTGCCAGATCTATTGGGATTAATTTCACAAGCATAAGAGTACCATAGACTTCCTCCTTTACGATGGGAGTGAGCTTCATTTAAATAAGACTAAGTGGATAGGGTATGGATAGGATAGGTTGAGATATGATAGGGGAGACTTAGGGGATCCTTCCAAGGTGTTAGGAATTGAGTACTATCTCTCCCAAGAGGTTAGGGATAGGGTCCAAGTTAGCAAGCTTCGAGAAGGGGCTCGAAGGTCTATTTTTGTCTATTAACTGACATCGGTGCACCCTGCAATAGAGCAAGATGTGAAGTCGCATGCTGCATGAGTGCAACCTGCGACGACCTCTCAAAACTGTATTGGAGAAAACTCACTATGGGTTGGGAATAGCACAACAGACATATGACTACCAGAAATCTACTCAATTATCAAAACAATGCTATTATAAATGACAATGTTAAAATAATGGAGAAATGTAACCAACCTCGATCCAACGTTTGATGTAGATCCCTGTTGGAGCTTTCAATCTGCGCACATCCAAGCACTTGTAATTTGCAAATTAGTCTTGACAACCAATATCTAACAAGTACATGTGATATATGAATGACATTAACATTATCAATAACAATGGTCCATAATATCATAATCAAATGTAACCCAATGTATAATAAATGACATTCACACCATGAATGGATGAGAATATGAGTATTTCTATTAATGAACAAGAAGAAGTACAAAGTGATACGACCTCTTGCCGGCAACCAATCTGAACCAATTTCTAGATCAATCCACTTGTGCCTCCACCACTTCAATCCTCCATGAAAGGCAAACTCAAACTAGCAAAGAGTTTGGAAGGTGAACATAATTGGTTCACAACTACAAGGATCAATGAGTGCAAACTCAAGATAGGAAAAAAATCCACTAGAGTGCCTTTACTATTCTCTTCTTTCTCCCATCCATAAGCCATATGTGCTCAATATATAGTCCTCTCAAAGGTAGGTGAAAGGACTCATCGAGACGTTACTTGGGCAGATGGAGAGCCAAAGGTCACCCCATGACCACTTTTTGGGAGTAAAAAGTAATAAAATAATGGTTTTTACCATTTTACTTGATACCCGCGGGCTATAGGGATGCAACTCGCGGGTATGCATGCTATAGTGATGAAACATGCGGGTAGGAACAAAAATAGGGTAAACTGGTATCACTAAAGGATGAAAATGGATCTGAGTCACTGAAATGGATCCTACAGGCCAAAGAATGCTGATGCTCACAGGGTGGAATATTTTTGTGTAACAGATGCCCCCTAATGTGTGAGGTTAGAGACTGAAATGTGCTACGATGGCCGAAATACATTATAAAACTCAGAAGTGGAGTGATGGAGATACAAGTGGAAAGAACGGCTCACTCGTCATAGTACAATAGTATCTCTAAATACATGTCGGTATAGTACAACAATCTGATACAATGGCCATGAATAGGCAGTACATAAGTAAATATATGTCACAAGTGATCATAGCCATGATCCCTCTATAGTAAGATATGGGCTTCTGCTAAAAAGAAGACAACTGGTGCAAAACTGGTGGTACAAACTGTTGAAATCTGAGAGGTGATATCTCAGATGTAAAGTCAAAGTCATATGTAGCATACTGAATGCCACAATCGTCTGGGGTCTTCTACACATGTCGTCAACGGTGCAAGTCTCACCAAGTGAATAAAGGAGTTGGGGTCCAACATGATGAGACATCATTTGATTACCGGTCATTGATGTATACCGTTAACAGACGTGAGATGACCCACCAATAATGAAAATGGGCATCAAGGCACATAGCACAATCATCAGAGTGTTAATAAATGGGTTGAAGTCAAACACTAGGATGAATCCATCGATCATGGGACATTTATGTATTCCCAAAACTGTCGATGGTGAGAGAACCTGCCACTAATGACTGCAAGCCTCAAGGTACTCAACCGAACTCTAAGCCTCAAGTCCCAGAATAAATGAGTTGAAGTCGATGGAACGAGACTCACTAGAAGGAGGGCATTAAGGCATCCCCCATCACCAGCACAAGGTACCAGCAATGCTGAAAGATTTGGAAGATCTCAGGTGAAACGAACTGACTCAATAAGGATGGCCGACATGCAATAGTCAAGATATCTAAGGAGTGGCCGACATTGGTTTCAAGACTTCCTTTGAACAAGAGCATGAGCAGATGGATAGACTTAGGCAGCATAGACTTGACATAAACTGTGCAATGCAAGAGGCATTATAGAGGGCTCCATAATGACTAGAAGCTTAACCAATCAGTGGAGAAAACTGAGAAACAAGTACAACTCCTAAGGCCCAACTATAGTCCCGACTCATAATGTGCAAAGTGGAATGAATGCTCTGTTCAAAGGTGACACAACAATTACCAACAAGAAATAGTGACCATAATCCCGTCTGACTTTTTGGAATATTTGGTTTTTTTGTTTGTCTTTTTCATATTTGGGAAAAGCTTGAAAAAGAATAAAATTGATTATAGTACAACAAGTGAGGGAACGAGTTTCAAATAGCTAGCATACTAGTCCCAAGCAGTGGAACATACCTATGCTCAATGCAAGGAAGTGCATGCATGATGTGGACAATCGGGGGTGTGTTCCCTCAGGGTCACAGGGTCATCAAATTGTGAAGGGAAAATATATAAGCTCTTCAGGGCTCGACAGGGAAAGTGCTCAGGCACCAAGCTAACAATTGAGTAAGCGAGAGCCGGCACAAGGCTCAAGTGGCAAGCAGCATGATGCAATGCAATCACAACATGATATAACTGAGGGGAGTCCTTAAGGGAGATGGCCAGCATAAGACAAAGTAGAGTATGAGTCTTCATCGCAACGTCATGGCGTGACTATAAAGGACTCGCAATCCTGAGGACAAACAATGGCATGGGCACCAAAAGCATAATGGGGTTCTAACTAGGGTACCCATGTTCGGGAAAGCCCTACTGCCACATGACGACACTTCTATAATAGTGTGAAAGTTCTGTGTCAGTCACGAAGCGGGGTCGCACCTAGGGTTTATGAAAAGTGGTCAAAGGTCAAATGCATAATGCATGTGAAAATGGCATCTAACCTATATGCCAGGTGTGAAACGTACCTGCCGTAGGTGTGAAATGGATCAGAACAACTCTCACCGAGGAAATCTATTGAAAAAACACTACACCATGACATGATATTAGTTCATAACGGCCCAAAATAGAAAAAACTATAGAAAAGTGGGTCCAGAAAATTATAAATAGTAATAAAATTTAATAATTTTCAATTCATTTGCACTATTCACCATTTTGGAGTTAAGTGGTAAGTTTGCACCTGAAACATCAAGTGCCAATCATGGGAGCTATGAGCAACTGTTCATTGAACCGTTCGGAGCAGGTTAGTGGTCACTGACATACCTTTCATTTAAGTGATTTTTATTTCAATTTTGGTCGGTGGGATTTTTTATTTGGCCAAGCCCTAAATGGCTTCGGCACTACTCGTGGGCTATAAGTGTGTGGGTTGCGGGTAGGGCATCACATGCGCAGTCAAAAAACTGACTACTCACGTCTACCCACAACTGTCTATAATCTAGCCCGTGGGTACGACCATCAAGAAGTTTTTAAACATGATATTGACTAAAAAAATTTTGCTTTGCACTCCAAGATGGTTCTAGAGTGGAGGGAGAGAGAGAGCATGACCAGGTAGATGAGGCCGTGCACAACGATTTGCAAGCACAACAAGCATTGCAACCATGCGGATTATATAAATACTAGAGTCTTGAGGGCTTAAGGGCCCAAAACCTACTACTCCGTCATTTGATCAACTACGGGGATGTGGTTTCTCAACACTTCAGCCTCAATGGGAAAACACTGACACTGGAAGTGGAGGATATCTACTTCATTACTGATTTGTCCTGTAGAGGGGAGGTGTCTAGTCTTCAGTCATGGACTGTGGGTGGTGGGATCACTATGCAAGAATACATAGTACGGTATTGTCCCGCCAAGACACGACCAGTGGGAAGTCAAGTTCTGTTAGGACTCAGAAATGTCGTATTTTCATCCACCTTTCCCTTCACTATTCCTTACATTTCATCGCCCTATTAAACCTTCATCATATCATTTGCATAAATACATTTGGGTTTCACATTATTATTTTCCACTTTATTCATTTTAGTATTAAGAGTGAATTTATGATTAAATATTAGAAAATATACATGTTTTCATATATATATATCTCAATTATGTGTGAGCTTTGTAATGTGTAGGAATATGTGAATGATTAAATCAAAGAGACTTCTCAAATATCTCTTACACCATTCCAAAGGAGATAATTATTCAAGCCTATTCTTAAGGAGAAGATCATGGAAGATTTGGTTGGCATATCTTATCTAGGATTCATGAGAGATATGTGGAGGATTTGAAGGCACCATATCTTGTAATAATAGGAAAGTGGTTGAGAGTAGTTGAGAGAATAATGGATCTGTAATTAATGCATTCTTATCTTTTTCTTAAGGACTCTCATGTATAAAGGAGAGTGCTCCTTCTCCATTCCATTAGGTTGGAATTAGGTTAGATTAAGCTTGTAAGAAGGGATGTAATGAAGTTAGATTGGATTGGATTTTGTACTTGTTAGATTAATCTTTGATTTGAGATTCTTAATGTGATTTAAGCTTCCATTGTTATGCTTTCATGTTTTCCATTTGATTATGGATTTATATATGTGAGCTCACTTATGTCGTTGTGTTAACTCTTCATATGTTGTATTTCTCTTATGCAATTTCAATGCTTTCCTAGTTAGTGTTTCCATGCTTTCCTAGATTAATTTGATTTCAGCAAATTAGATTAAGTTAGATTAGATCTACTTCAGTCCTGCACAAACAGTGCACGTGCTTCGTCAGTTTACATACCCCGGATTGACAAGTAAATAGTTGGGCAATTTACTACAACGTAATTATTACGACATATAACTCACCTAACATTTTGGGGCCGTTGCCGGGGAAGCACAAGGGATTGAGGTATTAATTTTTTTTTATGCAAGTGTGATTATTCATGCTCCTAACTCTAAGGTGACATATGGGTAAGGGCATGAAGGGTGTGTTTCAATTTCTGCAATTTAGAGTAAATTTCAATTTCTGCAATTTAGAGTAAATTTCAATTTCTGCAAGTGTGTTTCAATTTCTGCAATTTAGTGTGAATTTCAATTTCTGCAATTTAGCGTAAATTTCAATTTCTGCAAGCATGTTTTTGCAATTTCAATTTCTGCAACTGTGAAGAGGTTTTCATGTGTTTCAGCAAGAGTGTTTTGTTTTCGGCAAGAGCGATTTTCAGATTTTGATTTGGGTGCTGTAAGAATCCCTTTTACAATATGGTTTAATCATGAGTATCAGCTTGGAACAACTCACTCAGATCCTTGCAAAAGTCGGGATCTCCTCCTCTCACGAGGAAGAGATCTTGACACCGGCCGAGAGCTTAATTACTCCTCCACCAACGAATGAGAATTCTTATGCATCAGAACAGGAAATCGAGGAAGATAATGAGGAGCTGCAACATGATCTGAGCGAGGCGAATTGCGCTTATGAAAGTCTTATCGAACAATGGTTTCAAGCACGCACCAGGTTAGACGCATTTAGTTTTTATTTTGTTAATTTAGTGTTTCAGCAAATTTCGCATGTTTATACATATTTCCGATTAATATTATTTACAAACTTGAAAGAGAACATATTGTTGTTACTGTTACGTGCCTGGTTACATTGGATAGTTGACTACACTTAACATAATTCTAAATTTTAATTAGCATAGAATAGGTAGATTTTCAGTTTTTTTTTAATTTTTCAATAAGTATGCTCTCCTCCGCGCTTAGTGCGATCTGAGGATCAGAAATAGGATGGCTATAACGATTTTCAGAAAGAATAAAGATGCTCTAAATTTTATTTTTTTTAGATCTCCATTTGCTAACAAAAATAAATGGCCTGCAAAAACTACATGCTGAAACTGTAAAAATCATGCTGTTACAGCTATAGCTGAAACAACACCGAAACAGTGCCACGTCTATAAGCTTCTCGTCGGTTGGAGTCACAGCAATGCCAGATTTTTGCTTTTATTTTTTCAATGCCTGGAACTAAGGCTGCAACAAAACATGAAACATTAATTCTGCAACAAACAATTGAATAAAATTATGAGCGGAATAAAATAACAATTAAAACGTGTGAGAGAAAAGAATGTGACAGGAAACTATGAATGAGAGCATAAAGGGATAAGGGATCAAAATTTCTCTAATCATTAGGTTGTCCAAAATAAATCTCGAAATCGGTATGATATTCAATTATTTGTCTTCAACTGAATCTTGAATCCTGAAGCTACTATTTTCTGATCGTCAAAACTCTTAGTCCAGCAGGGATAGACAACTGGAAATTATGGGCAAATCTAATCTAGCATAAATTTCTACGACTTCAAATGCCATGCACTATCATCCAATGCGTCTTTGCAGTCGATTTAATTTGTCTATCCTTATCTTTTCACGGTAATCTGCTCCTGGTATCTTTCCTTAGAAAATTTCAGACAATTCGTCATAATATCAGAGCATTGAATGGTGGACGTTGCCAAACCGAAAATCTGCAAAACAATAAAATCATTCAGATTTGAAGCTCTTTCCTCAATCTAAAACGAATAAAAACAACGCAAATAATTACAATTCTGGTTGTTGCGAATCCCTTTCTGGCTGTTTCAACTGCCTGCAATTCCTCACGCATCTGCTAAACTTGGGTTGTGAATCGTCCAACTCATAAATGCAGAGACGAGGTAAGCCGATCCATTTCTAGATTCATATCCCGAAAGGAAAATTCTGACCGATATGATTGCAACAATAATAATCATTTAATTTATGTGATCAATATTCATCTCGTATCTTCCATGTAGGATCCACTTGTATGTCTAATTGAACAAAGAGATTTTTCCGCCAGTGGTTGCAAAACTAAATCCAATTTATCCTTTGATTGGGTATCAATTTAATTTGCTGCAATCTTCTTGTTGATGATCTTCATTTCAGACACTCTTTCCAGCTGTCATTCTTTCTCTCATTCCACTTTTCCAAACTTGATTTCCTGAGAAAAGATTCATTGGCTAGGCTTATCCCTCAGAACAAGATGGTTACGTAATGCAATCCTCCATATCTGCGATGTATAGATCCTCCATTTCCATCAATAATGGTA
The DNA here is from genome assembly GCA_027924585.1 of Larix kaempferi. Taxonomy (NCBI): domain Eukaryota; kingdom Viridiplantae; phylum Streptophyta; class Pinopsida; order Pinales; family Pinaceae; genus Larix; species Larix kaempferi. Next base: position 902,444 of record BSBM01001155.1, on the reverse strand, counting down.
TGTCAGGTCCCGAAACAAAACATAGCAGGCCGCGACTAGTCACAATAAGAATTGATCTATGATCTAGTCGGTTTACATCAGTAGGAAGACTTGTTTAAGCAGTCGATCCTGTGTATTTCGGGCTTCACTCTGGTTTCAATTCATTCTGAAGGAAGCAAGTGGTGGTGATTATGTATAATCAGCCCAAATCAATGAAACGAATGGTCCTCATGCAACTTAACCTACAACAACACAATTGCTATGCCAGTTGAAATGAATGCGTGGGAGTTGGAAATATTTGTATTTACAAAGAAGCCTGCATAATTTTATTTCTTATTGTATGACCTGACCTTCCATATCTGGCTCACTTACTTAGAACATTTTAAGGACTGGGATTTGAAACCAACTTGCTTTATGATTGCTGCTTAGTGGGGACTGCTATTTCGATTTCTGTGTTGGGAGAATCCTAGCGGGATACTCTTTATTATTTCATATCCCTACATAATCTAACAACTTGACAGAAAGGCGGTGGATATATGGTGGTGATAGAGCCAGTGTGATGAGAACCACGAATGTTCTGGTGGTAGGCACAGAAATATTTCAAAGGTTAATAGCACGCCTAGTCGATAATCTTGTCCACTAGCTTGCAAGTTATGAACTTATGACAATGAGAAAGTTATCATCACTTTACGTCTGGCACCAACAGTCTGTAAAAGAGAATGCTCTGCAAAAATCTTGATGCCGCCTGATGCCGCCCAGCATGTGAATAACACAGAGAGCAGCGAACAATTTGGTAAGGAGGTTCAGAACATAGATACCCACGTGAGAACATGAAGAGCTGGCAAAGTAAAGTGGTCCAATTGAGACCCTTGGAACGTCAAGGTCGAGAGATTACCCAGCTAGGGGGACTTTGCTTTGTAAAAAGAATGGCCGCTTAATTTAATTGATATGCATGCAATTGATCATGCTGGTCACAAAGGGGTGATAGCCAAACTACTGTGATTGCTGAGACTAGGGGCATCTGCCAAGGCTGGATCGCAGGGAAGGCGTCGTTTCTGTTAGTTGACATGTTCTGTTATTGTGCTATTGTCTGATCTATAAAGAGAATTATGGTGGCCTGCTACATTTATTTTACACATGTTATAGTTTATGCTTTGATCGCCCTAATTGTTTACCAGTACCAAGGAGAAAATTGACAAAGTCACGGCATCTGCACATAACACGACAGAAAAATGATAGCACACCAGAAGAAGGATCGGGTGAAGATAATGGTTAATGAGGTTAAGCACATTATCAAGATGGAGCATTACTGCTTGAAGAAACCCCAAAGCTAACCTGCAGACTAGCCGGGACCAGGGAAAAATTATGCTATTCATGTTTTTACATTGGTTTTACATTGTTGATTTACCCATGACCTTTTCCATGAACAGATCAAGCGTAATCTTTTGCTAGTGGTACAAGGTGTCGAAGACACTTTTATCAGTGTTGGCGAGGTCGAGGTGTTAGCATTAAAATGCAGTTTATTTTGATTTCCCCAGGACACTTGGCTTCACATATACAGAAATCTAATGGGCTCTTCAAAATCCAGATGATGGTCCAGCTGCACCTGGAGCTTCTGACAGTATGCCTTTCAGGTATTCAATAAGCACTTTTTAGCATGGTTTGCAACTCAGGAAATATGATCTTTGTAACGATAATAAAATATATCTGGGCTAGTGTTGAAATGGTGAAAACTCAAATGAATATCAACGACACCTTTATGATAATAATTGAAATGACATCTACGCAGGCTATCTTTTAATACTGAACATGCAAAGCGTCTTCTTGAATTTTATATGACTGTTTTCTTTATAAAGTGTCATGTTTACACACTGAAGCTTGATGGCGTACACTATGAACCTGTTGTAGAGCAAGAGATTTTTAAAATGGAATGCATGGAGCACGTAGTGTTGACTAAGTTAATAGAACTATGAATAAATATATCTCAATCTTGCGCTGGTCGTTGATTATATTCATAGAAATTTTTGTCTCATTTGCGATATGCTTCAGTCAAAACTTTCAAGTGCCTTCTACTCAGTTACTTAGGGGAATAATACATGCTGATACACGTCGATCGATACACATGGAGAATTACACAATGTTTTTGTCGCCACGATACAATCACACAATGAAAGTTTCAAGGAAAGAGCTCTGAATACTCAACAACCAAAGCAACGCCATGTTGATATATGAATCCATTGGGCTAAGAGGTGTACTCTTCCAAGTCTGCAGCAACACAAAACACCCATTAATGAAGGAGACGAGTATTAATGAACTATTTTTATCATTCTGCATTTTGGTTTTGTGTGTTTTTTTTTATGATCGGAAATAGTATTTCGTTTATCTTGTTGTTCTTACAATGGTATGTGGCCACAGGTTGAAAGAAAGAAGTACGCCTGATCTCGAAATATTTGTTGACTGATGCATCTTTCGCAGGTGTCATAACAGGAACCTCAATTTACGAGGATGAGAATTAAGCATAGACATGGGGGTAGAATGGAACAACGTACAGGTTGCAGGAGATACTAAAATTTTCGTGACATATTTCTGCCCTCGGCATCCATGATTGATGTGTTTTTGCAGGCAGCATGTCGCTCTATTCAGGATCGATGTTTTTGTTTCCTTCCGAGATGTTATTTGTTGCACTAAGAATTGTATGCTCTGAATTATATCTAACGATTTACAAGGTTGATCATGCAATAAAAATAAAAATAAAAAAAATCGAATTAATGCAGCAATCGATGAGGATCATACTTGGCACAATTTTCAAAGCTTGAATTCCAGAACTTTAGTGATAAGTATCAACAAACTGTTACTCATGCACATGGGAAGATTTGATGAAGCTGAGACAAGTAATGCTTTGAAGATGTGACGGTATGCAGATCTGCAGATCAGTTCTTTGATTTTGAGTATTTTTTTGATATCTTGCATCATTTTTAAATTTCTTTTTGTGTGAAGAACAAAAACAATAAAAATCATAAAACTATCAAAGAGGAAAAGAAGAAGAAATGCACGGTTTGCTATGATTTTCATGATTTCAATAGTTATTTTTACTGCTTCACTTTGCATAGTGCAATTTGACAATAACGGCCTATCTTTTTCTGTCAAAAATTCCCAGGAAAGAAGTCTATCGATAAACACACACCTTGTTGCTTGTTTTTAAATTTCTTTATGCGTTTTCCTTTGATGTGAGAATAATAAAAACAATAAAAATTATAAAAACCATGATTAGAAATACAAAAATAAGAAAATAATTAAAAAAACATTGTAAAAAATAGAAATTGCAAATGAAAACAATACAAATGCATGGTTATTTATGCTTCACGCTAATTTGTTTTTCTCAAGTCACTTCAAACAGGAATCAACGAAGAAACTAGATTCGCCACGACCGCCAGGTAAAAATGCATTTCATTTTATTTGAATTTGATTTTCGAAACACATATTTTTCCTGCATTCTATATTTTTTGATGCTCTCACACAAAATTTGCAGGAGTAGTACTCAAATTTTTCAGGTTTTGGAGACAATCACATTTCACGCAAAAATGATTTTCAAGAAATTTTCAAAGACACATGCTTTGATTGAATAGCTGCGTGTTGAACAGCTGCGCGTTGAACAGCTGCACGTTGAACAGCTGCGTATTGACTAGCTGCGTATTGAACAGCTACGTATTGAACAGCTGCGCATTTAACAGCTGCGTATTGAACAGCTACGCATTGAGTAGCTGCACGTTGAACAGCTGCGTATTGAACAGCTCTGTATTGAACAGCTGCGCGTTGAACAGCTGCGTATTGAACAACTGCGTATTGAACAGCTGCGCGTTGAACAGCTGCGTATTGACCAGCTGCGCATTGAACAGCTGCGTATTGAACAGCCATTTGAACAGCTGCGCATTGAACAACCATTTGAGTATAGCTGCGCATTGAATAGCTGCACGTAGTGTAGCTGCGCATTGAACAGTTGCGCAAGCACAACGGCAACAGGTAACAATGTCTTTTATTTTTAATTTGCTGCATTAATACTTATTTCTGCATGTTATATTTTCGAAACTCTGACAGTTTTCATGCAAGATTGGTACTAAGTTTCTTTTCATATTCACAGACGATCAATTTTAATGCTGCAGTGATTAAAAAAAAAAAGAAAAAAAAAAGAAAAAAAAATCAGAGAAAACATGATTTGTTGATAGCCTGAAGGAGCTGCTTCTCATCGCACATCTCATGACATTTGCAGTCACACAGAAACCAATTGCGTCATGATTTGTTTACCCACATTTATCCTTCAAAGCACATTAGTCATCCCTGTTGGAGTCCAATATTCCATTACCTTATCTGTCATGACTTCACACATGCCTATTTTTCTGAATTTCATACAGTTTACCCCATTTTTCAGTTCATCTTTTTCCTCGCCAATAAAACCATTCTGCTCCCTCTCCATAATTACATTCCCTTTCCATAAGCATTGTTGCTACTGAGATCTTTTCTATAGTCCTACCAATCTTTTTGTAAAAACTCGCGTTGACTGATGTGGGATTCCTTAAGGCCCACCTTTCAACATTCTTGCCCCATCGACTTCAGCACCTTATCTGGGATATAGACTAGAGTCCATTTTGAGTACCTAGAGGCTTGCATGCCTTAATGGCAAGTTCTCTAACTGACGATCATGGGAATACATCAATTTCCCTTGATCATCAGATCTTGCAAGTGGCTCGACCTCAGCACATCCATTCGCACTTCGCAAGATGTACTCGGGTACCTTGGCACTCATTGACATCAATGGTGAGTTTCCTCGCACTGGTTAACGGCATTCATCAATGGTCAGTAATCTAGTGATTTCTCTTCATGCTCGACATCGACACATGCATTCGCATGCTTAGAATTGTACCATCGGGTTTGTAGCGGGTGAAGACTATACACTCTTTCCTGATTCCCTCAGCAGTTCCAGCAGCTTGAATCCATCTATGAGAGTTTGACAGTTCCACATTTTCATGATTCATCAGCACCAATTCATATCTCTGCACTTCACATGCTCTGATTCAGTAGTGACCATCGCTGCAGTTCCAGCCGTTGCTGTTACAGCAGTCATCGTTACAGCAGTTGCTGTTCCAGTAGTTACATCAGTTCCGGCAGCTGTTGTTTTAGCCATTCCAGCACTTGTTGTTATAGTAGTACTGCTACAGTAGCTGTCTCCTTTCACATGATCCTACAGTAGTGACACCTTCCATCTTCTAGCCGTCCCAGTCCCATATTCTTTCTGCCAGCCGTTACAGTAGTTGCAGCTACAGTACTAGTCACGATTTTCTGCTCCAGCGGCTGCAACAACTACATTTCTATTGCATAGTTCATCTACATTTTGGGTGAGTGGAGGTATGTTGTTTTCTAAGCTTTGATCATGAAATTCCTTCTATGCTGACTTGAATATTTTGGAAAATTCCCTCACCACACTTCATTTCGTTTTCCCTTCCATGACCTACACTATGTTGCATGAGGACATGCAACTGATTCAGTTGGGGAGGGGGAACTATTGTCATAATCACCACATTTTTCCTTTATCATCATTCCATTTTCATCTCATTTACCATTCCCAAAAATTTCTTTTCCAACAATCCCCTGATGCACTTTACTTCATGCATTGATATACATTGGCATGATTCATACCAAATTGAGAAATGGCTTTCTTATACTCAGTGATGCTCTCTTATGCACATTGATAGCTTATGATTTCCAGTGAAGTGTGTGGTTACAATTATTATCATAACAACAAGCGGAAAAAAAAATAAAAAATAAAATAAAATAAAAATTGTTGTTAACACAAGAACCAACCATAGGAAAATGCCAGCTGTTACTCATGAGCTGTTACTCATGTCTCCCACATATCTTGGAAACATTCATCATTAAAAAGACATCATCAATCAAAGCCAAAGTTTAGATGCCAAAGGTTCTTCAGAAGATCCGTGCATGGTTGCATGAGGACATGCAACACCTTTAGTTGGGGAGGATGTTAGGACTGAGAAATGTCGTATTTTCATCCACCTTTCCCTTCACTATTCCTTACATTTCATCGCCCTATTAAACCTTCATCATATCATTTGCATAAATACATTTGGGTTTCACATTATTATTTTCCACTTTATTCATTTTAGTATTAAGAGTGAATTTATGATTAAATATTAGAAAATATACATGTTTTCATATATATATCTCAATTATGTGTGAGCTTTGTAATGTGTAGGAATATGTGAATGATTAAATCAAAGAGACTTCTCAAATATCTCTTACACCATTCCAAAGGAGATAATTATTCAAGCCTATTCTTAAGGAGAAGATCATGGAAGATTTGGTTGGCATATCTTATCTAGGATTCATGAGAGATATGTGGAGGATTTGAAGGCACCATATCTTGTAATAATAGGAAAGTGGTTGAGAGTAGTTGAGAGAATAATGGATCTTTAATTAATGCATTCTTATCTTTTTCTTAAGGACTCTCATGTATAAAGGAGAGTGCTCCTTCTCCATTCCATTAGGTTGGAATTAGGTTAGATTAAGCTTGTAAGAAGGGATGTAATGAAGTTAGATTGGATTGGATTTTGTACTTGTTAGATTAATCTTTGATTTGAGATTCTTAATGTGATTTAAGCTTCCATTGTTATGCTTTCATGTTTGCCATTTGATTATGGATTTATAGATGTGAGCTCACTTATGTCGTTGTGTTAACTCTTCACATGTTGTATTTCTCTTATGCAATTTCAATGCTTTCCTAGTTAGTGTTTCCATGCTTTCCTAGATTAATTTGATTTCAGCAAATTAGATTAAGTTAGATTAGATCTACTTCAGTCCTGCACAAACAGTGCACGTGCTTCGTCAGTTTACGTACCCCGGATTGACAAGTAAATAGTTGGGCAATTTACTACAACGTAATTATTACGACATATAACTCACCTAACAAGTGCCAGTTAACCTCATAACGGATCTGAGTACAAAGATCATTGTGGCAACTCTCGTGCAGATCACGGGATCCAAAGCAATACATCAGGAATCCAGACCGGTGATGTTCCATGCATCACAATGCTTGCAGCCTACTATATTTGACTGGTGTACTACTCTGCTGGTGTCTATGAAGACACAACTGACAAAATGCAAAGAGGGGAAGGCCAAAAACATTGGGTATGGTAGAATCCTTTGCAGTTTCTTCTTTGAGAGAGTTCTGGGACTTAGCCCGAGGGTGGATGTCTCTCCTCACAGTCTTCGAGATCCAGCCCTGACCCGATGGGCTGAGATACTGACACGACAGGGTGGTGGCCATCTGGCGTCACCATATATTGAGGAGTTTTTCCATTGGTGGAACCGGCAGGTGATCACTATAGAGGACTATCCCTATGCGGGGATAGACTTCAGACAGGACTGTGACATGCTGCTCCCACCAAGCGCAGCATTTAGAGACATCGGTGAGTACTCTTTTGGTTTTGTGTTTTCTAAATTTTTATGGATTTTTTTTGTTATAGTTGAAATGCAAAAAATATTTTTGGTGGTAATGTCATGTGCTAATGGGTGACTGTTTACTCACAAAAAAAGGCCCAGTGAGACTCAAGGGCTTCCCGAGACATGGTCATCCGGGTAGAGATGAGGTGGCGGCAGATGCCATAGGAGGGTGCACACTCCAGATGTTGCGGCGCAACGTATCATGGATGTTTGCTCAAGTTCCACTGATAGAGGTGGCCTGACTACCTGAGGCCATGCAGCGCTAGGTAGTGGGTGTTCCCAGGGAGTGGGTGCGGTTGCTACAACGGATGGCCAATGCAGCACAGTCCTACTATGAGCCACATCCCGTCGAGGTGGCAGCTAGACCTCCTCGGAGGGAATAGATATCCCAAGGTCTCATCATTTTTTGTATCGATATGTATATTTTTGAGGGCTACGGGCTCTAGTCTTGTATGACACTACCATTTTTGGACATATTTATATATATATATACAACTTTGGTTCTCGGTTCTACTATGTGTGTGTATGGTACAAATGTATGAATGTATTTGTATTTATGTGCTTCATGATGAATGTGACAAATGCCAATCTAATACATAGTTAGCATATGTATCAGATATATAATTATGACTTCTCGGAATGTGGATATATGTAATGGAAACAAAATGTCTCTCCAAGAGTCATACCTTAAGGAATATCCGTAGTATTGTAGGGTCTTGTACACGGTACTGCCCATTCAGCTGAGACACAACTAGTTGTGAATCCAGGAGGACTTCTAAAGACTGGATACCATGTGAAATGGCATCCTGAAGTAGCTCAACAACGACACTATACTCAGCCACATTGTTAGATGTAGGGCCAAGACAAGCACCTCCTGAGGACACAACTAGATGGTCAGGTGAAAAGATAACCTAGGCAGCAAAGGCAAGCTGCTGCATATGTCGGCTAGCACCATCCATGAAACCTAAGAATGTAGGACATCCCGCTGACATCTGTCAATCAAACAGAGGCTAATCAACAAACCCGACAACCAAAAAGGAAATCTAGACTAAGTACAGAAAAACTATACAATAGTGTACAAAAGTATCGGCCTGAACCAAAGGTTCAAGCATACTACCGCTTGAGGTAGAGCCCATTTCTAGGCTCCTTCAAGACAAATCCCTCGTAATCTTCTAACTCATAAGCTCCTTTTTCAAGGACATGCCTCACAATGTAAGGACTGTGCCACATGGGATTGAACTTGCCTGCCCCCAGGGGTTTTTTAGCTTGGTCATACAAGAGTACCAAGTCACCTTCAGCATATTTCCAGGGACGGACAGACCTATCATATTGAACCTTAACATGATGCTTGTTGACATCAATGGCCACAATGACATCTCGACGGTGTTCGTCAAGTTGCTCGAGGTGTACTAAATGTTTTCCAATCTCTGTTGTATCAAGGAGGATCTCTATGGCTAGCTTGAGCGAAGGGATCTTGCATTCAATCGGTAAAAGTGACTCCACACCATGAACTCACTGGAATGGTGAGAACCTGGTGGTAGTCTTAACTGCGGTTCGATATGCCCACAAAGGAGGATATAACATGATATGCCAATTAGTCTTGCTTTGTTGGATGGTACGTTGGAGAATGGTCTTCAAAGACTTATTTACTGCTTCAACCTGACCATTCGCTTGAGGATAGTAGGAAGACGAGTGTTCTTGACGAAACCCAAGCTTGAGAGACAAATCCTCCATCATCTTATTTTTAAAGTGACTGCCATGGTCAGTGAAAATCTCTTTCGGGATACCGAATCGAGTGATAATTTGGTTGAACAAGAAATGGGCTGCAATAGCACCATCGGATTTAATGGTAGGCATGGGCTCAGTCCATTTGGAAAAATAATCCATGGCCACAATAATATGATGATGCCCCCCAGCTGAACCTAGTTTGCAATCCATGAAATCTACCCCCCACTTAGTGAAGGGACCGACAGTGACGACTAGATGGAGGGGCGCTGGATGCGAGTGTATGTTCCAAGAAAACACCTGGCAAGGGTGACATCTCTTCACAACGTTAATACAATCTTTAAAGATAGTAGGCCAAAAATAACCTGCTCGCATAATACATTGGGTTGTAGCAAGCCCGGATAAGTGACTGCCACACACCCCCACATGGCAATCATTAAGTACCCATTCTGCTTCTTCATGAGTCAAGCAACGACGAAGAATGGAATCCTTTCCTCGGCAATACAAAGTGTCACAGATGATAGTATAATCTTTAGAGTGATGTCTCACACGCCGTCGCTCATCTCGTGGATAATGCAGAGGAAGCTTTAAAGTTTGGAGATATCTAATGACATCCCCATACCAAGGGTTGTCGGTCGAGATAAGAAATAAGTGTTCATCCACAAAGGAATCTTCATGAATGACATCCTCATCAAGCTGTGGAAGGTCCGACATAACTCAGCGAACACCAATGATTTCACCGATTTTGCAGAAGCAAACTCAAGATCAAATTCCTAAAGGATCACAATCCATTTATTATACTTACCCCCGATAAGGCATCGTGATAGCACGAACTGAAATAGATTGATATGAGCTACAAAAGTGGTTGTTCGAAGTAAAATGTAATGCCGTAACCGCTGGACTGCGTGAACAGTCGCAAGTGCCAACTTTTCTATGTGGGTGTACCTTAGTTCAGTGTCTACTAAATTTCAACTAAGATAATAGATAACATGCTCGACAAGCGCATCATCTATCTGAACCAAGACCATGCCAATAGTCTCTTGAGACATGGCCACATAAAGAATGAAATCTTGTGTAAAGTCTGGCGGACTAAGCACAGGGGCTAATACCAAAGCTTTCTTAATGGAATCGAAAGACTACTGGGCTCGTTCATCCTAGATAAAAGGTGTGTCTTTCTTCAATAAGTGTGCGAAACCTTTAGTAATACTGGCATAGTTAGCTATAAACCGATGCAGAAAAGTAGCTCTCCCTTGGAGGCTCTGAAGTTGAAACAGATTACGTGAAGGAGGCAACTGAAGTATTGCCTCAACTTTGAGAGGATCGACTCTAATACCCTCCTTCAAAACTATGAATCCTAGAAGGTGATCAGTCCTAACAGCGAAGATGCATTTGTTTGGATTCAATCGAATTTTGTAGTGGATACATCATTCGAGAATCATACCGAGGTGCTTGGGGTGGTCCACTCTCTTGCGAGAATGGCCAGCAAGATCATCCAAGAAAACTTCCATAATCTTCTTAAGATCGTGAAAGGCATAGGTCATGGCTTGCTGAAAAGTGGCTACGACGTTCTTAAGGCCGAAGGGCATTTTTCGGTACGCAAAAGTTCACCATGGACAAATAAATGCCATTTTATGTTGGTCTGCGGGTTTTATTTGAATCTGATTATAACCCGAGAATCCGTCCATGAATGAAAAAATCTCACTTCCCGCATAAGCATCCAATATTTGATCAATGAATGGCATGGGGAAGTTGTCTTACGGACATGCACGGTTCAAATCTCTGAAATCAGTGCATACACGAATCGTTCCCTGCTTCTTATCCACAGGAACAGGGTTTGACACCCATTTGGTAAGGGGAACAAGGTAGATGAAACCAGCTTTGAGCAGTTTTTCCACCTCTACCTTAATAGCAGCTGCCTTCCTAGGGTTCACAACACGTAAGCGTTGTCGAACCGGTTTAGCATCAGGATACGTTTTAATCTCGTGTTCAACAATGCGGGGGTCTATTCCTGGCATCTCCTCATATGACCAGGAGAAAGCTTCCCGGAGTTCAGTAAACACATCAGTGTAAATAGCAATCTCCTTAGGAGTGCAATCGGCACCGACATAAACATTCTCAATCTTTCTGGGAGTGCGAGAGATGTTGATCGAAGTGGTTGGGGAAATATTGGCCATATTCCCCTCCAAGAAAACATTATGCGACTTCAAAAGAGCCACAGGGTGACCAACCATCTCAGCTAGAGTCATCCTAAACTCCTCCTGCTCAATGAGCTCAAGGTTGGGAAGGAAATAAGATCGATGGTGCATATCTTCCCAAGGCCTCTCACTACCACACATGGCTTTGAGGATAGATTCATCCGATGGCAAAGTATCATCGAGGTAATCGTGAGAGCAAGATGAGTTGGCTTCCCAAACTGGCAGCGTAACGGGATCTTCTTCAACTGCCTGGGAAGAAGAGTGATTCGGATCTGCAGTGGTTTGTTGGATGTGATCATAAGTGAGCTCCGCTACAGATAAAGGCATAGACATCCCGCCATGCGCAATGTCTCTAGACATAGAATCCGCGGATGGAAAAATCCATGGATCACCACGATAAGAAGTCCGGAATGGCATACTATTCGAAGGAGGAGGCACACTGTTGGAAATGGTTCCATTAAAATTCATAGGTGCAGATGGTTAAAAGTTCCCATCAACGAGGGGTACATTCCAACACCTATGTTCCTAGTTGCCAACTGAGAATCACACACTTGCGGGACTACTGATCCCGTGGATGCTGTGGAAGGAGTGCCAACATAATCCAGCTAATCGATCGTCACAATATTGCCTTCGTGGGGAAAACAAATAACTCAAAATACAGTAGATGTGACAGCCTTCATAGAGTACATCCACTTTCGACCCAGTAAAAGGTTGTAGTCGATGGGCACATCAACCACTTCGAGTTCAATAGGCATGGACTTACCTCCCAAGGAGACAACAAGGGAAGGGATAATTCCATGTGGCGTAAAAGATCTACTATCGAATGCAATGAGTGTAGTTCTAGATGCGAGTAAAGGAGGAGAGCCAAGAGCTTTCCAACAAGTTAACGACATTACTAACATGGAAGCACCTTCATCAACGATAGTACGTTTGACGAAGCTCTTAAGGCAAACCACTTGGATTTGAAAAGCCACGTGGTAAGGTAAGCGAGGTTGGACATCAGTAGTATCGAACTTGATAACACTAGGACTTTCCCCATCCTGAAATCCTAACGCACTCAAAAGGGCATGCTTCTGAGAAGGACAAGCTTGCAAAGCTTCAAGAGCCGACATGGAACACAGAGTTTGGCCCAAATCTTCTACGATGGAGTAGTTCTGGGCGGTTCGAGCATTACAATTATGCGTGGAGCGCTTGAGAACACCTTTCGGTATCCGTGGCATAATAGAAGGATTCTCGATATGCAAGGAATTATCAGGAGGAGGGGGAGGCTCATTCCCCAAATTCGGTTGTGGTGCACCATAATCACGTTCACGAGTAGCAACACAAACCTCTGACTGAACCATATTCACACATCCATAACCACTAGTATTGGAAGAAGACGTTGTCGTTTCATTAGTACCATAACCAGTGGTGGGAGCATGTGAAGCCATGTTCTGGTGATGAGGTAGGGGATCCTTCAGCACAGCTGGGCTTTATGCCAAATGCTTCGATGTTTCTTCAATAGGAGGACATAAGTGAGTAAGATGATCCTCCCCACAAAGCTTGCAAGGGAATTTCACCTTACGCCTAGGTTTACGATCCTCACCATCATTACTACCTTCCCAAGGAGGGTTGGAATTCTCTTTACGAGGAGTATTACGATTTATATTGTTGTTACTTCCATTGTTTCCACCCCTACGATTATTTGTCCCCTTTTTCTTACCACTAGGATACTGGTTACCCAACGGTTTCATTGATTGCACATTGTGTACATCAGACGACGGAGTGGAAGTGGACAAGGTGTGAAGCTATTCGGAAGTAGACTGGTTTAGTGAGAAATTTTGCATTTGATTAGCTAGCAAGTCTACAGGGCGAGTGCATGCAGACCCCACGATGCCATCGGCATGTGGTCCAGGAACTGACATGGGCTCATGTCTTGTTTTCAGTGCGTCAGGAATAATGTCATACAAAATGCCAGACTGAGAATAAAGTAGATCTAGCTGCTGGACTTTCAAGATAGCTTGTTCGTCAGTCACAATGCTGGACATCAAAATGTACTTAGCAATGTTTGGGAGTAAAGACTTAAGGAACCATTCCAACAGGAACTTTAGAGGAATGTTGGCTTTCACTAATCTCTTCCCCTAATGCCACTCTTGAACGTGGTCAAAAATATTTGTGGCCTTATTCTGACGGAAGGTTGACAACAACTTAGTACCAGTATGATAACGAACCGGCAACTGGAAATGGTCTAAGAAAACCAAAGCAATCTCGTTGAATCCCCTATAGGTGTTTCTGGGCAACTCCACATACCATTTCGTGGCTGCCCCCATGAGGGTGCGTTGAAATAGTCGTAATCGAATGGAATCATGATTGAAATAGTTTGAGGAGCACCAAAGGTGAAATGTCGTGACATGATCTCCCGGGTCCTCACCACCTTTCCCTTCAAACTTTGGAATGTCCGAAGGGAGCTTGGTAGGGACCAGGGGCCAAGTAGGGTCATGACACACCAGATCATTCGTGAGCTTCGAATGATCCGAGAGATTCAAGCGTGCAAGGAACGGGAGCTGCAGCTAGAAAGCTTGATTATAAGCCCCATAAAAGGTTGGTTAAATGGAACTGTGTTGTAAGATGGACCAAAATCTTGACCATGAGGGTTAAACTGCTAATAATGAGGACTTGATGGCCCATAACATTTCCCATGGCCATAAGATGGATAACCTCCCCTTGCTTGATCCATTTGAGAATAAGCAGGTATATGTGCATTTTGAGCACCATATTGGGGTGGTGGGTGATACTAGTGGCCAGCACCAACTGTGTTGTAGTAAGGGTTGCCACCATGGGTATGGGGCATGTATGTACTATTCATAGTGGGAATCGTGTTGTGTTGACTGTAATGGAATGGTATGTTCACACCCCCAATATTAGGATTAGCTTGACCAGTCGTGTGATGACCATAAGCATGAGAAGTATTCCCAGGTCCAATATGGGTGTGACCAGTAGTAGGGTTGGTGGTGTGATGTCTATGTGGATAGGAAATATTCCCACCCCCTACATTACTATTACTAGCAGTGGCAGTGGATGCAAAAGTATGCGGTATGTGTCCACCCCTGTGGTTGGGAGGAACAGTATCATGTGCAAAAGCAGTCCTGGGTTGACGAGTAGCGACATGTGTATTAGGTGGTGGATGGCGAGTCGTGTTTTGAACAACATTCCAAATAGGTTGGGTATTCCTACGAGGTGGTCACGTTCCAACATTAGCATGGTTAGGAATTTGACCAGTCCCCATACTATGTGAGTGGGTGGACAACGTAGTGCCCCCAGTGGGTATAGTATGGCTAACACTTTGACTAGTGCCAGGATGAGTACCAACCATAGTGGAAGGTTCGACAGTGTTGTGACTAGGCATACCAAAAGAGAGTGTAGTGGGGTTGACCATAGGGCCGGAATCATCATGAGTCGCAGGCCTCCTATATCTAAAATTGCGTGGAAATGAAGGAACGAAAGGCTCGTCCTGTTCTTCCTCCTTGGGTAAGTTGGGCATCCCGTAAAGATAATTATCCAGATTCGAAGGATCAAATGGATCCTAGTCAAGTGGATTAGGCCAAATAGAACCAGGTTGAGCCTCAGGTGGATCACCTCCCCAATCCTCATGAGGAGTCTGGGGATCGGAAGTATGTTCAACTCTACCCAAAGGAGTAGAAAGGTATTGCCCGATATCGGGATGTGCAGCCATGTAGTCCTCAACGTAAGTCTCGTAAGAATCTAAAGACTCAGAGGGAGCCCTCCGGCGTCCTCTAGCAATACGATGTGTAACCTTGAGTGGCTTTAAACCAACCAAATGATGGGACCGGCAGAGTGTAGGGCTCTATGCCACGTTCTCTCCGGAGAGAGACACAGCATCTCCTAAAGGTCAACAATCAATAAAAAATAGTAAATCAAAAGCACACACCTAGAGAAACTACACCCAAGAGCAAACAAACAGAGTGGCTAAATCAACTCCCGACACTAGAGCCGGTATGTATCGCCTAGGAGATGCTTGAGACTCCCAAACTATAGCGGGAGGTAATAGAATAAGTTATAGAGACACACCGGCTTCACTGTGTTGACAGGGTCAAGTCCACTGCATGAACACAACTGTGCTGTCCAATCCCTATCTAACTCAGAACACAAACAGCATAACCACTACAAGTACCCTATGCGGTACCTAGGTAAGGCAATTATGTTTACCGCAATATAACCAATGCTCAGGGGGACAGTCGCAGGTGGGACCCGTCGTATGGGCAGGGTAGCTAAGCCCGAAGCACAAGAGGACGAACCTCGGGTACTCCCAAATATGAACAAATCCTGGATATATCTCCCACGTTCAGCCGATATCAGAGGGATATCTCCTCAACCAACCTCTCGTGACCTCGTGCTTAACTCTGGATTGAGTAGAGCTTTCCTGAGAACACCGATCTATACCATGGATTCCTCCACTCCCTGGTCAGACACCTAATGTTTCGTTCAGTAGTCTTGGATTGTTAACTCACAATGATCTATTCCAAGACTCTAAAACTATGCTAGTTGGTGTACCCTATCAATAAAATAAGTCTAATCAATTTTATGATTAAGCGTTAATTTTAGTGGCTGTGATTACTCAAGGTATATGGTCGTGAAACTAGTGATGTGTAGACTCAATAGTATGCAACATCGTCCAATCCTAGACTCATCTATCCAATAAAACAATGTCACTAATATGCGAAATCAACAAACAATTCCGAAATAAATATGCAAACTTTTATTTTTTCAATGCACAAGTCGAACCTAAAATGAAGGCAACAAGCACTCAATGCAAAATGCAGTACATGGAAATAAAATATTTTTGTATTTTCTCTTATAAACAGAAAGGAAAATGCAAAAAACTAAATAAATATTTTTGTATTTTTTCAATATATATGGAATGAAAAAATGCATGCAAAATCCTACTATTCAGTCGCTGAAGTGCTAAGAAGATCACTAAGACAACCCAGCAGATCCTAAACAGTAAGACTCAGCCAAAAGAAAGAGCTCAAAAGGAAGAAACCAAGAGGCTAAAACCAAAGATTGGTAAAAAACCAAGAAGGCTCAACCAAGAGAAACGGAGAGATATGGTCACAACCAAGGCATGAAACAGTCAAGAAAGATGCCAACAAAGACTCAGGAACCAGCCAAACTCACCCAACAACAACCAATAGCCATAAACCAACAAAATCCGGAGTTACACGCTACTGTCAAATGAATACCTGCGGGTACCCGTGAGCAGTAGTGTAAACAGAGGCAGGTATACATGGGAAGAACTAAGCCAGCCGGCGGGTGAGGAAAAGAAAATGGTCAAATAAAGAGTCCAGAGGATCAGAAAAATCAAGTTTTATACAGTGTATCTTAATGGCCAATCAATGACATAGAGCTTCGATAAACAACAACTCTAATTATGGACTAATGCTCAAAAAATTTCCCAAACATGGATGCTTTCCCCAGTGGAGTCGCCATTTCTGTATTGGAGAAAACTCACTATGGCTTGGGAATACCACAACAGATAGATGACTACCATAAATCTACTCAATTCTCAAAACAATGCTATTATAAATGACAATGTTAAAATAATGGAGAAATCTAACCAACCTCGATCCAACGTTTGATGTAGATCCTCGTTGGAGCTTTCAATCCGTGCACATCCAAGCACTTGTAATCTGCAAATTAGTCTTGACAACCAATATCTAACAAGTACATGTGATATATAAATGACACTAACATTATCAATAACAATGGTCCATAATATCATAAGCAAATGTAACCCAATGTATAATAAATGACATTCACACCATGAATGGACGATAATATGAGTATTTCTATTAATGAACAAGAAGAAGTACAAAGTGATATGACCTCTTGCCGGCAACCAATCTGAACCAAGATCTACATCAATCCACTTGTGCCTCCACCACTTCAATCCTCCATGAAAGGCAAACTCAAACTAGCAAGGAGTTTGGAAGGTGAACATAACTGGTTCACAACTACAAGGATCAATGGGTGCAGACTCAAGATAGGGCAAAAATCCACTTGAGTGCCTTTAGTATTCTCTTTTTTCTCTCGTCCATAAGCCATATGTGCTCAATATATAGTACTCTCAAAGGTAGGTGAAAGGACTCATTGAGACGTTAATTGGGCAGATGGAGAGCCAAAGGTCACCCAATGACTTCTTTTTGGGAGTAAAAAGTAATAAAATAGTGGTTTTTACCATTTTACTTGATACCCGCAGGCTATAGGGATGCAACTCGTGGGTACGCATGCTATAGTGATGCAACATGCGGGTAGGAACAAAAATAGGGTAAACTGGTATCACTGAAGGATGAAAATGGATCTGAGTCACGGAAATGGACCCTACAAGCCAAAGAATGCTGATGCTCACAAGGTGGAAGATTTCTGTGTAACAAAAACCTAGTACAAATGGGTACAAATCCTTCCAGGTCAATCACTCAGTGAAGGTAACTCCAAGGGTGTATACAGTGAAGCTTATGATGGGAAGATTTTAGGTGTAACAAAATGCCCCCTAAATCATGAAGCTGTTGAAGATAGACAGGTGAAATGCTTTGATAGAAGGAATGGCAATGGACTTGTCGGACGAAGGACGTTGCTGCAGTATAACTGACTCTGAGTACATAGTCTCAAATGACTCACAACATGAATGCTGACCAATACAATGCATATCCATGGTAGTAATGAACGATCGAACACAATCATGTCTACTAGACACAAGTGTAGAACCATGAAGAGATGATAACACAGCCACAGCCAATACAAATGTGGATCCGTGTGATATAACTCAATACAAACTCCATCGCAACCTGGGTAAAATATGACTTCCCAGGGTCTTCAAGCTGAACCCGCAATGATACGATTCTATCCATGTGATTACAAAGGTCTTGACATCGAACATGGTAGAAACCACTTGATTACCGGTCATTGATGTAAACCGTTAACAAGCACAAGGGAGATCACCATTAATGTCAATGATTCTCAAGGTATCACAGTACATATCACCAAGCGTGAATAAGTGAGTTGAAGTCAAACACAAGATGAAATCTTTCAATCAAGAGTCAATAATGTAAACTCATGTTGAAAGCGAGGTAACCTGCCATTGAGGCATGTAGGGCCAAGGTACTTGGTTGGTTTCTAGATTCAATCCTCGAATGATGAGTTGAAGTCGACAAGGATGAATCTGTCGAATGAGGGCCATGATGAATCCCCCATCAATCGACACGAAACACGAAAAAAGATGTGTAGAGTAGATAGGATGGTATAGTAACATGCAAGACTGACTCAGAGTAAACCGACATGGTGGTGGGTGTATTGACTACAGATGATAAATGGCGGATGTATTCTTGAACATGGGCATGGCATGACTTGGCAGTATTGACATGATGAGTACAACACTAACTCCTAATGCAACTGATGAGGGAAGCTTTCTTCGAATGACTGAAAGGAGTAACAAGACTCAGGAAGTAGGTAAAACTCGATGACAAATGGATGACCCAAGTACAGTATGCAAGTGTAGATGAGTGCCATGTTCAAGAACAACTACGTACTGCCACTGATATAGTGTGTAACATAAAAACTTTCCTTTTTCCCCATCATGAATGATGAGTGCCTCATGTGTTTTTTACGAGCTTGATGAGGGTAACTAGATGCTTGGTATAGCTCATCTCATATATGAGTCCAATCCCAAATATTTTTCGAACCTGTGATAGGAGGGGTTCATCCCATGGCGGGCCCTTCAATGTAAGAGTTTAATGAGTCCATAGAAGGTCAACTCGGTCATCATTTCATATTTAGAGAGTTTGAAAATAACTAAAGAAGACTCCAACAGTCCTTTTTCGTAAAGTTAGCCTCATCGACTGAAAAAGGGTAAAACAATGCGGGAGAGGACTCTTCAATCATGATTGGCTGGACTATAGCTTTTTCGTAAGTAGTGCCCCCTTGTCCAAAAAAGGGGTAAACTATCACCAGGAAGACGACCATTCAAATACTTTAACAAGTGTGAACGTGACAAGTTCGCTTGGCAATCTTTTCATTTTTCGAGAGCCTGAAAAGAGCTTAAAGGTAGACTCCGGGGGATGTCCTTTTTCGTGGGAGTTTAACAAGCTCGAAAAAGTGATAAATCATAACTCGGTACTTATTCTCATAGTTTCAAGAGCGCGTGAACAAATGAAGAGTAAGCTCATCATCATAAAATAATTACAATCTAACCGTTGCAAAAATAACGACAAACATTCAAGGGAGTGTTCATACCTGAAATGACCGTTGTAACACAAGAAATGGCACAAAAAACCACTTATGACTCCTGCACAGTTGGAAACTAGGTCAAATAGTCAACCGATATTCCAAATATGATCAAAGATGATTAAAACTATAGCAAATGACATAAAAGCATCAAATATTCGAAAAAGGAAAATTTTATTTCGTTTAAAATAGAAAAATGGGTCAAATATAGTCACGAGTGTTTCATTTGCCAATTTGGGAGAAGAAGTGCCAATTTGGAGCCAAAACTTCATTTATCGATTCCATGAGCTATGAGCTACCATTTCACCTACCGTCTAGAGCAAGTAAGCCTAAAATTCATCTAGCAAAATTGTAGTGTATTACATTTTGATTTTAGGTTCATTTTTTAGGTTTTTTGATGGATTTATGGAGGGCTATTGTGCCCTCAACTCGTCGCAGTCTTCCCTTTTGGGAACTGCGACGAGACCGACTTGGCGCAAGTGCCGAAAATGTGGAGTGCGACATCATCGCACTGTGTGTAATAACATAGTGCGACGGAAAAAATGCATAGCCCAACCATCAAATTAAACCCAAAGAGTGGACTTTCTGTGGTTGAAGTGAGGTCTAACATTGTTTAAATGCCCACCTTGGCAGGTTGATAGCAAGCAAACATGGTATTAGAGTGGTGGGAAAGAGAACATGAGGTGGATGATGTTGAATCTGCAAATGATCCACAATGCATGAATTCCTCGAGAAACTGCGGTTTGCTCAAGTTCTTCAAAATACAGGGCATGAGGGCCCAAATCCCGCTGCTGTCACATATGCTATGGTGCTGGGATGCGGCCCAACAACACTTTGTGATCGGTGAGCACATTCTTACTATAGATGTTGAGGGCATCTATTTTCTTACCGGTTTGTCTCGAAGAGGGGACCATGTAGTTTTTACTGGATCATGAGCTAGTGATCGCACTATCGACAACATGGTTGCGCAGCATTGTAATACTCATGTTCGATCCTCTAGTGGGATGATTCCCATTAAGGATGTTGTAAACCGCCCACTACGTGCTATATTGTTCATTATCACTAGAGTGGTAGGGAGCCAAGGCCCACACATGGCCACTCGGACTCAGATGCTCTATGTGGAGGACTGTATGTCCCCCAAGATCTTCAACTGGTGTGAGGGTCTCCTTGCAAACATCCGACCTCAGTTGACCAAGTGTTGGTAGGGAGAGCTCAAACAGTTTGGATATGGATCGATAGTGATATCGTTCCTCTTGGATTGGATCCCCCTCTTGTGCCCACAGGTACAAGTGGATGGCAGGGATCATAGGGATCCTCACATGCTCAGATGGGTAGAGGCGATGGCCCATCATGGTGGGGGGCCCTATCATCAGCTTTAGTGTTGAGTTCCTCAGCTGGTTGGAAGGCCAGTTGCTCATGGTTGAGGACTACCCATACGACGGTATGGATTATAGAGAGGATCCCGACTTAGTGCTGCCCGAGGGTACATCATGGGGAGACATCGGTAAGAACAAAACCCTTGTATTTTTTAGTTTTGTATATTTATGATTTTTTTGTTGTAGCGCTGACAAGTATATAACATGTGTGTGCAGATGTGGATCCCATACGACCCGTAGGACTCTATCTTTTTGAGAGGAGAGATAGAGGTGGGGAAGGAGTTGTGCCCCCAAGTGCTCATGGTGCCATCCTGGAGATGGAAGACGTGTACAGGAACTTGTCCGAGCTGACAGTGGATGATCCTAAGCCAACAGTAGATGACTTACCGAGACCTATGTAGAGGCTTGGAGTTGGAGAGTCTGTACACTTCAATGCCTTACTCTGAAAGGTAGAGAGGACAATGGAGTGCTTCCATTCTCAGCAATAGAGAGCTGTCCATCCTAGGGTGGTACGAGCCAGGCGTCAGGCATGATGACGTTATTATACTCATACTGAGAGCTTAGAGGTCTCATATTTTGTACTACTGAAAGCTATGAGGCTTCAGATTTTGTAGAGACTTATTGAAATCCATCGTGATTCATATTTTTGTACTAGCACTACTTTTGATGATATATATATACAGGTATTCCCAGTGATTTATACATTATGTGTTTCAAGAATGATGAATGATGTGATCTTGTTCATATGCTTGCTTTTTATACAGTGCATTATTTACATGTCGTCAATGCTTTTACATATTATTAGTATTATGTGTGTGCGATGTACCAATCTAAAATGAAGTTGGCCATCGAGTCAGCAACTGTATTTAACTCTCGTGGAATGTGAAGGTATTGAATGGATTCAAATGACCTTTTCAGGAGACGAACTCGTCTAAAGAGATAGAGTAGGGTAGGATCACGGATAGCGTAGACCCGGTTAAGATGGGAAACCACTAATTGAGAATCCATGTGGATGACAATGTGGTTCATACCCAAGGAAATAACATTAGTTAGGGTTCCAATTACCACCTGATACTTTGCGGAATTGTTGGTTGCAAATCCAAGGAAACTTCCTCCTGAGCCAATGAGCTCGCCTGTTGGGGAATACAGTACCCAGGCTATCGAGGCAAGGCTATGGGTATGTCGGCTTGCACCGTCCACAAATCCGTAGCATGTTGCCATCTTCACACGTAGACAGAACATGGTATAAGAAGCGGAAACAAGATCTAAAGGCACCAAAAAAATAAATGCGTCACACCACACGAAAACACACAAACACGCCATGTACAGTATATACAAGAAATTCTTTGCATGAAAGTTTTAGGCATAGTACCTCTTTAGGCAAAGCCCATTACGGGGTTCACCCAAAGATATTCCATGATAGTCTTCAAGCTCGTAAGCTCCCTTTTCCAAAACACGTTTCACAATGTAAGGTCCTTGCCACATGGACTCAAACATTCCTGCTCCTAGTTTGTCATGTTTTTGGTCATATGTGAGGACTAGGTCACCCTCGTTGAAGATATGTGGTTCAACTGACTTGTCGTATTGAGATTTGATGCGTTTCTTGTGTGCTTCATTAGTAAGAGCAACATCTCGGTGAGACTCGTCAAGTTTTTCTAAGTACAGGAAACATTCTTCCTCAACAGTAATGTTAGGAAGAAGTTCAAGAGCGAGTTGTAGAGACGGAATTTCGCACTCTATAGGAAGGACAACCTCCAAGCCAAACACGAATTGGAAAGGAGTGAAACCAATGGTGGTTTTAACGGAAGTTCTGTAGGCCCATAATGCTGAAAATAACATATTATGCCAGTTGGACTTATGTGTACCTATCATCCTTTGGACCATAGTTTTCAAGACCTTGTTAATGGCCTCGACCTATCCATTGGACTGTGGGTAGTAGGGTGTTGACTTTTCATGGAGAAAACCCAATATATTGCTTAGTTCATCAACCATATGGTTCTGCAAATGAGAACCATGATCGGTAACTATCGCTTGAGGAACTCCAAACCGCGCTATTACATGATTGAACATGAAGAGTGCGGTGGTTTTGCCATCGTTTTGATATGTAGGCATTGTCTCGGACCACTTTGTGAAGTAATCCACAGCTACAATGATGTAACTATGCCCCCTAATCGAGGTAGGTTTACAATGCATAAAATCGATGCCCTATTTTGCGAAGGGGCCCACGACAATAAACGGGTGTAACGGGGCAGGATGGGTGTGCTTCTTCATATGGAAGTGTTGACATGGAGGACATCTTTTCATGGCCTCAGTACAATCTTTGAAGATAGTAGGCCAATAATATCCTACGGGCTATAACCATTCTAAAAAGGTGACCGCCACATGCCCCAGCGTGATATCCATTCAAAATGCATTCAGCCTCGTCGTGAGTTAGACAACATCGAAGAATTGAATCGACGCCACATTGGTACAAAGTATCACTGATGATCAGATAATACTTCGCATGGTGACGTATTCTATGACGGTCTTCGTGAGATAGTTGGGGGATGAAGCTTTGGGTTTGAAGATATAATGTAACATCTCCATACCAAGGATCAGTCATACTGATGAGAAACAATGATTCATCTGGAAAAGAATCATTGTGCTCAATTTCTACATCAGGACGGGGAAGGTCACAGATAAGATCGAAAAACACCAAAGACTTCTTAGACTTGGATTTCTCGAAAAGAAGGTTGAATTCTTGTAGTATCACGATCCAGCATGAATATTTTCCCCCAATCACTTGACGTTCCAGTATGTGGTACATGGGGTTCGATTTTGCAATGATGGTGGTGGTGCGGAGCAAGATACAGTGCTAGAACTTTTGGACGATGATGACCGCCGCGAAAGCAAGTTTTTCGACATGTGAATATCTAGTTTCAGTGTCAGTGAGACCTTGATTCGCATAGTATATTACATGTTCCTAGGAGTTTTGATCATCCTGTACCAAAACCATGGCGATAGTGGTAACATAAGCAGTGAGATATAGGATTTAATCTCGATAATAGTTGGGCGGTTGGATCACGAGGGCATGCGTGATGGCATGTTTGATGCTGTTGAAGAATTTTTGAGCTTGATCATCCCAAATGAATGGGATGTCCTTCTTAAGTAGTTTTATATACCCCTAAGTCTTCTCCACGAAGTTACAAACAAAATGCCTTAAATAAGTCACCTTCCCTTGGGGACTTTGAAGTTCCATCACATCGGTTGGAGGTGGTAGGTTGACAATGGCTTTCACCTTTAAGGGATCGATGCGGATCCCATCCTTCAAGACTATGAATCCTAAGAGGTGTCTGTATTCAACGCAAAAGATACACTTATGAGGATTCAAACAGATACTGTACCGTCTTCATCTGAGGAAAATGGCTGTTAGATGATCCATGTGGAACTCATGCTGCTTTGAATGAGCAGGGAGATCGTCCAGGTAAGGTTCCACAAAGTCCTTAATGCCATGGAAGGCATGTGACATGGCCCGCTGGAACGTGGCACCAACGTTTTTAAGTCCAAACGAGAGTTTGCGGTATGCAAACATCCCCCAAGGACAGATGAAAGCCATCTGATGCTGGTCGACCGGGTTGATATGAATCTGGTTGTAACTAGAAAATCCATCCATGAATGAAAAGATGATGCTTCCAGCACAGTTGTCGATAATCTGGTCAATGAACAGGGTCGAGTAGTTGTCCTTTGGACAAGCCTTGTTAAGGTCCCGATAATCGACACAGACGCAAATGGTACCCTGCTTTTTGTTCACAGGGATGACGTTTGAGACCCAATTTTTCAACAGGACAAGATAGATGAAGCTAGCCTTTAAGAGATTTTTAATCTCTGCCTTGATTGCTGTAGTCTTCCAGGGGTGTACCGGTCGCAACTTTTGACGTACATGTTTGATGTTGGGATAGGTTTTTATTTCATGAGAAACAATTGCGGGGTCTATCCCAGGCATCTCCTCATAGGACCAAGCGAATATGTCTCGAAATCACTTGAATAAGGCCATACCAATAGCTATTTATTCAGGGGAACACTTCTGGCCTATGCGAATGTGTTCCACTACACCAAGTTTCACCGAAATGTCTACTGAGGTGGTAGGCTCAATGTTGGCCAAGTTTCCCTTAATGTCTGAAAGACATGTAAGTATGGAGGAATGAGGGAACAGGTAGATATCCGATGAAAAGATGGTGCTAATGTTGTCCTCTATGTACTCCAAAGGAGGAAGAAAAGACGACCTATGGTGGAGGTCATCCCATGGACCATCATCAATATTCATAACTTCCATGATGGACTCGTCTGAATGAAAAGTCCGAAGTAAGAGATCAGGTAGAAATGATGCCCATCGTAGAGAACAGGATGGGGAAGTCACAGTTAAGTGGTTCTCTGGCACTGACTAGATAGCCTTGTAAATACATTCAACAGGTGAAAAAGGCATTGCGTCTTCAATCAGGTGTGTTGTGGCTTCGTCAGGTACAAGCCAAGTATCAGTGGAGTGATATGAAATCTCTATGGAGATCATGTTCATCGAGGAAACATGATTAGGGGGGTCTAGAGATGGAAAAATGCCCATGAGAGATGAATCTTTGAAAAGGCCAACCCCTATGCTCTCATACTGTTTTGATGTTTGTCCAATGGAAGGAACATGGTCACCAGGATGAGTAGTAGTGTCCGGTGTGAAAAAATCTAATTGGTCAATAGAAACAACTCATCCTTGGTGGGGGAATTGTACTATGCAGAAGATTGAAGAGGCTACTGCCTGCATGGCGTAAAACCAATTGCGACCAAGCAAGTGATTATAATCTATCGAGGCTGAGACCACTTCCACATTAATGGTTATGGTCTTTCCGCCCAACTCAACTGCAAGAGCTTGTAGGATCCCATGAGGTTGAAAGCCACACCCATTGAATGCTTTCAACGTGGTAGGAGAATGATTCAATTCGGGAGAGCCGATGCCTCTCCAACAGGCAATCGACATGACAAAAGTAGAGGCGCCTTCATCCAAAATGGTACGATGGAAAATTTTCCCAGCAATGTTCATAGCTACTTGGAATGCGAGCTGATGGGAAAGCATCAGCTTGAAGTAGTCAAGTTGGAACATGATGGTATTTGAAGAATCAGGGTCAACTGCACTGATGGCTGCAAGGAGAGTTTTGCGTTGATTAGGACAATTCTACAAAACTTCTAGCATGGACATGGCGCAAGGATCTTGTGACAAGTCCTCTACGATATTGTAATTCTGTGTTTCCCAAGCATTAGGATTGAAAATAGCTTTTCGAATCGTGCTCTTGGGGTGTCGCAATATCGAATCTAAGGACAGCTTCTCAAAGGTGAGAGAAGTTTATGGTACAGTGACATTAGGTAAAGATTTGGAAGCTTTTGCAGTATTACTTCCAACAGGTTCCTTCGAAGGGACTGAGTCGTATGATCGCCAGTGAGTGTTCAAATTTATCGTTTCATTACGCACCATGAGAACATGTGCGGTATTGGATGGTTTCCCTTGGGGTGGGGGAGGTTGAGAAATCATCTACTGGTTTTGAGTGGGAAACGGATCTTTGAGGACTGCGGGAGTCAATTTACCCCTAAGAAACTTTTGGACTTCGTCTCTATGGGGACATTCTTTGGAGAATTGATCATCTTTGCATAGTAAACAAGGATACTTTAGCTTCCATTTATGTTTGGTATCATCAGGAGTGCTCTTTTGTTCTTGCTGGGTGGAAGACTTCTTAGGTTTCCCTTTGTTATTATTCTTGCCGCTGGACTTCTGAGATGAAGCTGAATGGACAAAATTGACCTCTTCAATTATAGCAGGAGTGGTCGATTTGGTGGTGTTGTGACCAGCTTGAATTGGTAATGGGGAGGAACCATGAAGGTTCGATGATCCAACAGTGTTAGAAGTAAGCTGGGTGGTAAGGGATCCAATGATGCCATTAGTTTGGGGTCCTTAAGGAGGTTTTGTGGGGTTGTAAGTGTCATGGGGTGCGTAGGGAAGAATTTCAAACAGCATGCCGGATTGAGCATAGACCAAGTCTAGGTAATGGGCATGAGTGATAGCTTGATCTTCAGTGACAGCACCGCCCATGGAAACATCTCGAGCTATATGAGAGATGAGAGACTTCGTAAACCAATCTACTAGGAGTTGATCTGGAATGGGAGCCTTAATCAAGCGTCTTCTCCTCCGCCACTCATGTATATGAGTAGAGATATGAGTAGCGCTATTCTGGAGGAGAGAGGTGAGAAGGTCCATACCAATTTTGTACCATATAGGCAGTTGGAAATGAGTCAACAAGTTGATAGCACGAGAACCGAAATCATGAAAAGAATGAGGTGGTAGTTCAATATACCACTTGGCAGCCGAACCAGTGAGAGTCCGTTGAAATAATCTAGGACGGATTGAGTCGTCCATCAGAGAGTTG
This sequence comes from Larix kaempferi, assembly GCA_027924585.1. Classification (NCBI taxonomy): domain Eukaryota; kingdom Viridiplantae; phylum Streptophyta; class Pinopsida; order Pinales; family Pinaceae; genus Larix; species Larix kaempferi. Next base: position 874,940 of record BSBM01001155.1, on the reverse strand, counting down.
GATGAACACCACAAACGGTATGCCATCATGTGATGTTTGGGATCCTCATCCATCTTATTGTCAAAATTGGGGATATCCGATGGAAGTTTCACCGAAATCAGGGGCCAGATAGTTCTATGGTAGATGGGGTTGTTCATCAATCGAGATAGATCAAGAAAGTCCAAAGTAGCCAAAAAGGGGAGTTGTTGATTAGGCTGCGGGTACTGGCAGTAGTGGTAAGGCATGTAAGGACGGGTACGACCTCGTATCAATTGATTAAAGGGTGACCATGGAGGAAACTAACCATAGGGGTGTGTGTCGCTCAGACCGTAAGGGGGTCCGCCACCATAAGGTGGTCCATTCCCATAAGGTGGGGGTCCACCTCCACCACTAGGAGGAGGTGGAGGTCCACCGCCACCACTGAGAGGAGGTGGGGGTCCATAACCATAATAACGTGTCCCACCACCGCCTCTTCCTGGAGGGGGTGGTGGACCACCTCCGTCGCTAGAAGGGTGGGGGCCCCCACCACCTCCACCAGCGGAAGGATGAGGGTCTCCACCACCACCACTTCCACCATAATAATTAGATCTGCCACCACCTCCACCCGAAGGGAGTGGTGGACCACCTCCATCGCCCAAAGGGAAATGTCGCCCCCCACCATAATAGGGTGGTCCTCCGCCGCCTCTGCTTTGGGGGGGTGGTGGACCATTCCCGCCACCGCCGGAAGGGTAGAGGCCGTTGTTGGTAAAATGAGTTGGACCTCTACTTGAAGGTAGAGGTCCGCCTCCTCCAAAGTTAGGTGGGGCCCTGTCGCCTCTAGCAGGAGGTGGGGGTAGACCGATCGGGGGTAGTGGTACTTGAGGGATAGTTGGTTGTGGTCCATGTTGTAAAACGGGTTGTTGCCCCCACAGAGTGTAAGGATTTCCGGGATAGGGTATCCTGTATGGTGCATTTTCGGGATTAGATTGACTTGGCGCAAGGTTAATGGAACGTGGATACGCTTGACTCCATGAGGGTTGAGTTACATTGGATGGCCCCCCAACATGAGATAATCCCATGGTGGATGGTCTAGTGGGTTGGGAAGGTCCAACGGGAGGTCTGTTGGGGATTCTGACGCCTACGTTCTGGTTAGGAAATGGGGGTTGTCCTCCAGTCACAACAAGCTGACCAGAATGCAAAGGTTGACCCAACGTAGGTTGTTGATTAGCTACCGTAGTAATAACATTACCAATAAGATAATCTAGGGGAATGGAGTTTCCTTCCCTCAAATTTTGAGGTCGGGGAGGAACTAATAAAGTAACCGTGGTAGTAACAAGTGTGTTGGACTATTGTCCTTCAATCGGTTCATTCACTTGAAGTGCAGGACTAAACTCTTGCGAGGGTTGACCAGTCTCATTAATGGTTAGGTTGTGGAGGGATGGTTCGGGTGAACCAAAATATATCGGATGAAGTGGGATGTCTCTATACCTAGGTCGTTGCTCGAGACTTTGTCTTCGAAGATCATCATGCTTGGTATGTAATTGTGCCAAGAGATTGTGAAGTGGGCCGAAACTCTCGATGAGGTTGGGCCTGTAGAAGGGTCTAGAGGGTTCTAGAGTAGTCCTGTTGGGTTGGGATGCGATGGAAAAATGAGCCAATGGGTGGCTTGGAGATGATGTCCAATAGGTTGCATCTGGACCAGCAGCTGCTGCATGGTCATCTTGGTGAGAATTCAACCATTCCAATGAACCAGGCTGTCCTGACGTTGTCGCTGGTAGGGTAGTTTCTTGTGAAGTAGAAGTGTCCACCTCTTCGTCTTGTGTGGGGTTGGAGGTAGGTGAGATTGAAGGAAACAAAAGTCCTCGAACATTCAGAGTGGGTTTTTCAACTTCAGTAACTGTTACCATGTTACGTTGATCCATTCTTACAGTCGAAATAACCTCTAGGTTAAGGGGATATTCGGGTGATAATTTTAAGATCCTACGGAACCTTCTCCAGGAAAAATCCACCAGAGGATCAGGAAAATTAGCCAGGGTGGCTGAAACAATGTTTCTCCTAAGGGTATGCTACAAAAGAAAAGCAGTCCAGAAAAACCTACTCAAGCTAAGGCAACAAGCAGACTTATGTGATGAGAGTGGATTCAAAGTCTTGAACCTCACAAGATTATCAAGGCATCGCAAACCGCTATATAATGCAGGGTCCAACAATATGATGCGACAAGGAGGATTGGGACCATACCCTTGCCTGCATACCCAATTACCTAGACAATATGTGTGTGCTAATCTCCCCGAGTGCTGTTCTCAGTGTATTGCTTTGCCAAGACATCCAAATGGTTAACTCAGTTGGTCTTAGGAATCCTAATGGTGTCTCCCGATATACACAAGGTACATGGGAGCTCAAATCTGTAGTGGTGCTGTCTAATGCACAACCGTTCAGCAAGAGACCTTCCGATATACTACCGAGTACGTGATACACCCTTCGATATATGCCAAGTACATATTATGGTACTTGGTGGGTACGTGAAGGAGCTCGATATACTGATAAATACGTGGAATACTACAATACCTTCGGGATACAGTGCTGGAAAATAACAACAACTGCCATGCTTAATGATGCCGGAACACATCTCTAACTTACACACAAGTTGCTATAAAATTTTACCTAGTGCTACCGTTAATTTTATCTTGGACGGTTAGGTGAATGCATGAGGTGAGTACATAATCAGAAAAATAATGCAAGGCTTAGCTACATGCACGAAATATTTTTTTTCTTTGATGAACTCTAACTATGTGAAGGAGAAAGATTTTTTTTTCCAACGAGATTGCCAAAACAACACAATGCAACAATTCCCAACTCAAACAATTTTGACTATAAAAGCATTCTTTTCATTTTGTGTGAAACTCAAAAAACACAACACTACTAATCCAACTCACAACATTTTTCCTTTTCTTTTTCTTCTCGAAACGAAAATGATGCTAAGTAATGAAAAGGGAGAATTCTAAGATGGAGTATGCAAGCTTTTCAATTTCACCTTCAATGACCTAAAAGCAATAAGAATTAAAAATGAATCTATCTTTGCTTAGCATGGAACTACTTTTGCAAAAAATGAAGTATACTTTGAGTCTTTCAAGAAGACGAGCGATTCATAATTCAAGAAAAACACAACTGATCACACATTCATTCAACTTTTCCAAAAGATTGATAAACAAAGCATTCCAATGCACAAACAATTTTCTACAACAATGCTTGAGAAATGGTGGGAAAGAAGCACTTTTAACTTTTCAATGGATGCATCAAAAGATTAACTTAATAACAACTATGCTTTCAGATGTAAATGACTGAAAAGAAAACACTACTTGCGGCACTCAGTATGCTCAGAAAACTCAAGAAAAGACAAGCACTCAATCAGGATGAAAACACACAAAATTCAAAATCAGACAATAGCAAGAAAACCAAGCAAGCAAAGCTCAAACAATAATGCAAATGAGGTATGGGAGATGATCTAATGCAGTAACCAAATCAGTTAAGGAGAGGAGGGAATACAAGGGTGAGCGAATGAAGGTGGAGGAGACAAGAGTATCCACCACTACCGGTTCTCAGACTTGTCCAAGATGGAACCCAAAATCAATCCAAACAAAACTAAACACTCAACACACAAAACAAAGATGGGATCTTTGGCTGGATCTTGCAACACAGAGGGAGTTCATACAATAAACCAAAGCTCATATTAACAAATGGAGAGGTGCCTACATGCTTATTTTGACATATCAGCGCAGTCTGTGCTTGTACACAGTGGGATGTCGCAGTTCTCCAATGCGGGAAGTGCGACAGCATCACAATATACCAATGGTAAGGATTGCAATGAGAGGTTAACAGACAGAGAACAAAGATCAAAATTAACACAGTGTCGCTCTGTTTTCACTAACCAGGTGGGACGGGCGAGATTTAAGTTAAAAAATGAATCAAATCTCCAAGCAATGAACTATGAAATGGTTTGAAAATGAGTAGTACAAACTTAGAGGAAGCAGATCAGAGTCTTCAAGATGAAGATCTGATAGTGAAATCAACTCAAGAAGCAAATGACAAATAAATAGGCTTGTGTTAAGTAATCAACTGAAAATGACTCTCATATTGACAACTATTAAAACAAGATAGTCTCCCCAGCATGGTCGCTAGATTTGTTTTGTGGACAATCTACCATGAGCGGACTCAAGTCCTAATCTCCCTAGCTTAACGTAAGTCTAGAAAAAATAAGACAGAACATAAAATACTTTCCTAGATCGTATAGAAATACAAGTGAAAGAATAGATCGTTTACCTTAGATTTGTAGATCCCTTTCTCCTTTGTTGATCCAATGTTCCAACACTACCAGATCGCAAGTAGCTAAACCCTGTTGAACATGTAACAGACCATGAGAAGTGAAAGCATATATCTCATATGATAGATCTAAGTTAATAGTTAAGGAGGAAAACTCTAAACATCATCAAGGAGACAACATTTATGGAAAGCAATTATATTAACTATATTGAAGAGTGAGGAGTACAATAGAAAATAGGATTACAACCATAGCCTTAACATTGCAAGTTCCTTCCGATAAGCCATGCCAAAGCTCCTAGAGAGAAGTGGATGTTCCCCAAGCTAGAATGTCAGATCTATTGGGCTTAATTTCACCAACATAAGAGTACCATAGACTTCCTCCTTTAGGATGGGAGTGAGCTTCATTTAAATAAGAATAAGTTGATAGGGTATGGATAGGATAGGTTGAGATATGATAGGAGAGACTTAGGGGATCCTTCCAAGGTATTAGGAATCGAGTACCACCTCTCCCAAGAGGTTAGGGATAGGGTCCAAGTCAGCAAGCTTCGAGAAGGGTCTCGAAGGGATATTTTTGTCTATTAACTGACATCGGCGCACCCTGCAATAGAGCAAGCTGCGACGTCACATGCTGCATGAGTGCAACTTGTTATGACCTCTCAAAACCTAGTACAAATGGGTACAAATCCTTCCAGGTCAATCACTCAGTCAAGGTAACTCCAGGGGTGTATACACTGAATCTCATGATGGGAAGATTTTAGGTGTAACATAGCCATTAAACAACTTAGAAGATTTCCCAAACTTCTATTCACCACCTCAATTTGTCCATCTATCTGCGGATGATATGCCGAGCTTAAATGCAACCTCATGTCCAGTTTCTTCCATAGGGTTCTCTAGAAATGTCCTGTAAACTTGGTATATATGTCTGATGTGATACTCTTCGGCAATCCATGTAATTTGACTACTTCCTTAAATAATAGTACAGCAATTCCCATGGCGTTACTTATATTCTGACACGGAATAAAGTGTGCCATTTTCATAAATTTGTCGACTACAACAAAGATTGAGTCACTCCCTTGATGCGTCTTCGGGAATCCTAGCAAAAAATCCATGCTCAGGTGCTCCCATGGGGTGTCTGGTACAGATAATGGTGTATACAACCCCGTGTTCTGACTTCTTCCTTTTTCCAACTGGCAAACTCTACATTGTCGAACCCACTTTCCAATATCTGCTGTCATTCCTGGCCAATAATACTTCTCTTCGATCAATTCCCTGGTCTTGTTGATGCCAAAATGACCTACTAATCCACTGCTATGCAACTCTCGAATTAGGTTCTCCCTTATGGATCCTATGGGAATACACAACTGTTGTCCCTTGAATAGGTATCCCTCTTGGATAAAATAATCCAAGTATGGAGTTCTGTCGACACTCTATGGTTCATGACAAGCCTCCCATGCTTTCGCAAAATCCTCCTCGCTCTCAAACTCTGTCTTCACCGACTCTATTCCCGTTACCTGAACTGTCGTCGTGTTCAACAATGCAACTCTTTAACTTAGCGCATTGGAAACCTTATTCGACTTGCCCGACTTATGTCGCAACAAGAAAGTATATCCCTATAGGAATTCGACCCATTTCATGTGCCGCTGATTCAACTTCAAATGAGTATTCAGATACCTCAGTGCTTGATGATCTGTGTATAACACATATTCCTTGGGAAAGAAATAATGCCTCCACTTCTTTAATGGTTGGACAATAGCATAAAATTCCTGGTCATAGACCTAATATTTCCACTTCGCATCATCCAACTTCTCACTGAACAATGCAATTGGTCAGCCCTCCTGGCTCAACACTGCTCCAATTGCCATTCCACTCACGTCACAATCGACCTAGAAAACTTTGTCTAAATATGGGAGCGCTAACACTGGGCTCTCAATGACCTTTTCCTTCAACTTGTCGAAAGCTTGTTGGGATGCTTTCATCCACTTGAATTCACCCTTTTTATGCACTCTGTCAAAGATGCACAAATCCGATTGAATCCTTGAATGAAATTCTTGTAGAAAGTGACAAGTCCATGGAAACTCCTTACTCCAGTCGTACTTGTCAGTTCCAGCCAATCCAATATTGCCTTCACCTTTCTGGGTCCATCACCAACCCTTTACCCGAGATTACAAATCCCAAGTACATCAGTTCTTCCTTCATGAAGAAACACTTTTGCAGGTTCACCATGAGCTTCTTGTCCTACAACTTCTCCAATACCTGTCGAATGTGCTCCAAGTGCTATGTCTTGGTTTGACTGAAAATCATATTGTCATCTAGGTAGACTACGAAAAACTTTCCCAAGAATGGTTTTAGTACCTCATTCATCAATCGCATGAATGTACTGGGTGCATTAGTCAATCCGAATGGCATGACTAACCACTCATACAACCCTTCCTTTGTCTTGAATGCTGTCTTCCATTCATCTCCTTCTCTAACCCGAATCTGGTGATAACCGCTCCTCAGGTCTATCTTCGTGAAGTACTTCGCTCCACTCAAGAAATCCATCAAGTCGTCCATCCTCGGTAATGGAAACCGGTACTTGATCGTGATCTTGTTGATGGATTTAGAGACTGTACATATTCTCCATTATCCACCCTTCTTCGGCACTAATACTGCTGGTACCGCACACAGACTCAGACATTCTCTGAACAATCCCCTATCCAGCAACTCCTAGACCTGTCGATTGAGTTCCTGACCTTTTGTTGGACTCATCCTATGCGGTTCCTTGTTTGGAAAACTCAACCTTGGAATCAAGTCGATCTGATGGGATATGCTCTTTGTCGGTGGCAATCCTATCGGTGTCTCATTAACTACTATCCTCTGAAACTCATCAAGTATCCTTTTGACTTCGACCAAAATCTTCTCCATTGTCGCCCTCTCAACACATGGCCCTTTCAGAATGATAACGTAACATCATGACTGCTTTTCCTCTTCTGCGAAAATTATTTTGCTGAACACATCAGCACTCGCTTCTCCCAAAATTTGTTCTCGCTATGCTTACTGTCAACTTACTCCTCCGGCTTTGGCTTAAGAGTCTTCTGCACGCCATTCTTCCACACTGTGACTACGTTGGATCAACCATCATAGATCATTTTCCGATCATATTTCCATGGTCTTCCTAACAACAGATGGAATGCATCCATTGGGATTACATCACATAGTCCACTATCTTCAAATCCTTCGACTCTAAAGTTAATCAGGCATTGTTTGGTCACCTTCACATGATGTCCTTTTTGTAGCCATGAGATCTTGTAAGGCTTTGGATGTTCCCAACACTTTAACTGTGCCTTGTTGATCACCCTCTATCAACACAATATTCTCAATGCTTCCACCATCGACTATGGTCTTGCAATGCCATTCGCCGATTCACACCTTAGTTCAAAAGATGGCCTTTCGTTGTGCCGGCTCTTGCTCGTCGCATCGGTCATCCAAAACCAGTGTCTTCCTAGCTATCACAGCCCGACTCTTCCTCTTACCATCCTCACTATTGTCGGATGCCAACTCTTCCCTCTCTTCGACTTGCTCATCTCTTGGATGTCTAGGTTTTGACTCCTCTGTATCATGTAGGTTCTCTGGGCACTCATATGCCTTATGTCCTGCTCCACGACACTTGCAACAGATTATGGTTGGTCTATCAGATCCTTTTCAGTCGGATGGACCACTTCGACCATACGCACCTTGACTGCGGTTCTCACAACCATTGAGTCGATTTTCTTGCACTTTCTCCCTTGTCGATGTCCCTTATGTCCATTGGTTCTCTTTGACATATTCCTTCCTGTAACTGCTACTTTGGCCTTTTGTGGAAACAGTCTTCACACCCGACTAGTCATCCTACCTCTTGTCGATGCGTATCTCCTTGACAGTTTCTCTTCTTCCTTCATAGCTAACTGGTAGGCTTCACCAACTGCTCTAGATCTTGACATGCTCAATTCATCCTGAATGGCATATTTCAAGCCATTCATGTATCTAGCGACAACTTCTTCTCCTTCGTTTGTCTATCCTGACCTTATCGACAATCTATGGAAATATTCTGTGTACTCCTTCACGGTCATGTCTTTTTGTCGAAATTTCTGCAATTTCTGGAACAAGGAAATCACACAGTCATTTGGCAAGAAATTTCCCTTCAGCTTGGTGACCATCCTATCCGAAGACTTGATTTTCTCCTTACCCTTCTTGACTCTGTCATCCTGTACATTGTCCCACCACAATGAGGCATGACCCTTCAACCTCAGGCATGCAGTCTTAACCCATTTAGGATCCTTGATTTGCTCTATGTTGAAGTGTTTCTCCATCTCTCTGAACCAGTCGATCAAGTCTTATGGATCCAGACTTTCTGAGTAGGTGCATACATCAATATTTGTCCGACCTCTCATATTCGTCATAATTTTGATCAGTTTGTCTTCTGGTTCCTCTCCTGCTGCTTCTCGTGCTTCCACTTCTTCGACCTCCTCGTCGTTTTGGTCTAATGCATCAGGAATACAACCATGCCTTTGGATTTCTTTGATCGATGCGACTTCATTTGTCAAAGTTCGCATTGTTTGGATGCACTCGTCGAACATCTCATGATCAACTGTGATTGCTGCGCCATGCACTCTTCGTCCAAATCCTCGAACGTTAACACTTTTGTGAGCCATTTTCAAACATGGCTGAAACTCCCACTCCATCCAATTGCAAATGGCCTTCAATAAGTTGCGCACAACTCTACCCAACCGCAGTTGGAGCTGTAAACACACTTGCTCAATGGATTCTTCCGCTTTGATACAACTTAATGCAAGGCAAGTTGGTATCACCGGCTTTCTCCCGACAGGATTCTCCTCCTACTTTGATATGGCTATCCTCCAAATATCAGGATGCTATAGCTCTGATACCACCTGACGCAAGGTGCCTTATGCACTAAGGTTCTTACTTAACAATTACACATAATACACACGTTCACATAGACAAGATGTAAACAGGATGCCAGAAGCTGGCTTATATTACTTCTACCAAAATGGTTACAATGCAAACTGCAAGGAATGTAAATAACTAATTAACTGTCAGCCTCAGCCGTCACAATACAGAAGTAACTGTGTGCTATCTCAATGTGTCAATCTACACCCTCTCCTGGTTCACTATGGAACTATGAGCTATGGCTTGATCTTCTCTGTGTTCGGAAGACATGTGACTGTTCTCTCTGATCTACAAATCTTCTCCTGGAACTCTACTCTACCAAGTTATCCAACTGATCTCCACTCCTCGGCCTTCTACGCTACTGCTGTTGTTCTCGAGATCACTACGACCCCTGAGACACGCATCCTCTTTCTGTTGATCTCCTCAGATCCCGCAGACCTGCAATTGTAAGTGCCCCAACTGTGCTCCACAATCCCTGCCTATGTTGACATCTGTCACAATCCCAACTACCTTCAATAACTACCATTAGCTTCCTTAGCAACCCTGAACTATTTCCAAGTACTCTCCTTGACTTCTATGTGTCCTTCTGATAGGATAAAGTAATCCTTCATGTCGGCCATACTGTCTGTCATCTTCGACTTATCCACCGGCTTTCATTTGCATTCTTTAGGCTTCGCCAAGCTGCCGCTTCCTCCTTGCTTGGTTCATTCCTTAACCTGTCAGAGTCGTGGTTCGACGGATGTCAACCATCGACGCCTCTCATTCTTTCTGTCATCTGTCGACCTTTGACATGTCGACTCCATACCTGCTTCTCCTATCGACCCATCTTGACAACTTCTGCTCGACTTATTGACTTAGACAACCAATCTGCTCTTCCGCACTAGTGGTCGTCGGCAATCCCTCTAGTTGGCCTTCTTCATGTCAACTAACTTTGACTGATATGCCTAGGCTCCGATGCTCCTGCATCACAAGGAGGCCAAAGTAATTATAAGTCCAATGTACAGTGCTACTACCGTAAAAAATTTGGGTAGTTTTCCAACCAATGCAAAAAGAAGTAGGATAATACAGGAAAGTAGTTAACAAAAACAACAGAGGAGTTCAAAGAGGGATAGAAGGGTGGCAATTTTCTTGGCATGCAATTTATCTCAAACAAGTTCCAAGGACATCTAGTTCTTGGATAGTTGTTGCAACAACAAAATGACTTGTAACAAAGGGTTGTTTGTTAGTCTTGATACCAGCATTGACCCATAATTAAAAATGGGCAATGACATCTTGGTGATAGTGAATGGAAAAGGGGTAACTATAGTCTATGCCAAGAATGGTGAGAGGAGGACAATTGCCAATTTCTATTTTGTACTAAGATTAAAGTGGAATCTCTCAAGAATTGGAAAACTCATTGAGAAGGGTCAGAAGGTGTTTTTCAAAAACAATATGTTTACAATCTTTGAAAAGCATCATAGCAAGCAGGTGATAGCTAAGGTGGAGATGAGCATGATGTTTCCTCTTACCATGGTAGCTAAATTAACAAGTTCAGTGAATGATTGTAAGATGACATGTTTGGATCAATCCTAGATGTGGCATATTAGGTATGGTCACTTTCATTTTGGTGGCTTGGAATTACTACATAAGAAACAAATGGTGAAAGGCTTGCCTAGTATTTAGTGGCCTAATAATTCTTGTGAAAGTTTCTTCCTAGCTAAACATCACAAGGAAGAAGTTTGATTAAGGGGTCCCTTATAGAGCCAAAGCTCCATTGGATCTAGTGCACATAGATTTGTGTGGGCTAATGAAAACACCCTCATTGGTTGGAAATTTTTATTTCCTCACAATCACAGATGATTACAGTTCAAAGACCTGGATATATTGTTTGAAAAATAAGTCTGATTCTTTTGGACTATTCAAGAGGCTCAAGGATATGGTTGAGAAAGAAGCTAGCCACTAAATCATGGTTCTAAGATAAAAAAGAGGAGAAGAGTTCAAATCTAATGATGGCATTAATTATTGTTGGTTTTGTGAAATCAAAAGACAGTATACTACTAGGTACACTCCTCAGCAGAATGGCGTATTTGAAAGGAAGAATCATACTGTATAGTGGAAATGGATCGAAGTATGTTGAAGGAGAGGAATTTTCTAATGACTATTGGGGTGATGTTGTTGTATGTTAAGTCTATGTATTGAATAGAAGTCCAACAGAGAGCATTACAGATAAAATTACAAAGGAAGCATGGACTGGTAGGGGATGCAATGTATCCCACTTGAAATATTTTGGATGTGTTTCCTATGCACATGCTCCTCAGCAAATTCAAAGGAACCTTGATGACAAGAGTGAAAAATGTATTTTTGTTGTGTACATTGATGAGTCTAAATCCTGTAGGATCTATAAACCTATCACCAAAAAGTTTGTGATCAGTAGGGACGCTCAATTGCATGAAGAAGAAGAATGGGATGGAAGGATTATTGAAGTTGTTGCAGGGGATGAATTGAATTTTAATCATGAATATGTTTAATAGAAATAGGATGTTAATGGAGGAAAATGAATCCCACAACTCATTACACCTCTTGGAAATGCACCTAGACCACTCTCTCATGATGGTAGTACAAGACTATTCAGGAAGCCCATAACATAGGAGCATGGAAAACCATCAAATCTTGGTGAAATTCCATAAGCTTTGAGGTAAGCATTGATTCAAGCCCCACTTTAGAAACTTTGAGTGATAGAGTAAGGGGGGAAGAAAACTAGGAGTTTAAGGGACCTATATTAGTAAGAGGATGAAGTGGACCAGTTTACAAATTTTTCCCTACTTGCCTATGATCCCTTGAGTTTTGATGAAGTGGTGCATGAGGAATTTTGGGTAGATGCAATGGATGCTAAGGTTGCATCAATTGAAAAGAATAAAACATGGGAACTTGTAGAGTTACCTAAAGGGAAGAAATACATTAGGGTAAAGTGGATTTATAGAATTAAGTTGAATGTTGGTGGAGAGATTGATAAAAATAAAGCAATATTGGTAGTCCAAGGGCTTAATCAAAGGTCTGGGGTTGACTACAATGAAATGTTTTCACCTGTGGCTAGATTAGACGTTGTGAGGATGCTTTTATCCATTTTTTTCCCATAACTACTGGAGTTTGCACCAGATGAATGGTTTATTGGAGGAAGATGCGTATATAAAACAACATCTTGGATATGAGGTTGATGGGAAAAAGGACAAGGTTTACAAGTTGAAGAAATCCTTGTATGGATTGAAGCAAGCACCCAGGGTATGGTATAGCCATATTGATAAATATTTGATTGGGAATGGATTCAGTAAAATATCCAAGTGAACCTACCTTTTACACCAAACTCAATCAACGAGGTAAAATTTTACGTGTCTTCTTGTATGTAGATGATGACCTTCATGTGTAGTCTTTTCATTTATGATTTTAAAACAGCTATGGAAACTGAGTTCGAAATGATAGACTTGGGGGTGATGTGGTATTTTCTTAGCATTAAGGTAAATAAGTCTTCAACTTGTATTTTTATTTGTTAAACCAAATATGCAAAGGATATATTAGAAAGGCTTAGGATGGAGACTTGCAAGCGAGTAGAAACCCCAATCGCAACGGGTACAAGGCATAACAAATTTGATAATGGGTCAAGTGTTAATCCAACCCTATATAAGAGGTTAGTTGGAATCCTTGTGTATTTGAATGCAACTAGAGCTTCCATTATGTATGTTGTTAGTTTGATTCCCAAGTTCACAGAGTCACCCAAGAACAACCATTTGCAGGATGGAAAACTAATAATAAGATATGGTGTAGGGATAGTTGAGTTTGGTATCTTTTATGCTGCTGGTTCAAATTTCAATTTGATAGGTTACTGAGACTGTGACTTTGCTGGCAATTTTGATGATAGGAAAACCACATATGTATATGTGTTTAACTATGAATTAGGGGCTGTAGCTTGGGCATCAAAGAAAAAACCTATACTAACTCTGTCTTCAGTTGAGGTAGAGTATGTAGCAGCTACATGGGATTCTTGTCAGCTAGTGTGGATGAGGATAAAGTATAGATGAGGATAATTCTTCAGAAATTGTTGCATGGACAGAAAGGACCTGCAAAAGTGCTCCCGCCAAAGATCTGTCACGAAATCATGTATTTCACAAAAATAATAAGCATATAGACACCAAGTACCACTTCATCATAGAATTGGTTAATGCAATTGAAATATCATGTGAGTTCTATAGGTTTAAAGGTAGTTTTGTACACATTTTAACAAAACCTCTAGCAAGTGACTTGTTTGAATTTCATAGAAAGAACTTGAGAGTTTGATCATTGAATGTTGCACCTGCATCCTCTCAATAAATCTCTATTTGAGAATTAATTAAGGGGGAGATCATTGGAGCTAATTACTTCTCCAACAACCCCATTACTGGTGTGTAGCTTTCCGGGCTTTGTATAAATGTTTTGTAATTTGCTTTTTGATGGTAAGGAAAAGAAGCGATTTTGCCCTTTGTCTCGGTATTAGAGAAACTCTGAATTGGAGAGTTCATGTCTGGTTTGTTTTGAGTTGTAAACATGATCAGAAATAATGGGAACAGTTGGTTTTTAATGAGACGTTTGATCATATGCTTATGAGCATCCGAAGAATGTAAATTTTTATCGGTTTTTTTTCTTTAGAAAAAAAAACACTCTCCAGATAATTGAAATTCGCTCTTTGAGGTTATTAGGGGCATGAGTAAATAATTTGCGGTGTGTTATTTCTAGGAATATAGGATCGGAGAATCAATTAAATAACATAAGGCTAACATATTATGTCACAATAACAATGTTAAAAAATATTTGAATGGATATAAAACAAAATTTTGATTTTCTTTCATATATTATGACACAATAACAATGTTAAAAAAATTTGAATGAATATAAAACAAAATTATGATTTTCTTTCCTATTAGAATATTTAATACACGGATTATATTATTATGGTTTTTGCAAACAAAGAAACCGAAATTTAAGAAAAGAATTAGTTGTGATTAGGTTATCGATATAATATTTTTGCATAGAAAGAAGTCAAGTGTTTTATAAGCTAACCTAGGGAGGTATTTATATTTGTAAAAATTAAAACGTAAAAATTCTTGAGAGAATATACTTTCTTTACACACAAATTCAGAGGCAGAGCATAAGAGGGGAAATTGAGTATGCGAGAAAGGAAAAACAAAATAGGGGATGAATCTCTCAATGGAGCTCTGCGGCTCTTCTTGTGTATTCAAAAACTGAAATGAACACCAAATACATATTTTACATATCGATGCCTCTCTTCATCCGAGGTGTATTTACTTCTTCACCTAATACATTAACTCCCGTATTGGTGGTTGGTGATTGCAAACGGTTGGCGGGAGGAATTATCTCCAACACTCCCCCATAATTCTGACCATAAACAAACTAAATGCTAACATGCTACAATATTACATATTAGGCCTGAGTGGGCTTACATTCATTTCAAAAATCAAATATTCATCATGCTTGCTAGTCTAAGTCTCAGCTAGGATTACATTCATAGATCAAAAAATTGATTTACTTCGCTGTAGGATATGGAACATGTTTACCTTTTCTTCTTTCTTCTCCACACTTTGAACTCAACATTCTTCTTTACCTTCTTCTTCATGTTTTCTTTGAGCTCCTTGGGCTTGATTCTTCCATCAATGTCTGCAAATTCTTCAATAGCTTTATGCCTTGTGTCTTCATCTTCAATCAGGTTCATAATGCCCTCAACATCATGGGCTAATAATTCATATTTCTACATTTTTAATTGCTGGGGTATGGGAATGTTTGGATCCCATATGCATTTTTTCAACTTGTTTTCATCAACCTCTTCGGTGGCCAACTGCCACACTAACAACTCATATTAATGCTTGATCTCTTCAGGAATCCATTTCATAAGAATGTCTTCAACTGGTTCATCTTCATCATCTGCATCTTCAATGCATATTTCTTCATCCATGGTGTTCCTAAGCACTCTTGGCATGTCACAATTCCCATCATCATTGAATTCAAATGCTTCATCTTCCATGCATCTTTTGATAATCTTGTCAAACTCTGCAATAAAATTATAGTCTTCATCATGCTTGGGATTTTCTAGCCACTCTTCAATACATTTCAAATCTTCATCAAAATGTCTTGTTACTTTGACTGCATGCTCTTGTTCTTTTTCTTCAGCTATTGCAGGATGATTCTTGCTCTCAATACCTGCACACTCACAAACATCTAAACTGTTAGGAAAAACTTTTGCCCTCATGGGCATGCTCTTCGTGAGCTCATCTTCTTCTTCACATTCAGCCTCTACTGGCTGTCCTGCAACTGCTTCAGTTGCTAATTCATCATTTTCTGTTGTTGCTATGGCAGCTTCATCTTCAACAGCATCTTTGTCATCTTTATCCACTTGTGGCTCTGCACAGTGGGCTTCATTGTTCTCAAACATATCTGGCTCTGCTTGGCTAATAGAGTCCTCAACCATTTCATGCGAACATTCAACTTCTACTTCAGCAGCTTTGACTAAGACTGTTGGATCCTTTTCAACTATTACAACAAATTCATTTTCAATTGTGTTTAGTGAAAGTGCTTCTGCTGGTATAGCAGGCTCTTCAACTTCATTATCCACAACTGTGTGGGTTTCACCGAATTTCTCAACAGCTTCTATGGCTGGAGTTTCTACTACTGCTATGGCAGTTCTATCTTCATATTCTTCCACAAGTGCCTCTACACTGTGGGATTCACTAACAGCTAGGCTGTCTTCTGCTTCAACTGCAAGCTTCTCTTCTGCTACTTCTTCAACATGTTGTGACATTGTTGGCTGCTTGCACATGTCACTCCCCCTTTCACTGAACTCCTCTTCCAAGATTCTCCATGCTTCCTTGGAAGTCTTTGCTGCTGCTATATTGTGAAAAATACTTTCATCCACAGCTTGTTGGATGATATGCAAGGCTAAAGCATCTCTTGCTTCATCATTGTGGTGAAAATGTGTATCTACATACCGTAGATAAACCCTCATTCTACTTGACCATAAATCGAAATTCTTACCATTGAATGGTGCAGGTGATGGCAAACACACTCTGATCCACTCATCTTCATGCTTCCTGGCTTTTCTAATCCTCATTCTTTTGCCCATTTCTTCTCTTCTTTGTTGGCACGTTCTATGCTGGCACTTGTCTTCTTCATGCAAGTCTCCTACTTGCTTCTTCTTCCCCTATCGCCCCCTAAAAAAAATATAAATTTTCTTGCTGGCTGCAAGACCTGTCAATAATGCCCCCTTAATGCAAAACACACAACTGGGAAACACTTCCGCTTAGCAAATTACACCCTCTCTTTGAACACGTCTAGGCAGCTACAGATAAAGGCTTTCACACAGGTCTCTTCTCTACATGTAGACTAAGTTCTTTTCCTTCAGGAAGGGATTCGAATCTCTTATAGTAGTCAATCAGGAGGCTTTGTAAGAGGCAGTAATATTGCTTCTCGTGCCGTTGCTTCAGAACTGCAGGGTCTTTCCTCACGATCTGAGCCGAACTAGCCTCACGAATTCACAAATTGCAGGGTATTTCTCAACATGTCAAGTCAATCATGGATCTCTCGATTCAGTCACTCTAGACAAGAAGCAAGATGGCACTTCTCCAGCAACACAAGCCTTTTATGGCTGTAGATCTTACTATTCTCACCAGCAAACACTACTTCATTACACAGGTGACTCTTTCAGATCATGCATACAACAATTTGTGCAGCGACTAGAACGATTCACACCACCATGCTTCAGGCATCGATTTTTCACTTGCTAGGAGCGTAGCGTTTACACACTCAGTAACTTACTATGTTCCAAAATACAAAATATTTAGTAGCTTAGTCGGCATGACATAATACCTCAATATGGATAACCAGAAGAACCCACGAAAACTAGTTCGGCCAGATGCAATCTAGCGCCTCCCAACAATGGAAGAGCCCTTCTCGATTTCTGATAAACGATGTTCTGCTGAAGCAGGTCCAGCCAGATGAGCATCCATCATTCTCTGGATTGTTGGTAACCTACACATATTTTCCCACACAACTTTTCCTGCTGGGGTCACTAGACCAAGCTCACTACTGCTCTTCTTCACGCGGGCTGCAAACTCTGCGGACAGCTATTTCTCTCCTCTAGTCTACAATGGCTCTTCGTGTTTCACCTTCGGCAGCACTCTACGGTTGTCTGCAGCAGCTCCATGAAATGAAGGATCTCTGACGGCTCCTCTCGGGCTCAGCGGCTCTGCCACGGGCTCAGGCTAGATTTTGAAGAGCTCTTCTAGCGACTGTGGCTAAGGTTTACTGGAGACGGCTGCTCCTACTCCTTTCACTGCAGTAGGTTGGCTTGGCTGACCAACAATGGTTGTAATCCTGACAACAGTTAGATCCTTCACATGGCGGGTGAAGGGGGATTCATAACCCTAGGCTCTGATACCATGACAAATTCAGAGGCAGAGCATAACAGGGGAAACTGAGTATGCGAGAAAGGAAAAACAAAACAGGGGATGAATCTTTCAATGGAGCTCTACGACTCTTCTTGTGTATTCAAAAACTGAAATGAACACCAAAAACATATTTTACATATCGATGCCTCTCTTCATCTGAGGCGTATTTACTTCTTCACCTAATACATTAACTCCCATAGTGGTGGTTGGTGATTGCAAACGGTTGGCGGGAGGAACTATCTCCAATAGAATTTTATATATGCCAAGTGAGGGAGGTCTTTATATTTGTAAAACAAAACACGTCTTGAGATAAAAAAAAACACACTACACACATGATACAAGGCTCTTCTAACACAAAAATCACAATTGGACTTGAAATGATGTTGGTGGACGAGGAAGGACACTGGTTGAGACAATGGTAGTGAGATAATTTAAAACACGCCATTTACACATGTGTACATCAAGAGCTTCTCCCTAGAGATATGACAAAAAATGACAATCTATAAGGAATCATTGATGTTAATAACACTACATCAAACCTTAGTGCATCTTTTAGTGTTGCTTTTGAATATCCTACTTGTGATAGGGTATTAAAGGATTTTATCCTTGTATCTATCTGACTAGATTTATCATTAATATATGGTTGCGAAAGGTCCTTCATACAAAAAAAAGATGATAGATAAGGAAGAGAACTCGGTGGATTACTTGAATAACATATACATGGAACCAATAGAATACCTTATTCCAAAATAGTGGAAATTTTACAAGTTGGGATATTGAATCATTAAATGTTGACTAGATAAATGCCAATTTATGTTTAAAAGAAGGTACTGGTGTTCCAATGACATGAGGTTGAGGTTTTAGGAGGGCACTGAATTAGGCCACTATTGTCCTCTAAATTTTAGTTTAGAGACTAATTGTATTAAGCATGTAATTGATGAGTATATAGAACTGTTATGAATAAATGATTAATTTTATCGATAAACATCTGGAGAGGTGGTTATAGTTTATTGGACGGATGTACATTGGAAAGCATATTTGATTGAGGTTGTTAATCAATGCACAAGGATTTAATGTAATATTTTTGTTATCTATAAGTAATCATGGTCTTAGGGATTAAAAAGTGAAATAAATTCATTTTCCATGATACAAATCAATATTCAAAATTATTGTAGTATTCTAACGACATAGTTGAAACATTGTCTCGAATGCATAAATATATAGATATTAGAGTTTCTCTAAACTAATATTTAAGCGAAGCAATTACTCTTAAGTACACATTTAGGGAGGAGATTTTAAGTGGAAATTTTATGAAAAATTTCCAAACCAATGTTAATATTGTCATGCTTGTGGAAGCTACAAAGGAAATTCCCCAAAATTACCTCACAAATCTTACATTCGTTTTGGTTAGATAGAATTTCAATTGTAAAATAGAAACCATGAAATGTGGAGTGGACCAAAGAACCCTAATTTGCAGATTTGAATGCCAAATAAACATAAGCTAATATTAAAAAAAAACTAGAGGAAGAGAAAGTTTAAATGTAGAGTTCACGCAATTGAAAAAACAAGTTTGAATTAAAAAGTGAAATGTATTATATTAATAAATGTCACTCTAACTAAGATGTTACTCTATTGGGACAACATGACAATAAACAATTAGAAAGAAATAAATTTATAATTTTTTATCCGAACAACACAATGTCTCTGTGTTCCACTGCAAAAAATGCACTTTATATTAAAGAGAAGGAAATCCTCCAATTTTAAAGGAGGAGTTTCAGTAAACTCATATAATGATGGAACTTAAAATAGGATGAGAGACAACCCAGAATAAATCTAGTTAGTGAAAAGGATAGAGGTTACATTGGTTTAGTGTTTAGGGTTATCATTTAGGGTTTAGGGTTTGTTGTACTTGAATTACCTTCAATTTCTTCCACTAAAGGTGTTTGTGAAGGTTGTGTTCTTGGTAAACATCGTAAGGAAATGTTTGATAAAGATAAATCTTGGCATGCTAAAGAACAACTACAAATAATTCATAGTGATATTTGTGGTCATCTTGAAACTCCTTCTCCAAATTTGATACTTCATCGAAACCATGACAGAAGCAAAGTTCATGTATATTCGTAGTATATTGGGAATGTATGAATTTTTCATAAATGGGGAATTCTAATGTAATTCCATCTTCCTCCATTTACATCTTATTCTCCCAATCATCATTAAGCGGCAATGTTGGAATGTGTAATTTTAATATTACATGTGTAATGATATCTAGTATGATATCATAAGATGTCTTATTTGGCATTTGAAAGCATAAATAACTCTAAGCTTGTGTAAAAGTAATAATGTCACATGCATCATGGAGAATTATTCTCCTATTACCATTCATTATATAAAGAGGTAGAAAATCGGTTATCCAACATGTATTTTGGGTTGTAATTCTTCCATACCTCTTCGTATATAATGGAGGTGAAGGAGAGCCTCTGGGAATATATGTTGAGAATTACATCCTTATGTTGTCGTAAAGTTGTGAAGCATATGTGGAGAGGATTTCACCTATAAGATTGGAGATTTATGAAGAATAAGAAGACAATACCTTCACGTGGGTGTTTCCCTATTTGGGTTTTTACCACATATATCTAGTGTATCGTTATTTTATCTTGTCTCTTGTTTCTTACATGATTATTTGTCACTTGTATAAATAGAAGGATAGACTAGTATATTCTTGGTTTGGATGTTAGCAAATGTATTGTTGTATGTTTATGCATATTTTCAATATCAAACATTTACAACTACAGCCAGGTCTCATCTCTCTTGTGTTTATAGGGTCAAAACTAGCAAGGTTGGACACTGCTAAAGTTTAAGAAGAGCCCTCTATGTTCTTCCCTCAATCTCTTTGATTTCAAGTATAAATATATTTGAATTATAACTTGTAAATGAGTTTGCTTTTTTTGTTATTCTTATAAATGATTTAGCCCTGACTGTTAAGCAATATTGTATTCAGGTTGATGGATAAATATTTGGTCGCCACCATTTTTAGGTTTTTAACTTGTTTGTTACTACATGGTACTTATTTCATTCTGGTTACATTGCAATACATTTTTACTCAATATATCATGTATTTACACATGTTTTACTTGAGGAGGAAGATCGAGATCCATACCATCTAGTCGACCATCAACCATGTACTCAGTCACCTACAAGTACTTAGGAAAAATCTACTTAGATTTGTGTAGCATGACTTGTAGTTAACTAAGATCGATTATGTGCAATTGATCTCAAAATCCCTAAGGGTTTATTTCGTTGATCTTTGTAATAATATGTAACCCCTCATGGACAACAGGGTTTGTCATATGTTGACAATTGATTCCTCTCATTTACATTGATATAGTGTGATGACTTATGTTTCTTATTTAAAACGAGTTTTGTTGCTACCTCATATGAGACTACTATTGATTTTATGAATTGACTCTTATTCTGGAAATTGGATGTCTCTTATGTATTCTATAGTTATTTCGAGGTATTATTGAGATTAGACTTATCTCTCATATTGCATAATGAACTATGTCATAATTGTGATTGTATTGTTGTATCATTATGGAATTTATTGTTAATTATTGTATAATTGTATTTGATTCCTATATTGGATTTTGTATTTATGTTGTGTTTTCAGCTTGCTCTAAATAATCTTTCAATTTCGCTATCACTCTTGTAAAAAGCGATAGTAATTTGGTATTTGGTTTTTAATCTCTTTCATTTATTATTTTCTCAATCTTATGGGGTCGATGGCCTATACTATGCCTATGTATTTATATATGCATACTTAGTATGTTTTTCATTAAGTGGTAATAAGGTTGATATCATATTATAGCTTGTTCATTTATGTTTAAATAAATCTATACAATATTGTTGTAAATTTAATATTCCACTTTTCTTGTATGTTTGTAAAATCACTTTATTCAATTGGGATTTCACCCTATATCCTTGCAAGGGGTTTATCCTTATACATATTCCACATGATTTATCTACTTGTACTATTTGGGAATTATTGTTTGCTTCTTGATACTAAAGTAAAAGATCCTAATAGAAGATTCTTTGTACTTTAAATCAATATTTAAAATATGGAATTCACATACACAATCCTTTAACGAGAACCTCAAATACCTTCTATCCACAGGAATGACAATTCAGGGTCTAATTAGAGATTTACTGTGTTCAGATAATTAACTCTTAAGTTAATAATTAGCTTAATATACACTTAAATAGGAAATCTAATGTATGATTAAATCAACATATACTTGATTGGTTTAATAACATATAAACAATAATACTCTATTTTATCAAACTAGTATAAATTAAATACTGAATTAAATTCCATAAACTTAATGAACAAGTAAGGAAGAAGTACAAACATATTTGCTTATATGGTCTTCCTATATTCTTTCGAACATGTCAAATATGCAATCCGAAACAACCCATCCATTGACCAATAAGAGCACATCAATATTTATTCTCTTCTAGTCACCCTTGATCCAAACCATGATCTTACTAAGGGTCACGATATCCAAGTAAATCTTTTATCAATAAGGGTTTTGAATTCTCAATTATGAACAAGACTAACTCAATCCTCAATAATCAGAAGACACACCTTTAGCTTTTCACCTAACACATTTTTTAGTGCTCAACGTAGTGAAAGCCAAAAAGGGTTATGGTATTTGTTACTGACTCAGTCCAAGGATATTTTTATAAGTCTCTTAGGTTCCAAGTAGGAAAACGTTTTCCCAATAACACATTGAATGCTTCACTCTATCGCCATACATAATTTTCTTCTGAAGCTTACTAAACTTGAGATTGAAACCAAGTCATTTGCTCCTACAAATACCCAGTTGATGGCTCCTCTATTCTATATTGGTTAAGGCTGTTAATAGATGTTTTTATTTCCCCGTGTTGTTCTTTTTTAGGGAAAATTTGTGTCTTTTTTCAATTTTCAAATTCTCTTTTCTTTTGTATAAAGAGGATTCTATTTTTAGTCATTTTCCTTAGGTTTAGTGTGAGTGAGACACCTCAAATCACTTAGTAGTGTTTGAGAGGAACTAGCCTTTTTATATTGTTTTGAAAATAATATTCATATTTGTCTTCCTAGGTTAGCTTTCCCCTCCTTAGCAAGACTATCACTTATGTTTACCTTTCGTCATACCCATTTTACTATGTAGAAGATAATTTACGAGTTTTAAAAAACCATATTTTCATTCACACCATTATTTCCATGATACCTAATGTTTGATCATCTCAATACAAAAATCAAAATAATGTACTTGTTAAAAAATCATCAAATGAAATTAGGGAGTAAATATTGGGATATTACAAGGAATACTAGGCCTAACTATGAGTGCACCCAAATGATGATTAACATTTTTTATATCCATGATTTCATCATAATAAGCAATAAGCAAATTGTATTTTGAATAATAAATATTGCATAAGCATTATAAAAAGTAATCATGAAAATAAGTGCATGGGAAACCTTCTTGCGAGCTTAAATGCATAAGCCAAATGAGCCCAAATCTAGTAGCTCCCTACGATGACTCACAAATGCATTTGAATTTATGCTCTATTGTGTCCTAACTAACCAATGTGTAAATTGTTCATATGGTAGTAGAATGTATGACTCTCACTGGTACCAAATAGACTTGGTTGATGTATCTCTTGCAGTTTGACACTTGGTTTCCATCTCTCCTGTCAATCATGATTTTCTGCCAGATAACTTAATAACAATGCAGGTCAAGCCTATCCTTGTCTTAAGTACCATTGCAATTGAAATAAAATCGCGTGAAAATAGTCTTCAAAGATATCAACTAACTTGTTTTCATTAGTTGAACATTCTTTGATGTTTGGGAGGACCAATGTTGCTCCGAAATCCTTTGCAAAAACAAGCACATATATTGTACCTGGTAAGTCAAGCAAGTCAAATGAGAAGCTTATCATTAAGGAAACACATAAAAAATGGGAAGCTAATCATTAAGGAAACACATAAAAATTGAAGTACATACCAGCCATACAAAGAAACATTGATATTAAAGCCAATTCAAATATACAATTTGGTTTTAATAGTCCCATATATGTTACTAGAGAAATGTTTATGGGACACAAAGGTCCAGAATTTTCTGTCAAAATGAAAACACTTCCATTTTTTCATTAATGATGGATCTCATGAGCCACCATTATAATAAATTTTAAAGACCAAAAAGAGACAAAGAATAACTCACAAAGCTTAAAATTAATGTCAAACGTTATCCAAAAAAATTAATAATTTTATATATCATAAATACATTGCAAACCCCTCATTTTATTTCATGGTTTTGAGAGGGACAATTGTTCTAGTGTAATCTCCTATTTCTGAAAATTGAGGGAGGATATCTTTAAAAATATTCTCGAATCTATATATATAGAGAGAGAGAGATGTCCGATCCCTCATAACCTTCTATTTCGAAAAATTGGGGAAACATATCTCCAAAAATATCCACTTTCCAAAAAAGTTAGGGTGAATAGGAGCTAAAAGCATGATTCACACCAAATGGAAATGGAAAAATCACTCAAAGAAATACCCTTCTTGGAAATCGGGCGCAAATTGAAAACTACAAGTCAAATTTCATGGGGGTGAGGACTAACTTTTTCCATGGTTGTAAATATATAAATATATGTCATCTAACTTTATATATAGAGAGAGAGAGGGGATCAAAAGAGGTTTCATCCGAATCCTCATAAAATAGCCTAGAGAAGAAGAACAATTCTTGGATAATTGATGAGAACATACTCTATATGGTTCAGACCAAAGATGGAAATAACATTATCGAAAAATTGGAAGATGATATCTACATTTTTTCACTAGGAGATGGTCCTGACCAAAAGAGGTTTCATCTGAATCCTCAGAAAATAGCCTAGAGAAGAAGAACAATTCTTGGATAATTGATGAGAACATACCCTATATGGATCAGACCAAAGATGGAAATAACATTGCCGAAAAATTTCTTCCATTCCTCAATTGAAACGAGTACGACCAACAGTTGTTCGAATGTATATATTAAGAATTCCACCCATTGTACCTTTTCTTATTCGAAAAATGTTCGCAAATTGAAAACTACGGCTCAAATTTCATGGGGCGAGGACTAATTTTTTCCATGCTTGTAAATATATAAATATATGTCCTCTCTCTCTCTCTCTCTGTATATATATATATATATATATATGTGTGTGTGTGTGTGTGTGTATTAATTGAGGTGAATGATAAAAAACATAATAAAAATTTGGAACCCTCTATTTTCACCCAATCAACATATATATATATATATATATATATATATATATATATATTAATTGACGTGAATGATAAGAAGCCTAATAAAAATTTGGAACCATCTATTTTCACCCAATCAAAATTTAGAACTCCCTATTTTTTTCCATGGGAAAATTTTCAGTTCTAAAATTGTATGTGATTAGAATGATTACTTAATTCATGTTGGTATTCCATGTTAAATAAAACATAATTTATGAGACACATTATTCCATGATAATGGATTATGATACATTCTATTGCAAAATGTATCTTGTAATGGTGCATGCTTTGTGATCACATATGATAACAAGTTAGAGTTATTTATTATCTAAAATGGATTTCATTATGTCTTATTATCTTGAGGAAATAAGTTCTAATAACATTCCTTTGCGGTGAGTGGAATTTTGTTACAAGTGATTCACTCAAGGAGCCTAAAGATAATAATAAATCTAGGATTTTGGGGGGGAGCATAACCATGAATGAGAATGGATACAACTGTTGGAACCAAAGGTTATGGAGGTTCATCACAAATCTGGATATTCTGGAGATAGTTAGTCAAATGTCCATGGTTAAATAGCATAGTAGTCGACTGTATTCTTGACTGGGTGGTTGATTGATCGATCAACTCGGTGATTGATAGGGCAGTTGGTTAGATGGTAAGCTCAATTTGAACAACCTACTAATCAACAGAATGTTGTGGTCTTTCAGGAAACAACTATAACTGATGAACCTTACTTATGGACCAGATCATCCTCAATTCAAGCAAGTTTGTTAAATATGGAGACTATAGAAGAATGACCCTATGGGATGCATTGAGACAGTGTGAGTCATATGGAACTATAAAAGATAGATAATTCCTTGTAATGTTTTGATCATGATAATGCATTGTGATTAAAAGTGTTGTAAATGGTATCTATCAACACCACCGCTCTTCATGGAATATCTTTATCCCTTATGCTATTTTATGTTATATGTCCAATTTTTCGAAAGGTTTTCCCAACATGGTATAAGAGCTATTGATTTTGACCTACCTTGTTTCCCACAAATCAAGTTGAGTCAGATGTAGGGTTGACCGACTTTGGGATGAATATTTGTCGACTGATACCTTTCTTTTTGAACTTGGCTCAGATCTATAAGATATCAAAAGGATGGATTCCAAGATAGAACATGTTCTTTTGAATGGCCATAGCTTTTCAATCTAGGCGCTAGATATGGAAACATTGTTGAAGAACAAGGGACTTTGGTAGTATACAAAGATTTTTATTTCAGATCCTATGGATCATACCAAGATAATTTTTTCATCAATGGAAATAAATATGAGGTTTTTGGGGTCATCACGACCTACATTTCAAGGGAGATTCACTTTCATACAAGTGGGATCAACTCTCCTCATGTTGTCTACAATAATTTAAAGTTGTTCTTTGATAAGGGTAAAGAATGTCAAGTAATGCAGATAGATAAAGATTTGATCTCTCTAGAACGACAATCCTATGAAAGGATTGAGGACTATTTGGCTTGTATCAAAGAGATATAGTCGAAATTGGGTGAATGTGGAAATTTTTTTCCAAAGAAGCTTGGACATCTCACTAAACTAGTCCTCATAAATCTAATGACAGATTATGATCTGTTCTACTCCTTATTTCGTTCTAGTTGGGTGTCACAAAAAAAAATGGTAAGGAATTTTCCTTTAATACTTTTTGTGATTTATTGATCAATTATCAACAAAGCATGGTTGATGAAGGGAATCTTGGTACAAGACACCAAGCTCACTTGATCAAAGGAAACTTCAAGAAAAATGATAAAGAATGAGGTCCAGTAGACACCATGAATAAGTGACAGGAGTGTATATACCAACCAACTAAAGGAAAGAATAACAAGTCATCTTGGACCAAGATGAATAGAAAGAAGAAACATGCAATGCTACTATGGAAAGGTAGGATGTGTGGAGAAAACCTTTTGAAATAATACAAGGGATTTGGAAGAAATGTCAAGCATCTTGAAGAATACAAGTCAATTTCCTCTTGATCAACCAACCTAAAGATAATTTTATGTTTTCTTTTAGCACTTCTGATTCATTACATTCCCACACCACTCATATTGACAAGATAATAAATTCTATTTTGACTTTTCATATGGTTAAGGATACTTATTTGTTCCCTTTCTTTAAGTGAAGCTCCCAAACATAAAATTATGTAGTGCATGATTATGACCTCATGATCACTGGAAGCAAATATGTTGAATTCCAACATGGTAGAATATACAATCTTTATCATGTGCCTAGCTTGAAAGTGAATTTGTTATTGGTTGCTCAACTCACCTAGACTGAAAATATTGTTGAGTCTTCATGACATTGTTTTATCGTAAAGGATCTAAAGAACAAGGGCACATATGTTTCTATAGACTATATAGACCCCAAAGATGAATTATATATTTTTTGTGACTCTCTCGGGCATGATTCTGAACCGACTTCCCTCATTGTTCAAACTAACGACCGATGTCAAGTTTTGCATGATCAACTTGAACATATGAAATTTTGAAGTTTTAAGATGATGGAAACAAAGAATTTGGTTACCGGCCTCCTAAAGACTATTCCAGGTAATGGATCTGTATAGTATGTGTGCTTTGAATACATCATTAGGATCCCTTTAATTCCATGGAATCATGGCGAACACATGACCAACTTGAACTTTTTCACAATGATCTATGTTGCATGAAAATACTCTCCTTAGCAGGTGCAAAGAATATTTTAACCTTTATTGATAATTTCTCCACGGTTACATGGGTTAATTTATTGAAAAATATGAGTCATGCCTTTGAAATATTCAAGGAACTTAGGGCATTGAAGAAGAGGCAATGCGATAGACCTATTCAATGTTTGAGATAGAACAATGGTGGATAATATATGTGAGTCAATAGTTTGAAGATTACTTAGCACAGAATGGTATCTCTTGGTAGGGATATATCCCTCAGATTCCTAAGCATAATGGAGTGGCAGAGAGGAAAAATAGGACATTGGTAGAAATGGTTCAATGTCTACTGTAAGCTAAAGACCTTCTGGCATAATTTTGGACAAAATATGTTTACTACTCAAACTATCTCTCGAACCTTGTTTTGACTAGGGTTGTTAGCAATATGACTCTGGTCGAGAAGTGGTGAGGAAGAAAAAATTCTATAATACACGTCAAAACCTTTGGATGCATTCCTTTGTCACACATCAATGATAACTACAAGAAGAAATTGGATGCAAAGAGTCATGCTTGCATCATGATGGGCTATTCTAATCAATTGAAACCCTATCAATTGTTTAACCTTGTCAGATAATAGATTATCTTGATTGGGAATGTGATCTTTGTTTAGAATAACCCAAGTATTAATTTATTGAACTCTTTCTCTTTCTTGTTGCATAGTGGTCCTTTGGATATTCTTGAAGAATCTAGATCAATTGTACCCTCCTATTTCTGAGTCAATTGGTAGTCAATATACCTCAACTAGATATGTTGACATGCATGCACAATCTCCTAAAACCAATTTAGCTAGATCATCAACGACTTCTTTACCTTGGTGGGCTATGAAAACTATTGAAGCTACCAGATATGATGTTGTTGACATCACTATTGTTTGGCAAACCCACAATAAAAAATATCATGGAAGTGTTTCCTTGATGGCCAGTGTTCTCAAAACCTATGATCTTAACACCTATGTTGATGTTCAAGGGAACTCTAAATGGGAGAATTCTATGTCCATTGAAATTGACATGTTATTGAAGAATCATACTTTGGATTAAGTTCCCCTACCACATGGAAAGAATGTTGCAAAACTTCAATCAATTTGAAAGACCAATTTTACCTTAGAATGTGTTGTTGAATGTCACAAGAATCGACTAGTATCCATGGGCTTCTTCTAGCAAGAAGGTATCGACTACACTAAAACATTTCCCTCTATCAAAAAGATGAACTTGATTTGACTGATTCTTTCACTTGCTACTCAATTTGGATTGGAACTTCATCAAATGGATGTAAAATTATCTTTTCCTCATGGATATTTTTATGATGAAATATACATGGAGAAACCGCCCAATTTTGTGATGGAATCTAGTCTTGTTTGTTGTCTAAATAAATATTTGTATGGTTCGAATCAATCTCCATGTGATTGGTATGAGAATATTGATAATTTTTTCATTAATATTTGTTTCAAACATTGTGAACCTGATCATAGTATTTATGTGTTGCATGATGATGCTGACAATTTGGTTGTTGCATTGTATGTTGATGAGTTAGTCATAATTGAAAATGATGTCAACTTAATTTTGAAATTGAAGACACAAATTCCCAATTAAATTCTATTTCCTACTACATGACCCATGGACAACTTACAATTAAGGGCCCATGCCATCCCGAGTTGAAACATCTAGAGCATTGGCAAGGATGATTGAGGTGGTAGATGGTATGATTCTCAAGTTGATGGTGAGCAAGGAAGGAGGGAGTTCAGGGGTGTTGTTATTTATTTATTTATTTTTATTCCTTTATTTGATTGGATTGTTTCTTGAGTGTGTGATGAGGTTGAATCATAATTATATGATTTATTGCATATTAAACACCTAGGAAATTGATCGAGACCATGTCGTAACATAAGGTGCCATGAGTGTTTTAATGAAAGTGAGAAATTTATGTGTGATGGCCACATGTATAAATATATCACCTTCCCAATAGTGCTATCTATCAATATATCTGGTTGAGAATTTTTTCACGTGTTACTATGGGGTTATAAATTTAGGACGAAGCTTACCAAAGGAGGGGAGTATGTAAAACTCCAACTTTAGACATTAGTGTAACTTTAAATACCGTATGTTCATAGTAAAACGGTCAATTAATATTAATGTTGGAACGGGATAAGTCCACAGGAAGTGTGGAAGCCGACAGGTGCGAAAGGGTCAATCTACGGAAGAAGGACCATTCGCGGAGTTCTCAGAAGCACAAGAATAGTTAAAATAGTTAGAATTGGTCATGTGGACCATTTTGTAACCAAATAGAAGCATACAAATAGAGTAGGATTGTAAGCCTAAGGGCATCTAGGTTTTGATGATCGATCATATCTTTTGATCTATTTTGTATCTGCGACATGGTGTATTGATTGCTTCTACGAGGTTCAATATGCAGGGTTTAATGAATGAATGAAGATGTTTGATTATGGTGCAATCTCTGTCTCTATTTTTATGCGATGATGACTGTGAATGTTTTAGAGTATCTTTGATGTGAATATGCTATGGGTTTAAGGAGTACTGTTGATATGAATAAGTAAATTGAATATGTTGTTCCAAATGTTTGTTATCTGTTGAACTCTGCGAATGACTGAATGTGCGAATGATGAATTGATAATATGTTGTGAATGTTATAATCTTTGGTTTCTACAAGGGTAATGTGTGTTGAAAGCATATCCTCAAATCCACTGCGGAAAATTAGTTCCTGCAGCCCCATTATCCATCTCGGGTTAGACTGCGCTTGCTTTGCAAGTGTTGCTAGAAAGGGTTAGACCTTTCCAGGCCGGTGTGTAAGGGAGTTTGGGTTGGTATTTTGTTGGAAACAGTGTGAAGAGAACCCCTGTCAATAGACGCTATGTCAAAAAATGGTTATGTTTCCAGGACCTTGATGAAGAAAAGAAGAGGATATGTTGTGGCACTTGACGAAACCAGAGATCCAAGAGTGGTTCAATAAGAAGGTGAAGGAATTCGCAGAAAGTGAGAAGCGAGACCCTAAACAGACAGAAACCTGTTGGCTACATAAATACATCTACTCATATATCCATGAAATATTCTTCTGTGAATTCCTAGTGTTGCTGCAAGAGTGGCTAGTGTAGTTGACGTTCTGAAAGAATCACTGCCAGAAGATTGAAGCTGATTGTTGGACCCCGGAGTTGATTTGACAGCTAAAGCAAATCGATACCTAGGTATCGTGAGCTGTTGATTTTTGGGTGGATAGTATCCTTGATGGATACGTGACTGAGTTCACAGTAGACACTATCAAGTCATACAGTGACGCCGAGAGGAAATTCTTCAGGGGGGCGAGAGGAAGGTTCTTGTCATTGTTAAAACTGTGGATTAAGATGCTTGTCTACAAAAAGGGAATATTGAAGATGTCTTCCAATGAATAGAAAAATCGGTGTGCGGAGCTTGAAGGTATCGCGTGGATGCAGATCTGACAAAAAGATGTGGGGTAGATGGACATGAGTGATGACGAGTTTCTAAGGGAAGCTGACAAAGAGTGTGGTACCTCAAGAAGTGGAGCGATATTCTGACATCCTGAGAAGAAGAGGAGGACTGAGAGAGAGTCTCCTGAGAGGACCGGAATGAAGAATTGCGAAACAGGACCAAAAGGGAGGAAGTGACCTTATTGTGAAGGAGATGTTGACCAGGCTAGCCCAGAAGTAGAAGGAGGACAGATCATAAGTTACAACATACCTTCAACCCTGCTCATAACTCCAAATTTTATAGGAAGAAATCCAAACTACTCGCAGAGTTTCCCTACGTGCATGGGTAAGAGTAGCACTTCAGTAAACAATAATAGTAGCAAGGTTAGGATGGCAGACGAGGCGAAGATGCCTACCTTTTAGGGGAACGAGATCGAGGATCTCGAACAGTATTGGTTCATATGTGAAGCAATATAGACAATAAAGCAGGTCCAGGATGAAGCCATAAAGATGCGACAGCTAGCGACGACCCTTAGGGGGTGGGCGTTAGACTGGTACATGAAATTTGTAAAGGTTCCAATGGGAACACTAGCCAAGACGTTGGCACAGGTTAGAACGGCGATGATTGATGAATTTAAAAATCCAAAATATGAGTCACATTATGTTACTGAGCTTAAGGAGATTAAGCAATTCCCGAATGAGCCGGTGTGGGAATTCGATCAATGGTACAAGACGTTGATAGCAAAAGTGAGCTTTGCTATAAATGAGCTGCAACACAAAGAGGGGTTCATTGCAGGACTGGTACCGTGTATCCGGGGACCACTAATGCAACAAAAAGTAGCAATATAGGAGGAAGCATTAGAGATTGCGATGAAGCTAGAGGCTTGACCAATCGGCAAAGTAGGGACAGGAATGGATAGAATCCAGGCGCAATTGGCCAATCTAATGCTTCCATTGGAGGATATCAAAAAGGGAAAGGAAACCCATGGCGACATATGGTCCACCAGGTGCAAAAATGAGGGACACCATCAGGATAATTGCCCAGAGTTTTGTGATTATTTGCAGTCGGCAGCACCAAACCCCCTTCATCAAGGAGGCATGCCTTGGTGTCCTATCTGTCAGACTAGAGGGCATCGACCGGAGGAATGTGTATATCTACAAAAGATGGTGTCGAAGCCCGCAAACCTGTACTACAAATTCTATTGATCGGTTGGTCATGATGAGAAGGACTGCAGGGTTTATGACTTGCTGCAAGATCAGATAGCTGACACATATTTTATGAAGGGAGAAGAGCCACCGGCGATGTAGCAGCAACTGTAGTACATCTAGCCACAGCTGCAATTCAACCAACCCTAGCAATACGATCAGGGGCAATATGAGCAGCCGCAGTACGAACACCCGTAGTATCCACCACTTCCGTATGGCCAACCGCAGTATGGGAAACAATGGTATCAGCAAACACAGTATCAACCATATGGGCCATCACGTGGAGGTTCAAAGAGAGGATTCTGTGGAGGCTAAGGCACCGATATGGGATGTGGAGGAGCTGCTGGACATGGAAGAGGACCCATCATCTATTACAACTATGGACAGCAGGAGCACTACAAGAGGGATTGTCCAAACCCAACGCCACAGTGTACATACTATAGTGTTGTAGATCCCAGTGTAGAGGAATTCCCTCAGCTCATTGAAAAATGGTAGACTAAGAATCCACCCCAAAACCAGAACCAAAATAATCAGAACGCGCCATCGGTTGTACAGATGATATCGACAGAAGCTAGAAGTAGTCATGCGATGGTTGGAATAGTGACATGAGGAGGAATGGTCACAGACGATGACAGGTCACACACCAATTTTTGACCAACACAAACAAAGAGGAAGTAGGTCACCTTTGATGTGCAAGCAGAAAGGGATGTCTTCTTGAAGGCACAGGAGGCAATGAGGAATAGGAGGTAGCTACCTCTTCAGGAAGAAATCTATGACATGCCACTGACGTTCGACTCGACAAAGTCACGAAGGAAGGAAAACACTCTAAAGGCCTTCTTGGAAAGTTGCCTAGAGTTGGCGAAGGAACTAGATGTAGTGGAAGAAATAGCTACTCTACTGCATCGACGGGAAGGTGCATGTCAGGAACAGAAAGTTAATTGCATACATAAGAAGAAGATAGGAAGGGAGATGCGGATGTCGGCACAAATTCGAGCATTTGATGTCGACTCCATCATTTTGGATTTGGGTTCGGATGTGAATATTCTGAATAAGCAGACGTGGGAGACAATGGGAAAGCCACGGATAACCTGGTCACCATTACAACTACGACTGGAAAATCAAAGTAAGCTCACTCCGCTTGGTTGGGTATGTCAATTTCAAGTTGAAATTGAAGGGCTCAGGACATAGGCTGATTTCGACGTCATTGAAATTGTGGATCACACCAGTCCCTATATGGTACTACTGGGGATAGACTGGGCCATGGAAAACCAAGCGATTATCAATTTTAAGAAGAGGACGATGTCATTTGAGAATCAAAAGATGAGAGTCATCGCACCACTAGATCCCGCGGAAGGGCTGCACTATGTGGAACCAGCCAGAGATGAGTTTGTGGAAGGGTGGGACAGTTTGTACAACATTTCTGAGGATTATGTTAATCCCACCATGGATGGAGAATTAGGATGGCACAACGCCAGCTGGGCATCCTCAAATTCAGGCGAGGGCCTCGAGAATTGGCAGAACTGGTTACATGAAGTATCCTTTAGAAGATGTGCACGAGTAACGTAGTCCCTGCGAAGGGTGGCCACGAAGGAATACGTGTTACATACATATGAGGGATTTCCCAACTTGGGCACGTTTCTCACAGAATTTGAGGAAAATGTAGTAGAACTGCAATGTCTACTAACCCTGGAGGAAGCCTTGAAGGCTACTCCCGTGCGACGGCGCACAAATAAAACATCACAACTTGGCCACTTTGTCGACGCCTCATGGAGGTTCGGTTCAGCA
Source organism: Larix kaempferi (assembly GCA_027924585.1). Classification (NCBI taxonomy): domain Eukaryota; kingdom Viridiplantae; phylum Streptophyta; class Pinopsida; order Pinales; family Pinaceae; genus Larix; species Larix kaempferi. Next base: position 840,773 of record BSBM01001155.1, on the reverse strand, counting down.
AAGCTGCGAGATACGAAAAAATGAGATATGATGGGAGAGGCGACCCGAAGGAGCATCTGAATGCTTGTCAACACCAATGGGGATCGAGAGAAAAGTAGGAGTGGGTACATGCATTCGTACACATGTTGGATGAAGTACCATAGAGCTGGTATGTCGCAACAGAACTGTGATGCGGGATGACTTCTTGGGAACAGCTTACCATTGGCTTCATCCAATCATTTTCATTCTCAGACGAAAATCCCTTTATCCACACCGTTCTAGAGGCGATCCACGGAAAGATATTTGAGGTGGTACTCGCAGGAAAATTGATGGCACTTCATTGGACTGCGACACTGACAATGTTGATGGAGTGTTATAACATCACCGAAGAACCTGACAATGAGGATGATCCCCGGGCTACATACGTGCCAGAATCGGAGGGTAGTGGCAATGTTGAGGCACCAGAAATACAGTCGCATAAATTTCAGCAACCATTGAAGATCAAGAAGGTGAACATTTGATCAAAGGAGAACTCAAAGTTCGCAAGCATTGGTGACTACTAGGACGAGTCAACCATTGCGAAGATGAATGACTTGCTGCATGAGTTTCAGGATTTGTTTCCAACAAACTTCACATAAATGAAGGGAATATCTGGAGACTTAGGGGAAATGAAGATCCCCATGAATCCCGATGCGATGCCAATCAAGTAGTGGTCGTATCGATTGAACCCATGATACAAGGAACATGTGCAATATGAAATTGAAGGACTGCTCGAGGCCGACATTATAGAACCCGTGGAAGAATCAGAATGGATCAACCCAATGGTCATCCAGGATAATAAAACTGGCGAAGCACGAATATGTGTCAACTTAAGGAAGCTGAATGATGCCTACCTACATGATCCATTCCCGACCCTAGTCACCGATGAGGTGCTCGAAGGAGTGGGAGGTCAGGAGATATATTCATTTACGGACAGATTTTTTGGCTACCACTAGATCAAGATTGCGAAAGAAGATCGACACAAGAATACATTTGTCACGAAGTGGGGATGCTTTTAGTACACGGTGATGACGTTTGAATTGAAGAATGCGCCAACGATTTTTTCCAGATTAGTGGTTTTGGCATTCAAAGACTATATTCATAACTTTCTTGTCATCTACATGGATGACTAGACAGTATATGGATTAGTCAAGGATTATGTTGCGAACTTACGACTAATGCTGGAGCGATGTCGATAGCACCAAATTTCCCTGAACCTCAAGAAGTGTATCTTTTGTGCTCCGTTCGGAATCTTGTTAGGACACATTGTCTGCAGAGAGGGAATGTTGGTAGATCTGGAAAAGATTTCCATCATCGTTGACCTCCCACCACAAACAATGGCCAAGCAACTATGAGCGACGTTGGGACACATGGGTTACTACAGGAAATTCATTAGAGGATATGCAGCCATCACGGCACCCATGGAGAAGTTATTAATAAAGGATGCTAAGTTTGAGTGGACCGAGGAATATTAGAAAAACTTGGACATATTGAAATACAAGATGGCCACAGCACCAATCCTCGCATTTCCGTATTGGAAAAAGGAATTTCATGTACATGTCAATTGGTCGTCAGTCGCACTAGGTGGTATCTTGACCCAACCAAAAACCGGCGACATCGACCACCCGATAGCTTTCGTAAGTAGAAAGCTATGTACTGTGGAGAAAAACTATATGACCACTAAGTAGGAGGGGTTGGCGATGGTCTATGCTTTGCATAAATTCTAGCATTACCTCTTAGGGGACCACTTCAAGATGTTCACATATCATTCCACGATGAAATACTTGGTGAACAAGCCTATGTTGGGGGGGAAGATTTTTCATTGGTTGTTGCTATTTCAGGAGTTTGATTTTGAGATTATCATAAAGCCGGGACGATTGAACGCAGGACCTGATCACATTTCACGGATAGAGTTAGTGGAAGAACCAAGGAGCATCGATGAAGGATTACCAGATGCTCATTTTTTAAGTGTCAGCATGGTCGATAACCACTATGAACAAATCATTCAATTTTTAGCAACAGGGAAGGTGTCGACCGAGTTCACTACCAATCAAAACAAGCAGCTAGTTATCTGAGCTACAGAATTCCAGTTAATTGCAGGGGAATTGTACAAAATTGTCCCAGATGAGATTCTGCGACGATATGTCCTTCCGCATTAACAAGAGAGGATTCTGTCGGAAGATCATGATGGGATTGTTGGGGGACATTATGGTGGGCGAGCAACTGCTAGGAAGATCCTTCGAGCAGGGCTATGGTGGCCAACCTTGCATGGAGATGGTGCGGACTATTCCAAGAGCTACGACGTATGTCAACGAACCGGGAAGCCTTCACGATGGGACAAAATGCCACTAGTACCACAAGTGACGCTCTAGGCCTTCGACAAGAAGCCGTTCATTTCGTGGGACCCATCAATCCACCTAGGAAGAGAATAGGGTCGTGGTATGTCATCACTACAATAGACTACTTGACGCGTTGGGTGGAAGTTGCACGAGTAAGAGATTGTTCTGCCATGACCGTAGCACGGTTCCTATTCAACAATCTGGTCACCAGGTTTGGGTGTCCAAAAGTGTTGTTGAGTGACCAAGGAATGCACTTTTTTAACCAAATGATTGCAGCACTGACGAAAGAATTTCAGATCCAGCACAAGAAGTGTATGCCTTACCACCCTCAAGAAAACAGGATAGTTGAGGTGTTCAATAAGGTATTGGAGCAAGCACTCACCAAGGTGAGCAATGCAAACCACGATGACTGGGACTTAAAAATCCCAGTGGTCCTTTGGGTTTATCGCACCACATGCAAGCGATCGACTGGCCAAACTCCATTTAAGCTCATTTACGGCTAGGAAGTAGTTATGCCAATGGAATACATTGTACCAAGCTTGCACATCCCATCAGCGATAGGGATGAGCGACGATGGCACAATGGAGGAATGGTTGGAGCAAGTGATGTAGCTCGACGAAGATCGATTCCTTGTAGGATTCCATCAGAAAGTGGAAAAAGATCGACAAAAGGCGCGTCATGACCGCCATGTCAAATTGAAGCACTTTCAGAATGGGGATATAGTTCTGTTGTATGACAATAAGTTTGCGAAACACCTCGGTAAGTTGCAAATGCACTGGTTAGGAACATATATCATAACGTTTGTCACTGACGGAGGTGCGGTGTAGTTACAAAGTTTGGATGGAGTATTCTTATCTAAGTTATTCAATGGGAATAGCATGAAGCCCTATTGCCATGATCCAACAAAGAGCGGTTGAGCACCAGAGGCAAAAACAAAAAGAGGATAATGACAGATAGTGGAAGCATGCCAGACGCTTCGCACGATTGGCATGTAGAAACGGAAGCATGTCCACCCAGGCTGCGGTCAATGCTTCACACGATTGACACGTGAGGAGTCAAGTCCGACCATAAGTGCTACAGACCAGCCTTACTAGAAGACGGTGAAAAGTTATAATGACGGGATTAGAAGATAATGAGAAAGGATTTGTCAATGATTATAGAGTCAGGCGTCAAGGACACAATGAGCAAGCATAAAAGTAGGCGCAGGAGGCTAGCTGAGCAAGGAGGTATATATCGGTCGAGAGGAACCCATGCTGCAAGTTGGTCAGGGAAAGAGTTAAGTCAAGAATTCCAAGGAAGCTATGGAAATGATCCATTTCATTTCATGTGGTAGCACCTCAGGGGCGTTGAGGGCCAGAATGACGAGTGTGCATGAACAACTGCAGAAGGCAGCAGCGCAAACACTCAAGAGGAACATAGACAAGGTCTCAAGCGAGATGTCTAAGTGCATGGTGGAAGTTAAAAGATTCACGGTCCTTGTGACCACCAGAATGCCAAGGGCAGTGACCCCTTGGCCATGGTAGGAGGAAATCCAAGGTGTCAAATAGATGTGTTGGAGTAGTCGAGTTGTTTCCCACCTTAGCGACGTCAATGAATTTCTCCCCATTCTGGAAGGAATGTGGAGTGAGCCAACAAATTCCAAATAGGTAGATGATGAAGGTTTCTAGAGATTGGAGGATGAGTTCAAGAAGTATATGACAGCGAACCAGAGATCGACGGGTGAAGTTGAGAAGTACACAACAACGAGCTCCAGACGGCAAGAATAGTCTTAGAAGCAGAGTACAGCGAAGGATGAGTACCAACCAACAGTGTCCAGCTGAGGTGGCTTGGGACGAGCTAGAAGTTTGTGTTGGGGGCTTATTGGCATAGGATAAGTCCACAGGAAGTGCGGAAGCTGACAGGCGCGAAAGGGTCAATCCACGGAAGAAGGACCATTCGTGGATTTTGCAGAAGCGCAAGAATAGTTAAAGTAGTTAGAATTGGTCATGTGGACCATTTTGTAACCAAATAGAAGAATATAGATAGAGTAGGATTGTAAGCCTAAGGGCATCCAGGTTTTGATGATCGATCCTATCTTTTTGTATGTTTTGTATCCGCGACATGGTGTATTGAATGCTTATGCGAGGTTCATTCCGAAGGGTTGAATGAATGAATGAAGATGTTAGATTATAGTGTAATCTCTATCTCTATTTTTATGCGATGATGAATGGGAATGGTTTAGTGTATCTTTGATGCGAATATGCTATGGGTTTAAGGAGTGCTGTTGATATGAATAAGTAAATTGAATATGTTGTTCTGAATGTTTGTTATCTGTTTAACTCTGCGAATGACTTAATGTGCAAATGATGAATTGATAATATGCTGCGAATGTTATAATCTCTAGTTGCTACAAGGGTAATAAGTGTTGAAAGCATATCCTCAACTCCACTGCGAAAACTTGGTTCTTGCAGCCCTCTTATCCATCTCGGGTGAGATTGCACTTGCTCTGCAAGTGTCGCTGGAAAGGGTTACACTTTTCCGGGCTGGTGTATAAGGCAGTTTGGGTTGGTAGTTTGTTGGCGACAGTGCGAAGAGAACCCCTATCGATAGACGCTACGTCAGCAATTAAAAAATAAGAAATAACATGTGCATTGTAATTTAATTTAAGTGCATTGACGACAAGTGTGTCATCCATTTAGAACTATAAAATTTAGTAAAATATGAAAATTAATTAATGAAAAGGGGTTAAGACCAAGAGAAAAGGACTCTAGTTGTGTTCATCAATTTTGGGGTTCGTTTCTTGTTTTTGTTAGTTTCTATTGTTTGCGGGTGCACCTATTTGAGAGGAAATCTAAGGATGAGGATTTTGTTTCACATAGACTGGTAGAGAAGAGAGTAAGGTATCACCTAGTTTGACATAGGGTTCATTGTTGAAGGCTTGGTGGCCTCATTTTTTGTTGGGGTTAGTTCAGTGGAGAGTTGTCCCCCAAAATGTTGTTTGTTATAGAGGACCTAATGACTACAAAGAACATGGTAACCATTTACAATTTCTTAAGCTATTCATCGATTAGGAAAGTAGATATTTTTCTGTCATGAACCAAATATTTGCACAATGATAATTTGGCTATGAAGCATCCATAATTTCTCCTAAGAACACCCATACTATCACGAATTTGGTTTTCTACTGGTGAAATTGATGTTTATAGTGAAATTATGATTGTATTTAGGCACTGTGGTAATTTAAATATGAAGGAAAACAAATGCGATTATGCAAGTAAATTTGATATGATTACGAATTCCCAAATGATAGTAATTTCATGCAATTAATGAAAAGCATTCAACATAAAATACATTAAACGCAATTCAATAATTGTCCACAACAAATTCCATTCACAAATGAATACTTATCTAGAATAAATGAAACGACTATTTGTAGACCAAGGACGTTCACCCTACCCATAGGGTTTGTTAAGCCATATATTACTTTGATAGGCCACAGCCGAGCTGGGACTATCAATCCACAAAAAGGTGTTTGTTTCTCTGGCTACAACTATCCCTTAGCAAGGAATGGGGCTCCCTTATCTGAGTTAGCAATACCTCGGGCTCTCTTATCTGAGTTAACAGTACCTCATGTTTGTCACCCCTAATTCATTTTCCAGGATCAAGGGAGTTTTGATTTTATAACTCTGCTTCACTGTGGGCATAAGGGTGAGGGTGGTATGGAATGGAAGTATTGGTGACAAGGTTCTTTGGTAGATAGAGCAGGTATGGAAGCTACTATATCTTTCTCTAACATCCAATAATGATGGAATGATGGATTTCTCTTCCTATTTATATGCATGCTTGAGGCTAGACAGGTGGCATGGAGAAGTAGACAAGTGGCAAGGAGAGGTAGAAACTTTTCCCTAGACAGGTGGCATACATGGGTTGGACACACTTTTCCCCCTTTTTGTGGAAGGATAGTCCCCCGTCTCTTCTTTTTTTCCTTTAGTCTGCAGCAGCCATGTATTTTTATATTAAAGAGTGGAAATTTAAAAATTTACATAACTTTGTCAGTTTGGACCATGTATATCCAACTTGTATCCCTTTCATAAATATTTACATTTTTTTACATATTGGGGTAAAAATCGGGGTGTTACATCTTCTCTTTTGGTTATAATTTTTAACTTCTGCTAGTTATCTAAGTTGTATTAGAATTATTGACTAATTTCTTAAGGATAATGAATATGACTTCCAATAGAAACCTAATAAATTAATTCTTTTCTAAAAATTTCGCAAGGAATCTGCTATTTAGTTAGTTTTAAAACCTAGTTAGAAAAAGGGTTGTTACAATGGATACATTAAGGATTCCAATTTTTCATAATTAATGATATTTTGATATTAAGGTTCAAATAATCCATTAGAGATATTGATTAGTCAGTGCTAGTTGACTTGTGGATTGTAGATGATGAAGGCCAACCTAAATTTGATAAAGGGAAGGAATGGCATCATACATACAAATGTGAGAAGAGATTATGGTAGGAAGGATTCACCAATTGTTACGAATGACTGGAAAAATAAATTAAACTATTGGGAAAGAGATTTCTTGAAATCAAATGAAATCTACATAGGTCCTATAATAGTGTATGGAAGTGGTTTAACTTCTAAGTATTTAGGTCCAAAAACAAGGCAAACTTTAAATGTTGACAATAATGCACTCCATTTAATCTCAAAGTATTAGTATGGGGATTTGTATATGTGAGAGGTGAACCAATATATGTGGATCCAAGTGTAATAATACAAAGCAAACCTTCAAGCATATGTATGATTTTGAGAAGGGAAAGATGTTATTAGTCAGATCATAAAATGAGGATAGAGGGGAGACAAATTAGATAAAAAAATCTACCTCAAATATATTTTGGGATGATCAAGGTGAGACTCTTCATGTAAGGGTTGATTGGTGAAAGCCGAGTTCAGATAAATACAAGGGAAAAATATAAAAACAATATTGGATATCAAATCTAGATGACACAAAACTTGGATTTTCTCTAATTAACACCATACGGTTTGGGCATGGATGGTACAAAATATCCATTGCATGAATATCAAGATAATAAATGTGGTATAGAAGCTATACTTGATCTAGTTTAGTGTATACCATGCTTTTAGGTGGGGTTAGTTCATGAACGTTATTAGTCCTTCAAAGAATAAATTAATATACGTGTGTGTGGGGGGTTCAAAATTAATGTATAATTCATGTGAGGATACTTTATGAAAATTAAATGACACCATTCAATATTTAACTTTTCAATGATTTGTGTAGATCAACATAGTTTCTCACTATATCAAACTTATATAAACAAATTCAATAATGCACTTAAAATTAACTTCAATGCTTGGTCCATCATTAGTATTATTTTCAATATAATACATTCAAATGCTTCATGAATAAATACTTGACATTTACAATAGATAAAGTAGGTTTTCTCCATTCCTTAATATATTTTATATAAATCAAACTATACTACTATGTTGTTATTCTAATTCATAATAATTTGATTTTAATATTTAGTATAAATAATTAAATTTATTAATAATATAACAATTAATCATTAAATAACTTTATATGTAATAAAAAGTTTCACAATCTATTATTCACAAGGAAAACAAAACTTTTAAGTTTCACAATCTATGAGGAAAACAAAACCTTGATACACTTTTTTTAATACACAAATATATAATGGTAATAGGAATAATGAAATTAAAACCAACATCATATAACATGTTATAATAAAGCTATATTGGATAAGTTAAAATTTCTTGTTCTTTTTAATACAATCTTGTAATGTCCCTTTTTCAAAATTTTAAGAAAATGCCCAATTTTCCACTTTTCCCCAATTTCGACCTTTGACTAGTTTTGATGCCTAGGTCCCAATTTTGGTCCAAATGGTCCCAAATATTCAGGGAAGGTGTATTACTGATATTAGGATTTAAATATGATGTTCAAGTATGATATATTCCCACCAAAAGACCTCTTCAAACTCTCTTAAGATTCTGGTTCAAGTATGCAATTTTACTAGTAATTTGGGGTTCAAATCCCCCTAGGGTAAGTACTGAAAATAGCTTCCCAAATGCCTCCAAACCCACTCGAATTTATGAATAGAGGTAGGGGATGTTTCAAGGATTTTATTAAGGTACCAAATTCATCATTCATTAGTTATAATATATGTTCCAACCCTCTTTCAAACAACAACAAAAACCACTAATTCGACCCTTGGGGAAATGGCACCAAATCTTCTTCAAATGCAAATAAACTAATTATAATGGATTCAAATGCTCAAATACTAAATATGAAACTTTTAATACACATCAATGGAACTCCATTCATCACAAATATATTAGACAAACATTCCTTTATTCGAAATAATCATCATTATAATGGCATACATCAATGTACTGGGGAAATGGACATTGTTTGCTCATTAATCTTCATTTTTACATACAACCACATGGTATTTCGACCTGATACTTTCTGAAGGTGAAGAACATAGTATATAATTATATTAAAATTAGAAATACATCAATAGAAGCTCTCCCAAGAAGCATAAGGGCTCACCAAAAATGCCCTCCCTCAAGGAGCATGAAGATGCCTTCAAAACTGGAAATGGTTGAGAGATGGTGTTGCACTAAACAAAAACAAGATCTTCCATGTACCTAATACCTAAAAATAAAACTCCATTAAAGCTCCATGAAAGACCTGAGTGGCCTCTCCAAACACCAACTTGGATGCGAATCTTTCACCCTCGAAATTGGCTAAGGAAAGAAACTAGTCATCCATTAGCTCTCTCTTCACAAACAAAATTTTTCTCAAATCATCAAAAGCCATTCTCATAGTTGATTTCTACATTTTATAACCAAAATTAGCCTTCTAAGGGTCAAAATCCTCTCAATAGCTTCAATATATTTCCACTTAGGAAATATTCCACATTTGCCACTTACCTCCTAGTTCCAACCTTCCATCTTCTCCCAAATTCGAATTTGAGTCTCTTTGTCTTCTTCCACTCCCATGAGTGCCTTCCTTGAGCCTATTTTTGGGGCTGACATGTCATAATGGTTGGATGTCAGAGGTCAGGTCTGCAATTTTTCATAGTTGTCATAGATTCTCCATCATTGGTGTCATAGGGGCTAGGGAATCTAGCCCAAGTGTCCACAAACTTCCAATTTGACTCTTTATCTTCCATGGAGGTTACCAATCCATCCCAATTAGACCTAAGATGATCAATTCCATGCGTTATGATTTACCAACTCACCTAAGAGTGTTCACCTTCCCATGAATTCGAATTGGCAAGAGAGACATGCCATGTGTCATTGAAAAATCAAACTAGTGTGGGTCCCACACCCTCCATATGTCTCCAAAACCACTTGCCACCTAGAATTTCTCTTGAATTTATTTATTCATAATATTTATTAAATACTTGAACCCTTCTAATGTCTAATCATCATTTATTAGCTTCCTTATTACAATTCCACATGTGCCCATCCAACCTAGGAAACTAGTAGGATTGATAGGATTGTCTTACTATGCAATTGTTTGAATGGGGACATTACAAATATATTGAAGCACTTCATGAATAAATAGTGGAAATTTTACATAGCAAGTGTAGTAAGTTTTTTTCTCTTCCCTCATGTATTTGAAAATAACTCAAATTGTAATATTCTATTCTACGATTATATTAATATGCTACTAAATATGTTTTTTTCAGCAAAAAAAACATATTTTTGGTATTCATATTGAGAATCAAATAGTACAAAATATTAAGTCTCAAGACAGACTTATGTTCATGATACAGAGTTGCTTATCATCTTAGACAGAAATGATATAATTTGAACATAAAGCAACAAAAACTGATAGCTGTAAGTCTTAATGCAATCATGACCAGAATATTTTAGAAATAAAAAATGTTGATCACTCCTTTCTCAGCAACCTATGACTCCAGCAACTCTTCCTAGTAGACAACACCTTCTTTCCCTGCAAATGCTTCTTTCGACAACTTGTCTACAAGAGTATTGTTTTGTCGATAGATATGTTCAAAACTAATCTCTCTAAAGAGATTGATTTTTTCTCTTGTTCTGTTACACCATTGATAAAGTTGGACAACATTTATATCAAATTCTCCAAGGGCCCATTTAATTGTGACTCATGAGTCCCCAAACATTTTCATCTCTCGTAGACCAAAGGAGTTTGCAACTGTAAGTACACACCATAAAGCTAACATCTCAGCCTTAGTATTTGAACCTTTTCCTCCAAACAGTTTAAGGGTGAAATAATGATCCTTATTAACGAAAATGACACCCCCCATAGCACAAAGACCATGTTGAGTTTCCCTGTCAAAGAAAGCCACTGGAGAATTAAGATCAAAAGTAAAATAAATGTCATTCTTATCCTTCTTTTTTTCCAAGTTTGAGCACTGTTCTTTGACCATTCTGATAATCTTCTTAAATGTAAGGAATATACGAGGTGTTCCATTTTCGAATATTATTTCATTTATGTTTCACCAAATGAACCAAGCAATAACATATCACAATAAATAAGATCAGAAAGAGAACAAGAGAAAAGAGTACACTAGATATACGTGGTTCACCCAATTGGGCTACGTCCACAGGAAGGTAGTCTTCTATTATCTCCAGAATATCTCTTCCAAGCTTACATAGAGCAATTCCAATAACCCCAATGTTGATGTATATGTAACTTCGGAATGTATTTCACATATATGTATATTGTATTCCTATAGAGATGGTATTATTCCTCTATAAGGAAGTGTCGTCATTTATATTGTAAGTGTCGTAACTTATACTTGATGGGTTATTAGACCACCTTATTTGGGGTCGGCCCTGTATAAGTCATGTGGGTCAAAGGGTTATTAGACCACCCTATTGGGGGTCGGCCATGTGGGTCAAAGGGTTATTAGACCACCCTATTGGGGGTCGGCCCACTCAGCATTATGTTATGTGGTAAAGTTCGAGCCTACATGAGTTAGGTAAAAAGGCAAGTCAAGTCAAGTATAAATAGAGTGCGGGAGGCACTCTATTTGCTCACTCACTTCTCACACATGCACTCAAGGAGGAGTGGCGCACTTATGGAGGAGGAGGATCTGCTGCTAGGTTATGGCTATCTCTCTTGGTTGGTTGTATCATTGCTCTATCTATCTCTGAGGAAGTTATTGGGGTTTTTCACCTTTATGGTTTTCCCCAAGTAAATCTTTGTGTCTCTTGTGTGCTTGCATTATTGTCTCCATGATTGAGATGCTGTAGATATGATGTACATGTTGTTCTCTCAGTTAAGATCCTAGATCATATTGAAGTGAATTCAGAAAATTTAACATGGTATCAGAGCTAGCCTGAAAGAAGGCATGATATGGCATGTATGACACTTGTTGCACTTACGATGCTAGGGCTTGATATAGCAAAAACAAGTCATCGTAGAACTTTCGCTATAAATCCGTTTTGGCAAGATTTTCGGATCTGAAATTGTTATAGGCCGAAGCTAATATCTCCAGGTATCTTGTGTCCAAAGGACAACCTCTAATTCGTTGTACTTTGTGATTTATGATCTGTACAATATAGGGTTTCTGCCTCTTCCAGATCCGAGTCAAAATCAGGTGACCTTGGGAAAAAGGTCATATCTTGGGCTAGGAAGCTCCAAATGAAATTTCGTAAAAATTGAAAGGTAGTACATAGTCTGCACTATCTCAGAAAACGTTTTCAGAGGCCGAAGTTGAACCAGTTACACGTGGCACGCCGTACAAGTTCGCTCTCCTGTTTTATCCCAAAACAGGTCACGTTGCGACATTTGACATAACTCTCTCTCAGAGAGTCCAATTGAGGTCAGACCTATTAGGATGGAAAGGAAACAGGCCGAGCTATCTCAGAAAACTTTTTCAGAGGCCGAAGTTAAAACAGTGACACGTGGCACGCCGTACAAGTTCGCTCTCCTGTTTTATCCCAAAACAGGTCACGTTCCGACATTCGGCATAACTCTCTCTCAGAGAATCCAATTGAGGTCAGACCTGTCGGGATGGAAATATAACAGGTCAAGCTATCTCAGGAAACTTTTTCAGATCCTGTGGATAAAAAATTTTGGAGTTACACCAGAAACAATCAGGTACATATTTCTGTCAAAACAGAATTATTTTTTGGTACCTTCATTCATGGCTTCCGGAATTTAAGGCTTTTGAGAAAGTTGGAATTTTTGTAATCGGAGACCACGGCTGGATGCTACTCATCAAAATAGAAATTTAGAGACCAAGATCAGAATTTTTGGTTGGGCAGAAGGCTGGGCTTGATTAGACCCTAGTTCGGGACTTTGATCAGAAAAGTGGAAAATTAGGGCTTCTGTAAAAATGGGAATTTTTGAAATCTGTGACCACGGCTGGAAGCTCCTCAGAAAAATAGAAGCTTAGAGCTGTGGATCAAACATTTTGATGGGGAAAAAGAGTGGGCTTCATCAAACCCCAGTTCAGGGTCATGTCTAGTGAATCCAGAAGTTTCAAAGGCAAAATTGAGGAGTGAAACTTTGCAGTTTTCAAATTCTGAATATACCAGCTTGATCAGCTCATCAAGGCGCATATTTCTATCCTTTCAGAAGTTCGAAATTCAAAGTTTGAATTTTTGGGGTTTCTCTGACAAACCCATATCCAGCTCAAGGTCCAGTTCTTGCAAATCAAGTGGATTGGGTTAATCCTAGAAGAAGATGGATTGATCACCTGCATAAGTGAAAGAAGTTCCTGTCTCAGAGGGAGATGAGGATAAGGCCTTACATAAGAAGATTACAAGCGATCTCGACAGGTATGACTCATCGAGGTATGTTTCGATATTTGTCCATGATTAAGTTTATGGTATGTTTGTCTTCATGTTATTACGATTAGTACAATTTTGATTTTAGATTTGTTGTATCACCTTAACAAAATTATGAATGCATGATAGAAGATATTCATTGGTTAGGGTGTTGACACTTATGATTGTACTAATGCATTATGGTGTTGTATGAGGTTTATGTTGTCTACTAACATAAAAGGTACACCAAGAAAGACAGATCATGTTCTTGTCCAAGAACATATGATCATGATAACATGAGGACAAAGATTCATCCATTGTCATGGATCTCATACAAGATCCATTCACGAAGTATGTATAACTTGGTTTTATAATGGTTAACTTATGAGACATGTAGGTTACTAGCACAAGTCACTAAAGAGAACGAAAAGACATTATACGGGTATGTTAGACATAACTAGCTAACATGATAATCCAGGTATGTTTTTCCTATATCAAGCTAGATTCCTACCTTGGGTTAGGATCTTATACTATCGCGTTGTTGATAATGATTATTCATGAAGTCATAGGTTTGAATAATCATGATTGTATGCATATTATGTTTCTTACCATAATTGATGATATGACTAACCAGAAGAATCATGATGGTATAGGTTTGAATAATCACAGGTTTTATGCATTTTATATCTCTTATCTTGATTGATGATTCAACTAACCTGAAGAGTCATAGGCTTGAGTAATTACAGGTTTAGACATGTTATGTTTCTTATGATTTGACTAACCATAAGAATCCTTGAATGCTAATGCTTATTATTTCTGTTTGAAATGATCATGACTATACATGCTTGAGATTATTGTGTTTTAATAGTATACTAATGAATGTATGATTTTATATGAGATCACAAGGATAACACATTCATGATACTAATAAGCATGCATAGGGACCAAGGATGAATATGAGTTCAAGAACAGGTAATTCAGGAAGCAAAGATCAAGAGGGAGCACACTCTAGTTGTTCCTGCAAGAAAGCAAAGGAGCACACTTTAGTAGTTTCTGCAAGGATGCAGATATTCAGAGGGAGTTGATCATCTCTCTACATTTCACAACAGAAAGGTGTAGAAGAAGCTACCTCAGATTAGGACTCCAACAGCTCCTGCAAGGAAGCAAAGACTCAGAGGGAGTCCACCCAACGAACAAAGAAAGATAAGTATTTTAATCATCATTTCTTGCATATTTGTTTGTTTAAATAAAATTGTTCAATAATGTATATACTGATGTTCCTAGAATTAGGTTGTGTATTATGCATATTAGAATAATTGCATTGATGAACAGTATACTCCTAATATGCATGGGTAAGTGGCCTATGGCACTGTACAACATTCCATTGCTACTTATCTAGAATGAAACCTCTTTGCTAACATGTTGGGAGTTGAGCACACTCTTAACAATGTTCTGGTATAGATTGGAAGGCATCTAGAAAGTTACGTAATATGGATAAATGTTGTATTGAAGCATTGGCTAAGATAATTGCATGACTGTATGGCATATTTCTTTATGTGTAAGAATTTGTTCTGAAAACTATGAGATGTTTTCTAATCATGCAATTTAACTTGTTGTGTAGGAAAGATCGTATGCCATCTCCTACAAAAGAAGAACTACAACATTTTGTTCCAGCAACAAAGATATCTATTGAAGATATTGAAGTTCCCAGGATCTGGGATGAAGAAATGAAATGCCTTGATCCGTCGATCATGAAGAATGATGTTTGGGATGTAATCCCAAGACATGAAGGGAAGTTTGCTATGACTTCCAAATGGAACTATCAAATCAAGCATGTTGCAGATGACAGCATTAAGAAATATAAAAGTGATGAAATAGAAGATGCACCAGATGGATTTCAAGACAGCATGGTGTAGTCATATATGTGTGCAGAACTTGGTATGGTAGGATAGACAGCTTTCTATCCAGTTTGGGCATTACCAAGAGTAAAGCAGATTCCAACCTTTTCTACAAGGTTGAAGAAGGCAATCCAGTGATACTACTTTTATATGCAGATAACCTGTTTGTTACAGGTAAAGATAGATTGATTGCCGACACGCAGCGGAAGCTTTCTTCCAAGTTCGAGATGAAGAACTTGGGGATGATGCACTATTTGTTTTTGGCATGGAGGTGTGGCAGAGTGCATATGGAATCTTCCTTGGACAAGGGAAGTATGTAGTAGAGATCCTGAAGAGGTTCGGGATGACGGACTGCAAGGATATGGCCACACCTATGGCATCGAATCTGAAGCTTCTATATGATGCTTCATCTGAGCCGGTTGATGTCTCTTTGTATCGTCAGATGATTGGGTCCTTGATGTACCTGACGAACACGAGACCAGACATTTGCTTTGCTGTGAACACATTGAGCCAGTTCCTGACGGATCCGAGGAGTGTTCACCTGGTTGCTGTAAAGCATGTTCTGAGGTACCTAAAGGGTACAGTGGATTATGGGCTCAGGTATGAGGTGAATCAAAAGCTTAACCTGCAGGGTTATGTTGATTCAGATTGGGCTGGCAGTGCTGCAGATAGGAAGAGCACATCTGGGTGTTGCTTCAGTATGGGATCAGATGTGATCTCTTGGTTTAGCAGGAAGCAGTCCTGTGTAGCACTGAGTACAATTGAGGCAGAGTATGTTGCAGCCTGTTCAGCTAGTTGTGAGGCAGTATGGCTACGGAAGCTACTGTCTAAGTTATTTGATCTCCGTTGGAGGCTACTGGCATCTTCTGTGATAACCAGAGTTGTGTGAAGCTATCCGAGAACCCAGTGTTTCATGACAGGTTGAAACACATAGAGATCAAATATCACTATATCAGGGATATGGTGTAGAGAGGAGCCGTGAAGCTCCTGTATGTTGCGACGGACGAGCAGATTGCAGATGTGCTGACGAAGCCACTAGCCAGAGTGAAGTTCGAGTACTTCAGAGAGAGGCTTGGCGTTCTTCAGATCGAGGACACTTCGAGGAAGAAGTGATGGACACATTTGCTGAAGCCATTCCAAGCATGTTGGAAGGAGGATCCTTCACATGGCTGTGGATGTAAGCGCTGGATAATGGGCATCAGGATGATGTTCTGGTTTCTGCTGGATATGATCAGTTGGATCATTTTTATGTATGTATGTACGCATCATGTTGGATGCTGGATATGATCAGTTGGATCATTTTTATGTATGTATGTACGCATCATGTTGGATGCTGGATATGATCAGTTGGATCATTTTTATGTATGTATGTACGCATCATGTTGGATGCTAGATATGATCAGGTGGATCATTTATGTATGGATGCATCATGTTGGATGCTGGATATGATCAGTTGGATCATGTGTATGTATTTTGTATATGCATCATGTTGGATGCTTGGACCATGTATCTGTATATGTATCAGGTGGATACATTGTATGATCAGGAGGATCATGTATGATGATATGTATCAGGTAGATACTTGGTATGCATCAGGTGGATGCATTGATGATCAGGTGGATCATGCAGCAGGATGTTGCAGTGATGATCAGGATGATCATGGATGATGAGCTTCAGGATGTTGCTCCAGATGACATGCAGCAGGACGTTGCAGTGATGATGATCAGGATGATCATGGATGGTGAGCTTCAGGATGTTGCTCCAGATGACATGCAGCAGGACGTTGCAGTGATGATGATCTGGATGATCATGAGTACATCAGGATGATGTATGGTGAGTATCAGGTTGATACTCTGTGGCCGTGGATCAGGTTGTGCAGATGAGCATGTCTGGGAGATCCTATAGGTCGGAGTTGTGTACCCGTAACAGCCTGGGATGGTCTTTCGATACATTGCTCTGGGAGGACATGTAATTTGTGCCCTGGGATATTTCAGGTCGGAGTTGTGTACCCGTAACATCCTGAGATGCTCTTGCGAGGTTTTGTCCTATGGCATGTAATTTGGGCCCTGGGAGATTTCAGGTCGGAGTTGTGTACCCGTAACATCCTGAGATGCTCTTGCGAGGTTTTGCCATGACCACATGTAATTTGTGCCCTGAGAGATTTCAGGTCGGAGTTGTGTACCCGTAACATCCTGAGATGCTCTTGCTAGGTTTTGTGGTGGACCACATGTAATTTGTGCCCTGGGAGATTTCAGGTCGGAGTTGTGTACCCGTAACATCCTGAGATGCTCTTTCGAGGTTTTGTGGTGGGGTCACATGTAATAGCGCCCTGGGAGATCCTACAGGTTGGAGTTGTGTACCCGTAATATCCTGGGATGCTCTTTCGAGGTTTTGTGACGCACGTAATAAGTCCTGAGGATTCCACAGTATGGCCAGTGATGACGAAGAGCTGCAGGTGGTGGGCCTACATCCAGTATGAAAAAGGACTGGCTCTGTAGAACTTCCTATGACGAGTAGATTCAGAGATTGATTGAGATAGCAGTAGCAATGACGATGATGATGACTCGACGACGATTATCCAGTGACGATGATCCAGAGAAGATGACTTGTGCTAGAAGAACTGTGCTGAGAAATACCTTCCTAGTTAAGAGGGAGTGTTGATGTATATGTAACTTCGGAATGTATTTCACATATATGTATATTGTATTCCTATAGAGATGGTATTATTCCTCTATAAGGAAGTGTCGTCATTTATATTGTAAGTGTCGTAACTTATACTTGATGGGTTATTAGACCACCTTATTTGGGGTCGGCCCTGTATAAGTCATGTGGGTCAAAGGGTTATTAGACCACCCTATTGGGGGTCGGCCATGTGGGTCAAAGGGTTATTAGACCACCCTATTGGGGGTCGGCCCACTCAGCATTATGTTATGTGGTAAAGTTCGAGCCTACATGAGTTAGGTAAAAAGGCAAGTCAAGTCAAGTATAAATAGAGTGCGGGAGGCACTCTATTTGCTCACTCACTTCTCACACATGCACTCAAGGAGGAGTGGCGCACTTATGGAGGAGGAGGATCTGCTGCTAGGTTATGGCTCTCTCTCTTGGTTGGTTGTATCATTGCTCTATCTATCTCTGAGGAAGTTATTGGGGTTTTTCACCTTTATGGTTTTCCCCAAGTAAATCTTTGTGTCTCTTGTGTGCTTGCATTATTGTCTCCATGATTGATATGCTGTAGATATGCTGTACATGTTGTTCTCTCAGTTAAGATCCTAGATCATATTGAAGTGAATTCAAAAAATTTAACACCCAATACAATATGATCCACAATGGATGAATGATTCACGAATAAATGATCCTCACAAAAGGATGAATATGAGAGACTCCCTTGACTCTATTATATACCAAGAGATGAGGAGGAATTACTCTCACATATTACATGTGGGATAATATAATTCTTCTTAATAACATCTCTTTATATAATAATGAATATCAAGAGTATAATTTATCATAATGAATATGGGATAAATGTATTATTCTTTTACATAAGATTGTGGATATCTTCTGACATAATACAAAGACATTATTACTTTCCAAGGAATATAAAATATTCCAACACTACCCCTTAATAATGGTTGGGAGAAAAGCCTAATAACAAGGAAGGAAGGAGTCATTACTGCTCCCCCTTGATGACAACTTCTAGAAGAACCAAAGCTGCAAACGAAGAACACTTCGGCTGATGGAATTTCATGAAGAACAACCGCTTCTCACTGAATCATGAAATTGCACATGAAATAGCTTGTACGATAAAATACCAACAAGATTCCCAGATCTAAAGAGAATTCATCATGGCTACTAGATCCACAAGATTTCAAGAACATGTGACGCAATCCACCAACAAGGTGCCCAGATCCAAAGAGAAGTCACCATGGCTACTAGATCCACAAGATGCCTAGATCACCACAAGAATCATCACAACCATAACTGATAGCTGAAGAACTATGATATAACATCCACACCTGTGTACAAATATATTCTGACGACTGATACAACAAATCATGTGGCTAAGAACATCACAACAGTGTCCAAAATACCCAGATGGCCAATACGCATGTAGATAACAGACATTCTTCCAATCAAGGTGCAAGTAAAAATATCTGTAGAAGACATCAAACATCGAAGGAACAAGACCCCAATGGTCTACACATCGAAAATGATATCATACAAATGAACATCATGACCTTAACAGTAGACGACGGTGCTTCAATATGTCTGGAATGAGATGAAAGCCTAAACATAAAACTGATATGCACAAGAACTTTCAAGATTAAAGTATATAAAGATCATAAAATAAAGGTGCTCATACATAAATGAAAATGCTTATACACCAAAGGT
The DNA here is from genome assembly GCA_027924585.1 of Larix kaempferi. Taxonomy (NCBI): domain Eukaryota; kingdom Viridiplantae; phylum Streptophyta; class Pinopsida; order Pinales; family Pinaceae; genus Larix; species Larix kaempferi. The sequence goes on along the minus strand of BSBM01001155.1, from coordinate 821,335 downwards.
TAGCAAACATCATATAAAAAGATGACAACATAATATGCTAAAAAAAAAAGATTAACTTGCTCATTAAGGAAAATGAAGTTACTTTTACACATTAAGTGTCAGCCACAACATATAAATAGTGAGCCCAAGGTTTCACTTAAATATATGAAAATTTAGTCATCAAGCAACTAATCCGAAGCATAGGTGCATTTCTTATTTAATATGCAAGAGATGAAAGCCCTGAGAATGTTAATGCTTCCATATATGAATGTTAGAGACAAGAAACACATTCCAATGCTTCCATATAGAAACGTTAGAGACAAGTAAGAACAAGATAACCTCTTCAATAATAAGAATAGAAATTTCATTGCAACAAGAACAAGGCGCTCATGATAAATAGTTCAAGATTATAAGATTGCTCAAAGCCATATAAATATTGAGTAAATGATGATAGAAATAAACATGACATGATAGATATGAAAATAAATCATAATGTTTAATATGATCAACATATAGCAAATTATGATAAACTCATGATATCACATAGAAAAAATTATGAAATGACAAGTCACTAATGGTCTTAATCATGAGGTCATTTCTTGTTAACAGTATGTAAATATGCAAGAGATAAGATGCCCTAGAAATGTCAATGCTTCCATATAGGAACGTTAGAGACAAACAACACATGTCAATGCTTCCGTATAGGAATGCTAGAGACAAATAGCATAGGAACTAAATACAATCTCTGCAATACATGAGAAACAAACTATATCTCAATTAAATAACTTATGACAAGTAAAAAAATATGATATCGCATTGATTAAAAAATTTGATTTTACTCAAGAAATTAATTAGCAAGAGCTTAGAATGATGTTAGAATATTTTATATTCCTTGGAAGGTAATAATGTCTTTGTATTATGTCAGAAGATATCCACAACCTTATGTAAAAGACTAATACATTATATCCCATATTCATTATAGTAAAATATACTCTTGATATTCATTATATAAAGAGATGTTATTATAGATAATTATATTATCCCACATGTAATATGTGAGAGTAATTCCTCCTCATCTCTTGGTATATAATAGAGTCAAGGGAGTCTTTCACATTCATCCTTGTGTGGATCAGATTCATTCGTGAATCATTCATCCATTGTGGATCATATTGTATTGGGGTTATTGGCATTGCTCTTGTAAGCTTGAGGGAGATATTCTGGAGATAATAGAAGACTACCTTCCCATGGACGTAGCCCAATTGGGTGAACCATGTATATCTGGTGTACTATTTTCTCTTGTTCTCTTTCTATTCTTATTTACTGTGATATGTTATTGTTGCATATATAGGTAAGCTAGCTTAGTTAGATCCATATCTATGCGATAAGCCACTTTAAATTGGTGTCATTTTTCTATAAAAAATATAGTATTCAACACAAACAATATTAGTTATTATGGCAATAATAAAAGTTTTCAAGAGAAAAAAAAATATCATTTTCTTTCTTTACATGCAATCAAAGAAAACATAAAAATTACATCAACTTCAAATATCGTCATAATTAGATTACAATGTACCTCATATTGGGCATTACACCAGTGCCAAAAATACATATAATCTGTATAAAGTATATCAGCAGCCCAAAAAACAAAAAATATAAGGATTACTAAACCAGAAGTATAAAAAAGGATTTGCCTCAAAAAGCAATCTGGTTCTGGATTTAATTATTTAACTTGAGTTCACCTTCATTTATAATCGATCCTTGCAAGAATTCTTTAAATGCCAAAATTTCTTCTTCACATAGGACAACAGGATTAGAGAGTTGATCTGCTTCATCATTGTATTCTCTGAAAATATGTGAGAATTGTAACATAGAAAAATCCAATGGACGATGCAAACTGTAGAAGCCCCCATAAGGGGAGAAGTTCAGCCTTAGTATTACTCCCTTTATCCCCTCCCAAACATATTTAAAAAAAATGGTTCTCATTTATCTTTAATAGCATACCACAACCACACCATCCCTCCAAAGATGCAAAAACAATATTAATATCTTATCAAATAATACAATGAAACTTTGAACTTAAAATTGTTAAAATTGTGACAACTATTTAACAATAACTATAACTAAAAATGGTTTGTCTAACTGTTGGTTGGTTGGCAGTTCCTCTAACTGGTGGTAGTTCTTCATATACGTAACTCCTTCATGCATATATTTATATGTAATCTTGGAGAGGAGAGAAAGTAACCAAGGAGAATTGGTGGGTGAGGAATGCCTTGTATGTAATCACCATTATTGAAAGGAATAAGATGTTGATACTTTGCCGGGTGGATGTTTCCCCAACTCTTGGGGTTTTACCATGTTAAATTCTCTGTGTTATATGTGTTATTATTTGTCCATTATTATTTTTATTTTTTATTCTTTATACAGACTTAATACGAACAAGTGGTATCAGAGCTTTGGTGCTGACCAAAGAGAGACTAGAAGCCTGTTCGTCTAAGGTGGAGGAGTCTGTGTAGAAGAAGTTTGTCCTAGAGATAGCACGCCAAAAGAGAGTCTGCAGACAGAAGAGCCCGAGAGCTCGAATAGCCATCCACAGTGGGACCCGAGTATGCTGAGAGGAGCCGTAGTTGTTTTCCAGTACCGTGGTATGTTGAGGAGAAGCCTGCGCAGGAGAGCCGAGGTCATCCATGAGGTTTGTGGAGAGTCCACGTGAGCCACACCAAGGGAGAGGCTGCACATTGTGGAAAGGTTTGTTGAGAGTCCACGTGAGCCACACCGTGGGGGAGGCTGCACACTGTGGAAACCTGAGAAGGAGCCAGCCAGGCCCATGAGAGATTGTAGGGAATAGTGTTGCCGTCATTGTGTGGAGGAGGACCAGGCCTGCGTGATATGCAGGGGAATCGTGTGAGCAGAGATAGAGGCTCTATGTGAGCTGTCGTGTAGAGGTAGAAGTGATCGGTGTGAAGGTTGAGCCGGTGGTGGGAAGCAATAGTAGTGAAATCTCTTATTGGAGAAGTGAGGGTCGAGTGTATGCCCATAATAGAGGCCGTTGTTTTTCTTTTTGAGGTGGAAAGCTGTCGATTAGAGGGAGGAAGCCCATGGAGGCTGTGGTGTGGTGGAAGACGCCTCCAAGCTCAAGACCCGTTCTGCTGAAGCTTGTGTGCAGAGAAGTCGACCACTAGATCATTCCAGAGGTAATTCAGACATCCAGTGATATTTAATTTTTTATTTTTGGAAATATATAATATTTTTTTTTTTGGAAAAGTCTGTGAGATTTTGGTCATATTTTTTGGAAAGTCTGTGAAGTATAAAAAAAAATTGATGGCAAAACTATCTAGTTCTAAATTTGAGATTGAAAAATTTAATGGGAAGAATAAATTTGAGTTGTGGAAACTTAAGATGCGAGATCTATTAGTTCAGCAAGGATTGCAGAAGGCCTTAGATGGCAAGAAAAAATAGCCATTGTCTATGACAGATAGTGAATGGGAGGAGCTAGATGCCAGAGCACTTAGCACAATTCATTTATGCCTTGGGGATGATGTCTTATTTAATATCGCTGGAGAAAAGACAGCAGCGAGTTTATGGAGCAAATTTGAAAGCTTGTATATGACGAAGTCTTTGACAAACATAATTTACTTGAAGAGACAGCTATATGGCATGAAGATGAAAGAAGGTACAAAAATTGCAGAACATTTGAATGTGTTTAATACTCTTATTTTCCAGTTGAGTAGTATGGATGTTAAGATTGAAGATGAAGATAAAGCATTAAATCTTTTAGTCACTCTACCTGAGTCTTGGAATCATGTAGTGTCTTATATTAGTCTTAGCACTACTTTGGAACTTGACACCATGGTTGGAGCTTTGTTGTCTGAGGAGTTGAGAAATATAGCTAGAATTGAATCCTCTACACTAGAAGCTTTGTTTGTTAGAGGTCGATCCAAAGAAAGAGGGGAAAAGTCAAGAGGTTTTTCTAGATCTAAATCAAAGGGAAAAAAGAGCAAACTCAAATGTTGGTACTGCAACAAGAATGGTCATCTCAAGAAGGACTGTTGGGAAAGACAAGAATCCAAAAAGGAAGACTCCAAGTCTGAGGCAAATGCAGTTGAAACTGATTCAGGTATGGTTGATGAGGTGTTGTCCATTTGTAATATTTTTTATTACAATGAAGAATGGTTGTTAGATTCTGGTGCTTCACACCATGTTTGTCCTTATAAAGAATGGTTTACTTCTTATCAAAAAGTTAATGATGTTGTAGTTCTTTTGGGAGATAATTCTTCATGTAAGACTGTAGGGTTTAAAAGTATTAAAATTAAAATGTTTGATGGAGCTATAAGAACACTAACAGATGTTAGACATGTGCCTGAATTAAAGAAAAATTTAATATCTTTGGGAGTGTTGGATTCTTGTGGTCATAAGTTTACAGGTTTAAATGGGGTAATGAAAGTATCTAGGGGTGCTTTAGTGGTTATGAAGGCATTGAGAGTAGGAATCCTTTACAAACTGATTGAAAAAACTCAAGTTAATGAAACGACATTGGTATCTAAAGTGGCATCAGAATCCACTCGATTATGGCATCAACGTCTTGATCATATGAGTGAGAGAGGACTACAGGTATTAGTGAATCGTAAATTACTTCCAAATTTGAAATCTTTAGATTTGATGTTTTGTAGACATTGTATATTTGGAAAGCAGTGTAGACAAAAATTCATAGGGATTCATGCAACTAAAGGTGTACTTGATTACATACATTTTGATGTATGGGGTCCATCCCCTACTATTTCTTATGGAGGAGCAAAATATTTTTTGTTGTTTGTTGATGATTTTTCAAGAAAGGTTTGGGTCTATATTTTAAAAAGAAAGGCGGATGTGTTTGATACTCTCAAACTTTTTAAAATTATGGTTGAAAAAAGAACTGGCAGGATGATCAAGTGCTTAAGAATGGATAATGGAGGTGAGTTTACTTCTTTAGAGTTTGAAAAGTTTTGCAAAGAAGAAGGGATCGTAAGACATAAAACAAATGTATACACTCCTCAGCAAAATGGCATTGCAGAACGCATGAATAGGACTCTTCTAGAGAGAGCAAGGTGCATGCTCAGTGATGCTAATTTGGGTCAAGAGTTGTTAGCAGAGGCAATTTCTACTGCTTGTTATTTAATAAACCGATCACCTTCAATCGCAATAAATTGTCAAATTCCGGAAGAGGTATGTACTGGTCATACTTGCACTTATTCGAATTTGAAAAGTTTTGGTTTGAAGCTTATGCACTTACTCCTAAAAATTAGTGTTCTAAGTTAGACCCCAGATCAAATAAGTGCATCTTTTTAGGATATGATGATGTGACGAAAGGTTATTGATTGTGGGATCCTACCGCTTGTAAAATTTTCATTAGTAGAGATGTAATTTTTTATGAATCTTCTCTCACTAAATCAGAAAATGTAAAAGTTGATGTGGAACAGGAACAGGTATCGTCAAAACAACTAGTTCAGTTGAAGTTTGCATCTTCTAATGACTTAAAGAAACAAGAAGAAGTTTCTGGTGATAAAGAAGTCATAGAAGATAAAGAAATTGTGGAAACTCCACAACCTACACCACCTACACCAAGAAGATCTATGAGGGAAAGAAATCCTCCTTAAAGGTATATAGATTTTATTTTGTCTGTTGCTTTATTTACTAATGATGGAGAACCTTCTTGTTTTCAGGAAGCCATTGATTGTGTTGACAATGCTAAATGGAAGATGGCTATGGAAGAAGAAATGGATTCTCTAAACAAGAACGAGACATGGAATCTGGTTGAACTTCCCAAAGATAGAAAAGTTGTTGGATGTAAGTGGGTCTTCAAGTTGAAGAAAGGTATTGATGGTAGGGTTGAAAGATACAAAGCTAGGTTGGTCGCAAAAGGGTATTATCAGATGGAAGGTGTTGATTATCATGATATTTTTTCACCAGTTGTTAAGCTTGTATCTATTCGTATTGTGTTAGCACTTGTTGCATTGCTTGATTTGGAGTTAGAGCAACTAGATGTTAAAAATGCATTTTTACATGGAGATTTAGATGAGGAGATTTTTATGGAACAACGAGAGGGTTTTGTGTAGCATCGTAAGGGAAAATTAGTTTGCAAGCTCAAAAAATCATTGTATGGCTTGAAACAGTCACCCAACAAATGGTACAAGAAGTTTGATTCTTTCATGGTGAACCACAGTTATACTAGAAGTGAGTATGAACATTGTTTATACTTCAAAGGTTCGATGACATATTCATTATCTTAGTATTGTATGTTGATGATATGCTTATTGTGAGTAAAATCATGAACGAGATTGACAAGTTGAAGGCTCAGATGGCTAGGGCATTTGATATGAAAGATCTTGGAGCTGCAAAACAAATTTTGGGTATTGAAATACACAGAGACAGAATAAATGGTAAGCTTAGTTTTTCACAGGAGAAGTATATTGAGAAAATACTTTTAAGATTCAGAATGAATAAGGTAAAACTTGTGAATGTTCCATTAGCTTCCCATTTTAATCTTTCTTTAGGTTTATGTCCTAATAATGACAAAGAAAAGGAGAATATGTCTCGTGTTCCATATGCCAATGTAGTAGGATGTTTAATGTATGCGATGGTGTGTACTAGACCTGATATTTCACATGGAGTAGGTGTTGTTAGTAAATACATGGCAAATCCGGGAAAAGAACATTGGAATGAAGTGAAATGGGTGCTTCGTTATCTAAGAAGCACAAGTGACTATTGTATCACTTTTAATAATAACAGTGGTTCTATATGCGGTTTTGTGGATTCAGATTTTGCAAGTGATTTGGACAAGAGAAGGTCTACTTCTGGATATGTTTTTACTCTTGCAGGTGGAGGTATAAGTTGGATGTCAAAGCTTCAAGAAACAGTTTCTTTATCCACTATGGAGGCTGAATATATTGCTGCCTCACATGCTTGCAAAGAGGCGATTTGGCTTAAACGTCTACTTGAAGAAATTGGAAGAATACAGAATAGTGTGCCTGTTTTCTGTGATAGCCAAAGTGCTATACATTTGGCTACAAATCCTTTTTATCATAGTAAGACTAAACATATTGATATAAAGTATCATTTTGTAAGACAAACCATTAGTGAAGGTGGAGTAGATCTAAAAAAAGTTCATACTCGAGAAAATTCTGCTGATATGTTTACAAAACCAGTATTGTTAGAGAAGCTTCGATGGTGTGTGGCTTCTCTTGGTTTGAAAAAGAAGTAATGAATAGTTTCTGGCAAAGTATTAGATGATTTGTTGTCAAGGTGGAGATTGTTAAAATTGTGACAACTAATTAACAATAACTATAACTAAAAATGGTTTGTCTAACCGTTGGTTGGTTGGCAGTTCCTCTAACCGTTGGTAGTTCTTCATATACGTAACTCCTTCATGCATATATTTATATGTAATCTTGGAGAGGAGAGAAAGTAACCAAGGAGAATCCGTGGGTGAGGAATGCCTTGTATGTAATCACCATTATTGAAAGGAATAAGATGTCCATACTTTACCACGTTAAATTCTTTGTGTTAGATGTGTTATTATTTGTCCATTATTATTGTTATTTGTTATTCTTTATACAGACTTAATACCAACAAAAATGTGTATGGTTAAAATACCCTATCTTGATTTGTACATGTAACATCTTCAAAGAGTTAAATATTTTCAACCTTTTTTCAACCGATAAATATTTTCAACCTGCCCAAATACACTTTCTTTATATATAAAATTTAATTAAACTCTTAAAGAGTTAAATATTTTCAAATCTTATATAATTTAATAAAATATTTTAATTTCTTAAATTTTCGCATAGTCAATATAGAACTTATCTCCAAAAATACTGGAGCATAATATACCCAGGAAATTGCTCGAGAAAATAGTAGCCAACATAGCTTTACTAAAATGATATAAATACCAAACCGAAGAGACTTGTTGAAACTATTAAAAAAAGAAAAGAAAATAACATGGATACGAATTCAACTGCTTCCATCGACATCCGGGTACAAAGAAGCAAGACGTTACGTTTGAGTACAATGCAAAATCTTTCACATTAAACATGGAATATATATATACCATATACTACGAAGAAAGCCAGAAAATCGTGCTAATTTAACGCTTTCCGTGTGTCAGCTTCCCTCCTTCCCTTCCCTCTAAGAAAGACAGAGAATCGAGCTAATTTAAAGCATTCAGTATCTCAGTTTCCTTCTCTTGAAAAAAGCAATGTTGGCTTTGGAAAGAGGGAGTCACGTTTGATCTCGTCCAGCCACTGGCATACTCGTACGCCTTGCAATTGTATGGCATATAACACCGCAATCTTCTCCAATGTTGATATGATACGAAATGTTCTAAAACAGCTTTCTGGTGTTTTATTCATTTAAATACAGACATCCATTGGTAGAAGAAGCTTTATTAAAGTTGTAACAAGTTGTAACAGGAGTCTCGGCTCGGCTCTTTTCGAAATCTGTACCCACGATTTTGTTAAGTTTCGGGTACCTGAATTTTACACAAGGGTTGCTGTCGCTGATTTCACTCCACAACGGGAAAGCCTTCTTTTAAAACTGATTTTGCAATCCAAGGCTTTGTGATCATCGTTTGATTTTATAACATAGGTCAATTCTTAAAGTTGTAAAGATCATCGTTCGAATCGAAACATAAAGCTGTGAAGATCGTTGTTCGAATCCAAATCATGAAAATTGAATGACGGCCATAATACAGAAGAAGCTATCGTTGGGAGGCGTGTTGGCTTCAACAGTTTGTATTTTTAACTCTCCATCAAATTAAACAAGGAAACAGTGATGTCTTAATTAACATAGACCCATCCTAAAAGCGGATCGATCTATCAAGTACTTTGTCGGATCTTGTCCCCAATGTCAGTTGTTCCGTGGGAAACAGAAATTGGCAACCTTACCTCTTGAGTTAGTAGTTGTTCAAGCCTCTTTTCAACAATGGGGTCTTGATTTTATAAGTTAGTTTAAAGAAAATTCAAGCAATGGTCATACGTGGATCCTAATTATCACCGATTACTTCACTAAATGGATGGAAGCAATCCCCACTAAGTATGCAACAGATAATATAGTTATGGACTTTTTTGAAAATCATATCATAACTAGATTTGGGGTGCCATCCAAGATAACAACTGATAATGGTCCAAGCTTTAGTTCCATGGATTTTTCTTCATTTTGCTTCAAGTATGGTATAATCCTTTCCCACTCATCCAACTATTATCCCCAAGGAAATGGATTGGCTTAATCAACCAACAAGACCTTAATGAACATTTTAAAGAAGACTATTGGGGATAATAAGAAGTCTTGGGATTCTAAGAAAAAATTTGCTATACGGGCTGACAGAATAACACAGAAACGTGCCACTGGGAAAACCCATTTTCAGTTGGTTTATGGTTTGAAAGCTTCTGTTCCCATTCATATTCAGTTTCTAGTGTATCAGATGTTGCATGATTATGATCCAAATGATGATGGTGTGTAGAATAGAATTGAGCGGATTATGAAATTAGATTAGACCAGAAGAAAGGCCTTAGACAAGAGTATCAGAAATTAGGACAGGGTTAAAAGGACCTTTGACAGATCTGCTAAGCCTAGAGAGTTCCGGCGAGGGGATTGGGTTCTTTTATGGGATAACCGAAGGGATAAGCCAGCAAAGCATGGAAAGTTTGATAGCCTATGGTTGGGACCATATGTTATATTTGAACCAACAGGGGCTAATTATTTCTTCCTTTGCACTATGGATGAGAGAGATTGACTCTACTAGTCAATGGAAAACATCTCAAGTTGTTCTTCAAAGAAGATCTTCTAATGCCCATGGGGGCAAATTGATAGCAGGGCCATTTCTAAACCTTTGCCTTGCATTTTTGTACATTATGTTTTTGTATATTATTGATGTATATTAGTTTCATTTACTTGTTTTAGTTTTGTTTTCGAATAATGTTGCAACTTATGTTTCATTTGGCAAAAATATGTGGGACTCATGCATTCTCAAATGCATCCAATTTGTTGAAGTGTTATTTTTTTTAGTGACTTTTACTTTGGCTTTGAATTTTTATTTTATTAGCAGACAAATGTTTTTAATTACTTTTTATTTTTGGTACATAACATAACATGTTGCATTACAATAAGTTACACATTTCCCATTGGTTGGGAAAATCTCCACTCTAAATGATAACTAACAAATTCATATGAAATGAGGATTTAAGAAATTTTTTAAAATTTTCATTTGACATGAGGATTGAAGAAAAATTTTATAATTTTCATTTGACATGAGGTTTTAAGAATTTTTTTATAATTTTATACAAAATATCATTTATTGCCATATACAAAATATCATTGTGCCAGATTTCTAACTCTCAGCCTATACAAAATATCATTTATTGCCATATACAAAATATCATTGTGCCAGATTTCTAACTCTCATCTTGAGTAAAAATAAAATTGATATATTTTTAAGACATTTAAATAATGAATTAATTATATCATAATTTTACCTCTATCATCAAACTAGATTGATAATTGTTTTGAGTTTTTCAACCGAAAAAAAAACGTACTATTGCTATTCATGGAATCAAATAGTACAAAGATGTTCAACCTTAAAAAACAAGGTTTTATCATGATGTTCAGTGCTGCATATCAGATCACTCCACATCTCCTATCATAACAAAAATATTAACAAATAGACTTGTAAGACCAGAAGTTCTGATCCACACTACAATCTTCGACCAAAAAAATATAAAAGCTTAGTCAAAAAAAATAAAATCACCCTTATCCAGCAGAGTGGATTCCATCCATTCTTCCCAATACAGGTGACACTCAGTGCAAAGTAGAGCTAACTTTGATAATTCATCAGCCTTATGATTGTGTTCCCTGTAGATATGTGTGAAAGAGATGTGCTCGAACTTTTCAATTTCCTCCCTAGTGCACATGCACTAGTGATTAAGAGCCAAAACATTTAGATCAAATTCTCCAGCAGCCCATTTTATAGTGACTCAAGAGTCACCGAAGACCTTTAAATCTACAAGTCCAAAGATGTTTGCACATTTCAGGACGCACCACAAAACTAATAGTTCTACCTTCATATTATTTCCATTGCCACAGTTTAGTCGAAAGGTGAAATAGTGATCCTCATTCAAATATATAATCCCCCCAGCTGCACAGATGCCATGTTGAGCAGCCCCATCAAAAAAGAGGATTGGTTGCTCAACTTTGTAAGAAAACTATCCCACTCTTCTGTCACCTACATTACCATTCTCAGACTTGAATTGTTGGGCTAATTTAAGAGCTATAAGCCGGCACACCTTTATCTCCAGCCAAACACCTTGAAATGTAGCACTATTCCTGGCATACCACAAAGCCCAAGATACAAAAATGGGAAACATAAATTTATCCTTTGAGAGTCTATACCAATTGAGAAGAGAGTGACCAAAATCTCCCACCTCCCAATCGTATTGTACTTTCAGCTCTTTGCAACAGAAATGCCAAACACTTCTACCAAAGGTGCAATATACAAACAGATGATTAATACTTTCAGAATTTTCCTTACAAAGGATGCACCAATTTGGACCACACCATCCACGCCTCAGAAGATTATCCCAAGTTTTCAAAGTACCCTACAATGCATGCCACAGAAAGCACTTGATATTTAGAGGGAAATTCCATTTCCATATCCTTTTATACCACCAGTTTTGTGGAAATATGTATTTTTCTTGCAAAATTCTATCGTATGCAGATTTTGCAGTGACCAAACCCAATTTACTATTCCCACTCCATACCAATTTATCATTTTTTGTGTTCAATGTAGATCCTGCAGAATTAAGAGCCTAGACATAATTATCCCATACAATAGCATCATCCCCTTCCAAACCTAAATCATTAGATTTGTACCAGTAAGATTCACCATCACTATTTATGATGCTCCTTAGCTTTGACGTCCCATAAATCTTCAAATATTCCTGCCACCTGTATGGAAGATGACTGTTTTCCTCCATACCCAGAATTTTTTCCAAACCAATTCTTATATCCTCACCATTCCCAACCTGCCATTTCAGATCACCTATAATCCAACCCAAGACTCTATGCAGACCACGCCACATCGGAGAAATATTCCTCCCCAGGGGTATCGGATTCCTAATCCGTGAGATCACATCCATATTGATATACTTTATGAATATAACTCTTGACCAAAGGGTACTACTGACTAGACACCTCCAGAGGCTTTTGATTCTAAGGGCCATACTGAAGGTGCTCAAGTCCTTTATCCCCCATCCACCATATTTTTCAGGCCGGGAAAGTGTCTCCCAACTAGTCATAACCAAATTTGCACGGTCTTTACCTCCGGTCCACAGAAAATTGAATATTAGCCTTCTAATAACATTTAGGAGGAAAGTTGGCACTTCAAGCAGAGACATCCAATATACAGGGACTCCCAGTAGAACAGCTTTGACCAATGTCAATTTGCCACCAACAGAGAGCATCTTGTATGCCCAATGATCAATGTGAGCCTCTACTTTTCGGATAAGCCACCACTAGTCCTTGTTCTGGTAATTATGTGGTCTAAAAACAAAACCCAAATATTTGAGACCATCATCTAAAGGATAGCAACTATATGGCATAATGCTAGAGATTTCACATCTTCTATCTAATTCCACATTAAGATAATGAAAACTAGATTTTGCATTGCTCACCTTCATACCCGAAACACTGCAGAATGTGTTGATAATATTCCTGAAAACTCTCCATTCATTAACTGTAGCCACTGCCGCCAATAACACATCATCAACAAATATAAGGTGTGTTAAAACACAACCAATGCCAACCTCGATACCACTAATCAAGCCTTCATTTTTTGCAAAGTTCAGCATCCTACTGAGTCCAACAATAACCAACAAGAACAACAATGGGGACAACGGGAAACCTTGACGTAGTCCCCTAGAACACTTAAAAAAACCAGATGGTGAACCATTAATCAAAACAACAATGCTGGCCGAAGTGACACAATTCATTATCCAATTGATGACCAGAGGAGGAACTCCAATCTGAATCAATATAAGTCTCAAAAATGTCCAGTTGACCCGATCATAGGCCTTTTCTAGGTCCATTTTCAGCAGCATAGCCTGTTGATTTTGGGCTTTGATAGTGTGCAGCAATTTCTGTGAAGTCCCGATAGCATCATGAATCTGGCGATTATGCAAGAATCCGAACTGTTCCTTAGTGATATGCTCAGAAAGTGTAGATATCCTCTGTGCAATGATTTTGGACACCAATTATATGCTAAATTGCATAACGCAATGGGTCTGAAATCTCCAAAATTTGCAGGATTGCCCTTTTTTTGAATCAATGTAACAATGGTAGAATTCATAGCCCAGAGGTGAAACCATGCAACCTGGTATATTCCACCATTTTCAAAATGTCCATGCCCATGATATCAAAGAAATGTGTATATATTTCAACAGGCCAACCGTTCGGACCAGGAATTTTTTCACTGGCGAATAGTTTCAAATTTTTCTCCACCTCCTCAATGGTAACCTCTTTCCCCAAATCAACAGCCTCTTGGTCATTAAAAAACCTAGGAAAAAGTTCTGCCACTCTAATCTATTCCAGAAGTTGAATGTTTCCTTCATCTTTATAAACATTGCCAAAATGTTTAACAGCTTCGATTTTCAATAAATCACCCCCAGAGATTTTGTTACCCTCCAAATTTACCAATTCCCATATAGAATTCATGTTTCGACGGGAAGAAGCAAAGGAATGGAAAAATTTTGTATTGCGATCACCATGGGTAATCCACAGAGCCCTGCTCTTCAATCTCCATTCCATTTCCTCTTGCAAAAGAACCTCCTCTTTTTTCTTCTCAAAATATTTACAACTTGAAACTCTACCTCATTTAATTCACCATCAAAATTATCCAAATGATACTTCTAGATCTTAGCATCTAGATAAGACAATTCTTTCTTATCCTCCTCTTTCTGAGCCTTAATCCATCCCACAACCTCTTTTTTGAGCAATCTCATTTTATTGCAGAACACTTTTAAGCGGTTGTCACCATCCACATTCACTTAAAGCCAGAAATCTTTAACCATTTTACAGAATTCATCATTTAACAACCATGAATTGTTAAACTTAAAAGGAAAATTATTCTTCAATCCATAATCATCAAACTGAAAGACAACAGGCCAATGATAAGAAAACTTGAAATCATGCACCCATGTTCTATATCTCTAAAAATTTTCCGATAAAGATTCCTTCACCAAGAATCTGTCCAGCCTATTGTGGATACCTTCACCACCACATCTGCCATTAGTCCAGGTGGGCAGCAATTTTGCAGGAAGAACATCAACCAACTTGTTATCTATCAGAAGTTTGGAGAAAAATTCTGATAATGGATCCAATCTAGCATTCTGACCCCATATTTCTAAAGGTGACTTTGTGAAGTTTAAGTCACCTGCAAAAATTAAATTTTCTGGAATTAAGATCCCAGAACCAACCAAAGAATCCCAAAAATGGTGTTTGTTTGAGTAGGGAGCATAGCAATTAAAAATAGATAATTTAAAATTTTGACCAATACATAAACCATCCAACAAAATCCCCCAATCTGTCCTAAAGGCTTTAAAGGAGAACAGTTGAGGATTCCAGGCAACTACCAAACCACTGGATAACCCTAAAGCGTTTATGGCAGAAACCTCCCAGCTCAGAAACAAACCCCCAATTTTCAAAATTGCATCAGAAGAAGAACACATTGTCTCCTGAAATAAAACAATACCTGGGCTAGTAGAAAGGAAAAGGTTGGTTAGAGCCCTAGCCTGAAAAACCCACCCAACCCATGAACGTTCAGTGACAGCAGCGACATTAAGAAATATCCACAATGGGCACCTTCGCTGTAATGCCCGACACAGAACAATCAACATCAACATTCACCCTCTCAACATCATCCAAACCCTCAACCACCTGCAAATCGGGATTTGGAACATTCTTCTTTTTCGTCCCCTTACGTATAGTAACATTTTGGAACTTTGGAGTATGAATAGGTAACACAGCCGAATCCAGAGAGGGGTTTTTTGAATAGATGGGGAGAGGTGAATACCCATTAGCAACCCTTGACCCGATATCACACCTACCATCCGAAACAGCAGCAACAATCCCCAGATCTCTTGGAACAATGTCCTCCACCTGAGATGTCTCAACAGATACACTAATTTGGGGATGATAAGGCTCAGAGGCACTGGACAACCCCATATTTGATAATACGACAATATCTGTATCAAGACTCTTCCTAGGGGGACAGACATCCAATACAGCAACCTCAAGATCCTTCTCAAAACACCTAACAACCGGAGAGGGACCTTTCTCAGAAACAATGAGGGACGACATGTAACAGGGGTTATTTGACAACCCATGCCTCAATTTAACTTTCCCTTTAGAAATTCTCCTATCCAGGTCCAATTCCCTATCAGAAATAAAATCTAATTCTGCTTTGGATAGTTCAGAATATGCAGATTCCGGAGGAGGTTTAGGCTTACCTTTTTCAGTAGAAGTCGAAGTGGCAAATCCCATATTTGGAGAAGAGTTCTCCTTACCGCTTCTCGGAGGAGCCAAAATAGACTGAAGCGCAGGACAATTTGCTTTGACATGGCCTATAACATTACAGTGGAAGCATCTGAAGGGGGTTCTAAAGAAATCAAGCTACTATACCCATTATATGTCACCCCATTCAATCTCAATAGCCACAGGGAGACCCAGACTCAAATCCAGTTCCACCATTACCTTCGCATAACGCCTGTCAATGCTGAAGATAGAATTTTTATCAACTCTAATAAACTTCCCCACCGAGTTTGCCAACCCTTTCACAATATCCTCCATCCATAGTTCAATGGGAAGTCTAGGAATAATCATCCAGAGATGCCGAATGCCCATTCTTTCACGAATGGGGTCAAATGAGACGTGCCAATGCTTGACATTTAATGAGCCATCCTTAAATAGCCACGTCCCTGCAAAATTTTTTCCAGAGCCTCTTGGTTAGGGAAAATGAAAAGAATCCACTTGTTCACTAACATATTAATCGTTGGCGTATTTCTAATGACAGGAGACCAGTACTTGTTTACCATTTTGAGGCCCTAAACGACTTTTTTTGGTGATTCAGGGGGGTTGGTGGGGCGGGTGCGTATGGTTTCCTATGGAATAAATTTTATCCCAATTGAAATTTATATAGATCAGTTAGACCTTTCCAACGGGATATCAAGCGCCCCAAATGAAAATCATATGCAAAAGTTATGACCCCGAGAAGTTGACTATTCAACTAACCACCTTGGGGCCGCAAACTTTATGACGATTCATCTTCTAGGGTTAGGTTCTTTTATGCTTAGGGTTATTTCCATCATTATTATTATATATAGACCCCTTCAATCTCTTTTTGTATTAAACTTGTCACGAATGAGCATAGCCGCCACATCGCTTCTCAGAGATATAGCTACCACCATTCTAGTTGCTTTTATTTTACAGTTTGTTATGTTTCATTCATTTAATTGAATATGAATTTACTATATCACTATGTTTCTTGCCATATATCTATGTATTTGAATATATATATTCTCTTTCATTTCTCTCTCACATAAATATGAATCAGTGGTATCAGAGCCTTTTGCTCTTTTGGTTTTTCAGTGCATGTCCCTGACGAGATCTAAATATTGAGAGATGCGTATTGAACTAGTTGAGATTGGGGGGGGGGTGGTTTCCTACGACATACATTTGGCACCACTTGAAATTTATATATCTCAGATAGACATTTCCAATGAACTATCAAGAACCCCGAACCGAGATCATATGCAAAAGTTATGACCTTGGGAAGTTGACTGTTCAACTAACCACCATGAGGCCACAAACTTTATGACGGTTCATCTTCTAGGATTAGGTTTTTTTATTTTTAGGGTTCTTTCCCTCATGCTTATGATATATAGGCCCCTTCAGCCTATTTTTGTATTCAACTTGACATGAATGAGCATTGCCGCCACATCTCTTCTTAGAGATATAGCTACCACCATTCTACCTGCCTTTATTTTACAGTTTGTTCTGTTTCATTCATTTAATAGAATCTGATTTTACTATATCACTACGTTTATTTCCATATATCTGCGTATGTGAATATAAATATGCTCCTTAATTTTGTTCTCACATAAATCCATATCAGTAATATCACATCCTTCCACTCTTGTGGTTTCTCGGTGTATGTACCCGATAAGATCTAAATATTGAGAGTTGGTTCTTGAACTAGTTGAGCTTGGGGAAAACCAATCTCGTTTCCCCAAACAGAATCATGGAGGGAGAACAAAAGAGAGATGATGGAGTAGGAGATCCTAATAATTTTTGCTCAAGGAAGCCCTCGTACGGTAGAGGAATGAGATGATGGATATTTTTTCCCAGATCCTTCAAAGAATACCAACGACGACATATGCACCTTCAACAAGCATTCGTTTCAGGGGTGTGACTCCCTTCAAGGTACAAGTTAAATTTTACATTCCTTTATTTGAAGGAAAGATAGATGCAGATGCTTTGGAGAAATGGTTAAATCTATTAGAGGTTTACTTCTCTGGTAAAAAAATTTCTGACAGCAAAACAATCACATTCGTGCTCCTTAAGTTCACCCCCCATATCAAAGACTCATGGGACATGTATTGCGAGAGGGATGCAAAATATGAGTATGAAATATTCAGGACAAAAACCACTTGGAAGGATTTTGTCGATGCCATCAAGGAGGAGTTCTACACATTCGGAAACTATGATGACCAGTACACCAAGTGGACGACTTTGCGCCAAGAGAGGGACAAGATAGTGTTGGAGTTTACCAACATGTTCCATACCCTGCGTTCCAAACTGGGTATTAGAGACTCTAAACGACACATTCTCCTAAACTACCACAGTGTCCTGCATAGGTACATTCTGACAGATATGGATTTCCTAGACATATTCTCACTAGGAGCATATTATTTGTATGTCAATATTGAGCAAGATTTTAAGCAAACAAATAAGCGGGATTTTTGGTCTACAGATCAACAACAAAACCCTTGAAAAGGTGGCCCTAATTCACAAAGAAGAGGAGAAGGAAAGGATAGTCAAGTCCCTGACAAGCATTGCAATCCATAGGCAAAGAAGGGTAATGGGAAATCAAAGAAGGAAGTTGGAAAGTGGTGTGAATTCCACAAGAGCCCCTGGAACAACACCGATGAATGCCACTCGAAATAATCCTTGCTGGTCGAGACGAAATCCCCGGATCCGGACTCTGGTTTAGAATCTGATGTAGAGAAAGAAAGCAAAAAGAAGATCATTGATGTGGAATCTAGTGCCACCATTACAACCGCAAATATCCAACTAGAATATTCAGAGGAGCCAAAGGAAGGGGAATACCTCTTCCATTCACAAATGATGGGTGCAGGGGACTTCACTACATTTCATTGTTGACAATGATAGCTAGAAGAACCTTATCTTGGTTGAGGTCATCAAAATATTAAAGCTTATGATGGTTCCACATTCCTAACCATACAACATCGGTTGGATGAGCTAGGGACGAAATATATGAGTCAGTCAATAGTGCCTCCTTTCCTATGGAATTAGGCCCTTCAAATATGAGGTAATGTGTGATGTTTCCCTGCTTGAAGTTTGTGATGTTCTTTTAGGAGAACCATATATGTGTAAAAGTCATGATGTGTATGAGTCTAGACCTCGTATTGTCATTATTACTTTGGGAAATAAAATCTACGGGATACCCGAGACACTTCTCACTACGGCAGAGTCCCTCATCACAGCTAAGTAGTGCAGGAAGGTAATATCCCAAACATGGAAATTTGTCCTTTTCATGGTTCATTTTGAAAGTGAACGAAATATCGCAGCAAAATCCACCACCTCCACACAGAACCCCTCTACACAACAGAAACATATGGAAAAAATTGTGGAAGCATATAAGGACATCTTCACCATGCCTGTCGGGGTGTCATTACTCATTACATTGCCAAGTCATGCATTCCATTGATTTGATACCTAGAGCGCTTTACCCAATGGGAGAGTATACAGTCGTCCCTTCATGAAAATGAAGAAATCAAATGTCAGATTCAAGATTTAATCTAAAAGGGGCACATTTGACCCAACTCCTCACCTTGTGGGAGCCCAATTGTGTTGGTACATAAGAAAGATGGGACATGGTGATTCTTTATTGACTACATAGCTCTAAACAAGATCACATTCTAGAATCGGTATTCCATTCGGTGGATCGATGATGTTCTTGACCAGTTCAAGGGTTCCAAATATTTTCACAAGATTAATCTAAAGTCTAGCTATCATCAAGCACCAATTGAGCAAACCGATGTCTGGAAGAATTCCTTCAAATCTCGAGAAATCCTTTTTGAGTGGTTGGTCATACCTTTCGGCTTGACTAATGCTCCATCAACCTTCATGAGGATGACGGACGATATTCTATGGCCATTCACCAATTATTTTGTGGTTGTATATCTAGATGATATACTCATCTACAACAGAACATGGGAGCAACATTTGCAACATATCCACCAGATCCTCAACACCCTACAATAACCCAAGTTATATGCAAATCTAGAGAAGTAGTCATTTCACATGGAGAGGGTTCAATATATGGGATACTTTGTAGAGAAACATGGCGTTGATGTGGATAAAAACAAGATCCAAGCCATTCGTGATTGGTCGACCCATACAACTCTCATAAAGCTTTGCAACTTCATATTCCTTGCCAACATCTATAGTAGATTTGTGTTGGGATCCTCTAATATTGCTTGGTCCCTTATCCAGGTGACCAAAGGGAGATTTAATCCCAAGTTCATTTGATCCAAGCCACAACAATAGGCATTTTAGGAGCTGAAGCAATGCTTATGTTCGGTTCCCGTCCTTTCCTTACAGGATATGCAACAACCCTTTGAGATTGAGATAGATTCTTCGAAGTATGCTTTTGGTGCAGTCCTCACTCAACAAGGCAATCCATTGGCATATCACAGTGAGAGACTTTCACATACACTCCACAAGTACCCCACCTATGACAAGGAAATGTATTCCATTGTCAAAGTTTGCTGCCAACGGAAGCATTACATCCTTGGAAAAGAAATGTTCATCCACACTTATCAGAAGCCCCTGTAGTTCATGCAAACCCAAGGAAAGTTATAGAATTACCACCACCAGAAGTGGTCCACTTACTTGTAGGAATTCCACCCGAACATTAAATATAAGAAGGGAAGCACCAATCGAGTCATTGATTACCTTAGTCGACCTCCAATAACAGCAATGACCATGGTGCTCAACTCTTTTGGCCACAAGATCTCCAGCTGGCCTCAACAATATAGCAGTGATCCTGAGTTTGCTCCCATATATCGAGCCCTATGTGTAGGAACAACTATGGCAGACTTTCATCTCCAGGAAGGATTACTATGCCACCTGGGCCATCCCTATGATTTGGGAAGCGCATTATAGTTGGGTGGAAAGGAACTTCGACACCGAAAAGACAGTGGCCATATTGCATAAGAATTTTTATTGGCCAAGCTCCGACAAGATGTCCTTCGATACATCATATCTTGGACTTCCTGAACCATCATAAAAACTACCCTAAAAAAACAGGGGTTGTACACCCCTCTTCCCACTCCTAATGGGCCATGGGAATCCATTTCCATGGATTACATGTTAGGACTACCTTCAACCATGCATGGTAATGATTGTGTGTTTGTGGTGATTGATTGTTTCTCTAAGATGGCCATTATGTTTGGGTTCATTTCGGGCTGCCACGGACTATCATTTTAGATCAGGATAGCAGGTTCCTAAGAACTTTATGGTCCATACTATGGTCATTTATTGATACCAAGCTCACCAAATTCGATTTCCTTCCATCCCAAGATCGACAGACAAACAAAGGTAGTCAACAAGATTATTGTGCATATTCTGAGGATGTACAATTCTAAACATCCCCCCACATGGGATGAGAACCTTCCTTATGTTCAATATAGCTATAAAATAGCCCTTCATAGCTCTACCAACTATAACCCTTTTCAACTGTTCTTGGGATTCCAACCACTAGACACAATTGATGTAGGTATGTCCATTGCATCCACGCAGGAGGAATCATCCCATGCTCATACTGAGGCTGATAAGGCCACCATATTTGTTGAATGAATCCATTACATCCAGCAATAGTTCCATGACATTTTGGAAAAGGCCAATACTAAGTACAAGCAATCACAAGACCAGCATCAGGTTCCACACAAGTTCTAGGTAAGTGATAAGGTTTTGTTGCATTTGCAGAAAGAGAGGCTCATAGGACTCCATTGCAAGCTTAATCCACTTTGATATGGGCCATACACCATCACCAAGGTAGTTGGCGACAATGCCTTCAGATCAATCATTCCTCCATTCCTTGGCATGCACCCAATATTCAATGTGGAGCTCCTTCACCCATATTTTCCACCATTGTTGGACACCTCGGAGATGGAAGAGAAATTGACACCTATAGATCTTAATCCCAACTGCATGGAATAGGAAACTATTTATTATATCATGGACACACAAGTTAAGGGAACCCTCCAACAGAAGATCCAACTATATTGGGTTGTCAAAGCAAGGAAACTACTCCACTAAGGCAAGTGGCTCACAAGGAGACAAGTTGAACAGAAGCTTCTTCATTTGATGGGGGAACTTAACACAATGGAGACCATTAATTCCTAATGGGGGATGATCAATCCAAATGGATATAGCTGGCCACCCACCTATTCTACTGGCCCAAAACTATTTTTTGTTTTAGCATTTTTCTAGTAATTTTTCTACATTTTTTCGAGTCCTAAACTTATGGGGCCGTTTTGAGCCCCTAAACGACGTTTTGTGGATATTTTGGTGGGGGGCCTAGTTGCTATTCCCCAATCAAAATATGTATAGCTCGGATAGACCTTTCCAACATGATATTGAGCGCCTCGAATGAAGATCGTATGCAAAAGTTATAACCCCAAGAAGTTGACTATTCAACTAACATTACAAGAAAAAAGGTCATTGGTGAGGGTGATGCCTGTGATGGACCTTTAAGGGTTGTCACCAATGTTGTATATGATGATGGTCCTTAAAACATCATCATTATAAGTTGCTTTTGAGATGGTCCTTTAAGGTTCGTCACCAAATCCCTTTTCAGGGATAGTTTTGGTGAGGGTTGTTAAAGGACTGTTATTGATTCTCTCTTTGCTGACACTTATGGTGACAATATTTTAGTATCCCTCACTAATACATGTTTATTTTACTTTTGGTGAGTGTAGTAAATGTTTGTCACCAATTATCATTATAATTGGTTTTTGGCGACACTATGTGAGCGTTGCTATATTTTTCGACAAAAGAATATAATGGTTTAAGACAGCTAGTATTGTTATGAATTCTTTGTAATTAATATGTTTCCAATGTCATACTAGTCACAATACCCACTCATAAGATCTATAAGCAATCTCTAGTGGTTTTCCATAAGAAACCACTAGCAATTTATAAGTACCATTCCAAAATGGATCCATAAGCAATCTGATCTTTTGGGTATTCGACATCAACAAAATTGATTCATATATCCTGTTAGATTGTACTTCCAAGCTTTGAAAGCCATTGGCATTAATGGAGGGATGTCTACTCATCCATGTTCTACTCCAACACCTTAATTTACATGGTTTGGATTGCATGACGAATGGTTTTGTTTAAGAATTTGCATTTCATCATGTTTTAGCATACAATTATAGGCTTGACTCAAGCCTGTAGAATCTCCAGTTTCTGTGTATTTTAAATATTTCAGTAAAATACTGAAGATGAACAGATTGTTGGTAAAATGGAATGTCTCGTGTATGGGGAAGGGAATCCTGAAAATGAACAGAACCTTGATACTCTCTTGGATTCATCCCTCCCAGTACAAGCAAACTTTTAGTTCTATTTGGAATTATTCTTTTCAAGTTGCAGATATAATGATTTCTTCCAACAGAGTTATATCTTTAAAATCCATGGAGGATCTGTATTTGCATGATTGGAAGGGTTGGATCTCGGTTTTATCCCCTGCCTATGTGGTATGCTATTCAAAGTCTTCTCTTAATTCCGGACATGTATTGTTCCTGTAGGGTTAAATTCAATATATTTTTCCTAATAATGTGTATAAATTCTAGCATATAAGAATGATTTTTATACATTTCAATTAGCTTTTCAAGGTCATTTCATGGCTTATTATATATCGTGACATGTGAGACCAAGTATTTTTGTTCAAATAATTTCCATAAATGGAGCGACCGATAACTCATTGCTTTTTGGACGAATGGGTATATGCTGATTTGACCCCATCAATTGTCGTAATTAGCTCTATCCTTTTGTCCCTGCATGTCTGAACAATTATATGTACACCCGATTTGAAAGTTGGATTTCTTTGTTATGCATATGTCAAGCCTGCAAATACCAATTTGGGTTAAAGGATACCGGTTTGATCACCTAACTTACTTTCAGCAGAGAAAGTTTTAGTTGGCATGGCTAGTGCTGCACGCAAGGAGGAGCCATATTCCATTGAACTGTTGGATTAAGATCCCTCTAGTAAGAGGATTTTTCAACAAATTGGATTGTATGCATTTTTTAGTAAATTCAAAGGGCACAATGAACATGTGACCAAGGAATTTGCTCTCAATTTCGATGGAGCTTGTTCTAACATTCAGAGGTTTTTGCTTCTAGTTTCAGAAACGTCTATGCTCTTGCTGCAGGCTTACCACAAACAAGGGAAAGATGGTTTAAATCTGGTCATTTGAAAAACTCTGAATCTTGGAAATAGTTTGTGAAGGTGGCTAATTATAGTATTCATTGGAAGAAGGGAGCTGAACGCAACTATTTCATTGCTGAATGGGGTAATGTCATTTTCTTTTTGCAGAAATATTTGACTTGTGAAGGACGATATAGCCTTGTCTTTCTTTATCATATTCGGCTTCTCCTTCACATTAAAGGAGAAGAATTGATGAACATTCCATACTTTTTGTGGAAGAGCGTATCTAAAATGGCTTCAGCTGCCCAAAAGCGGCCTGATCAGCGACTTGGTAATAGCTTGTATCATCATGGTTTAATTAAGTTGTTGATTGTGGAGGAATTACAGAAGATCAACCTAACGTGGGAACAATTTTTAGTGGAAAAAGGTTTTTAGGAGTAGGTTAATGATGATCCACAAGATTCTTTATCGCCCCCTCCAACAGTTCAGACAGAATTTGATCCAACACCAACATTTTCTGAACCAATTCAATCCCAACCATCTCCAAAGAGGCATAGAGATGATGAAGAGGCTAATAAAATTTCAGTTACGGTGAGAAGAAGATTTGCAAGGCTAGAAGGCATTTCTGAAGAAGTTATTGAAAAATTTAGAACATCTGAAGATATGTTTTCGACAATACCCAAACGTACAAGAACCCGTTACACACAGAGTCAGAATTAAGAGTCAACACCCCTGCCAGAATTGGAAGCTACTCAGTTTCAAGGCCAAGCTCAAAGGGAAGAAGACGAATTTAATCAAGTGGTAAGGCCTAATTCTCCTGGTTTAATTTCAAGTAAGTTATAGAAGAGGATTAAGAAACTTCAGAAGCAAGTTCGTGAATTTCAAGTTTTGGATAGACATGTTAAGAATGAAAATGAAAAGTTAAAACAGAGGAGTAGACAGTTACAGAGAAAGAATGGTGTTCTTAAGAAAAGACTAAATTTTTTTAGAAATAAGGCTAACTAATGGAGTTTGTAAAACAAAAGGTTGAGGAAACAAAATTAATTTCTTAGAGATAAATCAGTACTAAAGGAATCAGTACCACTGGCTGAGGATAATACAAGTTTGGAATTATTGGCTATAGGAGCTGCAAAAAACATTCTTCCTAGTACCTTTAAAAGTTCTTGAAGATAAAGAAAAAGTCACAGATGTTCTCTATGAATTTTTTAATCAAATTCTTGATGATGTTTGGACTAATACCCTGGCTTTAGCATTAGTTGAAGTAAATACTATTAAATGGATTGGAAGAAATGATGAATTATATGACTTGGGCCTTATTTATCAACAATGATATAAATTTGAAGTACAGCGTACGTAGGAAACTTGGTTTTCTTCTTACTTGGTTCAAGAACAAAAGTGGAAGTCCAAGATACAGTCTTTACAACAACAATTAATGATTAAAGAAGAAGAAAAGAGACAAATGTTTAAATTTGCTGAGCAAGCCATTTCTTGTAGAAGTCCTGCTAGCGTTTATTCAATATACATGCATGAACAATGGGTAGGCCTTCATATGATTAGATTGAATAATAACAAAAAGTTTATGATGAGAAATGTTGATGACTTTGTGGATATCTATAATGACTCATCTACAAGGGAAAAGGATTTGTTGTGTGAACTTTATCAGTTTAAATTATTTCTAGAACATGAATTGGAATGGAATCCCAATCCTATAGTAGGAAATATTCAGTTAGGAGCCTTTTCATCTTTTATTCAGAATCAAATTCAGTGGGAAATAGTGATGAAATTCTTTTATAAGTTGGAATTCCAGTCTGAACTTCACGTCAGAGGAGAGCATCCAGATGCTGAAGTGGCCTTTTCTAGTCACAGTCAATTCCTTAGGGATCCTATGAGGGTGAAACAATTTAGAATGAATCAGAGATCAGCATTACAGAGTTTGGAAGAACTTATATCTTGTGGGAATTTGGCCTCTTTGTAGGCCTCAGAGACCCGTTGGAATTTGCTTCCTCCAGTACTCCAACAACGGGACCCCATGGGATACCCATTTTTCCAGGTTTCCTTTTCAAGAACAAGTTTGTATGTGAATTCTCTAAGAAGAAATGGTACTCAATGGTTTGGGTTAAGGTTCCATTTCCTTTTGCTCTGGTGCAGAAAAATTGAGTACAGTGTGGTTGGGCAGTGGTATGATTTTGCAGAGAACTCTTCATGGATGGAAGTGGATCATCATTTAGGATTTCGGGAAAGAAATGGAGTAAGTCACCCATGTTACAGTTGGACCGAACTACATCAGAATTTACTACGGGGGGAATAAGTTGCATAGGGACATGCAACAAAATTCCTTCTAGGGCAGATGCTTGGTGCTTGAATTATTACCCAAAGGGTAGGTTTTCACTTGGATCTCCGTCGTGTTGTTACTTGATAATATACTAGAGGATGTTAAAAACCTGTAATTGTTTTGTCAGGATTTCAGGTTTATTCAATGCACAATAGTGGAAATATCCTTCTTGTTTATCTAGACTCTAAAGTATGATATTTCAAATCTAATGATTCACCCTGCTATGTCTTTTTATGTTTATGTGAATTTGCACTTGTTCAAAAGAAGTGTATAAAATTTTCATTGGAAACTTACTAAATCCCATAATCTGATATTTTATAGTGATTTTAGGAAAAACTTCGACCTGTTATTTCATGTAAATCAACCAACTGAACTATACTTGTTTTGTTACAAGTAGTTATAGAAGGGCAATGTTCACATGAAACTATTAGCATTGATTGCGAGGTAATCGGTCTTGCAACCTCTTACAAATCCATTTTTTTCCATAAACCTGAAATAATGCTGAAAATGTTATAGTTGCAGTCACTGCCCTTTTTAATTTCGATATGATTGGCATACAATTAGTATGATTATCCTTTTGATCAATGTGTTGCATCTTCCTCTTGCCTCCTAGGCGATTGTACAATGTAGTTAAGGCATAGCCATATTCATTATCATGTGGACTATCCTGTAGCCATCTCTGGAGGTGTTTTCACATCTAGGAATTTTGTTTGTGTATTTTGATTACGTTTCATGTTAGTCCGGTTCTCTTTGGTGTTTAGGGATGTATCCACACCATGGTTCCATACCCTATTGTATTCCATGGCTTTGTCTCTGATATTTTTATGTCCCTATGGGAAATATAACGATTGCAGGGACACAATTATATGTTTGTTCAAGATTTCTCTTAAGGCGCACCCAATGTTCGACATTAGAAATAAAATTTTGGTTTTTTTCCATTATTTAAATAATTATTTTTTCGTGTTTTCATTGGATTTGCACTGATGATTTATTCAATAAATATAAGCTCAGGGGACTCTTCTGATAGGTGTCCAAGTAGACATCAGTGACCATTGAATTCTAATGCAGTGATAACCACTACCACCCAGAGATCTGTAACTTTCATTGATCTTAGATTTTATGGGTTTTGGGAACCCTCATTTGTTTTCATTTCACATTTTTTCTAAGGCATGATAGGGTTCATCAGTACCGCATCTGTATTGCCATGAATATGGCTTGGTTTAAACATAGCTAACAATAGAAAAAATCAGTAAGTTACATTGTGTTTCGTTGATTTAGTTCATCGAATCATGCTTTAAGCATAATCTATACATGTTTGTGGATATCATTATTGCTTTTAGTTGCTTTCCCATGGGATCTGATGACTGTCTTGTTTAGTGTTTTTAGACAGTTTAATAACGTATATCTACAGGCTTGGCCTAATCCTGTAAGTTGAGTTGTTGTTTATAATTACATATGCACAAATGGAAATCGGACACATGGGTCTTATTTGGAATCATGTCACCTAGCCCATCCTCCTATTGGTTGCTCCAAGTTCATTCTGATGTAGATTTTCATTGAGCAAGCTTGAACTCAAGCTCCTATTGTCAATACTTTTGTATATCCACATCCAGCTAATTCTTTATTGTTTATGGAATTACTAGAACATTCCCAACTAGCTTCAAATCCTTCAAACCTGCCTTTGAACAGTTCTCAAATGCATTCACAAATTATTGTGCCAAAAAAAATGCTTCAGACAATTCTTCAATTCTACTCTTAGGTTTGTAGAGTTCCTATAGAGATCATCCTCCTGTTCTCATAACTCTCTAGACTGCTTACTTTCATCAGTTGTAGGTTATGTGTTTATCTAGGACCCTACCTAGTCTTTCTTAGACCCAGCCAAGAAAATTGGATACAAGACCCTGCTTGTATTATATGTACATATGCATATCTTATCAAATTTCATCATCTCTATCATGTCACACTTTATCAACATTTCACAACCATGTCTTCATTCTATCCTCAGTAATATCATCAGTCTAACAGTTCAGTCATATTAATAAAGTTTGTTCATCAACTAAATGTGATCATATCTTCAAGGTCTTCCCATATCTTCAAGGTCTGCTTATGTCTTCAACTTCTGCTTATCATCATTTCCTCAACTAACCAGCTGCTGCTCATCATGTTGTTACTGCCATCATTGTCATGTTAATTATCATGTCGAACTGTCACATCATCCACAGTGATGTCCAATATTGTTACTGTTAAGCCAAGGCTTGCATTGCTATATAAGGATGTCATGTCAAATTAGTCCATATACTACTCATACTCAATGGTCAAGTTGGTCATGTATGTCACAGTCACTGCTGCTCATACCAAGGTCACTCTGCATGTATATCACTAAGATATCATCATATTAATACACCATTACCAGTATATACATCACTGTATCTATTGTGTAATTCTATGCATCATCATTATCAACATCAGTGTAGGAAACATAAACATAAAGTGTTCATCAAATCATGGCATGGTAGATCATCATCAAGGTCTGTATACATCAAGGTTTGAACATGCATAATGCATCATCTCATTGCTATTCAACTGTGTGTACATCACTGTTCATACTTCACCTATCTCCATATTGTAGTATGCAGCATCATCATAAGGTAGCATACATCCTGGGCTTTCAACATTCAGATTGTTGAAGGTGTGAACAAGGTCAACAGACTTGTTAGGGCATCATTCTGTTGTTGTAAACAAATTCTAGATAGTCCCAAAAGCTCTCAGAAGTTATATACCCAAAATAAGAAATAATAGACAAGAAAATTAGACTCCTATCATGCTCCTGCGATTTTCCACTTGTCCACCCTTTGCTGCTGCTATATATCAGTCCGAAATTCCTCAGTCACACCAAAAATCAAAGTTAAAAAAAAAAACTATTTACTATAGCTGCTATCATCAAGTGGTATACTAGACCAACTTCACAATTAAGAACTTCATCCATCAAATTTTAAGAGCTTCATATCATCTAGCTATGACATGTCATCATCCAAGTGCCATCATGCCACCATATATGTGGGTGCCAAACCTTTACATGCACCATGACCATCTTCAAGGGTTTCATGACCCCATAAACCCACAAATGACCACAGAATGGGTCATTTGCCCACTTTGGTGTTCCAAAGCCCAATCACGCCATGCCATTAATATTTATCACTTCTTTGTCATGTCATGGTTTGTTTTCCCAAGCTGTCATGTCCACGTATGTCATCCAATGCCCATATTCCTTTTGCCATGTCATTCATGCTTATCATGCATGCTTGTCAATGTTATCTAGCTTGCTTATCTTCATGCCATGTACACCTTTGTCATTAATGTTGTCATCAATGACAATCATGGAAAACCATATTCATCAGTACCTAAGGTCTTTTAGAGACCTTAAATGTAAGGGGCTTCAAATGCCCGCATTGGATGGTGTACTGTATCCTATTAGTATCAACTAGGAAAGAGCTAGGTACAAGAGACATCCATAGTTCCATTCACTTAGACCACATTATCATAGTGTTTGGGGGAACAAACGGGTCTAATAAGATAAATGATCTGCACACTTTAGACTTGTAGACCAATGAATGGAGGCATGCTTGCATTCGAGGAAATCCACCATCCCCATGAGAGAGGGGGAGGAAATTACTTGATTGATGTTCATACTCTGGACCTAAAGCTAATGAAATGGATTTCCCTTGATGTGAATGGGATCTTATTGCTCCCAGAGATAGCCACACTACAATTGCTATTGAAAACATGCTTGTGGTATAAGGTGGATATTTTGGATACCATACTTAGGAGAAGTTGATGTTTTGGATCTTGAAACCTTAACTTGGGGATGACCAAATAGATGAAAAGCTACAACAACTAATTGTCTATGGGCCTACCTTTCACTTGGAGTACATTGGCAGGTTCCTTGCAAACAATACCACATGTCTACTTTGTCTCATTATTTCTATTCCCTTGAACACAGAAAATTATCTCATTGCAAGTAACATCGAACTAACTCCTACATTTATGGAACTAACTCCTAACTCCTAAAGTTCTTAAGTAACATGGATGCACAACAAAGTGGACTTCC
Source organism: Larix kaempferi (assembly GCA_027924585.1). Taxonomy (NCBI): domain Eukaryota; kingdom Viridiplantae; phylum Streptophyta; class Pinopsida; order Pinales; family Pinaceae; genus Larix; species Larix kaempferi. The sequence goes on along the minus strand of BSBM01001155.1, from coordinate 791,161 downwards.
TTCTATTTAGGTTCTTGGTCTAGGTCTTGTACTTATCCTTACGGCTTTGAAAGTAATGGCATACAAGTAGGGAATACCAACATGAGAAGGGAACCCATGATATAAGCTTGCATCCACCTCACTATTATAGTGAACCAACTGGATAAGAAAACTATGTATTGAAGAAATATAGTGAACCATGGCTTTATCTCTGATATTTTTATGTCCCTATGGGAAATATAGTGATTGCAGGGACACAATTATATGTTTGTTCAAGATTTTTGGTAAGGCACACCCAATGTTCGACATTAGAAATAAAATTTTGGATTTTTTCCATTGTTTTCATTGGCTTTGCACTGATGATGTATTCAATAAATATAAGCTCAGGGGACTCTTCTGATAGGTGTCCAAGTAGACATCAGTGGCCATTGAATTCTAATGCACTGATATCCACCGCCACCCAGATATCCACCACTTTCATTGATCTTAGATTTTATGGGTTTTGGGAACCCTCATTTTGTTTCATTTCACATTTTTTCTAAGGCGTGATAGGGTTCATCACTACATATGTATTGCTATGAATATGGCTTGGTTTAAACATAGGTAGCAATAGAAAAAATCAGTAAGTTACATTGTGTTTCGTTGATTTAGTTCATTGAATCATGTTTTAAGCAAAATCTATACATGTTTGTGGATATCATGATTGTTTTCAGTTGCTTTCCCATGGGATCCGATGACTGTCTTGTTTAGTGTTTTTAGACCAACATTTATATGTAAATGGATAAGCCCAAGAGATATTTTGATGCATATAGGATTTCGTATGTGGGATGTGGGTATCTTCATGATAAGTTTTCATTTTTTTTTGCTTGGTTTTGAAGGTGTATTCGTTGGGATAAAAATTACAAATGTGTGAATGCAATTTTGATGTTTTCATATTTGAGTTTTAAATTTATTTATAATTTTTAGATATTATTATGGGTTTAACAAGATGACCATCTAGTTGTGGGGATTACAGGGGTGTTGTGGAGGATTTTTATGGTGATTTTAGGAAAAACTTCGACCTTTTATTTCATGTAAATGCACGAACTGAACTATACTTGTTTTGTTACAACTAGCTATAGAAGGGTCATGTTCACTAGGACTATGTGCTGGACATGAAACTATTAGCATTGATTGCAAGGTAATTAGTCTTGCAACCTCTTCCAGATCCATTTTTTTCCATAAACCTGAAATAATGCTGAAAAGGTTATAGTTGCAGTTACTGCCCTTTTTAATCTATCTCTGTGAAGATAGTTATTTGTATCAGACATGACTTTTGTGAGAGGGAGATATACCACTACTTGTGGAATTATCAGAATCAGACACTGCTTGGGCTTCTCCAAAAGTGAATTCTCTGTCATCAATCCTCCATGTCACCTTTGCCATGTCTTTGTCCTCCAGCTTGCTTGCCATGCTTGTCCATGCTTGTCTACAGGCTTGGCCTAAGCCTGTAAGTTGAGTTGTTGTTTATAATTACATATGCACAAATGGAAATCGGACACATGGGTCTTATTTGGAATCCTGTCACCTAGCCCATCCTCCTGTTGTTTACTCCGAGTTCACATTATTCTCAATCTTTGATCAATTCAATTTCATTGCTTTTCCAAGGTATAAAACTGTTAATTGCATCTGCTAAATACTTGCATTGATTACTTCTATGCTTAAGCTTGATTTCATAATCAGGATCAACCAGAATTGATTGTGGGCACACAAGATAATATCCATCACCTAATATTTCCCCATTAGGCATGACAAATTTTGGTTCAATTCTTTTGATGTAACCCTTTGCAACCTTCAATTGACCATTAAAATATGTCAGTAAACATTTTTTTCCATTCAATCCCGCATCTGAAGATGGTAATTGCAGTTGAACCTGCCAATAAAAAAATTCTTGTGAGATTCCTCGGAATAAGAATGGAATATTAAACATAGAAATAAATAGGGTTAGAACTTACCTATTGTATTGATTTTCCAATTGGGTCACGATTATGTTCTCCCAAATTCAAAGGAGTTTGTTTTGGAAAAGCATGATGAGGACTCAGAGAATCCTATTAGTAAATAAATACTTGTAAGATATAGTGAAATAACGATTATAACATTGTAGTAAATATTAAATAGTTTCAAAACTCACCATCGACTTTGGAGTATGAAATGTATTAGACTTTGGAGTATCAAATGTATTAGATGGTCTAGGAGCCATTGTATTTTTTTCCAATGAACCTTGACTAGGATTATTCTGGAGACTCTCCTAAAAAATAAATACTTGTGAGCGATTTTCAAATAATGGAAAATAAAAATGGAAAAAATAAGAGTTGGTTTAAAAAACTACATGGATTGGGGTGACTGGATTAAGAGGTGACAATTGCGGAGGTCGTCGATTTGATTCACTATATGACATGGAAATATTACTCTGCCAATATAATAGTTTGCATTAGATATCATGAAATCAGAAGATAAAGGGTTAGGATGCAAAAACAATAATTCATATATTACACACCCTACAACAATACGATCATGTTCATGTTAGCATTATGATTTTGAAATCCCCAACTTTAAAGATGGCCTACATAAAAAATTAAAGTCTACACATGCAATCCTTACATTGTTGGATTTTGGAACAACTCTGGCACTTTCTTTCCCCACCTCCATGGCAGCTTTCCATTGCATTAATTCTTCAACAGCTTTTTTCAATCTTCCGAGTTCCTTGTCTTTTTCTCTTAATTTCTCTTTAGTATTATGAAATTCCTTCTTGTACGAACGCTCTTTTCCAAATAATACTGTTGGAGTGACTCCAAATCCAACCCCACGTACACGCCCCCTCCTCTCAGGCCCCAAAACTATAGCAAGGGCATCTTTCTTTGTAGCATATGCAGGAGACACTGACTCATTTTGTGTCGATTCAATTTGATTCTAGCAATGTCAACATTTCAACAAACTGATATAAGAAACATCATAAACTCTAAAAAAAGCATAAATGATACAAGAATAGGTTCGGAACTTACTATTTTCTCCGCAATGAATGATGACATTGGAGTGCCATCCTTCTTTTATGGCATTTCATCCACACATCAGCCCTAGTTATAGGCTTATTACTTAGACCACGAGATTGATTCTAGTATGAACAAATACAACAATCTAGGTAACTATATTTAAAGTTGTTAATTGTGAACAAATAATAGAATTTGTTGCAACTTACAAGGTCATCTTCAACCCTAAAGTACTCTCTACGGCTAGAAGTGTGGGTCTCTTGTTCTAATGCCCTATTTTCCTTATTTTTTCTTGACCTCTCCTGCAACTCAATAAAAAAATAGATGCTAAGATTATAGTTGATTGTATGAGAGGATTCAAAATCAAAGATGATAACATTCAAATCTATCTTTCATTTTTACCTTGAATTTAGGGTTAGATCGTAATCTAACCAATTCAATCCAATCAGTTTCATTTACTCCAATAGGAATGTTTGCAATCCTCTCCTCATCTGTTTCGTATTTCAAATAGTATTTCTTATACAAATTATATCTATAGGTTCTCAAGTGTTGAGATATTTCTTTATGACACCATTGCTCTGCTGACGGATCTATTTGGTAGGTATGCTACAATAGATAAAAAATCCATTATTAGATACAAGCGTTATTTGAAACTAAACCTATCACACACAAGCTCAATATGCATCAATATATAAAGTTTAGAATAAGTTGATGCTCACATTGATTGCACTCCACATGTCTTTCTTTTGCACTTCAGACACTTTTTCCATTCCATGTGCTTGATGCCTAGAATTTCCCTTGCAAGAACACCTAAAAATGAGGAGAATTTCTCTGAATGTGGACCAATAGGCTAGCCCCTCTCATTAAATTGAATTTCAGGCAATGCAATTCCCTCTATAGTGGTTCCAAAGAGACATTTTGTTGGTCCTCTACTCCTTCTTTTCACATTTATTGTAGTACTAGCTTCGGTAGATGCATTTGCATCTTCTAAACCATGCTCTTGTTGTGGTGGATCCTCATCCAAAACATGCTCTTATTGTGGTGGATCCTGATCCAAAACATGCTCTTGTTGTGGTGGATCCTCCTCCAAAACATGATCTTGTTGTTGTGGTTCCTGTTGAAAATTTTCTGGAAAAACAAACCAGTACCCCTCTTGAGACAATGACAATATGAAATCTTGAAATACTTGTATAGGACAAAAAATGTTTAGAAATGATCATACCTTCCAGTACTGGTTCTTTCACATCTTTCTCAAGAGTATGTGCATTAGAATTGTTGTCGACACTATAGCAAGTAGATTCACTTTGTAATGGGATAGTGGATCCCAATGCTATATTTTGTTGGAATTTTTTTCCCATCTTAGAGCCTATGGTCAAGTATATTATGATTTTTTTTAATATAATTGTTTATTTATTAAAAAATAAATAATAAGTTACCATCATGTTTAAAATATTTACCTGAAGTTGTGCCACATATAACATTGTCATTTGTTTTGGTAATGCGGCCTGAGTTTGTTAAAAGTGATGTATTGCAACGTCTTAATTTAATCTTGTTAGCTCCCTACAAATATGGATTGCAGCTCGTGCTCAAAGAAAGTTAGACAATTTTTATGGTATAAAAGAGGGGACAATAATTGTTAAAAAAATATTGAAGTTATTGAAATCCCAAACAAAAAAAAATAATGTCTTACTTTGATATGGACATCCGCAAATAAATTGCATAACAAAAAAAATCATTTTTATTAACACATCGTTGAAACAAGCCAACTAACACAATCTTGAAAATTAAATAGTATTTATGAACATTATACAAATATCTTTAACTCATTCATAACAAAATGTCTAACAATGTATACTAAAATATGGAGGGTGCTTTTTGGGAATACTTTGTGGTCAAAAGTTTTACAGGAAAAATATATGAAATCTAATGTTATTAACTGGTTTAGGATGCTATTGCATCTTAGACTGCTCAGGATGCTACTGCAACTTATGACTCCAAGACACACTCTTTTCTTCTATTTAGATTTCTTGGGTATTCTTTGATGTGTAATCTTCACATGCTTCATCGAATCTTCTATTATTAAACCTTTTAATTCATATTTCTGTCTTTTGCAGATTTTGATTATTTAACCAATTAAAATCTCAGTGGACATCTTCCAGGTTTGCGGGCTTCACGCCCTTTCAAATCTCTGTTTTAATGAACTAATTAATTAATTAACTAGTCAATTAATTCATAAATTAACTTCAAGCTTGTAGGCTTCATTTCCTTCAAAACTGCATGCTTGGGCTTTCTACGGGCTTCCTTTCTCCCAAAACTTGGACATGATATTTTTTAATCTTCTGGCTTCTTCTTATTAAGATCTCCATATTTATAAGATCTGCAGTGACGGTGGAGAAAAAATTGTCACACAAAAACAGAGCAACTATCTTGCCCACAATATCAGATACTAGGACCTGGTCACCTCTATTGTTTGATCACAAAGTTACGCTCATCAGAAACCAAGAGTGACTCCAGGGTTTATGATTCTGAGGACATAACTGGCATATTGCATACAGGGGCGTCTCAAGACATGGGAAAATATTTAAAAAAAAGGTCGGATTGGTCCCAGCAGATGTTGTCTGTGTATGCAGAATGCTGAAACCACAAAACATCTTCTCATGAAGAGTGTTTGGAAATTATGCTGCACAACTCTAAATACTAAGAAGATGTGAGGTGGGGTTCTGAGAATTTTGATATAAATTTTCTTAACTGGTTTAGAATCTGTAAATATTACCATTTACTCCTATTTTAGATTCCAATATTTTTCCTTGAAGAAATTCTGCAATTTTTGCTAATTAGATGTTGGAGAGACTGACTCAGGCGTTTACAAGACCTCTGTAACTTTTCAAAAGAGCGAATCTGCATTTTTTGTTGGATTTGTGAGTAAGTGGATTTCCAGCAACGATGCACCTGGAAAATTCTGGTAACCCTATTCTAATACTACGAGATTAGGGAACGGAGCAAGTATGCCCATCTCCTGCATCAACAAGGGTGGAAACGGCCGGTGGCACCACATGTTGGCCTACTTATTTCAAATCGAGAGTATGATGATGTAATGTATTTTAATATCTAGTTCATGAATGGACAAAAACAACTGACAAGATAACAAAAAATGTCTTTGCAAAAGGCCAATTATCCACGGTAAATGTCATTTGCAAATATGGATTTTAAAATACTATTAAATTTTGAAATACTCATCATAATTCATCTTGACCGAAAGGGACAATAAGGACAAAACAATAGTATGAGAAATATAGTACAAAGGGACAATAAAGACAAAACAATAGTATGAGCAATATAGTACAAACAGTAGTACAAGGCAGTGGTACCTCTTTTTGTTTCAACGAGTTAAGATTGCCTGTTGTAAGAGAGTTTGCTTCTCATTTCCTCTAGTCTTCATAGTTTTCTAACTTCAACTCCAAGAAAAAAATGTTTTCAATTAAAATATTGTTGAATACATATGAGCTTTGTTCCTATTTATATTACAAAATGAAAAAAAATTGGAGGGAAATCTAAATACTAAAAACAATGGAGGGAAATACAAATCCAAAGATTATTTTCTTGACAATAGATGTTCCTATTTCCACTTACAAATGTTACTATTTTCTCCAAATTATTATATAAAGTACATAAAATACTTATAAATTAGAAAAAAAAATTAAAAAGTATCACCAAATATTTTATAGTTAGAATTTAAGAATTGATTGGATTTGCCAAGACTTATACATTTTTAAGTATGGATCCTTAAAATTTTAAGAGGTAGTCATGATTATAGAAGATACACAATCCACTAAAAAATGCACAACTAGAAGGAAAGCATATGGATTTGAAAAAACATAAAGTTAACATCTTCACATGTACAAGAGTAAAATTATTATAAGTCAAACAATATAATTTCTCAATCAAACTAATGGTGTGAAAAAAAGTTTGTAATGGTGAGTGTAATGCATTGGTTTTCTATTAATGTTAACCCTTCTCCTACAAAAACTAATGCAACAATTAAATAAAGTTGAAATGGACCTACTTAAACTTGATTGCCTACAATAGATTCTCACAACATAAAAGAGGTGCCAAGACCTAGTATATTATCTAAGCAAAGACATTTAAAAACATATATATGAACCTCAATGGTGAGCTATGCCTTCAAATATGCAAAAGTTCCTCTAAATATGTGGAAATTTTCGGTTAGTAATGCGAAAGGTCTATTGAGTAAATTCTCACCCTGCAACCTCTTAGTGATTTGCTTCCTTGATCAAACATCATGAGTGATGCCTAAGATAAGATCAAACCAAAATGTGTGATCCAAGGTTCTTCTCATGGATTGCAATTATCACTATTCTAAAAATACCCTATCCATTAATATGACTTCACGTTGAGGAATTAACACCTTTACAAATGATGGTAGTAGTAGTACTTAATGATGGTGGACTGAGTTGGTTTCCTTGATGGGTGTTCCATGTGTCATAGGTATAGAGAAGTCCTTATGCGGTTGCAAGCCCCTGATCACCTAACGTTGGAGTATTGGTCATGATGTGTGACCCCTAACTTAACTCGTTGGTTAAGTCGGTCTTGTGTGGGATCATATACTTATTGGAGGATTTATACCCCTGGACCTCTATAATATATATGAGAGAGTCATGTTCTCATCATGTTATATCAACTTGGTCTTCCTCTTGTGTGTATCATTGGGGTTCGTTATTCTATAGCTCACTATCCTTCTGTAGTAGAGCAATTATACTCGGGTATTCTTTAATGTGTGACACATGGTCTCCCACCAGGTATGCTTTCTCCTAGTGTTTATGGCAGGCTAAGACATTGTGGAGTCATGCATGACTCTTGATTTTGTGGATTCTATCACAGTGAAAGGTTGTAACTGGGTTTTCTCCCCCGTGAGGGCTTCCCATGATACATGTTGTGTAGTTGTGCATTTTCTATAAACATGTGATCCTACAATTTGCTTACTGTTTCTATAGCTACCATCATATCTAGGGATGAAGTTGGAACGTAAGCATGTTGTTTTGCATTAATATAGCTTTGAAAGATCCACCTACATTATAATCTTGTTTGTCATTATAGCCAAACACACATTCACAGGAAGGTGTGGACCACCCATCGCAGGGTTGTCATGAAACTGAGAATGCATATGCGTTTTAATACTAGAAACAAAAGTGAGAGGACTAGTTAGAGAGACGGTAGCATTTCCCAACGCCACTGAGCCAGGGGATAGATCCCTCAGCAAATAGTTTTCCCTCACCATTTTTATCCCTTGACGGTGGTAGTAGTACTTAATGATGGTGGACTGAGTTGGTTTCCTTGATGGGTTTTCCATGTGTCATAGGTATAGAGAAGTCTTTATGCGGTTGCAAGCCCCTGATCACCTAACGTTGGAGTATTGGTCATGATGTGTGACCCCTAACTTAACTCGTTGGTTAAGTTGGTCTTGTGTGGGATCATATACATATTGGAGGCTTTATACCCCTAGACCACTATAATATATATGAGAGATTCATGTTCTCATCATGTTATATCAACTTGGTCTTCCTCTTGTGTGTATGATTGGGGTTCGTTATTCTATATCTCACTATCCTTCTGTATTAGATCAATTATACTCAGGTATTCTTTGATGTGTGACGCATGGTCTCCCACCAAGTATGCATTCGCCTAGTGTTTATGGCAAGCTGAGACATTGTGAAGTCATGCATGACTCTTGATTTTGCGGATAAGAATATTTAAATAATAAATTGCAATAATGGTAACACTTTGTCACTTTGTATATCGTAAATTAAATTACATCAAGAAACGATGCCTGCATTTTCTAAGATTCGAAAGGTTCAATTTTATACCATTTGTAAAGATTAAAAAGATTCAATTTTATACCATTTTCAAAGATTCAAAAGATACCATTTTCAAAGACTAAAAAATTCAATTTTTGAATTTTGGTGCGGATGAAATTAGGGTGGGAATGATTTGCTCCGGCTTAAACCACGCGCATGGAGAGATAGACAAAAAATCACAATGAAATGTTGTTGGGTTGAACCGCGAATGGCGAGATAGACATAGGCGCCGATCGAAAGGAAAGGGAGTGAGACGAACTGCGGAAATCAAGTTCCAACGCTATCCATGCAGCTCTTCTTTTTATTTTTGATGTAGGAACCACCTGCAATTTCAACAAAAAATGCTTCCCCAAATTCTTGAACTCTTACCTTGAGTATAAATTCAATTTCTTTGTTCAGAAATGGTGTTTTCCTTTTAATAATATGATTACAATTGGGCCATGATCTACTGCTGCCCGTACACAAATGGAATCTAAAATGGAATTTGATTCCCAAACAGAGTATACTTGGGTATTCAAATTGGTGCACAATGACAATTTTCCACGATTTTTCCTCCAGGCCAGTGTTCATTTCTTCAGTGTTTGTTTCAACATTTGAGAAACTTAGTTTTTCATGAACAAGTGGAAAAAAATAACTACTACCCTTCAACACACTTCCAAATATTCAAACCCTAACCATAAAATATGGAACCTGGCTATCAATTTCGTAACTCGATCTCTGTATAAAAATGTTAAACATATGCTAAAATATCCAATATTTTACCTTCAACGACAATAGATTCTCACCCAACACATTTATTTATTCTGTTAAATTTTGGTTAGGGTTAGGGTTTTATGTAGAATGTACTTTAAACAATCTAATTGAAGTAACTTGATGTTCCAATTTCAATCGCTTCACTTCCTTCCGATTTGCATAACCTGAGATCTCATAACATAAGGACACTCGAGTGATAAACAATCACATTGAGTCAGTTTTCAAAAGGGTATTCCAATTCCAAATACTTCGCAGAAATCGCATATTCCTGTAGTTGCTTACTGTCAGGAAGTCAACCAATTAACAAAGCCTATGTACTCATTTTTCGCTGCAGGAATTGCATACAAATTCTAGAGTAAATGACTTTATGTTTTCAACAGGACGCCATTCACATTCAACAGAGACAATGAACTTCATAAAAAATACATAGAAAGAGATATTCACAAGTCCATATGCATATAAAATGATTTCATTAATCAAATTCAATTACTCAGAATTTTGTGACCTGATCACACAATATGGGAGTATTCTACCCTAGTCCCCTCCTCTCTATTTTCCTATCCTCTTTGCCTCTGCCTCACCTCTGCTCTACCTCTGCTGTGACCCGTAGGCTTACAATCGTATATATGAAGAATCAATTTAACGGTTTAACCCTAACGACCTTTCTATATTTCTGTAACTGCCTCCCTAAATAGGAGTTCAACTCTATCCTAAAGGATGATGCATCATTGACACCTCATCACACTTGGAAACTTCTAGTTTAACCTTGCTAACTATTGAACATTTACAAGATTTTTTTTAGGATCAGGGAGGATCTGTCAAGATTCAAAGAATTGACAAATCCTCTAATCTAGGTAGAAAAAGTGATTCATTTATTCTTTGACTAGTATGCAATAAATCCGCTCCTTGGGTAACATCAGAATGAACTCAGAGGAACCAGCAAGAGGATGGGCTATGTGACACGATTCCAAATAAGACCCATGTGTCCGATTTCCATTTCCGCATATGTAAGTATAAACAACAACTCAAATTACAAGCTTAGGTCAAGCCTGTAGATATACGTTATTAAACAGTCTTAAGGATGAAAATCAATTTATTTTAACATAATAGTGACAATTACAATTAGAAGAACTTTACAAAAACTTTAGGAGTTAGTTCCATAAATGTATGAGGTTTGTTATTTAGCTACAAGTTATGTTTCCAAGTATATCTTGTATGCCTGGGAGAATTAGAGGTTAGAGAGAGAGTCTTGAAAAATGATGGTTAGGAGGGTTAGCTATACAATGTAAGAATCAAGGCAAGAAAAATAGAGGATAGGTGAGAGTTTGTTTATTAATCTGCAAATTTCCAAGTAATAAATGGAAAAGGATTATTTGCCATGATGTTGTGTGTTGATTTCATATATGTCTGTGTGATTGATGAACTCTGGTGAATATACAAGCTAACCAGGAAATGAATTAGTTAATTGTGTTACTCTCTGTTGGGCTACATTTTAATTTAAAGGTTGAATTAAGATCTAAGGTTGAGTGTTGACTACATTGGAATTACACTCAATATGAAGAGGAGTGTTGTTGAACACTCTGCATTGAAGGGCTGCTTGGAATGAATTAGTTTTGAGTATGGGTAGAATCTTTATGGGTTCTACTTTCTTAGAAGTTAGATGCCATATTGGTTCAAATTTCAATGGTTATACAAATTGACATCTAAAGAGACAATTACAATAATGCATTAAGCCACAGAGATTATTTCCAGAAGGTCTAAGTCAAATATTTGAACAGTTTAGGGAGTTTTTTTATATCAGAATACCTCTTAATAAGAAATGTGGGTTTATGCAGTTGTTTGACCACAAGTTGTTAGTGCAAAGTTGTGTGTTTTCAATATATATGAGGTTTAATATCAACTAACTTTTTTAGTTCATTGTAGACATAATTTCAAAGGAGCTTGGAGCATATTATCAAATGGACAAAAGAAACTGGATGAACTTGAAAAATAGGTATAGTTTCTATATTTGGTTATTCATGGTGATATACCAAAAAAATGTATCAGTGCTAGCTTGTTCTCAATTAAATTTATGTGACTTAATTAAAATTGGTTATGTGTAGGACACTACAAGAATATAGAGATGGGGTTGAGGAATTCTTAAAGTTTTCCGAGGTGCATTCAAGGAATAAGATGTCCATAAAATGTCCATGTAATAAATGTGGCATAGTCAAAGTACAAACATTTGATAAAATACGTGAGCACTTGATTTGTGATGGAATAATAGAACAATCTAAAATTTGGTATTTTCATGGAGAGAGCATTCACAGTCAGGTATCTTGAAATAAATGAATTGATCTAGTTTCAAACTTACTTGTATTACAATAAAGATATAAATTATATTTATATGTGTTGTATTACAATAAAGATATAAATTATATTTATATGTGTTGTATTACAATAAAGATATAAAGTATATTTATATGTGTTGTATTACAATAAAGATATAAATTATATTTATATGTGCTTAATTATGTTTTCCTCTCACCTTTAGATTCCATCCGTTATTGATGAGGCTAGGCAACACTCTGAAAATGATCCACATGAAGTTATAGAGCATATATCATCTCAACTGGTAAGCTAATTTGCATTGGTAAAGGCCCCTATTTGACCAATACCTATTCATTCTAATTTTCATAAAAACCATAAAATCACTGACATGAATTTTAATTTTCTTATTAATAGGGTTATGGACATGTAAAATACCATTATGATAATCAGGTTGATGAGCCTGTAACATCGTTTCAGAATGGTAATGATCCACTCTAAAAGGATGATGATACAACCATTGTTGGTGATCAAGTGCTTCATATGGTGAATGATGCTTATCCATGTCTTGATCAAAACCTAAACAAAGGTTGTGATAATGTGGGTTTGGCATCACCAAATGTACTAAATGAAGTTAATGAATATAGGAACTTAATCAAATATGCAAAGATGCAATTGTACCCAGGTTGTGTTGATTTCACAAAACTATCAACAATCGTAGAATATTACAATCTCAAAGTGAATAGTGGATGGTCTGATAGAAGTTTTGGCCAACTGTTAAAATTGCATAAAAATACACTTCCTAGAGATAACACACTTCCAAATTCTGCATATGCTACAAAAAAGTTGATAAAATCATTGGGATTAAACTATGATATGATACATGCATGTCCCAATGATTGCATTTTATATCGAGGAAGTAACGAAAGTAAAGACGAATGCCCAACATGTGGAAAATATCGATGGAAGGTGGATGCTCAATCTCAAAAGGTGCGTCAAGGTGTTCTTGCAAAGGTGTTAAGATATTTCCCGATAGCACCGAGGCTAATGAGAATGTATAGGTATGATTTTCAACACCATAATTGTATTCAAGTTTTCACCTTCTTGTATTATCTTTACCATTTTTCATAGTGTCATTATATGATAATATTATATATAAATGAAAGATTTTCTTTGTTGTTCTAGCTCTGCGGACATGTCACAAAAAATGAGGTGGCATCATGAGAATGCAAGCAATGATGGTCATATGTGCCACCCTGTTGATAGCCCAGCCTGGAAAAATATTGATGAAAGATGGCATGGTTTTTCAAGCGAACCCCGCAATGTACAACTTGCAATGGAAGTAGATGGATTTAATCCATTTGGAGACTTGAGTAGTACATACAGTGTTTGGCCTGTAGTGTTGGTTGCATACAACCTCCCACCATGGTTGTGCACAAAAAGGAATTTTTGTATGTTAACATTGCTAATACCTGGTCCCAAGTAACCAGGTAATGACATTGATGTGTATTTGGAACCCTTGGTAGATGAACTAAAGGAATTATGGGACCAAGGAGTATGGACATATGATGCTTACAATAACACATGCTTTAACATGAAGGCGATTCTTATGTGGGTGATTCATGACTCTCCAACTTATGGGTATATGGTTGGTTGCACAACAAAAGGCAATAATGCATGCCCCATATGTGGAAAGAACACAGAATCAGAGTACCTCAATTGTAGCAAGAAATGTGTGTACATGGGACATAGGAGATTTCTTCCTCAAAATCATAAGTTTCGCTCACAGAAGGGACCATTTAATGGGAAGGAGGAGCTTCGTTATGCCCCTCCAGTTGTAAGAGTGTCATATATTTTTAAGGAAACAAGGGGAAACGAAACAGTTTGGGGGAAGAGTGAATCAAAGAAAAGGAAAATAAATAAGGAAAAAGGTGAAAAAACTAATGTTGTGGTGTGGAAGAAACAATCAATCCTATTCAATATTCCATATTGGGAGGTATGTAGAGACATCAACCATTCCTAATTATTATACATTGCATGCTTATATGACGTCATTGTGCTTAGATGTCTTCATTGAATGCATTGTTTATGATTTCTTCCATATTAAATAATTTTCCAATATTCTCAATGTGTTGGAATGCAGAAACACCTACAATGTCACAATTTAAATGCAATGCATGTGGAGAAGAATGTGTGTGAAAGCATTTTTGGAACTCTCTTGGATATAAAAGGGAAGTCCAAAGATGGAAATAAATCACGAGATGACTTGCAAAAAATGGGTTTGAGAAAATCACTATGGCCAGAAGTTAAAGGAAAAAAAATATTCCTTCCACCTGCACCGCATACTCTTTCAAAGAAAGAGAAAGAGACCCTATGTCACGCTCTTTTCACATTAAAAGTGCCAGATGGTTATAGCTCTAATCCAAAAAATCATATATCTATGGAAGAGCTTAAGTTCCTTGGAATGAAAGCACGTGATTGCTATGTTCTAATGCAAAAACTTCTCCCAGTAGCTCTACGCCATGTGCTACCAATTGCTGTTCAAAAGACGCTTTGTAAGCTCTGTTACTTTTATAGGTAGATTTGTGCAAAATCGGTTTCAATAGAGAGCCTTGACAAGTTGGAAAATGATATCATGGAGACAATGTGCTCGCTTGAAAAGTACTTCCCTCCATTTTTCAATATAATGATGCATTTGAATGTGCATTTGATACGTGAGCTTCGATATTGTGGCCCGGTTTCATATAGATGGATGCACCCCTTTGAGAGGTACATGGAACTTTACTTGCTATCAAGAACCACAAGAAGAATAATTTATTCAAAGCTTTTGACATTACTTAAAAAATATGCTCTTTTTGTAGGTGTATGAAAGTATACAAGAGTTATGTTAAGAACAAAAATAGGGCTGAAGGATGCATCGTTGAAAGCTACAATGTGGAGGAATCAATAAAGTTTTATGGAGGATACTTGAAAGGTATGGAAGCTATTGGAACCACACATGGTCGAAATGAAGTGTGGGATGATGAAGTTGAAGAAGTAATTGTTGATGGAAAGCCATTATTTGCTTCAATTCCATCAGAAATGGATAACATTAGTTGGGAACAATCCCATAGGTGGGTTCTATTTCACACAAATGAAGTTGATCCATGGATAGAGTAAGTAACATGTTTGACCTTCAAAATTTTGTTTGTTTGTTGTTTAACAAAACACAGATCCATGGATGGAATAATGTATTTGACATTTCAGATTATTTTTATTCATATTTTATCAAAACACATTAACAACCAATTTTATTGTCCATAATTGTCAAATTAGGATGCACAAAATGGAGATTCTCAACTCATTTACCCAAACCAAAAAAGATGAAGCTCTATTGCAGAGACTTCACACCCAACAGTTTTCTAGTTGGCTAAAAAAACAGGTCACTTTATACTATTTATATTATAAGTACTTACAAATCATTACATGTTGAATATTGTCATATACAAATTTAAATATTTTGTCATAGGTTGGATGTATGTGTTCTAACTACATTAAAAAAACTGAAAATATGTAGGTGGAAGGAGACGGAAATGTGTCTGATACACTTAAATGGCTAGCGCGGGGCCCAAGGAAATTTGTGAATAAGTACAAGGGATACCTAACCAATGGTTATAGATTCCATACAAAAAGAATGGATAATGAGAGAACCACACAAAATAGTGGTGTGTGTTTGGAAGCCGAAACAATGATGAGGTCAATTTCCAAAGATCCAAACCCTGTACTTCAGAAAACAACATTTTATGGAGTAATAGAATAAATAATTACATTGGACTATTTTTGTATGGAGTACACGTTGTTCAAATGTAATTGGGTCGATATATACAATAAGAGAGGGATTAAAACTGATGATTTGGGTTTTACAATGGTGAATATGAAGAAATGCTTAAGTCAGAATCATTGGCAAGATGATCCATTTATTCTGGCATCGCAAGCTAAACAGGTATTCTATGTACAAGATCTAGTTGAGACTGATTGGTATGTAGTGTTAACATGTTCTCCAAAAGGATTGAGAAATAGTACATCATATGAACCCGAGTATGCAGATTTGTGAGGGGTTACAGACTTTCAAGAAGCAAAATGTGTAAATGAAGAAGATATAGTCGATGTCGATGTTGACGTGAACGTGGATTATGTCCATTCAGATTGTGAAGGAATATGATTGAATATTAAACAATAAAACATATCGATTCTGCTATATTCACCTTTACATGGTTTATACATTTGCAGACTTTGCATATTGGGTCACTAATGGTTTGGATTTACATTGAATGAATGATGTTCTTGATAAATGCTAGTTTTGATCTTTTGTCTTGGACTGAATTAAGATGTTGTTGGACTATCCAGTGGATTATTTACAGCTCGTCCTTTATGTTTGATTATGCTCTTGGAAAGTAAGTGGACTGCTATGTGGTTGTAATTGCTTCATATTGACTTTCTAGATGTGTTAACTTGGGTATGGAATTATATCATTTTATAGTGGTGTATTTTTGGTTGTGTTCTGCATTTGTTTTTTTATTTTTAAATCACTAACTTGGAGTTATTCCACAATAGATTTCTTTAAGGAAAAAATTAGTGTGTTCTGTGTTGGTTTTGCATGCTTGGAATTGTATAAACAGTCTTTAAACATATGGGGCACAATATGCTAGCTGGCTTGTTCTCTTGATGATGGTAAGTAACAACAATCCTTTGTGGATTTATACTGATCTTGTATGGTGCTTATATATTTATAGTATTTACCTATTTCATTTTTCAGGAAATTCCTTCCAGGGAAAACTGTCACATTTCCAATGTTGGCAATCCTAATAATGAGGTCACTGTCAAGCAGTTGGCAGAAATAATGACTGAGGTATGGTTCATGCTTTTCGCTAGAGTTCAAAAAAGTTGTTTGAATAGATTTTTGAATAATATCTTGTGCTTTTGTTGTTGTCAATAGTGTTGATTTATAGTGCTTGTTTAGTTTCCATTGACCTTCATTGACATTTCATCGCAACGGAAGCATAAACTATGCTTCCTTTGTTCTGTGACCAGTCTGCAATAAATCCGCTCCTCAGTTAACATTAGAATGAACTTGGAGGAACAAACAGGAGGATGAGCTAGGTGACATGATTCCAAAGAAGTCCCATATGTCTGATTTCCATTTGTGCATCTGTAAGTGTAAAAAAAAACTCAATTGAGATAACTTCCTGACCTCTTTGTTACTTGATGACTTGATTCATAATTAGAGAAAGCAATGTCATCCCCATATTTTAATTTCATAGATTCTGTGAGACATCCTGAATTAGAACTGTCAATCTTCAGTTTACCAAGCCCTGCTTTAGCCTCAGCTATAAACTGTTGTTTCAATGGTGGACTACCACTCAGATATTCTGAGGCGTGACATTCAGTCCATGCATTTTTTCTTTCTTCTAAATGATCTCTAGTTGCATACGCATAAGGAAGTAACTCCAGATCTTCACCACCCTCAGACTGTACCTTGTCAGTCCAACTAGTAAGCTCAAGTGATGCCTTGCTTGCAGATAACTTTGGATCATATGTCAGAGTAAACCTTGAAAAGGCATTACACTAACCATCTATACTGTGAGGAAAAGCACCCAAAGAATGTTGATTCTTCTCAAAAGGAATGACAAATATTTTTGCCTGAGTTAGAAGTATGAAGTCAATGTGTTCCCAAATATCATACTGCTTTACATTGTGAATGCAAACAGTATGAAGATCCTTACATGAGATCATAACAGAGCAGAGGGGACACTTCTTCTAGTTGTCACCTTTGTGATAAATTTTTGCCATCATCAAATACCGCAGAATACAAGGAAAACAAAATATGTGAGCACAAGTGAGAGAGGAACAAGTAATAAAGATTATGAGAAGGTAAGATGCAGCACCCAGTGTGAGAATGAAATTGAATGTCAGCAGACTGAGGTTCTGTCTAGTTTAAATGATATAGACAGTGGTCAACCATCCAACCAGGGGGACCATCAAATGAGAATGGGATCTGCAGGGAAAGACAGTGTCCCTGTGAATGTTTCTTATGATGTAATAATAAATGATCCTTCTGCTCAAGGGGCTCGATGCAGTCAAGCAAATGGTTATTCTGAAAAAATGTTTTAGGGATTTGAGCGGCTGAATACAATCCAGAAATTGATGGGATGAATCTAGGCGAAGGGCCTGCTTACACAAGCTCAGTGGTAGAGGGTGATGGGAGTTCAGCAAATTTGGGAGAATGTGATTTGAGCCCCCCAAATTTAGGTCAACTAGGAAAGGACATAATAGACTGGAGAAAAGAAAATCAAAGAAAAAAGAACTTGAAGTGAATGGCATAATACAAGAAGCAACTAAACAATATCTCATAAGCAAGGCACCACTTGTTCCTTTTCATTTATAAAGAGAGTATTTTTGACCAAATTCCAAAACATCCACCCTAAATTCTTTTTGTTTGATTATATTGTCTAGCCCATTAAATTGTAGGGATTGCAAATTTGGATAATGATAGAAAGAGTCTAGATGCTTTTGCTTGCATGAATCAATTATCATATACTTGTATGCCATCTAAAATTTTGTGCAAGCAGAGATTGAATAGTATGCCATACAACCCAAAACACCTTTGTGATTCTTCAAATCTAGAACAAGTTAACAAAAAAGGGGACATAATATAATCCCTATGCTTATATCTGCGGTGTTGTGGGAGACCAATTATGAGGACACCTTCCTCTCATCAATCTAAGCTTGAGATTGGAAGACAATCCTATCACGAGCCACAATTTCCTCTTCAATTTCTTATTTTCATGATGAGACCTCCCACTCATCTCACAACCGCTATCCACTATCCTTTGATGTACATGTTTAGTAGCCAAAGCTTTGAAAAACACTTTGGATAGTCTATCTCTAGATTTTAACCGATGCAGTTGGGCTCAAAGTTGAGTTCCATGTGGTTTGTTGAATCCTGAAATTCCTCTGCATATTATATTGTGGCAGATTGGATTTGAATTATATCGTGCAAGTTTCAGAACCACACTTAAAAAAATTATGAGGTCAAGTATTATTTTAAATAAGACTTTTGAGAATGATATCCAATGTTAATGTTATTGTTGCACAGAGTAGGACTTTTGAGGACCATAAAAATTTGATGATCCAATGTGAAGCAAAAGAGAGAAATAATGAGAAATAATGATTGTTGAGGACCATAATGTTATTTGTTGCACATTGCTTATATATTTATAGTACTTACCCATTTCATTTTTCAAGAAATTCCTTCCAGGGAAAATAGTCTCATTTTCAATGTTGGCAATCCTAATAATGAGGTCACTGTCAAGCAACTGGCATAAATAATGACTAAGGTATGGTTCATGTTTTTCGTTGAAGTTCAAAAAAGTTGTTGAATATCTTTTTGAATAGTTTCTTGTGCTTATGTTGTTGTCAATGGTGTTGATTTATAGTGCTTGTTTAGTTTCCGTTAACCTTCATAACATTTCATCACAACGGAAGCATAAACTATGCTTCCTTTGTTTTGTGACCAGTCTACAATAAATCCGCTCCTCGGTTAACATTAGAACGAACTTGGAGGAACAAACAGGAGGATGAGATAGGTGACATGATTCCAAAGAAGTCCCACATGTCTGATTTCCATTTGTGCATCTGAAAGTGTAAAAAACAACTCATCTTACAGGCTTGGGCCAAGTCTGTAGATATACGTTATTAAACTGTTGGTACAACATTTTATATCATCTTTTGGTATCTTGTTTCCATATGCTTAAAAAATCTTATATATCTATTTTAGTTCTCGTGTAAACATGTTAGTGAATCATTTCTATTTACTTTACTTATAACAATGTGATATTTTTTCTTTTTCAAAGTAAAATCTTATAATAATAATAACCAAATGTTCAATTTATTCCAGCAGGCTATTGGTCATCACCATCTACTAGGGTTACATTCTGCTTGTGACAATTTATAATTATAATTATTTTTTTAGAAGTTTAATTGAAATGGCAACGGTCCTTTATGTTGCGTCATTAAAAGATTTTCAAAATGAAAAGTGGTGACAATCTCATAGCGGTTGTCACCATTGATATGTTAATGGAAATATCCTTAATAGTGAGGGTCAATGCAAGGCCCTCATCATATGTCATTGGCGACGTTCAATTTTTTTGGTGATGGAGGCCCTTAGGTCCATCACCAAAACTTCATATAAATTGGTGAGGGTAATTATTTGTCACTAATAATCATTATTAGTGTCGAACATTGAATGTCACCACACCACCTCTACTTTTGGGGACACAGCCATTGGTGACATTCACATTTTGGTGACGCCCTCCTTTTTCACCATCACCGATGAGATTATGGTGACATGTCTCAACTTTCACCAATGATCGTTCATTGGCCGTCACCATATACGCATCAAATGGTGAGGGTCAAAGCAGGTCCGTCACCAATACTTCGTAATGATTGGTGACGGTCACAACCTGGAATAATCATAATTATTGGTGACGGGCCTTGAATGTCACCACATACCCCCACTTAAGGTGATGGTGCCTTTAGTGACGGGACCCTCTTGACCATCACCAAATGAGCTTATGGTGACATTTTTGGACCCTAACCAATGATCTTTTTTCTTGTAGTGTAACCACCTTGGGGCCGCAAACTTTATGATGGTTCATCTTCAAGGGTTAGGTTTTTTTATGTTTAGTGTCCTTTCCCTCATACTTATGATATATAGGCCCCTTCGGCCTCTTTTTCTATTCTTCTTGTAATGAATGAGCGTAGCCACCACATCTCTTCTCAGAGATATAGATACCACCATTCTAACTGCTTTTATTTTACATTTTGTTCTATTTCATTCATTTAATATAATCAAATTTTACTGTACATCAATGTGTTTCTTTCCATATATCTGTGTATGTGAATGTGTATATATTCTCTTTCATTTCGTTCTCACATAAATCCGGATCAATAAGACAAAGCTAAATGTTGATGGAGAAGTTGTAAAGCACAAGGAAAGGCTAGTTGCTCAAGGGTTTAGTCAACAACCTGAAATTGATTATAATAAGACTTTTGCACCTATAGCAAAGCTTGACCAAGTTACACTTGCGTTGTCCACTATAACACAAAACAATTGGGAAATGTACCAAATGGACATACACGCATTATACTATAAAGCGAGAACCCATACAATTTCTCATTTTTTCGGAGGTCACTTTTAGTAAATTATTTTACCTCCATTTTCAAAAGTGGTGCAACTGCTAGCACCCCTTTTTTTCAAGAGATAAATTTAAAACTTTATTGAAACCTAGTCAAGACCTGCCCTTGCAATTAAAACCCTAAATTGACCCTCGAATTGAACCAGTAGCAAACAACCCCCAATCAGGGATTTAAAATTAAAACTTGGTTGATGTTATCGTCTTAACAGTTGACATCATTGCAATGATCATTGTGACGAAAATGTTATAATAAACCTACGACTCGAAAAGAGGTGCCGCCACTAGCACCCCTTTCCTTTTTCGGGTACGTTTGCTTGGAATTTTTTTTTTTTAGAAAACTAAAAACACAGAAAAAGAATTAAAACAACTCCAAAGAAAACAAAATTAAAAAAACACACACAAACACTTAAAAAAAATACTTTAAAAATTCAAAATATAGAAAGAAAAATTCAATAAAAGCAAATTAAAAAAATATTAAAAAAAAATTGCAACAATATGCGAGCATAGATTCTTCTTAAACCTAGATTTATTAAGCACCGAAAGGGAACCAATTTCTTGAGGTGCATTTTTTCCTTGATGTGTAAAAAATTTAATGAATAGACACGTTGATTAGATTAGCCTAATATATATTTCATTTCATTAAAACATATGTAAAAATTTTCTACCCGAGATGTTTTTTTAATTTTTAATTTTTCTATTATTAAAACATGTCACGTTACATCACATCACATCACTTCCCCCCCATATTGGGTTGTAAGCACGTAGCTACTCTTAGTACAAAAAATTATAACTGGAAATTAAAAAAAATATACAAAAGTAAAAAGTAAAACAAATTGTTAAAAACCAATTCAAATGAACAAAATAGAAAAGATGTAAAAAATAAAAAAACTTTATTTTTTTAAATTTTAAGATACATGTTTAATTTTAAAAAAAATTAAAAAAAATAAAAGTTAAAAAAAATTGGAAAAAATCACATACAAAACTTAAAAAAATAAAAAAATAATAAATGATTTTAAAATTTGAACAAAAAAGCAAACCCTACCTTCTATCCCCCACCCCCTCTCCTTTCCTCGCCCTACCTTCTATCCCCCACCCCCTCTCCTTTCCTCGCCCTACCTTCTATCCCCCACCCCCTCTCCTTTCCCCGCTCTACCTTCTATCGCCCACCCCCTCCCTCTCCCTTTCCCCATTCCCTCCGCCTCTCCTTTCTCCCCCTTACCCATTCCCTTCGCCTCCCCGCGCTCCCCCTCCCTATCCCCCCGTCTCTCCCTGTCCCCTGGCCAACCCTTTGGGCACATGAGGGATGGCATTGCCACTCCGTTTTGTGCCCAACGGGCGCCACGATTATGAGAATCACCCCTTTTCATTTTGGGTTTGTTTTTGGCGATTTTTATGCAAAAATAAAAAATTTTATGGCTAGAGTTCTTGGTTTATAGTATACTGTGTTCGTAAAATATGCATTCTTGAATGGATATTTGGAAGAAGAAGTGTATGTAAAACAACCACCTAGTTATGAGGTTAAAGGTCAAGAAAACAACGTGTACAAATTAAAGAAGGCATTGCACATACTGAAGCAAGCACTGAGAGTTTAGTACAAAAGAATTCATGCATATCTAATAAATAATCATTTCAACTAAAATGCAAGTAAATAGACATTGTACATGAAGGTAAATCACCAAGGTTAAACTCCTATTCTTTGTGTGTATGTAGATGATTTGATATTTACTGGAAATATGTCCATAAAGGAGTTTAAAACAACAATGAAGACAAAATTTGAAGTTATAGATTTAGGATTAATGAAGTAATTTGTTGGAATAAAAGTTAAATAGTCTAAAAATGGCATTTTCATTTCCCAATCTAAATATGCCAATGATATCTTGAGAAGATTCAGAATGTTGAATAATAAATAAGCAACAATGCTAGTTTGAATAGGAACTAAACTAAGTACAAATGATGAAGGGTCAAATGTAGATCCAATTACAATGTTTAAAAGATTGGTTGGAATCCTAATGTATTTAACATCAATAAGACCAGACATTATGTATGTTGTAAGTCTGATTTCCAGGTATATGGAAAGACCAAAGAGTCAACATTAGCAGGTTGGAAAAATAACTATGGGTTATGTCATTGGGACAATAGATCAACAATCATGCATTCATCAAATTAAAAATTCAAATTATGTGGTTTCACTAGCAATGATCTTGCATGGAATCTTGATGATAAAAAAAGCACATTAGGATATGTATTTAATATTGGTTCAGGTGATGTAGTGTGGTCATCAAAGAAACATCCAGTAGTGATGATATCATCATTAGAAGCAAAATATGTTGCAACAACTTTAGTAGCATGTCAATCAGTTTGGATGTGAAGAATTATTTCAAATCTACCGCAAGATCAAGAAGAGCCAACTCATATTTTTTGTAACAAAAAAACAACAATTGCATTGTCAAAGAATCATGTTTTTCATAAAAGAAACAAGCACATGTAGATACTATATTTCACTTTATGAAGGAGTTGGTAGATGAAAATGTAATAAATATTGAATTTTGTAAGTCAAATGATCAAATTGTTGATGTATTTACAAAACCATTAGTGAAAGAATAGGTTGAGGTTTAGAGAAAGAGTTTGGGAGTCTGTAAAGCTTCATATGTAATCCTAGCCGAGACTTAAACAAGGAAGGAAAGTGGTTTAAATTATTTTTTTAAAACTATTTCTATAGTAGTGTCTAGTGAAATTAAGGGCGAGTGTTAACATTAATTTCATAAGGCTCGATAATCCCCAAAGCCGCGTGAAGCCGTAATCATAGGTTTATGGTGATTTTACAAATTGCTACCAACTTAAATGTTGTTTGAATAGCTGTAATAAATATTTTACACATGGATTCTCTATGTGTCTTCCCATTTTGACAATGAAAGTCATTGGGATTATTTCAAGGAAGGTTCTAGTAAAGGATTCCATGCAATCTAGTTTGTAGTAGAAAAAAAGTTATACTTGACAGTTTCAATAGAGGAGAATATGATGCCACAACCTATGGCAGTTCCAGTAATCAAGATTCACCATGCACTTCCATCCAACAAACAATTTCAATTGGAAGTTGTGTAATTGTAGCACGTGATGACATCAATTGATCTCTTTTTGTCTCTTTAATTCCATAGGTTTATGTCTTATGTATTTTGAAGTGATAAGTAGTTTGGTTTCGTTGCTATTTTAGTTTTCATGTTTCCACTGGTCATGATCATTTCCTAAGGATTTGAGCTCTATATTGATATCTTCTCACGTGGATACTACATTTTCAAGTAGAGGTTAGTAGTCATCGTTAACAAATGCATGGATAGATTCTCCCTATAAAATCATGGTTGACCTACAAATATTTTGATGTTGTTTAATAAAATCATGGTTGACCTACAAATTTTTTGATGTTAAACAACATAACTACTGGTCTATAAGTCAAGTTTTCAATGAGTCATCCTCCAACCACTTGGGAGTTAGTGAGGCTACCCTCCATGCATTTCTTTCTAAAGAAGCCAAGAAAATGTTAAGAGTTGTAATCTCAATGGTCCTAAGTTGGTTAGTTAGTTGAGTCAATGGTCCTAAGCTAGCTGATTTAGGTCATTTGTTGACCCATTGTTTACACTGGCCCATAGTATTAGCTAGTGGTTTTGGTGTTATGTGAAATTATAAATATGTGAGCTTAATAATGAGAAGGCAATCAATATGCCCTTTGTATTTCTGCTATTTATGTTCTGTGTATTGTAAACTTTGTCATGTTATCAGAGCGTATGGCCTCATCCATACTTTTTGTTGTTGGGTAAGCCTTTTCACATAGTGGAAAGCACACACACATAGATCAACTATGTTCATGGTATAAGAGCTAATGGCCTGATCCTTCGATCTTGTTTTTTGGGTAAGCCTTTTCAGAAGTTGGAGAGCACACACATATGGCTGGAAGTTGCAGTACGGGACGGAGACGGAACACTCGGGCCACATCAAAAAAAAAAATTGAATTTTTTTTTTTTTGGGGGCAAAGAAAAAAAACGTATTCGGTTCTGAAGCGAGGCTGTCGCACCCTACCTGAAGGAAAACTGCAACGGTGTCGCACCTTGTGTAAAGACAACCTATGACGACTGTCACAAGCTTTCTTGGAGGAAAAGTGCGACGACAAGCCTTGGACTTATAGGATTTTGTCTGTCGCACCCCATCAATGCACTGTGTCAGTTAGTAGACTGCGACGATCAGTTTAACTCTTGTCATAATCCATGGCAAGCATGAACATGAAGCCAATCTCAAATCCAATGCTGAACGGCCAGATCTCGGAGTAGATCTAGTTTTTGAAGAGAAATATTGTTGACGCTGAGCCAAAATATTGGACAACATTCCAGCTTGAAGAAGATTGAGTCTTGCAAAGATCGATCCAAGAAGACCTTGTGAAAAAAATGAGTGAGCAGATCTGAAGTCTGAAGCAAACCACAAAGATCGAAGATGGTGCTAGAAGAGATACCAGAAGAAATCGAAGATGTAAGAAATCTATTAAATTCAATAGGTTCATGGCAAACCTTTGATGGAGATAATTATGATTTATGGTCATTGAAAATTAGGGATCTGTTAAGGTCACAAGATCTGTGAAATTTTGTAGCTAAGAATGATCCTATAGATCTAGCTGCATTTGAGAATTTGACAGATTATCAAAAGGAAAGAAGGCAAGTTGTTTCCTTAAGTATCATACAAAATGGTATATATTATTCCATCTTTCATAACATTTTAGACGCTTCTAATCCCAAAGAAGCTTGGGATATATTGCAAGCCGAGTTCAGTGAAGAAGAACCTGATGTAGAAGAAGATGAAGAAAAGTTATCTGAAGAGGAACCTGAAGAAGATGAAGCAGAGTTCATTGAAGAGGAACCTGAAGAAGACGAGGAAAATTTCTCTAAAATGGAACCTGAAGAAGATGAAGCAGAGTTCAGTGAAGAGGAACCAATTGACTTTGCAAGCCATGCAAAGCACCAGGAATCCCACAATGAAGTGAAAGACAACCAAGAAGATTGTGTTTATGATGCAGTAAGCTCAACAAAGCTTGTTGATCTAGCTCTGTTTGTTGGTGAAAGTGAAATCAAACTTGTTAATGTAGTCGTCCCCAATGACGTGAGTGATAGTCTCTCAGAGAAAGAGACAGTTGATAGCAGCAATGAAATTCTCTCAAAGAAAGAGACAGTTGATAGAAGCATAGAAGTTGCAGCAGGTAGTTCATCACAGAACTAGAAAACCAGAAGTCTGAGGGAGCTATATGAGTAGACTCCCATTATTGATGAGCAGTATGAGTATGCTTTGTTTCCCTGTAAGCCCAGAGTTTTTGAGGAATCAGTGAAGGATGCACATTGTGCACAAGCTGAAACAGTTAATGATGATGTAGTTTCCTTTGAAACAAGAGAAGAGGAAGATGTGAAACTGAGTGAAACACGAGAAGATGCAGAAGTGAAATCTCTCCAAGAAGAGCTGAAATATATGAATCTTTTTTTTTGACAAAAATTTTGAGTGTGCGGGTAACATGAACAACAACATACAATATGTTGAAATAGAAACAGAAGAAGAAGAAGAAGACTTGCACTATGTTCTAGGACCAATGAAAAGCAATAACACTGTTTATTGTGCAAAAGACAAAGAAGATGCTGAAGAACACCTACTTAGCATCAAGTTCAAGAAGAGAAAGAAGAAGTAGACCAAGTACACATCAAGGAAGAAAGTAAAGCTTAAGTTTATGTGAATGAAATGTATGCCTAGCTGATACATAGACCAGCAGGCACAACACTTAGACATTGATAGTGCTAACCACACCATCCCACCTGAGATTAAGGGGGTGTGTTAAGAGTTGTAATCTCAATGGTCCTAAGTTGGTTAGTTAGTTGAGTCAATGGTCCTAAGTTAGTTGAATTAGGTCATTTGTTGACACATGGTTTACACTGGCCCATAGTATTAGCCAGTGGTTTTGGTGTTATGTGAAACTATAAATATGTGAGCTTTATAATGAGAAGGCAATCAATATGCCCTTTGTGTTTCTGCTATTTATGTTCTGTTTATTGCAAACTTTATCAAAAAATTCCTTAGCCTATGTCTTTACTAGCTCTTTTGCATATCAAGCATATCAATCGAATGAGAAACCTCAAATCCTGTAGTGGCCATATAAGCTAAAGTCATGCAAGTTTGGTAGTGTGCATGGAGTTACCCACAACAAGGTTTCTTTTTACTTTGTAATCTTTGACGCTTTGGAACAAAACAACAAAGTACACAAAATAATGTGATTTTAGTATTTTTTAATTTATTTGAAATAATTTAAATCCAATTCAATATTTTCTTTAAATTCCCTTAATTTTTAAACATAAATCAATGTATTAAACAACTTACCACTTGATTTTACCATCAATATGGAAGTTGTTCTTCTAAGGTCTAAGTATCTTGACAAACTCTTCTGCTGTACAACATGTTAATTATGTCGTTCATCCTGAATCATTCTTTATGTTAGAAATTTAAATACTTAAAAAAATTGTAAATAGAAATTATTTTTAGTATCTGAACATTATTAAAGGTTCATATATCGAAGAAGAGAAGAGGATTTTCTCTTTCACAGTAATAAAAATGTATATTTTGAAGTAATAAGTGGTTTGGTTTTCTAATATGTGAATTGATGTTTATTTGAACCAGAATTAATTTTTCTTCATAATATTGAAGGAGAATATTTTATAAGATGTCTGTGTTCAGCCACCAAAAGTTATTTGATTGTGCTTGTTTTACCACAACCCTCTCTATCATTAATGCGTTCTCTATCATGGTGTCATGTAAAATGGAAAATAGAACCACCCATTTGTATGATCAAGAGTGTAAGTCTTCTAGAAAATCCATTAGGGATGTTTCCAACGAGTCCTTAGAGAATACTTTGCACCTCTCTATGGTAGATCCTAACAAATGCTAGAGACTAATTCTGAGATGTAAAACTAATGAAAAAAATATGATTCCCTTAAGGGATTGGAATTTCTATCTTAAAAAACTTTACGAACTTCCTGATATCATGGACACCATTTAAACATTTTCTACAATGGAAAAAGGTTTCTCTTTAAAAGACATATAGTTTTGGGTTAACCGACTCCCAAAAGGGAAACATTAGAGGATACCAAGTAGAAATATTAAAAATTGGTGGGCCTATCCTCATCCCTCACGTCCACAAGCTCTTCAGTTTAACAATCAAGCAGGGTTTCCCTAAACACCGAACAAAACACCTCATTGTTCCTACTTTTAAAAGTGGAGATAACAACAATCCATCTAATTAGAGGACTATCATTATTCTCCCTATTTTAGCTAAAGTACATTTGGAATTATTATGGATAAGAAGATCGACAAATGGATAGAAAGGCATGAGAAATGAGCTAAAGGCCATGTAGAATTCCAAGGCTATTATTCAACTGTGGACCACCTTGTTACAATTAGGACCATTAGTGAGGAGTTCCATAATAATAAAACTAATCTTCTTTGTTGACTTTAGAAAAGCATTTGATACAATTCCATGAAGTAGCCATTAGAATCTAGATTAGAAGAGATAAAAGACCCTTTCAAGTTGAGAGATGTTGTGATAAGGTTGTATAAGAAGGTTATCGCCAATGTTAGGAATTCTAAGGGCTAGTCAGAAGAAATTGATTTTCATATAGGATTCAAGCAAGGTTGTCCCCTATCCCCTACCCTTTTTGGTATTTACATTGACGGTCTAGAGGGTTGTTTGGAAGAGGTGGTTTGTGCCAACACAATTGTGGTTGGTATAATCATCATCCTTATTCTCTATGTTGATGATATTGTTCTTATGGCGAGGAGCCCCTATAACGACCACACGAAACTAAAAATTATGAAGTATTTTTCTGTAGTATGGATATGAAATCTTTTACATTGAAAAAACAAATGTTATGATAATCAAATCCCAAAAGACAAGTTATGATAATTTCATGTATAACAAAAAAAACTTGGAGGAAGTGAATTCATATAAATATATGCATATCATTCTTCATCATAAGGTTAACTGGAACTTTAGCATTGAGGAAAGGCTTAGTGGAGGATGGAAAGCTTATTATGGACTTGAGAATAGCTGTAAATCTACATACCATCAAATTTGGGATAGGAAGAAACTCCTCTTTGTGACTCTCATCACTCGTGTTATCTTGTAGTTGTGAATTTTGGGGATACATCATCTCTAGAGAATGTTGGAGAAGGATACATAAATATAAAATCAATTCACAACATATAATCTGAAAATTAAAGGAAATACACCCTATCCTATTCTCCTCATAAAAGAAAGTCTCTCCCTAATTGATAAGACGGCTATGACTAGGTACCTAATGTACAAGAATAAGATAAACAACAATGAAGACAAGATGCTTCCTAGGAGTGCTTCATACTCTAGTCAAAGTTACATGTGAATTAAGCAAAGTTTGCATAAAGACGCCAAATCATGGCTACACCATTTGGGAGTTGATGAAGAGGTCACTCTCAAGAATAGCTATACTATTAAAAGTATTATTACGTCTAAATTTAAGGAAAAGATGCGGCATGATAAAATTTAGAGGATAAGATAAAATCAATATATTATAAGGAGGTGATAAATCCTAATCTAGAAGATCAAAAGTATCTTTTTATTTTAACTAGTGTAAAGAAGAAAATAAACATTGCTAAAATAATAACAATTTTTCATGAGCTCCATAGTGCAACACAACACTACACTGGACAATTGATAAAATGTCATGAGATGAAAGAATATGTCATCTTTGTTACATAAAGAGGGTTGAAGGTGAAAATCACTTTCTCATAAAATGTTTTGCATACACCCACATTATATTGCAATCTAAAAACATTTTCTATAATAGTGACTTTACTAACCTTTTAATTCATCATAACAATGATGATTTATGAATATTTCTCTTCAGGCTATTTACACATATTTTTTTTAAGTAACTCCTTTCCATTTTTAAATTCAATATACCAAAATTGATTAAACTTAATAATTATCTTAATCACATGAATCGCATTTTCTAAGGAGTGCATATTTTTCCAAATTTCACATTTAAATATAAAAAATTAATATATTTTATTTTATTTCATTATAATATTCTTTTATATAATGTTTTCTTATTATGTTACATTAGTTTTAAACTTGTTATTTAAAAAACACCTTTTTGTTTTTTTTTTCAATTTAAAATTTATAGATTTTTTTTTAATTTAAAATTTAGAGATGAAGTTTATTCTAGTGTCTACAAACATATCATTGACAAAAGAAGCATAACATGATTTTGAGAAGAATTTCTAGTCATTTTTGTGTTGATTTTTACAAACATTCAAATAAAAATCGTCATATGATTATCAACTCAAAATTACAATAAAATTCTTCATTTATGAAGTATTATATTATTTATATATATATATAATTGAAAAATAATATCATATTTATTTCCTTTAAATTTACATTATGTTTTCAAATTGATTAGTCATTATATCAAGTACAATGAATTTAATTCAAGGACAATGAATTTTTAAAAGCCCTATCGTAATTACTGTGTGCAATTATTTATCTAAAATAAATATTATTTAATTTTAATTTATATTATATTTAGATAATGTAATTTAAAGTTGTTGAATAATAATAATAATAAGGTCAGAGCTAAGTTAGATACCAATTTGTTGTATGAGATTTTCTTATTTATGAGATAAGAGATCAAGTATTAGTGTGTAATTATTTATCTAAAATAAATATTATTTAATTTTAATTTATATTATATTTAAATAATGTAATTTAAAGTTGTTTAATAATAATAATAATAATAAGGTTAGAGCCAAGTTAGATACCAATTTATTGTATGAGATTTTCTTGTTTGTGAGATAAGAAATCATATATAATACTAAAGTATGTATAAATATATATATATTCTTTCTATATAAACTTAAATAAATTTCACTTTTATATTAACTAAGTGAAAAATTAGTATATGAAACACATAAAAAAAAAATTTATAACACTAATAAAAAGTACGCTCACTGTATATAAACCCAAATAGCTATCACTTTTACATTAAGTAAGTGAGAAATTAGTATATCAAACACATTGAAAAACATAATTTCATAACACTAATAAAAAGTGTGATTGATGTGTGTCTACTTGTACCAAGGTAGTCGAAGCCTTTCTAATTGTAAACCATGAATTCATAATCTATGTTTAATGTGACTCACACAAGACTTTGCGTGACATTCCAAATATTTTAGGAGAGCCACAATCTAAATGATTAACCCCCATTTTTTATAGGGATCCCCTTGTCCAAAGCAACCCTTTCATGAGCAAAATGATCTATAGTGACATTATTGTGTCATGAATCATCCTTTGCTGGATTTTATGGAATTTTGTGGATGTTGAAGAAAAGGATAATAATTATAACATTCATGTCTCAATTTTATAATAATATTTTTAATATTAATTATGTTGATATATTTTATATAAAATGTATTTAATTATATTATATATTTTTTTAAATTAGTTATTAAATTTTTATTTTATGAAAATATTAATTTATAGAGTAGTTTATTTATTTTTAGTTTTTTATTTTATAGTGAGTTTTAGTTGAAATTAGGTAACTTTTTTGAGTAAAATTTAAATTTCTATTTTTTTAAACATTATTTTTGAATATGTAAATAGATTCAACATCCTCAAATACCTCTATAACACCCAAATTATACAATTTGTGATTGTAAGATTTTTTAAATATTTCTAATATAAATATAAAATTAGACAAAAAATATACTTAAAAAAAGTTGAAAAAATGAAATATTTAAACTACACCTTAATTTATAATTAAAAAACATTAAAAAAAAACTTTTAACAATAATATATGCCTTTTAACATCGTATTGTGTCTCTCGAAAGGAGAAACATTGATGTAGTATTGTGTTTATCCAAAGGAAAGCATACACCGCAATTTTGTGTCATCCTATTTTGATTCACATGATCCAATTAGCGTTAGTTTAATTTGATCGGCGATTGCCTCTAGTTCATCATTTTAATAGTTTGCCCAAATTACATAGTTTTCTACGCCTACGGGTGAAATTTGCATACAAATGCGAATAAAATCTGCTGTACAACAGGTTAGATTGAGTTTGTGAAGACAATCACTTAATTATAGAAAAGGCTAGATAGAAGGGCAGGCTGCTGATAATATCAGATCACAGTCAAAGCACTATTAGGTCAATGTTATAAGCAAATGATTCAATAGCAATTTAATTTTAAGTAGTTATAATAATTTATGAAGGGAAAAACACACTGCGCAGTAAGTAAAGAAGATTTAGCTGTGCAGTGGATGAGTACCTTCTTTCTTTTATTTGGACTTCGTGGACCATACAAGAGAGAAAGCCGAACACTTTCCTCACTAAGAATTAAATTCCCAGTTTTAACTGCGCGGCAATTAACTTTTACTTCGCAGCATTCACCTCGCGGCAAGTAACTGTGCGGCATTCACTTCGCAGCAAGTAACTGCGCGATTTCGACTTTTTGTTGTGTGTTGAACTTCAGAGTGATGTGAAGTTCACTTGGCTACAATACTCTACTTCGCGGTATTCTCAAATACTTCGCGGTTCACTTAACCAAACTTTTCATGTAAAATATTTCTTTAAGACATAACAACTTAAAACATCTAACGCGAAGTTACTCCATGTTAATTTAGAACTTTCACTGCGAGATGATGTGCGACTTTCAAAATACAACATTCTTGAGAATGAAACATAAAACATAGACTTATATATTTACCAAGGTAAACTGCGAAGCTCCTCAATTCATGGAAGTGAGTTTCACTGTGGTCTTTTACATTCACAGAGCTTAGGCTCTTGATACAATTCACAGGAGCTTCTTATCCTTTTTCTCTTCTTACACATCTCTCACCCTAGGTTTTAACTAAGAGCTTCTATTTATAGAATTTTAACCAACCGACTTAGGAACGCTTCTTATGGAAGCTACATGATTGCATTAAAGACTGAAATAAATTCTAACCTAAGGTTTTTTTACTTGCGAATTATTAACGCAGTTGCATTAATGAAAACATAACGTGCGCCGGATTGGATGAGAACTGACTGACAGACTGATGTTGCGGACATCGCGCTGACACAAACAGTCTGACAGGGTTGACTGACGGGGTTTCTGACAGAGCCAACGCAGTAACCACACAATCAACTCAATTAATTAGATATTTCCAACACTCCCCCTTAATTATGAGCGGATGGGGATTATCAAACCAAAATAAAAATATTACAATATATTTCAGAGCAAGAACATGCTCTGTTCATGATATAGTTCACTGCGCAGAACTTGTCATTCCCAAACAACTTCACAGATACTGAAATGGGTCTTTTGCTAATGGTTTGGTGAAGATGTCTGCTACATGATCTTCAAACCTGCAAAATTCTAAACAAATTTCTTTGTTGTTTATCAATTCTCTGATGAAGTGATACCTTGTGTCGATGTGCTTGGTTCTTTTGTGGTAGACATGATTCTTTGACAGTGCGTGTTCGGATATCCACATCATCTATTTCGGGATACATCATCTATTTCAGGATCTTGCATGATCTATTTCAGGATATTATCTATTTCAGGATTCCTATTTCAGGATATGATCTATTTCAGGATTCTGCATGCACAGGCATGCATCCCAGTCACCAGTTTGATGCCTCCAGCACCTTATCCACCTTCTTCTAGCACCCGGGAGCCACCTACCACAGAGTTTTATCCCTCCTAAGCTGAAAGGCGCCCACTTCTCACCTACTGCCAGAGAAGGGCGCACTTGTTCACCTACCACTGCAGTTCCACTTCAGTTACATTCAGTTAGCTCCGATTCTCCCTGATTTGAGGCTAGTTTCACTCCCGACTGACTGTATCACTTCCGTTTGACCTCCAGTTTGATTAGGTGACTTGTTCTAACTTCAGTTAGCCTCCCATGCGCCCCCACTGAGCCTCCAGATCCTATATCAGTGCTACACACTTCAGTTACATTTATTACACTCAGTTAGACTCAGTTTGACACCTGGATGACTGGTTATTGTGATTGATGAGCACCACCGATGATTGATGAGGACTCCTAGATAGAGTCAAGCTACTCTATTCAGTGATTCGAATGGCCTACTTAGTCAATTCGAATTGCTCATTGACACATATTGTATTCTATTGTAATTCATTCACCCTTTCTGGGATAGAGAGCACTGCTGCATGTTTTGCACAGTTTTGCACCATATTTTCTATGTTCATCTGTTGTGATTGATTTACTTATTCATTAGATCTGCTGTGACTAATTTTACATGGTATCAGAGCCATTGCAGGGACAAGATCTCTTTTCTACAGGTGTTTATACAAGAAGATTTGACTGAATTGCTAAAAATTGCAATAAGTTTGGCATGAGATATCTCAAGGGCATTCGCTCCTATGCATGCAAAGCTTGAAAATTATTCCAATACCACTCCAGAAGCTTGAGTTACCACATAATTCCTGGATTTGATACATTGGACCCATTCAACATTGCTTGAAATCCAATCCCAGGTGTGATGCAACTCTCAAAGGGTGGATTGTTCGACCTTATTGTGGTTGTTTTGATGTGATTTGCAGGTTTATTGTCTCCTCCAATTGCATTCGCTACCTTCTGCATGCAAGCCTTTCTACAGCAATTGCATTCGCTATAGTCTGCATGCAAGCTTCCTCTTCATCAGTTGACTCAATCCTTGCAATGGAATACTCTTCTTCAAAGCCTATCCTCACCCCATTCAATTATTTTGATTGGAAAGATGATATGGAGATCATATTACGTTCAAAAGGTTACTACCGAGTCACTCTTGGTATTGAATTGGAGCCAAACAATGTAGCAGAAAGAACTAAACACTACAACAAGCTTGATGAAGCTTATGGTCTTCTTTGTCTCTCCATCTCCAAGGATCTTCACTTCCATCTCAGCGGATTGAAGACTCCAAAAGCCATATGGGAGCAACTTGAGACACTATTCGGCAAGCAGGATGAGCTTAGGGCTTTTCAATTAGAGAATGAATTGATTGGCCTTAATCCTGAGAATTTCGTGACCATCAATGAATTCTTCACAAAATTCAAGAACTTGAACTTGCAATTGAAGAACAGTGGTGTTATCAAAGAGGATAAACAGTTGATCCTCTCCATTCTAAGCAAGCTTGGGAAAGATTATTCGGTATTTGTCTCTACTTTCAATTCCGGTCGGCTAACTACCCCGAATTGGAAGATGCCTACCTTGAATGCCTTCATTGAGTCCGTTACGAAAGAGCATGACAAGTTGATTCAAATGGGGTCCATAAGCTCCAAAGATTCAGCCCTATTTGTTCAAGGACCCAAGATCTCGAATGGTAAAGGAAAGCTAAAGAAGGAGAAGCCCAAAAATCTAAATGTACTTATTGTAACCGTGGCTTTCATCCCGAAAGTTCATGTATGAAGAAGACTATAGATCAAATGGCCCTCCTTTTGGAAAAGAACAACATAACCCTTCCTGACGGTGCAAGGAAGAAAGATCGGAATGATGATCATGAAAGAGGACAAGCACTCATGGCAACGGTTTCGAAGCCCTCAACTCTCTTGATAGATTCGGGTGCATCAAATCATATGGCTGCAAACATTGATTCTTTCTCCTCATTCGATCCAAACAGCTCCATCCCCATCCATTTGGGAGATGACTCAAAAATTTCTTCAAAGGGCAAAGGTACGATTCATGTAGAACATGGATGCTTTCAGAATGTTCTCTATGTGCCTTCCTTAGCTTCGAATCTCCTTTCTGTGTATCAAATGACACATACTGGTGATCCAAAGAAAGTCACATTCAGCCCTAATACAGTTGAAATTTCTGATATCAAAAGTGGAAGACTAGTTGCGGTTGGAAAGGCAAACCACACTGCAAAATGTTATGAGTTTTCGCATTTTATTCCGCTTGCAAATCCCACTGCTCTTCGCACACATGGTAATGAGGTTAGTAGGCTTTGGCATGAAAGATTTGGACATCTAAATTATAAGTATTTGCTGCTGCTATCAAATAAATCCATGGTAGATGGGCTTCCACAACTCTGTTCCTCGAAGGGAATATGCACCGGTTGCATTATTGGGAAGCACCCCGAGCACAGATTCGACCGCGGCAAGGCTAGCAGAGCCTCTACTATTTTGGGATTCATCCATTCTGATATCAGTGGTCCGCTGCCCCATATGTCATTAAATGGTTCAAGGTATGTTTTGACATTTATTGACGATTTTTCCCGCTTTACATGGGTATTCTTTCTCAAAAACAAGTCAGAAGTGCTTGGAAAATTCAAGGATTTTAAGGCTTCTGTCGATACCACCACTGAGAGCAAGATCAAAGCTCTTAGATCTGATAATGGTGGGGAATATATCAAGTTTGAGTTGCTGCAACTTTGTGCCCAAAGCGGAATCAAGATCCAACATACAGTTCCCTACACACCCCAGCAGAACGGTGTAGTGGAAAGGAAAAACCGGTCACTGAAAGAGATGGCTACATGCATGATTGAATCAAAAGGTTTGGCTGCAAATATTTGGGCTGAAGCAATCAATGTTGCTGCATATATACAGAACCGAGTTCCACATTCATCCGTGAAAGGTATGACTCCTTTCGAAGCATTCTTTGGTCACAAACCGGATGTGTCAAATTTGAGAGTTTTTGGCTCTACTGCATGGGCTAGAATTCCTTCTGAGAAGAGACGAGCTTTGGATCCACAAAGTATCGAGTGCATATTGATAGGATATGGGGAAGAATCAAAAGCATATAAACTCATGGATATCAGATCTAAAAAGATATTCATAGAGCGCAGTGTGCAGTTTGAAGAACCGCTTCAAGAATTGCAACTAGTTGAGGAGAAAACTGCCGATTCACCGCCTTCACCAGAAGAAGATTCGAGCAGCGATAATGAAGGTATGAGTTCTGATATTTCTGATATTGTAGCAGCTTATGATGATCATGACATATCAGGTTCGGAATCCGATCATTCAGATCCCCCTCAGTTACCAAAGTGGGCCCAAAACACTCTACAATCTGCTGGTTCTAGTCTTGGAAATCCTGCTGATCCGAGACGAACAAGAGGAGACTTTCAAAGGGCAGGTATGGCTCTTTCTATTGCTGATCCATTTCTTCCTGAGATTTGTTATTTGATGGCTGGTTCAGATCCCCAATCATACTATTCATCCCATCGAGATCCGAGATGGAAAGATGCCATGGATGAAGAGTACAGTTCTCTTCAAAAGAACAATACATGGGAGCTAGTTTCTCTTCCACCTGGAAGAAAATTAGTGAAGTGTAAATGGGTCTACCGTACTAAAGTTGCTGCTGATGGCACTATCAGCAAATATAAAGCAAGGTTGGTGGCAAAAGGTTTTTCCCAAGTCCAAGGAGTGGACTACACAGAGACCTTTGCACCGGTTGCAAAGATGGATTCCATCCGCCTTGTTTTAGCTATTGCCGCATCCAAGCACTGGGAGGTGCATCACATGGATGTGAAGAGTGAATTTTTACATGGAGACCTTGCTGAAGAGGTCTATATGCAGCAGCCAGAGGGTTATACATCAGATCCATCATTGGTTTTTAGATTGAAGAAATCTTTGTACGGGTTAAAACAGGCCCCAAGAGCTTGGTACGCAAAGATGGACTCCTTCCTTCTTTCTCAGAATTTCCAAAGATGCAAATCTGATCCGAATGTCTATCTTCAGCGAGTTAAAGGTAATTTGTTGGTTATTGTACTTTATGTTGATGATCTGCTTATTACTGGTAGCACACTTACTTCAATAAACAAGCTAAAATCTGCCTTAAATCTAGCTTTTGACATGAGCGATTTGGGCTTGCTGAGTCACTTTTTGGGCTTGGAGATAGCTCAAAATTTCGATGGGATCACTATATCTCAGCAAAAATATGCTTCCGACCTGTTATTGAAGTTTAATATGGCTGAATGTAAGGCAGCCCCGTTCCCATTCCTCTCAGGAATCAGTCTTGAGGAGGGAGATTCCACACCGCTTGCAGATTGCAGTATGTATCGACAGTTGATTGGTTCACTACTTTATTTGACACATTCACGGCCTGATATCTCATATGCCGTGAGTGCCGTGTCAAGATATATGCAGTAGCCACATGAGCTTCATTGGCGAGCAGCCAAGCGGATCTTGCAGTATGTGCAAGGTACGAGACAGTTTGGCATACATTATGCTGCAGATTCTGAGCTAGATTTCATTGGTTTTACTGATTCAGATTGGGCAGGTGATAGCATTGATCGGAAGTCCACTTCCGGTTATGTTTTCATGATTGGTCATGGTGCTATTTGCTAGTCCAGCAAAAAGAAAGCAGCCATTGCACTTTCTTCAGCAGAGGAAGAGTATCGAGGGGCAGTCAATGCCTGCATTCAGGCAGTTTGGTTGCAGGGTATTCTTTCCGAGTTTGGTTTTGGTGGCACTACTTCGACTGTCCTATTTTGTGACAATCAAAGTGCTATCAAGATCTCCACAGATCCAGTTCAGCGGCAGAGGACCAAACACATTGAGATTCATATGCATTACATTCGACAGTTGGTGCACGACCGCACCATCATTCTGCAATATTGCCCTACTGATGAGCAAATTGCAGACATCTTCACCAAGAGCTTCACTGAGAAGAAGTTCTCTTACCTCCGTTCACTGTTGGGGGTGAGTTCCATCATGGTGGAGACAGATTGATTCATTATTATGCTTTAGCTTGAGGGGGGGCTTTCTTCCCACTGGGTTTTCCCTCTTTCCTCACTTAGTTTATTTTCAGCATTTTTTGGATTATTGTATTGGGGTGACCTTTGGTCTTAGTTACTAGGGCCCCACATTATTTTAGTTGGCACATCATAGTCTAGCTTGAGGGGGGGTGTTCGGATATCCACATCATCTATTTCGGGATACATCATCTATTTCAGGATCTTGCATGATCTATTTCAGGATATTATCTATTTCAAGATTCCTATTTCAGGATATGATCTATTTCAGGATTCTGCATGCACAGGCATGCATCCCAGTCACCAGTTTGATGCCTCCAGCACCTTATCCACCTTCTTCTAGCACCCGGGAGCCACCTACCACAGAGTTTTATCCCTTCTAAGCTGAAAGGCGCCCACTTCTCACCTACTGCCAGAGAAGGGCGCACTTGTTCACCTACCACTGCAGTTCCACTTCAGTTACATTCAGTTAGCTCCGATTCTCCCTGATTTGAGGCTAGTTTCACTCCCGACTGACTGTATCACTTCCGTTTGACCTCTAGTTTGATTAGGTGACTTGTTCTGACTTCAGTTAGCCTCCCATGCGCCCCCACTGAGCCTCCAGATCCTATATCAGTGCTACACACTTCAGTTACATTTATTACACTCAGTTAGACTCAGTTTGACACCTGGATGACTGGTTATTGTGATTGATGAGCACCACCGATGATTGATGAGGACTCCTAGATAGAGTCAACCTACTCTATTCAGTGATTCGAATGGCCTACTTAGTCAATTCGAATTGCTCATTGACACATATTGTATTCTATTGTAATTCATTCACCCTTTCTGGGATAGAGAGCACTGCTGCATGTTTTGCACAGTTTTGCACCATATTTTCTATGTTCATCTGTTGTGATTGATTTACTTGTTCATTAGATCTGCTGTGACTAATTTTACAGTGCGATAGCGGAATTGTTGTCGCAGTAAATGACTGTAGATTCTTGCTGATGCTGCGACAGATCACTTAACATTCTGCGCATCCAAACGGCTTGACATGCAGCACTTGTAGCTGCAACATACTCTGCTTCTGCTGAATAAAGAGTTACTATGGGCTGTTTTTTTTAATCCCATGATACAACGCCTGTTCCTACATGAAATGTATTCCGAGATGTGCTTTTTATGTCACCTATGTTTCCTCCATTGTCACTGTCAGTGTATCCAATGAGTTTTAATTTTTTTGAGGTGGAATACAGAATACCAAAGTCTCTTGTTCCACTTACATACCTCAGAATTCTTTTACCTGCTTGCCAATGCGATTCTTTTGGTGACTCCATGAATCTTAAGATTAAGCTGACTCCATACATGATGTCTAGCCTTGTTGCTATAAGATACAGAAGGCTTCCAACGAGCCTTTTAATCAGCGTAGGATCTACATTGGATCCATCATCATCCTTGC
This sequence comes from Larix kaempferi, assembly GCA_027924585.1. Classification (NCBI taxonomy): domain Eukaryota; kingdom Viridiplantae; phylum Streptophyta; class Pinopsida; order Pinales; family Pinaceae; genus Larix; species Larix kaempferi. Next base: position 750,763 of record BSBM01001155.1, on the reverse strand, counting down.
TTAATTTCAAACCTGTTATCATTGGTGTTGGAGCTGTTTTGCTATTTAACATTTTAAACCTGTTCAATACATCACTTGCATACTTTGACTGAGATATAAATATCCCATTTTCAGATTGTTCAACTTCAATGCCCAGAAAATACTTCATAAGCCCCAAATTAGTCATTTCAAATTCACTTTCCATGACTGTTCTAAATTCTTCTATGCCAAAATCACCAGTAAATATTAAATCATCTACATACATGCAGACAATTAGTTTATTACCTTGTTGGTTGATTTTTGTCTACAACTTTGGCTCACATTCACTTCTATGAAATCCATTCTGAATGAGGTATGAGTCGATCCAACTGTACCAAGCTCTAGGAGCTTGCTTCAAACCATAGAGTGCATTCTTTAGTTTGTATACTCCATGTCCTTGTCTTGGAACTTCATAGCCTTGTGGTTGTTCCACATATACTTCTTCTTCTAAATATCCATTTAGAAATGCGGACTTAACATCCATTTGATAAACAGGCCATTTCTTTTGTGCTGCGATGGCCAAAACTGTTCTGATAGTGTCCATGCGAGCTATAGGTGAAAAAGTTTCATTGAAGTCTATACCAAGTTGCTGAGTAAACCCTCTTGCTACCAATCTCGCCTTGTGCTTCTGCACATTTTTTTCAGCATATTGCTTGGTCTTATAAATCCATTTCACGCTTATTACATCCTTGTCCTTAGGAACATCAACTAGTTCCCATGTATGATTCTTCTCTATGCATTCTATTTCTTCATTCATGGCTTGTGCCCAGAATTCATCTTCAACTGCTTCTTCATATGTTAGAGGATCATTAACTTGAGAAAATAATGCAAAACAAGAGAATGAATTAGGTGTACCAGTCTCATATATCTCACGTAGACTTCTTGTCCTTGGCGGAGTTGCTGGTGTCGAACTACGTGAACTGCTTGATGGATTTTGCTGCGCACTTGGAGTGATTGTCGGAGTTGCTGCGACTTGTTTCGGAGTTGCTTATGCTGAACCATGTTGCGCAGTCATTGGAGTACGCGGTGTTGCGAAGTTCTGATTCACTTCTAGAGTCTGAACCACGTCTTCTGCAATGTCACCATGTTCAACATGTGACACGATTTTCACATTCTTCTCAACAGTTCCATCCCATGCTTCATTTTTCACAAACTGAACATCACGACTGATAATAACTTTTCTTGCGACAGGATTATACAACTTGTATGCTTTTGTGTCTTCAGAATATCCAATAAAAATGCATTTCTGTCCTTTATTGTCCAATTTTCTTCTCAGCTTTTCTGGAACGTGTGCATATGCTACACAACTAAAAAATTTTGAGTGCAAAACACTATGTTTCATACGTGTCCATGCTTCTTGCAGAACCTTGTTCTTCACACTCTTCATCGGACATCGATTCATGATGTATACTGCAGTTGCCACTGCTTCAACCCAGTATTCATTTGACAGATGCGCGGCTGCCTACATACTGCGCGCCATCTCCATGATGGTTATGTTCTTTCTTTCGGCGATGCCATTCTACTGCGGTGTGTACCGCATAGTGAATTGTTTCTGTATGCCTTGATTCTTGCAGAAATTTAAGAAATCATTTGAGACATACTCACCACCTCTGTCTGTTCTTAATATCTTGATGCTGTAACCACTCTACATCTTTAGAAGTGCCTTGAACTACTGAAAATAGTCAAATGCATCAGATTTATGCTTTAGAAAATAGAACCAATTTTTTCTTGTGAAATCATCAGTGAATGTGAGAACATATGTGCATCCTCCCATGGATGGTGTTTGCATCGGTCCACAGATATCAGAGTGCACAATTTGAAGTGGTGCCCGAGCTCTGTATGACTTTCCGACTGGAAAAATCTCTCTATGCTACTTTCCAAAGATACAGCCTTCACAAATTATTTCTAGCTTTTCAATCAATGGCAATCCTTTCACCATATCCTTCATGCGCAATAGCTTCAGCCCACCAAAGTTCAGATGTCCAAATCTGAAGTGCCATAACCAGGATTCATCCTTCATTTCTGTTTGAAATGCAGCTTGTATGGCGCGGCCTTTTTCTTCCTCGTTGCTACGAACTTTTGCTCATTTGCTTTCTGTCTTGAACGCAGCTTCAGAATTTTCTTTCTGACTTTCATGAACAACATGAGTATTTTTACCTTTGATGATTGGTGTTATCCTCAAAGGAAACAAGCGATTGCTTATCATCTGCACTTCGACTATTAACTGATTGCTTGGGTATACATCTTTGATCACACAACGATTCCCTATCATATGAACTCTGTAACATTTTCCCATCATCTACCCAATCCTCATCAGATTATACTTCAAACCTTGAACATAATACACATCAGGCATAAATTTATGCTCCCCCTGTTTTGTTAGAATATTGACAGTACCCTTACCCAAAACAGTGACTTGGATATTGTTTCCAAGTGTGACATCAGTTTGAACTGATTTATCTAGAATGGAAAATAAACTTAATTTACCAGTCATATGATTGCTACAGCCTGAGTCTAAATACCATATGTCATTTGGACTTTCTTGGACGGCATTGCATTCCAGCGATGATGCGCATGCCAAGAAGAGTGAACTATTCGCAGTGCTGTTGCTACTTGATTGTGCTTCGCCTTGCTTTCCTTGGTCATACTGCTTCTTCCTGCATTCATATGCGAAGTGTCCATACCTCTTACAGTAATCACATTGAATCTTTGATTTATCATACCTTTGTCCACTTGGCTGATTGGGGGTATGTTCCTAACCTCTTCCCGCGACATGTTTAGGACTGCTGCTACGACCTCCTCTGAACGAACTTCGTCCTCTTCCTCTAGAGTTTGATCTACCTCTACCTCTACCGTGACTTATTGATGACTGTGCTGCGAACGTACCTTCCAGTGATGTGTCTGAACCGATGATTCTATGTTCATGATTGAGTAATGAGGCTTGTAACTCATCAATTGTAAATATGGACAAATCTTTGTTTTCCTCTAGGGTCACAACTAAAGATTCAAATTTCTTTGGCAGAACTCTAAGTACTTTTTCAACAACTCTTTGGTCAGTTAGTGTTTCTCCATGAGACTTTATTTGATTAACTAGACCTATTACATGAGTATAGAATGAGTTTACTGAATCTGTATTTTTCATTGACAGAGATTCAAATTCTCTTCTAAGAATTTGAAGTTTGACAGTCTTTACCTTGTTGAAACCTTGATATGTTGTTTCCAGCGTGTCCCACGCTTCCTTTGCTGACTGCGCTGCTGCTACTCTTGGGAGTATTGATTCATGTGTCGCTTGATGTATGTGGAACAACGCCTTTCCATCTTTCTTCCTTTGTTCTCTCAGAACATCCTTCTCAGCGTGTGTGAGATTGTTGTATGCTGCTGCATCTACTGGTTTTGCATAACCAGTCTAGACTATGTCCCATACATGTTGACCTCTAAACAAAACCTTCATAGTTAAAGACCAATATTCATAATTTTTACCAGTAAATATTGGGGTTTGCAAATTACCCGAAGTGGAAGCCATCTTTAATGATTTTTCCCTTATGAGTTGGATTCCTTCCTTCCGTAAACCAGGCTCTAATACCAGATGAAGGGAAAAACACACTGCGCAGTAAAGAAGATTTAGTTGTGCACTCGATAAGTACCTTCTTTCTTTTCTTTGGACTTCGCGGACCATACAACACATAACTTTAATTTTATCTTTGCGGAACACTTTCCTCACTAAGAATTAACTTTAATTTTAATTTTATTTTGACCTTTTGCTGGGCGGTGAACTTCAGAGTGATGCAAAGTTCACTTGGCCGCAATACTCTACTTGGTGGTATTCTCAAATACTTCGCGGTTCACTTAACCAAACTTTTTATGTAAAATATTTCTTTAACACATAACAACTTAAAACATATAATGCGAAGTTACTCCATATTAATTTAGAACTTTCACTGTGGTGAACTATTTATGAATCTTGATTTCTTTTACTGCGGATAAATGTAAACAACATTCACACAAGTAAAACTGGAGATGGTGTGTGACTTGCAAAATACAACATTCTTGAGAATGAAACATAAAACATAGACTTATATATTTACCAAGGTAAACTGCGTAGCTCCTCAATTCATGGAAGTGAGTTTCACTACGGTCTTTTATATATTTAGGAACGCTTCTTATGAAAGCTATTATTTATATCCATGCATTTATTACAAAGTTATTGATGAATCATATATCAATTATTGATGTAGAGATATCTATTATTTTCATTTTTTTTAATTATTTATTTTGAATATAAAATAACTAATTTAAATATAAATATTTTCAAATGTTTTATGGTTTTATGGTTTTATAAGTCAACCGTGAAATTCCCAATGTCAATGTTAATGCAAATAAATCAACTGTACGAAAAGGTTGGACTGACGATGTGGAGAGAAGAAATTGACTAGTATTGATTAGTATGAGCACTATCAGGCTGGACTAGACAAGCAGATGACCCAACAGCAAATCTCAGTAGCTACAATATGTAGATCAAAGGCGCTAGTGAAACTGCAGCCACTTTCAACACTTTGTCCCACAAGACATCTCGGCTATTCGTTCAATGCGGCTCATAACTCCGCCCTTCAATTGTCATTCTTTTGATGTTGTAATCATTTACAACGTCTCCTCTCCTCTCATCGTCATACATCGTCATATTGTGCTATCATGACATCAGAGCTGATCATATAACGTACAGTTATATTATGTACCTAGCAGCAGCAGTATATTTAATATATTTAATGTAGTTTTTTATTTAAATATAATTAAATAAATTTAATATAACTTTATAATTATTTATAACTCAATAACTTTAAAACCATTATTAGCTCGGTAGCATTGCTAAGTAGTGCATACTTATAAACCATTAAATTTAGAATATTTTTATAAAGATTTATAACTAAACAGCAATAACATTAAATGTTGATACCAATGATATATGAATGAAAAAAGTGGAAAATACTACTATATCCCCTTATGAAACATCATTTATGAAAGGTTTACATTAATTTTATATAAAGAATCATTCTTATGTGGTGAAAAGATTTGGCCATTTCATTGATGATAATACTTAAGTTGATATTATAATAGTAGAGCCACTTAATTTGTGGTTGATCGATAGGTTACAAGTCAAATGCTACAAATAAGTTACTTGTTCTTCATGTTAGTTACATGAAACAATTTAAGTTGAGATTATAAAATTTAAATGATGAATTTTTGATGATGATAGTTAATCAAATTATTATAATTTTCATAAGATAAAAAGTTAAAAAAATTGGTATTGTAACAAATTTTTTGAAATTTAGATTTTAAAATTTTAATTAAAATAATTGCGCTGAGGCACTCTACAGCCCACTATAAGGGAGATCTTGAGTCGAGTCGAGTAACAAAATAATAACCAAATAATAAAAATAAAATATTGTAATGTCGACCATTAATAAAAATAAAAAAATAAAATCCATGTTGACTCATAAAATAAAAAAATTATGAAAAGTAATAACAAAATCGATCCTTGTTTATGAAATAAAAATTAAAACTTAAACCCAGATGTATAAATTAAATAAATTAAAAAAAAAATCCACCTCAAGAAATTGGATCCCTCTGCTTGATAGATCCTAGTTTATGATGGATCTTTGCGCCCCAGTATGAGGGAGATCTTTTTTTCATCCGGAGTATGAGGGAGATCTTGTGTGTTTGTCGAATAACAAAATAATAACCAAATAGTAAAAATAAAATATTATAACGTCGGCCATTAATAAAAATAAAAAAAAATAAAATCCATGTTGACTCATAAAATAAAAAAATTATGAAAAGTAATAACAAAATCGATCTTTGTTTATAAAATAAAAATTTAAGACTAATAAATTAAAAAACAAATACACCTCAAGAAATTGGATCCCTCTGGGTGCTTGATAGATCTGGGTTTTGGATGGATCTATACTAGTTTAAGAGGATGTGTTTTTCATCTTCAATATCATAATCACAAAATAGCAAATACTCTTATTCCAAAAAAATTGAAAAAATATACCATAAAAAGTTTTAGTTAGCTGATGCCAATTAATTGCTCGTGTATGTTATAAAACAAAACCAAAATATCGTACTTTATCTCACGGGTGGAAGACATTCATAACACATGAATTTTTTTAACCGGTGTAAACCTGTGACTTCGTTTCATATGTCAATTGAAATAATTAAAGACTGTCTCGGCAGGATATAAGTGTCACAGGTCATGCTCGCGAAGCTACAGCTGCAATCAACACTTTGTTTCACATTTCAGGTATTCATTTCATTCATTGTCCCTTCAAATCATAGTCACTCAAATTGCATAGATCTGTCCTTAACTCTTTCTGTTTTAATGCAGGAATCGTAGTCGGATCATCTCCTTCCCTTTATCATCATATTTTACTCTCAGTTGATGTCAGAGCTGTCCATGCAACTGACAAAACTATATTCTCTCCGATTCCTGGCCATTGTTTGCACAAGTGATAGCCTAGCCTACGGGGCCATCATTCATTTACTATTTAAACATGGTTTTCTCCTAAATGGCGAACTTCGGAAAACCTCCGTTTGACGAAAACAATCTCTGTGGTTTTCTGCGGACGTCCTTGTTTGCAAATACCCAAACGAGTTTGAAGTCTAGCACGGGTATGCTCACTTCAAGTTGGAAACGGAGAGGGCTCGAACAAGAAGAAATTACAGGTTTGTCCGCTGCCACATTCGTGTACGCTGCTAGTTTTTCGCTGCATTTGATTGCATAGTGAACATGTTTGATATAGAGTCTTTTATATTCCAGGGGCAAGCCATGGCTGCTGCATATATGTGAATAGACCCAGTATTTACAGCACGTGACTTGTGTCTCTGCACAAGGACGCGCAAGCCAATGGATGATGAAAATACCGAAGATTGTTCATCAGCCATTGCTGTGAATGGCGATAACAATATCAATGTTTGGCGCTATCCCCTCCGAGCTTTCTTAAACCTACAAACCCTAACACACTCTTGAAGCCGTCTCATTCAGTCTTGTCCATTTTACATGCCTGGTCTCCCAGAATATTGATACATAGACTAATTTTATCCCCATCCTGGTCAAAGTTCCTTGTGGCTGTTACTCCGACCTGCTTTCTGTTTCCGCCTGGCCTTATATCATGCATTTCTTGACCTTGCAAGACGTTTTCTTGACCTTGTAAGACTAACCATATAATCAACACTCAGCGCAGCCATCTCCATTCGTTTCGAAATTCAAATATAGGTTAACAGCTTCGAGTGACGGTCACTGAGCTCTTAGAGAAGTTCAACTCTCTAGCATATTCCTCTTACGTATGGTGCTTCAGTTTACAATATTTCATAACTAAGCTTGGGTTTACCAGATCCTAGTTTATCATTTGAGTAGCTTACGTATTAGCTAAAAACAAATACGTAGTTAAGGTTGTAGACAATGGACCAATTTGGCTCGGGTGTTCCAGAAAAACATTTTATCATATTTAGTATTTGTTTTAATCCATGTCATTTCCACAACAGTCTCGTGTTATCTGCAAAACATTACATCTACTTCATTTTTTGGAAATTCTTGCATTTGTTTCACACAATTGATGATTGTTATGTGATATGCACAATGTGAAACTGAATGGAAGTGTTCTCCAGACGCCATTTATGGGGTATTTAGAATCTGCTTGTCTCTATGATGTGAAATGAAGTGTTGGAGATGGTTTCATGATCTGAACTTGTACATATATAATTTTACAGGTAATTTGAAAGAGATGCATTTGTTTCCCAGCTGTAGAGCTGTAACGTTATCTTTGTTCTTGCATTGAAATACTGAGAACAACATTATTCATTGCTTAGCGCCAACGCTCACAGAGCGGGTATTTACATTCAAGGTTTTCACCGTAAAAGGGGGTGGCTAATTTTTGCAATTTATAAATTATATTCAAAATATAATCTCTAGGAATTTTTCATTCTGAGTTTTTCAGTTTTACACCTCTTTATATGTGATAACGGGTAGGCCAGACATGGATAAACAGTATGGTAGGTAAAACATGATAACTGAAAGGCTAGACATGAATAAGGAGTATGGTAGGTGAGACATAGATGAAGAGCAATTCCTTTTTGTAGCTTATGGATATTTGTTGGAAAAATGTAATTACGATATTTAGTCTTTGCGGGTTCTTTCACTCACTTACTCAGTGTTTTTGACAGTCTGCGATTTTAGTTAGTCAGTAAGTTTGCATCCTTTATGTAATGGCGTTTGTATTCAGCATGTCAAGAATTCTTAAGTAGAAATTAATTGCAATTTTTAATATTACTTAGTAGCTTCTAAGCATCCTAAGTGGGTGGTTGTGCAATTCCTATATATAGAAGAATATAATTGAAAATCAAAGAGAGATGTGTAAGAAGAATGTTCATCCCGTGAAAAGTATGAAGAGCTCAAGCTAAAAAGTGAAAGGTTGAATAGTAAAATCTCATCTCCATGTATTGTAGTCAAGTTGTATTGTAGTCAAGTTGCTTAGTTTTACTACCTTAATATATATAAGTTCATAGTTTTATATATTCATTCTCAAGAATGTTGAATGTTGCATGTGGCACACCTCCACCAGATTTACTTGGGTGAATGTTATTTACATTTACTGTTTGTAAAAAAAATCAAAATTTTTAAAATAAGGATGAATGTTATTTCCCTTGAATATTCACCAAATATCTTGGAAAATGAGGTATCTTATTTTTAACTTTAAATTTTATGTGAAAAAAATGGTGATCATAGTTATTTGATTTTTGTTATGAAATACAACAACAATGCTCCTTTCTTTGTTTTCATTGCTTCTTATATTGATGAGAATATACAACTTTTTTTAGACAATATGTCGACAAAGAATTATTTGTGTTTCTCCGATCATCTTCTTATTTCAAAACGACTTACGGCTCTATAATTACGCACATCTACATAATTCTAGCGCTGATCTTAAACTCGGAAATACTCTCAAGAAGAATTTAAGTGCACTGCCTTACAGTTCCAAACAGGCTCATTGATTACGCAGGAAATGGGATATTGTGTGTGTAAATGTTTAAAATATCTCTACATATTTCACAAATCTCAGGATCAGAGGTACTTATAACCACAAACATGTAAGTTGTGGTTATAGCCACACCATGAATAAGCCATGTCTCTTGATGGCATTCGGGTTTTTTGTTTATTTTTAAATGAAATGCTAAAGGGAAAATGCACTTCAAGCAATACCAAGGAAAAGCTGCACTTCACTCGGAGATTCAGTAGTGCATTTTAGGCTTTTAGACGAAAAATCAATACTGTACTAATTTATTTTAGGGTTTGTAGAGGAAATAATCAATAGTGCGCGCCATTTTAGGTTTCACTGCTGCCATTGAGGTTTGATAACGGCCGATTTTGGCCTTGAAAATAAAATTTCAGATGTGATTAAAGGCGACTGATTCTGGTCTTATTGGTATTCTTAATTAAAGCTGCTTTTGGACATAGCCAGCTGAAAATAAAAACTATCACGACAGTGTAGCAACTGTATGATAAAACGACTGAAATGCTTGTTCATACTGCGTTGAAAAGTTTGCAACTGAGTGGTTTGTTTGTTAACAGTTGGAAAAGTACGTAGCTTATGTAGTTTTAGCCATACTCAGTAGTCACTTTGGTCACTTGTGGGGAACAGTTTTTCCATGACGGTCCCAATCCGGTGGTTTTAACCATACTCATTAGTCACCTTGGCGGACAGTTTTTACAACACAGTCCCAATGGTTTCTTCGGAATAGGGTTTTAGGAAAACCACTTTTTTTACTCGATATAGTAACATACACCAACTACTCAGAACCGGGGGTTTTAGATTCTGTGTCCCAATTTTCATTTGGGTTAGTTGGGTGTTGGTTTGCCTTAAGCAAACATACAACTTAAACTGTGTCTCCTGCGTCCGGTAAAATCTATGTTTGGCCAACTGATTTAGTTTTTATTTTCATATCTACTGTTTTTTTAATTTCATGGTTATTTGATTTTCATTTTTATATGTGTACTAATTTTTGGCATGACTCATTACTGGTTCAGTCAAGGAACCATCCAAATTCTCCGAATTCCCCACATCTTAATCTGTACATTCTTCAAAAACGATGACCATTCTCATTTTTATTATTATTTTCATTTTCATTTTTATACAGGTGATTTAACAGTAAAATATAAATCTTCTTTGTTCCAAATAATAGCCCCAATTTTAGGATAGAATAGAGATGCTAGTGGCTTCGTTATCAAATCTACAACATTTGTTTACAGGTCTTATCGGCATGGCATATTTTCCACCAGTAAAAATGTGATGGACTCTACCAAAATTTATAATAAGGATTTTTTATTAAAATCTTTGGTGTAATGTTTTTATGACTAGCACAATTATATTTTTAAAAGTGGTGGATATAAGTCAATGGTCTATGATCTATTTCAATCACTTTTAATTGTCTGACCAAGGTCGATATAGGGTAACAACTTTTAAAAATATGATTATGATAGTAATATTAACATTAATTTTAAAATTGAGATTAATATTAAAATTAAGATTAATGTTGATATTAATATTAACTCAATATTAATACTAATAAAGATATTAATTAATTTATCATAATATAATATTAATATTAAATTATTTATCATAATATTAACACATCTCTATTACTTTCTGATGAAAATGACAATAAATATCACAAATTAAGGACTAAGTGGTCAATTTTTTCTTTTCTTTTTAAATTGTTATTTGTATTTGTATATACAAAGCTCCACATCCAATTTCTCTATTACAGTAGCCTTTCTTGTTCTTCCACCCAAAAAATAAATTACACAATAAATTTTCTAATTATACATGGAGGAAAACTACAACGAAAAATAAACTATATCATAAACTATATCATAAATTGTTTTTCAAAAACTATATCAAGTTGTAATTGAAAATAGCTCTTTGTTTTGCTTTCAAAAATGCTAAGAAGCAAAGCAAAAAAGAAGAGTCGATGTAAAGGACATGGGTCACACAAATTTCACTATAAAGTACACACAAATTTCACGTTATCTCTAGTGTCTTAGTATCTCCAAATTTCACGTTATCTCGAGTGTCTTAATTTCACGTCATCTCGAGTTTCTTAGTATGTGTAGTCAAATATGTTGGCACAAAGTCTCAAAAGTTAATCACTCTGAAGAGTTAACCACCGCCACACCGTTTTGAGTATGTCATGTTGTTAAAGTTTCAAAGGGGCAAAGCATCACATTGAGTGATTATTGGTGTGGTGTATATATACCTACATAATTCTGATTTAGAAGCATGGTGAGGAATACAAATTCTGACTTGAATATGAAACAAAGTTTTAGCTCTGTAATCTTGCTACTATGTTCCTCTATGCCTTTATCAGTTTGAAAACTCATTGTTGAATATTTAAGTTTAATATTTTGTTGTAGCAAGATAATTTTCTGAGCATATATGATTGACTATGGAAGTGTGAAATTAACTTGATTGCTGAACAAAGTATCAATCATTATTTATGAATGCAAGGAATTTATAAATTTGAGTTAAAGTCCTTGTTGAGACTCATTTACTATAGAATGCAGTTTGCTGAAACAACTACAGAATTGCTGAAACAATTTCCTGTAGCTTGCAGTTTGCTAAAACAGTTGCAGAAATATTATTTTCTTGGTGAAAGTCGTCATGTAGGTGTCAATATAGTTTTGTAGTTATTTGTACGTGTTATTGTTACTGTGTGCAACCGCTCCCCTGTCTACCCACAGTAGTATCATCATGTTTGTGAAGTGTATCTCACTTTCGTTGTAGCTAAATCTCCTTCAATTGGTATCAATTGGTATGAGAGCTAAGTGTTTCTGATTTTCTTTTGTTGGTTTTGTGTTCCTTTCATCATATGATTGAGTCGTTTGATTGCATGTTGAACCTTTTATATTTTTTTTGGAGATCTTGTTGTTGAGTTTTAGTCCAACACCCCCTTCCTACTAGGTAGAAAGAGAGGAAGTAAGTTCAATTTGCATGTTCAATTCTATGTTGGTAAGTGTTAAGTTTAGCCTAATTTCACAAGCAAGATGGCAGAAAGAAACACAATCACAATATAGACAAAGATTTACCCTGGGAAACCCTCATGGGGTAGAAAACCCAGCAAAGCTTTCCTGAATATAGATAATCAACCAATACAAAGATGTAGTCCCCAAACAAGAGCTCCTTCTCCTCCTATGCAGATTTCTCTCTCTCTTATGCACCAATCACAAGTGAGTGAGTGAGTGATAACTGAGGAACACACCTCCTTTATTTATACTCATCTCCTGACTGAATTTTCACCATAACTAGGCCGACTTCTCTTAAGAGAGTCTAACCAACATAGATCCATCTTAAACCCGTATCTATCAAGCACCGAGAGGGATCTAATTTCTTGAGGTGTATTTCCTTTTTTAAATTTAGGCTCAAGAAATTTGATATCTCTTGATTGATAGACTGGGGTTTAAGTTTTAAGTTTTTATTTTATAAACGAACATCGATTTTTTAATTAATTTTCATAATATTTTATATTATGAGCCAACATGGATTTTTTTTAAATACTTTCATTAATTTTTTATTTTATGACCCAACATGAATTTATTAATGGCCGACATAATATAATTTATTACTTTTTACTCACATGTTACATCCGTTAGAAGATCTCCCTCATACTATTACTTTTTACATTCCCCTCATACTATTACATTTTACATTTTATTATGTTCGACAAATGTTACATGTTACATCCGTTACAAGATCTCCCTCATACTATTACTTTTTACATTTTATTATGTTCGACAAACATTACATGTGACATCTGTTACAAGATCTCCCTCATACTATTACTTTTTACATTTTATTATGTCCGACAAATGTTACATGTGACATCCGTTATAGGATCTCCACCATACTGGGCTGTAGAGCGCCTCTCGGCGCAAGAACCTAAAAAAACTAACTCAGGGTCGACCCCACATGGGAGATCTAATAACCCTAATTACCACATCCTCTCGGAGGAATAAACATCTCCGGATATACAATAGGGTCTTTATGGAGGAATGAAACATCTCCGGAATAATAAAGTACAAATATAATATTCTTAGAAATTACAATATTTCAACACTCCCCCTTAACGAGAAAGATATTATAACAACATCTGCACGAGCAATGAGTCATCAACTACATGATACATGATACATCTATAAATCATTGGAAGCTTTCTTCAGTAACTCAACCAGTTACTGGAACCTTTTTCAAATCTCCAACACTGGAATAACATCTTAAGTACTCAGTCTTCATCTTCTGCAGCATCTGAACAACTACAGCACTATCATCATCTTGATCTTCTCGATCGACGACATCATCTGGATCATCTCGATCAACATCATCATTTGGATCATCTCGATCAACAGTATCATCATATCTATCATCTCGATCATCATCTGGATCATCTCGATCATCATCTGGATCATCTGGATCATCTTGAACAACAGTATAATCATCTGGATCATCTCGATGAACAGTATCATCATAGCAGCATGCTCTGCAATACACACAATCCAATTACAGGATGATCAATCCCTCTCAATTTAAGACACATCTCATGTCTATGGATGATGCAATCCAGATCTACTTTACAGGATGATCAATCCTGATCCTTTTAAGACAAGTCTCATGTCTAAGGACGATGCAGTCGTTGATCCATTTAAGACAAGTCTCATGTCTAAGGACGATGCAGTCCTTGATCCATTTAAGACAAGTCTCATGTCTAAGGACGATGCAGTCCTTGATCCATTTAAGACAAGTCTAATGTCTAAGGACGATGCAGTCCTTGATCCATTTAAGACAAGTCTCATGTCTAAGGACGATGCAGTCCTTGATCCATTTAAGACAAGTATCATGTCTAAGGACGATGCAGTCTTGTCACGTACATTTTGAACTAACTTGTTTAGGGACGATGCAGTCCTATCATGTACATTTTGAACTAACTTGTTCAAGGACGATGCAGTCCTATCATGTACATTTTTAACTAACTTGTTCAGGGACGATGCAATCCTATCACATACATTTTGAACTAACTTGTTCAAGGATGATGCAGTCCTATCATGTACATTTTGAACTAACTTGTTCAGGGACGATGCAGTCCTTACTCATCTACTTAGACAAAGGTCTAAGGACCACATAATGACCTCATCATCAATATCATCGACCTCATCATCAATATCATTGATACATGTATCCACATCATCGACCTTTCTGCCAATGTAGGCAATCTCGTCATCATCGATCATATCACTCCCCCTTTTCGAGGAGGGTCCTTCTGAACTACACCAAGCTTGTCTCATAAATACTCAAACTTTACACGAGACAGAGGTTTGGTCAATATATCAGCAACTTGTTTGTCAGTGCTGACATATTTGAGCTTGATAGCTCCTTTCTACACCATATCTCGTATATAAAAATATCAGATCTCTATGTGCTTTGACTTATCATGGAACACTCGATTTTCTGTCATCTTGATAAAACTCTGGTTGTCACACAGGATCACAGTGGGGTCCATCTCTAAGTCAAATAATCCTGATGACAACTTCCGAAGCCATATCGCTTCACAACTAGCAGAGCAAGCAACAATATATTCCGCTTTAGCTGTCCTGAGAGCCATACTAGATTGCTTCTTGCTAAACCATGAGATCATGGAAAATCCCAGACAATAACATCCTCCCGATGTGCTTGTCCTGTCTGATACACTTCCTGCCTAATCAACATCTATGTAGCCATACACTCTGAAGTCATGATCTCCAAGATAACATACACCAAAGTCTATCGTACCCTTTAGGTACCTCATCACATGCTTTGCAGCTATCAAGTGAAAATGTCTAGGTTCCACTAGATATTGACTCAAGGTGTTCACAACAAAGCATATATCTGGCCTGGTATTCGTCAGATACACCAATGACCCAATAATCTGTCTATATAGAGTCACATCCACTAACTCTGATGAGTCACCAGCTAACAGTTTCAAGTTGGAATCCATGGGAGTGGCCATGGCTTTGCATTCCAACATATCAAATCTTTTCAATATTTCTACAGCATACTTTCCCTGGTTGAGAAAGATTCCTTCTGGGCCTTTCCATACTTCCAGACCTAGGAAGTAATGCATCAATCCGAGATCTTTCATCTCAAACTCTGCAGCCAGCTTCTTCTTGCTTGCCATGATCTATTTCTCATTTCCTGTCAGAAAGAGATCATCCACATACAACAAGAGTATAACAGGTTCATCATCCATAACCTTAAGGTAAAGGTTAGGATCAACTTTACTTTTGGTAAATCCCAAGCTTGTCAAGAAGCTATCAATTCTTCTATACCAAGCTCTGGGAGCTTGCTTCAATCCATACAAGGCCTTCTTTAGTTTGCATACGTGGGTTCTTCTATCTTCAGCCTCAAATCCTTGTGGTTGGTCTATATACACTTCTTCCTCAATCACACCATTTAGGAAAGTTGTCTTCACATCCATCTAGTGTAATTCCCACTTCATCATGGATGCAAGTGCCATGATGGTTCTAATGGAGGTGTACCTTGCAACTAGTGCAAATGTCTCTTCATAGTCAATTCCCTCTTTCCGAGAGAATCTTCTGGCCACAAACCTTGCCTTATACTTTTCAATGTTGCCATATGCAGCATGCTTTATCTTGTATATCCATTTGGAGGATACCACACTCTTGTCCTTTGGTTTGGGAACTATATCCCAAACATCATTCTTCATTATTGACTGGTACTCCTATGTCATTGCCTCTACCCACTCTTTCTTATGAGATGCCTCTTCATAACTAGTGGGTTCTTGATCTACAAGATCACACATCAAATCCATATAGCTGGAGAATGACTTTGGTTTCTTGCTTACTTTGGTGGAGCCTTCAGGAGCTCCATACTTTTCTTCTCCTAGTATAATGTCTCTTGTCCATGCTGGTTTTCTCTTTCTTGATATGTTTATGGTAGGGGGTTCTTGTGGTTCTATCATGTCATGGTCTTCAGTTGTTACATCTTCAGGGATGGGTACAGCCTCTGAAGTTCTGGGAGGTGTATCTTCCTCATATACTTCTTCATACTGGCACTTCCTAGATCTCTTGAGAGTTGGGTTGATGTACAATCATGGACTCCTTTAAAGACACTTTAGATGCCACATAATATAGAAAAAACCTAGAAACTTTGACTTTAGGTGACAATTAGGGGTACTTATTTAATGGATTTGAAGATGCAGTAAAAAGTCAAAAGATAGGTAATTGAATCAGCTTTCATAATATATAACATTTATCTATAATTTTTTTTGTAAATGATTATAAAATTAGTTTCCGTTAAATTTGGTTTTCAATTTTTCAGCACATCATAACATATATGTTTGTGTGGGTGCAACACTTATTGAGGTAAATGATGTCCATTTTGGATAAAATTGTGCAGACATATAAAGGACATATGGGCCTAGTGCAACACTATTTTTTCAAAAAATTTCATGAATTATTTTTTTTAATATTAATTATTGAAGTTAGAAAACCTTGAAATGAAAACGTTATGTGCGGGTGCAACACTTTAGGGGAAAAATTTAGTGAAATCCTTGATTTATATGTATAATATTGTAGAGCTCAGTCTCCTCTAGTGCACCATATAGTTTTCTTGGGAAATGGTGAAGGCAATCAAAAGTTATATAAAAACCAATCGATGTATGTATTTTCCAAAATTGACATGTGTCATTTAGAAAAATAATAATAAATAAATACAACATACATTTTCATGAAAAAATTACATATTCAGAATTGTTAGATCGTACTCTACAATATTCTATATTTTCATAAAAAAATGTTGTGTTTTTCATAGCAAAACACGCCATTGAAACTAAGCAATAGAGTTCTAAAATACAGGCAATAGCCCTGGTTGATTTTTTCTAGCCAATAGGTTCGGTCGTCCGAAGCTATTTCCGAACATCATGCCAAGCCTTATTACCGCCAAGTTTTAAATTTAAAGAAAATGCATATGCGTTCTATCCTTGTTCATATCGCATATGTGTTGCATATCGCATATGTAATTCATTTCTCATATGCAATTCATATCGCACAGGCGATATAACGCATATGCATTTTATCTTTAGTAGCTTGGTAGGAGAGTAAAAGGAGTTTACCAAGTTAGTGGATAGGCTTTGGGAGAAACCCCATCTAAAAGAAAAAGATCATGGTAATTATTGGCCCCTCCAAAGCTGTTTAGTGTAAGTGTGGCAAAAGGAGTACGCTTAGCCTAAACTTTGTGAATGGTTGTGGATAATGAGGTCAGATTATTGGAGGTTCAAGGGTTAGTCCAAAGGAGGTATTAGGATGATGAGGTTACCAAGTCAGGATGCCTTTCTTGTTTCCTCTGCATGATCAACATCAATGGGAGGAATAGGGTAAAGAACAACTGTAGGCTCTGTATATGGTTAGATGTCAATTAAAAAAAACAAATTACATATACATTGGTCTTGGAACACCATACACTTTCTCCCTCTATACCCAACCTCCCCCCTTTTGTATATATAACACATCAACATACCCTCTCTCCATCCCTCTTTATCTAAACATTGTTATTTCCCTCCTTCACCACCCCTCTACCTGTATAACCATCCCTCAGCCCTCTCTCTCTCCCCCTTGCCTCTCTCTCCCTTCCCTCTCTCTTCCTTCTCGCTTCTCCCCTCCCTCCCTCTCCTTCTACCTCCATGTGTTCCATTCTCTTACTCACTCCATAGCTCACTTTCTCCCCCTACGTCTTCTCTCCACCCCCTTATCTCTCTCCCCATAATTCCTTCTCTCTCTTCCTCTCTCCCCCTCTCTTTCTAAATCCCCCCTCTTTCCTTATATGGCCACTCCCCCTCGAACAAACTTACACACCTCTTGGTCTTGAAAAACCAGACCCCCTCTCCCTGTATAACCAACCTTCACCCCTTTGTCACTCTCACACACATCCACACACCCTCTCTCCATCAATATCTCTCTGCCTCTATAACCATCCCTCAACCCTCTCTCTCTCGCCTTTTCCTTCCTCTCTCTCTCTCTCCCCCTCTCTTCCTAAACCCCCCCTCCTTCATAATCTCACCACTCCCACCTCAAAAAAACTTACACACCTCTTGGTCTTGGAACACCACATCCCCTCTCCCTCTATAACCAATCTTCCCCCTTTCTCTCTCACACACACATCCACACATGCACACACCCTCTAAAACAATTCCTTTGTTGGCCCTCCCTCTCTCCAAAACCCTTTCTCTCTTCCCCCTCCCTCCCGCCAAAACCCTTTCTCTCTCACACACACATCCACACACCCTCTAAAACAATTCCTTTGTTGCCCCTCCCTCCCTCCCTCCCTCTCTCCCTCCATGTGTTCCACCCTATCACTCACTCCATCGCTCACTTTCTCCCCCTACCTCCTCTCTCCACCTTCAAGCCTTCATCCCTCCTTCATCTCTCCATCTTTCTCTCCATTCCTTAATATCCATCTCTCTCTCTCTCTCTCTCACACACACAGACACACACACACACACACACACACAAAACAATCCCTCATCTCTATCCCTCGGTGTAACCATCCTTGACCATCCTTCATTTCCCTAAATTCCTACTCCCTCATTGTTATTATCCCACTCTCTCACACTCTAACCCTCCCTCCATCCATCATTTCCTCTCCCTCTCTCTCTTTGACTCTCTCGCTCTCTCTCTTTGACTCTCCCCCTCTCACTCTTTAACCACCCCCCATTTGTCTCTCTAACTCACTCACTCTACACCTCTCTCTATACTACCACTCCATCCATCCCTCTCCTTCTCTTTCTATTTCTCCTCCCTTCAGTCCCCTCTCATATCAATGTCTAGAGACCCATCCCTCCCTTCCCATTATATTTATCCTCCCTTCATCCCCCCCATTACTCTCCCCTACCCATCCCTCCCTCCCATTATTCAATCTACACCTAACTCTTTCTCCTTTGACTCCCCCCACCCCTCTTTTAGCTTAATCAATGTAATGTTGTGCCATGAGCCACCCCATAGATCATCTTGATGGAATCTTGGGAGTCTAAATTGTATTATAAGGGAATAAGGGTGCCATTATAGGGTTTTGTATGGGAGGGATGGGTCTCTAGACATTGACCATAGTCATGGAAGAAAAGACAATGAGTCTCTAAATCAACACACATGCACTATAGATGGAATATTTGGCCTTTAGTGGGATATGGGTGTCATTATGTGGTTTTATGCACTAAGGATGGGTCTCAGGGTCTTAACCATGGTAATGGGACAAAAGTGTAACAGAAATAAGTCTTAAACCACTACACATGTCCTTTAAAGGGGATATTTAGCCTTAATAGGGATATATGTGCCATTAGACTATTTTATGCATTTAAGATTTTTCTCAAGGCATTGACCATGGTCATATAGGAAACATTATGAATATTTCTAGACAAGACATATTTCTGAAGACACTACCATGGTCCAAGGATAAATCCAATCTTCTAGGGATTAAATAATGTTTTTATGGTTCATGGACAAATGACAAGGTCCCAGACTATGACAAGCCCTATAAATGGAGTCTAAATGGGATAATATTGTCATTATAAGGTTGGGACTTTGATCATGGTCATGGAAGAAAAGGTAGGGGCTTAGGACCTAAATGAATCTTTTATGGCTCATGAGCTATAAATGAGTCCTTTAATCACCACACATGCCTTCTAGATGGGATATTTGGCCTCTAGGTTGGCTATGGGTTCCATTATGAGGTTATGTGCATTGAGGATAGGTCTCGAGGTCTTAACCATGGGTATGGGTTCCATTATGAGGTTCAATGAGGTTTCAATATTTGATATGCACTAAATCGCATGTGCAATATATCGCATATGCGATTTAGTGATCATGTTATACACACTGTCTGTTAGTAAAAAACATAGAATTCATATCACATATGCGTTAAAACGGACATGCGTTATATCACAGATGCGATATGTGTTGAATAAATAATCTTGGGTTGCGGGCCGTGGGCCAGTTTTACTGTAGCTAAAGATAGAAATATTCTGAACCCGCGCAGAGCATACTGTTCAACCTACAATTTAATCATTTATTACACAAATCGATAGGTTTTGTACAAGTTTGGGTGTATTTCAATGGGGAATGTACGTAATAGAGGTCGGAAGTCAGCGAGGAAGATGCTTACACCCAAAGAAGCTGAAAATAAGAAAGAAAAGAAGAGGTAACATTCAAGAAATTGTCGGCATTCATTGGATGAGCAAATACTTCCCATTCCCACTCAACAGATACCTGACATAGAGGTTGAGGAAGATATTGAAACTTTAATGCAAGCTGGTTATAGCCAAGATGAAAATCTTGGTCCATTATTAAGATGACAGCCCCGTGAAGAGTTTAGTCATTATGTTTCTGATGAGACTCCGTAACAGCCATGCTAGGTGCTTCAATCTCCTAATTGAAGTTGTCAACCTGTAGTGGATGTAAATGTCACTCCAGCATTTAAAACAACAAGAAATCTTGCATCAAAACGAAATAGAACTCCTAAACGCATACAAGTGGATGACAGCGAACTAACTTCCATGGAAGGTAAGGTGGCGAAACGCACTATCCTTTGTCATTGTTCTCAAATAATGAAACAACATTTTGAACCAAAATATGAAGCCAGTAAATGCCAATTGTTTTTAGCTTTGATTAAATATAGAAGTATGGCAACTATTAGAAAAAAGTTAGGCATAAGAACATTGAAGAATACTGAATCAAGTAATCACATTGTTAAATCTCTTGCTGCTGCATTCAATTCGATTTGTAAAAAAAAATGTTCAAAAGACTGTAATGTGGCTCGCCATGTATTCACTGAATCAATTGTATGTAGATCCACAAGACAACGTCGTTTACTTAAATGCACATCACAAATTGTGCCTTTACATCCAAAGACACTTAAAAAATATTCAGTAAGAAGAGACAACCTTGATGTAGAGGGACAAATGGAAAGATGATGGCCATTTAGTGGTAGGTTACCCCGCAAAGACATGAAGTTGGTCAAAGCAGTGAAGGGACTAGTGCACACTTTTTGGCACGATAACACTAGGCCTTCTTCTAACACAAAGGATGTGTTAAAACGATGTAGGGGTTCTATGAATAATGAAACTCATGTTAAACATTATCTTGACATGACACAAACTCAATTGTTTGAGATGTTTAAAGTTTCCCATGTAGAGCTAAGGCTCGAGCAAAGATATTTTGAAAAATGCAAGCCTTGGTATGTTATAATCAATACCATCCGGAACACTTGTTGTTTTAGATACCACATAGAGTTTGATCTATATCACCATACATTTGCACATATACGTCATTTTTTGCATCCTAACCATGTGCAGGAATGCTCAAGTACAGTACCTCCAATGTCATCTTGAGATTTCATCCATAGCATAATGCGTCTGACTCAATATGGGAAGACACATTACTTAAAACAATGTGTAGAGGGTTCTTGCATCAATTGTGATGGGCTATCATTATAGTCTGATTGCATCCATGAGAGTGAATATCAAACATTCGGGAATGCAATTGTCGAGAAGCAGAACTATCAGTACGAGACATATCAGCTACGTGATGGGAAAGAAAGCAAGAAGATTAAATTGGTGACTTCATAGGTGACAATCTACACGAATAACATGTTCATTTAACCGAGTTAACATTGCTTATGTTGTTTTATAACATTGTTAAATATTAACATATTAATATTCATGTAAATCTTTTTATGTTGTTTTATAACATTGTTTATTTTTTTCCACTTAGAGCAAGTATGTGATTTTATTTCAAAGTTTCGTGGAAAGATACAACAGTACATTTAGCATGTCGATATGGCACGGTGGCAAGATGAGCAATTCAGAATATGCCGTGACACCTTCCCTCTAGGAACAATACTATCAGTGGTTGAATTTGCGGAAAATTACACCCTACAACCACAAAATGAAATACAAAGTCAATACTATCACTCAGAGCAGGTGAGCATAATGGTCCATATCACTTATCGACATGGGCCAGATAGCAATGAACAGAAACATGTGATATTGAAAGAAATTCACTTTTACATAAGTGACGACTAGACCCATGAAATCCATTATGTGCAACATTGCTTTCAATTGTTCTATGATCATGTGATAGCTATGGATATACCATTTTATCATCATTTGATCTGGTCATATGGTTGTGCTATACAGTTCAAGAATGCACGTGTATTTCAATGGTTGTGTTTGTTGCACATAAAATAAAAGGTGCCACATACATGGAACTACTTTGAAACAGGTCGAGGAAAAGGAGCGCACGATGGTGCTGGTGCATGCATAAAAATTGCCCTTTGAAGAGAAGAGATGAAGTTTACAGGTGCTCTCCTTCGAGATGCTTCATCTATAGTTAAATGGTGTGCATCTATGATGGGAGAACAAGCAACAAGGAAACCCCTAGTGTGGAGAATATTATGGGAGGTGACAGATGTGGACCGATCCCAAACACATCGGGTGAACACAGTGCATGGAACTCGATAGTTTCATTCAATTAGAAGCTCAGACAACTTGGCCCTACAAATTTGGACAAGATTGAAGGCATGCTTTTGCAGTTCCTATAGCATCGATGAATGGGATGATTGTGAGTATACAAATACAGTTGATACATCGGATCGAGTGACAGTTGGCACCGATTTCAAGGGGGTTAATGAAATATACCATTTGGAAGATGATCAGACATATATTTCTACAGACTATGATCACATATCGGATCTCATACAAGCAGGTACGAAAAATTAAATTAGTAGTACCTAAATCACTACAAGCCTTTACATTGAAAGAAATTTTATTTATATGTTACATGCAAGACCTTTTTTAATAAATGTTTTTTTAACCTTTTTTTATTTCCTTTCACAGGTCAGATATATGTAGTGGTTGCCCCAAAAAATAATGAATGGGGTTCTGACTATTGGTTGGCACATTGCTTAGAGGGGAAACAAACCATTCTCGAACTTGTTACAGATGATGAAAATATTGAATTCCCATGTGGCTCAATGGTTATAAAAGGGGAGTACTTGACACTAGCAGCACAACAGAAAAGGAAGGGTGGGTATGTATATTAGGATTATAGTTTAGGAGCTATTGTATACCACTTCACCAACCTGGTAGTTGGTATAAACATCAAGCTGCACACAATTTCGAAAAAAGGTCACATGTACCATACTTGCTACCTCATTTAGAGCATGAGAGATCGATCGACACCATCGGCAACAGAGATGATCCAGATGGCCTACTCAACCGAGTGCATTGTCAGGTGTTACTAGATTGTCCAGTGTGGCTAGATTGTCAGGTGTTACTAGATTGTCCAGTGTGGCTAGATTGTCAGGTGCATTATTCAATCCTTAAAGTGTGTGTTGAAGAACAATTTAAATTATTTAGCCTTTAATTGATTCCCAATGTACTAACCCGTGATTGACGGATACCATTCACAGACATAATTTACTATAAGAGGATACTAGACACTATAAACACAATCCTACAACCTCAGGTGAGTTATCTATAAATAATGTTTGCACATTTTCATTGGGTTCTCTTTATTTTCTTATGAGAGTACTAATGTTTAGCCTTTCGTGTGCCTAGGATACAAACACTATATATGGCACATTCGAGGTTCCAAGAACAACCGATGTCTTTAGACACCAACAAATAGAAATCGAAAAATAACATGCCCTCGAGTTGTTGCAATTTACTTTTTTCCATCATCATCATTATCATATCTAGGTTCCTCATCAACATCTCTATCATCATCATCATCTTCATATGCCAAAATTTCTCTTGTATGGCAAGTTTATGAATATGCCAATTTTTACATAAGACCAATAAACCCTAAGATTATGAATGATCAATAAACCTTAACTCCCCCTAGAAACTAACCTACTGCTGCTCCTAAAATAAACGCAGACCTCAACTATTTTGCATCCCTAACTAACCTTTATTTCCCACTCCTTAGGCCTCTAACATATCCTAGATACCTAGACTTACATCCCTAGTATCATAATCCTTCAACGTAAGGCACTAGTTAGGGTATTTTTTTGTGTCTAAACAACCTATAGGACTACCTCTTTTACTCACTATAAATTCCCTTTTGGGTAGCCCTAAGTTCCTATTTTGACGACCTAAACTTTCCTAAACTAATCCTAGGACATACCCCCTTCATCTAGGCTTCCTAGACTCTCAAAGCAAGGTATTTATTGCCATCTTTTACTGCCTAGACACCTACAGGACTGCCACTTTTTTGGACTATCGTAACCCTTTATTATAGCCCTCCTTCACATCATTTCACTCCCTAAAATCCCTATCCTAACTTCCCTAAAGTATTCAACAACTTGGCCATCCAAAACATGCTACGAGAACATTTTAAGGACTGTCGAACATAAGTAATTTCCAGCTATAATGATGTTGATTTTTACAGTGGTATGCAAGTAAAATTTGACTTTGGAAATTGTAAAAGAAACTTGATTTTGCCTCAATACCTTGTTTTCCATACATATGTGACTTTTATTATCACTTGGTATCGATTGGGAATATATTTGGATTGCATATAACGTTTTGTTACTTGGATGGAAACATTTATAAGTTTGACAGAGATATAGAAGATAAATTATCAAAACAAAGACATTGCAAATCTTTATGTCCTTGAAAGCTTGAATTAAAATATTTTTCTGATACTTACACTTCTGGGACTTCATATTTGTTTGGCTGGAATCTTTCCTTTAGGACAATGTTATATTGATATAGAATCATGTATTTTTGTAATTCATGAATCCCTAGTTAGTTTTTCTTGTAATTCATGTATGTATGTGTTTCTACTTCTAAGTCATGCAAGTATGTGAACTTCCACCTATGATCCATGTTCATCCCTAGTCGGTTTGTTGAATTTAAGTACATAGCATATGTATATGGTCTATTGGTTTTTACACGAATGAGAATAACCAATCTTATAATAAAAACGTAATTTGTTCATAAAACCCTAGTTTGTAGTTCCATCTCTAGACTTGTGAACCCTAGTTATAGTATGCAATTTGTAGTTCATCAAACCCTAGTTGCTTTTCAATTTGTAAGTGTAGCTTAGGTATATGGGCTATTGGCTTCTACTTTAATGAAAATAACATAGCCTCTGATCTCTATACTCATGGATTTCTTATAGTTCATTAAACCTTAGTTGGTTTTGCTTGTAATTCATGTGTACATGTGTTTCTACTTCTAAGTCATGCATGCATGTGAACTTCCACTTGTGATCCATGTTCAACCTTATTCATTTTGTTTCATGTATGTGCATATCCTAGGTATATGGCCTTTTGGTTTCTACTTAAATGATACTAACCAATCTAATGATCTAAACCATAAGAGTTCATAAAACCCTAGTTTGTAGTTCCATGTCTCAATTTGTGAACCCTAGTTTTATTATGCGGTGTCTAGTTCATGAAACCCTAGTTGGTTTGTAATTTGTAAGTGTAGCTTAGGCATATGGTTGTTGGCTTATACTTTAGTACAAGAATAATATAGCCCATGATCTCTAGACACATAGTGTTTTCTTAATGCTGCAACATGTTCAAATGTACCATATGTAGAATTTGATATAGTGATGAATGATTAAGTCACTTGAAGAAGACCCATGTGCAGTTGTTGAAACAACCAATGCGAGAGTTTCATTGAAGGAAACTAAGCAAAACCCTAGTTTACGAAATGAATGCACAATGAAGTCACTTGCCCATGGGAAAATGAGGGAGAGGGCCCCCTAGAGGTAATCGCACACCAGGAGACCAACGGGAGTTGACGGCTCGTCGATCTGAACTCTGGTTGTCGAGTTATGTCAAGTTGCAAGTTGCATGAAAATGTTGTTCAGGGACACTTGGTGACTTTCAGTCCAGGAGTGAAAAAGCAAATGGAGCAACAATACTGCGTGTCATTGGCTCCTGCAAGTGTGTATGGGCAATGTCAACATGGGAACACTACCAACACTAGCTCGGTGGAGGTTTTTGCAGAGTTGACCCACCAATGCGAGAGTTGCATTGAAGGAAACTAAGCAAAACCCTAGTTTACGAAATGAATGCACAATGAAGTCATTGGCCCATGGGAAAATGAGGGAGAGGCCCCCCTAGAGGTAATCACATGCTAGGAGATCAACGGAGTCGATGGTTCGTCAATCCGAACTCTGGTTTCCGAGTTATGTCGAGTTGCAAGTCACATGAAAATGCCGTTCAGGTACACTTGGTGACTTTCAGTCCGGGAGCGAAAAAGCAAATGGAGCAGCAAGATTGCGTGCCGTTGGATCCTGCAAGTGTGTATGGTCAATGCTGACATGGGAACACTACCAACACTGGCTCGGTGGAGGGTTTTGCAGAGCCGACCCACCAATGCGAGAGTTGCATTGAAGGAAACTGAGCAAAACCCTAGTTTACGAAATGAATGCACAATGAAGTCACTGGCCCATGGGAAAACGAGGGAGAGGGCCCCCTAGAGGTAATATCATGCTAGGAGACCAATGGAGTCGACGGTTCGTCAATCCGACCTCCGGTTGCCGAGTTATGTCGAGTTGCAAGTCGCATGAAAATGTCATTCAGGGACACTTGGGCATTAATCTCTTGTTTTAATAAAGCATATTCACCCTAACCAAGTGTTTTACACACTCTTGGTTAATTCTGGAAATTACATGTGCAAGGTACATAATCTATAAATTTTCATTGTGCACATTCAATGTACATAATCTCGAAAATGCTAAATTACATTCATGGTTCTCACTTGATTTATTGGTTATCAGTTTATTTTAATAATTTATCGGTTACACTATTTCCTTGTAACTAACCATTTCATAATTTATTGGCTGTACTAATTCCTTGTAACTCAACATTTACACATAGTTTACTTTCAGTTTTTCTTTCAAGATTTAGATTCTTGTTGCATTTCTTAAAGATCATAGAAAAGTGTTAAGAAAGGAGGATTTTTTATGCTAACTCGAGATGAGAATAAAGGTAGAATTGTTGTTTGACAGTCCTTAGAATGTTCTTGTAGCATGTTTGGGATGGCCAAGTTGTTGAAGACTTTAGGGAAGTTAGTATAGGAATGTTAGGGAGTGAAATGATGTGAAGTAGGGCTTCAATAATGGGTTCTGGACAGTAAAACAAAGTGGCAGTCCTATAGGTGTATAGGCATCATTATATATCATTGTGAGTGTATTTAAGTGAGTTGTTACATGAACATAAAAACTATTGTCACTTTCCTTCAAAGTTAAGTGGTCTTTTGGGAGTTAATGCAAGTAGATCATAGTTGTTGCAGACCGTTGGTATATGTGTTTAGTGTGAAGTTACTTGTTGGTCTTAAATATCCTAAAAGGGTTTATTTTGATAATAATTGCAAACAAGTTTATTTTAATGTGCACAACATTTTGCCAAAAAAATTGCCTATTTAATGAGATCTTAAAAGTATTCTTTAACAATTATACAACCAAGTATGGAAAATTTTTTGGACAACATGTGATTGGTAACATGATGCCAAGAGTATGACTGCTGATGAGAATGATGAAGACATGTTTATGTTGACTATGAATAGGATGTATTGATTTGGTGGATAGAGTACTAAAGATAACATGGACAGTTAGATGATGCATAGAAAGACTGAGGCAATGATCAGTGATGATGAGTAGTATAATGGTGTTGTTGATGTCATAATGTTTGATGCTGAGATGCTAGTTCTAGGGTCACATATGATGTGATAATTGTGAAGAAAAATGTGATGTTGATTTGATGAACTAGGGTCACAGATGATGATGATGACAGTGTGTCAGATTTTGGTGTTGCTCATGAAGATGTTCATTGAGTTTGTTTGAACGATTGTGTTAGACTTTTTTCAACCATCTCCTTTAATTTTCAAGGCTTTCTTGGGATGGTTTTTTTTCAATATTTTAAACATCTAATGCAACAACAACATCAAACAAACAAATTGCGACATAAATATAACAAATAAAAATTATATATAAGATGTCAAGTGGTACATCACATTTTGTTATTGAAATATGATATCTATCCTAAGTCATAAGTCTTGGCAGGATGATACAAAATCACATTAAAATCACATATTTGGCAGGATGATAAGTCAACCATATATATGTATCCAATCAAAACCATGTCAAGTCAACCATATATATAAATCTGAACATTGCTTTAGATTATATGTACATGATATAATGTTTTCAAAAATGGCATGCCATGGCCATAATACAAAATAGTGGATCATACTGTACATCTATGTGTATACAAACAAAACAGTACATGTATGTATCCCCCCTATACATGGATTCTATTTACCCCCCCCCATACATGATTTCTATTTATCCCCCTTTTCACTTTCAATGTCAGTGGCTTTTGAGAAGTCAATCTTTTTTTTTTGGCTACTGGATGGCGTTCCCCAATGCTGAATGAGAGGATTGATTCTCATTTCCAGAGACTATACACACAAACCAAAATTTGTAAGTTAGTTTACCAAGCTATAAAAATAAAAACAAATCTATGTACATTTGTTCAAATTCCAAGCAAATATAACATTTTTACTTACCATGCGTGTGTAAGTCCAGGTACTTCTCCGTGTAACTACATGTACCTGGAGGGGGGGCATGGAGGGTCATCAGTGGCCCTAATTGGGTGCTCTTTAAGCACCATTGCATCACTAGATGCCTGCATAAGGTAACATATGGACCAATGTCAACAAGTACAAAGAAAATGAGACTGTATATACTACATGGACGTACAATGACCTTTTCAAAGAAAGAGAGACATACACATACCTGGGCGGGGGTGGGAGGTGAGTCACCAACAACGTCGATTTGGTGCTCTTCAAGCACCAATGCATCACTAGATGTCTGCATAAAGTAACATATGGACCAATGTCAGCAAATACAAAGAAAATGAGATTATATATACTACATGGACGTACAATGACCTTTTCAAAGAAAGAGAGACATACATGTACCTGGGGGGGGGGGAGGTGGGTCACCAACAACGTCGATTTGGTGCTCTTCAACCACCATTGCATCACTAGATGCCTTCATAAAGTAACATATGGACCAATGTCAGCAAATACAAAGAAAATGAGACTGCATATACTACATGGATGTACAATGACCGTTTCAAAGAAAGAGAGACATACACGTACCTGGGGGGGGGAGATGTGTGTCACCAACAACGTCAATTTGGTGCTCTTCAAGCACCATTGCTTCACTAGATTCCTGCATAAAGTAACATATGGACCAATGTTAGCAAATACAAAGAAAATGAGACTGTATTTACTACATGGATGTACAATGACCTTTTCAAAGAAAGAGAGACATACACGTACCTGGGGGGGAGAGAGGTGGGTCTCCAACAATGTCGATTTGGTGCTCTTCAAGCACCACTGCATCACCAGATGCCTGCATAAAGTAACATATGGACCAATGTCAGCAAATACAAAGAAAATAAGATTGTATATACTACATGGATGTACAATGACTTTTTCAAATAAAGCTAGACATACACGTACCTCGGGGGGTGAGAGGTGGGTCACCAACAACGTCGATTGGGTGCTCTTCAAGCACCACTACATCACTAGATTCCTGCATAAAGTAACATATATGTCAATGTCAACAAATACAAAGAGAACAAGAATGTATATATACTACATGGACGGACAATGACTTTTTCAAAGAAAGCGAGACATGTACATGTACTTGGGGGGGGAAGAGGGTCACCGGTCGGTGGAATAAATGACAGTGGACTAAATAGATGGTCAAACATAGCCTAGTAACCATGCTATGTAGCAAAACATAAAGATACAAGTAGAAAATTTCTAATAATTAAATGCATACATGTTTCAAATCATTAAAAGCATAATTAAAAGAATACCTAAGTTTGGGAATCTTCCTCTACATGGGAGGGACCGACCTGGGATTCCACAAACTCATTGTGCCCACCCTGCATAAAACAAATTGTATCAAGTTTAAGATG
Source organism: Larix kaempferi (assembly GCA_027924585.1). Lineage (NCBI taxonomy): Eukaryota > Viridiplantae > Streptophyta > Pinopsida > Pinales > Pinaceae > Larix > Larix kaempferi. The sequence goes on along the minus strand of BSBM01001155.1, from coordinate 720,641 downwards.
TATTTCATGTTGCAATCTCTAAATTATAAATATGTAAATCACTTGATGAGAAATTAAAAAGTAAAGTTATTACAACTAATGGTGAAGCACCAAAATCATATGCAACATTGACCACTGCATCAATGATATCAGCATCAACGACTGGATTATGTGAATATGGGGTGTCATTGGACACCAGCTATATATTTGTTCACGTAAATTGTCAGATAATTATTTAAATAGAAATAAATTACGAAAGAATTGAAAACTGTGATATAAAAGAAAATATATACTATGTAAAGAATGAATTTTACTTACATATCAAAGTAATCCATCACCCTGAAACTCTGAAGCAGGCCCATAGCATATGCTTCGACACGATGTGCAAGGGTGTGGAATAACCCGATGCTCTGAAGACTCTGCGTCACCGGTGCGATGTGTAGCTTTGGTTTGGTCTGGGGACCTAGTAAGTGGATCCTCACTGTGAGATGGTCCAACCCCAGATGGGCCAGCCTCGGAAGTGCCAAACCCTTGGCCTACATTTCCTTTGATGGTAGTCCCATGTCAAAGCAATGTATCAGCCAAATTGGATAAGGCCTCCTGTGTATCTTCAATAACCAGACCGACATGTGGATATATACGAGGGGGGTTTGGTGTGCATGGAGGGCGTCACACACAGTTAGGATCGGTCCTATCCCCTTCCCTATCTTAGGGCATCCCATGACCTACACCCTAGAACTCTAAAATATCAAAATAGTTGACATGTTTCCCTGGGATAGATTATGCATACAACTTCCTCAAGAAATATAATGGGATGTCTCTATTCCCGTGAGGGTCTTCATCGAAGACCATGTACCATCGATCCATCCAATTGGCTTTCACATTTGGTTCCATGCACTAGTCTATGGAAATGTGTGGTCGAATCGTGGGTGGAACCAATCCGGTGCTAGGGTCCCGGAATAATGAAAACAATTGGTCTTTGGTTATCTTTAGTTTTTTCACATCTCTATAGCTCAACCAAGTGGAATAGTATTGCCTCTCGGAATATCTGTACAAGCTAATGTTGTACAGTGATCCCTGGGAATTGGAAATTTTGTTTGTTATGGAGTCTAGTGCCTCAGCTAATGATTTTCTTAAGTGGCCCCTCCCTCAAAACAATGAGTTAAGGTGCCTTAATGCACTCAAATGAGCTAGAATCTGTGAATTCCAGTCGTGTTCCTCCTCGGTGTTTGGGTTTGTGTCTAGATTTTGGTTTGGGTTTGGGTTTGTGTTTGGGTTTGGGTTTGGGTTTGTGTTCGGGTTTGGGTTTGGGTTTGTGTTCGGGTTTGGGTTTGTGTTTGGGTTTGTGTTCTCTGTTAAGATTAAAACAACAAATTCAAAATTTAATTAATAAATTTCGTTGTTTGCTTTAATATACATGTAACAAATTTTATTAAATTAGTTTAAAAAAAAAAATTTAAATTAACAAACACTTGAACGAAAATTCAAAGGAATTTGGAAGGAAAGGGCCACCTACCTTCCATTATATCCGAATTGTGAATTGGCTCTTCCAAATTCGTCTCCTCCTTGTCTCAAACTCAAATTGACAATGCATTTTTTCGCCTTCCCGATAACGCCGGCCTCGACTATGTGCATGAGAAAATGAGGTCGCAGGCCTCTGTTTTATTTTTTTTGGTATTACAAATCGCAAGTGCAATATATCGCACTTGTGATTTGAAACTCTTAAGAAATGCAAGTGCGATATATCGCACATGCGATATATCACTTGTGATATTTTATTTATGTCATTAACTTAAAAATAACCTAAATAACCTATCATACCAATGTTGGGCATTATAGGAATTATAGACCTATTACATAGTTTGAAGGCCTGGTTCCATATGAGAGTCATCAATATGTCTTCTTTTTCATCAAGGGATTCCGGTGGCTTACATATTCATGTAACTTGTGTTATTTTTTCTCTTTGAAATTATTATGTTTGGTGATTATTTATATGCTTGTTTTCTTAGTCCGTGTATCTTTCACATGCTTTCTTTGACACTGCATTGATAAAATAGTGTGCCTTTCCCACAAACTCCTACCACTAAAAAATCCATACAAATAGTTTTTGAACCATGTTTCCATAACAAACAAATGATTTTGGTATTACACCCACCTTATCCATGCCAATAGTTAGTATTTGGACAATGTCGACTCACATTTAGGATGATAATATGTCGAGAAATATATTAAACAAAATAAAAATCAATATAGTAGAGGAATAAAATAAAGTGAAATCATAGAACACGCCATTTAATCTCTCATATAAATGTAAGAAATAAGATTATGCTTCTTGAATTTTCAGTTACATTTAACAAAAAATGCATGCTCATTATTAATGTGCACCACATCCTTGTTACAACAATTCACAAAGTGACCCAAACTATCAACAAAAACATTAAGAAAACATGTGAGAATTTCTCAAACACTTTATGGTCGAGGGGTCTGATTGGACTAGGTCATGATCTCTAAAATGAGTAGGTATGAGAAGACGAACGAGAATGATTCTCTAGGTGACAACCACTTTTCTTCATCTTGGTAGGATACAAAGGCCATGTGTAGGTTTTGAGAAATGGAAATGGACCTTAAGGCAAAACTATGGTCACTAGGAAATAAAGGGGGTTAAACCTTAATGGCGGATTCTTGAGCTCAAGAACCATGAATAAGAGCTAAAATGTAGAGGATTCTCTATAGCATTGCAAGCCCCCACTAGGGTGTCTTTGACATAAGGTTTGGATATTGATACCATTAAATTTTTTTAGTGCCTTGTGGAAAGGTCGCATGGCCTTGATCATGGTTACAGTTGGGAAACAACACCTCAATCCCTTCATGATGTGTCCCATGCATATAATGAAACATATGTTGTAATATATTGTATTTAATATAAAATCTAACATTTCATTTTAAGAAATTATTATTTATTTTATTTCTTAAAAGCATTTTCACTTTTTCTATGTTACTTTATACTATGCATTTCTTTATATTATTAAGATAAAACTGATTATGTAATACCTTTTTCCTAATTTGAGTTTCCCTATTTGGGAGAATGTACTACTCATCATAAATAAAAATTCTTACATCAACCTAGAGCTTTGAGTTGTTGTGCACTAACTAAATTAAAAAAAAATGTAGATCACAATTCGGTGTCAAATGGAGATATCTCCATCCACATCCTCTAATTAAATTAAAAAAAGGCCTTTCTTTCCATAATAAAAATGAACTTAGTAGTTAAAATAACCTAAAAAATATCACATAAATGTTATAATTTCTTTTTTAATTTGGCTCAATCAACAACTTGGTCTTGCTCATACTCAAATGACATAGGTTCCATTCCACTACCACTATAACCTCCATGAAGGCCCAAGATAAAACACTTGCAACACATAAGTTTAGTCACTGCTTCAACCTACTAAATGGCAAGGAATTCCTTTAGAGTTCACTCTAACTAAAACTGAGTCTTCTGATGAAACAATTTGTAGATGTTGTAACATAGTTTTGGTATTACAAATCGCACTTGCGATTTGTAACTCTTACAAAACGCAAGTGCGATATATCACATATGCGATATAAGGTAACTAAGCTTAGCCTCGGTTTTGGGCTCGAGTTTGTCCGAACCTAGCCACAATAACGCATATGCGTTATTGATTTCTATTTCGGACGTGCGTTTCTGATTTCTAAAGTGGCATTAAAAAGTGGAACCAACTTCGTGCGAGGGCCCAACTTCCTCTTCATCAAATGTCACATCTCTACTAATTTCCATATGATGGAATCCTGGGATGTAAATTCTGAATTCTTTGGATGTTTCAGAATATCCAACAAATATTCCCTTCTTCCCAAAAGGATCCATCTTAGATCTCTTGTCTTTGGTATGTGAATATATACTGGGCATCCAAATATCTTGAGGTGGCTTACCTCAGGCTTCTTCCCTGTGAACACTTCTTTTGGGGTCTTGAATTCAAGAGCACTATGAGATAGTCTATTCTGCACATAGACTGTTATGCTGGCTGCTTTAGCCCATAGATACATAGGTAGGTCTTGATTATGTATCATTGTTTTTACTGCTTCCATAATGGTTCTATTCTTTCTTTATGCAACACCATTTTGTTGAGGAATGTAGGGAGTGGTTAGCTCCCTCTTGATTCCAGCTTCTTTACGAAATAATTCAAAATCCTTTGAAGTATATTCTCCACCATTATCTGTCCTGAGTATCTTGATCTGCTTTTCTGAATGATTTTCTATCAAGGCTTTGAATTCCTTGAACTTTCCAAAGACTTCATCTTTTCCATTTAGGAAATATATCCAAGTCTTCCTTGAGTAGTCATCAATAAATGTATGGTAATATTCATACCCACTCAAGGATGTGAATGGAATTAGTCCACATACATCTGAATGAATCAATTACAATGTACTCTTAGTCTTTGTTTCACTCTTTGGAAATGGGTTCTTGATATTCTTCCCTTTTGCAAATCCTTTGTATGTGCCATCATGATCAATCTTTAAGTCCGATAGTCCTATAACTACCTTGCTCACATGAGTTAGTGCTTTGTAGTTAATGTGAGCAAGCCTCCTATGCCATAGCTCACTTGGGATAGTGGCTTCATGAACAAGGCAAGCTTCAGGATGACCCTTGAGTTTGTATAGCCCTTCTTCCTCTTCACAATTAACAATTGCATCCTCAATTGATTTCCCTTTGGACCACATGAGTACTTGTCCATATATGAATGCAACTCTATAACCTTTCTTATCTAATTCTGAGATAGAAAGTAAGTTCTTCTTCAAACCTGATACATATAAGATTTCCTTCATCTTCAATGGAGTTCAATAATCAAGCTTGTAGCTTGCTTCACCAATTCCCTTGATGGGATATTTATAGTCATCTCCCAAAGATACCTTCCGGGGAGAGGTCTTTTCTTCCAGTTTTGAAAGAGTCTTCTTTTGTCCTGTCATGTGCTTTGAAGCACCACTATCAATGAGCCATGTGTCTTCTCCAGGTGTTAATGACCCAGAGAGTGTAGAGAATAGAACATACTCTTCAGCATCTTCTTCTTCTACTTTAGCTCTTTTCTTTTGAGGCTTTTCCTCCTCTTATTATTCACTATCATCTTCTGTTAGATGTGCATGATGTCTTTTGTGAATATTCTTCTTCTTCTTTGAAGTACAATTTCTAGCAAAGTGTCCTAGTTTGAGACAATTGTAGCATTGAACTAAGGATAGGTCTCTTTCTGAACTTACTCCTTCTTTCTTTTGAAATCTATGTGGAGGATGAGACCTTTTAAGGCCATTCTTCCTAGAGTTGAAATGACTCCTTCTTTTTCTGGTGTGAGTGGCCAAAGCTTGGTCATATTCTTTGAGCAAGGCTTCTTATTGCCTACCCTAGCCTCTTCTTGAATGCAATCCTCCCATACTACATCAAACTTCATACTTTCTTTTCTTGCACACATGGTTTGGATGAATGAATCCCAATGTCTAGTGAGACCATTGAGAGTAGTCATGACTAGTTCCTCTTAATCAAGGGTGTCTCCAATGGCTTCTAGTTGTTCCTTGAACTGGGAGACCCTTGTGAAATAATCTTCAATAGATTCTCCTTTATTCATTTTGGTATTCTTCAATTGAGTTCTCAAATTCATCTTTTTGTTGATGTTCCTCCCTTCATACATTCTGCCTAGGGCATCATACATTTCCTTTGGGGTCTTCCTGGATGCCACTTGGGGAATCAAGTGTTCCTTGATAGAATCAGCAATGATTCTCTTTGCCCTAATCAAGTCCTTATTATACTTCTCTTTGGCTTCATCTTCCTCAGGTTCTGCAACCTCATCTTTAATATATTGGGCAAGATCATTCTCTTTAAGAATGAGACCAATCCTATATTTCCATGCCGGGAAATTCTCTATACCCTCTAGTTTGTCTTCAAACTTAGTGCTTGGAGCCATCTTATCTAGGAGGTCATAGAAATTAAAGTTTCTCAAAATATATAATAACACTTACCATGAGATGTGCTTGATTGTATTGAGATGAATGGTGTACTCAACTTCTGGAAACTTCAACTTTTCTCCCTTCAAATCTGATCAACAACTTTTGGATCTGCAACGTAATTTCTGGTTTTCTGGTTGACACTTTTTTTGGTTTACTGGTGCACAGATGCACAGTTTTTCTGGTTTACTGGTTTTCTGGTCCATAAGTCAAACTAGGGTTTGAAAAATCCTGGGGTTCTACCCACTCAAAAAATTTTGATCTAGACTCAGAATTTCAATTTTTAGGAGGAGAATCCAGCCATTCTCTCAGAATCCAAAAATTCCAAGTTTTGTAGAAACCCTAATTTTCACTAGAGGAGGAGAGAGAGGTATTTTCACCTTGTGAAAGATGTCCTATTTAGGCTAGCTCTGATACCATGTTATGTTTAGCCTAATTTCACAAGTAAGATCACTGAAAGAAACACAATCACAAGATAGACAAAGATTTACCCTGGGAAACCCTCACGGGGTAGAAAACCCAACAAAGCTTTACTCAATATAGATAATCAACGAATACAAAGATGTAGTCCCCAAACAAGAGCTCCTTCTCCTCCTATGCAGATCTCTCTTTCTCTCCTATGCGCCAATCACAAGTGAGTGAATGAGTGATAAATGAGGAACACACCTCCGCTATTTATACTCATCTCCTAACTGACTTTTCACCCTAACTGGGCCGACTTCTCCTAAGAGAGTCTAATAACCCCTAAACAACTAACTCAAGTCCGACCCCACATGGGAGATCTAATAACCCTAGTTACCACATCCTCTCAGAGGAATAAAAATCTCCGGATATACAATAGGGTCTTCATGGAGGAATGAAACATCTCAAGAATAATAAAGTACAAATATAATATTATTAGAAGTTACAATATTTCAATAGTAAGAGCTCTTGTGCTCCATCAAATAAAGGTTGAGCCATCATTTAGTAGCTGAAGTATGAATCAATTGTTTCTTGTGTTATTTGTCTATTGGTTAAAATTTTCAAGCCTGGTTGTGGCTTGTGTAAAGAGAAGAAAGGGTTGTATCCTATGGATGAAGTTGATTTTTTGTTTTTGTTCCCCTAGATAGAGGTTGATCAGTGGAAAGGAAGACATTATTCCTGGTTGAGAGCTCCCATATAGTTTAATGGTACAACAGTTTAACTTCCATTGTTTTGGAAGTTTGTTTGGTTTGAGTTGAAGCACTTATGCATGAAAGAGGACCAGGAGGCCATATCCAAGTAATTTTTTTTAATGTTCGTGCAAGTATTTATTTGAAGACATAGAGATGGGGAAAAGCAGAAGGCTTAAACGAATGAAGAAGAATGTTGTTAATGAAAAAGAAGTTGGTTTTCCATAGCAGATATATTAGGAGAAGCCATCGAGGAACTTGCTGAAGCAGAGGAATTTCAAGAGAATGAAGAGGATACTAAAGTGGATGAAGTTCAAGAAAAGGTTGAGGATGCATGGAGCAACATCTATTATCCACCGCCATATTTATCAAGTATAACTTATGAATGTTGGTAAGTTAATATGGAAAATTTCTTGCATGCTATAGGTTTATAGTATTTTGTTAAGGATGGAGTTAAGAAACCCCAAGATGAGGCAAAAGATGCATTTGCCTTGTACTACATCCAACAAGATCTGGATTATAATATTTTTTAAGTAATTGCTGAAGCAAACAGAGCTAGAGAAGCCTGAGAAATTTTGAAGAGAAATTTTAATTTAAGGGGGGGATATATGGTTGAGTCACAACCAATTAATATTGTAGAAGACAAATTTACAGAAGCAACAAAAGATAGTCAAATTATTTGTGAATCTCACAGTTGTGCTGATATATCAAATGATGAAAATGATGTCAAAACTAAAGGTGAAAATGAGGTTGTTGTATCTTGTATAGTGGCAGCAAGATTTGAAGAAGTTGAAATTGTTATTTATAAAGATGTTGATGTAGTTTCAAATTTAGATGTCACTGAAGTGAATTGTGAAATTGATGGAATGGTTAACATGCAGAATGTTGATAAAGATGATAAGTTCCTCAAGTGCGAGGACAACATAGAAGTATTTGCACAAGAAGAGTCCTTGATGGACATTCCCATGAAGACATTTAAGTCATGCATTGAATTTGAAGTTTGCGGACATGTAGGTACAATGAATCTAGAAGAAAACTATGTTATGTTGCTTGAAATAAACTACAATAGTTATGTTGTAGAAAATGAAGAGTGTTGTGTGCATCCATTTGGTGCGCATAAGGAAGATGATAAAGCTTCATGTGAAAAATATATTCATGAAAATGGTGTATTTGCTGATGGAAAAAGTGCTTGTGATATTTTTGAAGAAGAATCTACAACGATATTAAATGGTGCAGATAAGGACAGAAAAGAGAATGAGATTTTTTCTAATAATTTGTTTGTTAGTGTTTGTGTAGGCACAAACGAAGAAAATGATGAATTCTTGGCTTGTAAGTCAAATATTGAAGGTAAAGTAACTGCCAGTGTAGCAGTTTGTTCTTTGAATATTCCAATGATGTATGTTGCTAATGACAACTATGAAGAATGTGCCAATGAAGCAACCAATATCTGTGAAACTGCCCATGGAGAAGTAATGGTCAACGATGATCATGATGATGGAATGAATACTGTCATATCAATAGTATTTGAGGAAACATCAAAAGCTAAGAAAGATAAAGTTAATTGTGTTGAAGTGCTTGAACGAGTTTGTGAGTTTTTTAAAAATATTGATGATTTTAATTTTGTTGAAGAATTTGATAAGATTGTTGAAGAATGCACAAAAGTTGCAGTGATTGAAGCAGAAGGAATATATAATGATGCCAAAAATAAAAAGGTTTTTGATTTGGTGATTGTAGAAGCAGTGATAGAAAAAGAGTTGCATAATGATAGCACTCAATATGTCAATGTATGTTTTGTCGCAGAAAGAGAAACTAAAATAAGGAATGATGTCTTTGATGAATAATTGAAATTTTTTGAAGAATCGATTGAAAAGCCAAGATATGATGATAAAGATGATAGTCTTGTTGTAGAAGCTAAAATGAAGAAAGTTGATTTCCTTGTTGTAGTAGTAGAGGCAGATTTGAGTGAAGAGATAATGATAACTCTCAGAGAAGAACAAAATGAAAAGAACCATTATGGTTCACATTATGATCATTTATATATTTCCAAAGTATGAAAATTCAATCACCGCCTCTATGAGAGGCTTCCAAAACTATGAAGAGTTAACCACCACCACACCATTTTGAGTTTGTCATGCTGTCAAAGTTTCAAAGGGGAAACACATCACATTGATTGATTATTTGAGTTAAGTATTACATTGGTTTTTGAAGAGCCATTTTTGAAGAGTCATCCACTGACATATTCCAGCTGATTAGATGTTAAAAGGAACGGCGTGTTTCTGCAGATTGTTGAAGGGGCATCCATCGTTCCTGTTGCGGCTCATGAAAGGGCAGAGTATTCATTATATTTTGAAGAGTCAATTTCTAAAAGGAAAATCTAATTAATGAGACTAATAATCTCATGGTGTATATATACCTATGTAATTCAGATTTAGATGAATGGTGAGGAATACAAATTTTGAGTTGAATATGAAACAGAGTTTTAGCTCCGTAATCTTGCTACTTTGTTCCTCTCTGTCTTTATGAGTTTGAAAACTCATTGTTGAATATTTAAGTTTAAGATTTTGCTATAGCATGATAATTTTCTAACGGTATATGATTGACTGTGGAAGTGTGAAATTAATTTGATTGCTGAACAAAGTATGAGTCATTATTTATGAATGCAGTGGAGTTATAAATATGAGTTAAAGTCATTGTTGAGACTCATTTCTTGTAGAATGTAGTTTGTTGAAACAGTAGCATAAATATTATTTTCTTGCTGAAACTCGTCATGTAGGTGTCAATATAGTTTTGTAATGATTGGTATGTGTTGTTGTTACTATGTACAACACTCCCTTGTCTACCCACAGTAGTATCATCATGTTTGTGAAGTGTGATAGAGTTGTATCTCTGTACATGAGTGTTTGTATGAATTGAAGCTCACTTCCGTTGTGCCTAAATATCCTTCAAAATATACCTATAATGTATTTGAAAAACACGGATTAAGAGTAAAATTACAATCTGTTAACTACTGACTCATGGTTAGTAATTGCTTTACTTCCTTCATTGCTTCCAAAACCTTACTTCGATTCAGACCAAGATGCTTGTTGGAGTTTCTTCATTCATGAAGATATTTATGTTATATACTAATGGTATTGTCTAAATAAAAAATCTATTGCTGGTACAACAATAGGAATTTGGAAAAAAAATATTAAAATTCTCATTGATTCAGTGATTCAAGTTTTTTTTCCCATTGATTCAGTGATTCGGGTTTTCTTGGGGGGTTTCCAGCAGATTACAAAACCATAAATTTTCACTAAAATTTTGTTATAATAATATAAAAAAGTGATGATTCCAACAAGTCTTTAACTATTTTATGTAATAGTTCATTTATTTTATTTTTGATTAAATTAGTAGTTCATCAATAGGCAACTTCAATGAATATTGCACCCTCATTCTGATGGTGCTCTTTTAATCCTTCATCAACCATGGGTGGTGGGGATCCAATGAAATTGATTTAAATTAATCGAGTTACCTTGCCACACGGTGGAACTGTTAATAGGTTAATCAATCGTTATTCAATGAAATTGTTAATAGTAATATCATTCCTCTCTTTGGTGGCTTGTAACTTCACGAGGGAGCGTATGTTTTCTGATATTGGATTTGATCAAATCCAGTCTACAAGCTACCTCATTGATGATGGATATCATTAGGGAAAGCATGCTTAGAAACTACAGGTCTTTGAGTACAGTGGCCGGTTGGGCTTATATGTGATGACCACCAGTCGAATACAGAATCAACTTTGTTTCTATCTATATGCACATCTATGTATAGGGAAACACTGGTTTATCATGAATGCCTACAATAAAAGTGCAGAATCAACGTGAGAGTTAGAGTTCAGCTGTAGTGATGGATAACAATATTGGAAGTAATGGCATAGATTCAGTATGGAAATCACCAATTCCATATTTGTTGGGTGTTGTTTATTGTTCATATTGTTGGTGGCCACTACTATGATAATTCTACGTATGTACTATTGGAATAAATCTAACATTGTCCATGCACACATCTTTGTCCAATCGATTGCATATGGAGAAAAGAATGGTGGGATGGAAGTTTCATGCTCGAGTGATGAAGAAATGTGTTGGAAAAATGTATTTATGAGCTGATTCTGTATCTAACTACGCTGGCTCTGTCAGTCACCCTGTCAGTCATTTTTTCAGTCCGCAGATTTGCAGAGATGTCAGATAGTCAGCCAGTCTGTTAGAAGGGTTTGTGCACTCTTCCCAGTATTTATTCATTTGTGTTTGTATTCTGCAAGTCAAATTTCTTAGGTAGAAATTAATTACAGTCTTTAATGGATCTCAATAGCTTCGAGGTGAAAGTAAACCAAGTTTTTGTATAAATGAAAATCACTCACAGAGTATTAGGTAGAGATGTGTGAGGGAATAAGAGAAGAAGAGAGGAGTCTTGAAGTGTGTGAAGAGCCCAAGCTATGTAAGAAGTGAAAAGATATAGTAAAATCTCATCTCTCTGTAGTGTGTCAAAGTTGTTTGTTTTACTACGGTAATATATAAGTCTATAAGCCATTTCTGTTTATTCTCAAGAATGTTGATTATTGCATGCCACGCAGCTTCTTCATATTTACCTGTGTGAATGTTGTTTACATTTACGCTCTGTAAAAGAAATCAAGATTTCCAAATAGTTCACCGTGGTGAAAGTTCTATTTTAATAAAGAGTAACTTCGCTCAAATGTTTTGGTTCTTATCTCCTAACAAGAAATGTTTTAAGATAAAGCTTGTTTAAGATTGGGTTATGCAAAGTTAAAGAAGTATGCGAAGTTAACTTGTGCAAAGTTAATCTTCGTGAAGTAATTGAGAAGTCGATGAAGTAAATTATTTTGCGAAGTTAACTACACATCTATGCGAAGTTCAACTGCACAGTAAAAAGTTGAAATGCGCAATTAATCTCTGCGTAGTTAATCTATGAAGTAAAGTGTTCGAAAAATTAGAATTTTACTTCGGAATGTATATGTTAGGAGAAGTGAAGTCCTAAAGTGAAGAAAAAGAAAAATATCTATTTATTGCATAGTTCAAGCTTTTGACTACGCGGTGTGCTTTTCGCTTGATCTAGTATCAGAGCGAGGTTTACGAAAAGTAGATATTGTATTTACAAAAAGGGGAAAAGCAATGGCTTCCACTTGTAGTAATTTGTAAACTCCCATCTTTTCGGGAAAAAATTATGAATATTGGTCTCTAACTAAGAAAGCTTTGTTTAGAGGTCAAGATGTATGGGAAATAGTCCGTAATGGCTATGTAGAACCAACATATCTAATAGCATACAACAATCTCACACAAGCTGAGAAGGATGTCTTGAGGGAACAGAGGAAGAAAGATGGAAAGGTGTTGTTCCACATACATCAAGTGACACATGAATCCATACTCCCAAGAGTATCAACAGTGACATCAGCTAAGGAAGCATGGGACACACTGGAAACTTCTTATCAATGCTTAAACAAGGTAAAGACTGTGAAATTACAAATTCTTAGAAGAGATTTTGAATCTCTGACAATGAAAGATACTGAGTCAGTAGAATCATTTTATACTCGTGTTATTGGTCCAGTTAATCAAATAAAGTCTCATGGAGAAAATCTAAGTGACCAAAGAGTTGTTGAAAAAGTTCTTAGAGTTCTTCCAAATAAATTTGAATCTTTAGTTGTGACCCTGGAGGAAAACAAAGATCTATCCCAATTTACTATTGATGAATTACAAGCCTCATTTGATGAATTGTAAGCCTCATTAGTCAATCATGAACATAAAATCAGAAGTTCAGATACATCACTGGAAGGTGCATTTGTAGCACAGTCATCCATAAGTCATGGAAGAGGCAGGGGAAGATCAAATTCTAGAGGCAGAGGAAGAAGTTCTTTTAGAGGAGGTCGCAACAGTAGTCCTGCACATGTCACTAGAAGCGGTCAGACTCAGATGCCCGATCAGCCAAGTGGGAAAAGGTATGATAAACCAAAAATTCAATTTCATTACTGTAAGAAGTTTGGAAACTTCGCAGTATGACCAAGGAGAGCAAGGCCAAACACAGTCAAGCAACAACACTCACAACAACTCATTGTTCTTAGCATGTGTATCTCCACTTGAATGCAATGATGTCCAAGAAATTCCAAATGACATATGGTATTTAGACTCAGGCTATAGCAATCACATGACTGGTAATTTAAATCTATTTTATAGTCTAGATAAATCAGTTCAAACAGATGTCACACTTGGAAATAATATTCAAGTCACTATTTTGGGTAAGGGTACTGTTGATATTCTAACCAAACATGGGGAGCAGAAATTTATGCCTGATGTTTTTTATTTTCAAGGTTTGAAGCATAACTTGTTGAGCATTGGACAGCTGATGGAAAAATGTTATAGAGTTCATATGATAGGAAAGCATTGTTTGATCAAAGACATATATCCAAGCAATCGCTTAATAGCCGAAGTGAAGATGACAAGAAATCACTTGTTTTCTTTAAGGATAAGACCAATTATAAAAGGAAAAACAACTCAAGTTGTTCATAGAAGTTATAATGAAAAGTCTCGAGTTGCATTCAAAGTAGAGAGTAAAGAAGCAAAAATTCACTGCGACAAGGAAGAAAAAGACAGCAAAGAAATGCAAGCAGCATTTCAAACAGAAATAGAGGATGAATATTGGTTGTGGCACTTCAGATTTGGACATCTGAATTTTGGTGGGCTAAATATACTGCACATGAAGGACATGTTGAAAGGATTTCCATTGATTGAAAAGGCAGAGAGAATTTGTGAAGGCTGTATTTTTGGAAAACAACACAAAGAGACTTTTCCAGTCGGAAAGTCATACAGAGCTCACACACTACTTGAAATTTTGCACTCTGATATTTGTGGACCGATGAAAACACCTTCCATGGGAGGATGCACTTACCTTCTCACATTTATTGATGATTTCACAAGAAAAACATGGGCATATTTTCTAAAACACAAATATGAGGTGTTGTTTTCAGCAGTTCAAGGCACTTGTAGAGAAGCAAAGTGGTTACAGCATCAAGATCCTAAGAACATGTAGAGATAGTGAGTATGTTTCAAATGATTTCTTAAAATTTTGCAAAAATCATGGCATACAGAAGCAATTCATTGCGCGGTATACACCGCAGCAAAATGGTATGACAGAGAGGAAAAATAGAACCATTATGAAGATGGCGCGCATTATGTTGGTAGCCATGCATCTGTCAAATGAATACTGGGCTAAAGCAGTGGCAACTGCTGTATACATCATGAATCGATGTCCGACAAAGAGTGTGAAGAACAAAGTTCCGTAGGAAGCTTGGACAGGTATGAAACATAGTGTTTCGCATTTAATTTTTTTTGGTTGTGTAGCATACGCACATGTTCCAGATTAGCTAAGAAGGAAATTATACAATAAAGGACATAAATGCATTTTCATTGGGTATTCTGAAGAAAAAAAAGCATACAAGTTGTATGATCCTTTTGCAAGAAAAGTTATTATCAGTTTAGATGTTCAGTTTGTAGAGAATGAAGCATGAGATGGAACCATAGAGAAGAATGTTAAAATAGTTTTACATGTTGAACATGAAGACATCGAAGAAGATGTGGTTGAGACTCTGCATGTGAATCATAACTTCGTAGCTCCTCCTACTCCTAGGACTGCGCAGCATGTTTAAGCACAAGGAAATCCGACATAAGTCGCAGTTCAAGCTACTCCATTAAGCACACCAAATGCGCAGCAAACTCCATCAAGAAGATCGCGCAGTTCGACACCAACAACTCCGATAAATAAAAAATGTTTGAGATATATGAGACTGGTACACCCAATTCATTCTCATATTTTGCATTATTTTCTCAATTTAATGATCCTCTAACATTTGAAGAAGCTGTAGAAGATAAATTTTGGGCACAAGCCATGGATGAAGAAATAGAATGCATTGAAAAGAATCAAAGATGGGAACTATTTGATGTTCCTAATGACAAGGATGTGATAAGCGTGAAATGGATTCACAAGACCAAGAAAGATGCTGATGGAAATGTTAAAGCACAAGGCAAGATTGGTAGCAAGAGGATTCACAAAGCATCCTAGCATAGACTTCAATGAAACTTTTGCACGTATAGCATGAATGGACACTATTCGAACAGTTTTGGCCATCGCAGCACATAAGACATGGCCTGTTTACCAAATGGATGTTAAGAAAGCATTTTTAAATGGTTATTTGGAGGAAGAAGTATATGTGGAGGCAACCACAAGGCTACGAAGCTCCAAGACAAGGACACAAATTTTATGAGTTGAAAAATGAACTTTATGGTTTGATGAAAGCTCCTAGAGCTTGGTACAGTCGCATTGACTCTTACCTCATTTAGAATGAATTTCACATAAGTGAATGTGAGCCAACACTATACACAAAAATAAACAAGCACGGTGATAAGATAATTGTCGTCCTGTATGTAGATGATTTAATATTTACTAGTGATTTTGGCAGAGAAGAATTTAGATCAGTCATGGAAAGTGAATTTGAAATAACTAATTTGGGGCTTATGAATTATTTTCTAGGCATTGAAGTTCAACAGTCTGAAAATGGGATATTTATATCTCAGTCGAAGTATGCAAGTGATGTCTTAAATAGATTTAAGATGATAAATTGCAAGACATCTCCAACACCAGTGATAACATGTTTGAAATTGAGCAAGGATGATGATGGATCCAATGTAGAACCTACGCTATTTAAAAGGCTTGTTGGAAGCCTTATGTATCTTACAATGACACGGCCATATATTATGTATGGGGTTAGTTTAATATCAAGATTCATGGAGTCACCAAAAGAATCTCATTCGAAAGCAGGTAAAAGAATTATGAGGTATGTAAGCGGAACAAAAGACTTTGGTATTTTGTATTCAACCTTAGAAAATTTTAAACTCATTGGATACGCTCACAGTGACAATGGAGCCATCATAGATGATAGAAAAAGCACATTTGGGAATACATTTAATTTAGGAATAGGTGTTGTATCATGGTCTTCAAAGAAACAACCCATTGTAACTCTTTCTTCAGCAGAAGCGGAGTATGTTGCAGCTACAAGCGCAGCATGTCAAGTCATTTGGATGTAGAGAATGTTATCTTTCGTAGAAGTAGCAAGAACCCACAGTCATTTACTACGACAACAATTCAGCTATCGCACTGTCAAAGAATCATGTGTTCCACAAGAGAACCAAGCACATCGACACAAGGTATCATTTTATCAGAGAATTGTTAAACAACAAAGAAATCTGTTTAGAATTTTGCAAGTCTGAAGATCAGGTAGCAGACATATTTACAAAACCATTGGCAAGGGACACATTTCAATATCTGCAAAGTTGTTTGGGAGTGACAAGTTCTACACAGTGAACTTCGTCATGCACAGAGCATGTTTCAACTCTGAAACATTTTGTAATATTTTATTTTTTGTTTAAAGATCCCCATCTCCTCATAATTAAGGGGGAGTGTTGGAAAAACATATTTATGAGATGATTGCATATCTAACTGCATCAGCTCTTCCAATCACCCTATCAGTCATTTTGTCAGTCCGCGATACCGCAAAGATGTCAGACAGTGAGCTAGTTTGTCAGAAGGCTTCATGCACTCTTCTTAGTATTTATTCAGCCATGTTTGTATTCCGCAAGTCAAATTTCTTAGGTAGAAATTAATTACAGTATTTAATGGATCTCAGTAGCTTCCAGGTGAAGGTAAACAAAGTTCGTGTATAAATGAAAATCACTCACATAGTATTAGGTAGAGATGTGTGAGGGAAGAAGTGAAGAAGTGAAGAGCCGTGAAGTGTATGAAGAGCTCAAGCTCTATAAGAAGTGAAAAGATCAAGTAAAATCTCATCTCTCTGTAATGCTACAAAGTTAATTGTTTTAGTGCGGTAATATATAAGTCCTTCATATTTACCTATGTGAATGTTGTTTACATTTATGCTCTATAAAAGAAATCAAGATTTCCAAATAGTTCACTGTGGTGAAAGTTCTATTTTAAAAAAGAGTAACTTCGCCTAAATGTTTTGGTTTTTATGTCCTAACAAGAAATGTTTAAAGATAAAGCTTGTTTAAGATTGGGTTATGCGAAGTTAACTTGTGCAAAGTTAATTTTCGTGAAGTAATTGAGAAGTCAACAAAGTAAAGTATTTCGCGAAGTTAACTGCGCATCTATGCGAAGTTCAACTGTGTAGTAAAAAGTTGAAATGCGCAGTTAATCTCCATGCAGGTAATCTGTGAATTAAAGTGTTCGAAAAATTAGAATTTTACTTCGCAATGTATATGTTAGGACAATCGAAGTCCTAAAGCGAAGAAAACGAAAAATATCTATTTACTGCATAGTTCAAGCTTTTAGACTGCGCGGTGTGCTTTTCCCTTGAAAATGGTCAAGAAAGTGAGTCTGATCATGCGAGGTGAGGAGATGCCAACATTCTTGGCTACATAAATGATGTTGTAAGAGCCTTTTGGAGGGGACATTTCAGTGCTAGTTGCCGAAGGATAAAAAGTTGCATACTAAGGATACTTAGTTTTGTTTTTCTGTATTTATATTGGTAGGCAGGAATTGTTTTTATGGCATTGATATTGGTGTGTAGGGATATTTTTGTAAGCCGGAATTATTTTTCTACCGATATTGTTAGGCAAGAATTAGATTTTAATGATAGTGCTGTGAATTGTGAAAACACAATTTTTGTCTAAATAATATTAATCAGTTGATCTTATAAGTTCAACCCCTATGTTAATTTCTCCAATGAATTTAATTTTTTTATAAATGATTTGCAAAAACTGTATTGCACATATTTTATCCTCTTTTCTGCACCCTCCCTGGATGCGTTTTTGTATATTTTGAGTTAGAGGCAATGACAATTCATGTTAGTCCACATTGCTTATGATGCCACATAATAGTGTTATCAAATAATTACATGCAAGTGCACCTCAGTGTACAGAAGACCAAAAGGATCTTTTTTTATAATTTTATGCTGTAGTCTACTTAATAGTGTGCTTACAGACATAGTAGCATAATTCGAGTACGAATACGGATACAGATACGATTCAATATGAAAAAAATACGTAATAAGAAAATCCAATATGGATAAAATACAGAAGTAGACTTCTTATATATAATACTTTTAATCAAATATATAAACCTAACTAGCATAAATATACATTAAAAACCATTATGTGCATTAAAAAAACATTATATATATTAAATGTATATAATAAATTGAATGTTATTTATATTTTATAGTTATTAAATAATTAAAATTTGGTTTTCTAAAATTGGTTTTTAAATTTTACTTTTTCACTAGTAAGAATCTATATTCGTATCATAACTATACCGAATATTCGACAAATTCTAATTGCTCCGAATTTCCATATGGGAAATGTCAATACGGCCGAAATATGCTACTATGCTTACAAATGCATCAAGACTCCACAACGCAGGGATGTATGAGGGTTCCTTGTATCACAAGTATTTAGTGATAGCAAAATAAACAAGTGGAGTTGCTAGGGAAGCAAGTCCCCACCTACAGCTTCGCAAATAAAGATTTGCAAGTACATTTACCCAATTGTTGCATACTAGATCGATCAAGGTCATCACGTAATGCATAAATATTTCAGTACACTCTTAAGCTCATCATTCTTAAGCTGTTCAAATTTTAATGCGGATTGATCTTCCTATATATAATAATATGGAACCATTTTCTATATTTGTTTAATCATGATCTATGCATGCATAAAAGACATAACAAGAAACACCATGAACATTTTGAACAGTGTTGCACTTCCTCTCTTTGACAATCTTCGATTAGCAAACCATGCAACTATCTATGATGGCTCCTCTCAGTTGAATAATGAATGACAATTTAATGGCATTTCCATGAAGAAAATGAGTTCAGGCATTTTGCCAACAATTAGTTCAAAGAACTTGACCAAATAGAGAAACTAAAGTTTGGTGTATTTAATAATGAATGCACAAAATATTTCAAATTCAGCGAAGGTGCAAAGTCAGAGAGTCATTTTCATAGTTTAGTTTTTATAACAAGAAAATAAATACAATAAAGAAAGTAGAAAAGTAGACATTAATTGATTTTTTTATACATTTTAAAATATTAAAAAGTGTAAGAAATCAAAACACTCACAAATTCATACCCACCTTTGAAAATGGGCTAGAGTAATCGAAAGAACATAATTATGAGGGATTTGGAAAAAAGTATATTGAAAAATCAATATAATGCACACAAGTTTCCATACCTCTGAAATTCGGCTTGGAAAATAGGAATAATATTAAAAATAGAATTTTCTAAGGCAATGAACACACTTGTCTACACAAAAAAAAATGGTTCAAAATAAGGCCTTATGTGAGGTGTCCTTTGTCAAATCCATACTTCAACCCAGTGTTACACGCGTACACATCCCCAAGGGTAGGAGACACGCTTCCATGCCCCCACACGTTTCGGAAACTTGGAAACTCCATTGGAAACGTCTCCCCCACGTCCCCATTTGAAGGAAACTCAAGGAAACACAAAATGGAAACGTTTCCCTCCTAAAAATGGTGTCCCCACATTTCCTTTGACATTTTTTTGCCAAAAAATAAAAAATTAAATGATAAAGGGCCACACTGTCCACTATTTTCCTTCTCAGTAGCCTCGATTTCATTTCGTTGTTCGATATGGTTGTATTTTTTAATTTTTTTTATTAGGTATAGCTTATGTATGGTTGTATTTCATTTTATTTCACTTGATGTATGTTGTAAACCTGTATTAATATTTAGATTATAAAATTAAAGACTTTAATGACTTATGCTCTAACTTTCAATTTTTATGTATTCTACTAAAATTTGTGTAGTATTCCTTGTGGGGTCCCCTACATTGAAGACCCCGACGTACCCGTCAACGTTTCCTAAAATTTGGGGGGGTACTTCTACATATGTTGTTTCTGCGTTTCCCCGCCCCCGCATCCCCGCATCCCAAAAACTTAGGGGAACATTGCTTCAACCCAATTTGATAGCGACACTACATTAAGATTAAATACCAAATTAGTGATGTGACTAACACATGGAATCAAAACTTTTGCAAAAAATATTTTTATCATATTTTTCTCTATAAATATAATTAAATGAAAATAATTATTTACTAGGGTTTATCCAATTATAAATAAGAAAACAATACAAACAACTAAGGATGGTTAGAAGATAAACTATAAACCCTTTACATATGTATAAATGAAATAGTTAACACAAGATTTATAATTCTAATAAAATCAATATTTAAAGAACCGCTAACTATGTAAAGGAAAATAGTTTGTTTTTATTCAATATTTTCTAATAGAAAACTAAATTTCTTATGTTCATAATAGATTCATTGCGAAATTGAGCAAACCATAATTTAAGAAAAGTATAGAAACTTAATATCTCATTGAAAATGGTAGTAAACTCAATAAAAATGAGTGTGAATGTGAATATAGTAGCGCACAATTTTGAACCATTACGAAACTGAGCAAACCATAATTTAAGAAAAGTATATAAACTTAATATCTCATTGAAAATGGTAGTAAACTCAATCAAAATGAGTGTGAATGTGAATATAGAGCGCACAATTTTCATTCCATTGCATCAAATAGTAGTAAGTTTTTAAATGGAAATATGGTAAACAACTGCATAATATTGATATAATAAATTATGTCCTTAATAATTAAATAAGACATTGCAAGAGTTATTACAAATCAAACTATTAATCTAGTGATGAAATACTTGTACTAATAAATAAAGGATTAAATAATTGAACAAGGATATGCAATTCTCCACAAACAATAATATAGTATTTATTCTTAAACGAATAACATAAATACTCCTGTAAAATCTCAACCAACCAAGCCAACCCTTACCATGTTAATTAAAAAGTATGATATACAAATATTTACTATTAAAAAATAAGATAACTGTTTAAAATGAGACCAACATGAATATATACATTGATAAATGAAAATAATCTATATAACTACTCATTACGACCCGTAAACTATATAGAGTTTTAATATAAATAAAAACCCATAATATCGAAAGGGCTTTGTAAAATAAAATATGAAATCTCATCTAGAGCAACTAACTCGAGCATATAGTTATACATTTAACTTACATGTATCATCCTCCCATGCTCAGGCCACGGATGAAAATCCAAGGTTTACACCCTCGACCGAACCCCTGCATAGTATATAAATGGTGTAAGAAATCCATATATTGAAACAAGACAAGGATAAACAAATAAATTGACTTGCACCAATAGTAGAGATCTTGTTGAGAGAAAGCGTTTACTTGTGCAGAGAAACGGAATTGTTAAACCCTCTTCCTTCCATGTAGTCCAAACCCCTTAGAAAGTAAAAGTACATCACCATGAAGACGAGCCAGACATTCAAACTTACAGTTAACAAGACCAACACTCATATCCATGAGGCTTCCCACGCACTATGAATATCTAAGCTTACAACCTAATGAAAACAAATCATGTTGTTGGCGATCTTGTGAAATTAAAGAAAAAATTATAATAACCCCCATATAAAACATGCACACAAAGAGAGAGATATTTTAATAATTTAAAATTTGCATTCTTTCTTTATTATTAATGTATTGTACATTATTAAATTAATTTATCAAGTTAATAATTTATCAAATTAATAACTTGTAAAGTTAATAATTTTTTTATATATTAATTCAAAAACATCTTATTTTAAAATTTAGTCAAATTTTTAATAATTTTCACATATATATTTTAAAAGTGAAATTAACTAAAATGTTTTGAAACAAAATATGTTAATTAAAAATTTCATAAATTTAATATAAATTTAGAAATAAAAATTTATATTAATAATGAAATAATGATATGATAAATTCATCATATAAAATTAATATCATTTTAAAAGTAAATAAATATTAAAATAAGAATTTTAAAATAAAAAATATAGAATATTAATATTTATTAAAAATAATGTCAATATCATTTAAAAATATTAATTAACAATATTAAAAATATTTATTAACAACATCAATATTAGTAACATTTAACATAACTTATAAAATAAAACTTACGAATTTATCAACATTTAACATAAACCTTATAAACTTTGCAATATGACAAAAACAAATTAAAAAATTGAACAATATGAATACCATAATGCATAATAATCTTTCATATCTTAACATTAATATTAACATTACTATTAACATTACTATTAACCATAATAATTTTTAGGGGCGAAATTTCGTCAATTGGCTATTTTTTTGGCTTTGTTTTCAAGAAACAAAATCGCTATTTGGTCATTTTTAGTCTCTAATATCGCCTATATATACAACAAATATGTTTTTTTATCATAATTTTCGACAAATTTTATAAATTTCAGTAGTAAATTGTATGTTTCATATTTGATATTCGCCTACCTATCTATATATATGTTTTTTTCTAATCCAAAATAATTGCCTAGAATACTATACTTAACTATAATATTAGAATCCTTAAAAAATACCGTGCTATTAACATTAATAACTTTATTTTGAACATCATTAAAAATAACAATTTTCATCAATATTCTACAACATTAATAATAATAATAATAGTAGTAGGAAGCATTAATATCATTAATATTAATTGGCATTAATTACGTTAATATTATTGTTAACATCAATACAACATAACCTTTTATAATTTGACATAAGCTCAAGAAGATGAATGTCACAATCCAACATAACACATTTGACCAACATATTTTGTAATATCCCAAGACAAGACTATTTATTTTTCTATTAATTTGTTTAATTAGGTGTTGAGCAGTAAGCTCTAGAGAACCTGGACTATTTTAACTTGGACTATTTTAACTAGGTGTTGAGCAGTAAGCTTTGGAGAACCTAGATGATTTTTGATATTGTTTTATTACATGTTGAGAAAGTGAGCTCTAGAGCACCTAGAATATTTTAATATTGTTTAATTGGTGTTGAGCATAAGCTCTTGAGAACCAAGACTATTTCAATTAAGTGGTGTTGAGCAGTAAGCTTCGGAGCACTGGAACTATTGCTGAGTGAGTGTTGAGCAATAAAGCTCTGGAGCAATTAGACTCATCGTGGTTAAATGATGTTGAGATAGAAGCTCTAGAGCATCGATAATCCATTAACTATTAATAAACAAGATTATTGTTAATCTCCATTTACTCTTTCTAAATTGACTAGGACTGCCACTGGAAGAGGGATCAAGCATGCGAGAAATTAGAAATTAGAATGGTTGAGTAGTTGATAACTAAGACCAACTATATGTTAAGATGCATAAAAATCTTATATTAATTAATTAAATATAAAATAAACTGTGAGAGTTTAAAAGGAAATCAAATTATTAATTAAAGATAAAAAAATAGTGAGTGTGCTAGTAACTGAATTGAGTGATTTAAACCTAAATCCTAGAATCCTTCTCCTCAAGAAAATTTATAAATAGTAGAGAGATGACCTTGCAAGGGGCAATGGTTCCAAGTTCACTGGAGGGTCCAGTCGTAGGTCTTTGAGCGCTCATATTACCAAATTGATATTTTGGTGAATCCAAGAAGGATTGTGGGAACATAGGGGAAGTTATTTACAATATCTACAAAAGGGCTCATAAACGGACCTTGTGACTATTCTGCTAAAGCAGAAAAGAAGATAGCAAATTTCCCTAGGCCTTCTAGTTTGTTGGCATGCTCGGTTGAGATCGGGGTGACCTGTTGAAGGGACCAAGAATGGTTCGAGGTCTATAGTTGGGTGGAACGTGGCATTTCTCAAATCAGTTGGAAAGCAGAAATGACCAATAAGTATTTTTATATTGTTTTATATTGCACGATTTATCTTGTGGATTATTCTATCAATTGTTTAGGTTTTCTGTAAAGATTTACTTCTAATATGTTCATGCATATGGAGATTAAAACATAGGATGTTTAGTTCCATTTACGCATATTGAAATTAAAATATGTATTTATAGTTCTCTTCGTGCATGTTTCAAATTGATATAGAATCTATTTATATAGACTATTATGTTCATTTAAATATACTTATTTATAATTTAAATAAAGGTTGAAACCTTATCATATATATTTCCATATTGACATAAATCTTAAATATATAGGGTGTAATAATTGTGTAAATATGATTATGTTTTATGGTAGAACTATCCTTAGTTCATGGCACTTGGGTTTTTATAACAGTTTGCATATTTTATATAATTGACATCTTTATTAGTATTATTGTTATTTCGCATTAAAACTTGTAAATATGTAACCCAAACAACTAGTAGAATTCTTTTAATTAAATATAAACTTATATCATAGGCTTCTTAGCCTAGAAATAAATCTCTCTTTAATCCTAATTAGGGAGAGGATCCGAAACTAGGATCCCAGGACTAATTCCCTAAACCCTAGATAGGTTAAATAATATACGTTATACTTAGCAAAGTTTTAAAGTAATAAATATAAAATATGCGTATATTTAAAACATTTTTTTATATCAAAACATTGAAATGAACACCTTTAAAAGTAAAAGGTATCACTTCAACCATAATCCACATATCATACAAATCAAATGTTAAACTCTAACGAATTCCTATAGACAAGGGAATTATATGCTACGTGTAGCACGAAAGTCATTTAAATAGAATCGCTCATACAAATCAACTATCACAGAACTAAGGTTAAACCCTGACCACATATATAGACAATTCTATATAGAACGTGTCAGTAAAAATATCAGCTAATTAATTCGACAGCTAAATTGTCAACCGGGACTCATAAGCTTCGAGGTACTCACAATGTATGTGTATGATTGAAGCTTGAACTCACCTAATATAGCCTAAACTAAAGCCGATACACAATTTAAAACAAATAAGAATCTAGCACAAAAATTAAAACTAGTGCAGAACCACTACCAGAATAGAAATATAGTGCAAGAATGGAAATTCAACTAAACTAAAGAAAACAAATACAGGAAGGAAAAAATGAACTAAAAGTTTATCCTAAATGTTCCTATGCTCAAAATCCATTTCTCACATATGTTCAACCACACAATGTTTCATTAATGGAAAAAAACACAAAATGTACAAAATGCAAATATATTTACATTGTAATATATATATATATATATTTACAATACATGAATTGCAATATCTTAAAGACTATGAATTAAAATTTAGAAGAGATAATATTACAA
Organism: Larix kaempferi; assembly: GCA_027924585.1. NCBI lineage: Eukaryota > Viridiplantae > Streptophyta > Pinopsida > Pinales > Pinaceae > Larix > Larix kaempferi. The sequence continues at coordinate 695,262 of BSBM01001155.1, read as the reverse complement.
AAATTAAAAGCTATTGTTCTGGAGGTGTTTGGGAATGTCTTCTCAAACTAGATTTAAGTATGAGGTCATGTGAGATTGGACTATTGGGGATACTCCCCCACTTTTCATTTGAGCATACACTAGAGCCGATTCACGTACGAGGATCCATTAGTGCCTTCTGTACTCTTGGATTTCGGGATTAGTAACCCTTCCCATGCGTCTTGGCTGGACCTACGACTGTCCCCCCAGGCTCTTTCTGCAATTTTGGTAGCCTTAGTATCAAGAATTTAGGATTCATACACAAGTGACGGTGGAAGGCTATTTCCATTGTACCTAGGACAGACATGGGAGGAAATTCCTTATAGGTGTTTGGGATGGTGGTTGTGGGTTCAAATGCTTGCACCAAGAAATAATGTATTGTGGACCCCAGGTAACTGTCCTTCGGAACTCTACTGGTTTGGTATGGGCCCTAATCATCCTATAATTTCCTTTGAGAGTTTCATCTTTGTTTTCCTGGTCTAGATTACCTAGGACCTTTGTAGTGGTGTGCTCTTTGTGCCACTTTTTCTTATTTGGCTTTAGAGATTTCTGTCTCTTTGAGTCAGAAACTATGGATAGCATTCCAATGAGAACCAATCAAGGGACCCCTGTTCAAGGGGCTCCTTGTGATTTTCCATTCATTCGAAACGTTGGTACTACCTTAATGGCTACCTTGAATCTTCTAGGATTCACTATAAGGATACTGGTTTGGTTGTTTTCCACTCCGAACTCCTTGCATGCTTCTGATGCTTCTCAAGTAAGCACTTCACATCAAGAGTGTCAGAACCCTATGCCTTCTTTGCCAATAATATCTTCCCCTCCTCCTTCTACCTCATGTGGCGAAAGTAGTAATACTAGTAACGCGCAGTCTAAAAGGAATAGACGAAGGAAGAATAGGGAAAATATGCCAACGCAAAAAGGAATCCACCCATCCTTTGGAGGTCATGCTAGGGGAACCTACCCAACCTATGGTGGTCATGTTGGGGAACTCATTCAGTCACTATAGATGATACTGAACCTATGCAACTAGCATCTAGAGGTCATGCTAGGGGCACCTACCGAGCCTCCAGAGGTCATGCCGGTAGAAAATTTTTAGTCACTGCATGTTGATGTATATGTAACTTCGGAATATATTTCACATATATGTATATTGTATTCCTATAGAGATGTTATTATTCCTCTATACGGAAGTGGTTGTATTCCTATAGAGATGTTATTATTCCTCTATATGGAAGTGTCATCATTTATATTGTAAGTGTCGTAACTTATACTTGATGGGTTATTAGACCACCTTGTTGGGGTCGGCCCTGTATAAGTCATGTGGGTCAAAGGGTTATTAGACCACCCTATTGGAGGTTGGCCATGTGGGTCAAAGGGTTATTAGACCACCCTAGTGGGGGTTGGCCTAGTCAGCATTATGTTAAGTGGTTAAGTTGAGGCCGACCTAGTTGAGTAAAGGTCAAGTCAAGTTAGTGTATAAATAGAGAGTGTGTCTCTCTCATTTTACACATTCTATTCTCACTCACACTTGGGAGAGTGGCGCACTTGTGGAGGAGGAGGCTCTGCTGCTGGGAGAAGACTATCTCTTGTATTCTGTTGTATCATTGCTCTATCTATCTCTGAGGAAGTTATTGGGGTTTTTCACCTTTATGGTTTTTCCCAAGTAAACTCTATGTCTCTTGTGTGCTTGCATTATTGTGTCCATGATTGATATGCTATAGATTTGCTGTACATGTTGTTCTCTCAGTTAATACCCTAGATCAGATGAAAGTAAATTCTGAAAATTTAACATGGTATTATAGCTAGCCTGAAAGAAGGCATGATATGGCATGTATGACACTTGTTGCACTTACGATGCTAGGGCTTGATATAGAAAAAACCAGTCATCATAGCACTTTCGCTATAAATCCATTTTGGCGAAGTTTTCGGATCTGAAACTTTTATAGGTCGAAGATAAGATCCCCATGTACCTTGTGTTAAAAGGAAAACCTCTAATTCATTGTGCATTGTGATTTATGATCTGTACAATATAGCATTTCTGCTTCTTCCAGATCTGAGTCAAAATTAGGTGACCTTGGGAAAAAGGTCATAACTTGGGCTAGGAAGATCCAAAGGAAATTTAGTAAATAGTGACAGGTAGTACATAGACTTTACTATCTCATGAAAAGTTTTCAGAGGCTGAAGTTGTACCAGTGACACGTGGCATGCCGTACAAGTTTGCTCTCCTGTATTATCCCATAAACAGGTCACGTTGCGACACTTGGCATAACTCCCTCTCAGAGAATCCAATTGAGGTCAGACCTGTCGAGATGGAAAGATAATAGGTCAGGCTAGGGCAGGAAAAATTTTCAGAGGCCTAAGTTGAACCAGTGACATGTGGCATGCTGTACAAGTTCGCTCTCCTGTATTATCCCATAAACAGGTCACGGTGCGACACTTGGCATAACTCTCTCTCAAATAATCCAATTGAGGTTAGACCTGTCGGGATGGAAAGATAACAAGTCAGGCTATCTCAAGAAAGGTTTTCAGACCCTATGGATCAAAAAATTTGGAGTTACACCAGAAACAATCAGGTACATATTTCTATCAAAGCATAATTATTTTTGAGCACCTTCATTCATGGCTTCCGGAATTTAGAGCTTCAGAGAAAGTTGGAATTTTTGTAATCGGAGACCACGGCTGGATGCTACTCATCAAAATAGAAATTTAGAGACCAAGATCAGAATTTTTGGTTGGGAAGAAGGTCGGGCTTGATCAAACCCCAGTTCGGGACTTTGATTGAAAAGATGGAAAATTAGGGCTTCTGCAAAAATTGGAATTTTAGAAATCTGTGACCACGGCTGGAAGCTCATAAGAAAATTCGAAGCTTAGAGTTTTGAATCAAATATTTTGGTTGGGTGAAGCTCCAGGAAACTCAAACCCTAATTCAGGGTCCTCCTTAGTGGATCCAGAAATCTAAAAGGCAATTTCGAGGGGTGAAACTTTGCAGTTTTCAAATTCTGAATATACCAGCTTGATTAGCTCATCAAGGCGCATATTTCTATCCTTTTGGAAGTTTCAAATTCAAAGTTTGAATTTTTGGGGTTCTCTGACATACCCTAATCCAGCTCTAGGTCCAGTTCTTTCAAATCAAGTGGATTGGGTTAATCCTAGAAGAAGATGGATTGGTCACCTGCATAAGGGAAGAAGTTCATGTTTTAGAGGGAGATGAGGCTAACGACTTACATAAGAAGATTACAAGCGATCTCAATAGGTATGACTCATCGAGGTATGTTTCGAGATTTGTTCATGATTAAGTTTATGGTATGTTTGTCTTTATGTTATTACGGTTAGTACAATCTTGATTTTAGATTTGTCGTATCACCTTAACAAAATTATGAATGCATGATAGAAGATATTCATTGGTTAGGGTGTTGACACTTATGATTGTACTAATGCATTATGGTGTTGTATGAGGTTTATGTTGTTTGCTAACATAAAAGGTACACCAAGAAAGACATATCATGTTCTACTTCAAGAACATATGATCATGGTGACATGAAGACAAAGATTCATCCATTGTCATGGATCACATAGAAGATCTACTTACAAGGTATGTATAACTTGGTTCTACAATGGTTAACTTATGAGACATGTAGGTTACTAGCACAAGTCACTGAAGAGAACCAGAAGACATTATTCGGGTATGTTAGACATAACTAGCTAGCATGCTAATCCAGGTATGTTTTTCCTATATCAAGCTAGAATCCTACCTTGTGTTAGGATCTTATACTGTTGTGTTGTTGATAATGATTATTCATGAAGTCATACGTTTGAATAGTCATGGTTGTATGCATATTATGTTTCTTACCATAATTGATGATACGACTAACCAGAAGAATCATGAAGGTATAGGTTTGAATAATCACGGGTTTTATGCATATTATATCTCTTATCTTGATTGATGATTCAACTAACCAGAAGAGTCCTATGATCAAATAAGAATATGTATGAGTAAAAGAAGACTTTCCTGAAACCTTGAATACTAATGTTTATTATCTGTGTTTGAAATGATCCTGACTATACATGCTTGAGATTATTATGTTTTGATAGTTTTAAGATTATACTAATAAATGTGTGGTTATGTATGAGACCTCAAGGATAACACAATGATGATACTAATAAGCATGCATAGTGATTAAGGATGGATGTAAGTTCAAGGACAGGTAATCCAAGAAGCAAAGTTCAAGAGGGAGCACACTCCAGTTGTTCCTGCAAGATAGCAAAGGAGCACACTTCAGTAGTTTCTGCAAGGATGCAGATATTCAGAGGGAGTTGACCACTTCTCACAATCCACATCAGAATGGAGTTGCAAAGATTCAGAGGGAGTCCACCCAGCAACCAAACAAAGATAAGTATTTGAATTTGTAAAATTAGTCACAGCAGATCTAATGAACAAGTAAATCAATCACAACAGATGAACATAGAAAATATGGTGCAAAACTGTGCAAAACATGCAGCAGTGCTCTCTATCCCAGAAAGGGTGAATGAATTACAATAGATTACAATACAAACAGTCACAATGACTGAGCAATTCGAATTGCCTAAGAAGGTCATTCGAATCATAGAATGGAGTAGCTTGACTCTATCTAGGAGTCCTCATAAATCATCGGTGGTGCTCATCAATCACAACAACTAGTCATCCAGGTGTCAATCTGAGTCTAACTGAGTATAATAAATGTAACTGAAGTGTGTAGCACTGATATAGGATCTGGAGGCTCAGTGGGGGCGCATGGGAGGCTAACTGAAGTCAGAACAAGTCACCTAATCAAACTGGAGGTCAAACGGAAGTGATACAGTCAGTCGGGAGTGAAACTAGCCTCAAATCAGGGAGAATCGGAGCTAACTGAATGTAACTGAAGTGAATCTGCAGTGGTAGGTGAACAAGTGCGCCCTTCTCTGGCAGTAGGTGAGAAGAGGGCGCCTTTCATCTTAGGAGGGCTAAAACTCTGTGGTAAGTGGCTCCCGGGTGCTAGAAGAAGGTGGATAAGGTGCTGGAGGCATCAAACTGGTGACTGGGATGCATGCCTGTGCATGCAAGATCCTGAAATAGATCATATCCTGAAATAGATCATGCAAGATCCTGAAATAGATGATGTATCCCAAAATAGATGATGTGGATATCCGAACACCCCCCCTCAAGCTAGACTATGATGTGCCAACTAAAATAATGTGGGGCCCTGGTAACTAAGACCAAAGGTCACCCCAATACAATAATAATCCAAACTAATAACAGTAAATAAACCGAGGAAATGGGGAAAACCTCATGGGAAAAATACCCCCCCTCAAAATGAACTATAACACACCAAAAGATTTAACTTCTCCAAACTCAAATAGATATGTCTGGAGGTATCTTACTCTTGGGAGTAAATGGATTATGCTCCAAAAACATGTGCTTGAATTCTCCATTAGTGGATGCAAGCGAATGTGGAGACTTCATGAACTTGCTCTTCATACCGAAAAAGGTGAGAACAAATCTGAAAATATGAGGATGATCCTGGAACCTGTGATTTGAACCAAGTGAGGTAGGAATAGCTCCAATCGGATCAAATAGATCTTGAAACTTGAACTTCTTATCAATAGAAGTTAAATCAGCTCCAAAAATAGATGAATGGTTTCTTGAGATCTCCTTTGAACCAACAAGGGTGAGATCAAAACCAAAATCAGCAAAAAGTGCATGAGAATTGAACTCAAGCGAATGGTAGTGCTCTTCATCTTCATTAAAACTCTGAGAAACTTTGCAAATGATAGAACATAAGTTTATAGAAGGCATGCAATCAAGGAGGGCGAATGCTTCACCTCCAAAATCAGATTTTACCTCCAAAACATCAAGTAGATCATTATTCCGCATGCCGACAAACTCATGTGAAGAAGAGGATTCAAGAACCTCTTCGGAATCTAGAGTATGAGCTTGTTTATCTTGCTCAGAATTCGAAATAGAAGACTTTGAGAGAATGAGTGTTGAATCTACAGTTTCGTCTTCATCTTGAACAATTGTTGAGGCCAACACATGATCGGAAAGAACACATAAGGAGATCTCACTGGGCTTGTTCTCCAAAAGGCTAGCATGATCCTCTTCTTCCTGCTTTCCAAATTCTCTGTCAAGTTGGACCCATAGATCACTTGGATTTTCAGCAATCTTACTGAGGTAGCGCATACAAGGAGACATAGCAAGACATATTGCTCCAAAAGCTCTATCACAATCATTGAGCCAATCATTCTCCTCTTCATCGGAATCAAAAACTCTTGTATTACCAATGCACATATCAAAAAGACATTGTCTCTTCAAGAATGCAATCATCTTTGGTTTCCATTCATCATAGTTGAATGGGGTAAGAATATTTTGTGAAGAAGAAGTCTCCATCTTTGCATTAGCGAATGCACATGGAGGAAGTAAGAAACCTGCAAATCACACACAAAAAAAACACTATCTTTTCAGCCTTGCATGCACATGAGCGAATGCACATGAGATTTTGCATGCCACTGCTGAAATATATTGGTGAGCAAAGATCGCTCTCTCTTCATGTAGAACACCTGTAGAAAAGAAATCTTGTCCCTGTCATGGCTTTGATACCATGTAAAATTAGTCACAGCAGATCTAATGAACAAGTAAATCAATCACAACAGATGAACATAGAAAATATGGTGCAAAACTGTGCAAAACATGCAGCAGTGCTCTCTATCCCAGAAAGGGTGAATGAATTACAATAGATTACAATACAAACAGTCACAATGACTGAGCAATTCGAATTTCCTAAGAAGGTCATTCGAATCATAGAATGGAGTAGCTTGACTCTATCTAGGAGTCCTCATAAATCATCGGTGGTGCTCATCAATCACAACAACCAGTCATCCAGGTGTCAATCTGAGTCTAACTGAGTATAATAAATGTAACTGAAGTGTGTAGCACTGATATAGGATCTGGAGGCTCAGTGGGGGTGCATGGGAGGCTAACTGAAGTCAGAACAAGTCACCTAATCAAACTGGAGGTCAAACGGAAGTGATACAGTCAGTCGGGAGTGAAACTAGCCTCAAATCAGGGAGAATCGGAGCTAACTGAATGTAACTGAAGTGAATCTGCAGTGGTAGGTGAACAAGTGCGCCCTTCTCTGGCAGTAGGTGAGAAGAGGGCGCCTTTCAGCTTAGGAGGGCTAAAACTCTGTGGTAAGTGGCTCCCGGGTGCTAGAAGAAGGTGGATAAGGTGCTGGAGGCATCAAACTGGTGACTGGGATGCATGCCTATGCATGCAAGATCCTGAAATAGATCATATCCTGAAATAGATCATGCAAGATCCTGAAATAGATGATGTATCCCAAAATAGATGATGTGGATATCCAAACAGAATTGTCATTTCTTAAATAGTGTTATTCAATGATGTATATGCTTATGTTCCTTAGAATTAGGTTGTGTATTATGCATATTAGAATAGTTGCATTGATGAACAGTATACTACTAATATACATGGGTAAGTGGCCTATGGAACTATACAACATTCCATTGCTACTTATCTAGAATGAAACCTCTTTGCTAACATGTTAAGAGTTGTGCACACTCTTAACAATGTTCTGGTAGAGATTGGAAGGCATCTAGAAAGTTACGAAATATGGATAAATGTTGTATTGTCTAAGATAATTGCATCACTGTATGACATATTTCTTTATGTGTAAGAATTTGTTCTTAAAACTATGAGATGTTTTCTAATCATGCAATTTAAATTGTTGTGTGGGAAAGATCGTATACCATCACCTACAAAAGAAGAACTACAACATTTGTTCAACAACAAAATTATCTATTGAAGATATTGAACTTCCCAGGATATGGGAAGAATGCCATGATTCGTCGATCATGAAGAGTGATGCTTGGGATGTGGTCCCAAGACCTGAAGGGAAGTTTGTTATGACTTCCATATGGATCTATCAAGATCAATAATGCTGCAGATGCAGCATAGAGAAATATAAAAGTGATGAAGTGGAAGATACACCAGATGGATTTCAAGACAGCCTTCTTGAATGGTGTAGTTGAAGAAGAAGTGTATGTGGAGAAGCCAATTGGTTCTGAGACACATGACAGGGAGTCATATATGTAAAGAACTTGGTATGGTAGGATAGATAGCTTTCTATCCAGTTTGGGATTTACCAAGAGTAAAGCGGATTGCAACCTTTACTACAAGGTTGAGGAAGGCAATCCATTGATACTACTATTGTATGTGGATGACCTGTTTGTAATAGGTGAGGATAGATTGATTGCCAACACGCAACGGAAGCTTGCTACCAATTTCAAGATGAAGAACTTAAGGATGATGCACTATTTTTTTTTGGCATGGAGGTGTGGCAGAGTGCAGATGGAATCTTCCTTGGACAAGGGAAGTATGCTGTAGAGATCCTAAAGAGGTTTGGGATGATGGAATACAAGGCTATGGCCACATATATGGCATCGAACCTAAAGCTTCTTTGTGATGCTTCATCTGATCCGGTCGATGTCACGATGTATCGTCAGATGATTGGGTCCTCTATGTACCTGACGAACACGAGAACAGATATTTGCTTTGCGATGAACACATTGAGCCAGTTCCTGACGGATCTGAGAGATGTTCACCTGGTTGCTGTAAAGCATATTCTGAGGTACCTTAAGGGTATAGTTGATTATGGGCTAAAGTATGATGCGAATCAAAAGTTTAACCTGCAGGGTTATGTTGATTCAGATTGGGCAGGCAGTGCTATAGATAAGAAGAGCACATCTGGGTGCTGCTTCAGTATGGGATCAAGTGTGATCTCTTGGTTTAGCAGGAAGCAGTCCTGCGTAGCACTGAGTACAGTTGAGGTAGACTATGTTGCAGCTTGTTCAGCTAGTTGTGAGGCAGTATGGCTATGGAAGCTACCGTATGAGTTATTTGATCTCCTGCTGGAGGATACTGGTATCTTTTGTGACAACCGGAGTTGTGTGAAGCTGTTCGAGAACCCAGTGTTCCACGACAGGTCGAAACACATAGAGATTAAATATCACTATATCAAAGATATGGTACAAAGAGGAGCGGTGAAGCTCCTATATGTTGCGACGGATGAGCAAATTGCAGATGTGTTGACGAAGCCACTAGCCAGAGTGAAGTTCGAGTACTTCAGAGAGAGGCTTGGTGTTCTTCAGATCGACGACACTTCAAGGAAGAAGTGATGGACACATTTACTGAAGCCATTCCGAGCATGTTGGAAGGAGGATCCTTCACATGGCTATGGATGTAAGTGCTGGATGATGAGCATCGGGATGATGTTCTAGTTTCTGCTTTGTATGATCAGCTAGATCATTTATATGTATATGTATGTACACATCATGTTGGATGCTGGATATGATCGGTTGGATCATTTGTATGTATTTTGTATATGCATCATGTCGGATGCTTGGACCATGTATCTGTATATGTATCAGGTGGATACATTGTATGATCAGGTAGATCATGTATGTTGATATGTATCATGTATTTGTATTTGTATCATGTGGATACACTGTATGATCAGGTGGATCATGTATGATGATATGTATCAGGTAGATACTTGGTATGCATAAGGTGTATACATTGTATGATCGGGATGATCATGATGACGAGCTTCAGGGTGTTGCTCCATATGATATGTATCAAGATGATACAGTGATGATGATCAGTGTGATCATGAGCATCAAGATGATGCTTTGTGTGATGATGATCCATTGGATCATGAGTATCAGGTTGATACTTGGAGGTCAGAGATGATATGTGGCAGGTTGTGCAAAGAGCATGTAATCAATCCTGGGAGATCTTGCCGGTCGTGCTGTAGCACATAAATGTTCCTGGGATACTCTTTCCGGTATTTCTATGTAGTATGTAATTAGTCCTCAGATATCTGATAGGTTGAGTTGTGTGCTCGTAATCAGTCTTGGGATGAGGTATTACTACGAAGACATGTAATCAATCCTGGAGATCCGAGAGGTTGAGCTGTGTGCTCGTAATTAGTCCTGGGATGCTCTTTAGAGATCTTGCCGGTCATGCTACGGCACATAAATGTTCCTGGGATGCTGTTTAAAGGTTTTGTCTATCCACATGTAATCAGTCCTGGAGATCCGAGAGGTTGAGCTGTGTGCTCGTAATAAGTCCTAGGCTGCTCTTCAGAGATCTTGTCGGTCGTGCTGCAGCACATAAATGTTCCTTGGATGCTCTTTCAAGGTATTATGGAGGAGATGCATGTAATCAGTCCTGGGAGATCTTTTCGGTCGTGCTTAGGCACATAAATGTTCCTGGGATACTCTTTCCGGTATTGCATCCGCACATAAAATTAGTCCTGAGAGGCCACCTCTATCAGATTGTTCACACAGATGATGAAGACCTGTAGGTGGTGGGCCTACATCCAGTATGAAAAAGGACTGGCTCTGTAGAACTTCCTATGATGAGTAGATTCAGAGATTGATTGAGATAGCAGCAGTAGTGACGATGATGATGACGCGATGACGATTATCCAGTGATGATGATCCAGAGAAGATGACTTGTGCTAGAAGACCTGTGTCGATAAATACCTTCCTAGTTAAGAGGGAGTGTTGATGTATATGTAACTTCATACTATATTTCACATAGATGTATATTGTATTCCTATAGATATGTTATTATTCCTCTATAAGGAAGTGCTTGTATTCCTATAGAGATGTTATTATTCCTCTATACGGAAGTGTCATCATTTATGTTGTAAGTGTCGTAACTTATACTTGATGGGCTATTAGACCACCTTGTTGGGGTCGGCCCTGTATAAGTCATGTGGGTCAAAGGGTTATTAGACCACCCTATTGGGGGTCGGCCATGTGGGTCAAAGGGTTATTAGACCACCCTAGTGGGGGTCGGCCCAGTCAACATTATGTTAAGTGGATAAGTTGAGGCCGACCTAGTTGAGTAAAGGTCAAGTCAAGTTAGTGTATAAATAGAGAGTGTGTTTCTCTCATTTTACACATTCTATTCTCACTCACACTTAGGAGAGTGGTGGACTTGTGGAGGAGGAGGCTCTGCTACTAGGAGAAGACTATCTCTTATATTCTGGTTGTATCATTGCTCTATCTATCTCTGAGGAAGTTATTGGGGTTTTTCACCTTTATGGTTTTCCCCAAGTAAACTCTTTGTCTCTTCTGTGTTTACATTATTGTGTCCATGATTGATATGTTGTAGATTTGCTGTACATGTTGTTCTCTCAGTTAAGATCCTAGATCAGATTGAAGTAAATTCTGAAAATTTAACACTGCAAATCATATAGAAAGAATATCTTCAACCACTGTTGGTCATGTTGAGGACGCATCATTGATCACTGCTGGTCATATTAATGACAAGTCACCAGTTACTGTGAGTCATATTGGAGACACTAAATCAACTACTATAGGTCATGCTGAGAAAGTTAACATTGTCAACAAACCTAATAAATAGAAGCTCAAGTTCCCTTGTAAGTTTTGCGAGGGAAACCACCTGACCTATTTGTGCCCTGTACTTCCAGAAGTGAAAAATGTGTGGTTTGTAGTTCAAACGTCTTCTGCTTCTGAGCAACCAGCCACTGCTAGTCATGTTGGGGGAAAGCTCTAAGCCAATGCTAGTTATGCTGAGAGTATTGATGTTGTAAAGGATTCTAAGCTTATAGGATGCAAGCCAAAGTTCCCTTGTAAGTTGTGTAAGGGAGATCGACTTACTCACTGGTGCCCTACTATTCCAGAGGTGTGGGGAGTGTGGTCCATGTCTGAAGGATCTCTTAATCCTGAATTTTCTATAGATTCCCAACATCCTAGCCAACCTTTGGTTGATAAAGTGGTTGAACCAAAGAATTCTTTGGTCAACCCCACTCTTCCTTTAGAGAGTGAAGTGATCGAATCGATGCAATCTTTGACCAATCCCATTAGTCCTTCAGAGACTAATACACTTGTTCCTAATGTCTTCTGCATTACCCGTTCAGACGTTTCTGAAAAAGGGGGAACTTCATCTTTGCCGAGTGAACCCCTACCAAGATCTAGGATAATTTCCTTTGATTGGAATAATCTAACTGGGCCTCGCCTTCCTTCGTCTACACCTTTCTAGATAAGGGTTTATATCGGGAACCATGTGGTTCATCGATGTATTGTAGATGAAGGATCCTCTGTTAGTATCTTATCCCCTTATGCTTGGAGAGATTTAGGTTTTCCTAACCTTATTCCAGATGTTAATTGGCCGTTGAATTTCGATAAAGACCTAGTGAATCGTTGGGATTCCTCCCTTAAGTACGTGTTACTTTGGGTGGAAAGACAGTCTTAGTTGATTTTATGGTTTTAAAGGACCCTATGGATTTTGATATGATCCTCGGGCATGATTACGTATATGCTATCCATGTTGTTGTGTCTACGCTCTTTCATATGATGCATTTTACTCATAACGAAAGCATTATCAATATTGATCAGCTTGCATTTGTTGATCCTCCTTATTATCCAATTGTAGACCTAGTATACCCCTCGTCAATAGGCACTACCATGCCACAACATAATTATGTGGGATATTGTTTCGTGAGCCCAATTTATACTAAGAGGAAGCCTTTGAATTTATGCTTACCTTCTTGGGACTGGGTCCTAGCAGTTTACCAGGCGATATCTCGATTTGAATTTTAATATATGTGTTCTATCTATGATGATATACTTCCTTCTGATGAAGTTTCCCTAGAGTCTATAATTTAGTATGCCATTCATTCTGGACATTGATCCAGCAACGAACATTCTTTAATCTTTTCTTGGAGTTCATTAAAAAAAGTATGGAGACTACGAACATTTCTTCCACCTTTGCTTCAATCTCATTAAAAATAATAAGGAGGCTACGAGAATTTATTCCACCTTTACTTCGAGCTCGTTAAAAACAGTAAGGAGGCTACGAGCATTCTTCCATCTCTCCTTTCAGCTCATTAAAAACAACAAGGAGGTCACGAGTTTACTTTTTTGGGCTTGTTAAACCTTTACGGAAAAGATTTTTATAGAGTTCTTTCATGCTCTTGTTAGACTTTTTAAATATAACAAGATTGTTGAGAATACTTGTCTTGTTCAGATTCGTTAAAGGACGTGAATAGTCATCCACTTAGGTATGAGTTTACCCCTTTTCTGGACCTTTGTGGATTAATCACGAAAAAGGTATACTCTAGTCACGCATCGATAGAAGAGTTATTCTCTCATGGTTTTACACTTTTTTGGTTGAGGAGACCAATTCTATGAAAAAGGACCTTTAGGAGTCTTCTTTAGGGTTTTAAGACTCCTTAAGTATTAAAACACCGGTGAGCATATACCAACTCATGCTCGATATTAAAATCCATGAGTAGGTTTATGGAGTTATTGTTTAAGTTTTTCAGACTCCTTAAAATTGAAAACACCGACGAGCATGAACAGATCCAGGCTCGATATTAAAATCCATGAATCATTGTTATCGAGTATTAGTCTATCTCTTCTTCAAACTCGTTAAAACATGAAGAAGGTCTTGAGTTTCCCTCCCATTGACTCGTTAAATTACACATGGTGGACTTATATTAAGTAGTCTTCTCCCTCTTTCTTCGAGCTTGTTTAAAAAATGAACAAAGACTATTGAGTTTGCTTTCTTGGACTCATTAAAATTAACAAAAAGCACATTTTTTAACAAAAGAGAAAAGGGAAGGGAATAATGTCAAGTATATTTCAGTATAAAGGAAGCAAGCAAATTATGTCCTTGAACACAACACCTTTTTGAGTCTTTTTCAAACAAGTTGGTTTTTAGTTTTGGCCTTAAGATGAGCCTAATCTCATAGTTTCTACTCCTTTGATTGGTTACTCTTCTAGTCATATGGAGAATTTGTTAATGTCTCCTACATTACATATTTATATCATGGTCCCCTTTGTCTTCAAAATCTTCCTAAGTCACTCTTGTGTCATGCTCATTGTTCAAAGATACCCCTTGTGTCGGCCATTCCACAGTTACCTTGACCTCATGTGTCGGCCATTCCTTGGTGCCAGTATGTTTCATCATATACTCAATCCTATTCCAGATCAAATCAACCTTTTTATTATATCTCTTGTTGGATGATGGAGGATGCCTTGAATCCTCCCTTCCAGCGGACTTCTTCCCATCGAATTCAACTCATCTTGCTCTGCGAATGAAGTTTAAAGTTTTGGGTAGTACCTTGGGGATTGTAATCATCAGTGACAATTTCCCTCACCATTGAATAGTGGGAATACATCAATTTCCCCTACTCGATATATTCTTCAAGTGTTCGACTTCAAGACCTCTTATTCACACTTGTTAGAATGTACTAGGTACCTCGCATTTGTTAATGGTCTACATCGTTGGCCGGTAATCAAACGGTATCCTCCATGTTCAACCTTAGCTCATTTATTCGCATGGTTAGGATGTGTACTTTGAGACATTTTGGATTAAGACCTTGGGCCTATAATAGCATCATCACATTTTGTTATTTCCCAAGTTGCGCAAGACTGAGCCACACCCATTTTTTTCTATTGATGAGACATAGATCGAGTTTTTTGTTATGGCTGTGATATCCAATTTGACATGGATCCACGCTTGTATTTCAGTGGCCATGCTATATACATTTTTTAGTTATGTATTGCACATTATCTTCTACCGTTCTGAACATCTCCTAATCTCAAGATTGTAATTTGCTTGTTGACTTTGTTTCTATTTCAGGTATTGTTTGTGACCTCATACTGCGACCTCTTTGCTCCTCCTCTGCTTGGATTGTAATGTATTTCGGCCATCGCTTCCCTTTGACCTCACACATTAGGGGACATCTGTTATCAGTCAAATTAACACTTCTTCGTCTGTGATCACATTGTTGGTTGTGGAGCTAGATCTTCCAGTCTCATAGATGATATTGTCTCAGCCGTGTACCCCAGCTTTATATGATATGCAAAAGGACTATACACTCGTTCCTCCTGAGAATTTTTTTTGGGGATGTTTGTTGGCCAATAGTTTTGCGGACCCATGGTTTTGGGTATCCTGTGGTATTTTCCCATTGTATTTCGCCGATAAAATAAAGACATTGTAATACGGTTAGGGTAATATGTATTAGGTATTATGCATTGTAAAGATCTCAGAGATAGTGAAAAGATACTATGAGATAGTGAAGAGGAAGTGTAGTGGATGTGCTACAGGTTGTATCCCTTCATTTGCTGGATGGTATAATAATAAGGACTGGCAATTTCAGTGTGGATGTATCCCATCTTAGGTGAACCACGATATATTGGTGTCTCTTTTGTAATGTGTCTATGTGATTATATTTTCATTTTTGTTTATTGTTATTGCTCCGCGATCTTGTTTTTCTAAAAATTGGTATCAGAGCCAAAGGTCTATTTGGCAGATAAACCCGCAGGAAACTAGGGTTTCTAGTTCGAGTGGGAGAAATGGTGGAAGAAGGAGAGTTTAAGGTCGACAAATTTAATGGCCAAAACTACCATTTATGGAAGATGCAAATGGAGGACTATCTGTACTAGAAGGATCTATTCCTACCATTGCGAGCAAGAGCAAAGCAGCTAGCGACTATGAAAGAAGAAGAATGGGAGGTTCTTGACATAAAGACATTGGGAACAATATGGCTGTCCCTGGATTCCTTGGTGGCTTTCAAAATCTCAAAAGAAAAGACAATGGAGGGTTTGATGAGTGCATTAGGTAAGTTGTATGAAAAACCCTCGGCCTCCAACAAGGTATTTCTAATGAAGTGTTTATTTAATATGAAGATGTCTGAAGGTGGATCTATTGCTGATCATTTAAATGAATTTAATATGGTTACAAATCAACTAATTTTTGTAAGTGTGAACTTAGATGGTGAGGTTAGGGCTCTTCTAATCTTTTGTTCATTGCCAAAAAGATGGAATGGCTTGGTCATGGCTGTAAGTAACTCTGTCTCTAGTTCAAACACCTTGATATTTGATGATGTTGTTAGTGTTATTATTAGCGATGAAATGCAAAGAAAAAGCACAGGTTAGACACTCGGTAATGTGTTTACCATGGAGAGCAGGGAGAGACAAAGGAATAAAGGAAAGAGACAAGGTAATCATAGCAAGTCTAAAATGGGAAGATCCAAGTCCAGACTGGGAAAAATAGAGTGCTGGAACTATGGAAAGAAAGGACATCTGAAGAAAGACTACAGATCTCTAAAGAAGAAAGGAGATGGATAACAGGAAACTACCCAGGAAGCAAATGTAGTAGGTGATGTGTTAC
Organism: Larix kaempferi; assembly: GCA_027924585.1. Classification (NCBI taxonomy): domain Eukaryota; kingdom Viridiplantae; phylum Streptophyta; class Pinopsida; order Pinales; family Pinaceae; genus Larix; species Larix kaempferi. The sequence goes on along the minus strand of BSBM01001155.1, from coordinate 678,998 downwards.
AAGATGCTTTGATTCTTGAATTAGATAATACTAGTGATTGTTGGGTAGTAGATCCAGGGGCTTCATGTCATGCTACACCCCATAGGAAATATTTTCATGATTATTTTCTAGGTGATTTTGGACATGTCTTATTGGGTGATGATGAGCCATGTAAAATTGTTGGAATGGGTAAGGTATGGATAAAATTTAAGAATGGAACTGAATGGCTGCTAAACGATGTTAGACATATTCCTGCTATGAAAATAAATCTGAGCTCAATAGGGAAGTTGGGAGATGGCAAATGCTTATCTATGTTTGGAGAAACGTGGTGGAAAATCACCAAAGGATCAATGGTGATAGCAAACGGAGACAGGGTAGGTATGTTGTATTTATGTCCTCATATTACTGGCCATTCTATCTCTTTAGCTTCCACAGGATGTAATGCCCCTAGAATGACCGTGGACCTTAAGGGAACCTGTCAAGGAACCTGACTGAACAACTTCGATATAGTGGTCTCTTGAGCCTTGTTTTATATGTGTGGAGTGGTATAATTGATTGATTACATCATGCTTAATGATTAGCCCTGATTATCAAGTCAAAGTGCAATAGGACAGTTATAGTCCTAGCTCTGCGAATTGGGAGGACGCAACTGAGATGCGTCGTAGTTTTCCATTTTTATTCTGAACTTTGGGACGAAGTTCTAAATAAGTAGGGGTGTATGTAGTGCCCCTAGACTTGTGTAGACATTGAGGGCACCTGCTGAGTGACCCGGCTGATTGAAACATTAATAAAATAACCTTTTGACCTTATTTTTTTAGTATGTGTATCTGAACTGTTGAGGTAAATGAATAATTGCATATGTTAAACGATTAGCTATGACTATGGAAAATTATGTTGATGGATAATGCTTAACGACTAGCTGTATGGTGATTATGTATTTGGTGACGAAATGTATATTTGATAAGATGAATGAGCAGTTTGAATAAATCATAAATGTTTAACAAATGCTAGAGTTAGAAACTATATGATGATTGTTGAGAACAGTGCTACTAATAATGTGTTGTGAGAAGTGTGTGTAGAAACAAGTGAGATGGTTCACCAACGGACACACAAAGGAACATGGAGGGTCGTAGAGTACGGGTAAATCACACACAGGGGAAGCAACGACGATGTCGACTTTCGAAAAGAATACCACGCATGAGTAGATAAGCATTGATCCGCTTGCTCAAGAGGAATGCATGAGGGCGTACGAGGTGGGCCACGACAGAGCTAGTCACGTACGAGTTGAGGGGCGCGTAGTGAGAACGGACTCACTCCTCAGTGCCATTAGTCCCTACATAGCATGTAGACGGAGGATGGATGGTAACGATTCCTAAAATCCCTACAAGAGTTCCTGCAAGTCAAAACGGAAAGATGGTGGTAGAAGGGCCCAACGATGCGGTACCCTGTCGAGAAAGAAAAGAATGGACGCAAGGACCCAACGAGGTGGTACCATGCCAAGGAATGGAAACCATGGATGATTGGACCCGACAGACTGGTGCCATGTCAGGGGATTAAAAAATTAAGGAACCAGGAGCCCAACGATGCGGCACCGTGATCCTAGTGAGTTTGATTGTTAAATTAAACTGCATAAAAACTTAGGAGAATAACTCTAGATTATTACTTAGCAAATGCATAATAATATCTTAGACATTTGCACATGAATAGTTATTTTGTTGAGCATTTAAAATAATAGAAATTATTATTTAGGAGCAAAATAGATTAGACACCTAGTCAACTAAAAGCTAGGAGTTGATTAAAATATCTGGGGGACAAACTAGAGCAAACTTAGGGATGTAGGTGCACTTCCTAGAGAAACTGACACTTGGATGGGTGAGTGTTTTAATTAAATAAATAATTAAAAATATTTAATTATGCATGAAGCGACATGTGTCGCAGGAGATTTCCCTTTATAAGGAAGGCTTAAGGAATGGGTAAGGGGCCCATAATTTGGACGATTGTCGTAATTTTTGAATGCCTCAAAGACTTGCTGCTATCTAAGGGTTTGGCTTAGAAATCTTGGTGGGAAGGGAAGCCCAAGCTGAATTTCTGAAATACTTGTGTGAGCTCTACGACCCAAAGCTCAGGGGAGGCCATGCGACTGAAAGCATGAGCCTAAGGTTGGGTGGCGAAGCTAACGGTTGCTTTGCCTATGGTTAAACGAGCTTTGTTGGAGGGATCCTACGGAAGACGCAGACGACAGTGGACAAGATGGTATCAAAGACAGGTTATGGTTTGTTTTAATTTGCTAAGTTATTCAGTTATTTAGTTTATTTCTCTAGTCATTGTGCTTTGTAATCTCTTGTGTATCAAGTGGTTGAGTTTCAGGTTAAGCATGAAGGCCCCTACAGGAGGGGCACTACATTTGGTATCAGAGCCGGTCGAGCCTTGAGGGCACCGGACTCCTATGTTTTTAGCGGACCGTGTGATTGATAGCGGGTTTAAAGTTGCAACGTCTGTGGAATTTCAATTTTGACCGAAGAAGCTGTTTCTACAGGTTCTAATTTCTTAGCATTTTTATTTTCTGTATCTATTTATGTTTTGATTTAATTCTAAAATTTGAATTTTTCAGATCTGTTACGCCTGTGCTTTGATTTAATTATGAAATTTGAAGTTTTCAAATCTGATATGCCTGTGTTGATGTAATTCTGAAATTTGAAGTTTTTCATATCTGTTATGACTGTGTTCTGATTTAATTTTGAAATCTGGACTATAAATGTGATATCCAGTCAAAGAAAGTAGCTGCATAATTTTTACTGGGATTTAGACAGAAATATTGATTATCATTTAAACACGGAACTCTACGTTTCTGGAAATGTAGAGTTAGATAAAGGAAAACCAGATCGGATCTACCTTTACAGTATTCGAATTCTTCAAAACTTAGAGTAGATCGATTGTTTATATTTTCTGTATTGCATTTCCAAAAAAAAAAAAACTCAGTTCACATCCCCTTGCAGGATTTCTATTCTCAATTTATAGGTCATCGATTGAGTCATTTCATAACAATTACGTACTACCGATTTACATACTAAACTGTCTATTGTTTCTTTTATGATTTTAACTCTGTGCCTGAGCTGCGATTCCTGTTGTAAGTATTGAATGAGATCCTGATCTCCAAGCTAATACTAGTATTAGACGATTACGCCTCAACCGGCTGCTTTTCCTTGTTTATGTAAATCCTGTGTTGAATTGTGAATCCTTGCCGAAAGCTGAGTTTACACTTGAGTTCCTGTGGTAGTCATTTCTTTTTTTTTTATTGGGTATATTTCGATGTTGATCCGGAATGGTATTCTGTGAAACCTTTGCTTGATGGCTCGAATCCACAAAAGAATAAACCCATCTCAGTCACCTGGAATACCTATTAAAGATCGACTTAATTTTTGCACGGTGTACATGATCGATCTCTGAACTCATGATTTAGATAGCAGTTGGTTTCCGTTTCTCCACTGACCTGTCTTCACTATCGGGGATACGCTATTGTGGCCCTATCTTTCTCCCGTTGGGATACTGATTTAACATATCTTGTGATGATATGATTTCGAACTTACTGAACGCATGCGTCGGTCTTCATCCTTCTAATAGCTCGGCGTGGCGCATCTAGCTTGGAGACAATCGGAGTAAAACTCTTGCAGTTGTCGAAAGGAATAACTGTGTGTAATATCCGATTCAATTATTTTCTTCCAGTAGTACTTTGTAGTTAAAGTTTATTATTTATAAATTACAAACCGAAGTAACATAAACCCCCTACTGTGTAACTCGAGTTTCAGCCTGGATCATCAAAAAACAATTGTATCACTGCCTGTGCGTGAGTTGGTGTGCCGACCCTGTCGTTAAGATATTACATAAAATATATGTGAATCCCTATCCAGCCTGTATTCCAGTTCCATCCTTTTAAATTAAGGAACAGTGTGCGAATCTTTATTTTGTGATATGTTGTACACTGGTAGTTAGAAATCGTTGGGAGAATGTCATTATGGAAATGAGGAAACGTTGGTGAAATTAACTCCTTGGTGTGCTAAAAATAATTATGAGTCTGCCTGTGCGTGAGATGATGTGTAGATCCTATCCGAGATATTATTGTTATGCGAATTATTGTAAATCTTTAATTGTTCTGTGTACATTGGTAAAGCATGGGTTAGGGAAATGATAGAGAGTTGTGAGTCCTCCAATTGATTACACTCGACAACATCTGAACGCTGCGATCATTGCGAGCTGAGTTGGATTATTTTTCCTCAAACGTCCTCATGTATCCTTGACTACCTTCTGTTGAGCACTTGGCAGTCCTAGTCGATGTTAACTTATGAATTGTTGAGGCAGCGAAAAGTTACCTGGAGTTAACTAGATTAGTGCCACTTGTCACTTTAGATAACAGAGGATACGTTGGTGGGATTATAAAGGGTTTATTTAGTTGTTAAATCGTGTAGACTCTAGCCTTGTGCACCGTAACTTTCACACTTAGGAAGATATCCGTAACATTTCCACTTTGGCAGATATCGTGAAGCCATTAAAATCCTGTCCCATGAGTTCTGTAGCACCGCATACTTCTGTTGCAACCGAAATGACTCGTGTACAATGATAGTACCCATTAAATCCATCTTGCAGTAGTGACAGGTAGAGGTGAGTGAGATCTGCGATTGGCGCGCTGACAGCGCCATGCTTCACGGCATTCCGGTAGTTATTAATTGATGCAGGTGCGAGACTCATCACTCCAAAATCCATCCGATCGGTAGTGGCGATGTAACTCCTGATATTAAAGAGCTTGGGACATGGTGATGGATAACCGTGAGAAAAAAACCAAACCATTCGTGAATGGCGGCCTCCCCTATAAGTCTGCCCATTAATTGTTTCATCGGCATGATTCTAGTATGCCATCCCTTGAGAAGAATTATATTCCTTTTATGTTTGATCTCTTAATGCTGTGCACTTAGTTTGCTGTCACACCATAACCCTCCCATCGATAGAGCTTAAGAACTCACCGAAATGTTTTATTACTCCGTACCGAGACTACCCAGATTGAATGTAAAGAGACTGTAAAATACTTCAGTAAATTAAATATTCATCACGGCCAAACTAAATCTAATCCAGGGGTGTTACATGCTGCTTGGATGATGCAAAGATCGAGAATGCTAGCTCCCAGATGTGGCGAGATCTTCATATACATAAAATCAAATCGTAGATTTGAGGTGTCATAAGAAAAGTTGAATAAGTTCACCGTATATTTTTTTTTATTATTATAAATACGTCTTATTTCCAAAAACGTTATAGATTAAAGAAAGTTGCAGATCTTAAAATACATGTGATGAACTGAATATGTTCGGCGTACATGGAAACTTCATAAGCATTTTCGTTATGGTGTTGTTCTATAGAGAAGTCGAATTTATAGGGGATCTTAGATCTCTGCGTTATTATAGGTTTATTATTTTGAAACTTAATTATTTACCTGTTGAAAAACGCAGTGTGTATTTATTAGGATCTTGCGATTCTGAAGCACAATACAAACTCACCTTCATGGATCCCTGTCTATTCTGAAACTGTAATTCATGTTTCTTATTGACCTCCGTTTGAGTTGGAAAGCATATTAAATTTCATTTTGATCTCTGAGTAAGATGGAGACGCCGTTTTACATCCCTTACAGTACAGTTTTTGGTTGAAAATGCAGTTTGTAATTATGGAACCTCTGCAAATCTAAAAACGTTGTAGTGATGTATATTTTCGGGTGAGTGATATGTCTATTGTTGCGCCCTCCATTGCAGACCCAATAGAACTTTATGCTGGAACTGTCCCTAGGGCTTGGTATTTTGGTTTACTACAAACTCATGTCTAGTTTAAACCTGGATCTCTGTTTTACACCTCCATTTATCCCTCTGACATGTGTCCCTTATGTTGGAGATGACGCCGTGAAGTTTGAGCCGAGCTATTGTTACATTTCACTCCTGTTGTTGTTCTGCCCTTTGAGTGAGTGTACAACTTCAGTTTTTCCTTGGTCGCACTTATAAACTTTACACAATCCCCTTGAATTCTGCAAGAGTAGTGTTCCTTCACTGGCCACTTGGCGAACCAGCAACAGCTGTTCCCTACTCGTTGCCTTTACTTTACTATGTTTACTTCACTAACTTATAGTAATTGTGTTCACTGCTGATGCGATTTTGCTAAATACATTTACAGTCATGGAGAGGCGGTGAGAAAAAGGGTAATAACTTAATTTCTCAGTTGCTATGTTTGCTAGCTCGGCATTCGACCATTGAGTTGCCAACGCAATCAACGTATACTCCTTACTGGGTGTTGAGTGATGGTGTAACTCCGTGCCTCTGTTGATCCTATGAAAACCTTTTACTTTAGTCTCGATTAACGTCACTGCTTTTATTCAGATTTTTAATGTATGAAGATGGTCTACCAAGTCTAGTAGCTAATAACTTTGACCAAGTGTCCGATGATAATTTGGTTGTTTACATTTTTCACCTTTTGAAACAATCTTGTGCCATATTCATGGTATCATATAGTTTAGGCCCCTTGTGGATGGCTTATATCGTGAGCTTATTTCATAGAAGATTTATATATATATTTTTTCTTGTGATTTATTATTTTTAAAAACGCTTGTGTCGGAACTTTTGCATCCTATCTCTATCCAAGTAAGACATAATAGGATCTAGTCCTTTTTGTTTATTAAAAGTGTTTAGAGGTCTTAGGAAGTATCATATGTAGATAGCTTTGTTAGCATAATGTGGGTTACATCTTATAAGAAAACTTTAAAAAAAAAAAAAAGAGACATTATCCTATTGAAATGTATTGAAAAGTTGGTTTGACTTTTAGGAAAGAATTATATTTTGTGTATAACACTCCTTTTAACCCTCTATAGATTAAACAGATCGTATTGTGTTGAATGTGTTAGAACATATAACATTTATATATATTTCAGATTATATTTATAAGTTATGGCGATTAAGACAAAGATATGGAAGTGAATAAATATTAAAGAATCATATGGAAAAGTTTCTTAAAAATGCATTTTGAGGATAAGCGCTAGATGTAAGACACTCGTGAAATTTACATGATTATATGATGTAATCTAAGTGTAGGAAAGCTATTTATAAATGTACATTTGGAAACTAATGTTAGGATTTAAAATAGTTGGTAAATTTAAAGGATTATATGCTATTCATTATGATTGCAACATGTTCATAAGAATTTATAATATTGAAGTATTGTATATTTGTATTCTGCACATATCCATCTTCTGCAAGTAGAGTAAATGTTATAGAGTAAATTTCATAGTATTTTATATGTTTCTCCCAAGGAACGATGTAAAGTAAAGTAAAAGGAATTATATATTTATGATGTTTAAATTACATAATATTAGTGTTTTATATGTTCTTCGAAAAAGAATGATGTGAATTAGAAGCTAAAGATATATAGATATAAATCACATTTAATTTATTATGTAAAGTGTTAATTATGTCCTCAATCCAAATTGTAAGGATTTTATGGTATGACTATATGTGCTTCATTTTGTTAGAAAAGAAAGGTACAATAAAATCTAACAAATTATATACTTATATGACACTTCAATAATGTCAATTATGGAGGGATAGTATGTGTCTAGTATGTTGGAATTTTAGGACATATGTATATTCAAGAGTAAGTGGTATTTAATATTATAGAAGTGGGTAATATATTTAGTCAGTCTTATCGTAGTTATATGAAGTATAGTGGAATAGAAGGATGTTTTCATATAACTATTCCTACAGATTAGGCAGGAGATTGAAATGAACACCTAGGTAATTTAAGTACTAGAAAGACCCTCTTATACATGCATTCGAGTTATGAATTTCCTAGATCATACTTAGAAAAAGGGTTTAAAGCCTCAATGAATGTGTAGGAATGTTGGATTATTTAAATTGGTACATAGTTAGAAGCTTAAGTCTCAGCTTTTATAAACTGTGACGATGCAAAATATTGGGTCACATGTTTATTAAATTAATAGTGGTTGATTTTAGGATTTATAATAAATTACAGTGATTATGTTTTGTAGCAAATTATATGATGATGAAATCATGTAGAAGTAATCAACGTTTGAATTGTATGCATCTATATAGACACGATTATAGTCACAACTATAAGGGACTATGTGATAGTGCAACCCACTAGGAACTTTCGATCATTGAAGTTAGTATACACAACGGAATCAATAACATCTTGGGTTTCTATTGATGAAATGAGGTAAGGATGTGATAATCTCGTTAACCTCGAGTAATGATACTAATGATTAGAACCACGAGTTCTATGGCCATGATTGTTAGAGAAAAATAGAATAGAATGACCTCGAGATGAGAATAGAAATTAAGTAAAGCCTAGCATCGGAAGCACGAGAAAAAAAATTAACTTCGGGACGAAGTTCTATTTAAGGGGGGGTGTATGTAATGCCCCTAGAATGACTGTGGACCTTAAGGGAACCTGTCAAGGAACCCGACTGAACAACTTCGATATAGTGGTCTCTTGAGCCTTGTTTTATATGTGTGGAGTGGTATAATTGATTGATTACATCATGCTTAATGATTAGCCCTAATTGATCAAGTCAAAGTGAAATAGGACAGGTACAGTCCTAGCTCTGCGACTTGGGAGGACGCAACTGAGATGCGTCGTAGTTTTCCATTTTTATTCTCAACTTCGGGACGAAGTTCTAAATAAGTAGGGGTGTATGTAGTGCCCCTAGACTTGTGTAGACATTGAGGGCACCTGCTGAGTGACCCGGCTGATTGAAACATTAATTAAATAACCTTTTGACCTTATTTTTTTAGTATGTGTATCTGAACTGTTGAGGTAAATGAATAATTGCATATGTTAAACGATTAGCTATGACTATGGAAAATTATGTTGATGGATAATGCTTAACGACTAGCTGTATGGTGATTATGTATTTGGCGACGAAATGTATATTTGATAAGATGAATGAGCAGTTTGAATAAATCATAAATGTTTAACAAATGCTAGAGTCAGAAACTAGATGAGGATTGTTGAGAACAGTGCTACTAATAATGTGTTGTGAGAAGTGTGTGTAGAAACAAGTGAGACGGTTCACCAACGGACACACAAAGGAACATGGAGGGTCGTAGAGTACGGGTAAATCACACACAGGGGAAGCGATGACGATGTCGACTTTCGACAAGAATACCACGCATGAGTAGATAAGCATTGATCCGCTTGCTCAAGAGGAATGCGTGAGGGCGTACGAGGTGGGCCACGACGGAGCTGGTCACGTACGAGTTGAGGGGAGCGCAGTGAGAACGGACTCACTCCTCAGCGCCATTAGTCCCTAGATAGCATGTAGACGGAGGATGGATGGTAACGATTCCTAAAATCCCTACAAGAGTTCCCGCAAGTCAAAACGGAAAGATGGTGGCAGAAGGGCCCAACGATGCAGTACCCTATCGAGAACGGAAAGAATGGACGCAAGGACCCAACGAGGTGGTACCATGCCAAGGAATGGAAACCATGGATGATTGGACCCGACGGAGTGGTGCCATGTCAGGGGATTAAAAAATTAAGGAACCAGGAGCCCAACGACGCGGCACCGTGATCCTAGTGGGTTTGATTGTTAAATTAAACTGCATAAAAACTTAGGAGAATAACTCTAGATTATTACTTAGCAAATGCATAACAATAGCTTAGACATTTGCACATGAATAGTTATTTTTTTGAGCATTTAAAATAATAGAAATTATTATTTAGGAGCAAAATAGATTAGACACCTAGTCAACTAAAAGCTAGGAGTTGATTAAAATATCTGGGGGACAAACTAGAGCAAACTTAGGGATGTAGGTGCACTTCCCAGAGAAATTGACACTTGGATGGGTGAGTGTTTTAATTAAATAAATAATTAAAAATATTTAATTATGCATGAAGCGACATGTGTCGCAGGAGATTTCCCTTTATAAGGAAGGATTAAGGAATGGGTAAGGGGCCCATAATTTGGACGATTGTCGTAATTTTCGAATGCCTCAAAGACTTGCTGCTATCTAAGGGTTTGGCTTAGAAATCCTGGTGGGAAGGGAAGCCCAAGCTGAATTTCTGAAATACTTGTATGAGCTCTACGACCCAAAGCTCGTGGGAGGCCATGCGACTGAAAGCATGAGCCTAAGGTTGGGTGGCGAAGCTAACGGTTGCTTTTCCTATGGTTAAACGAGCTTTGCTGGAGGTATCCTACGGAAGACACAGACGACAGTGGACAAGATGGTATCAAAGACAGGTTATGGTTTGTTTTAATTTGCTAAGTTATTCATTTATTTAGTTTATTTCTCTAGTCATTGTGCTTTCTAATCTCTTGTGTATCAAGTGGTTGAGTTTCAGGTTAAGCATGAAGGCCCCTACAGGAGGGGCACTACACAGGAATAGATACAACATTGTGGCATCATAGGATTGGCCACATGAGTGAGAAGGGGATGCAAATTTTTCACTCAAGGAAGTTGCTGCCAGATTTGAAGCAGGTAAGTTTGGAATTCTGTGAGAACTGTGTTTATGGAAAACAGAAGAGATCCAGGTTTCTCAGGGTTGGAAAATAGAAGAAGAATGAAAAGTTAGAGCTTGTGCATACAAATGTATGGGGACCAACTAAGGTACAATCTCTTGGAGGCTCTCATTATTATGTTACATATATTGATGATGCAACTAGAAAAACTTAGGTTTATTGGATTAGAGATAAATCTGATGTGCTTTCTACTTTTAAGAAGTGGAAATCTTTGGTTGAGAATGAGATAGGAAAAAGGTTGAAGTGTCTCAGATCTGATAATGGAGGTGAGTACTACAGCAAGGAGTTTGATAGTTACTATTCATACCATGGGATTCATAGAGAGAAGACAATCCCAGGAACACCACAAGAAAATGGTGTGTCATAAAGGATGAATAGAACTTCATGGAGCGTGCAAGGTGTATGAGATTGCATGTAGGGTTGCCGTTACAGTTTTGGGCAGATGCTGTAAATACTGCTGTTTATTTAATAAACAGATGGCTTTCAAGTGCTTTGGATGGTGGTATTCCAGAGGAGGCATGGACATGTTAAAAGGTAAACTACTCATTTTTTAGAACGTTTGGTTGTGAATCATTTGTCCATATTAATAAAGAAAATAGAACAAATCTTGAAGCTAAATCCAAGAAATGTACCTTTATTGGATATGGGGTTGATGATTTTGGTTATCGCTTATGGGATTATGAAAATAACAAAATCATTAGGAGTAGAGACGTGATGGTCAATGAAAATGTGATGTATAAAGATCAGTTGCAGAGAAAGAAACAGGAAAAGGAAAACACAGAGTACATAGTACTTGATGAAATTAAAGAAAATGAAGTTCCAAAGGTGCTAGAAAATCAAGAATAGCAGCGAGTACCTGAAACTCCTGCAAGTGTAAGAAGATCTACCAGGTTAAGTAGACTCCCTGAACGATACTCTCATTCAATATATTATTTCTTGATGACTGATGTTGGTGAACCAGAATGTTATGAAGAAGCAATGCAGGTGGAAACTAGAAAGAAGTGGGAGCAAGGCATGAATGAGGAGATGGACTCATTGGTAGGAAACCAGACTTGGGATTTGGTTCAGTTTCCTGCTGATAAAAGAGCATTGCAGAATAAATGGATTTACAGGTTGAACGAAGAAGAAGGAGGAAAGAAGCAGTACAAGGCCAGACTTGTTTTAAAGGGGTTTACACAGAAGAAAGCTATATATTTTGATGAAATATTTTATCCTGTTGTTAAGATGACTTCAATTAGGACTATCTTAAGTCTAGTGGTGGTAGAAGATTTGCATCTTGAGCAGTTAGATGTAAAAACAACCTTTCTCCATGGGGATTTGGAGGAAGAGATATATATGCAGCAACCACAAGGGTATGATGTCAAAGGGAATGAAAATTTGGTGTGCAGGTTGAAGAAGAGCTTGTATGGTTTGAAGAAAGCTCCAAGGTAGTGGTATTTAAAATTTGAGAGGTTTATGACAAAACAAGGTTATAGTAGATGTCATTCTGACCATTGTGTTTCTTTCAAAAGGATAGATAATGGAAGTTATATTATCTTGTTATTGTATGTGGATGACATGCTTGTTGTAGGGTCTAACATGCATGAAATAAATGTGCTCAAAAGGAAGTTAGCAAATTCATTTGCGATGAAGGATTTGGGTGCTGCAAACAAAATCATTGGTATGAGAATAACAAGAGACAGGAAAAATCACAAATTGACATTGTCTCAGGGTGAGCACATACAAAAGGTGTTGGAGAGGTTCAGAATGCAGAATGCAAAACTAGTTAGTACACCTTTGGCCAACCATTCCAATCTAAGTAAGGAAATGTGTCCCAAGACACAGGAAGAGACAGATTACATGTCCAAGATTGCCTATTCATCAGTAGTTCGAAGCTTGATGTATGCCATCGTGTGCACAAGACCTGATATTGCATATGTAGTGGGAGTTGTGAGCAAATATATGAAAAATCCAAGTAAATAACATTGGAAGGTAGTACAATGGATTCTCAGGTATTTGAGAGGTACTACCACTCGGGCATTATGTTTTGGAGGATCATACACTGTTCTACACAGATATGTTGATGCAGATATGGCAAGTGATAAGGATAGTAGGAGGAGCACCACAGGGTATGTGTTTACTGTAGGTGAAACAACAGTAAGTTGGATTTTGAAACTGCAAAAGGTTGTTGCACGTTCAACAACAAAAGCAGAGTATGTTGATGTTACAGAGGCTAGTAAAGAGATGATTTGGTTGCAGAGTTTTATGGAGGAATTGGGTAAGAAGAAGAAGGATAGCAAGTTGTATAGCGACATCTAGAGTGCCATTCAACTTGCAAAGAACTCAACCTTCCATTCCAGGACTAAACATATACAACTCAAGTACCATTTCATACGCTATGTTCTTGAATATGAATTGTTGAAGCTTGAAAAGATACATACTAGCCAGAATCTTGCAGACATGTTGACAAAGGTAGTGACCAGAGAGAAACTGAGTTTCTGCTCGGTTTCAATTGCCCTTCTAGCATGAAGGTGAAGATGAGAAATTTTTGAAGTCTAAGATCCAACAAGTACAGCAGCGGTGGAGTTGTTGTGATCAGTCTCCAAGTGGGAGATTATTGGTTATGGAGCCAGATCTTCCAATCTCATAGATGATATTGTCTCAGCCATGTACCCTAGCTTTATATGATATGTAAAAGGACTGTACACTCGTTCCTACCCAGAATGTTTTTGGGGATGTTTGTTGTTGATGTATATGTAACTTGGGAATGTATTTCACCTATGTATTTCATCTATGTATATTGTACTCCTATAGAGATGTTATTATTCCTCTATATGGAAGTGTCATCATTTGTATTGACAAGTGTCGCAAGTGTTGTAACTTGCCGATGGGTTATTAGACCACCTTGATGGGGTCAGTCCTATATGAGTCATGTGGGTAAATGGGTTATTGGACCACCAAGTGTGGGGTCAGCCTGGATTAATGTAACCATGGGTTACTAGGCTAAGTTAGACAAGTCAGCCCCACTGGGTTATTGGGCAAGACAGGACAAGTATAAATAGAGATCGGGAGATCTCTATTTGATCATCTCATTACTCACTCTTTGATCACTCGAAAAGTGGCGCACATGTGAGGAGGAGGATCAGCTGATAGGAGAATTCTATCTCTTATACTTTGGTTGTATCATTGCTCTTTCTATCTCTGAGGAAGTTGCAGGGTTTTTCACCTTCTTGGTTTTCCCCGGTGAAACTCTGTGTCTCTTGTGTGCTTTCATTATTGTGTCCATGATTGATATGTTGTAGATATGCTATACATGTTATTCTCTCAGTTAAGATCCTAGATCAAATTGAAATTCTGAAAAACTAACATGGTATCAGAGCTAGCCTGAAAGAAGGCATGGTATGGCATTTATGACACTTGTTGCACTTGCGATGCTAGGGCTTGATATAGCAAAAACCAGTCATTATAGAACTTTCACTATAAATACATTTCTGCAAGGTTTCAAGATCTGAAAACTTTATAGTTTGAGGATAAGATCCCAATGTACCTTGTATCAGAATCACAACTTCTAATTCATTGTACTTTGTGTTGTATGATCTATACAATCTAGGGTTTCTGCCTCTTCCAGATTTGAGTCATAAACAGGTGACCTAGGAAAAAAGGTCACAATTTGGGCTAGGAAGATCCAAATGAAATTTTGTAAAACGTGATAGGTAGGGTACATACTATACTTTCTCAGGTAATTTTTTCGGAGGCAGAAACTGAACCAGTGACACATGGCACGCCGTACAAGTTTGCTCTCCTGTTTTATCCCATAAATAGGTCACGTTGCGACACTTGGCCTAACTCTCTCTCAGAGAATCCATTTGAGGTCAGAGCTATGGGGTTGGAAACATAATAGGTCGGGCTACAACAAGAAAATGTTTCAGACCCTGTAGATCTAAAATCTCGGAGTTACACCAAAAACAATCAGGTGCATATTTCTGTCAAAACAGAATTGGATTTTGAGCACCTTCATTCATGGCTTCAGGAATTTAGGGTTTCGGATAATGTTGAAATTTTTTGTATTGGAGACCATAGATGGATGATCCTCATCAAAATTGAAATTTAGAGACCAAGATCAAGTTTTTTGGCTGGGAAAAAGGCCGGGCTTGATCAAACCCTTGTTCGGGACTTTGATCGGAAAGGTGAAAACTTAGGGCTTCTGCAAAAATGAGAATTTTTAAAATCTATGACCATAACTAGAAGCTCCTTGGAAAAATTGAAGTTTAGAGATTTGGATCAAACTATTTGGTTGGGTGAAGCTCCAGGAAACTCAAACACTAATTCAGGGTCCTCCCTAGTGAATCGGGAAGATTGAAAAACAAATTTGAGGGGTGAAAGTTTGCAGTTTTCAAATTCTGAGTATGCTAGGTTGATCAGCTCATCAAGGCACATCTTTCTATCCTTTCAGAAGTTTGAAATTCAAAGTTTGAATTTTTAGGGTTTTCCTGACAAACCCTAATCTAGCTCCAGATCTAGTTTCTGCAATTCAAGTGGATTGGGTTAATCCTAGAAGAGAATGGTTTGGTCACTTGCATAAGTGAAGAAGTTCCTGTTTCAGAAGGAGATGAGGCTAAGGCCTTACATAAGAAGATTACAAGCAATCTCGACAGGTATGAATTATCCAGGTATGTTTCAAGATCTGTTCATGATTAAGTTTATGGTATGTTTGTCTTCTTTAACGTTAGTACAATCTTGATTAAGTTTAGACTTGTTGTATCAACTTAATACAATTATGAATGCAGATATTCACTAATTAGGGTTTTGACACTTATGATTGTACTAATGCATTGTGGTGTTGTATGAGGTTGATGTTGTCCGCTAACATGAAAGGTACATCAACACAGACAAATCATGTTCTAGTTCAAGAACATATGACCATGATGATATGAAGACAAATATTCATCCATTGTCATGGATCACACAGAAGATCTACTTACTAGGTATATATAACTTGGTTCTATAATGGCTAACCTATGAGATATGCATGTTACTAGCACAAGTCATTGAAGAGAACAAGAAGACATTATGCGAGTATGTTAGACATAACTAGCTAGCATGCTAATCTAGGTATGTTTTTCCTATATCAAGTTAGAATCCTACCTTGTGTTAGGATCTCTTATATAAGTATACATGGCATGATTGATAATGATTATTTATGAAGTTAGAAATTTAAGTAAACTAGGGTTTATGCATATTATGTCTCTTACCTTGATTGATGATATGACTAACCAGGAGAGTTCTATGGTCAAATATGAATATACATGAGAAAGAGAAGTCTTCCCTAAAAACATTGAATGCTAATGCTTATTATTTGTGTGTTTGAAATGATTATGACTATACATGTTTAAGATTATTGTGTTTTGATAGTATTGATATTATACTAATGAATGCATGTATGAGACCTCAAGGATAACAAAATGATGATACTACTAAGTATGCATAAGTGATCGAGGATGGATAAAAGTTCAAGGACAGAAGCAAAGATCAAGAGGGAGCACACTCCAATAGTTCCTGCAAGGAAGCAAATATTGAGAGGGAGTCCACCCTACAAACCAAACAAAGATAAGTATTTGAATTGTCATTTCTTGCATATTTGTTTGTTTAAATAATATTGTTCAATGATGTATATACTTATGTTCCTAGACTAAGGGTGTGTATTATGCATATTAGAATAATTGGATTAATGAACAGTACACTACTAATATGCATGTGATGGGTAAGTGGCCTATGGCACTGTACAACATTCCATTGCTACTTATCTAGAATGAAACCTCTTTGCTGACATGTTTGGAGTTGTGCACACTCTTAACAATGTTCTGGTAGAGATTGGAAGGCATCTATAAAGTTACAGGATATGGATAAATGTTGTATTGAAGCATTGGCTAAGATAATTGTATAACTGTATGACATATTTATTTATGTGTAAAAATTTGTTCTGAAAACTATGATATGTTTCTAATCATGCAATTTAACTTGTTTTGTAGGAAAAATTGTATACCATCACCTACAAAAGAAGGACTACAACATTTGTTCAGCAACAAAGTTATCTATTGAACATATTGAAGATAATGAAGTTCCTAGGATTCAGGAAGAATGTCATGATCGAGGAGTACCAGTCGATCATGAAGAATGATGTTTGGGATGTAGTCCCAAGACCTGAAGGGAAGTCTATTGTGACTTCCAAGTGGATCTATAAGATCAAGCATGCTGAAGATGGTAGCATAGAAAAATACAAAGCGAGGATTGTAGCTCATGGCTTCTCTCCGAAAGAGGGGATAGACTATGAAGAGATTTTTGCTCATGTAGCCAAATACACTTACATTAGATAAGTACTTGCTCTGGCTATAGTGATGAAATAGAAGATACATCAGATGGATATCAAGACAACTTTCTTGAACGGTGTAGTCAAGGAGGAAATGTATGTGGTGCAGCCACTTGGTTTTGAGACACATGACAGAGAGTCATATGTGTGCAAGTTGAATAAAGCCTTGTAAGGCTTGAAGCAAGCTCCCAGGACTTGGTATGGTAGGATGGACAGTTTTCTATCCAGTTTGGGATTTATCAAGAGTAAAGCATATTCCAACCTTTACTACAAGGTTGAGGAAGGAAATCAGTGATACTACTTTTGTATGTGGATGACCTGTTTGTTACAGGTGAGGATAGATTGATTGCTGATACCAAGAGGAAGCTTGCTGTCGAGTTCAAGATGAAGGACTTGGGGATGATGCACTACTTTCTAGGCATGGAGGTGTGGCAGAGTGCAGATAGAATATTCCTTGGACAAGGGAAGTATGCAGTAGAGATCCTGAAGAGGTTCGGGATGATGGACTGTAAGGCCATGGCCACACCTATGGCATCGAACCTGAAACTTTGGTGTGATCCTTCATCTGATCTGGTTGATGTCACCATGTATCATCAGATGATTGGGTCCTTGATGTACCTAACAAACATGAGACCAGATATTTGATTTGTGGTGAACACATTGAGCCAGTTCTTGACAGATCGGAGGAGTGTTCACCTGGTTGCTGTAAAGCATATTCTGAGGTACCTGAAGGGTACATTTGATTATGAGAACAAGTATGATGTGAATCAAAACTTTAACCTGTAGGGTTATGTTGATTCAGATTGGGCAGGCAGTGCTGCAGATAGGAAGAGCACATATGGGTGTTGCCTCAGTATGGGATCAGGTGTGATCTCATGGTTTAGCAGGAAGCAGTCCTGCGTAGCATTGAGTACAGACGAAGTAGAGTATGTTGTAGCTTGTTCGGCTAGTTGTGAGGCAATATGGATGAGGAAGCTACTGTCTGAGTTATTTGATCTCCTATTGGAGGCTACTCATATCTTTTGTGACAACCAAAGTTGTGTGAAGCTATCTGAGAACTCAGTGTTCCATGACAGGTCAAAACACATAAAGATCAAATATCACTATATCAGGGATATGGTGCAAAGACGAGCAGTGAAGCTCTTGTATGTTACAATGGATGAGTAGATTGCAGATTTGCTGAGGAAGCTACTAGCCAGAGTGAAGTTTGAGTACTTCAGAGAGAGGCTTGGTGTTCTTCAGATTGATGACACATCGAGGAAGAAGTGACGGACACATTTGCTGGAAGCCATTCCAAGCATGGTGAGAGGAGGATCCTTCCCATGGCTATGGATGTAAGCGTTGGATGATGAGCATCAGGACGATGCTCCAGTTATTGCTCTATATATGCATCATGTCGGATTCTTGTTATGATTAGTTGGATCATGTATATGTATATGCATCATGTTGGATGCTTGTTACGATCAGTTGGATCATGTATATGTATATGCATCATGTTGGATGCTTGTTGTGATCAGGTAGATCATGGATGATGATATGTATCAGGTATGCACCAGGTGGATGCATTATATGATCAGGATGATCATGGATGATGAGCTTTAGGATGTTGCTCCAAATGATATGTTTCAGGTATGCATAAGGTGGATGCATTATATGATCAGTATGATCATGGATGATGAGCTTCAAGATGTTGCTCCAGATGACATGCATCAGGATGATGCAGTGATCATGATCAGGATGATCATGTGTACATCAAGATGATGTATGGTGAGTATCATGTTGATACTCTGTGGCTGTGGAACAAGTTGTGCAGATAAGCATATAATCCAGCCCTTGGAGGTTTGCAGATAGTCTTTCAAGGTTTTTCCTATGACATGTAATGTGGCCCTAGGATATCTGGAAAATGCTCTTTCGAGGTTTTTCTTTGAGAGGACATATAATCCGGCCTTGGGAGATTTGTAGATAGTCTTTTGAGGTCTTTCCTATGGCATGTAATTTGGTCCTGGGATATCTGGAAAATGCTCTTTCGAGGTTTTGTCCTATGGCATATAATCCGGCCCTGGGAGATCCAATAGGTTGAGCTGTGTGCTCATAATCAGTCATGGGATGCTCTTTCAAGGTTTTGCCATGACCACATGTAATACACCCTAGAGATCTGGACATGATGAAAAAGGCCTTAGATGCTCTTTAGAGTTCTTTCTAGTCAAGACACTCTTAAAGGTTTTGTGGTAGGGGTCACATGTAATAAGTCCTATAGATCTGGACAGGATGAAAAAGGCCTCAGATGCTCTTTAGAGATCTTGCGTTTCAAGACACTCTTTTAAGGTTTTGTGATAGTCACATATAATACAGCCCTAGGAGATCCAACAGGTAGAGCCATGTGCTCGTAACAGCCTGGATGCTCTTGCGAGGTTTTGTGACGCATGTAATAAGTCCTCAGAATTCCACAGTATGGCCAGTGATGATGAAGACATGCAGGTGGTGGGCCTACAACCAGTATGAAAAAGGATTGGCTCTGTAGAACTTCCTATGATGAGTAGATTCAGAGATTGATTGAGATAGCAGCAGAGATGACGATGACGATGATGATGATTCGAGGACAATGATTTGATGGTGATGATCCAAAGAAGAAGACTTGTGCTAGCATATATGTGTCGAGAAATACCTTCCTAGTTAAGAGGGAGCATTGATGTATATGTAACTTCGAAATGTATTTCACCTATGTATTTCATCTATGTATATTGTACTCCTATAGAGATGTTATTATTCCTCTATACGGAAGTGTCATCATTTATATTGACAACTGTCGCAAGTGTTGTAACTTGCCGATGGGTTATTAGACCACCTTGATGGGGTCGGTCCTGTATGAGTCATGTGGGTAAATGGGTTATTAGACCACCACATGTGGGGTCGGCTCGAATTAATGTAACCATGGGTTATTAGGCTAAGTTAGACAAGCTGGCCCCACTGGTCTATTTGGCAGGACAGGACAAGTATAAATAGAGATCGAGAGATCTCTATTTGATCATCTCATTACTCAATCTTCCATCACTCGAAAAGTGGCACACATGTGAGGAGGAGGATCAAATGCTAGGAGAAGTATATCTCTTGTACTTTGGTTGTATCATTGCTCTTTCTATCTCTGAGGAAGTTGTGGGGTTTTTCACCTTCTTGGTTTCCCCCAGTGAAACTCTGTGTCTCTTGTGTGCTTGCATTATTGTGTCCATGATTGATATGCTGTAGATATGTTGTACATGTTATTCTCTCAGTTAAGATCCTAGATCAGAGTGAAATTTTGAAAAACTAACATTTGTTGGCTAACAGTTTTACGGACCCATTAGAGGAAATTTGGGGTCTAAAATGGGTCTTATAAGAAAACGAGCCAACCATAATTTATTGATAAGTTGGAATTGAAGAACCAATAGAATTTCAATAAAATGAGTCACCATAGTGGTTGACTTGAGATATTTGTCATAAAAAAACTACTTTTTTTGTTCGTATTTTCAACATATCTCCCTGGGTTTTTACCCAAATTTTGAGCAGGAGCACTCGTTGGATGTATAATTAAATTCTGCATACAACGAGTACCCACACTGGATACTTTTGACAGACCCCACTGTCCCAAAAATGTGAAATACCTTAAAAACGTGATGATGACATTTTCCTGTTTTTGGGGCAGCGGGGGTCCATCAAAAGTATGCAGTGTGGGTACTCATTGGATGTGGAATTTAATTCCGCATCCAACGAGTGCTCCCGCTTGAAATTTGAGTAAACACGAAGGGAGATATGTTCAACATACAAATAAAAAAAGTAGTTTTTTTCTTTCTTCCTCCAAAATTAATAAATATTATTTTATTATTTTAACTATTATTTTACTATTTTCCTTAGGAGGCCCATTTTAGACCTCAATTTTCCTCTAATGCATGGTTTTGGGTATCCCGTGGTATTTTCCCATTGTATTTCCCCTATAAAAGAAAGACATTGTAATATGGCTAGGGTAAGATGTATTAGGTATTATGCATTGTAAAGATCTCAGAGATCGTGAGAGACTCTAAGACAGTGAAGAGGAAGTGCAACGGATGTGCTGCAGGTTGTATCCCTTCATTTGTTGGATGGTAATATACTAAAGACTGACAATTTCAGTGTGGACATAGCCCATCTTGGGTGAACCATGATATATTGGTGTCTCTCTTGTAATGTGTCTGTGTGATTATATTTGCATTTTTGTTTCCTATTATTGCTCTGCGATCATGTTTTTCTAACACACATTGCTTTGTTGGTGACAAAAAAGGACACTATGGATGGAAGAGCTTACGTTGACCTTAGATGACATAGAGCTGAACCTTGCAATCATTTCCTCATAAGCATATTTCTTTGCCTTTTTTAATACATAACTGAGACCCTCATACTTTCCAACCAGTGGGTCATCCACTAGTTTCTCTACTGAAAACCCGCGGGTGTCAATTAAAAGTTTCATGTAATATCCCAACTTTTGTACTAACTATGTTATGATGTTATATTGGGCCACGGCCCCAGCACATGTGATTTATTCTGATTATTGGGCATAAGCCCTGGTACATATGATTTATTCTTTAGTAGACTGACATATTGGACATGGATCCTGACTATATTTCTTTATTGTTTATACACTGGGCAAGAAAGCCCCAATTTTTCTGATTATGTTTTAATACAGGCACAAAGCGCTAATATATTGGAATGACCCCTTTTTCTTACATACTGTGCAGTGATGTGAATGACATAATAGATTTATATAGTGTGTTGAGCGTCGACTCAGAAACACAACGATTACCTATGTATTGGGCCAAAGCCCCGAGGTACCTAAAGGAAATATAATGTACCGGGAGTAAGCTCTAATGTACATTGAGTGTTGGGCATAAACCCTGGAGCACTCCAAGCTTGATAAAACAAATACCAGATCCGAGGCAACTGAAAGAGCCAAGATGTGCCTCACAACCACATTCTAGCACTAGTGTTGAGCAGAGACTCTGGAATTGCACTAAAGTAACGCCCATGTGGGAGTGTTGAGTTAAATAGCTCTGAAGAGCACTCAGGGTTACAAAAATTTCCAAGTGTTGAGTCAAGAAGACTATGAAGAGCACCTTCATCACACTTATTTTTAATTGACTAAATGATTCATCTTTCTATCCATCAAGTACTGCAGGAATTACCGGGTTGAACGAGGGAATCCGACATGCAAAGAGTGAGACTATAGGTACCTAGCTAAGCTTACCAAGACCGTCCTAAGTTTTGGACTTGTCCCTAATCAATTAAAAAAAAAGAGTATCACTGATAAGATTCTTAATCTCATAAAATATATTACCAGTAGTCTTCCATGACTAACCTAATTTAAAAGCCTCCAAGTTATTAGTATTATTATTATAATTATTATGATTTTATTAAGAGCTTTAAGTAATAAATGGTGTTATTATTTTTATGGAATATAATTAGAATATCTAATGTTGCATTATTAATTATATTGTAAAGAAAACATATATTTAATGAATTAAAAAGTTAAAGATAATTTAATATAAGAATAATTATTATTATCATTATGGTTTAAGAGCATAAATAAATTTGACATTTTGGTCAAACAGTTGAAAAGAGTCCTAACTCAAGAGGACTAAACATTAAAGTAAAATAATATATTTTAAATTATTAAATTATTTAATTTCAAGAAACTAATTACTTCAACAACCCAATTCAAGAATTCCCTACATAAGAAGGTAGATCCCAAGTTTTGAGGTTCCTATCTTTTTCATTATCATTGTCCTATGGTAATCAAAGGGAGTTTTCCTGCTCCAAGAAACTAAAGTAATCTGGCCCAAAAATATTCCAGAATAAACAAGTTGTAGCTTAAGGACCTCTGCCTCATTTTTCATGTTGGAATCCAGCTCGGGGTGATCCGTACAGAACCAGAAATGGTTGTAGGATCATGGTTGGGAGGATCTCGGTAATCCCAAAGCTATCCAGTCAAGGGCGTTCATCCTCACAGGTTTTGTATTAATAGTTATTGAGTGTGCAGGTGAAAACAAGAAGGAATCAAGTGCCAAGAAGTTAGGTTCTGCTACAGGGAAGGGAAAAGTATTCAAGCTATAGGTACGAGCCATTTAAATATTTCCAATTTTCTAGTATAGGAAAGTCAACCATTATTTTCCTCATATATTATATTCAAATTCTGCTCAAGAACCAGGGAAAGATCTAGCAGGCCTAGCTGAAGCTAGTCTTTGCTAGAGAACCTGCCTCTAGTTTCTATGTTGGATATTTGTAAATTATTCCCTTCCTTTTAAATTTAGTTTAAATATCAAGGTGAATCGTTGTCATTATAGTATGATTATTTCTTACTCAAATTCAAATTATTTATCATGTATAGGAAGTACCCATTAGAATGTTAAACAGTAGTATTCTTTTCTAGAAAGAAACCATCATAAACTCTTCTTAATTCTTGACATTCAAACGTTACATAGAAAACAAGATCATCAACCTTTACCCACATTTGCAGATAGATGGTTAGAATATTCATCAAATCAAAACAAGCACATTTCCTACTCAACATAAAGAGAAAACCACGATTGCTTTTCCAGATAGCTAGACATTAAAACAAAAACGAAACTTAAAAGTCTTCTACCCATATCAAGCTTTGTAACTAAAACAGTGCACTAGTTTATTTTTTTCCATTACCATTCTATTTCCACAAGATTTGGGCACAGGCTCAAATCACTTAGAGGTCGCATCCATACATTAAAATGATAAGCTATATGAACCTTCACTATCAATACCCAGGCATATTGCTACCTATAGACCAGCAAACCAGGGATCGAATCCTTCCCTTTCCACATACTTACAGCCTACTAGAAACAAAAAAGCAGACGCCACATAGAACGATTTCTTTTAAAATATTCAAACCCTAGTACTTACGGATCCACAATAGCCATGAGAACCAAAAATAAAACTACCCACCATATAGCATTTCAACGCTATTAGAAATTAACGCAGAGACAGATGAATCACGATACATAACCATTTCCAGAAGCAAAATTGTGTTTCAAATCAAGGATTATTATTACAGGTTCCAAAATCCTCACATCCCGTGAAGAGTCTATAGAAGTATCAACAAACCACGAGTGCCCTAAATAAAACGCAAGGGCCAAGCCTTATGCAATAACCATAAACTATACATTATCACGTCTATTACTCAAGCCATTACATTACTCTGTCCAGAGAGTTAGTACAGTCTCTACCAAAACAACACATCAGATGTTGGCCAAAACCTCCAGTAGAAAAACCCAATAGTTACACTCATGCAGGGGTCCAGCCAATGGCGACCCAAAAGACCAACAACTCATAGCAGGAAACCCAAGTGGGCACCAAGTCCTTCAAAACTTTAAATGCAAACAGTAAAACCCCCACAGAGACGAGAGGAAGAATGCATAGATGGTAGCAACTGGACTTACCAAGTTTTGATTTCGCCATCATGGAACACTGGCCATGTAGGGAAGAAGGACTTGTCACTACCTGCAACCAACCACGATAATCCAAGATAGACTTTAGATTTCAACTATAACAAAACGCATACATATCAATTGTAGTAGTAAGTAAACCAAACTATGAAGTTTTTACTAGCAAGGATGACAGTCACCATCGTTTTCCCCATGTAGATTTGCCTCCATGAGCCTCGGACTGAGCATCAAGGAAACCCTCCTCAGTGTTACCACAAACCAGAAGAATGAACCACGATTTTGTAATCGTTGGTGAAAGAACCAATAGTAAAACCCTTGCCACTGCTGGCAAGCTGGACATACGTATTTCGTGGAGGTGCATTAAATTCCACTACCTACCACATACATTCCTTTGTTAAACCCTTGCACCATAGTTTAAGGCCATTGTAAAGTTTGGGAACTTTCTTCTTTTTAATTATTACAAAGACTATGAACCCCACTTAGGGTCAGCACATAATTACAGGGGTGAATAAGAAGTGCAATTATCACATCCCTCTCAAACTTCCACCAAGGTGTATCCACAATAAGTGTGACACTCTTCAGAGTGGATTAACCCAAGACTTAAATGTCGTTGAAGGAGTTAGAGTAGACATTTCAACAAATGTCCGGTAGATATACCTGCAAACCACAAAGTACTCAAGTGCATTAGGGACAATGCTAAGTAAATCCAGATTTCCCATTTCTTTCATCCTACCTCTCGGTAGATCTGCCAGGGAAATCCCTTTCCCTCAAGAAACCAAGCATCTCATCTTAGACCTTAACAGTCACCAACATGGGTCCACCATACCTGAAGCATCAGATTAAATTGTTCATAATTGCATTCACAAACTATTGAAGCAAATGGAAGGGAATCAAATAGTAACATTCAAGGATTTATAATGCTGCATTAAAGCTTCACCATTATTCCTTAACTTCACTTTTGCAAAAAGTAGGAATTTATAATTCCAGGACTCAAGCCTTGACTGTCACATTTTAATTACAGTTTAGTAAAGATGTTATCAATGTTGAAGTTAATTTGCTTATCATCCATTCTTTTAGTGAATTACAACTGTAGAGAGATTTTTTTTATTTTTACTATTTTTGGGGACGTTACAAGTGGTATCATAGCCCAGTTACAAAAACTAAGTGACCTATTGGGCTCGTTACAAACATCCGCTGCAGATACGCAACAGGAAGAAACATACATTTACATTCGATTTTGTTTTATGAATAAACTAACATAAATTTCTGTTCTCTATGCTTATATAACATTTCAGGAACAATCGCCGTCTGAGAAATGAATGCTGAACAAGGTATTAGTATATAGGGAAATCTAAACTCCCCAGCATGAGAGCAAGAAATTGTGGTGGAACTCAACTCGGATTTAATGAAATCCATGCAGCATCTACAGGCAGAGTTCCAGAGTTTCAGAGACGAGAATATGCTAGAAATAAGAGAACATCGGGCTATAAATGAAGCCTTACTCCAAATCCTAACAGGGCAAAAACCCCATGAACATCCTACTCTTTCCGTCAACACTCTTAACACAAGGAAAGCAGCCAGTTACAAGATAGGAGAGCAGGAAGGACACAAATCAGAACCATTGGAAGAGGACTGTAAGAGCTCTTCTAATGACAATGGCTCCCCACCTCCTTGCAAGAGAAGGAGGAATCATGATGATAGTTTGTAAGGAGAGTTCAGAAAGATAAAAGCCCCAACTTATTATGGGGAAATCAACTAAGGGGAAAAGGCTGAAGAATGGTTGTTAGGGATGAATAAATACTTTAAAGTTCATAATTACTCCAGTGAGATGCAAGTCCAACTAGCCATATACAACCTAAATGGTAAAGCTGCTAGATGTTGGCAGGACTTGAAACACACTAAGGGATAAGAACTGAGAGACATAACTTGGGATACTTTCAGCAGAATATTCCAGGACAAGTATATGTCTGAAAGATTCTTTGACAAGAAAATAAAAGAATTCCATGAGTTAAAAATGGGCTCCCTGAATATGGAAGCATTCATAAACCGGTTCTTAGACTTGCTGCACTATGTGCCTTACATTAAGGACGAGAAGGTGAAAATTCAGTAGTTCTTGGGTGGGCTGACACCAAACTTTAGAGAGAAGATAGAATTTGACATGCCAAAAACCCTTGATATAACCCTACGTAAAGCCAGGTTTTGCAATGAGCACGGGCAGCCAAGGAATGACAACATCAACAGAAATAGAGACAGATTTAGAACGTTCTCAGACAACCACAGACCAGGTTCTAGACCCCCAACTTTTCGAAAACATAACAACAGTTTTCCACCCAACAAAGGTTTCAACCAACCCCAAGCTTGGCCAAGTGCACCCCCACCACTAGCCAACAGGCCAGCCTTCAACAAAGGGACAAAAATAGTCCCACCAACTGTTTCGTGTTGGAAATGCCAAGGGCCACATTACTACAGAGACTATCCCAACAAAATAGATGGGGTTTTACACAACATCCAAACAGATCCTACCATGGGGGAGATGGCAAAGACACCTATGATTTATGCCGCTCTTGATGGCCGGCAGGCAGATCATCAAGCCAACATGGTGGAAATTGAGGGTAAGATATCTAACACTACCGTTTCAGTTCTAATAGACCCCGGCGCTTACTGAAGTTATATATCCCCTACGATAGTGGACACCTATAGGTTGAACCGAGAGCATCATTAGAAATCGTGGCTGGTACAACTAGCCACTGGTACTAAACGAAGGGTCTGCAAGTTAGCTAAAACTTGTGAGATAGACTTGAACGGTTTTCCAACTAGGATAGAACTAAATTTTCTACCCCTAGGATCGTACGATGTACTTATAGGCATGGATTGGTTAGAAAAACACCATGTCTTACTGGACTGCGCAAACAAGACTCTACTCTGCAGATATGACCAAGGGAATCAAGAGACGATTCAGGGTATCCCTAGGAAAGTGTCCATAAGATAGATATCTACCTTACAAGCAAAGAAGTGCATCAGGAAGGGCTGTAAGCTCTTTGTTGTTAACATCCGAAACTTAGAAACTGAAAGCGAACAAAGGATTGAAGACTTCCCAGGCCTTATAGAATTCAAGGATGTATTTCTCGAAGAAATACCGGGATTACCACCCAAGCAAGACTTAGATTTCTCCATCGATCTAACACCCGGGTCAGTACCAGCTTCCAAAGCCCTGTACTGCATGAGCACGCCAGAATTGGTGGAGCTCAAGATTTAGTTACAAGAGGTAAAAGATAAAGGATACATTCGACCAAGTGTGTCCCCTTGGGGCGCACCGATACTCTTCGTCAAGAAGAAAGACGAAACGATGTGAATTTGCATCGATTACCGCCAACTCAAGAAGATGACCATTAAGAACCTCTATCGACTCCCTAGAATCAACCACTTGTTTGACCAAGT
Source organism: Larix kaempferi (assembly GCA_027924585.1). Lineage (NCBI taxonomy): Eukaryota > Viridiplantae > Streptophyta > Pinopsida > Pinales > Pinaceae > Larix > Larix kaempferi. The sequence goes on along the minus strand of BSBM01001155.1, from coordinate 651,196 downwards.
AGGAGGAGCAAAGATCTTCTCAAAGATTGACTTACGATTCGGATACCACTAGGTAAGGATCCATCAAGAGGACATCAAGAAGACCGTGTTTCGAACCCATTATGGCCACTATCAGTTCGTAGTGATGCCCTTTGGGTTGACAAATGCACCGGCTAACTTTATGTGCATGATGAACAGTATCTTTAGTAACTATCTCGATAAGTTCGTCTTAGTCTTTATCGACGACATTCTGATCTACTCCAAGAATGAAGTAGAACATGAAGAACACCTCTGTATTTTGTTACGTATATTACGAGAACACCAACTTTACGCCATGTTTAGTAAGTGCGATTTCTACAAACTCTAGATTCAATACTTAAGACACATCATTTCCAAGAAGGGAATAGCCGTCAACCCCGAAAAGATCAAATCTATCGAGGAATGGCCAACACCTACGTGTGTTTTTTACATAAGATCATTCTTAGGTCTGGCCAGTTACTATCGGAAGTTCATTGAGAACTTCTCAAGTATCGCATGTCCCATGACCGCCTTACAAAGGAAGGAAAACAAGTTTATTTGGACGGCTAAGTGTGAAGAAAGCTTTCAGAAGCTGAAGCGGCTACTGATTAGTGCACCGATTCTGCTTATCGCGGATCCCAATGGGGATTTCGTCGTTTGCACGGATGCAAGCAAGGAAGGACTTGGTGGAGTCCTTATGCAAGATAATTTTTCCATATGGTACGAATCAAGGAAACTAAAAGAGCATGAGCAGAACTACCCTACTCATGACCTTGAACTAGCCACCATCATCCACACTCTGAATATGTGGCATCATTATCTCACGGGGAAAAAATTCTTATTGATGACTGATAACATGAGCTTAAAGTACCTTTTCGATCAGCCCGACTTAAATGCCAGGCATGCCAGGTGGTTGGCCTTCCTTAGTGAGTACCATTTCGAAATGAAACATATAAAATGCAAGGAAAAAAAATTTGTGGATGCCTTAAGCCATCGAGCACATATGCTTTACGAATTCACGGTAAGCCAAACCGATTCAGACTTACATGATAGAATTCGAACGGCATGTAAGAGCGACCGTTATTATACGGAAATTGTTGCAAAAATTCAAAAAGACCGACTCTTTCAACAACAAAAAGAGTATAAGATAGATGAGTCGGGACTACTGTGGTCTAAAGACCAACTTTACATCCTCGAGAGTGGAGACATTATATCAAACATCCTCACCAAATTTCACCAGAAACCCTATTCAGGGCACCCCGGATATCAAAAGATGATATCGGTAGTAAAGAAACATTACTTTTGGCCTAAGTTGAAGGCTGATATCACCATGTTCATTGCAAAATGTCAAGAATGTTAATTGGTCAAAGCAGAACATCAACACCCCTCCGGATTACTTCAACCTTTACCCATTCCAGAATGGAAATGGGAGGTAATAAGTATGGACTTCATTATAGGCTTACCCAAGAGTGAGAAACTGAACGACTCCATCTTTGTGGTGGTAGACAAGCTGTTGAAAGCAGTACACTTTATACCAGTAAAATCCACCTACAAAGCAGTTCACATGGCAGAAATATTGTTGAAGGAAATATTTCTTTTGCACGGAATACCCAAAGCAATCATTTCCGATCAAGACACAAAGTTCACTAGCAACTTCTAGAGAGCATTGTTCTCCGGTTTGGAGACCCAGTTACAATTCAGTACTGCATACCACCCCCTAACCAACGGGCATACAGAATGAATAAACCAAATTCTTGAGGACATGCTGAGAATGTATGTCATGAACAATCCCACTAAGTGGGAAGACTATTTACACCTCGCAAAATTTGCGTACAACAACGGTTACCAAACCTCGGCCAAAATGAGCCCTTTCGAGGTGTTCTACGGATGAAAGTGTCGGACCCCCGTGACTTGGGACAGTCCGGTGGATAGGCTTATGTTAGGACCAGATCTACTAAAGGACTTGGAACAATTAGTCTCCAAGGTGCAACTAAACTTAAAAGAAGCACAAGACTGCCAAAAGAGTTATGCAGACAAGAAAAGAAAGGACAAAGACTACAAAGTCAGCGAACATGTGTTTCTTAAAATAAAGGTGAAATGAAGCTCGTTGAGCTTGGGACATTGCGGTAAACTAGCCCCAAGGTTTTATAGGCCTTTTGAAATACTGGCTAAGAAGGACCAGTAGCTTATGAGTTATCCTAACCAGCGTATATAAAAGTTCATAATGTTTTTCATGCTTCATTATTAAAGAAATATGTATACGATACTAAACACGTTATTGATTGGTCCTTATTACAGGTGGAGCCCGAAGGGGAGTTCACACCAGAACCACTCCACATTCTAGACAAGAGAGAGGTCCATCTTAGGAGAAGGACCATTACTCAGCTGAAAGTGCAATGGAGGCACTTTGGAGCAGATGAGGCTACTTGGGAAAATGAGGCTACCATGAAAGAGGCATACCCACCTTGTTTCATGACCCCATTTCTAGTCCCTAGAAAAACTGGGACGATGTTATTCTAAGCGGGGAGGGATGTAATATCCCAACTTTTGGACAGACTATGTTATGATGTTATATTGGGCAAAGCCTCAGCACATGTGATTTATTCTGATTATTGGTTATAAGCCTTGGTACATATGATTTATTCTTTAGTAGACTAACATATCGGACATGGATCCTGACAAGATTTCTTTATTGTTTATATGTTGGGCAAGAAAGCCCCAATATTTCTGATTACGTTTTAATACAGGCACAAAGCCCAAATATACTGGAATGACCCCATTTTCTTACATACTGTGCAGTGATGTGAATGACATAATTTATTTATATAGTGTGTTGAGCATGGACTCAGAAACACACTGATTACCTATGTACTAGGCCAAAGCCCCGAGGTACCTAGAGGAAATATAATGTACTGGGAGTAAGCCCTAACATACATTGAGTGTTGGGCATAAACCCTGGAGCACTCCAAGCTTGATAAAACAAATACCAGATCCTAGGCAAATGAAAGATCATAGATGTGCCTCACAACCACATTCTAGCACTAGTGTTGAGCAGAGACTCTGGAATTGCACTAGAGTAACGCCCATGTGGAAGTCTTGATTTAAATAGCTCTGAAGAGCACTCAAGGTTACGGAAATTTCCAAGTGTTGAGTTGAGAAGACTCTGAAGAGCACCTTCATCACATTTATTTTTAATTGACTAAATGATTCATCTTTCTATCCATCAAGTACTATGGGAATTACTGGGTTGAACGAGGGAATCCAACATGCAAAGAGGGATACTAAAGGTACCTAGCTAAGCTTACCAAGACCGTCCTAAGTTTTGGACTTGTCCCTAATCAATTAAAAAAATGAGTATCACTGATAAGATTCTTAATCTCATAAAAGATATTACCGGTAGTCTTCCATGACTAACCTAATTTAAAAGCCTCCAAGTTATTAGTATTATTATTATAATTATTATCATTTTGTTAAGAGCTTTAAGTAATAAATGGTGTTATTATTTTTATGGAATATAATTAGAATATCTAATGTTGCATTATTAATTATATTGTAAAGAAAATAGATATTTAATGAATTAAAAAGCTAAAGATACTTTAATATAAGAATAATTATTATTATCATTATGGTTTAAGAGCATAAATAAATTTTACATTTTGGTCAAATAGTTGGAAAGAGTCCTAACTCAAGAGGACTAAACATTAAAGTAAAACTATATCTTTTAAATTATTTAATTATTTAATTTCAAGAAACTAATTACTTCAACAGCCTAATTCAAGAATTCCCTACTTAAGAAGGCAGATCCCAAGTTTTGAGGATCCTATCTTTTTCATTATCATTCTCTTATGGTAATCAAAGGGAGTTTTTCTGCTCCAAGAAACTGAAGTAATCTAGACCAAAAATATTCAAGTCCAAACAAGTTGTAGCTTAAGGACCTCTACCTCATTTTGCATGTTGGAATCCAGCTCGGGGGGAGCCGTACAGAACCAGAAACGGTTGTAGGATCATGGTTGGGAGGAACTTGGTAATCCCAAAGTTATCCAGTCAAGGGAATTCATCCTCATAGGTTTCGTATTAATAGTTATTGAGTGTGCAGTTGAAAACAAGAAGGAATCAAGTGCCAAGAAGATAGGTTTTGCTATAAGGAGGGGCAAAGTATTCAAGCTACAGGTACGAACCATTTAAATATTTCCAATTTTCTAGTATGGGAAAGTTAGCCATTATTTTCCTCATATATTATATTCAAATTCTGCTCAAGAACCAGGGAAAGATCTAGCAGGCCTAGTTGAAGCTAGTCTTTGCTAGAGAACCTGAGTCTAGTTTCTATGTTGGATATTTGTAAATTATTTCCTTCCTTTTAAATTTAGTTTAAATATCAGGGTGAATCGTTGTCATTATAGTATGATTATTTCTTACTCAAACTCAAATTCTTTATCATGTATAGGAAGTACCCATTAGAATGTTAAATAGTAGTATTTTTTTCCAGAAATAAACCATCATAAACTCTTCTTAATTCTTGACATTCAAACGTTACATAGAAAACAAGATCATCAACCTTTACCCACGTTTGCAGATAGATGGTTAAAATATTCATCAAATCAAAACAAGCACGTTTCCTACTCAACATAAAGAGAAAACCACGATTGCATTTCCAGATAGCTAGACATTAAAACAGAAATGAAACTTAAAAGTCTTCTACCCATATCAAGCTTTGTAACTAAAACAATGCGCTAGTTTGTTTTTTTCCATTACCATTCTATTTCCACAAGATTTGGGCACAGGCTCAAACCACTTAGAGGTCGCATCCGTACATTAAAATGATAAGCTATAGGAACCTTCACTATCAATACCCAAGTGTATTGCTACCTATAGACCAACAAACTAGGGATCAAATCCCTCCCTTTGCACATACTTATAGCCTACCAGAAAGAAAAAACATAGAGGCCACATAGAACAATTTCTTTTAAAAGATTCAAACCCTAGTACTTACGGATCCACCATAGCCGTGAGAACCAAGAGGAAAACTACCCACCATACAACATTTCAACGCCATTAGAAATTAACTCAGAGATAGAGGAATCATGATACATAACCATTTCTAGAAGAAAAACTATGCTTCAAATCAAGGATTATTATTACAGGTTCCAAAATCCTCACATCCTGTGAAGAGTCTACAGCAGTATCAACAAACCACGAGTTCCCTAAATAAAACGCAGGGGCCAAGCCTTATGCAATAACCATAAACTATACATTATCGCGTCTGTTACTCAAGCCATTACATTACTCTGTCTAGAGAGTTAGTACAGTCTCTACCAAAACAACACATCAGATGTTGGCCAAAACCTCCAGTAGCAAAACAACCAATAGTTACACTCACACAAGGGTCAGGCCAATGGTGACCCAAATGACCAACAACTCATAGCAGGAAGCCCAAGTGGGCACCAAGTCCTTCAAAATTTTAAATGCCAACAGTAAAACCCCCACAGAGACCAGAGGAAGAATGAAGAGATGGTAGCAACTCGACTCACCAAGTTTCGATTTCACCATCATGGAACACTGGCCACGCAGGGAAGAAGGATTGGTCACTACCTGCAACCAACCACGTCAATCCAAGATAGACTTTAGATTTCAACTGTAACAAAATGCATACATGGCAATTGCAGTAGTAAGTAAACCAAACTAAGAAGTTTTTACCTGCAGGGATGACAGTCGCCATCGTTTTCCCCATGTAGATTTGCCTCCATGAGCCTCGGACTGAGCATCAACAAAACCCTCCTTACGCTTACCACAAACCAGAAGAATGAACCACAATTTTGTAATCATTGGTGAAAGAACCAATAGTAAAACCCTTGCCACTGGTGGCAAGCTAGACATACGTATTTTGTAGAGGTGCATTAAATTCCATTACCTACCACATACATTCCTTTGCTAAACCCTCGCACCATAGTTTAGGGAGATTGTAAATTTTGGGAACTTTCCCCTTTTTAATTATTACAAAGACTATGAACCCCACTTAGGGTCAACACATAATTACAGGGGTAAATAAGAAGTGCAATTATCACATCCCTCTCAAACTTCCACCAAGGCGTATCCGCAAAAAGGGTGACACTCTTGAGAGTGCGTTAACCCAAGACTTAAATGTCATTGAAGGAATTAGAGTAGACATTTCAACAAATGTCTGGTAGATATACCTGCAAACCACAACGTACTAAAGTGCATTAGTGACAATTCTAAGTAAATCCATATTTCCCATTTCTTTCATCGTACCTCTCGGTAGCTCTGCTAGGGAAATCCCTTTCCCTCAAGAAACCAAGCATCTCATCTTAGACCTTAACAGTCACCAACATGGGTCCACCATACCTGAAGCATGAGATTAAATTGTTCTTAATTGCATTCACAAACTATTGAAGCAAATGGAAGGGAATCAAATAGTAACATTCAAGTATTTGTAATGCTGCATTAAAGCTTCGCCATTATTCCTTGACTTCACTTTCACAAACAGTAGGAAGTTATAATTCAAGGACTCAATCCTTAACTGTCACATTTTAATTCCAGTTTAGTAAAGATGTTATCAGTGCTGAAGTTAATTTGCATATCATCCGTTCTTTTAGTGAATTACAATTGTAGAGAGATTTTTTTATTTTTACTATTTTTAGCGATGTTACACTACACTGCTAGATGCAATTAGGACACTCGCAAGTCACTCGCTAGTTGTCCTATATCATAGTCACAGGTGTATTAAGAAATAGTTGAAAAAATAATTAAAAACATGAATTGGGATTAGTTGAGGCAGGTATCCAAACTACCCGAACTTCCCAACTCAACCACCTTCTAAACCTGCACTCCTTGCCTTTCCATAAATACAAGGGGAGGGGCTTGAGAAAGGGACCTTATGATCATTGGAGAAAGTTATGTTGGAGAATTCATAGATAAGAGAGAGGAGTAGGAGCCCAGGGTCTAGTTATGATGGTGCCAGTGCAGGACAAGTATAGCTTTATGTATCCTATGCATTTGTCAATAAAGATTTGGACATTCTTCCCTTTCCAAGAGATTTTCTTATGTCTATTGCAATTTGATTACATGCTGATGTTATGTTGTCTTATTAATATCAATATCTTATTTGTGGTCAAGTTGGTTTGACAAAAGGTCCTTTTTTTGTTTTGCAGGCTATTGCATAACAAAGGGAGAAAAGCTTGGATCGACCTTCGAAATAAGGTACATACTCTCTTGACCACAATCCTATTTTCTTAATAACAATGTCTGCAAAGCTTTATATGTCTATCTGATAACCCTAGTACGTTGGTAGTCTTTCCCCTACTTTAAGATTAATTTTCCTAACAACAACATGCTTTAGACACCATAACACTAGTGGTCCCTGAGACCCATAAATTATTGGAAAAACCTTGTATTGACACCAATATTACACCCATGGAACATAGATTCCATATATAGGGTATGCATGGTGTTTTGCGACCCAATGCATGGTTCATGAACCATAAAATAATATTTTAGGGACTTAAGATGTTGGTGTTCCACCTTTCCCAATATAGGTGGCCCCAATACCCATATATGGTGACTAAATCCTCATAATGATGTCAATATTACATTGATCATCCAAATATTCCCTTTATAAACCATGTGCATGGCTCATGAACCCGAAAAGAATGTTTTGGGACTTGAGGCATTTTTTTCATCACCAAAACATGGTATTGGAAATGACACATGTCCTTGGTCTGATAAAACTCATAATGTTTCCCATATTAGATTTATGAGTCAAATATTTCCTTTATAGGGCCTGTGTGCTGAATTAATATCCTACACATGTCCTAGGATACATGACAACATCATTTGTGCCTTGATATGTAGGTGCTCCTCATCAACTATGATCAAGGTCTTAAGACCCATATGTTGTGTACAAAACATCATAATGATGTTCATATCTTGGAAAAAAAAGTTTAATGTTTGTTTGTCATCTTCACGGTGCCCATTGTTGTCTACATTACCATCATCATCACTACCATTTTGGAAACTAGTGTCATCATCATCATCATCATCATTGTTTCCATCATCATCACCATTTCCACCACCACCACAAACACCACCGCCATCATCATCAATCTGCAAAAATTATGCAAGAAATTACTTTGTGCAAAAAATTCAATGTCTCTTACTAAGGGAAACCCTAGTTTTAAAATTGTCAAGCAAGACTAGATTCTGGCAATAGGCTTAGAGGAGATAGGAACTCATAGCATTAATCTGATATCTTGATTCTAACAGAGTTGTTGGTTCATAAATCCAATCCACGGTGATTATTTTATGGCCCATCTAAACTCACCTCCCATAAGCTTTCAGGGTCACATGGAAAATCGCTATCGGAGGCATAAAATTTGAACCGAGAAGCATAATTGAGTTGAGTGACATCCTGCAGCTGAAACTCGGCATCCCGAATCCACCGGAATCGATGGCTTCACGATCAGAGTCATGGTTTTGGTGCTACGGGCATTTTGGTCAGGTACCCCAGGGACACTCTGAGGATTTACTATGTGGGAACATAACCCAAACCGGGGAGCATAGCTAGGTTCCATCCTCACCCACATGTGCACATGGCCATTGTGGATGTGTTCACGATGTCCATGCATGTCCGGGAACCTTAGGATGAGAATTGACCCCGTTTAGAAAAAATGGAATGGCCTTCACTAAACAAAAACCTAGTTTCGGAGATGGCACAATAGCACCATTTTCGGGCATTGGAGGCATGATGTGGGGGATCTCCCAACTGAAACCTGGCGTCCCAAATCCAACGGAATCGATGGCTTCATGATCGGACTCACGGTTTTGGTGCTATGGTCCTTTTTTTCAGGCACCGTGTGGCCATTGATGGACACTTTGAGGATTTTCTCCGGGGGAATGGAACCCAAACCAGCAAGCGGACTTGGATTTCATTAGATCCCACATGTGAATATGGCCATTTTGGAGGTGTTCAGGATGGTCACACTCTCCTACGATCCTTCAGATCATAAATGACCCTCTTCAGCAAGATTGGCATGTCCTTCACTGAGAAAAACCCTAGTTCCTGAGATGGCACAATAGAATTATTTTCGAGCACTTGAGGCATGGTGTGGTGGGTCCCTTAGTTGAAAAACGGGGTCCCTAATCCATTGGAATCAACAGATTCATGATTGGAGTCACGATTTTGGTGCTATGGGCATTTTTTCCAGGCACCCTATGGCCATCCAGGGACATTTTGAGGATTTGCTCTCGTGGCACGAAACCCAAACTGATGATTGCACTTGGGTTCCATCACATCCTAGACATGTATATGGCCATTGTGGATGTATTCACGATGGCCACGCTCGTCTGGGAGCCTTCACATCATAAATGACCCCCTTAAGCAATATTGGCATGACCTTTACTAAGCAAAACCCTAGTTCCTGAGCTGGCACAATAACACTATTTCCAATCCTTCGAGGCATGGTCTAGGGAGTCCCCTAGATCAAACCAAGCGTTCCAAATCTTTCTTCATCGATGGATTCATGATCGGATTTACGGTTTTGGTGCTACGGTCATTTTTTTCCAGGCACGTGTGTCCATTCACGGGCACTTTGAGGATTTTCTCTGGGGACACGGAAGCCAAACCGGTGAGTGGAACGGGGTTCTGTCAGCCCCCACATGTGCATATGGCCATTGTGGATGTGTTCAGGATGTCCAAGCTCTCCTAAAAGCCTTCGTATCATAAATGACCCCCTTGAGCAAGATTGGCATGGCCTTCTGCAAGCTAGGGGTTTATTTACTGTGTATGTGAATGATCTTATTTGTGTATGCATGTTTATATATTTGTATATGTGCATATTGTTTATGTACAAATTGACGCAGTCAAAATTTTTTGATTGATTGCTTCAATTACCCATATTTAGAAGGAGAAAATGCAATAAGAACTCAACAAAACATGAATAGACAATTGTAAAAAACATTAGAAAATTTGTATTGGAGCTTCTAGGGATTGAAGACCATGTGCAAGGTCTTGGACCATAACACTTGCATCTACTAGGTGCATTTTTTCTCTATGTGGGAATATAACAGGATTAGGTTAACAACTAGGAATGAAGGTAATTTAGAGACCTAGGAGTTATTCCCTAAATGCACAAACTTAGCGATCAAGGGAAATAAAGGAGATTTCAAACTACCATATAGGACATGTCTTAGGTTTCTTTGGCTCCCAAGTGGTGATACATACTTCATTAGGAGAACATGTATGCAACTATATTACCTTCAAGAAGAAGAACATGTATGCAACTATTGCTACAGTTTCCTTTGTCCTCACATCCATTTTTTTCACAATTTCATTTATAAGTTTGTATATGCCTCACCCTAACAATAATTATAATTACCTTGATTATCCACTAATGTTGGTCTCAATACAGCTAATAGAGCTCAATTGTACCAAAGTGATGCACCTCTATCATCGCGTATTTTGAATTGCTTCTTACACTTGTCTTCTAGAGCCACCGAGTGAAAAACTACTTGAAATACATATTTGTGGAATTAAATGTGACATTCAGTATTTGGTCTTAAAATTTTCACATGTAAGTGGAAGAATTTTTGAAAAGATTGCTACTAAGTGTTCTTTGATCTAACTCTGTTTTATTATAAAAAATAGAATGAACATTGCAAAATTCAATGAGAAGAAAATGGGAATTGGAAAAGTTTATTTCTTCAAATAGGTTATTGCATTTTGTCATATATGAGCACATATCTAAGCATATTATGCATGTCACATGCCAATATATAGACTCTTGAAGGATCATCCAAAAGAAAACCTATCTGGATGGTGCAGTCCATAGCATCACACAAGAGCAATCTCTCCAAGAATATCCAATATTATGAAATTGCATTTCTTTATGCAAAAATTCCAATGCCTCTCAATGGTGATGGTGACAACATGGACATGATGAGGATGCAGGTTATATTGATGGTAGCAATGGGCATGGTGTTGTGTAACATCCCGAAAATTTGCAAAAATTAAAAATTTTTAAGGTAGCTTTTAGTGTTGTACTTACTAAGTAGAAGATAAAATAAACGCTGATTTAAGTAATCAAAGGACATAAAGAAAATAAAATGCAGAAGCGACTTTACATGTGAATTGTTTTTAAATTCCAAAATTATGATGATGATATTTGCTATATATTGCATATGCTAACTGTTATTTTTCTTTTTGATGATGAAGGGGCCATATGGACCCCGAAGGCTTACTTAGCATTTATGCTACAGCATTAGAATCGTTTTTCTCGCAGATCGCAGGTAAGGACATTTGAAAAGTGCAGAATTTAAACGTCATCAATTAAATTTTTCGAGTTATGAAATAAAAAAAGATCGCCAAAAGGAAACGTAGGTTGAGATCTAAAATTGTCGCTCTTCACTTATATATTCAATATGTTATTCTTGCGAGTCTACATTTCCAGAATTCACTAGACACGAAGTATGTACCTCATAATTCAATATCAAGTATTAGTTACGGAATTAAGATGCTTCCTATAATTTTCAAGGTGAAAGGAACAATGCCTCGTTTTAAGGTGTTTTAAAGTATCTCTATACTTGGTCTTTTAGTTCTATGAAATATAACGGATAGCATAGTAGTCATTTTGATACAAACTAACAATTCAAGGTATTTGTGCTAAAGTATAAACTATGGATAGAAATGATGTATAGAGTAATAATGCATTCAACTTTATAATGAATCGAAGAAATCCTTACACCATGCTTAGGGTTCGTTAAAAGTGATTTCACATATTGTATAGTGTAATACTTTAGTCTTATGTATATATATATGTCCCGCTATATAACTTATAGTGGTGAAACGAAGAGTGGTTAATAAATAAAGTATGATACCACAAAGTTTGGAAACCAAGCATATCATAAAACATTACAATGATAAATTCGTGGTGATATAATATCAAACCTAACTCTAAGTCCTTCGTGATGACAGGTTAAACGTGTTAATACTTCAAGGTTTGAACAAAGGGAAACTTAGGGTAATATAGATATGTAAATCCCGATGCATGATCCCGTGGCAGGGATTCTTAGTACTGTGATAATCCTGGATTCATAAAGTGCATTCAAGAAGGGTTGATGGAAAGTCTACATGGCATCAACGTGGCGATTCTCACGTGCTAGCTTCCTCGAGGTTGATGATACCCTAACACTCCTTTGGTAAGTTCATCATTGCAATTTTCATTCAATGTGCAAGAGTGGGGTTTTGAGGCAGGCCGACAGGCTACGGGCTTGTAGAGATTTTGGTAAGTTGAGGATGCCTCCAAGAATCGATATCAGGACTTGGTGGTTGAGCAACTAAGCCTCAGAGCGGAACCTGACTGTAATAGTTAAAAGGTTGAAATGGGTTTCAGTGATCACAGAAGTGGTTTTGAACTGACAGTTGGTTCTTTCTTCTGTATATGAGGTAGATCTTATAAATGCACATGGTCTTGCTGTGTTTGTTTTAGGAAGTGATGGTCCTGGTTTCTTCTTTTGATAGCTACGACAACTCTGCAATAAATGGGAAAATCTGAAGGTAATGTTTCGAATCTCATTTCTATTCTTTGCACATAACTTCCTTCTCCCATCCAAAGTGTGTTATTTAACCAACGTTGCTCTTCTGGAAGGTGTGTTTCATCTTTCGGGCAGGTATTATTCCTCTGCGTGTCTTCTTGTTGAAGTTGAAGGGGGTTATTGCGTTACAACGGTAAGACTCGGTGGTTCACCCTCTTAGCCACTGTTGGGGATAGTTGATGTTTAGCAAAAATTTTGGTTCTGGGCTAAGAGTATGGCTGTCATTACTAAGTTTCGTGGTAGCAGCAGTGTAGAAAAATTTGTGGCCTACTTGAGGATAGTCATCCCAGCGTTTCGCTGCAGGGTTTCTTAATTGAAAGAAATTTATTTGGAAGGGTTAAACCCTCATATGTTTTATGAAATGAGAAGCTTTAGATACAAGGTTTGAAACTGTCCTACTGTTCATACTATCGTAATGTATCTCTCCTATAGGGTTTATGCCTTTGTCATTTTTATGAAACGTTTTTAAGTTTTAAATTGAAACTAAAGGATGCAATGGGGCTTCGACCCAATAATGTGATTGTAAAAGAAATTATGGCTTTCTATTTCTGTGAGGTCAGCTATGGCTCAATTTCAAATGAAAACATTAAAGGTTGATAGTATCGACTCTTGGCTATGTGATGTATGAAAGAATTTTGATTATTTGAGTTTGATGCAGTCATGTCTCTATTATTGTGTTGTTTTTGAAGGGTTTAATACTCGCGACTAAATCCTGTAAGGATGAGTAAATTTGATGTTTTTCCTTGAATAGGGTTTGCAATGTTTACACACTGTATTAAATAAATAATAAGGGTTTTGTACCTCCTATGTCATGGATTAGATGTCTTAAAAATAAAATGGTCATTCTTTGTTTTAAGTAGTGCTTGATCAAGATTGAAAATACATAATACAATATTTAGGGTGTGGTTGAAAATAATCTGTTGAGAACAGATCAGATCTATGTTTGAGGATCCAAGTTTTATACTGAAATTGATTCCATATACTACTGTTTGTAACAAATAGGTGGATTCAGTCTTGGATGCCATTAACTAAATTTGATACTTCTAATAGGATAAATGTCTTAAAGCTGGGTTAGTACCCTAAACATGTTCTGTAAGAATGATCGTTTTACTATTTAAAAGGATATGCAAGAACTAAAGAATGTAACACTTTACTATTTTGTTGAAGGAACTCGATCTTGTAACCTTTGATTTGAAACTAAAACATGCTTGGCAATATGTCTTTCAAGGGTTTTGATCTCTGTTCTAGATAGATTAATTGTTTTGCTAGAAGTTAATAATGGATACTAAAAGTTGAAGTAAAGTGCTAGGGTTTCTATCTATGATAAATATAAATGGGATTAGTTGTAATTTAAATAATAAAATAATATAAAAGAAATGAATGATGTGTATAAAGATTAATACTAAATAACCTTACAGTAGTTCATATTTTTGAAAAAAGATCATTATTTCAAAAATGTAAATCCTTGCTAGCAGTAATGGATAACTGTACTGTGTACTTAGGAAATAATATTTTTGCAGCTGTTATTTTTCAATACAGACTGGTGAAAGAAACACAGTGAACTTTAAACACTTACTCATGAAAGGAATGATAAGAGAAAGACATAGAATTATATTATTTAATACAAAATATTAATAGTAAGAAAAATTAATGGAATACAGTAGTATTAACCTTCTCATTCATTTGGCAATCTGCCTATCAATTTATCTACCTTAATTTCTTCTCTGTACTAGAGTACGATGTAGTTCCATTAGCATGGGAAAAAATGCAGAGAAATATTTTATTCATTTCATCTTACATAATCATTGCTATACATAATCTTGATTAGTTCAGAAACTAAAATAATTATATTTGTTTAATAATACCCTTGAAAACAGTAACTCAATAATTGCAGATAGAAATTTAAACTACTTAGAATTAGAAAAGACAAGTAGAACCTGTAAATGGAGATAGGGCCGACAAACACCCAATGAGGCCTGTTCCTCCCAACCTTTTCCAGAAGAAGCATCCAAAACTACTTGCTTCCTTTGGACCCCCGAGCTTGCTTACTGAACCACTAAGTAGATGGAATCTGTGTAGAAGCAAGGCACTTAGTAATATAACTTCTGCACTCAACAGTGTAACTTCTGCACTCAAATATGCCTTCTTCACTCATAAATATAACTTCTGCACTCAGTAGTATAATGGGCAGACTTACACCACGATAAAAAACTTAGCATATCCCCTCATCGAATCTCTTGGGTGCCAGCACAACAAAACCCCGAGGTAAATTTCCTCGTCAGGAAAAGTGATGAACCTCAGTTCATAATTCGATGGTTCTTATATAGACTGCCTAGGTCTTTAGTGGTCAGTTTTGAATAAATGAGCCTCAAGCTCCAGTCCCACCTTCTAGGGCACTATGACAACATTTCAAGGGAGTTGTCCCATACCAATAGCTAGTTAGTTGCATCATAATGCTGCCACTTGTCCATTGCCTTCTACCCCAGATTCCATTCCACCTAGTGGGTCAGTAAACTCTCTTTGAACAGTCCCCTTAGGTGTTTGTCTCCTATTTAATTTATTAAATAATAAAATATTGTGCAGTTACAGTCATCCTTGGACACTTGTCCAATATAAAACTTTATAATAAAAGTTAACATAATGTTTCCAACATAAAATGTTTTTCAGCAAAAAGGGTATGTTACAAACAACCCCACTTAAGCTCAACATTGTCCTCGATGTTGCTTATTCATCATTCGATCCTTCCTAAAACAGAACTGAATATGCTTCCCGCATTTTACTTTCCAATTCCCAGGTAGCTTCATCAAGGCTAAGGTTCTTCCATTGCACCTTTGCCTGCCCTATGGTACGATTCAGAAGGATAATTTCCCTCTCGTCCAGAATACAATCTAGTTCCACCTGAAAATCTCCTTCAGGATCCACCTGTATGTCATTCGAATTCAGCACATAGGTATCATCGTGCACATACTTCTTTAAAACAAAAATGTGAAAAACATTGTGGATTTTTAAATTAGATGGCAAGGCCAATTGATATGCAATAGCTCCAATCCTTGATAGGATTTCGAATGGTCCACAGCACCTTGGTTCTAGTTTAGCACAACTCCCAAGCTTCAAAGAACTTTTATTGGGTTTTACCTTTATAAAAACATGGTCCCCAACCTGAAATTCTCTTTTAGTGTGTTTCAAATATGCATAACGTTTTTACAGATCTTGGTCAACCTTTAAGTTACATTGAGCCTGTTTCATGGTTAGCTCCATTTCTTTCAATAAATCTTGTGCTAGCATTAATATGTCTACAGGGTTATCCCAAGAAATAGGAGTACAACATTTTCTTTCATACACAATCTCAAATGGACTTAACTTAGCAGATGTTTGATAATGATTATTGTATGCAAATTCTGCTAAATGTAGATAATCTTCCCACTTAGATAGTTGATCTTTGACATACATCCTTAGCATGTCTTCTAAAATCTGGTTTACCCTTTCTGTTTGACCATCAGTTTGTGGGTGGAAAGAAGTGCTAAAATTTAGTTTAGTATTTAAACCTTTAAACAGTGCTATCCAAAAATTTCCACTGAACTTAGAGTCCCGATCAGAAATAATTACCTTTGGAATTTTGTGTAAGCGAAAGATTTTCTTCATAAATACATCTGCAATGTTAGAAGCTTTAAAAGTGGTTTTAACAGGAATAAAATGAGAAGCCTTACTTAACTTGTCCACAACCACCATTTTGGAGTCATTTTGTTTCAGGTTTTTAAGCAAACCTGTAATAAAATCAATACTTATAATCTCCCATTTCCATTCTGGAATTGGCAATGGCTACAATAGTCTAGCTAGATGTTGATGTTCAGTCTTAATGGTCTGACATTCAAAACATCTAGCTATGTATTCAACCACTTCATTCTTCATGTTGGGCAAAAAAAATCCTTCCTTAACATAGTTATCATTTTTTGATAACCTGGATGTCCTGAATAAAGACTCTTATGAACTTCATCCAAAATTAACAGCTTAACCTTTGACACATTTGGTACATAAATTCTTTTTTTATAAGTCATCAAGCCCTTTTTATCAATGCTAAAATTTGTTATTAAATTTTCAGATACGTTTTTAGCAACTTTACAAAGCAATTTTTGATAATTTTCATCTTGTTTAATTCCTTCTTCAATTTGATTTTCCAAATCTGTCTTAAACATGCGGATTGCTGCCATAAAGCTTAATCTAGGATTCCTTCTTAATGCATCAACAACTTTGTTTTATTTTCCCCTAATGTGTTGAATCTCGAAATCATACTCGTTAAGGAAAGCTAGCCATCTAGCTTGCCTTGTATTAAGATTTGTTTGATCCTACAAATACTTTAAACCCTTATTATCTGTCATTAATGTAAATTTTCTTCCAATCAAGTGATGGCGCCACATTTTTAATACATGTATTACGGTTGCCAACTCAAGATTGTAAGTTGCATAATTCTTTTCATGGATTTTTAACTTTTTAAACTCAAAAGCAATAGCATGACCTTCTTGAGTTAAGACCCCACCAAGTCCATCATTGCATGCATCAGCACATACAACGAAGTCTTTGTTAGGATAATTTTTTTTTAAAATTGGTGCAATGGTTAATAATTCTTTTAACTTATTAAATCTTTCTTGACACTTTTGATCCCATACGAATTTATTCCCCTTCTTCTGCAAAGAAGTAATGGGGTTCGCAATTCTTGAAAACCCTTCGATAAACTTTCAATAGTAACCTATTATCCCCATAAATGACCGAACGTCAGTTACATCTTTAGGGACAAGAAACTCGCTAATTGCTTTTATCTTATCAAGGTTGACAGAAATTTTGTCTTTAGAAATTATTTGACCTAAGTACTGTATTTTATATTTATAAAAATCACATTTACTGAACTTAGCGTAAAGCTGATGTTCTCTTAAAACTTGCAGAATTATTCTTAAATGTTCGTCATGCTCTTCTTTAGTTTTTGAGTAAATCAGAATATCATCAATGAACACAACCTACAAACTTATCCAAATATTTATGTAGAACGTTGTTCATTAAACACATGAACACTGTCGCTACGTTGGTTAGCCCAAAAGGCATAATTATGAACTCATAGTGTCCATATCATGTTTTGAATATGTCTTCATCTTTTATTCTAACCTGATGATACCCGGACCTTAAGTCAATTTTAGTGAATATCTCTACTCCACATAATTGATAAAATAGATCATCTATGCAGGGTAAGGGATATCGGTTCTTAATTGTCATTTTATTAAGCTGACGGTAATCGATGCACAATCACATGGTACCGTCCTTCTTTTTAACGAAAATTATTGGTGCTCCCCAAGGAGACACACTTGTCCTTATGTAGTTTTTATCTATTAATTCCTTCGGCTGAGATTTTAACTCATTTAACTTGAGAATATTCATCCTGTAGGGATCCTTTGAGTTTGGTACCACACCTGGTACTAACTCAATGGTGAAATGAAGTTCCTTTTTCTAAGGTAATCCTGGAATTTCTTCCAGGAATACGTCAGAAAAATCCCTGGGGATGGGAATATCCTCCATTTTTAACTTGTCTTCTTTAGATGAACACTCGTCACTAATAAAATTAACAACAAACATTTTATAGCCCTTTCTAGTAGCTCTCTTAACTTGTAACGCATAAATTTGTCTTACTGAAATATTCCTATGAATTTCTTTTACTGTTTTAGTTTTACTTTCATTATTCATACAAGTAAACGATTTCTCATAACAATTAAGCACTAATCTATGCTTTTCAAGCCAATCCATGCCAATCAACAAGTCATATGACCCTAAGGGTAAAACATTCAGATTAACTTGGGTTTTCAGCTGATTCAAAAATACATCACAATTTCTAACAAAGTCTATAACCTTTCATTTAGTGCTTGTTTCTAGCTTAACTAACCAACAATTATCAAACTTTTCTATTCTTAAATTGCAATTTTTCACTAATTCAGGTGAAATGTATCTCAAACTTGCACCTGGATCTATCAAAACAGAAATAGATTGGTTTTGTAGCATACCTTCGATTTCGACTATGGACGTTTGATGGTCTGCTTGCCGATTTTCTAGCACTGCGTTTATCGTTGGCATTTCTCTTTCCACATCACCAACTGTTGGCTGCGCTTGTATGCTATGAATGTTGTTGACTGTCCTTTTGTTCCGTTGGAAACCTACTTTCTTATGTGGTCGACTGCAATCAAAACACTTCAAAGATCCTTTCTGTTCATCATACCTAGTGTTGTTATTGTTATTAGGTACATTTCTTGCAGTAGTAAAATTCTGTGGTGTATTATTTCTGTAGTTATGATTACTTGGAATATTTCTATTATTAAAAAAATTCTTAAAACTTCTAGAATTATGATTAAAGCTCTTATTTTATGCTCAAATTGATTAGACTTATTACTTTTCCAGCCAGTTGTTCCTTCTCTTTTTCTGTTTTGGTCAAAACAGAAATTTGCTTTCCTCATAGCCTCTTCCAGAGTGGAAGGGTTATCATACTCAATCCTGTCTTTTATGTTGAAAGGTAGACAACTTAGAAATCTTTGCACCTTAGGCTTCTCTTCAATCACCATGTAAGGTACATACCTCAGCAAGCTAAGGAACTTGCTGCATAACTCCTTCATGTTCATAGTACCCAATTTTAGATCATAAAACTCTTTTGATTTATCTTCATAGTACTGTTCCAACAAGAACTTTTTCTTAAATAACTTTTTAAACATATTCCAGGTTACGTCTCTTTCCTTTATGCTTTTAATTCTTTTAAGATCCTGCCACTAGATATCTACTTTTCCTATCATATTGTAAATAGCCATCTTGTCTTTTAACTAAGAAGAGTAATCGTAAATATTAAACTACATCTTCATTTCAGATAGCCATGCTTCAGCTTTTTCACCCTTTTCAGTTTCGCCATTGAATGTTGGTGGCTTAATCTTTTTAAACTCTCTAGTAATTTGTTCATGATGCTTATACTTCCTCTTCTTGGAATAGCAATCACTGTCACTGTTGTCATAGTCAGATTTATCATTACTTTGTTCAGATTTAGATGAAGAGTAACTAATATTTTTACCATTTTTAACTTTCTTACTCGTATGTTTGTGAGACATTGTACAAGAATCAGAATTTACTTCTGATTTCCTTCCTCTTTCTTCGTGATGGTATTTCTCCATTAGAATTTGATTTAACTCTTTCTGTGCATTCATAATGCGTTCATTTTCTTCTTTAACAGTTCTTATCTCATATTTTAAAGCTTTTACAGTGCGAAGAAGTTCTAAAGATTGGTTATTTAATTCAACATAAATTCCTTCATTATTATTATTGTTATTGTGCTCATTACGAGGAGATCTGTCCTCTGCTGATTCCTACGGTATGTCCATACCTGCAAATTAATATCAAATCGTTCTCTACAAAAATCAAATAAAAATAAAAATTAGTAACATAAAATTTCTTATTTTCATCTTCTGTTTTGCGCAGGTGAGTCTCTTTCAGGCCTAGAGTTTGAACTTGTTCTCTGATACCACATGTAACATCCCGAAAATTTGCAAAAATTAAAGTTTTTAAAGGTAGCTTTTAATGTTGTACTTACTAAGTAGAAGATAAAATAAATGTTGATTTAAGTAATCAAGGGACATAAAGAAAATAAAATGTGGAAGTGACTTTGCATATGAATTGTTTTTAAATTCCGAAATGATGATGATGATATTCGCTATAGATTGCATTGCTAACTGTTACTTTTATTTTTGATGATGAAGGGGCCCTATGGCACCCCGAGGCTTACTTAGAATTTATGCTAAAGCATTAGAAACGTTCTTCTCACAGATCACAGGTAAGGACATTTTAAAAGTGCATAATTTAAACGTCATCAATTAAATTTTTCCAGTTATGAAATAGAAAAAGATCACCAAAAGGAAACCCAGGGTGAGATCTAAAATTGTCGCTCTTCACTTATATATTCAATATGTTATTCTTGCGAGTCTACATTTCCAGAATTCAATAGACATGAAGTATGTACTTCATAATTCAATATCAAGATTTAGTTACGGGATTAAGATGCTTCGTGTAATTTTCAAGATGAAAGGAACAATGCCTCGTTTTAAGGTGTTTTAAAGCATCTCTATACGTGGTCTTTTAGTTCTATGAAATATAACGGATTGCATAGTAGTCATTTTGATACAAACTAACAATTCAAGGTATTTGGGCTAAAGTCTAAACTATGGATAGAAATGATGTATAGAGTAATAATGCATTCAACTTTATAATGAATCGAAGAAATCCTTACACCATGCTTAGGGTTCGTTAAAAGTGATTTCACATATTGTATAGCGTAATACTTTAGTCTTATGTATATATATATGTCCCGCTATATAACTTATAGTGATGAAACGAAGAGTGGTTAATAAATAAATTACGATACCACAAAGTTTGGAAACCAAGCATATCATAAAACATTACAATGATAAATTCATGGTGATATAATATAGGACCTAACTCTAAGCCCTTCGTGATGACAGGTTAAACGTGTTAATACTTCAAGTTTTGAACAAAGGGAAATTTAGGGTAATATAGATATGTAAATCCCGATGTATGATCTTGTAGCAGGGATTCTCAGTACTGTGATAATCCTGTATTCAAAAAGTGCATTTAAGAAGGGTTGGTGGAAAGTCTACATGGCATCAATGTGGCGATTCTCACATGCTAGCTTCCTCAAGGTTGTTGATACCCTAACGCTCCTTTGGTAAGGTCTTCATTGCAATTTTCATTCAATGTGCAAGAGTGGGGTTTTGAGGTAGGCCGACAGGCTGCAAGCTTGTAGGGTGTCTGGTAAGTTGAGGATGTGTCCAGGAATCGATATCAGGACCTTGTGGTTGAGCAACTAAGCCTCAGAGCCGAACCTGACTATAATAGTTAAAAGGTTGAAATGGGTTTCAGTGATCATAGAAGTGGTTTTGTACCGACGGTTGGTTCTTTCTTCTGTATATGAGGTAGATCTTAGAAATGCACATGGTCTTGCTGCATTTGTTTTAGGAAGTGATGGTCCTGGTTGCTTCTTTTGATAGCTACAACAACTCTGCAATAAATGGGAAACTCCGAAGGTAATGTTTCGAATCTCATTTCTATTATTTGCACATAACTGCCTTCTCCCATCCAAAGTGTGTTATTTAACCAACGTTGCTCTTCTGGCAGGTGTCTTTCATCTTTTGGGCAGGTATTATTCCTCTACGTGTCTTCTTGTCGAAGTTGAAGGGGGTTACTGCGTTACAATGGTAAGACTCGGTGGTTCACCCTCTTAGCCACTGTTGGTGGTAGTTGATGTTTAGAAAAAATTTTGGTTTTGGGATGGGAGTATGGCCATCATTACTAAGTTTCGTGGTAGCAGCAATGTAGAAAAATCTGCAGCCTACTTGATGGTAGTCCTCCCAGCGTTTCGATGCAGGGTTTATTAATTGAAAGAAATTTCTTTGGAAGGGTTAAACCCTCATATGTTTTATGAAATGATAAGCTTTAGATACACGGTTTCAAACTGTCATACTGTTCATACTATCATAATGTATCTCTCCTACAGGGTTTATGCCTTCGTCGTTTTTATGAAACATTTTTAAGTTTTAAATTGAAACTAAAGGATGCAATGGGGCTTCGACCCAATAATGTGACTGTAAAAGAAATTATGGCTTTCTATTTCTGTGAGGTCAGCTATGGCTCAATTTCAAATGAAAATGTTAACGGTTGATAGTATCGACTCTTGGCTATGTGATGTATGAAAGAATTTTGATTATTTGAGTTTGTTGTAGTCACGTCTCTATTATTGTGTTGTTTTACAAGGGTTTAATACCCGCAGCTAAATCCTATAAGGATTAGTAAATTTGATGTGTTTCCTTCAATAGGGTTTGCAATGTTTACACACTGTATTAAATAAATAATACGGGTTTTGTACCTCCTATGTCATGGATTAGATGTCTTAAAAAGAAAATGGTCATTCTCTGTTTTAAGTAGTGCTTGATAAAGATTGAAAATACATAATAAAATATTTAGGGTATCGTTGAAAATAGTCTATTGAGAACAGATCAAATCTATGTTTGAGGATCCGAGTTTCATACTGAAATTGATTCCATATACTACTGTTTGTAATAATTAGGTGGATTCAGTCTTTGATGCCATTAACTAAATTTGATACTTCTGATAGGATAAATGTCTCAAAGCTAGGTTAGTACCCTAAACTTGTTCTCTAAGAATGATCGTTTTACTGTTTAAAAGGATATGCAAGAACTAAAGAATGTAACGCTTAACTATTTTGATGAAGGAGATCGATCCTGTAACCTTTGATTTGAAACTAAAACATGCTTGGCAATACGTCTTTCGATGGTTTCGACCTCTGTTCTAGATAGATTAATTATTTTGCTAGAAGTTAAAAATGGATACTAAAAGTTGAAGTAAAGTGCTAGGGTTTCTATCTATGATAAATATAAATGGGATTAGCTGTAATTTAAATAATAAAATAATATAAAAGAAATGAATGCTATGTATAAAGATTAATACTAAATAACCTTATAGTAGTTCATATTTTTGAAAAGAGATCTTTA
Organism: Larix kaempferi; assembly: GCA_027924585.1. Lineage (NCBI taxonomy): Eukaryota > Viridiplantae > Streptophyta > Pinopsida > Pinales > Pinaceae > Larix > Larix kaempferi. Next base: position 628,001 of record BSBM01001155.1, on the reverse strand, counting down.
TTTCAAAAATGTAAATCCTTGCTAGCAGTAATGGATAACTGTACTGTGTACTTAGGAAATAATATTTTTGCAGCTGTTATTTTTCAATACAGACTGATGAAAGAAGTACAGTGAACTTTAAACACTTACTTATGAAAGGAATGATAAGAGAAAGACATAGAATTATATTATTTAATACAAAATATTAATGGTAAGAAAAATTAATGGAATACAATAGTATTAACCTTCTCATTCATTTTGCAATATGTCTATCAATTTATCTACCTTAATTTCTTCTCTGCACGAGAGTACTATGCAGCTCCATTAGCATGGGGGAAAATGCAGAGAAATATTTTATTCATTTCATCTTACATAATCATTGCTATACAGAATCCTGATTAGATCAGAAACTAAAATAATTATATTTTTTTAATAATACCCTTGACAACAGTAACTCAATAATTGCAGATAGAAATTTAAACTACTTAGAAATAGAAAATACAAGCAGAACCTGTAAATGGAGATAGGGCTGCCAAACACCCAAGGAGGCCTGTTCCTCCCAACCTTTTCCAGAAGAAGCAACCACTACTACTTGCTTCCTTTGGACCCCCGAGCTTGCTTACTGAACCACTAAGTAGATGGAATCTGTGTAGAAGCAAGGCACTTAGTAATATAACTTCTGCACTCAGCAGTGTAACATCTGCACTCAAATATGCCTTTTACACTCAGCAATATAACTTCCGCACTCAGTAGTATAATGGGAAGACTTACACCATGATAAAAAACTTAGCATATTCCCTCATCGAATCTCTTGGGTGCAAGCACAGCAAAACCCCAAGGTAAATTTCCTCGTCAGGAAAAGTGATGAACCTCAGTTCATAATTCGATGGCTCTTATATAGATTGGCTAGGTCTTTAGTGGTCATTTTTTAATAAATGAACCTCAAGCTCCAGTCCCACCTTCTAGGGCACTATGACCACATTTCAAGGGAGTTGTCCCATACCAAGAGCTAGTTAGTTGCATCATGATGCTGCCACTTGTGCATTGCCTTCTACCCCAGATTCCATTCCACCTAGTGGGTTAGTAAACTCTCTTTCAATAGTCCCCTTAGGTGTTTGTCTCCTATTTAATTTATTAAATAATAAAATATTGTGCAATTACAGTCATCCTTGGACATTTGTCCAATATAAAACTTTACAATAAAAGTTAATATAATATTTCCAAGATAAAATGTTTCTTAGCAAAAAGGGTATGTTACATGTTGATGGTGACAACATGGGCATGACAAGGATGGTTGTGACATTGATGTTGGAAATAGGCATGGTGTTGATGAATAATGATGGGTCATGGCACAATAAGAATGGGGATGGTGACTATGAACATGGAGATTGCGTTATGGTGAAAATGACCTAAATGTCCTATAGAGTCTAGAAAATTTCAAGCTACAACAAATAATTACATATCAAAATCCTTTCCTATATTAGGATCCTATTTATAAATAGCACTATGTGCCCCCTCCTCTAGGATTTATCCCCTGCCTCTATCATGAATCTCGAAGGTGTTCCTCCAAGGACATTAGTCAATGCCCTATATATTGATGAAACTTCCTATGCAAGTGTTAAACTAAGGTATAAAAAGATTCCCATGCCCAATAAGTGGTTTTGTTTTAAGTGAGGGTTACATTTTTGTTATGGTCATTATAAAGGAGTTCAACATTAATTCGGTAAAACCTAGAGCCTAGAGCCTAGCCTAGAAACCCCAGAGCCTAGCCTAAAAACCCTAGTTTTGAATCGAAATAATTATACACTTATATGCAAAGTTGTTGACATGTATATAGCAAGGGTGCAATCCATATCTGACCCAAAATACATAAACGAAGAGGATAAATGGCCCAGACTCCAATGAGCATGATGGCGAAAATGGTGACAACGAGAACAATGATGATGATGGTGATAATGGGCATGAGAATAGGGATGGTGACGGTACAATGAGACAAAGTGCATTAGGTTGATGGTGGATGATGGAGGATTGATGGGGACGAGGATGGTGGAACCAAAAGCAAGAGGATGACAAGGCTTGATGGTGATTGTGGTAGTGGGCATGGTGTTGGTGAAAATGATGTCATGATAGTGGAGTTCAACATTAAGCTCGTAACCCTAGAGCTTGGAGCCTAGCCTAGAAACACGAGAGACTAGACTAAAAACCATAGTTGGTAGCGTAAACCCTTGTTTGTATTTTAATCACAATGAAACCCTATTACGTATCCTAATCCCTTTCCTAAATTATAATACATATAAAAAATAAATCATTTTCATTGTACATATATATTCATGTGCATACATTTGAATCCAAATCATTATACACATATATGCATAGTTTCTCATCTATATAGTAAGGATGCATACAACTAGAAAAACATTGTACCTAGCACCAGAAACCTGATTTAGAAACCTAATTAATTATTAGATAATTGAAATGTTGTTATGGCATGGTTGACAATTTTGTTGAAAATGATCATGGTTGATTCTAGGACCATAACTATTATTTTATTGCAGATAATTGATTTGGTCGAGTTGTAAACGGATTTGATAAGTGTTGGTGTAAAAAATTTCCTTGTATAGGGAATGTGTAGACTTTTTGGTTATTCTCAAAGTGTTTACAACATGTTTGGGGTACCTCATGAGATTTAGGGTGCATGGTGTATGTTGATCCCTTGAATGGTTTGAAATTGATTGTAGCATGAAATTTTTTATATTTTGGATATGTACACTTGTGACAACCTTCTCAATGGATGTAAAACCTAATATGACCATAACATTAATAAATCTTAGGCCAACATGTAAATTCTACCATGTTTCCAAATCCATGAGATAAAACTGTAGTACATTCTCTCAATCCATTTATTTTTACATTCAATACGTCCCATAGTTTATATCCTTTTACACAATATTGCATTATTGTATGCCTAGTAAAATAGCAAATTCAAGACAACAAAGTTATGGAATGAATGCATTTCAATGTGCCACCTCATAACACTAGAGAAATATCAATATTCTTCTTGAGGTAAATCTATCTAGAATTCGTTTTGGGGAAACATGCTAACTATTTTCATCACTTAGCATTCCAAGGGGTCGGTTTAAAGATGCCACAAATTGATGTAAATAATTTTTTTTGCAGGAAACTGTATCAAGGGCCCCATAACATTTCTACAATAACTAATCAATGTGTTTAATTTTACCATCGAACTTTCATCCTTGCATTGTGTACCATCCCTCTTTTTCTCCCTTAGGGTTTCTAACACAAAATGTACCCACAAACGGCAAGGACCTCATGGCAAGAGCTTCGTAGGTAAAACTTTGTAAGTATGATTATGTTTTCCTAGGTGTTAAGTGAATTTGTAGACTTAGGAGACTGAAGGCTTGACGCAACAAAACAGATGGGGCATGGAATCCACTTGGGGGAGAGGGTGAATGGCTTGATAACCATGAATTTTGATGACACTGATCATCGTAATGTCATGAACCACTTAAAAATGAACTGTAATGTCCACCAAGCAAACACTTAAGTTTAAAAGTATGTTAATAATTAGTCCTAGATAAGGCCATCGGGGAAACTTCTAATCACTCGAAGGTAGTAATAATCTACCTTGGCATAACTAATTTACATAAAGCTAAAACATAATGAGTACCATTAAGTAAAAACAAGAAGTTAGCCTAAATGACATTAGTACATTGTCCTCCACAAATGGGTTTTGTTAAAATTCCTAAGTAGAAAATGACTAATATTTTTCTAATTATAAATTAGAAATAAAAGATAAAATGATTTAGTATACCAAGAAAACATACTGGTATTTATAAAGAATGATTTAAAATGTTATTGTGGATGAGTTAAAGTTAGAGTTAGATCTAGTTAACTAAGTTAAATAAATATTAACTTTTAGTTAAGTGATTAAGTTAAAGTTAAAGTTAAGATAATTAGTTAGATAAATATTAACTCTTAGTTAATTAGCTAAACCAGTCAAGTTAAAGATCAACTCAGTGGTCTATCATGAATTAAACTAAAGATTTATTGAGTAAATGGATGGGTTAAAATTAATTAAAGTTAATTAAGTGGAGATCTAACCAGAACTTATCATGTTAGTCCAAAATCTAAAATAGGGTGAGTAAATGGATGGGTTAAAATTAATTAAAGTTAATTAAATGGAGATCTAACAAGAACTTATCATGTTAGTCCAAAATCTAAAATAGGCTATAAAGAGGACACTATTGTGTTCGTAGGGGGGACTGTCTTCTTCTCCTTCTTCTTCGTCTTCGAAGGCAAGGAAGAGAGAAAAGCTAATAAGACCGGGAAAGAGAACATTAACCTGACACCTTAGAAGCTTTCAGTCGCCCGATCTAATTATAGAAAATACGTGCATCTTGTTATTTAATTTTGAGCAGGATATTGTGGTTTTATTATGCAAATAATGTTTAGTTTACATTAGCGTTATGGGATGTCTAAAGAAAAGTAGTTATGTTTCTGTTTTAAAGGAATGAATAAAGTATATGTGTATTATCCTAAATCTTCGAGTTCTATTAATTGGAGTTTTAAATCATAAGTTTTCCAACTCTGTATCGTTTAAAGAATTGATTGATAATGAATGTGTTCCACCAAAAACTCAATTCTTGCTTACCAGATTATTCATTTTCTGCTGAGTATTCAGATCGATCGTTGCCCCTATAGTTTCATGTGATGACGTTCTGGGCATTCAGATCTTTTTCTGTCCTATTGTTTTAGACTGTGATGATGCCCTTTGCATCCACATCGAACCGTGTTCCATTTTTATTCATGGGAATGAATTCGGGTAATGTATGTGTTCTTTCCAGGCTTATTCAGTCGGTCCAACCTAGCAACCTCATCTCAAGATCCTATTGATGGCTGTATGTTTTTATTGCGTCGTGTATAACTGCCTTAACTGACCAGGAATGGCCGTCCCGTGTTACTTACTGGATACAAAAGGGATCGATTTTGTAACCTGAGCAGCAGGGTTTTAAGTGCAAAGAAGTTTTTCTTGATTTTCTTGGGCAGAGTTCAAATAGGACGACCTCTTGAAAGACAGACCCAAGACCGTTCATGGGAATGGTTAGGGAAGGGCCCGTGCTTCTCCACTAAAGGCAACATAAATCTAAATGCGAGCAGCAACCTCTGGAGAACGATCTTTCAGGTTTGTCTTTATTTAGTAATCATGCATGTATTATACGGTCTGCTTATGAGAAAGTCACTCCCAGTTTTATTTAATTTACATGAGGATTTTTCGTTTGGATCCATTGAGGGCCCAACCAGGCTCGTGGATTGGGTAATTTATAGTTATAGAATGTTTATAGAGGGCGTTGGCGTACCCAGAATCACAGACCATCAGCTTTTGAAACTGCACTTAAAATGTTTAAATTGATCTCTGTCGCTAATCTTGAATGATCAATCCATTGTATCAACGTTTTTAACCTGATAAATATGCTAGTTAATTCATCTAATGACTTCAACTTGGTTTAAGTGCACTATTTATGTCTTAAAATCCGGTCCAGTTTCATTTCTCCATTTTTTTCTTCCTTAGACAGCCATCTCTACGTTGGCAGTAGATTAATAACTACCCTCAAATTTTATCACAGTAGTGTTCCGGGATGAAGTTCCTTACGAGCAGAAAATATAGTCGGGTTACGACTATAAACTTATATTTTGCAAACATAATTATACATTTCTAAATTAATTTAGTTGAACGTTTCAATTTAGGGACAATGGAGTATATTTAATTTTGCCCTTTTCTTTTCTTGGGTTCATGGAATATATATATATATATATATAAAAAGCATCCTGTAGAGTTACAAAACCTTGATATAGTAATTACGTTAGAAAGGAGACCATTTATATATCATTTTGGTATCAGGGTATTGAGCATATATGGCCCTTAACTATTAATAGAGATAAACGTAACCCGGAGTGGTCTCCACAAAACCCCCACTTGATCTGCGCGTGGGTGATCGGTTGGATACGAGTCAGCTTGCTGACTGTTTGTTATACGCAGCAACTACTACCTTAACACGCAGCCAATGCTAAAATTAGGTTAAGTCGAGTCATTCTTTATTGAGCTGAAAAGTGGAGCTGCCTCATAGTTTCTCTTCGTAGAGCATATGTAGATATTTATAATACAAACAGATATATATAATAAATTTTGATAAACGCCTAGTTTGAATGGATTATGTGTTACGCTTTGAGTGTAGCATCAGAATACTTATATAGATATATTGGGTGGGGTTGGTATGAAATGACAGTTGCTAAAGTCGTATGATAATTACATGAGGTATATTATTAAAGTGATATAAATATTTGAATAAAGATAGTGTTTTGGGAATAGTTTAGGTCATGAGGATTGGAGATTTATAAATAGTTAAAACATCCTTGTGAATATAAATGGAATATTTTATACGGTATTTTAAGGTTAAGGCTTATATATATGCAAGTAATTAAGTCTCAGTTTTGTGTATAGTAATTTAAAGTAAAATTAAGTTTGTAAAGACCGGTTATTCTTACTTTTCTGTATAATAATTTAAAGTAAAATTAGGTTTGTAGAGACGGGTTAGTTTTCCTTTTGTGTATAGTAATTTAAAGTAAAATTAAGTTTGTAAAGACGGGTAAGAATAAACCTAGAATGGATGTACTTTATTACTTCAAAAAGAATTAGATTTAAACATATTAGTTTATTTAATTAATTAATATCTACGTTGTGAAATTGAAATGATTTAGGACTTTTGAACAAAAGAAATTTAGTATGTTTAAATAGTGTTGGTATTTTATGAATATATATATATATATATATATGAATTTACAAATCAAAGGTATTCATTTATGGTAATTGTGAAGATAGGTAATTAGGGACATAATTAGATGTTAATATTTTTCAAGGTATAAAGATGATTCCCAAAGAAGAAAGGCAGATGTCTTTTTCTTGGTGTATGAAAATTATATATATAGATGATTAAAGGTAGTCATTAATGTTGGAAAGAAAATACATATAAACATTATATATTGTTGGATAAAAATGAATTGAATAGGATATTCTAATTCATAGGTGGTAAATGGAAGTCCGTAAACTTAGAATGGTAGTAAATAAGAAATGACTCAGGTGCTAAGACTTTAATTATGATCTCTACATAAAGACTAAATTAGATTGTGAGGTTATATACTTAAGATGGGTAACAACAGTCCTTCGGCGAATTGGCTACGTGATAAATAAGAAACCTGTAGTAAGGAATCTAAAGGTAAGCGTTAGCATGATGAGTAAATGGTACCCTTTTGATGTAAAACAAATTACCAGAATGAAAACAAGAAGAGACATCACAACTTTGCACGGATTGAATTAATTTAAGTCAACTCCTGAGTTTACAACAATATGAATACCCTTAAGGAAAAAAAAAAATTAGGGTGTATTTTGAGGGACATTACACATTGTGATGTATACAAACTACTTGGATCTTATTAAAATGACATTTTATGATCAAAATACATTTCATAATATAAACCAATTGAAATAATATTCATTGTGTCAATTCTAAATCTAAATTCACACTTAAACCTAAACTAAGGAAATCATATCAAAAGCCATTCAAACTCAACCATTTGTTTTAAAGAATGATGTTGTTTATTAGGAAACTACACACAACATGAGACAACAAGATACAAATATAGACAACATGGATATAAATCACATAGCTAGAAATCGATGTACATCAAGACTACAAAACGCGTCCAAACATTTAAATTTTATGGAAAATAGTGGAACATGGTTCCTAATGTACATATGATGGCAACTCGTTCCTTATACAAAATCCAACAACTCGTGCCGTAGATCCAAAATACATGGAAACTCGTGTCGTAGATACCAAGTACAAGGCAACTGGTGCACAAAAGTGCCACATCGTGGCTAATGTATATAACATGGCGTGTCAAGCATTGTGCCCACCCCCGTCACTCCTAGGTGCATCTCTGAAATCGATTGTCCTCTTCTTGGAGCTACTAGTATCTCACGCCTTCTTCCGTCTAGGAGTAAACCGTCTCTCCAGGATATGAAACAAATGATATAAGATACCATCATTTTTCAAGAATTTGTAACATTTACCACATTTATAAAATGAATATAGAATTCAAATCTTAAATAGCTCACTGCTGATGCGAGTGGGAGACGTGAGGCAAGTGTCCTAGATCTACTAGGAATCTCAGCAATTCCAACCTACAACATTTACGACAATCATTTCACTGAAAAATAATAATTGCTTAAATTAATTTTCATTAATGCATCAAAATATTTTCATAAATAAACTTGATTCTCACCGTGGACACCTCCGACAATGGACATGACTGGGATTCAGTGATAGCAGGTGGAGCATTTGGCTCGATAACCTGCTCCAATGCATTCATGGGGGTGGGGGCGCAGATGTAGGTGTAGAAACTACTGGTGCAACCACTGTCGATACATGGACGGATATTGGAAGAGTAATTTCCACAATAGTGGCAGGAACTGAAGAATACATGGTGGTATGGGGTGTAGGAGGACATTGTTGACGATGAACCCATACCATTTTTGCGATGGGGGGGTATCGACCCAAAAGGGATAGGGGGTATGTTGAGGGATGGCGAATGGGAGGGAATTCCTAGATAGAGGGAGGAGGATGGACACAAGGAAGTTTGTGGACGAAGGGGGGAAGCTGAGTGGAAGGGAGGGCGTGGACGAATGTGGGAGGATGGATAGATGGGGGTGCGTGGATAAATGGGGGAGGATGTATAGATGGGAAGGCATGGACAAATGGGGAAGGATGGATGGAGGGGGGAAGATGGACAGAGGGGGGAGTATGGATAGAGAGGGGAGGATGATGGAAGGGAGGGGGTGGACGGAGGGAAGGGTCTGGATGGAAGTGATGGGGGCAACTCATGGGAGAGGGTGGAAACATGGGACTAAAGTGGAGACGTGGAACAGTGTCACCTGTAGCTATTGGTGGCACTTGCATATACATTTGTAATATCATATTTTAGTAGAAAAAAAATCAAATTAAACCATAGTAAGTCATAAAAATTCAAATTAAAAGCGTACTTTTAACTACACATTGTACCTGTGTATATGGTGACCTGTCGATCCCTGGCAGAGATGGCTAGTCATCATAGTCTGGGAATACCTATGGACACCAAAATGCATGCACATTATGAACATATTAAACAATTAATTATTTAGGTAATCAAAATATTCAAAAATATTGTACAAACTATCATCGTGTATGTCATAAATATGAACACATATAAATAATAGAAATGCCATAAGTAATACCAATATTGTGTCAGCTACTGAAAATACCTCTGTGTGAGGTGCCGCAATTTCAGTTGTAGCTACCATTGATGCATCTAGGTTGGGAGATCCTACATTCTCCCATGACGATGTCTCATCTCTAAATATCTGTACATTGAAATAATAGTTTAATTAAAAAAAATACTTTAAAATTACTATACAAATTATCAAGTGATGATTGAAAACACATTAAAAAAAGTGCTAACCTATTCCATATAGCATCCCTCGATCAGGCCAAGGAAAGTGTGCTCACAATGGGGACAAATATGTGGCACTGTCCCCATCACACTAGAAGGCCCAACATGGCTACCACCAGTCACAGGTCTATCATGACTCTGCCGTGAAAGCTCTTCACCTGAGTCTCTATTATGGTCAACCTGTCTCTCCACTATAGTTGCTGCTACAAAGGCGGTGTGTCTAAGGAGTCCACGTGAAACACTCATCATTACCCCCTCGATCTGATCAAGTTTGTGGGGTAATTGAGGTGGTTGGGAAGAGTGTTTGGGCTCGTGCCTAGCAGTTGGTGGCCCTCTTAGTGGGTTACTCGTGGCAACAGGTCGATCTTGGGTAGAGCCAATCCCAACACCCTGAAGCTTGGTTATGTCAAAATATTTGACATGTAAACCAAGTGCAAAATCATCCCACAATTGTCGAAGGAAGTACTGTGGAACCTACCTATTATTGCAGGGAGGTTTATCCTAAACCATGAACCACCTATGCATCCAATTGTCCCTCCATGTTTGCAAATGACACTAATCGATGCAGACACATGGATTTATACTGTCCGATGGTTTTTGTGTTCTCGGATCGGTGAACATACTCTATAATTGGACCTTTGTAATATTCAATGCTTCTATTGCCTCCTTGGGAATTCTTGTGGAATAATACTCCCGCATCCTAGCTCTATATTCGGTCATGTCAGTCAATTGGAGATGTGCATGGATGAGGGAGTGAACTGAGCTCTCAATTGAGGTGGAAAGGGAAACTCGACACAATTCCCCTGTGTTTCTTATTTCTCAAGTGTGCACACTCATTTCATTTACGTAATGGTTCAAGCTGTCTTGGTTGAAATTTTGTTGGGGGTTTTGATTTTCTTGGGCATTTTGATTTTGTTGAGGGTTTTCGTTGGTTCCAAGATTTTTGTTTTCTTGTGTTCCACCGGACTCCATGTTAACATTTTTTTCATTCATTGTATAGGTTTGGACTCTACAATTGAAAATTTCTCTATTATTCTACTAATTTGGGAATTATTAAAAATTTAATAAATAAAAGAAAAATCAATAAAATGACAAAAAACAATGATCTTACCTATCCAATGCAATTGATGATCACTTGGAGGATGGATTGAGGGATTTTTTGAGTGAAATAGGTGAGTGTAGTGGTCTCTTGATCCGCATACGCATTGGGTGAGTGAGGCTCGACTGATTGGAAGGAAATAGAACTCATCCTGCCCTATTTTTTCCTTAACACATGCACGTGCGCTCTAAAAACGCCCTTGGTTCGGTACCGAACCTAATGGTGCGTGTGCGCTTCCTTAGCTACGTGGGTGCCTTTGTTTTATCCCCGCTAACATGGTCCCATTGCAATGGATTTGGGGAGCATGTTTGTGTGCTTGCCCTTAAACCCTAAAAGAGTTGTTCATTGTACTCTTATCGTAAAGTTGTAAGCATGAAAATGGGTCATTGGTCAATTCAAGCGTGCATTCCTAACATGCTTATGTAAGATAATAATATCGGGTAAAGTGTGTTGCCTAAATATGCGTCTCGATGGTCTCATGAGCATTTCATACAAGTATCATCATTTAGAATTGATTCAATGTACTTGTAAATATAGTAAAATGGAAGACCTCCATGGAATTCACCATGGATTTATTAATGATGTGTCATTAAAATCAAATAATGAGAGTCCCCTCTTTTTTAGTTTGTAATTAAAGGATTTACATGGACTATCTAGCTACGATAACTTGTGTTCAAGGAATGGTGATACCTATGGTTTATGTTTACTCCTCCTCTACAACCACTATGAACAAAAAAACATTATTCCAGTTCTCTATAGACTCTGTGATGACCTTACCTTAAATTTATTCATTTTCCATTTTGAATGTTAGTCATCAAATTACTATACTATTCAGGTTTTCTAATAGAACTCCCTTATAACATATCCTTAAGAGTGTGGATGGAGATTTATATATATATATTGGTTTATTGAGGAATCAACAATTGGTGCAGTGCTCAAACTCATTTGACATGGGTTGATTTCTGTCCACTACCACTATACTCCCAAGTGCACCCACACTACCTCTACATGGGTACATAGGTTATTCAAGGTTTGAGCCCGTGATATCACAAGGAGTTCCTTAACCATGCACCCTATCGCCAACTGGTCTACACCCTAAGGGATGTAGATGGAGATTTCTATTGCAAATATCATCTTAGACTAAAAATTTTCATTTGTTCATTGTTACATTTCTTGCAATGTTATCTGCGAGGAAAATGTAAAGAATATCTACTTGTATTTTATGGTATTTTATTTTCCTTTTGTTATGATCCCATGAAATTCTTACAACTATAAGAGTCCTCCCTAAACCATGTGCATATCCTCGAGACCCATACCTAGTTATGACAACTTTTTAATAGCTTCGATATCCCCAATCAAAGATCATGGATACTATTGATAGATCATGTGTGGTGCTTTGAGTCATCATTTATAGCCTTGGATTCCTTGAGTTTCCTACCATAACAGACCCATACCTAATTATAAACCATTATAATGGCACAAATATCCCTACTTGTAGGTGAATAATAACTTCAAGATATCATGTGTGATGGTTTAGGTGTCATGTTTGGACATAGATTCCTAGAATATTTCTTTATGAGTTAATGATTTGGTTCCTTTGTCAACCATGTTAAGTCATGTTTACCCCTAGTTGTATTTGCAATAATGAAGGGTTAATGTATAGTGAGGTTCCATACGGCTAGTTACATTGTATGTTGGTCCCGATATACACATTGATCAAAATTCTTTCCAAAGACAAAAAAATGTCTAAAACTACCGTTTGTACTTGTTTCATTTCTTAGAAACTAAGATCTAGGGGGCACCCATGTGACATTGATATTCGTACATTCATGTTTATTCTAAAAGACTTATTCCAGTGAGACCATTTTCACTTTTTCTATTTTTTTATTCTTTTTTGCAAGAAGATAGATTGATGTTCCTTCCTTCAAAATTAGTCTTTCCTACTTTTTTACTTTTTCAAGAAGATTGATTTTTGGGCACATCTATAATTAGCAATTTCTATGTCTGGTAGGTATAAGTTGAATGGTATGGTTCTCAGAAAGAAGTGATGGTGTACTTCAAGGTCTTGGTTGTAAAAGAGTGATGAATCAAGAGAAGTAACAAGAAAGTGGTCAGTTATCCTAGTGTGACATGTGGCATATTGCTGGAAGTTTCCATATGCATGAGGTTGTAAAATTGCCTCATTCCCAAACCCTACAATTGTTTTCGAAAACCCTAATTCAAATTGCTTGGTTTAGTGATCATTCTTACCAAGCTTTAATTTCTAAACCTTGATTCCATATGCTAAATTTTACCCCTCCAAACCTAGTCGTACCTATTAGGTATACCTAGCATTTTCCATGGTTTGGTAAAATACTAAAAGTTTGATTTTAACTTTGGAATATTGTCCTTGCATGCAAACAAAGGTTAATAGATATAAATTTGTTGTTGTTAAAAGGAAATAAGAAAAGTATTCTAAAACATCAGAAAATCCAAACAATCTGGTATAAACCATTCTAAAAGTAAAAGAGGAGATCATGAGTAGTTTGCTTGTTGAGATTTTGGGTTAATGAACTTTATTTCCTATTTTTCAAGCAACTACGATGAATTGGCGTTTTATATATATACAAAATTGAGAAGAAGATAAAGGGTTGTGTATTATTTTCTCTATATAGTTTTAGTATCAAGCAACTCTTCACTCTTCCATCCACATGATCTTAGACCACTACCTCCATTACAAGCAAGGATATCTAGGGAAATCTATCACCTACCACTCCCTATGATGCAATCAATCTATTGGGTAATATGTTATTTGATACAATATATACCTTGTTTGGAACCACCCTATGACAAGAATTCCTAGTAGAAACCATGGCCTCTATCACTAGATAAGGAGAAACAATGTTCTGAAAATGATCACCAAACATACCTTGCAAACATACCTTGGATCTTAGAGGGATCTTCCTCAAGTGAAACATGCTCACTTTCAAGGATAAGTACTTTTTCAACAACAATTTTTTTCATTAGAAATTTGAAGAATAACTTCCATCCCTCATCTCCATCTTGAATCCAATTAACTTGGCATGGACCCTTGCACCTCTAGCTATATACTCCTCCTCCTTATTCACCACAAATTCCATGTGCATTCCATCCCGCTAAAAGAAAAAATTTTGTAGGTCCTGCTTAAGGAGGCTATGAACCTATTCTGACTTCTCCCTATCGTCTTAAATCTTTTCGCTATGCTTTCAAGAAATAATAAAACCCTAGTCGCACATGAATTTGGAAATCCTCAAAATGGAAACATCCTTCCCCTATCTCCAATAAGATGAGGAACAAGGTTCCATGCATAATCAATCAGATCAAGGAAATTAGGGGAATCCAAATGAGAAAAAAATAGTTTGAACATGGAAGAAGCCTTTGAGTCAATCACACGAGCCACTCAAATGGAAGTTTTAATTGATAGATGATATGAAATAGTTGTCTCCATCAACACATCAACAACTCATAGCCTTCCAAAAATTGAAATATCCTACATATGTCCATATACCCTATTAAGTCTCACGTGAACCTTCTCCTTCCATTAATGAAAATTACACCAAGTGAACTAGCCTCTATATTCCAGCATTTTTCCTTTCCAATTATGATCAAAGAGTTGAAGGATAGACTTACAACTCAGAAATGCATGCTTCCATGCACCACACAACATTGAACTTGAGATGCTTCCGTGATCGCAAACCCATTCCACCATGTTAAAGTCACCACCCACTATCCATTTTGCACATGGAAAATAGGAATACATTCAAACCCAATGCTAGGTTGTAAAAAAAATGATGTTGGGAACATAAACAAAACAAATTCTAAGCACTCTCTCCTATATGAGAAGATAAACACATATGCATTGGTTATCTGATCACAACCATATGATGTAAAAAAATTATATATGGAAGGGATAGAAAAATCACAATCTCCCCCCCACCCCTTGAATGTTAATTGAGGTCCAAAAGGGACCGTTCCACACATTGCTCATACTATTTTGAATCTCAAAATCATCAAACTTCACCTACTGGAGAAATACCACATCAGGATTAGCCTTTTGTAAAACTCCCTATACAAGTTGCTTCCTTCCTAAGATTGTCATCCTTGCCACATTTCAAGAAAGAAGATAAATCTTCATTCAAATAGTAGATGGTTTGTGAGAGTATTTATTATATTGCTCAATGCTACCTTACCCAAGGAGGATATTCCCTTTTTGTAGGAAAAGGGACACATATTCTTTGAACAATTTTACTTGAGTGGTTGGACTGGTAGCTCTACTAATATTTCCCATGGGAGTTGGATATGAATCCCCCTTCCTCTTGTTATACTTGACATACCAACCTTAATTGGTATATGTAACATAGTCCTAGAAATTGACACCTACGATCTAACCTGATAGAGTGCTCTTACCCCACGAGCTATTAATTGGCCCTATGTCATAATCCTAGATTGGATATGAAACAAGAAACCTACTACTCTTGGAAGGATCCTAACATACCCCCATATTAGTATTGCTTCCCAATCCCTATGATGAACGAGAAACAAATTCACCATCTTGGGTCTATGTATGAGTCACATTGGTCAAATGGCTTGAGCTAGTTGACACCCCATCCTTTTTTGCTTAGGTGGTTCATTTTGTATCATATATACCTTGTGAAACTGTCAAGGGTTGTTTTGGTGTGGGGAGTAATGGATAAGGTTGTCCCGAGATTGATCATTAAAACAAGATTTGGGAAAATTTAGGTAGTTCACTTTCTGTTGAAAAACCCCATCCATCATCATAAGTAAAATGAAAGGATGTAATGTGTTCTTCTTACCAACTTCTACACACAAGTTACGACTATCTTAGAATAAATAGCATGGACTATTTGGGATCAACACTTTTCCAAACCTATTGGAAAACAAATCTACAAAGGAGATAGGTCCACTGAAAGAGACAAGATCTTTAATGAAAAAGGGTGGTGGGCCTATTCTCAATATTTTGGATTAAAATATTCCCTCCATGATTTAACATAATATAGAGAACAAGTAATGTTCCATGAACCACATTGCAATACCTGTCTTATTGAAGCTTTCAAATTGAGCATAGAAAAACATATTTAAACGTTAATCCCTAATAGGAGTGTTATCACCTTTATCAATGCCCCCACTAAAGGAAGAATGGGAAACTCCCTACTGAAACCCCAAGCATGCCCATCGACCTCTTACACCAAAGAAAGAGTCAGAAAACCCAGAAATGGCCGCTAAGTATCAAGCCAAATGATCAAGCCGCAATGAGAAAAATGGGAAAAACAATACAGTGGAACTCTTCTGCAATCTATAGAGGTCGAACGCTTAATATTGAAAGAGAAGGGTCAGATCAATGGCTTGGACGTGATCTGAAATGCATCCGATCAAGCTATTTCCCGCTTTTCCGCTTTCCCAAATTTCCACACTCACAATGTGGATTGCGGAAGTCAGAATGGTATTTTTTTAAGAGTGTAGTGTTGGGTTTTTGATTTCCGCAACCCGCATTGTGGAATACAAATTGCGGAGTCATAATGTTTCCAAGGGCACAGATTCAAGTTTCTGATTTCCGAAACTTGTATTGTGCAATGCGGATTGCGGAGGCATAAATTTTCTAGGGCGCAGATTCAAGTTTATGATTTCCGCAACCCACATTGCGAAATGCCGATTGTGGAGGTGATTTATGCGAGGTTTTGTGATGACGTTCTGAGTCCCGAAGCATGCATTGCGGAATAGGGATTGCGGAGGTGCGATTTCTCCAAAGAAGCAGTTTCAAATTTCCGAGCCCCGAGTCCCGCATTACAGATTGCGAAAGTCAAATTGTTGCAGAATTATACGACAGTTTTCTGACTTTCTGAAACCCGCATTTTTGATTGTGGATTGCGGATTGGGAATTGCATATCGAATATTGTTTAGCACAACATGGTAAATTTTGGCCACGGGAAATGAAGAATTTCATAGGCAAAATGGAACAATTGGGAGCTGATTTGGAAGCCAAAGAGAATCATATCCTGGTTAGTTGTCCAAATCAACCTAAAACGACCCAATCCGAAGGAAAAATAGGTGGTTTCCAGGGTCTAAATGTGCACTGACAGCGTATAGAGTTTCCCACAGGCGCGTCTAATAGACTTAGAGGAAGTTGGTTCGAGCAGTTCGGCCATAATGGATTCATCATTTCCAGTTCTAGACTGTTTTCAGTTAGTTAGAAGTTTTTTGATATGTTGTAAGCCTATAAAGGAGGATTCTAAATTAAACCAAAGCGTTGGATGTTTCTGTATTCCAATAGATTAAAATCTCTGAGTATGTATCAAGATCGACCTTTCAATTCATGAGAAGACCCAATTCTGGAGTAGAGATTCCTATGATGAGTGTTTTGATGTCTGTTAATTCTTGTGCATGTGTTCTTCATCTATATTTCCATTGATTTTTTGCTTATGCAGTATCTAGATCAAGACTACATGGTCTGAAATTCATATTTTATGCTTCATATGCATATGAATAGGTATTCCACCCTTTCTTCTTGAAGTTGAAGGTTATAATTAATTTATAAATTCTCTATCTCTATGATGGAATTTGTTTCCTTTTCTTCCTTCATCTATTGATATATTTGACTTGAAAAAGCCTCATCTACCTTGCCTCCGCATCTTAAATTGTGGTCTAAATCAGTCATTTGTGGCTATAAATCCACTGAAGTTTGACTCCATTCCCAATGGTTCTCTTGTCCTTAACCCCAACCAGCTGAAAAATCCCTATAATTCATTATTTGAAGGTCTAGCCACCACTTTTACCTATAATCAGCTTGTGCAAATAATATACTAAGTGTTGAGTGAATTGTGAAAGAGAGATCCCTCTCTGTGGTTGGAAAGGCTAGTTTCCATCCATCAAATCTTGGTTTGACACATTTACCTCATGATCCCTGCTGCTGCAACCCAAGAGAATCTTGAGTGATAACATTCTGGCGACCATACTAGGGAATTCAAAGTATTTATTCCCATAAACAAGAATTTCAAAGCAACAAATCAGATCCCTAAGGGAAAACAAAGGAACCGAAATTTCAAGGTTGTAACATTTTCCCTAGCGACTCCAACTTTTAGATTGTCGAATTTCTTAGAATAATTCTGGCTTCCAAAATAATACCTACGAGAAGTCAACCAGATCCGGAACTAGCAAAGTTTGTATCAGATTCTGAGAAGATTGTCAGGAAAGCAAAGAAAGAACAAATAGGTATTTCCCCATTAACTAGGTCTTTTTCTCTACCTAAAGAAGAGGCACAGGACATAGAGATTGTCTCTTGGGATTTAAAAACTGAAGAGTCCTCATTTAGGTCTAAATATGAATCAAATCTAAAGAAAATCCCATTTGAACAAAGAAAATTCCAAACACATTGTTTGAGTGGTTTGTGGGAAAATTTACAAGCTAAAGAAGAAAGTAGTGATTTATTTCTTTTCACTAAAGCTGCTAGCAAAAATACCCAAGTCCTGGTTACTCCTCCTGTTGTCCCTAATGATCAAATACACCTCTTGGATCAACTACAACCCCAGTTCTATTTAACTAAAGAGGAACATGACCAATCCTCCCTGCAGTTAGATAGTAGGTAAGAAGAATCAGAATCTGATCAATACCAAAGAGGCTTCCAAAATGAATCTATGAATTTAAGAGGTAGCATAATTTGAGAGGTAGGAAGGTAATAGTAGAGAAGGGAAAGGATATTGCTGAGCCATCTTCTTCCCAGCCACAAAGAAAAGAAACTTATAGGAAGGGTGACCCAAAAAAATGTAACATATGACAACGAACCTGAGAAGGGGGAAGAATCTCCTAAAAAGGGACCAGAAGGGAGAGATGAAGGCAATATAAAGACAATAGAAAATATCCATTATGCTTTCAGTTTAGAGAATGAAATATCTAAGATTAAAATCTCAATTCCTTTAAATGAGTTGGTCAAAAAATCAAAGTACAAAGATCATATTTTGAAAGTAGTGAATGGAGAAGAAGGAAAGCAACCTGATACTCTCAATTTTCATGATGACAAACCCACTCTTATGTTTGTTCCCCATGTTGAAATTGCTCCAGAGGATGATGTTCCTCCCTTCTATATTAGTCTAAACATACATGCTCATATTTTACAAAATGCTATGTTAGATTCTGGAGCTTCACATAACCTCATGCCAAGTTCAGTAGTGGAAAGTCCGGGGTTAGAAATCACAAGGCCCTATAAATATATATTCTCCTTTGATTCTAGAAGAGTCCAATGTTCAGGGCTGATTAAATACATGGTAGTCTCACTAACTCAAATAAATCAGAAGAATGTAATCATGGATGTGGTAACGGCTGACGTTCCACCTAAATTTGGAATGATATTATATAGGTCTTGGGCAATAAAGTTAAAGGGAACTCTACAAATGGACATGTCTTATGCTACCATCATTGTTTTTGGGGAAAACAGAATACTATATAAGGAGCATAAACTATCCTGTATAGTAAGCAATAAGCGTAAGCCTAATAATAACCCCATTTTTGTTGTAGACACTGATATAGGTACCTCAATTTTCTGTTATGACCTTGGTACAAAAGAAAAAGGTGGGAAAATTACTGATCTACCCAAAACAAATGATAGGTCTAGTAATGAGCAAGAGATATAATGCATTGATAGTTCAACAAAACTAGAAGGTAGTGGTCAGCCAATGGATAAAGACATTGGTCAGCAAATGGAGAAAATTACTGATCTGCCTGAAACAAATGATAGGTCCAGTAATGAGAAAGTGATGCATTACATTGACAGCTCAACAAACCTAGAAGGAAGTGGTCAGCCAATGGAAAAAGGCATTGGTTAGCAAATGGAGAAAGGAAGTGATGAAAAAATAGAATTAGAAATGGAAGCTACAGCCACATACCAAAAATAATACCACTGGGTTATGATATTTGATGGATTTGTGAATAAAGGAGTTGGGGTAGGAGTATGGATCATCCCTCTAGATGAATGAAGTGAACGCACCAGATTGCATACCTTCAAACTGATGTTTGACTGTTCAAATAATGTGGCAGCATATGAAGCCCTATTGTTGGGTATGAATGCACAGAAAGATATAAGAGCTAAAAAGATCAAATTTTATGGATATGCAGAGCTAATAATCCAACAGGTAAATGGAAATTATGAGACGAAAAATCCCAAAATGAGAGCTTACAAAAACGTTGTTTGGGATATGTTTGAAAATTTCTTCCGAGAGCATGATATTTCTTTCATCCCTAGAGAGAAGAATACAATAGCAAACATTTTGGCCAGCTCTGCTAGCAGATTTCAACTCCCTACTTATCCTACCAAATCTTACATTATCAAGATAAGGCATAGACCCTCTATTCAAGACAATACCAAACATTGGAAAATATTTGAAGATGATCAGCAAATCAAGAAATTCCTAGATATGATAGAGGAATTTTCCAACACCCATATTGATCAAGAGAACTATTCATGTGATGAATGAGAACTTGACCCACCAGAGCTCCTAACCACTTTGGGATACAAAGAGATACTAGAGCTAAAGAGAAATTATATACCCAAAGGATTGGTGCAATTGGAAAAAAAAAATTGATGAAAATGATGTGGCAAAAAATCACAAGGTTTCTCCAAACCATAGTGAAGTGGAATACTGTAACATTGGGAATGATGAAGAGCCCAAAATTGTCAAACTGTCAAATTCTTTAACCCCGTGAACTAAATATGACTATGTGGATTTAATGAGAAATTTTTCTAATGTGTTTGCATGGTGCTATGAAGACTTAAAATAATATGACACTACCATCATCCAGCATACCATACTAGTCAAGACAAGGGGAAACCATTCAGGATGAAACTGAGAAGGATGAATTCTATGATGCTCCCACTGATAGAAAAAGAGGTCAAGAGACTGTATGAAGCCAAAATCATAGTCTCCTTAAGGTTTTCAAAGTGGGTATCCAACATAGTCCTAGTGAGGAAGAAGAATGGTGAAATTAGATTGTGTATTGACTTTAGAAATATGAATAAAGTGTCCCTAAAGGACAACTACCCCCTTCCCAAAATGGACCACATTTTACAGAAGGTTGTAGGGGCAGCAAGAATGTCCATGCTGGATGGATATTCATGGTACAATCAGATTAAGGTACAACCATAAGACCAAGACAAGACAACCTTTACCACACCTTGGGGACCTTCATGTATGCAAAGATGCATTTTGGTCTATTGAATGCAGGAATTACCTTCCAAAGAGCTATGGACATAGATTTTGCAGAAGAGAAAGACACATTTGTTGTCATATACATGGATGACATCACTGTGTATTGTAAGTCTGATACAGAGCATTTGAAACATTTGCATTAGGTGTTTTCCAAGTGCAGAAAATTTGGAATCTCTTTGATCCCCAAAAGGTCTAACTTTTCCATGCAAGAAGGAAAGATGCTAGGTCACATAATATCTAAAGATGGGATCAAAATTGACCCAAACATAGTTGATACAATACAAAAAATTGAACTCCCCGGAAGTAAAAAAGAGGTTCAATCCTTTCTATGAACAATGAATTCATTGAGGAGGTTCATCCCCAATTTTGCAGAGATCATGCGGTCAATCACAAACATGCTTAAGAAGGACACTCAGATCAAGTGGACTACTGAAGCCAAACAAGCGTTTGGAGAAATAAAAAGGGCAATTGTTGAAGCACCTATACTAATCAGTCCCAAATTTGACAAATAGTTTCTTATGTTTTCCTTTGCATCTAAGCATTCCATAGATGATGTGCTTTTACAGAAAAATCAGGAAGGAGATGAGCATCCCATAGATTTCTTTAGTAGAGCTCTTAGAGATGTTGAACTCAAGTACAATATCATGTAGAAGAAATCATATGCCATGATTAAAACTTTGAAAGATTTCAGAGGTTATGTTATGCATTCCCATGTTGTTTCTTATGTTCCTAATGTTGTTGTAAAGGATATATTGACACAACCTGATCCAAAGGGTGGAAGTGCTAAGTGTATAGCGGAGGATGAATCCAAGATGACCTTGAAAGAATTTCACAAAGCTGTTTGCGGGGGCATCATTATTAGAAGGCCACTATCAACAAAATTCTTAGGTCAGGTTTTTATTGGCCCACCATGTTCAAAGATGCGTATAAGGAAATAGCTACTTGCCATGAATTCAAAGTCTTTGAAGGGAAGAGGAAGCTCGTATCCTTTCCTTTGAAACCAATCTCAGTAGAATCCCCTTTCTAGCAATGGGGCCTTGACTTCATTCGTGAAATTTTCCCCAACTCCTGTGGACAACACAGGTGTATATTGACTTCCACTGATTATTTCACTAAATGGATTGAGGCAATACCAACCAATAAAGCCACAGACATAGTCACCATCAAATTTCTAGAAGAGAATATCATGTCCATGTTTGGTTTCCCTGTTAAAATAATCATTGACAATGCTCAGGCCCTCAAATCCAATAAAATGGTAAAATCCTATGACAAATTCCACATAAAATTGGGCCATTATATTGCTTACTACCCCCAGGGAAATGGACTAGTTGATTCATCAAACAAAATTCTGGTTAGGATCATCAAGAAGTTGTTGCAAGAAAACAAAATGTCTTGGCACACCTAGCTGACCTTTGCTCTGTGGGTTGATAGGATCACTTCCAAGAGGTCCATTGGAACTTCACCTTTTAAATTGGTATATGGAATAGAGGTGATATTTCTTGATTCCCTCAAAGGTCTTGCAATGAGGATACTACAGGAGTAGGAAGAAGATCCAAACCCTGAGTTAAGGAGAACTAACCAACTGGTGGAGATACAAGAGGTCAGGGACATAGTACATGCTGAAGCTATGCTAGCTCAAGAGAGGGTTAAGAAGAACTTTGACATAAATACCAAGGCTGATGATTTCCAAGTGGGAGATCTAGTGTTGACATGGGATGCTAGAAGATAAGACCAAGCCCAAAAGTTTGATAACCTCTGGCAGCGGCCCTATACAGTCATCGATCACCATGGAAACAATGCTTTCTTCTTACAGGATGAGGATGGCGAACTAATGGGAAACAAACCCATCAATGGGTGGTTCTTGAAGAGATATCTCCAGTGAAAATCAAGCCAGTTGACCCACCCGCACTGTACAAATTCATTTTTGTTGAGTTTCAGTTAACCATTTTTAGTTTTATTTTAAAAAAAAAGGAAAAAGGAAAAAGAGGCAGTTGGTCTACTATTATTGCTACCTCACAGGGAGGATAGCATCCCCAGTTGGAGTTGTTTTTATCACCTCTATCAATGTTCCCTCCAAAGGAAGAAAGGGCACCCCCATACCAAAACCCCAAGCATGCCCATTGACCTCTTACACCAAATAAAGCATCAAAAAACCCAAAAATGGCTAAGAATCAAGCCAAATGATCGAGCCGTAGTGAGAAAAATGGGAAAAAAAAGACAGTGGAACTCTTTCACAAACCTTCATTGTGGAATGCGTATTGTGGACGCACGATTTCTCCAAAGCAGGTTTGAATTTTTGAGTTCCGAGTCCCTCATTGCGGATTGTGGATTGCGAAAGTCAAATTGCTGCAGAATTATACAATAGTTTTCTGACTTTCTGAAACCTGCATTGGAGATTGGGCATTACAGATCGAATATTTTCTATTAGAACAAGATAAATTTCAGTCGTGGTAAATGAAGAATTTCACAGGGAAGTTGCACGATTGGGAGTCGATTTGGAAGCCAAAGAGAAGCATAGCCTGGTTAGTTGTCTAGATCAACCTAAAATGACCCAATCCAAAAGACAAACAGGTGGTTTACAGGGTCTAGATGCGCGCTTAAAATGCACAGAGTATCCCACAGGCGCTTCTAATAGTCTTAGAGGCAGTTGGTTCGAGCAGTTCGTCTTGAACGACCTCATCGTTTCCAGTTCTATACTATTGTTAGTTAGTTAGAAGTTGTTTGATATGTTATAAGCCTATAAAGGCATATTTTGAATTAAACCAAAGGGTTGGATGTTTCTGGATTCCAGAAGATTAAAATATCTGCGTATGTATCAAGCTCGACCTTTCAATTCATGAGAAGACTCGATTCTGGAGCAGAGATTCATGTGATGAATGTTTTCATGTATGTTATTTCTTGTGCATGTGTTCTTCATTTGTATTTCCATTGATTGTTTGCTTCTGCAATATCTAGATCAAGACTACATGATTTGAAATTTATGCTTCAGATGCATATGACTAGGTATTCCACCCTTTCTTCTTGAAGTTGTAGGTTAGAATTCATTTATAAATTCTCTAGCTCTGTGATGGAATTTGTTTCCTTTTCTTCCTTCATCTGCTGATATCTTTGACTTGAAAAAACCTCATCTACCTTGCCTCTACCTCTTAAATTGTGGTCTGAATCGGTCATTTGTGACTATAAATCCACTGAAGTTTGACTCCATGCTCAATGGTGCTCTTGTCCTTAACCCCAACCAGTTGAAAAATCCTTATAAGTCATTATCTCAAGGTCTAGCCACCACTTTTACCTATAACTAGCTTTTGCAAATAATATCCTAAGTGTTGAGTGAATTGTGAAAGAGAGAGCCCTCTCTATGGTTGTAAATTCTAGTTTGCATCCATCAAAGCTTGGTTTGAAATAGTTAACTCATTATCCCTTCTGTTGCAACCCACGAGAGTCTTGAGTGATAACAAGAAGTTCAATGACACCCTTTTTTTTCCCGATTTAGAAAGGACCATTTATTAAATGTAGCTTCATCTGGATTTCGATGAAAAAAGGACATGATCACTCACATGTGCTCAAATTCTTTTTTTTTATTTTAGAAGCATTATTATTATTATTATTATTATTATTGAGGAAGGAAAAGAAATGATATGGTGGAAGCATAATGATGAAAAAGCCTTGGGTGCCAATTAATTTGACAATATTTCTAAGTTTTATTTTTTTACCATGTTCAAGGCATCAAATCCATTACCTAGTTCCAAAAAACTCAAATGGTGCCAATATGCGAACTTAGAGTTAGAGGACTTCATTGGGACTTCATGAGTGTTAGTTTGAGGTGCCATTTTTGGACTTGGATACATGAAATATTCCTTTAGGGACTAAGGCCTATGCTCCTCCCTTGATCATTTTGAGGGCCCTATTACCCATACGCTATGATTTAAAACTCGTTACCCATACTTGGAGGCCAAATATCATGTTGAGAGTTATGTGACTTGGTTCAAGGCTTTGTTATTGGGCATGGATTCTTTTAATATTCATGTAGGGGCTAAGGCATAGGTTTTCACCCTAACCACGTATAGGTCCAACATACCCACACCTACCACTTAAACATCATAGTACTTCCAATATACCCACTCAGAGGCCAAATATATGGTGAACAGGTCATGTGTAGTGGATTAAGGCATCATTACTAAATGTGGATGCTTAAAAAATTCTTTAGGGAATAATGTCTCGTTTCACCCCCAACCATGTCTGAGGCTGGAGAGTCATATGTAGTATCAAAAAACTCATAATGTCATCCATTTTCATAAGCATAGGTAACAACAACTTGATCAAGAGGCTCGGTGTGGTGGTTCGAGGTGTTATTCATGTCCATGGATGCCTAGTATATTCCTTTTTCATCCAATCACTATGTTTCTTTACCCAACCATTTTCAGGGCCACCTAGTGCTCAAAATATTCAGATGGGATGCCTATCCCCATTTGGAAGACAAGGGTACCCTCGAAAAGTCATATGTGATTGTTTGAGTCTTCATTATTAGCCCCAAATGCCAAGAACCTTCCTTTAGGGAATAAGTCTTGTGAGTCCTTCCACGAATATGTCCAAAGGTGTAAGACCCATACCTAGTGTCAATTATATCAACACTCAAATGTCAAGGATATTGCTAGGAGGTGATGCGTGTGTTCAAAATATTCCTTTAGGGAATAAGTCCCAGGTTTCCTTCTGTGACATTATACAAATCCTTAAAACCCATACATACTATCCAAAAACTCATAATGGCATTGATGTCCTCACTTAAGTGTCAAGAATACCTCTAATAAGTCATTGGTAGTTGTGTGAGGTGTTGTCTTTTGCCTTGGATGGCCAAAATATTTTATTAGGGGCTAGTGCCTAGATTTCCTTCCTCAAACATGTCAAGGGCCTTGGGACCCATATATAGTTTTCAAAATGTCTTAATGATACTAATGTGCTCAATATTAGTCCAAGGATACCCTTAAGGGGTTCTATGTGGTGGTTCGAGGCATATTTTTTAATCCTATATGCCTAAAAAATTCCTTTAAGGCCCAAGGCCTATGTTTCCTCCATTAATCATGTTTATGCCCTCAAAACTCATACCTTGTTGATTTCCTCCCAATTCCCCCTTTACCCCTATTATAATGCCAAGGATGCTCTCAAAATGTCATTTGTGTCACTTCAATACATCACTCTTGGACCTAGATGCCTAGAAGCTTCCTTTACACTAAGGATTAGGATTCTTCTCTCATCCAAGTCCAGGGCGACTACACCTAGATCCATAGTGATCAAAATCCTATAATAGTGTCCATGCTCACACATAGAGGCTATAGAGATTCTTAAGAAGACATGTGTGTTGTCCTTTGAGGTTTCTTTCCTAGTCCTAGATTCCTAGAACCTTCTTTTAAGCCCCAAGGTAGAGGTTTTCTCCCTTGACCATGTCCATAGATCTAAGACCCATGCCTTGGGATCAAAACATAATATTCCTCAATATATTTCATAAGATCAATAAAACTATTCTCAATTAGATAATCAAAATTCAATTCAAATAATCTGTATTACTACTTCATAATAGTAATAAATTAAAAATGATCTTTAATTAATCATGGGAACTTATTTATTTAAAGAGTATAAAACAAATAATTTAGATTGGTTGATATTTGGTGCAAAGCCTCATAAATTAATCTTTTTGAAGTTATTTATTTAAATAGTATAAAAAAATAATTTAGATTTGTTGATATTTGGTGCAAAGCTTCATAAATTAATCTTGAGCATTTATTTGAATAAATAAAACAAATATTAAATAATTGAATTAAGTTATTTACAAAATAATTATTTGTTACTTGTTTTTTTAAGAAGAAATAGAGTTCAAAACTGTCCAAAAGAGAAATTATTTGTTAATTTGGTGAGTTTATGGTATAAATCTTCATAATTAAATTATATTTATACAGGTCCTTGTAATAATTAAGGGCTTAGCACCATTTAATGGTACTTGCCAACATAATATTGATGACTAAAAGCTCCATTTTCATCACCTTAATAGTACAAAATATAAGTGATGATATTTCCATTGTAATAAATAAGGGCTTAGCACCAGTTTATGGTACTTGCCAACATAATATTGATGACTAAAAGCTCCATTTTCATCACCTTAACAGTACAAAATATAAGTAGTGCTATTTCCACCAAGTTAACACTTGGTTAACACCACAAAATATAAGTGGTACTATTTCCACCATGTCATCTAGTTAACACCACAAAATATAAGTGATACTATTTCTACCAGGTTAACACCTCAAAATTGTAACTATGCATTTTTTCTTATTGTGTTGGGACAATATGAATGAGGACCGTACCAAGTTGATGGAGATAAGCACATGACCCAGCTGCAAATCTCAGCAGCTCTGGCTTCTGTCTCGGCGGGATATGAGGGTCACAGCCTCACATGTGCTTGTGAAGCTGTAGGTGCTTTAACACTCCGTCCCACATCTCAGGTATTCATTAATTGTGCCTATAAATTGTCCTCACTAAAATCTCATAATTCTGACCTCCACTCTGTCTCTTTTAATGCTATAATCGTTTTCCTTGCCTGTTAACATCATACTTTACTCTAAGAGGACATCAGAACTGAAGATACAACTGGCTAACATATACAAACAAGCGATAACCTAGCCTGCCGGGCCATGAATGGCTATTTAAAAATGGCGGACCTCTGCAAACCGCCGTTATATGAATGGAGTAGTTCGTGCTCTGTAGATACTGAACGAGTTTGTAGTCGATCAGCACGGCGGTGGTCACTTCAAGTGAAACTAGAGAGGATTGGAACAAAAGAAATTACAGGCTTGTCTGCTGTCATACGTTGATTTGTTTTCCTGTATTTGATTATAGTTCATCATAATTGATATTTAGTCCTTTTATATTTCATCTGCAAACAATGGTGGCTGGATATATGCGAAGAAACACAGGCTGTAGAACACGTGGTTGCTCTCTCCGTGCAAAAAAGCGCAAGACAATGGATGATCAGAACACTGAAGGTTGTTCACCGGTCATAGCCATTAATTTTAATGGAGACCATAACAATATCAAAGTTTGGCGCTATCCCCTCTGAGCTTTCTTTAACGTAAACTCCCTGTCACTCTCCTCAAGTCGCCTCATTCACTAATGTCGGTTTTACATACTCGATCTGCCGCAATATTGGTATATAGAGTAATATTATCCCCATCCCGGTCCCTGTTTCTTGTGGTTGTTTCTCATCCTCGTTTTCCGTTTCCGCCTGCCTCAATATCATGCTTTTCTTGACCTTGCAAGACGTTTTCTTGAGCTTGCAAGACGCTTTCTTGACCTAGCCCATATAATCTGCAGTAACAGTAGCCAACTTCATTCATCTCGAAATTCAAATAAAAGTTACCGGCTTCGACTGACTGTCACTCAGCTCCAGTTTGCTGTATTTCAATAAATGGACTTGGGTTTGCTAGTTACTAGATACTACATTATGAGAGTAGTTTACATACTGAGTTGAGCTTACTTCTATTACCAGTTATTGGTCATGAACTAGTTATTTGTTAATTGTTTTTTTGTACTTATAGTCACCTAGTATTTATATCTTAGCTACTGTTATCTTAGTTAAACTGGTTTTCTGCACTGCTCTTTATCTATGCATCTGCTATGACCTATCTCATCCACATACTCATACAATATAGGGAAAACATACCTCTACTCCACCTCAAATTCTAAAATATAAACACCTATCCTATGAAAATATATGTGTATGTAATTACCATTATTGACAATGAACAAATTTTATTGTAACATTTACCCTATCCCATTTATCCTACAAGAACGCCTTCATGTTACAAGAACGCCTTCATGTTATCTGTATATTTATACTTCATTTATGGAATTTCATACTTTCATTTCTCACAAAATGATTCTGATGTGATGTACACATTGTCAATCTGAATCAATATGGTCGCCGGAGGCCAGTTATGGGTTATTTAGAAATCGCTTGTGTATATGATCTACAATGAAGTATTGGAGTTTATTTCATCGACCATTGCACATATATTATCTTACTGGTAAGTTGAAAAACGTGATTTTCTTTTGCTGGAGAGATGTGACCTCTTTTGTTTGTGTTGAAATACTAAGAACAACATTTTTCTTTGGTTGGTGCCAAAGGCTAATATTTACCTGATGTACAATTATGCGATAAAAGGGATGGCTACGATTTGATCTTGCAATATATAAATTAACTTCAAAATGCAATGGCTAAAATTTAGAATATTTTCTCCTCAGGTTTTCGAGGTTAAGGAGATGGATGGATTGTCCAACAAATTATGGAACACAGTAATATTGTGTTATTTCTTTACCTATGAATCTTTGGAAATGCGGGTATCTTATTTTGAAATTTAACGATTATGTTCTTGAACGCTGGTTCTAATTATTTCATTTTTGTGGCCGAATGCATCAACCATCCCTCTTTCTTTACATTCACTGCTTCCTGTATTGCAGTGATTATGCTAGATTCTTTTCTATGTTAAATGTGTTAGCAAAAAATTATCTACTTTTTTCGGACTGTATTTCTTATTTTAAGAAAACTTCAGTTTAAAGGTATCTTAACCATCACTCACCATCTATTCCACTCCCTTTAAGGGTGTCTTAACCATCGCCACCAACTAGCGTTTCTTATTTTCAATTCCGAGCTAGCGTTTAAATGGCAGAAGTATTTAAAAGTTTGGTGTTTGCCAATTCTATCTAGCTTATTCATTCAGTAGAGAATTGGGAAGTGTGCGCCTAATTGTTTAGATGTACTATGCACCTCTACTTCGGGGATAATTGTGTGCGTAAATGGTTTAAAATTTGATAGACAACTGATTTTGGTCATCGAGATTCGACAGCTTAGCGGGGGCTGATTTTGGTCGTCAGAATTATATTTGGAGGAAGAATCACTCCTACATTTTAACTATTAAAGGCAGAGAAAGCATTTGTAGAACATTACTACTGCAGTGTAAACTTTTCAAGCGGTTGTTTATGGTCCTTTAAAATCATTTTTAGCGGCAGATTTAGACCTAGCCATCTCCAAAGAAAAAATATTACGTAAGGCGGCTCCATTATAACCAGGGTTAGAAACCAATGCTTTTAACGACAGTGTATCTGGAAACAGAAACAGAAGTTTTATCACACTGCCATCAAAGGTTTAGAAAGTTAGGTGGACAACTCATTTAAAAATTATTTTTAGTGCAGTATATTAAGTTTATTGTTACATTTTATTACTTTAGCCAAAGGTTACATGTTACATGCCTTACAAGATCTTCCTCATAGTATTGCTTTTTACATTTTATTACTTTCAACAAACTTTACTTTCTACGAAAACATTACATGTTACATCCGTTACAAAATCTCCCTCATACTATTACTTTTTACATTTTATTTATTATTTTCGACAAACTTACATGTTACATGCGTTACCACCCTCATAATATTACTTTTTACATTTTATTTATTATTTTCGACAAACTTACATGTTACATGCGTTACCTCGGTGCAATTACATTTTATTACTTTAGCCAAACGTTACATGTTACATGCATTACAAGATCGCCCTCGTAGTATTACTTTTTACGTTTTATTACTTTCGACAAACCTTACATGTTACATGCGTTACAAGATCTCCCCCATATTGGGCTATAGAATTTCGTAAATATATTGAATTTCATTATCATGTAAAGTGAGTTTTATACTTGCATAGATTTCAGTGTATGGGATCTTTTCATTGCATATTTTTCAGTGTAGATGTTATTATGTGGACACATTGATTTCAGTGTATGGACACATAGATTTTAGTGTATGGCATTTTTTTATTGCATATTTTTCAATGTAGATGTTATTCTGTGGACGCATTGATTTTAGTGTATAGAGGCATTGATTTCAGTGTATGGGTATATGTTAATGTTTGAATTTTTTGATATAGAGTCTAAACTAGAAATGGAAGATCTACATGCCAAAGATGCTATGACACAAACTCGCGAAGAACCAAACATATAGAACACCGAATGTTGTAAAACATTCAAGGAAGAAAATCTTATGAAATGACAACAAAAGAACGAGAATAAGACTTGAAACGAAAAGCATAAGAACAAAAAGAATTTCGAAAAAGGAAGTTAGACTAAATGATAGCAGAAGAACGAGAAGAACAAAGAAAATGAAAAGCACATTGACAAAAAGAATATCGAAAAAGAAAATTAAATGAATTTCGAGCAGAAGAACGAGAGGAACAATGAAAACAAAACATTGATCGACAAAGAGTGTATCGAGAAATAAAGTTGAAGTAGTTGGAAGAACAAAGAAATCAAGTTGCAGAACAACAAATAAATCAAAATGTATGAAATGACAGCAGAAGAAGGAGAAGAACGAACAAAACAAATGCATGTCAACAAAAAGAAAATTGAAAAAGAAGTTAGGTGAATTGACAGCAGAAGAATGACAAGAATAAAGAAAACGAAACATTGATTGACAAAGAGCGTATCGAGATAGAAAGTTGAAGCAATTGGAAGAACAAAAAACTAGTTCGCAAAACAACAAATAAATCAAAATGTACGAATGATGAAATGACAGTAGAAGAAGGTGAAGAACAAACAAAACAAAATGCAGATCAACAAAAAGAGAATTGGAAAAAAAAAGAAGGCGAATTGTCTCTATTTTCCATTTGAACAATTTACTCAATCCTTAATACTTATTACTTACATTATGATAATCCTCATAAATGTATCTGTGTTTTCAGCTTAACTTGTTCCTTATAATGCTGATCAAACTCTAGTTTTGTGTCAGCGCCCACAGCTGAAACCATCCTAGATCCAAATCCTAGGCTCTATCAAGCGTTGAGCGGGATCAAATCTCCCGAGGTGCAAACCTCTTCTTAGGTATTGCACTCAAGGAGCTTTTCGAGGAGAGGTTTGCACCTTAGGAGATTTGATCCCTCTCGGCGCTTGATAGAGCCCTGGATTTGGATCTAGGATGGTAATAAACTTAATATATATTATGTCGGCCATTAATAAAAGTAATAGTATGAGGGAGATCTTGTAATGGATGTAAAATGTAACGTTTGTCGAAAGTAATAAAATGTAAAAAGTAATACTATGAGGGAGATCTTGTAATGCATGTAACATGTAACGTTTGACGATGTCACGTCCCCTCCCATCCTACCAGCTAGATGGAGAGGATCGTGAGGTTAAACCAGGCATCTAGCCCCATAAATCAGTCATTAAACATTCAATTTAAGAAGAAGATGGACATATGCAATTGAATAAAACTTTGAATACACAGCGGGAGTAAATTCATTTAACCCATCCACATACATTCATAATATTCATCAAATGGTAATTTCAATTTAATACAAGAGAATACTTATCTTATGCGAAAGTAGTCCCAACAACCAGCTACGCTTCTGCAACGTTCCACCCAACCGTAGGCTAGTGTGCTCTAAATCTCTCAGCACCACTGCCACCCCCCGAGCTGGGCATGATCTCCACAAGGAAAAGGGGAAAACAGGCTCTCACATAGCCAAAGGTATATCAAAATCAGCCAAGCTAATCAGCAATTGGGTTTCTCAGGCTGTTAAGAGATGGATGCATGCATCATCAAAAGCATAAGTGTTGGGCATGAGAAAAACGCCTATACAGTGAAGTTTCCAACAGTGGGTTTCTACCAGTTCCAGAAAAACGTGGGTAGACTCAAAACGAATTTGTAACTAGGAAAATCGACTGGGAGAGCAACCCATTTCAGAAAAACGCCCCAAGGGCAAAAACGACCTCTCCCTCAGTCCAAAATCGCATCCCTCCTTCCCCAGCTGCTCCAAAATACCAAAACGAGTTGCTGGGCATGGAAAAACGTAGGGTTATGGCCAAAAAACATGAGGATAAACTTCAGGGAGCTCAGACTGCGTGAGAGGAAGAATGGCCATGGGTGAAGAATGGCTTTGGGCCAATTTCGTGGGGGTTTTCTTGCCCCACAAGCAAAAACACGATTTTCCAAGTTGATGGATTGCCCATGCACGAAAATTGACAGCCATACTTCTCCCATCCCAAGGCATTTATTGTCTCAACCAATCATTGGAAGAAGTAAATGTTGGGTGCATGAGACAAAATGGGTAGTTGGAGGTTTATGGGTTTCCCCATTGACACATGGATTAATACCATTGGTTCAAGGGTTTGAATAATTTCCCTCCCTATTCCTTGTAAAGATCATGCCCCCATCTCTTCGTTGCATTGCGTAGCCGGTTGTGGGTTCTTTTTCATTAAATTCGTATTTACATGATGTCTTATTTACATCGTGCCCTTCTAGCACAAGAACCATAGGAATCTATCTCTTAATTTTCGGTACATAAAACGACAAATCAATGGCGGGGCCTTGGCCTTGAGCTCCTCACCATGATTAAGTTACAATAATTACATCATTTACGATTTAGTGAAAAAGGGGGTCAAAATGGGGACGTGACAAACGAAAGTAATAAAATGTAATAATAAACTTAATATATATTATGTCGGCCATTAATAAAAGTAATAGTATGAGGGAGATCTTTTAGTAGATCTTGTAATGCATGTAACATGTAACGTTTGGCGAAAGTAATAAAATGTAATAATAAACTTAATATATATTATGTTGACGATTAATAAAATAAAACAACCTGAAAAACACCTTTCCTCGAAAGTTAATTATTTTATTATTTAAACTACATGAAATTATATTTAAATTTAAATTAACATTTAATTTAAATTTAAATACATATTAATATTTACATATAAGTATATAAGTTCTTTATTATATATAATAAGAACTACATGTGGTATAGTGGTTAGGGTGTTAGGATAATGGGCATGAGGTCCAAGGTTCAATCCTCCTAGATCACCTACTTTTTTTTTAAATATAGAATTTTGTAAATATATTGAATTTCATTATCATGTAAAGTGAGTTTTATACTTGCATAGATTTCAGTGTATGGGGTCTTTTTATTGCATATTTTTCACTGTATATGTTATTTTGTGGATGCATTGATTTTAGTGTATGGACACATAGATTTCAGTGTATGGGATTTTTTTATTGCATATTTTTCAATGTAGATGTTATTATGTGGACGCATAGATTTCAGTGTATGGGTTTTTTTTATTGCATATTTTCTGTGTAGATGGTATTATGTGGACGCATTGATTTCAGTGTATGGACGCATAGATTTCAGTGTATGGAGTTTTTTAATTGCATATTTTTCAGTGTAGCTGTTATACCATGGACGCATTGATTTTAGTGTAGATTTCCTGGATGCATTGATTTTAGTGTAGATTTCCTGGATGCATAAATTTCAATGTAGATGTTAATGTTTGGTTTTTTTATATAGAGTCTAAACTAGAAATGGAAGATCTACATGCAAAAGATGCTATGACACAAACTGACGAAGAACCAAAAATATAGAACGCTGAACATCGTAAAACATATCAAGGAAGAAAATCTTACAAAATGACAACAAAGGAATGAGAAGAAGAATTGAAAGGAAAAGCATAAGAGAAAAAAGAATTTTGAAAAAGGAAGTTAGACGAAATGACAACAGAAGAATGAGAAGAAAGAAGAAAATGAAACGCAGATCGAAAAAAAGAATTTTGAAAAAGGAAGTTAGATGAAATGACAGCAGAAGAATGAGAAGAAAGAAGAAAATGAAATGCAGATCGAAAAAAAGAATATCGAAAAAGAAAGTTAGAAGAATTGCCAGCAGAAGAACGAGAGGAACAAAGAAAACAAAACGTTGATCAACAAGCAGTGTATCGAGAGAGAAAGTTGAAGCAATTGGAAGAACAAAGAAATCAAGTTGCAGAACAACAAATAAAACAAAATGTACGAAATGACTATAGAAGAAGGAGAAGAATGAACAAAACAAAATGCATGTCAACAAAAAGAAAATCGAAAACAAAAGTTAGACGAATTGATAGCAGAAGAACAAGAAGAACAAAGAAAATGAAACATTGATCAGCAAAGAGCGTATCGAGAGAGAAAGTTGAAGCAATTGGAAGAACAAAAAAATCAATTTGCAGAACAACAAATAAATCAAAATGTACGAAATAACGAAATGACAGCAGAAGAAGGAGAAGAACAAACAAAACAAAATGCAGATCAACAAAAAGAGAATCGAAAAAAAATTAGGCGAATTGTTTCTATTTTCAAGTTTAATAATACTTATTACTTACATTATGATAATCCTCGTAAATGTATCTGTGTTTTCAACTTAACCTGTTCCTTATAATGCTAATCAAACTCTAGTTTTGTGTCACTGCCCACAGCTAAAACCAGCCTAGATCCAAATCCTAGGCTCCATCAAGTGCCGAGTGAGATGAAATCTCCTGAGGTGGAAACCTCTTCTCAGGTATTGCACTCAAGGAGATTTTCGAGGAGAGGTTTGCACCTCGGGAGATTTGATCCCTCTCTGTGCTTGATAGAGCCTAGGATTTGGATCTAGGCTGGTTTATTTTTAGTGCAGTTACTTAATTTGGTAAATATTGACAGGCCAGAATTTAAGTGTTGTGAGTGTTATCCATACATTTCAGTTATCCATAAATCTTGACAATATATGTCAATTATTTTATATATTTTTGATAATAAAAAGATTTGTAAAAAAAATAGACACTTCTTGATCAACCATAAATTGTAAAATATAGACCATACCCATAAGTCACTTTTGCCATAGTTTTTTTCCAATTAGAGCTTTCAAAATTGGCTTATTTTATATAGAAACTAGGAAGAACACAATGGTAGAACCAAGAAAAATTGAATAGGGTACAAAACCTTTGAATAGGATTATGAACAAAGGATATAGGGGCATGGCCCATACATTATTGACTATCACTTCTCTCTTGGAAGCGATTAATTACTTCGCCGCCACAACACTTAAAGGGCAACACCGCCCTAATTTATAATTTATTTTATTCTTGAAAAGTCAACCACCACGGCAGCGTTTTGATTTTGTCATGATTTCAAAGTTTCAAAGGGGCAACGTACCACATCGATTTTTGAAGAAGTAGTTACAACCTCTGTCTTAGTTCATCGAATGATTATTTGGGCACAATATTACAATGGTTTTTGAAGAGGCATCCACTGACATGGTCCAACTTATCAAATGTTCAAAGGGGTAGCATTTATTTCATTATATAGATGAAGGGTTGTCCACCGTTCTTGTAGCTTGTCAAAAATTGGAGAGGCCGAGTATTCATTAAATTCTGAATAGTCAATTTTGTGAAAAGTCAATCTAGTTAATGAGACCAACTAATCTCACGGTGTATATATACCTATGTAATTATGATTTGGATGCATGGCGAGGAGTACAAATTCTGAGTTGAATAGAAAATAAAGTTTCAGCTCTGTAATTTTTCTACTATGTTCCTCCCTGACGTTATGAGTTTGTAAACTCATGGTTGAATATTTAAGTTTTAATTTTGTTGTAGCATGATAATTTTCTCAGTGTCTATGATTGATAGTAGAAGTGTTAAATTAACCCAATTTTTGAAGCGGAGTTTTTACTTTGCATTTTTATGATGCTCTATTTTATGAGTTGTAAACTCACCTTAGAATGTTTAGTTTTGATTTAGCAAGTTAGATATCAGAGTTTGTTGAAAATAGAGTGTGCTGAAAGAGCTTGCAGTTTGTTAAACTCCTGCAGAATTGTTATTTTCTTCCTGAAACTCCTCCTATACCTGTGTCAATTTGGTTTTGCAGTGATGTGTAAGTGTTGTTTCTACTTTGTGCAACACTCCCCTGCCTTCCCACAATAGTATCAACTTGTTTGTGAAGTGTGATAGAGTTGTAGTTCTTCCTATCTGTGTGTTTGTATGAGTTGAACATTACTTCCATTGTGCCTAAATCTCCTTTAATTGGTATTAGAGTTGAGCCTTTTTTATTCTTGTCTTTTGGTTTTGTGTTCCTTTCATCATATGAATGAGTCATGTGGTTGTATTATTGAATCATATGTATTTTGTTTGGAGATATTTTTTTTGAGTATTACTCCAACAGCCCCCTTTTGCTACGAAGAAAGAGCATAATTATGTTCAGTCGAAGTTTATATTGGTGAGAGCCCCCACGCTTCCTTGTTATAGTTTGAGTTGTGGTTTGTGTAAAGAGAAGAGAGGGTTGTATCCTGTGGAAGAAGTTGATTTTGTGTTTTTGTTCCCTCGGATAGAGGTTGAGTAGTTGAAAGGAAGACATTCTTCTTGAATGAGAGTTCCCATATAGTTTAATGGTAGAGCAGTTTTACTCCCATTGTTTGGAAAGTTCGCTTGGTTTGTGCAGAAATCTATGCATTTGTGTTGAATCCCTGTATCTGTGAAAATGGACCGGAAGGCCATATCCAACTGAAATTTTAAGTCTGTGGAAGTATTTATTTAAAAATAGAGTTTGGTAAATTAAGATAGAGACACGGGGAAAAGTAAAAGGCTTAAACAAATGAAGAAGAATGTTGCTAATGCAAAATAAGTTGGTTTTTCCATAGCAAATATTTTAGGTGAAGCCACCAAGGAACCTGCTAAAGAAGAGGAAGTTCAAGAGA
Source organism: Larix kaempferi (assembly GCA_027924585.1). Taxonomy (NCBI): domain Eukaryota; kingdom Viridiplantae; phylum Streptophyta; class Pinopsida; order Pinales; family Pinaceae; genus Larix; species Larix kaempferi. The sequence continues at coordinate 590,557 of BSBM01001155.1, read as the reverse complement.
AGGCAGAGGATAATGAAGCCAATGAAGTTCAAGAGAATATAGAGGTTGCATGGAGAAACATCTACTATCCACTGCCATATTTCTCAAGTATAACTTATGAATTGTGGTTAGTTAATATGAAAAATATCTTGCAGTCTAGAGGTTTATGGGATTTTGTTAAGGATGGAGTTAACAAACCCCACGATGAGGAAAATGATGCTTTTTCCTTGTACTACATTGAACAAGGTCTGGATGATAATTTTTTTTATGTAATTACTGAAGCAGATACATCTAGAGAAGCCTAGGAAAGCTTGAAGAGAAATTTTCATGTAAAGGGGAGATATATGGTCGAGTCACATCCTGTTAACATTTCACCAAACAAGCTTGCAGAAGCAGCAAAAGATAGTCAAATTATTGGTGAATTCCACTGTTGTGTTGATATATTAAAGGATGAAAATGTTGTTGAAACTAAAGAAGATGATGAGACTGTTGTATCTCCTAAAGCGACAACACAATTTGAAGAAGTTGAAATTGCTATTGATAAAAATGTTGATGTATTTTTGAAATTAGATGCCACTGATGTGAATTGTGAATATGATGGAATGGTCAACATGAAAAATGTTGATAAAGATGATAAATTCCTCAAATGTGAGGACAACAAAGAATAATTTGTGCAAGAAGAGTCGTCAATGGACATGTGCATGAAGGCATTTAAATCATGCATTGAAAATTTTGATGTTTGTGGACATGTAGGTACAATGAATCAAGAAGACAACCCTACAGGTGTTGAAGAAGTCGAAGACAAAGATGGGATTGAAATAAACTACAGTAGATATGTTGGAGAAAATGAAGAATGTTTCATTCATCCACTTGTTGCACATGAGGAAGAAAGTAGTGATGACAAAGCTGCTTGTGAAAAATACATTCATGGAAATGGTGTATCTGATTATGATGGCGATATTTTTGAAGAAGGATCTGCAATGATATTGAATGGTGCAGATAAGTACATAAAATAGAATAATATTTTTTCTAATAATTTGTTTATCAATGAATGTGCATGTACAAAGGAAGAAAACTTATGAATTATTGTCCTGTAAGTCAAATATTGAAGGTGAAATAACTGCCAGTGTAGTAGTTTGTCGTTTGGATACTTCAGTGATGTCTATTGCTGACGAAAACTATGAAGAAGGTGCCTCTGAAGCAATCAGTCTTGGTGAAATTTCCCATGAATAAGTAATGGTTGAAGATGATCATCATAATGGAGTAGAAACTGCGAGATCAAAAAATATTTGAAACAATATCATAAGCTGTGAAAGATAAAGTGCACTATGTTGAAGTGCTTGAATGTGTGTATAAGATATCGGTTTGTGAGTGTTTTGAAAATACTGATGATTTTAATTTTGTTGAAGAACTTGATAATATTATTGAAGAATGCACAATAGTTGCAGAGAATGAAAGAGATAAACTACAAGCAAAAGGAATCTATAATGATGCTAAAAATAAAAAATTGTATGATTTGGTGATTGCAGAAGGAGTGATACAAAAAGACTTGCATGATGACAACACTCAAGAAGTTGTATGTTTTGCTTGAGGTAGAGAAACTAAAGTAGAGAATGACGTCCTTGATGAATAGTTAAAATTCTTGGAACAATGGCTTGACAAGCCAAGATATGATGATAAAGATGTAATTCTTGTTGCCGAAGCAGAGATGGAGAATATTGATTGTCTTGTTGCAAAAGCAAAGGTAGATTTGAATGAAGAGATAGTGATAGCTCTCAGAGAAGAACAAAACAAAAATAACCAATATGGTTCACATTATGATGATCATTATAATTTTGACAAAATGTTTGAGTGTGCAGATGAGAAACCAATCAAAGATGAAGAAGAATCCATTGAAGATGGTGATGAGTTTGATTTGAATGAAGAAAATTGCACCAAAGATGAACTGGTTGAAGAATCAATTCAAAATATCTTCATGTCATGGAGTCCCGAAGAAATCAGGAATTATTATCAGTTAAGGTGTTTACATAATGACATTGAACATAGTATTCTTGTTGAAGTCGAATATAATGTGTGGAATCTTTGTATGCCCACAATGCAGTATTTAGAGAAAACGATTTGGATTATAGTCCTTGGCATAAAGGACATTGAAAATTTGAATGATGGTAGGAAAATAGAAGAAATTTTTGCAGCTGAAGTTGATTATAATAGATTTGAGGAATAAAAAAAAAACACTGAAAGAAAAGAAGAAAATGAAGATGAAGAATCAAATGTATTATTGGTATAAATTTTGGTGTTCTATGCCAAGTAATGATGAAGTTGTCTATGCCAAGTAATGATGAAGCTGAAGGTGAGAATGATGTAATTGAAACTATGAATCATGGTTGGTTTGCAAAGTCCAAGAAGATTGAAAGCCATAGTCTTGATGTTGAAGCAAAGAATGGAAAATATAATGCATTATGTGATGGTGATGGTGATATTAAAGTAGATAAAAATGAAAAGAACCAACAAGAATGTAATATTTGTAATCATCTTTTAAATGTTTGTGTGTATGACAATTTTGTTATTTATAAACAACCAATTGAAGATGAGGAGAACAAGTATCATGGAAATACTGAGCAAAAGGAGTCAAGATCCAAAGTCAAGATGAAGAGATGGTTGAAGCCATGGGTAAAGCAAGAGCTCAAGAAGATCAAGGTAAATATGAAGATAAAGCAAAAAATAAAGTTTACCTGTTTCAATGTTTGGAGTCGAAAGAAAAAGAAAAAAAATGTAAGAGTTGATGATAAGCTACATGAGAATGTTGCAAGAAAGAATGTGAAACAAATTTTAGAGTTTTTGTTATACTGATGTAAGCCTTGTTGAGACTTAGACCAGCTGGAATTATAGTTGCAATGATTTTTTGTTATGCTTGTAAAGCTATAGTTGTTTTTGTTTGTGTGTTACTTTTGACAACAAATGGGCATACAACCCATGGAAATACAATATCTGAGCCCTTCCTATGATCCAGGAAATGCTCAGATTTTTCCTTCTCCTAATGAATTCTAATGTAAACAATCTAGGGTCAGATGTATTTTTTGGTGAACTAATTAAGGGGGAGAATGTTGGAAGTGGTTAATTACTTCACCGCCGAAAAACTGAAAGGGCAACACTGCCCTCATTTATAACTTATTTTATTCCTAAAAATTCAACCATTGCCAAATCATTTTGATTTTTTCATGATGTCAAAGTTTTAAAGGGGTGGCACGCCACTTCGAGTTTTGAAGAAGCAGTTAGAGCCTTTTGTCTTAGCTCATCAATGATTATTGTGGCAGAGTATTACATTGGTTTTTGAAGAGGCCTCCACTAACCCAACCTATTTCATCTTATCGAATGTTCAAAGGGGCAACGTGTATTTCATTAGATAGCTAAATGGATGTCCACCATTCCTATAGCTTGTCAAAGTTTGAAGAGGCTCAGTATTCATTAAATTCCCAACAGTCAATTTTGTGAAAGTTCAATCCAATTAATGAGATTGACTAATCTCATGGTGTATATATACCTATGTAATTATGATTTTGAAGCATGGTGAGGAGTACGAATTCTAAGATGAATAAAAAACAAAGTTTCACCTCTGTAATTTTGCTGCTCTTTTCCTATCTATCTTTATGAGTTTCGAAACTCATGGTTGAATATTTAACCTTTAATTTTGTTGTAGCATGATAATTTTTGAGTGTGTATGATTGACATTAAAAGTGTTAAATTAACCTAACTTTTGAAACATAGTTTTTAATTTGTATTTTTATGATGCTATGTTTTATGGGTTGTAAACTCATAGTGGAATGTTTAGTTTTGTTGTAGCAAGTTAGATATCAATGTTTGTTGAAACAAAGTGTGTTGAGACAGTCTAAGTTTTATGAATGCACGAGAGTTAGAAATTTATATTAAAGTCATTGCTGAAACTCATTTTTTGTAAAATACAATTTATTGAAACGTGATGCATGTAGCTTGCAACTTGTTGAAACTCCTAGAAAATTGTTGCTTTCTTGCTCAAACTCCTCGTGTAAGTGTCAATTTAGTTTTACAGTTATGTGTAAGTGCTATTATTTTCATCTTGTAATAAGATATTCTTAGGATATAAAAAAAATTAACTCGACTAAGCTTTTTATGTTCATTAACTGGACTAAAAATATTCCAGGAATCATTGAAATCTTAGTATTCATTAATCATTATTGCCCTAAAAATTGAAAATTCTAGAATTCCACCCAACACAATGTTAAATATTTATTGTAGTGAGTTGGGCCAATTATTTTAATGTTGGAAAGTTTTCACCATAGTTTTTCCAAACAGAAGCGTGCAAAATTGACTCTCGAAGAGATTTTCGAAAACGTGCATCTATATTGAATATACCACTTCCTCTATCGGACGTAGAGATAGTCAAATCATAAAACAATTGAAAACAAGTATGCCCAAAAGGTCCAAATCCATAGGAACATGGATATATAATGTTCGTGGAACACTATTTAGGGCTATAATTCACAAGTTATTATTTGAAACAGTATTTAGATGTTTCACCAAAGTTTGGTTCATCAATTTCAACTCCACTTCATGAAAGATACCTTGATCAAATTAAAAATTTCAAAGTGAAATGATATTTATATTTTAGTCAATAATATATATAGAGATAATAGATAATGAAATTAATGATTAATTTTTTATGTAAGCATCTTCCAGTTGAATTGAATTATTCGGTTTAATTTAATTATTCTCTTTTTGTGTTAAATTTTTTTATGAGATGAGTTAAAAGCTTAAGAAAATTAATATTGTAATATATATGTCCATATATCCTAAGTAAAGATGTTTTTCATGTTTAAGTTTTTTTTGTCTTAAAAAAGCAAATTATTTTAATTTATGACCTTTAAGAAATTTCCCAACATTTTATTTCACTATAAAACTTTCAATATTTATTTTACTATACAAATTTCTTCTTTTATATTAGTTAAAATATTTGTTTAAAAAGTTTAAAATTAAATTTAATCTTAAAAAAATATATTTATATAATTTTAAATTATTAAAACTATATTATTAGCTTTCTTTCAAGGAAAACAACTAGTTAAAATAAAAGATGTTACACAAGATGCTTCGCAAAGAAATCACAATGGTCTAAGAAACAAAGCCGATGCATGGGAAGAGAGAATGTGATTGAGACAAGTGTAGTAGGGTGAATTGAAATTTGGCATACATAAATGTTTACATAAATCAAAGTAAAATCACAATGGCTAAGAAACAAAGTCGAATAATGGGAGAGAGGATGTGATTGAGACAACTCTGGTAGGGTGAAATGAAATCGGCCATCTATAAATGTTTAGATAAATCGAAGTATTGAGGCGTAATACGTAGTGATCACATAAAAGTGTAAGTCTAGAAGGAATCATCAACATTAATGGCAATAAAATCAAGGCCGGTACTACTTTTAGTGTTTTTTTTTTCATTTCTATATCCTAAAGACATTTTATAGAATGATCTAAGTATCTAGTTCTCATACATAGAGGATGAGAGATCTATTATTTGGGTTCTCATACATAGAGGATGAGAGATCTATTATTTGGGATTAACTTAAATGAAGAAGAGTTGTATTTTAAAATTCGATTAGAGATAAGGCCTAGTGTAAGGTAATGCTTCATTTTCATGACACATTATTTATAATGAAAGCAACAATATATTGATGAGGAGGAATTATTAGAAGTACATGTATACAATATTATAGTATATTGTAAAATTATGAAACATAGGAGATTCAATAAGATTCAAAATATATAACTTTTATTTATGGAAAATAAATATAAATAAAAAAAATCATTATCTTGTAATATTGTTATGTTGTTTTTCCTCTAAAGCATAATACATATGTTTGCATTAAGACATCTATTTCGTATCAAAATAATGGAGTTTTTAAAAAATAATTGTACACATATACATAATACCAGTACTTGTGTGCCACAATTTTTTCCATATTTTTTAATGTTAATTGTATATATTTAAAAAATGAATAATGTGAGTGAAGGCTAAGACAATGTCTAAGGGTCTTAACATAATCAATGTAATGTCCCCAACCCCGAAACCAAGGCCAAGGTCACGAGGAAACCCAAGTGAGGATGAATTAAGGTAAATCAACGGTCGAATAAGGTTATCTAAGGCTTGGCCAGCATGCCAACAAGTCAATTGAATAAAACAATCATTCATTTTAAAGACACTGCAAACTTGTGACACATATCATTTTTCATATGCACATGTTATGCAAGTATGAATGTAAATAGATCTGAGCAAGCCATTAACATGTAATCAAACATCAAATAATAGTATCTACTACAACCCTATAACCATTACAAAATCATATTTGCAATCTAACTTAAACAATATAATAAATAGATTTACAAGACACCATTTAGAGCCACAATAATAGTATTAAAAATTAGATCTACGGACCACCACCTATAGCCACATTAACATAAACAAAACCAGATATGAAGGATACCATCTACAACCATATAAATAATTGCATCGAGTGAAACAAGGTGCTCTATAGCCCAGTATGGGGGAGATGTTGTAACGTGATGTAACGTTTGTAACAAAATAATTAAAAAAATTCATGTGGGCTCATAAAATAAAAATTTATGGAAAGTATTTAAAAAAGAGTATGGGGGAGATGTTGTAACGTGATGTAACGTTTGTAACAAAATAATTGCACCGAGTGAAACGAGGTGCTCTACAGCCCAATATGGGGGAGATGTTGTAAAGTGATGTAACGTGATGTAACGTTTGTAGCAAAACAAAGTTTGTAACAAAATAATTAAAAAAATTCATGTGGGATCATAAAATAAAAAAATTATGGAAAGTATTTAAAAAAGAGTATGGGGGAGATGTTGTAATGTGATGGAATGTTTGTAACAAAATAATTAAAAAAATTCATGTCGGCTCATAAAATAAAAAATTATGAAAAATATTTAAAAAAAGATATGGGGGAGATGTTGTAATGTGATGTAACGTTTGTAACAAAATAACGTTCGTAACAAAATAATTAAAAAAATTCATGTCGGCTCATAAAATAAAAAATTATTGAAAGTATTTAAAAAAGAGTATGGTGGAGATGTTGTAATGTGATGTAACTTTTGTAACAAAATAACGTTTGTAACAAAACAATTAGAAAAATTCATGTCGGCTCATAAAATAAAAAATTATGGAAAGTATTTAAAAAAAAAGTATGGGGGAGATGTTGTAATGTGATGTAACGTTTGTAACAAAATAATTAAAAAAATTCATGTTGGCTCATAAAATAAAAAATTACGGAAAGTATTTAAAAAAAAAATCCATGTTGGTTGATAAAATAAAATATTATGAAAAGTAATTAAAAAATAGATGTTCATTTATAAAATAAAAACTTAAAACTTAAACCCGGATCTATCAATAAAGAGAGATCAAATTTCTTGACTTTAAATTTAAAAAAAGAAATACACCTCAAGAAATTGGATCCCTCTCGGTGCTTGATAAATACGGGTTTAAGATGGATTTATGCTGGTAATAACATTAGATCTCATTACTGTCACCTACATACAAACAAACCGTAAGCAAACCAGGTCCAAGAGCACATATACATCAGACATACAATAAATAAACATATATTAAAATACTCATCACTGAATACCAACCATATCCATATCAACATAAACAAATTCATATATGAAAGATGTCATCTACAGCCATATAACATTAGATCTCATGGATGTCACCTACAACCATACAGATCATAATCAAATTAGATCCATAAGCACATATATTTCCAAAATTGCAGTAAATAATCATATAATAAAATACTCCTCTTAAACATGGGAAACTAGCTTCAATAGGACAATGTTCCAACCTGCCATAGGGATTGCATTCTCATTCATCTTTCAACATGATAGTCACCCTAGAGTTGAGGCCATAGATCCATAAGAGAGGTACTCTCAAACCAATAGGCATGGTGCACTTCTCTCAACACCAAGAACATGAAAATGTTGCTCCAGACGCAATGGAATAGGTCTCACAACCCGAAAATAATCATAGTTAGGTGAATCAAAACATATGGTTCCTCCCTTTTCACACTGTCAAAAATAACAACTACACCTTTCTCCATCTAAAATTTCCCTTTCATCTACACTACCTGGTGTAATGGGATTCCCTTCACTACTCAAGCCCCTCGAGACATCACTGTCCACCATCAGGATTCACATGCTAGATTTGGGCAGGGTTTATCAATGGGATAAGGACTCATATTGTGTTCTGCAAATTCAATCTTCAATCCCCATTATAGGGTCTGCAAAACTCATGACAAGGCCTTCAATCTTCATTAATACAATGCATATCCTACTTGGGAGAATGTATTTTTCTAGACAAGAGAGCATTCCATTGCACTGGAGAGATCAAGAGAAATACCAAAGAGAAAATGAGATAAATTTCCTTCCCATACACAAATAGACACTCGAAGTCCCCAAGTAAGTGACTCTAATTCCAAAGGAGGTAACTCCAAATATTAGAGGCCAAATCGAATTAATGAGAGTGAGGAGTTACTCATTCACAATATTCCTTCCCAGAATAGAAAAAGGGAGAGTAAGGAGGGAGTTAGACATTTTCCAAAGAGTGCAGGATAAAAATAGTTAGTGAGGGCGCATGAGCGGATGAAGAGCACAACAGGAGGCTAAGGAGGGCGCACTAGCCATGTAGGACCACCAATCATCAAAGAGGACTCAATAGATTCTCTATAATCCAAAATAATCAAAATAGGGCCCAAAAAGTAATGTTAGGGAGAGGAACAACTCCTATTCCCCAACCCCCTCACAAGTGGAATCCATGGCCCCCCATTCTCATTAGCTGTTCATATTGAAGTTAGTTATTTAATTAAACAATAACAATAATAATAATAATGTCCAAATTCCATAGTCCTGACACCTAGTTCTCGATGATAAATAAAATAATAACATATGTCTGGGGCTTAACAACTCGGGTATTACATCCCCCTCCCACTTAAAACAATGCATCCTCCTCAATCAATACTTATTACATACATGTCACAACACAAAATTTAAAAAACGATCAGGGTATGCTTCCCTCACAACTTCTTCCATCTCCCAAGTAGCATGTTTAGGACTGTAATGGGTCCATTGGACCTTTACCTACCTGATTTCTTGGTTCCTAAGCAGCTTGAATTTTATGCCCAATATGAAAACTAGTTGTATTAGAAATCCCCTTCTGGTTCCACCTGGATCACATTCCAATCAATCACATGATTAGCATGAAATATATACTTTTTCAACAAAGATGCATGAAAGACATTATCCACTTTAATGCAAGCAGGAAATGCAAGCTCATATGCAAGGGGACCTATCCTATCTAAGCACTCAAAGGGTCCATAGTATCTAGTATCTAGCTTGGAAAAGTTCCCCAACTTCAAGGAGATCTTCTTGGGTCTAACTTTAAAAGTGACATGATCTCCAACTTTAAGCTATCTACAAATTATATTCTGATATGCATAACTTTTCTATTTGTTCTACGCTGCTTTCAAATTCTGGATGATTCTAAGCATCTGATCTTCCATGCCCTTTAGTATGATTTCGGTCCAATAATGATTATATCTATTGGATTATCCAAAATGATAGGAGTATTTCACTTTCTCCCATACTATGCCTCAAAAGGACTCATCTTCAGAGAGGCATGATATCCATTATTATAAGAAAACTCTTGTAAATGTAAATAATATTCCACTTTGATGGATGATCCATCACATACATTCTCAACATGTCCTTAATCACCTGATTAAATTTTTTTGTCTGACCATCTATATGGGGATGGTATGTTGTACTCATGTTCATATTTGTGCCAAATCCTTCAAACAATCATTTCCAAAAGTTAGAAGTAAACTTTGCATCTCTGTCTAACACTATGGCCTTCGAAGTTTCATGCAGTCTAGGAGCCTCTTTCATATAGATGTCTGCAATGTTAGCTATCTTATGAGTTGTCTTTAGTGGAATAAAGTGTGCAGCTCTAGTCAGCTTATCCACCACTACCATGATGGCATCATTATGTAGTCTTACCTTAGGAAACTTTGTGATGAAATCTATCATGACTACATCCCATTTCCATTCAGGTATTGGTAACGACTGCAACAAAATAGCTAGATGTCAATGCTCCACTTTAAATTTCTGACATTACATACATCTATCGATGTACTTCGCAACATCATTCTTCATTCATGGCCAATAGTACTACTTTCTCGCTACTTCTACTATCTTCTCATAACCCGAATTTCCAACATAAAGTACATTATGCATCTCTATCAAAACCACCTTCCTTATATCTCGATAATTTTGCACATAAACTCTATCCTTATGCATGAGGATTCCATTTTGTTGCTGCAATCCATCTCTTACCTACTAGTAATGTTCATATGTATCATTGGATTCAGTGATCTTATCCGTCAAATTTGATGTACCAGTACTGATTGCTTCTACATACATCACATGCATCTTCCTACTGAGTGCATCAACTACCTTATTTTCCTTTCCTTTAATTTGCTTGATATAAAATTCATACTCACATATCAATTCCATCCACCTTCTCTATCTTTCATTCAAAGTAGTATGCTCAAACAAATACTTCAAACCATCATGATCAGTCCTTAATTCAAACTTCTTACCCATCAAGTAGTGCCTCCACATCTTCAAGACATGAATAATGGTTGCAAGCTCCAGATCATGGGTGGCATAGTTTTTTTCATGTTCTTTCAACTTTTTGGATTCATAACTGATTACATGGCCATTTTGAGACAACTCTCCAATTCCTTGCTTACATGCATTGGTGCATACTACAAAGCTTTCATCAGGATATACAATCTTCAAAACAAGTGCACTGGTATGTATTTCCTTGAGTCATTGAAAACTATCTTCACACTTACAATTCCATTCGAACTTCACACCCTTCCTCTACAAGCATGTAATAGGATGATCTAACTTTGAGAATCCTTCAATGAATCTTCGTTACTATCCTACTAACCCCATAAAATATCTCACTTCTGATATATTCCTTGTTGTCATCCATTCCATAATAGCTCTTATCTTTTCAGGATCCACTGAGATGCCTTCTTCCAATATGATGTGTCCCAAGTATTGAATTCTACTATGATAGAATGAACCCTTACCGATCTTGGCATACAACTGATGCTCTCTGAGTACTTGCATTTCCAATCTTAGATGTTCCTTGTGCTCTTCTTTTGAATTGGAATAGATAAGGATGTCATCTAAGAATACAATTACAAACTTATCAAAATATTATATGAAAACTCCATTCGTCAAACACATGAATGTTTCCGGTGCATTTTTCAATATAAAAGGTACCACTATGAATTCATAATGACCATACATGGTCTTGAATGTTTTCTTATTGATATATTCATCCTTGATTATGAATTGGTGATATCTTGACCTTGGATCTTAATTTGAGATACTTTGGCTCCTCTCAACTGGTCAAAGAAGTCATCAATCCTTAGCAAGGGATACTTGTTTTTTATTGTTTCTTTGATCAACTGTTTGTAATCTATACAGATTCTTAGAGTTCCATCCTTCTTATTTACAAACAATGCAGGAGCTCCCCAAGGTGACACACTAGGCCTTATGTAACCTTTCCTCAAAATCACTTCTAATTGCATCAACAACTCTTCCAATTTTGGAGTATTCATCTTGTAAGGTGCGAACTTCTCTTGGCACCAAATCAATAATGAAATCAATATCTCTCTTAGGTGGCATTCTTTGCAATTCTTGAAATACATATGCAAATTCTTGTAGCACTAGGTAGTCTTGTAACTCTAGTTCATTTCCTTCTTTTGGCTCCTCCACATGGGATGCATAAAGGTGGTAACCTTTTCTGAAGCACTTTTTGAACTGCAAAGTTTTGATATGTCTCATAGATATGGGTCTAGGTATACCTCTCGTTGTCACTTGATTTCATGCTTCATCTAGGAAAGAATAAATTTTATTGTGACATTCAAGCATGGCATGATGTGCATTTAACCAATCCATGCCAATCAATACATCATATGAACCCAAAGGTATGATGGTTCAAGTCTAAAAAGGTCTTCAAACCATTCATTTCCAAAGGACACTTCCTTATTGTTTCTTTGACCTTCCTCTTGGTACATGTAGCCAACTGTACTAGAATTGTTGTCTCAAGCTTATTTTTCTTTAAATAACATCTCTCAGCTATTTTCGGTGTAATGTAATTATGGATAGCTCCAAAATAAATCAAAATAGATATAGGTATATTAGCAATCTTACCTGCTACCTCAATCATCCGATACAGATGATCAACTTGTCTACAATCAAAGGATGCATATATTCTTGGAATACTTCTTCCAACACCACCAACAGTTTAGGCTTATTGAATGTTGATAAGGATACATTCTTTAAGTGGACACTTGTTGGCATAGTGATTCCCTTTGAAAGTGCAACATTCAACAAGTGTTCTTATATTTCTATCTGGATGTTATTCCCCTTTTGTTTTTGTTTGCTCTTGCTGATGGGAATTATTATTGTTTTTGAATGGTGGAGGCTTGAATCCTTTCTTTCTTTGTTCTTGCTTGTCTCTTTTCATATCCTTCCAGTCCTTCTGATATGGAGATTTCTTCCTATTCTGATCATATAGGTGCTTTGCTTTCCAAATGGCATGTTTAAGAGTGTTTGGCTTGTCATACTGAATCTTGTGTTTATATGAATCTGGTAGACCACTGAGGAACCTTTGAATCTTCGTTTTCTCATCCTTCATGAAATTTGCAAACTTCAAGAGTTATGGGAACCTTTTATCATTAGATTACATGGTCATGCTTCCCAAATTGAGTTCAAAGAACTCCTCCATCTTCTTGTCATAGTAGTGCTCTGAGAGATATTCTTTCTAGAAGTATTTTTTGAACTTTATCCAAGAGATTCTATCTTCATCAATATGTTTCAGCTTGACTAGATGATCCCACCAAATGGATGCTTTACCTTGCAACTGGTAGATGGATACCCTTGCTTTCATGTTTGATGTGTACTTATGCAACTGGAAAAAACTTATAAGTCTCAAAAACTAAGATTCATCATCTTCTCCTTACTTAGCTTCTCCATCAAAGGTTGGTATTTTGATTCTTCTTAGTTCTCCCACCAGTTCATTCTATGGAAACCTTCTCTTCCTATATCTTACTGGGGATCTTTCAGGGCCACTTTCTGAGGTACTTGATGAGAAATTTTTCTTCTTCCCTTCAGAGGTTTTGTTCTGAGGTCTTCTTGAGGATGATCTAGATATTTCATAATCTATTCTTGGTTCATGTCTTGTGACTTCCCGGTGGTTTCTTGGAGCTTATCTTTGGGTTCCCTTCAATTGTTTCAGGTCATGCATGACTTCTTTTTGAATGTGAATGATCCTTTAATTATCCTCTCCATATTTTATTACTCAATCTTCCATACTTAAGGATTCACTGCTTCTCTTATGTGCATTTGATATTACTTCTCTTCTTCCAATATACTTCTCTTCATGGCTATATGGCATTTGTCCTTCTTCGGAATACATCTTTGATCTCTGCTGCTGAAATATAATCTATGATATTTGCTGCTATAGCTTCCTCTTCACCACACTTCTGGGTCTTTAGTTTGCATTGGTTTTATTAGGGGTTAACTTTTTTTTTTCAATAGTCACACTACATGTTCATTCATCAATTGGCATAACTAAAAACTTTAATGTGTTCATTGTCAACTACTATTAGCACAAATAATTATTTTCCATTTAAGACATAATGCATAAAACCAATTCTTCCATTTACATAAGGGAAGTCAAAATTCTTTCATAACACACTCCAAAAACAAATTTATTAATGGGTAGAGGGCCCAACATCCACAGAGTTGAAACTGAGGATCTGATACCACTCTGTGATGTCCATGACCCAAAAACCAAGACTACGTGACGCAAGTCCCCCTACGGAAATAAGGTTCTTGCTTAACAATACACACGACACAAACCACAATGATCACGCAAACAAGGTGTAGAACGCGATGCCTGGATTGGATTATATTACTTCTCTGAAATCAGTTACAATATAAAATAACTGTAAGCAAATAACTAACTATAATCAGCCTCATCCGTTAAAACTTAGAAGTAACTATGGTGTGTTCTCCCCGTATGTCGACCTCACCCTCTCCTGGTTTGCCACAGAACTCTGAGCTATGGTAAAATCTCAACACTTTGCACTTGGCCAATGTGACTCTTCACAACTCTCTCGGCTCTACACTTGCTCTGCTTCCTCTACTCTCAGCTCTCTCTCTCCTTGCTGTTTTTTTTCAGAATGAAGGTCTTTTCTCCTCTTCTACTCTACGGGTGCTGTTTCCAAGATTATTAAAATCCCGAGACATGCATTCTCTCCATTCACCGATCCTGTCCAAATCCTGCGAATCTGCACTGTCAGCTTCTAGATGTGATGTATAGCCTCTGTCCATGACGTCCTCTGTCATGTCCTTCACCAACTCACCATAACTGTCATAACTTCCTCAGCAACCCCGAATAGCTACCAAGTACAGTTCATTGACTTTCTGTCCTTACAACCCTGCAACAGCAATACAGTCTCATCTCGACTGCCCTGTCCGTTTGCTCCTTTCCCAATATATTTGGCTTCTCCAAATCCTGTCGTGTCGTAGCTCGACCACTTCTCGACTACCTGACCTCTTACATTGCTCATCATATGTCGATCATTTCCTGTTGATCCTTGACCTCTCGCGACATCCACTGGTCCTTCAGTCAACCACGCCCCGACTGATTCTGCTCGACTCGTTGACTTCGACAAGTTAACCTGCTCCCCGCACCAGTGGTCATTGACAAAGTGTCCTCAGACACATAATTTTATTAATGAAGAAGGAAAATTACATCACAGAGATGTGAGGGCTAAATCCCGAAAGATTACCTCACATAGAAAACTCGATGGATTTAAATATCCAAAGAGTAACAACTAATTTACCGTTACCAAAACTAACTAAGGGACACCTCACATAATCACGTGAGTGTGTAGATGCCCTTTTACATTTATTAAACTAAACTTCTATTTACTACATTTTTGGATCATAATTCCTAACAATCCCCCCTTTGATCCAAAAATTCTTTTGAACAAATACCAAGTTCATTTCTAAACTTATCAAATTTGACCCTTCCAAGAGATTTTGTAAAAATATCTGCAGTTTGATCTTCTGATGGACAATACTTTGGCTTGATGATTTGTTTGACGACGAGAGCCCGAATGTAATGATACTTAGTATCCACATGCTTAGTTTTTGAATGAAAAACAGGATTTTTGGCTAACTTGATTGCTGACTGATTATCAATAAATAATGAAGTTGCTTCTTTCTGATCAACTTTGAGATCTTGCAAAATCCTTCTTAACCAAACTATCTCACAAGCAGCTTCCCAAGCTGAAATATATTCTGCTTCTGCTGTAGAATTTGCAATTGTATCCTGCTTTTTACAACTCCATGCCACTGCAGCTGATCCCATATTCATTAAGTAACCTGAAGTAGATGCCCTGTCATCAACATCTCTAGCAAAATCCGCATCTGAATAGCCAACAAGTTTGAAATTTTTGTTTCTTTTAAACTCAAGTCCAAAATCCTTTGTACCTTCAAGATACCTTAACACCCTTTTTGCTGCATTCCAATGACTTTCTCTAGGTTCCTGCATATATCTGGAAAGTATGCTAACTGCATAAGATAGATCAGGACGAGTATTCATCAAGTAAATCAAACATCCAATTAACTGTCTATATCCAGTACAATTTACAAGTTCCCCCCCTTCAAACTTAGAAAGTTTTAAATTTTGCTCCATGGGAGTTATTGCTGGTTTACATTCCTCCATTCCAAACTTCTTCAATAAACCAGATATGTACTTAGCTTGAGAAATAAATATACTTCCTTCCTGCTGCTTTACTTCAACTCCAAGATAGTAATGAAGTAAACCCAAGTCTGTCATTTCAAAACCTGTTTGAAGTTCTTTCTTAACCTGAAATATATGATCATTATTGTTACCTGTTATGAGAAAATCATCAACATACATAACCAAGATGACTAAGTTGTTTTCCTGGATTCGAACATACAACGTATCATCTGACTCACTACGAAGAAAACCAACTTTCTGTAGGTAGGCATCCATTTTTGCATACCAAGCTCTGGGAGCCTGTTTCAATCCATACAATGCCTTAACTAGTTTACAAACTTGATTTTCTTTCCCTGGAACCTCAAAACCAGGAGGTTGAGTCATATAAACATCCTCTTGTAGATCACCGTTTAAAAATGCACTTTTTACATCCATTTGATGCACTTTCCATCCATTTTGTGCAGCTAAAGCTAGCACAATCCTGATAGTATTCCATTTCGCTGTTGGAGCAAAAGTTTCTTCATAATCAATCCCTTCTTTCTGAGCAAAACCCTTTGCCACCAATCTTGCCTTATATTTATCAATATCTCCATTTGCTTTGTACTTAATTCTGTAAACCCACTTACAACCAATGGGTTTAACATTATGTGGACAATCAACTATTTTCCAAGTCTGATTCTTCATTACTGCATCATACTCACTTTGCATGGCCATTTTCCATTCATCATACTCAACTGCTTCATTAAAAGTAGTTGGCTCAACAACTGAAAGAGCAAAATTTTCTGAACCCGTATTAGAACTCCTTGTACCTATTTTGCCTTTTTCATCAGACTTAACATCCTGAAGTAACTTAGTTGCCCATTTTGGTTTCTTCTTTTCAATGTTAACTTGATTTGAATCATCCAAGTTAACTTGTGAAGAATTCAAAGTATCTTCAACCTGTTCATCATCCTGTACTTCTGAAGTGAGATCAAACCATTGTTCATTCCTTGTCTTATTTAAGTGTTGCATCCTTAATTGTTCCTTAGTTACTTTTTCCTCTAAGTGACTAAGTTGTTTATCAACCTCTTCTACACTTAAACTTTCAGTTTCATCAAAAATCACATCCCTGCTAACAATAAACTTTCCATCTGACAGAAGCCTATACCCCTTTTTTTCATGAGAATAACCAATCAATATGCACTTAACACTTCTAGACTCTAACTTCTTTCGTTTTTCTTTTGGGACAAGTGCATAACAAACTGAACCAAAAACTCTCAAATGTTTGACCATAGGTTTGAATCCATACAAAGCCTCAAAAGGAGTTATTCCATCAAGTGATGATGAAGGAGATCTATTCCTCAAATAAACGGTTGTATGAACTGCTTCTGCCCAATAACATGATTTCAACCCTTTGAAAAATAACATTGCTCTAGCCATGCCCAATAAAGTCTGATTCATTCTTTCTGATACTCCATTTTGCTGTGGAGTATAAAAATTGGTCAACTGTCTTTTAATCCCTTTTTCCTGACAATAAGTCAAAAAATGATTTGATGTAAACTCACCACCATTATCAGTTCTCAAAATAGCAATCTTTTCCTTTGTTGCTGTTTCAACCAAATTTTGAAATGACTGAAACTTTTCAAACACTTCTGATTTTTCCTTCAAAAAATACACCCAAACCATTCTGCTAAAATCATCAATAAACAACAAAAAATATTTACAACCACCAAGTGAAGTTTCCAAAGGACCACAAACATCACTATGAATAAGCTGTAATCTCCTTGCTGCTCTCCAAGTGCTTTTTGAAAAAGCTATCCTTCTCTGTTTGCCATAAATGAAAGCTTCACACTTTGCATTTTCCTTCCGAAAAGTAGGCAACCCCTTTACCATTCCTTGTTTTTGAAGCTGTACAAGACTATCAACATTCAAGTGCCCAAAACGAATGTGCCACAAGCGGATAGGTGAAACATCAGTTTCAACTAAACCTGCAAATTCCTTCAAATGTTCCTGTGACCTAGGAATGACTGTTCCCTTCATCCTAAGAAGCTTTCCGTCTTCATAACCTGTCATAACTTTTTTGTATGCATCCTTTGTTGAATTAACAAAAAGGATACCACCTTCCATGACAACTTGATGTCCTAATTGACGAATGACAACTAAAGACAACAAATTTTTCTTAAATGTAGGCACATACCAAACCTTAGAAATCAATCTTTCTCCAATTCCAGGCAAATCAACCTTAACTGTTCCTTTTCCTTGTGGTAAATGAATAGAATCATCTGCAAGAAAAATTGAATTTAAATGACAATCTTCATAACTCCAAAAGAAATCTTTCCTATATGTCATATGCTGAGTAGCCCCTGTATCCATAATCCAAGCATCTTCAAAATCATTTTTGAAACAAGAAGAAGACTGAACAAAATTCACTGATTCCAACTGATGAACTTGAACAAAATCCATTGATTCTGATTGTCCAAGTGCTGTAAAGACATATTCACAATTTTCACTATCGTCTGCATGAGCATAATGTGCCGCTGATGAAGATCCTTTAGATTCTCTTTCTTTGAGAATTTTGTCAAATGGAACTCTACAGTCTGAAGCATAATGTCCAACTCTATTACAACGAAAACATGTGACCTGTTTATTAGCTCTTCCTCTTCCAGAGACCTGTTGATTACCTGAACCTCTTCCTCTTCCAGAAAACTGTGACTGTGTACTTTCAGAACCTCTTCCTTGATTTCTTCCTCTTCCTCTTCCGCGGCCTCTTCCTCTTCCAAAACCCTGACCACGACCTCTATTTGAATTTTGAAAAACTTTCTGATCATGGCCTCTTTGATGATTACCTGGAGATTGTTTGCTAGTACTTGCAACCAAAACATCTTCTCCTGCTTGCTTTGTTTGACCAAAAATCTTTTCATGTGTGGCAAGTAATTCACTTAGTTCATCAAAAGAAACGGTATCCAATTTATTTGTAATTTGTAAAGTTTCCAAAAAATGCTTATATGTCTCAGGCAATCCTGTGATCAAAATGGTCACCATCATGCTGTCTTCAATTTTATCAAAACCAGCTCTTGAAATTTCTTGTTTGATATTTTTTAATCTAGAAATGTACTCCATGACATCACCTCCTGAAGACAATTTTTGTTGAAACAACTTCAATTGAAGATCAATTTTCTTAGCTTCACTTTGAGAATCAAATAAATCTTTCAATGTCTTCCAAGCTGACCATGCATCTGGACTATTTTCAATATGCACATAAATATCATCAGAAACAGTACTGTGAATCAATGCTAAAGCCTTTTCATCTTTTACTTCCCACTTTGCAAGCTGATCATGATTAGTTGGTTTGATAGGTTTAGCATTACAGAAACCCTTCCACAATTCATTGTAAATAAGAGTGCTTTGAATATGACGACTCCAAACTTTATAATTTTTCGATCCTTCCAACTTGTCAGATTCATTAAAAAGACTTATAACTTTAGACATTGTAAAAAATAATAAACACCTTATAACTCCAGAAGATGTGTATTATGCAAATCTTATAGCTCCAAGCATTAAAGAAAGCACCTTATGTCACCAAAATAAATCACCTTATATCACCAATAGAAGATTTTATGCAAAAATATCACCACCAATATGAAAAGAAAATTACTCATCAACAAAAAACACCATGAAAGAAATGCTGCAAGAAACACCACACACCATGCAAAAGAAAGCTATAGGGGCTTGGCCTTGACCCACTTATAGCCTCAAGAAAAGAATTTGATAGAGCTTCACTTTGCTCTAATCAAACCTTGAGTGAAAATACAAGTACTCCTTATGACACCAACAATGCTCCTTATTACTCCAATGCCCAATAAAAAATTACACCTTATTACTCCAAAAGATAACAAATCTTTATAGGTGAATTGGAGAGATACAATAATGTTGAGTGGGAGGTCACAAGATCCAATCCCATCAACTTCAAAAATAATTTTTTTTTTTAAGATTATTTCTCTCCAAAAATAAAAATACCTTATCTCTCCAAACAAATTATGTACTTTTCAAAATTTTACATTGAATTAAATGAAAACTAAAAAATACGATCTCTCCATAGGTATTTAAATTCCATTTAAATTCCACAAGCTTTAAATTGTTTTCAATACATAATACTCTTACCACTTAAACACGTCTTCGATTCCAGCAAACAACAACTCCTCCACAGACTTCTCCACGCTCGGGCTTGAACTCGTACACCAAAAAGGCAATCAACCACACCTCCAGCACTGCGCGGGAATTCACCTTAGACTCAGCAGACCAGAAATGAAGGAAACGCGCTCTTCTGCACAGCCTTCACGCTGGCTTCTCTTTTCTGCAGATAGCGAACTCAGCAGACCAGTGATCCAAAAATGATGTAGACTTAATCTTCAAAGTATACAAACGAGGATCTACTTAAGTGTAATGAGCACTGATTCTTTCTGACTCTCGACAATCACTGGACCACTCGGCCTTCGGTTCTGTTAATACCCTTCCTTCGACTCGAACTCCACTTTATGGTTTCTCTCGATGTACAAATGCCTAGAACCAAACACGGCCATTCATTCAAACTTATGATGCACAATTTCGTTGATTTCCCCTGACCTGATGCCTACGCACAGAACTTGAAAACCTTGAAATTCTTTTAAGGAAATTTAATGAACGATATCGATTTCTTGGAAATTTGATTGTTTCGAGCAATACAATGCACAAACAAAGCATGTAACTGTAGTTTCTTGTATATGAAGAAAGTCATACAAATTCTATTGCCAATTAAAATTTTAACTCAAAAGTGAACCATATACTCTATTCTCTATTCAATTTCTGAGCTTGTAATATAATAGACAAGTCGATTTGCAGAGAAATTGGAATCTCCGTTCTTAATCCCTATTTGCTTCAAGAACCAATATCGACTTCCCCCAACTATCGAACTGTCAAGCTCTGCGAGCTATTCTCAAGCTGTTTAAGCCACGATTCTCCTCTCCTTCACGCACTCTATTCTCTTTAACGCATTGTTCTCTTATTTCATAAATTTAGCAGCAAGTACGGCCGGCTCTCTTCCTTCACACATGAATGTGATCAACTTCGGCTTCGAATGGAAGTTCACAGACTCAAAAAAAATTGCTTTGTTGTGCAGATATATTTAATAAATGAAAACCAGATTGTTATTCGAAACACTTATAATGAGGAGTCATTGCACTTGACGATCTTCTATATTCTTTAGACATGATATCTTCACTTTCTATCATTTTTGTAAAAATTTTCTTCCACAAAATTTTTAAATAATCTTTCCTTAAAATAATAATATTTTACTCTCTCCAAGTAAAAAATTCTGCAGATATTCTTTTTAGCCCAAAAGAATAGGAAGCAATAACTTACGGTTAAAATTTCGCTATTCCAAAACCTTGAAAGTCACCTTCTTCAAACAACCTTTAGCACCTTCCAACCAGGTTCCAACCAGACCATGCTTCAACCAGACCAAGCTTCAACCGCGTGCTCTGATACCACTTTGACAAAGTGTCCTCAGACACATAATTTTATTAATGAAGAAGGAAAATTACATCACAGAGATGTGAGGGCTAAATCCCGAAAGATTACCTCACATAGAAAACTCGATGGATTTAAATATCCAAAGAGTAACAACTAATTTACCGTTACCAAAATTAACTAAGGGACAGCTCACATAATCACGTGAGTGTGTAGATGCCCTTTTACATTTATTAAACTAAACTTCTATTTACTACATTTTTGGATCATAATTCCTAACAGTCATCGGCACTTCCGCTAGTCGGTTTCCTTCAGTCGATCAACTTCGACTGATCTGCCTAGGTCCCGATGCCCCTACATCAGTCTCCCCAGGTGAAAAAGAATTCGCCTGCTCCGTCAGTCTCCTGAACTCTTCTCCGAAAATCCACGTCGCATCCTGCAACTCATCATTTGTCCATCGCACCAAGTATTACTTTATGCGCGATCTATGAGTACGCCCCACTTCGCGCTCATCGATTACCTCTACGATCCCTTCTTTATGTCGGTATGGAATCTGTTCTATCCAGTAGATACTTGCTTCTTCATCCTTACTACTGCTCGACCCTTCTTCAAATTTATACAGGTCTGAGACATTCAACGTTGCTGAAATGTTCAAGTCTTCCGGCAACTCTAACACATAGGCATTGTCTGAGATCTTCTTCAGAATTATGCATGGTCCTATCTTCTTCAGCTTCAACTTGTTGTATGTTCCTATCAGAAATTGTTCCTTCCGCAAATATGCATAGACTAAGTCCCCTTCTTGGAATGACAGTAGTCTCTTCCTTCGGTCAGCTCTCAACTTGTAGGCCGTGTTACTCTTCTCAATGTGCCTTTGCACATTTTCATGAACTTCATGCATATGCTCTGCGAATTATTTTGCATCCGCGCTCTTCTTAGTTTCTGTCGGCAATTCGACCAAATCTGCCACTACATGTGGAATCCTCGCTTGAACAATATGGAATGGGCTCAGTCCTGTCGACCGATTCACATAATTGTTATATGAAAACTCTGCCTATGCCAACACATTTTCCCACTGCTTGGGTCTGTCGGCTGCTAAACATCTCAGAAGGTTTCCCAAACTTATGTTTACAACCTCGGTCTGTCCGTCTGTCTGCGGATGATATGCCGAACTAAACTCTAACTTTGTGTCGATTTTCTTCCATAGGGTCCTCCAGAAATGCCCCATGAATTTTGTATCCCTATCCGACGTGATACTCTTTGGCAACCCATGCAACCTGAATATTTCCTTAAAGAATAGTATATTGATTCCTATGGCATCACTTGTCTTCTTGCATGGTATGAAATGTTCCATCTTCAAAAATATGTCCACTACAACAAATATTGAGTCGTTCCCCTGCTGCATCCTTGGCAATCCTAAAACAAAATCCATACTAAGATGCTCCCACAGGTTTTCTGGTACCGGCAATGGTGTATACAACCCTGTGTTTTGGCTCCTTCCTTTTGCCAACTGGAAAAATTGACATTGTCGAACCCATTTTCTGACATCTGTCGACATCCTTGGCAAAAAATAATTTTCGTTGATTAGTGCTTTGGTCTTGTCAATCCCAAAGTGTCCTGCTAACCCTCCATTATGAAATTATCGGATTAGGTTCTCTCTCACTGATCCTCTGGGAATACATAACTGACTTCCTCTGAACAGGTAACCTTCTTGAATGAGATAACTCAAATATGGATTTCTGTCGGTGCTCCAAGTCTCATGACACGCCTTCCATGCCTTCGCAAAATATTTGTCGGCTTCATACTCCATCTTTATCGACTCTACTCTTGATGCCTGAACAGTTATCGTGCTCAATAACGCAACTCTCCTTCTCAATGCGTCGGCAACTTTGTTCGACTTGCTCGACCTATGTCGCAACACGAACGTATATCTCTAGAGTAACTCCACCCACTTCATGTGTCTCTGATCCAACTTCAACTGAGTATTCAGGTACCTCAGCCCTTGATGATTGGTGTATAACACAAATTCCTGTGGCAACAAATAATGCCTCCATTTCTTCAATGCTTGTATGATGGCATAGAATTCCTGATCATAGACCAAATACTTCCGCTTTACTCCACTCAGTTTTTCACTGAAGTATGTAATTGGTCGGCCTTCCTGGCTCAACATTGCCCCAATTGCTATTCCACTCGCATCACAATCGACCTGGAAAACTTTTTCAAAGTCTGCGAGCGCCAATACTGGGCTCTCAGTGACCTTTTCCTTCAATTTGTTGAAAGCTTCCTGGGGCTTATCCGTCCACTTGAACTCGCCCTTTCTCATGCATTCTGTCAATGAACCACTTATACTATGAAACGAGAACTATATACTAAGAACGAGAACTCTATCCATACAAACTCATATTTTTGCATAAAAAACACCGAAAACAACCCCCAAATCAAAAAGTGTTGATGCCAGTATCATGTTTTCATAAAAAACACCAAAAACAACCCCCAAATCGAAAAGTGTTGATACTAGTATCAACGTTTTTTTTCTCTGGGTTAAAAATATAGCCATGTCTTAAAAATCTCATACTGTTGTTTACGAAAGCCTTAAAATCAACCCCTAAATTGAAATTTTTTGTTTTCAACAAATAAATTCCTAACCCTAACCCCCAACAAACTATTACAAAAGTTAAAAAAAAATTTATAATGCGCCCCTCCTACCTTAAATGGTCAGGGTTGTCTCATTTGGCCACCTTAACATGGTGTCCTTTCTGCAACCATGAGATCTTGTAAGGGTGTGGGTGTTCTCAACACTTCAACCCGATCTTGTCGATGACTTCTATCGACACAAGATTCTCTGTGCTTCTGCCATCAACTATGGTCTTGCAATGCCATTCTCCGATCCGTACCTTTGTTCGAAAGATCGCCTTCCATTGTGCTGGCTCCACCAGATTGCGTTGATCTTCCTGGATCAAAGCTCTCTAGACCGTCAGATTCTGGTTCTTCCTTTTCTCACCTCCACTGCTATCTAATGCCGATTCTTCCCTCTCATCGACTTGCTCATCCTTTCGACGTCTGGGTTTCAACTCTTCAGTAGCATGTAGGTTTTCTGGGCATTCATATGCCTAGTGGCCCATTCCTCGACATTTGTAACAGATTATAGCTGGTATGTTTCTTGTTGGATGGACCACTTCGACCATACGCGCCTCGACCGCGGTTCTCACGACCATCACATCGGTTCTCTTGCGCTCTTTCCTTCGTCGATGTCCCTTCCGTGCATTGACTATCTTTGACACCTTCTTTCTTGTAGCCGCTACCTTGACCTTTCATGGAGACAGTCTTTCCACCCTGACTAGTCATCCTGCCTCTGGTCGCTGTGGACTTCCTTGACAATTTCTCTTTCGCCTTCAAAACTAGATGATAAGCTTCGTCGACTGCTCTGAATCTTGACATGCTGAGTTCATCCTGAACAACATACTTCAGGATGTTTACATACCTGACGACAGCTTCTTCTCCTTCATCAGTCTATCCTGACCGAATCGATAATCGGTAGAACTCCTCCGTGTACCCTTTCACGGTCATCTCTTTTTGTCGAAAGTTTTGTAACTTACGGAACAAGGAAATTGCATAGTCGCTTGGCAAGAACTTCCCCTTCAACTTGGCAACCATCCTGTCCCAAGATTTGATTTTCTCCTTTCCTTTCTTGAGTTTGTCAGCTTGTACATTGTCCCACCACAACGAGGCATGACCCTTCAACCTTAGAGACGCAGTCTTAACCCGTTTAAGATCCTCGATCTGCTCTACGTCGAAGTATTTCTCCATCTCTCTGAACCAGTCGATCAAGTCTTCTGGGTCTAGTCTTCCCGAATATGTACGCACATCTATCTTCGCCCGACCTCTCATATCTATCAGAAGCTTGATCAGTTTTTCCTCTAGTTCTTCTACTGCGGCTTCCCGAGCTTCCACTTCCTCGACTTCCTCGTTGCTGTGGTCTAGCGCTTCAGGAATGCAACCACGCCTTTGGTTTTCTTTGATCACTGCGACTTCATTTGTCAAAGTTCGCATCATTCGAACGCATTCGTCGAACATGTCACGATCCACTGTGACGGCTATTGCACGACGTGCTCTTCGTCCTCGGACATTAACGCCTCTATGAGCCATCTTCAACTTTCACTAAAAATCCTCACACCTTCAACACTGACACAAGTCATGTTGGTATGATCTTCTCTTCTCCAACCGGACTCGCCTCCAGGCTCTGATACCAACTAACACAAGTCACCCTACGGAAATAAGGTTCTTGCTTAACAATACACACAACACAAACCACAATGCTCACACAAACAAGGTGTAGAACGAGATGCCTGGATTGGCTTATATTACTTCTCTGAAATCGGTTACAATATAAAATAACTATAAGCAAATAACTAACTACAATCGGCCTTAGCCGTTACAACTTAGAAGTAACTATGGTGTCTTCTCCCCGTGTGTCGACCTCACCCTCTCCTGGTTCACCATGAAACTATGAGCTATGGTTCGATCTTAACACTTTGCACTCAGCCAGTGTGACTCTTCACAACTCTCTCGGCTCTACACTTGCTCTGCTTCCTCTGCTCTCGGCTCTCTCTCTCCTTGCCTTTTTTTTCAGAATGAAGGTCTTTTCTCCTCTTCTACTCTGCGGGTGCTATTTCCAAGATTATTACAATCCCGAGACACACGTTCCCTCCATTCGCCGATCCTGTCCAAATCCTGCGAATCTGCACTGTCAGCTTCTAGATGTGTTGTATAGCCTCTGTACATGACGTCTTCTGTCATGTCCTTCACCAACTCGCCATAACTATCATAAATTCCTCAGCAACCCCGAATAGCTACTAAGTATAGTTCATTGAATTTCTGTCCTTTCGACCCTGCAACAACAATACAGTCCCATCTTGACTGCCTCGTCGCTTTGCTCCCTTCCCAATATATTTGGCTTCTCCAAACCCTATCGTGTCGTAGCTCGACCACTTGTTGACTACCCGACCTCTTACATCGCTCATCATCTATCGACCATTTCCTGTCGATCCTCGACCTCTCGCGACATCCACTGGTCCTTTAGTCGACCACACCCTGACTGCTTCTACTCGACTCGCTGACTTCGACAAGTCAACTTGCTCCCCGCACCAGTGGTCATTGGCATTCCCGCTGGTCGGTTTCCTTTGGTCTATCAACTTCGACTGATCTGCCTAGGTCCTGATGCCCTTGCATCACTACGGTGACCAGGAAACCCAAGGGAATGATGAATCAAGGTAAATGGACAATTAAATAAGGTTATCTAAGGCTAGGCCATCATGCCAACAAGTCAACTAAATAAAACAATCATCCTTTTTAATGACAATGCAAACTTGTGATGCATATCATTTTTCATATGCACATGCTATGCAAGGTAAATGAAAGCATGAATGTAAACAGATATGAGCAAGCTATTAACATGTAGTCAAAATCAAATAATAAAATCTACTATAGCCATATAAGCATTAAAAAAAAATAGATTTGCAAGCTAACTTAAACAATATAACAAACACAATTAATTTAGAGCCTACCATCTACAGCCACAATAATAGTATTAAAAATCAGAGCTACTCACCACCAGCTGCAACCATATTAACCTACACAAAATGAGATATGAAGGCTTCCATCTATATCCATATAAATGATAATAACATCAAATATCATGGCTGTCACCTACAATCATACAAACCATAAGAAAATTGGGTCCACGAGAACATATACATTAGAAATACAATAAATAAACATATATTAAAATACTCATCACTTGCTACCCACAATAGCCATATCATCATAAAAAAATTCAAATATGAAATATGTCATCTACAACCATATGAAATTAGATATCATTGATGTGACCCACATTCATACAGATCATAAGCAAATCGGATCCATAAGCACATATATTTCCGAATTTGTAGTAAATAATCATATAATAAAATACTCATCTTAATCATGGGAAACTAACTTCAACAACACAATGTTCCACCCTGCCATAGACATTCCTTGCTCATGAATCTTTTAACATGACATTCACCCCCGATCTGAGGAAATAGATTCAAAGTAGAGGTACTCTCAAACCAACAGGAATTGTGCGCTCATCTCAATGCCGAGAACATGTAAATGTCGGTCTAGATGCAATTGAACCAGTCTCAAAACCATAAAATTATCAAATTAGGTGAATAAAAACATATGGTTGTGCCCTTTTCACACTGTTAGAAACCACAAATACACCTTTCTCCATTTAAAATTTCCCTTCCATCTACACTACTTGATGCAATGGGATTCCCTTCACTATTCAAGTCCCTCAGGACATCACCATCCACTATCAGGATTCACGTAATAGATTTTGAAGGGACAAACAATGGGATAAGGAATCATATTGTGTTATCCACAGTCAATATTCAATCCTCATTATAGGGTCTTCAAACCTCATTGCAAGGCCTTCAATCTTCAACAATACAATGCATCTCCTACTCAAGAGCATGTATTTTTCTAGACAAGAGAGAATTCCACTGCACTGGAGATATCGAGAGAAAAACCAAAGAGAGAATGAGAGAAAACGCATTCCCATACATAAATAGCCATTCGAATTCCCCATGTTGTTGACTCCAATTCCAAGAGACGTAAATAAAAAATTTAGAGGCCAAATTCAATTGATGAGAGAGAGGAGTTACTCATTCATGAGATTTCTTCCTAGAATAACAAAAG
Source organism: Larix kaempferi (assembly GCA_027924585.1). Taxonomy (NCBI): domain Eukaryota; kingdom Viridiplantae; phylum Streptophyta; class Pinopsida; order Pinales; family Pinaceae; genus Larix; species Larix kaempferi. The sequence continues at coordinate 562,408 of BSBM01001155.1, read as the reverse complement.
GTGAAAAAAGGAGGGAGTTACATTTTTTCCAAAGAGTGCAGGCTAAAAATAGCCAGTGGGGGTGCATGAGTGGATGAAGAGCATCACAAGTGACAAGAGGATAAGGAGGGTGCACTAGTCAAGTAGGCCCACCAATCATCATAAGGACTCAATAGTTTTTCCATATCCCAAAATTATCAAAAACAGGGACCTACAAGTAGTGTTAGGGAGAGCAACAAATCCTAATCCCTAACCCATTCACAAGTGGAATCCATGCCCCCCCATTCTCGTTAGCCTATATTAAAGCTAGTTATTTAATTAAATAATAATAATGATGTCCAAAGTCCGTAGTGTCAACACCTAGTGGTCAATCATAAAAAAAATAATAACATATGTCCGGGGCTTAACAACCAGGGTATTACAATCAATCTATGTTTCTTTTAAGTATGTAGGTCTCCATTTATACTTATGCACCATACAATTTGTTTCTAAATGGGCGAAGAAATAAAATGCTAAACCATAAATAAAAGACCTATGTATTTTGAAAATATGATATATGTGTAAATAAAAATAATAAATAAATATATATTTAAATATTCATAGAATTGTTAAGATTTAATATGCTAAGATAGAAAATATCAGCATTGCATTTTATTTCACAATAATTCCATATACAAGATCACTGAAAGAACAACAAGCACAACATAAACACAAGAGACACAGATTTATCCTGGGAAACCCTCATGTGGTAGAAAACCCAGCAAAGCTTCCTCAATATAGATGATCAACAATCATCTGGATCACCTGATCAATAGCCTCATCATCTGGATCAACTGATCAGCAGCATCGTCATCTAGACCATCACGATCAACAACATCGTCATCTAGACCATCACGATCAGCAGCATCGTCATCTAAACCATCACGATCAACAACATCATCATCTAGACCATCATGATCAGCAACATCATCATATATACCATCACGATCATCAGCATCGTCATCTAGACCATCATGATCAACAGCATCGTCATCTAGATCATCACCATCAGTAGCATCGTCATCTAGATCATCACGATCAGCAACATCACATCATCAACTGGATCCTCTTGATCAATAGCATCATAGCAGCATACCCTGCAACACACATGATCCAATTACGAGATGGTCAATCCATTTCAATTTAGGACATAAGTCCAAGGATGATACAATCCTACCACGTACATTTAAACCAAGGGTTCTGGGTTTGTCACCTACCCAAATTCTGAAAATATTATTTTATTGGTAAAATACTTTATGTTAAATTTTAATTACAAAGTTTTGTAATTATGACCAAGTTTGGTCAAGGATGAATGTAATTACTAATTATTATTATTTAATAAATTAAAGTAGGAGACAAACACCCAAGGGAGCTGTTAAATGAGTGTTCACTGACCCACTAGGAGGAATGTCAGTTGTTAGAAGGCATGGGACAGATGGCAGCAATTGCACTTCACCACTAGTTGTTGGTTATGGGACAACTACCCCTAAAAATGTGGCATCATCCCCCAGGTGGTGGGAGTGAGTAGGTAGCTCATTAAATGACTAGTTAACCACTAAAAGGCCTAGGCAGCCTACATAAGGAAAATTCGAATTGAGTAGGCAACTCTTACATTATTTTGCAGAAATATTCCTCAAGTGCATCAGGTGATCATTGAGAGATTCGAATAGGGAGGCTATGTGAGAGTGCAACTGTAAGTCTGCAAATTATTCTGAGAAGGAGAACCAGAGGTGCTGGTGCAGGTCCCCTTGACTGTTAAGTCTTTAAGACTGGATAACTATTTCTACTACAAGCTTAGGTCCTAAGCTTGTAAGTTTCTTCCTCCTTCTGGTTCAGTGAACAAGCTCGGGGGTCCTAAGGCAAGTAACTTGGCTGTCTTTAGGAATTGGTTGGGTGGAATAGGTTCCTTGGGCTGTTTGTTTCCCTACAGTTAATCAGGTTTCACTGTTCCTACTTTGTTTATAGCTTAATGCTTCTACTTATTCAAAATCTATTATGTAAAAGAATTTATTTTATTTTCTGATCTATGTTTGATTCTTAATGATAAAGCTTGTGAATTATTTGATTAGATAACCATCTCTATATTTTTCCCCATGCTATTCTCTGCATAGTACTCTAGTATAGAGAAGCAAATTAATGATAGATGAGAGGTAGGCAGATTGTCATTGATTGGATAAATGATTGCAGTAGTGTTCTGGTTAAAATTTTGTCCTATGCTTAAACACAGTAAAACACTACAGTATAATATCAATTGCAGCATAGAATTTATTTAAATGATACTGAAAGAAAAGCATAGTATGCTTCTGCACATTTCTATATTTTTTTCTCTAACTCTATTCCTTTCAGATAGCAATATTTTGCATTTCAAACATTTTGAATTTATTGTTTTTCCAGTCATTCAAATTTTACAAAATATAGCAGCTGCAATTTATTTCCATACAATTTTTGTTATGAGCAAATACTTTTCATTCTCCTCACATTTGTCATAGATTATTTCAATACAACTATATTTTCAATCATTAGTTATGTATAAATCTAGTACAAATATTCATATTTTATTTTTACATTACTTATACTTTTGTTTTCAATATTGAATATCTCAAAATAGTATCAAACCCTATTTTAATTCCAAACCCTAGAATTAATTACACAATCCTTCATTGTTCTACTCAAGCCTTTCATGGTGAATCCTTAACATTTCTTTCTCAAACCCTAGTTAACATTTCGAAACCTTTTCAAGACAGAAATTTCACACAGCAGAAAGCACGAATCCATATCATTGTTTATTAAAGACTCATAACCCTAGTAGAACACATCTCAACAATTGAAAACAGTTACCCTATCAAAATCGTTTATACACAGGTTAAGCCTCTGGAACCATAGCTTAAATGCAAGTTGGATAGAAACCAAAAAGGTACAGGTAGAACACTTTTACATTTCAAATTTAGACCTTGTACACTATCTTTTGCAGAATTTCTTGATATTCGAACTCATTTCACAATCTTTTAAAAAATTCACTATCGACGTCATTGACGAAGAATAGAAAGCAATCATCTACACTAGACCAGAGATAATTTCATTTTTAGACTTGAATCAATAGTATTCAAAACAATCTTATACTTTTATCAAAACCAATAGCTCAGAGGCAAGTGAAAATAAAACACGACTCCATTAAAGATTTCCCAACAGCATAGTTAAAACATGACAGAGGCTGTATTACTTTCCATTTAATTTTTTCCAAAAACACAAAAGGTCTTTTCCCTCAAACAACCAAAGGTGTAAAGACCAACTCAAAGTTGGTTCCAATGCTTTAGTAAAAACCTACTGAGATGAGTATTAAAAAGGACTCAGGATCAACCTCTTACATCTTGACATCAAAGCAAGTCAAACTAGAAACTACGCAGTCGGCCATTATTGAAATAAGACGAATGTTTCCAACTCTCGTCATACAGCAAACACCATCCAAGGCACCTATGAGGTTTGTTGTGAACCAACGGAGCTTACCAAGAAAACCGTAGCATTATCCAGTTTCCTATTCTTCACACAGTAACCTCAATCGAGCGGGTGCCTGCCAAAACATGCAGTGAAAGGTTAAAACAAGATTATGTAGGACCAGATCAAGTATTACAGTATTATGTTACAATTCTCGAATATTTTCCTTTAAAATTGGCATTTCGAAATATCAATCTATTACACCATCAAACAACGAAGCAAGTTGGTTCTGACAAAACCCTAAAGCTATCACAGCAGACCAATCTCAACCGTAAGAGAATCAAACCCTGTCTGAAACACTTCCGCTACACTGGAAGAAGAACACCCTGTCACTATTTGGTATCGTAGCTTAAATGCAGAAGGTCCAATTCCTGTAACTATTTAGAAAACTACCACTCACAGGTCATAAGATCGAAACCCTGAGAGACACTCTTGCCAAACCCTACATTTTGGTAGCCTGTCGACCTCACCCTAGCATAACAATGAAGTAACAATGAAGACCAGGAATTTTGCAAAACATTACATACAACGAGGTTTATGGTAACAACATCAACGATCGAGATTTGATGAGATCAATGAGCCTAGAGATGCCAACGATGCTACATTGAAAGCCGAGCAACATTGCATTAATATCCCATTAATTACTTCAACCACAACAATTCCAACACTACCTGCCAAGAGATATTACCACAACTCGTAGGAGAAGCATCATGACAACCTTGCTAGCTAGGATTCCTAGTTGTAAAACCAACCAAAGCTCACGTGAACGAATTACGTGGATGGACACCCATATTTTCCACCATGGAGTTTGCTTAGCATATTTATTACCGATCGGGACACTGTCAACCTGTAGGTAGCATTTAATAACTGTCAAACTCATCACTCCTTTATAAATTAGTTTGATACGTTGTCAATACTTAGGGTAAGAGCTAGGTATAATAGCATAGTTCCATTCATTGCTATAGTCTCGGTTTTCAAAGGTTGGAGACACTATATCATTGGTTCAATTATTGCTTAAGTATATAAATAGATAGAATTACATCGTATAGTGATAAACATATCATTACAATTTGAAATTCATAGTATTATAATATATGTGCATAGTTCATATAATTCAAGGATTAGGCACTATAATATTTGAGTTACATAGCATTGAAATTTCATAAACGTATAGTAACTAATAAGAAATAGCCATATAGGTACATGGATAAGCATGATGCCAAGGGCATAATTTCAAAAAAAGACATTATACATTATAATGCAGAGTTCATAACATTAATCACTAGACCATTCAAATACATTGAAGATCATTGATAATTGAATAATGAATTCAGGACTTAGAATAATCTAAGTTTTGTAGATGCAAAGTTTAATGATAAATTCAAAGGTGTTCACGATAAAGATAGGAGTCTTACGATAAATTTTAAATAGCATTATATCAATCAACTGACGACGTGTTTTCAATAGCATTGAAGAGTTTGTATTTCAACACGTTGACTTGTTTGGAAACCAAATTATTCATACCTCCAGCAACTTGTTTCACAAGGACATACTTAGCATTTAATTCTACCTGACGATGAATTGAAAGATATTCTAACTTTGTTGCCGTAGAATTCTTACCTGTTGTTTGCACATGGAAATTGTTTCAAATGCCTTAGCTAATCATAGTTAAGTAAACTCTGGGGTACCTCGTAGGACCCCTTCATAATCATACAAGAAAACTGTCAGTACGCCATCAATTACATCATATTAATATAAGCATATGTACAGCATAGAAGTACTTTTAGAACTCAGACAGGTGAAGACTGCATTTAATGATGTTACAATTATAAAATATCTTGCGATCAAAGATTAATATCTACTTAAATTCTGCATTAGCAATTCATTTAGTGTTATGTTTTATATGTATTAATTTCGACATGTCACCATGTTCGACTATTCTAGATACGAGATTTAATTAGTTATTTATTTCGCATTACTGATTTCAATAATTATTTCTATTATAAAAAATTTTAAATTTTTGGTATTTTTTGGGATGTTACAGGGATGATGCAATCCCTATCACGTACATTTTGAACTAGTGGTTCTGGGATGATGCAATCCCCATCACGTACATTTTGAACTAGTGGTTCTGGGATGATGCAATCCCCATCACGTACATTTTGAACTAGTGGTTCTAGGTTGATGCAATCCCCATCACGTACATTTTGCACTAGTGGTTCCGGGATGATGCAATCCCCATCACATACATTTTAAACTAGTGGTTCTGGGATGATGCAATCCCCATAACGTACATTTTGAACCAAGCATTCAGGGACGATGCAGTCTTATCACGTACATTTTGAACCAAACGTTCAGGGATGATGCAGTCATATCACATGCATTTTGAACCAAGCATTCAGGGACGATGTAGTCCTATCATGTACATTTTGAACCAAGTGATCAGGGATGATGCAGTCCTATCACATACATTTTGAACTAAATGTTTAGGGACAATGCAGTCGTATCACGTACATTTTGAACTAAACGTTCAGGGACGATGTAGTCCTATCATGCCCACTAGGGACCACTTTCTCGAAGACATAAGTCTATGGATCACTTTTAGGACATGTGTCCAGGGATGATACAATCCCTCCCGTCCACTAGGGACCATTTCTCAGAGACATATGTCTACGGATCAATTTAGGGACCGAAGTCCAGGGATGATACAATCCCTCCTTGTCCACTTAGACAAACTCTAAGGACCATATATCGACCTCATCGTCGAAACCGGTAACCTCATCATCGACCTCATCGTCAGAACCAGTAACCTCATCATCGACCTCATCGTCGAAACAGGTAACCTCATCATCAACACAAGTGTCCTCATCATCGATACAACTATCCACATCATCGACCTTACCATCGATGCAGGAAATCTCATCATCAGCGACCATATCACTCCCTCTTTTGAGGAGGGTCCTTCTAAACTACACCAAGCTTGTCTCAGAAATAATCAAACTTTACTCGAGACAGAGGTTTGGTCAATATATCAACAACTTTTTCGTCAATGCTCACATACTCGAGCTTTATAGCTCCTTTCAGCACCATATCCTGTATATAGAAATATCGGATCTCTATGTGCTTTGACTTATCAAAGAACACTGGATTCTCTACCATCTTTATAAAACTCTGGTTGTGGCACAGGATCACAGTGGGGTCCATCTCTAAGTCAAACAATCCTGATAACAACTTCTGAAGCCATACCGCTTCACAACTAGCAGAGCAAGCAGCTATATATATTCCGCTTCAGTTGTGCTGAGAGCCACACTTGACTACTTCTTGCTAAACCACGAGATCATGGCAGATCCCAAACAATAAAATCTACCTAATGTGCTTTTCTTGTCTGATACACTTCCTTCCCAATCAACATTTGTGTAGCCATACAATCTGAAGTCATGATCTCCAAGATAATATAGACCAAATTCTATCGTATTTTTTAGGTACATCATCACCTGCTTTGCATCTATTAAGTTAACACGTCTAGGTTCCACTACATACTAACTCAAGGTGTTCACAGCAACACATATATCTGACCTAGTGTTTGTCAGATACATCAATGACCCAATAATTTGTCTGTGCAGAGTTACATCCACTAACTCTGATGAGTCATCAAATAACATATTCAAGTCGGAACCCATGAGCCATGGTTGTACATTCCAACATATCAAATACTTTCCCTGGTTGAGAAAGACTCCTTCTGGGCATTTCCATACTTCCAGACCTAGGAAGTAATGCATCAATCCAAGATCTTTCATCTGAAATTCTGCAAAGACTTCTTCTTGGTTTCCATGATTTGTTTCTCATTCCTTGTAAGAAAGAGATCATCCACATACAGTAATAGTATGACAGGTTCATCATCCATAACCTTAAGATAAAGTTGAGGATCATCTTTACTTTTGGTAAAGCCTAAGCTTGTCAAGAAGCTATCAATTCTCCCTCTGTGACTGAACATCATTCACACTCTGCATTGAGTGAACTTATGCATATCTATCCATGCCATCTCTTGTCAGATGGGTCTACTAATATGAGCTTCAAGATCATTCGAACTCTGTGGTGAGTTCCTTCTTGCATCCACCTAAGAGAAAAATTTCATCTGTATATAGACACCATCTTCAACTTTGTAGCAAAGGTTGAAATCTGCATCACCCATGGTGATCATTAAGCTCATCAAATGACTATTGATCCTGGGTATCCATACAGAGCTTTCTTCAATTGAATCCTGGGATTTTTTTCAATTCGTACTTCTTCTTCAATTACACCATTAAGAGAATGGTCTTGGAGCAAACATCTCGTCATGATCCTCTTCCACTTTCTAAGAGAATATTCTAGCCACGAGCCTTCTATAGTATGTTTGATTTGTAAGTCTTCTTGTTGAACATCCATCACTTGTTCGGTGTTCATCATCCTTCATGATCTTTCCTACAAATCAAAGTTAATTACATGATTAGTAATACTTCATAATCATGTTTTGACATGATAATCTATTATGCATACAGATATGATTCACATAGTTATGCAACTATCTTGACCAGTACTTTGACATAACACTTTTCCATATCCTGTATGCATACAGTGGCTATCTAGATGCCTTCCATCTCTACCAAAACATACTATCGAGAGCATGCACAGCTCTCAGCATGTCAGCAAAGAGTTTTCATTCTAGACAAGCAACAATGGAATGTTTGTCCAACTTACCAATCATATGCATATTAGTAGTATACTGTTCAATGCTATATGAATGTTTACACTCAACATGATATATTCTAGGAATGCATACAACTACTACGAGCAATATCATTAACTATTCAGAGATTCAACCCAAATACTTATCATTTATGTTGTGTGGTTTCCTCCCGCTTGATCTCTATATGTCTTTGAAATTCTATTCATTCTGTACCACTAAGCATGCTTAAGCGTGCACTAGTGTCATCCTCATGATCTCATACATAATCATACATTCATTAGTATAATCTCAATACTATTAAAACATTATGATTCTATATAATCTTAAGTATGTATGGTCATGATCATTTCATACATAGGTATACCTACCTAAGATCCTAACAAAGTAGGATTCTTACTTGATATAGGAAAACATACCTAGATTATCAAGCTTGGTTATGTCTTATCATACCCATAAAATATCTTCTTTGTTCTCTTCAATGATTTAGAGATCTTGTGCTAGAACCTGCATATCTCATAGGTTAAGCATAGAAGAACAAAGTCATACATACCTCATAAGTAGAGCTTCTATGTGATCAAATATTATGGATGAGTCTTTGTCTTCATGTCATCATGGTCATAGAACTTGATTTGTGTTTCTTGATGTACCTGTATCTTGTTAGCATACAACATCGTTTTCATACAACACCACAAGTGCATTAGTACAATCATAAGTGTCATAACCCTAATCAATGAATGCCTTCTATCATTCACATGCATTCATTATCAAACAATCATAATTGTACTAACCTCAATAACATGAAGACAAACATATCATAAACAGATTTCAACACATACTTGTATCTCCTCAAGTCAAACCTGTCAGGATTGCTTTTAACCCAATCCACTTTGATTTGCTGAAACTAAATCTGGAGCTGGATTAGGGATTGTCAGAGAAACCCTAAAAATTCAAACTTTGAATTTCAAACTTCTGAATGGATGGAAGGATCTGGCTTTCTGAGCTGATCAAGCTAGTATAATTCAATTTTGAAAACTGCAAAATTTGACCCTTCAAAATTGCCTTTGAAACTTATGGATTCACTAGATAGGACCCCGAACTAGGGTTTGATAAATCCCACCCTTATGCCCAATCAAAAAGTTCGATCCAAAGCTCTAAACTTCGATTTTTCTGAGGAGCTTCCAGCCATGGTCACTGACTTAAAAAATTCCAACTTTTGCAGAAGCCCTAATTTCCACCTTTCCGATCAAAACCCCGAACTAGGATTTGATCAAGTCCAACCTTTGACCAACCAAAAATTTTGATCTTGGTCTCTAAATTTTGATTTTTCTGAGGAGCATTCAACCATGGACTCCGATTCCAAAAATTCCAACTTTCTCCAAAGCCTTAAATTCCCGCAGCAGTGATAAGCCAAGAATGAAGGTGCTCAGAATCCAATTCTATTTTGACAGAAATATATACCTGCTTGATTTTGGTGCATCTCTGAAATTATGAATCCATATGGTTTGAAAATTTGGCCTGTGGTATCCTGACCCATCATCTTTCCAACCCCACAGGTCTGACCTCAATTGGATTCTCTGAGAGAGAGTTATGTGCCAAGTGTCGCAATGTGACCTGTTTATGGGATAAAACAGGAGAGCGAACTTGTACGACGTGCCACGTGTCACTGGTTCAACGTCGGCCTCTAAAAAACTTACTCGAGAAACTAAATTACGTGCTCTACCTGTCACTTTTTACGAAATTTCATTTGGATCTTCCTATCCCAAGTTGTGACCTTTTTTCCTAGGTCACCTATTTATGACTGAGATCTGGAAGAGGTGGAAACCCTAACTTGTACTGATCATAAATCACAAAGTACAATGAATTAGAGGCTTTCCTTTGGAAACATGGTACATAAGGATGTTATATATGACCTGTAAAGGGTTCATATCCTGAACCTTCGCCAAAAGGAATTTATAGAGAAAGTTCCACTATGACTGGTTTTTGCTATATAAAACCCTAGCCTTCAAATTGTTGCAAGTGAAGCAAGTGTCGTAAGTTCCATACATTGCGTTCCTTCAGGATAACTCTGATACCATGTTAAGATTTAATATGTTAAGATAGAAAATATCAGCATTGCATTTCATTTCACAATAATAGCATATACAAGATCACTGAAAGAACAACAAGCACAACATAAACACAAGAGACACAGATTTATCCTGGGAAACCCTCATGGGGTAGAAAACCCAGCAAAGCTTCCTCAATATAGATGATCAACAATACAGAGATGTATATCCTAAACATCAGCTCCTTCTCCTCCATAGCAGATCTCTCTCTCTCACCTATGTGCCATTCACAAGTGAGTGAATAATGAGTGAGTGTGATAAATGAGGAACACACCTCCTCTGTTTATACACTACTCTGAATTGTCTTATACATTAACTAGGTCGGCCCCAACTTAACCAATTAACATAATGTGACAGGGCCAACCCCACTAGGGTGGTCTAATAAACCTTTAACCCACATGACTCATATAGGGCCGAGCCCCACTAGGGAAGTCTAATAACCCAAGTTACCACATTCTCCATGGAGGAATAAAACATCTCCGGATATAGAATAAGGTCTTCACGGAGGAATGAAACATCTCTGAAATAATAAAGTACAAATATAATATTCTTAGAAGTTACAATATCTCAACAAGAATTTTCTAAAAGTGTGTGTACTTTCATAAACAATATGTTAGAAAAAAAGGATTGCAGAACAATAACATAAAAAAGATGAAAAAATAAAACACATAAACATAATACATGAGATACACCAATATGTGTGGTTCACCCAATATGGGCTACGTCCACTAAGAGATTTCTAGTACTTTTATTATATTGTCCATCAAAATGAAGGGATACAAACTGCATCACATCCACTACGACTTCCTTTTCTCTTTCTCATAGTCTCTCTCAAACAATCACAAAGATCCTTTTCACAAATAATCTATAGCTACAATACATTTCTCTCATACATAAATATGGTTTCCTTCTAGGGGTAAAATCACTAAACATAACTTCTACTATCAAATATGAGATCTAATGAACGGTTTAGATTGACTACGAAATTGCAAGATTTACAAGGCAAGAAAAAATTATTTTGGGACCCTGCCCCATAACCCCTACCAAGGGCATGCTGGCCCTTGGACCACCCAATGATGGGGGGTGGTCCCCAATGACGGGGGGTAGTCCCCCCCAGTGGGATGCATATACAATCCACCTACACAACATACAAAAATAGGGTACAAACATGATTGAATAACAAGATCTTTGAATCAAGAAGATAATGAGGCTCCACAACCAACCATTTCCCACTTTGAGACATATCACAATAACTCCACCATTGCTACATGTACTGGACTATGCTCCAAATATTTGACCTATAAAATTTATGCTCTTGATATTCACACGTGAAGGTGAACTGAAACTGATCAAGAGCTCATTTTCTCTCTGGTTACTACCTTTGTCAACATGTCTACAGGATTTTGTCTAGTATGTATATTTTCCAACTTGAGTTCTTTTTAAGATGAATGGCAGTTTGGTTGTCATTGTACAACCTTCTATTCTCCTACTTCTTACCTAATTTCTCCATGAACCTCTGTAGCCAAATCATCTCTTTACTTTCCTCTATACAAACAACATACTCTGCTTCCATTGTTTAAAGTGCAATAGCATTTTGTAGTTTTGAAATCCAACTTACTGTTGTTCCACCTACAATAGAATCATACCCTGTAGTGCTCCTCCTGCTATCTTTATCACCTTCCATATCTGCATTAACATATCCCTGTATAATAGTGTTTGAACCTCCAAAACATAATGCGTGAGTAGTGGTACCTCTCAAATACCAATCCACTTTACTGCTTTCCAATGTTCTTTACCTGGACTTTTCATATACATACTCACAACTCCCATTTCATATGCAATATTTGGTATTGTGCACACCATGTAATACATGAAGCTTCCAATTGTTGATGAATAGGGAACCTTGGACATGTATTATATTTCCTCATGTGTCTTGAGACATATCTCCTTACTTAGTTTGGAATGGCTAGCCAAACGTGTAATAATTGGTTTTGCATCCTACATTCTAAACCTCTCCAACACCTTTTCTATGTACTCACCCTAAGCCCAAGTCAATTTGCAATTTTTCCTGTCTATTGTTATTCTCATACCAAGGATTTGCTTTGCAACACCTAAATCCTTCATCACAAATGAAGTGGATAATTTCCTTTTGAGCACATTTATATCCCGCATGTTAAACCCTGCAACAAGCATTTCATCCACATACAATAACAAGATAATATATCTTCCATTATCTAGCCTCTTGAAATAAACACAGTGGTCAGAATAGCATCTACTATAACATTTTTCTGTCATAAACCTATCAAATTTCAAACACCATTTCCTTGGAGCTTGATTCAGGCCATACAAGATCTTCTTCAACTTGTATACTAAATTATCCTTCCCTTTCACCTCATACCCCTGTGGCTATTACATATAAATATATTCCTCTAAATCCCCATGGAGAAGGCTATTTTTACATCTACTTGTTCAATATGCAAATATTCTATCGCCACTAGACTTAAAATAGCTCTAATTGAAGTCATTTTAACAATAGTAGAAAATATTTCATCAAAATATATACCTTTCTTTTTTGTAAACCCCTTTACAACAAGTCTAGCCGTGTACCTCTTCTTTCCTCCATGTTCTTCTTTCAATCTATAAACCCATTTATTCTACAATGCTCTTTAACATGCTGGAAACTGAACCAAATTCCATGTCTAGTTTCTTATGAAGGAATCCATCTCCTCATTCATGCCTTGCTCCCACTTCCTTTAAGATTCCACCTGCATTGCTTCTTCACAACAATATGGTTCAACATAATCAGTCATCAATAAATAATACAATGAAGGACAGTATTGTTCAGGGAGTTTACTTAACCTAGTATATCTTCTAACACTTGCAGGAGTTTGAGGTACCTGCTACTGTTCTTGATTTTCCGGCACCTTTGGAGTTTCATTTTCATTTATTTCATCAAGCATTATGTATTATTTGTTTTTAGTTTCCCATTTATTTCCGTGCAACCGATCTTCGTACATGACCTTTTCATTGAATACTACATCTCTACTCCTAATGATTTTGTTATTTTCGTAATCCCATAAGCGATAACCAAAATCATCAACCCCGTATCCAATAAAGGTATTCTTCATAGATTTAGCCTCAAGCATTGTTCTATTTTCTTTATCAATATGGAAAAATGCTTCATAGTCAAAAGTTCTTAGAAATGAGTAGTTTACCTTTTTACCTTTCCATGCCTCCACTAGAATTCCACCATCCAAGGAGCTTGAAGGACCTTTTTTTATTAAATAAACAACAATATCTATAGCATCTGCCAAAAACTGTAAGGGAAGCCCTGCATGTATTCCCATACACCTTGCACACTCCATGATTGTCCTATTCATCCTTTCTGACACACCATTTTCTTGTGGTGTTCCTAGAACTGTCTTTTCTCTATGAAACCCATGGTATGAACAATAACTATCAAACTCATTTCCGTAGTATTCACCTCCATTATCATATATGAGACTTCAACATTTTTCTTGTCTCATTCTAAACTAAAGATTTCCATTTCTTAAAAGTAAAAAAGACAACATATTTTTGTCGTAGGAAAAAAAACCCAAGTTTTTCTAGTTGCTTCATTAATAAAAGTAACTTAATACTGAGATCCACAAAAATATTGTACCTGATCCGGTCCCCATACATTTGTATGCACAAGATGTAACTTTTCACTCTTCTTTTTGCTTCCCAAGCCTGAGAAATTTAACTCTCTTTTGTTTTCCATAAACATAGTTCTCAAAAAATTCCAAACTAACCTGCTTCAAATATGGAAGCTACTTCCTTGAATGGAAAATATACATCCCTTTCTCACTCCTGTGGTGAATCCTATGATGCCACAATGTTTTATATGTTTTGTTGTAACCTAAAGATATAGAACAATCAATATTATGAGGTCATAAATACAACGTACCTATCATGTCTCCTTTTGCTATCACCAATGATCCTTTAGTGATATTGCACCATGTTTCTCCAAACGTAGATAAAAAGCTAACATCTCCCAACTGCCCTATTGAGATTATATATCTTTCCATAGCAAGAATGTTCCTTTAGAAACCATCCAATTCCATTCTTTAAATTTATATGTACCTTACCCATTCCAACAATTTACACGGTTCATCATCACCCAATAAAACATGTCCAAAATCACCTTTAACATAATCATGGAGAAATTTCGTATGGGGTGTAACATAACATGAATCCATTGAATCTACTACCCATTAATCACTAATATTATCTAATGCAAGAACCAAAGCATCTTGTAACACATCACCTGCTACGTCATTTGCTTCATGATTAGTCTCCTGCTCTCCATCTCCTTTCTTCTTTAGATATCTGTAATGTTTCTTCAAAATTCCTTTCTTCCCGTAGTTATAGCACTCTATCTTTCCCAATGTGGACTTGGATCTAACCTTCCTAGACTTCCCATGATTACCTGGGTTCTTTTATCTCTCCCTTTGTCTTCCCTTGCTCTCCATGGTTAATGCATGACCTAATGTCTCACTTGTACTTTTCCTTTTCATTTCGTTGCTAAGAATATCACAAACAACATCATCAAATTTCAGAGTGTTTGAAGTAGAGATAGAGTTACTTAAAGCCATGACCAAGCCATTCTAGATTTCTAGCAATGAGCAAAAGATTAGAAGATCCCTAACCTAATCATCAAAGTTCACTCCTACAGAACGTAGCTGATTAATTGTATTAAATTCTTTTAAATGGCCAGCAACAGAACCACCTTCTGACATCTTCATATTAAATAAATGCTTCATTAGAAATCCCTTGATGGAGGATGAGGTCTTTTCATATAGTTTATCCAATGCGTTCATAAGATTCTCTGTTGTCTTTTTTTGAAAATATTGAAAGCTACAGACAAATCTCGGAACAACTGCATTGTTCCTAGTGCCTTTTATTAGATTTTCACAATTTAATTCAAGATTATCTAGGATCTTATCTAAAAGAATAACAAGCACAACATTTAAACACAAGAGACAAGAGACACAAATTTTTTCCTCGAGGAAACCATAAAAGAGAAAACCCCGTAACTTCCTCAAAGATAGAATGAGCAACAATACAATAGCAAGAATATAAACTCAAAAAGTAGAAATAGTCTTCACCAACTTCTCTCTTCTCCACTTGTGCGAACTTGTCCTTCTCCTCACTAATGCGAACTTGATGAGTGAATGAATGATAAAATAGAGAGGAGCACCCTCTCTGTTTATACTTTTACGTTTACATGACCTTAACCCCAAACAGGTTGGCCCCTCGATGTAACTCACTGGGCCGACTTCTCTAGAAGAGTCTAATAACCCAATGACGACTCAACTCTGGGGTCTAAATCCCTGACATACAATTGAGGGTTAACCTCAATGACTTTACATGACTCAATTACAATAAGACTCTCCAGACTGGGGGAATAAACATCTCCGTCGGAGGTACAATAATAAAACACAAATACAACATAAAATATACAAGTGAATATCTTATGAAGTTACAATTACATTAACACTCCCTCTTAACTACGAAGGTATTCTCTTGAAACAGTCATCCGCACAAGTCTTCGTCACTGGATCATCATTAAAGTTGGATCATCATCAAAGATGGATCATCATCGTCACTGTTGATGCTGTCTCGACCATCAATCTCCACTCTACTTGTCATAGGAAGTTCTAAAGAGCCATCCCTTTTTTAGGTTGGATGTAGGCCTAGCCTCCATGTAGGTATTCATCATCTATACCATCTAGCCATCATGTAGGTACATCTTAGGACTGATTACAATGCCTTTTCAAAACATGTGTACATCTCAAGACTGATTACAATGCCTCTGCAAAACCTATGTACATCTCATGACTTATTACAATGCCTCTACAAAACCTGTGTACCCTACTATCACCTCATCACGTCCAGATCATCTCATTGTCAACCTAGCATAGCCAAGATGCACATCAAATGTCTACCAACATGCGAGGAATTTCCTACAAGCATGTGAGACACAACACTTACATCAACTGACATGGGAGGAATTTCCTACCAACATTTGGGAAAGGCTCAACACTTACATCAACCGACATGTGAGGAATTTCCTACCACCATTCGCGAAAGGTACAACACTTATATCAATGGCCATGGGAGGACCTTCCTCCCACCATGCCGGAATGGCCCAACCCTTACATCTACACCATGGGAGGACTTTCCTACCACCATGTGAGAATGGCTCAGCTCTTACATCTACACCATAGGAGGACTTTCCTACTACTATGTGAGAATGGCTCATCCCTTACATCTAACAACATAGGAGGAATTTTCTACCACTATGTGAGAATGGCCCATGTGCATCTGCATCTTCCAGATTCATCACTTCCCCTTGGAAGGAACCTTGATATAGAGTACACCAATCTTCTCTCTGAAGTACTCGAACTTCACTATGGCTAGCGGCTTGGTCAACACATTGGCTATATGCTCATCTGTCACAAGATACTGGAGCTTCACTGCTCCTCTCTACACCATATCCCTGATATAGTGATACTTGATCTCGATATGCTTCAACTTGTCGTCGAACACTGGGTTCTCAGACAACTTCACACAACTCTGGTTGTCGTAATATATACAAGTCGCATCCAACTAGAGATCAAACAAGTCAGATAATAGCTTCCTCATCCATACTGCCTCAAAACTAGCTGAACAAGCTACGACATACTCTACTTTGGATGTACTCAGTGCTATGGAGGACTGCTTCTTGCTAAACTAAAAGATCACACCTGATCCCATACTAAAGAAGCACCTCGAAGTGCTCTTCCTATCAGTGGCACTGCCTGCCCAATCCGAATCAACATAAAAATCTAGTTTAATCTTCTAATTCGCAGAATACTTGAGCCCATAATCCACCATACCCTTTAGGTACCTCAGAATATGCTTTGCAACAATCAAGTGAACATGTCTCGGATCCGTCAGGAACTGGCTCAATGTGCTCACAGAAAATAAAATATTTGGTCTCGTATTCGTCAAGTACATGAAAGATAAAATCATTTGACAATACATCGTGGCATCAACCAAATCTGATGAATCATCGGTAAATAGCTTCAGGTTCAATCCCATAGGTGTGGCCATAGCCTTGCAGTCCATCATCCCAAACCTTTTCAAGATCTCTACTGCATACTTCCCTTGTCCAAGGAAGATTCCATCCATATTCTTCCACACCTCCATACCTAGAAAGTAGTACGTCATACCCAAGTCCTTCATCTCGAACTCAGAAGCAAGCTTCCTCTTCTTGTCAGCAATCAACCCATCCTCACCTATCACAAACAGGTTATCTACATAAAGTAGAAGCATCACTGGTTCCCTTCTTCAACCTTGTAGTAAAGGTTGGAATCCACTTTACTCTTGCTCAAGCCCAAACTAGTCAGGAAGTTGTCTATCTTGTCATACCATGTCCTGGGTGCCTCTTTCAATCCATGCAAGGCCTTCTTCAATTTGCACACATGAGTCTCCCTGTCATGTGTCTCAAATAAAAGTGGTTGCTCCACATACAATTCCTCCTCTACTACACCATTCAAGAACACTGTCTTGACATCCAGCTTGTGTACTTTCCACTTCATCACTGCAACCTAAGCAAGTACTGATATGATGGAAGTGTATCTGGATACAGGTGCAAATGTCTCCTCATAGTCTATCCCTTCCTTCTAGGAGAAGCCACATGCCACAAATCTCGCCTTGTGTTTCTCCATGCCTCCATCTATAGCATGCCTAGTCTTATAGATCCACTTGGAAGTCACAACAGAATTATCTATTGGTCTCAGGACCACCATCCAGACATCATTCTTCATGATCGAATGCTACTCCTCGATCATGGAAGCCTTCCATTCCTTCCTTGTTGTCGTTTCTTCATACTTGGCAGGTTCCTTGTCAATGATGTCGCACAACAAGGCTACATAAATGGAGTATGTCCTTGGTCTCTTGCTTTCTCTATGAATTCGTTCTGGAGCACCATATCTCTCTACATCTTGAATTGCTTCTTATACCCATGCTAGTTTCCTTTTGTAAGAATTCTTCTCACGAGGTGGATCTATAAGTTATTGTGGATCTTCTATCTCGCGGTCTTCATGATATTCTGGATTTGATTCATTCATTGTTGTATCTCGGATCCTGGGTGCTTTTGGTTCTTCAATGTCTTCAATAGGTAGCTTTCTAGATTTTTTATAAGCTGAGTCTTCATCGAATGTTACATCCCTGTTTATGTTGGCCTTCTTGAATCCTAGAAAATATATTTTGTAAGCCTTCTAGCTTTGACTATATCCCACGAATATGCCCTTCTTTCCTGAAGGATCTAACTTCGTCCTTTTCTCCTTCAAGATATGTATGTATACCAGGAAACCAAATATCCTAAGATGGCTAACCTCTAGTTTCTCACTAGAGAAATTTTCTTCCGGTGTCTTTTTGTTAAGTACTCTATGTGGAGTATGATTCTATACATACACAGTTGTTCCCGTAGCTTCTTCCCGTAGATGCATTGGAAGATCCCAGTCATGAAGCATTTCTCTTGTTGCTTCCATGATTGTTCTATTCTTCCTTTTTGCAACTCCATTATGCTGTGGATTATATGGAGTGGTCAACTCCCTCTTAATCCATGAATCTCTGCATAATTTCTTGAAGTCTTCTGATGTGAACTCTCCGCCATTGTCTAGCCGAAAAGTCTTGATTTTCTTCTCTATGTGGTTTTCTATCAAGGCCTTGAATTGCTTGCACTTATTGAATACCTCATCCTTATTCTTCAAGAAATATATCCATGTTTTCCTAGAAAAATTATCAATGAAAGAAACATAATATACATACCCATTCAATGAATTGGATGGCATTAGACCGCATACATCTAAATGGATGATTTCCAAGATTCCTTTTTCCTTGCTTTCGCTCCTTGGACATGACTTTTTTATTTTCATTCCTTTCGCACATCCAAATTCCTTCATGCTTTTCCTATATTTCTAGAAGGCCTTCAACTGCTTTGATTGCAAGTAATAGTGCACATGTGCAAGCCTTCTATGCCATAGTTTACTTGGCTCTACTAAGTCATGGATTAGGGCTTGTTCAAGTTGGCCCCTTAGTTTGTATAAACCTCCCTCTTGCTCTCTAATCACCATAGCATCCTCTATGGTATTTCCCTTTGGCCACATAAGAACTTGGCCATCTACAAATGCCACCCTCATACCTTTGGAATCTAAAACTGATATGGAGAGAAGATTCTTCTATAGTCCTATTACATACATGACATCTTTCATCTTCATAGAATTTCCAGAGTCTAGTTTATAGGAGGATTCACCACTTCCATTTATGGTATATTAGTAGTCATCCCCAAGTTTCACCTTGTGAGGTGACTCAAGTTCAGATAAGTTCACAAAGGATTCCTTCAATCCTGTCATATGCTTGGAAGCCCCACTATCGATAATCCAATCATTGCTTCCTTGTGTGACAGTTCCTATGAGAGATGAAATTAGGACATATTATTCATCACCTGAAGAATATTCACTGTCTTCTCTGGTTCTCTTTCTTGGAGGTTCATCGTCCTCTACATTTTGAGCATGATGTATTTTCTTGTTGTTCTTCTTCTTGAGGGAGCTACCTTTGTTCCTGGGACAATCTCTGAAGTAGTGTCCCTTCTCATCACAAGTATAACATCAAATGTGAGAAATATCTCTCCTAGATCTTCCAAGGTTCTCCCTCTAATTCTAGTGATGGTGTTTACCCTTCTTGTGATGAGGATGCTCCCTCTTGTTTTTGTTCTTCCTGGTGTTTGCTGTGAGATCTTGGTCTTCATTACCCATCTTTTCTTCTTGAGCTACAATTCAAGCTTCTTCCTGTGAGCATTCCTCCCACAGCCTACTGAAGGTGATCAAATTTCTTCTTGCACAGATTCCTTGAATGAAGGAATCCCATGACCTAGGAATACCATTCGATGTGGTCATCACTATTTCTCCATTCTCTATATTTTCTCCCACAGCTTCAAGTTGTTATTTTATCTAAGAGACCCTTGTATAGCCTCTGCATTTTTTATTTTGACATTCTTCAATTGGTTCCTCAATGTCATCTTCCTATTTATATTCCTCCCTTCAAATAAGGTGGTCAAGGAATCAAACATCTCTTTAGGTGTCTTCAAGGATGACATATGTGGTATGAGATGGTCCTTGATCGAATCTACAATGATTCTTTTATCCTTAACTGGGTTCATCTTGTGTAAGGCTTTAGCCTCATCTCCCTCTGCAATTGGAACCTCTTCATTCACATAGGTGTCCAATTCATTCTCTTCTAGGACAATCCCAATCCTATAATTCCATGCTCGTAAGTTATCAGCCCCTTCAAGCTTATCCTCAAGCTTAGTGTGGTGAGACATCTTTAATGAGAAACTCAAATGGAAATAGAAAAGCTTTAGGTCTTACCACTTGATATGTTGAAACTGGATATGGAGATGGCTAGGGTTTGACAGAGAAACCCTAAACATTCAAAATTGGAATTTGAAACTTCTGTCTGGATAGAAAGATGCTCTCGACTGAGGCAAAAAAGTTCGTACACTTGGATTTTGAAAATTCCAAAAATTGACCCCTAAAAAATGACTTGCGAAATTCTGATGTCCAATTTCTATCTTTTTCTGGTTTTCTGGTTTTATGGTTTTTTTGGTCCAAAGTCAAATTAGGATTTGACTTTCCCAGAGTTTCACCCAACCAAAAAGTTTGATATTGGTCTCTAAATTTCAATCTTGCTGAGGAGCTCCTTCATGTTCTGATTTCACTTCTGTCAAAAGCCCTAATTTCCCGTAGCAGTGACAGGCCAAAAATTGAAAATGCTCAAAATCAATTTCTGTTTCGACAGAAAGATGCACCTTCCTTAGGCGATTTATCCTAGCCTCCTTTTGCTGATGATATGTGGAGAGAAACCAAAAAATTAAGAATCCCTAGATTCTGTAGCTGCAAAGTGTCTTGTTCTCAGGTTAGCTCTAATACCATGCTCTAGATTTTCACAATTTAATTCAAGGTTATCTAGGATCTTATCTGAGAGAATAACAAGCAAAACATTTAAACGCAAGAGACAAGAGACACAAAGTTTTTCCTCAGGGAAACCATAAAGGAGAAAACCCCGCAACTTCCTCAGAGATAGAAATAGCAACAATACAATAGCAGAAATATAAACCCCAAAAGTAGAAATAGTCTTCAGCAGCTTCTCTCTTCTCTAGTTGTGCGAACTTTTCCTCCTCCTCACTAATGCGAACTTGATGAGTGTGAATGATAAAATAGAGAGGATTGCCCTCTCTATTTATACTTTTACTTTCACTTGACCTTAACCCCAAACAGGTCGGCCCCTAGGTGTAACTGACTGGGTCGACTTCTCTAGGAGATTCTAATAACCCAATGATGACTCAACTCTGGGGTCTAAAGCCCTGACATATAATGGAGGGTTAACCTCAATGACTTTACATGACTCAAGTACAATAATGACTCTCCCGACCGGAGGAATAAACATCTCCATCGAAGGTACAATAATAAAATACAAATACAACATAAAATATACAACTGAATATATTCCAAAGTTACAATTACATTAACACCTTTCTCTCAAGATCCTCCCATTCCTTGTCCTTCATAAACGTCGACTAACTTACTTTTCCGCCCAATGGTAGGAATAGATCCTTCTGATACATATAGTCGTCATTTTCGATCTTCCATAACTGGTAGTTTTGGCCATTAAATTTCTCAACCCTAAACTTTCCTTCTTCTGCCATTTCTTCCACTCGAACCAAGAGTCCTTCTTTCCTGCAAGTTTATGTTCCAAATAGGGCTTTGGATCTAATACCAATTGTTAGAAAAATAGGATCGTAGAACAATAACATAAAACAATATGCATAAATAAAACACATAAACACAATACAAGAGAGACACCAATATACATGGTTCACCCAATATGGTCTACGTCCACGGAGAAATTGCCAGTCCTTTTATTATACCTTCCAGCAAAATGAAGGGATACAATCTATAACACAACCAATGCAACTTCCTCTTCTCCCTATTGCGGAGATCCTTTTTACAAATACTCTAAATCCAAAATATATTTATCTCTACATAAAGAGGGTTGCCTTCTATGGCTAAAATCCCTAACATAACTTCTACCGTGAAATCTAAGATCTAATTAATGGTTCAAATTGACTATGAAATTACAACATTTTACAAGGCAATAAAATTTCTTTCGGGGGCTTCACCTTTGAACCCCCGCTAGCCCCCAAACCCCCTAGCTAGAGGTGATGGTCCCCCCCACTGGGACGAGTATACAGTCCACCTGCACAACAAATAAACTTGGGGCACAAACACAACTGAACAACAAGATCTATGAATATAGAAGATAATCAAGCTCCAAAAGCCAACAATGGTAACAGTTATTAAGATTTAAAGAGAATATAATGAGCAACACAATAATAATCACAGTCATAACAACATTAGAATAATAGGCACAACACAATTTACCCTCGGAAAACCCATGTGGGGAAAAACCAACACCATTGAAGATCTTCATTACATGGCAAAAACCGTTCAATTGGCCCAAGTGATCTCACCCACTCACCTCCAGGCCACATTACAATGGAGTATGCCAAGCCCTTTATAGGCTTCTGTTATCACTCCAGGAAACTACCTAGGGTTATAAGCTAGGTATGCCTGGTAACTTAAGAAATTATGTTTTTTGTAATGGGTGGATCAATGGGATGACTCAATCCGAGTATAGCATTCAGACATTCATCATGGTAAACAAATGAAACAGTGCTCTCAAGAGTTGATTAATCAGCATATAACTTCAAAGATGGATGAAGAAAAGGAATGTAACCAAACCAGTACAGAGTAGGGTTCGAGAGACATTCAAGAAACTAATACCAGGCTATGAGCTGAACAATGGAAAAGAAACCATTCAAAGCTAGAAAACACAGATAATAGTGAAAGGAAAATGGAAAGCTGACACCAAAACTGAAAGAAACCTGTGATCTGTATTAGCATAAAGAAAACTCAGTACAATAGCAGATTACTCTATCCAAAATCGAACCTTTTTTCAGTCTGAGTTCTTAGGCTTTATAGCCTTTACCAAATAGTCTACAGATCCTAAAAACGTGGATCTGTTTGAGTTAACTGAAACTAACTAGAACAACAATGCAAAAAGATAGGGAATGATCCCTAAAATCATGGAAAAGATGAGATGTGGATCTCCTTTCATAGCTCGGTGGTTGGTGAAGAGAAGCTGGCATCCCAAGGCTCGGTGGGACTGAGTTTGGCACATGCAGATTCGACCTAGCTGACGTGGCACTTGAACTTAGAGCTGTTTCCTCAAAAAGATGCTTAAAATCAGCTAAAACGCCCCCTTGACTTAGATCTCGCTCAAAAGCCTCAAGATATTGATAAGATAATTCATAATCCATCTCTTTTGACTGGCCTTTCGCCATTTCAGCTAATAAATCCGAGATCTGGGCGAAATCTGAGAGAATCTGTGAAAACAGGCTTTCGGCAGTTAAGCCTGCTGCCAGTTTCACACGTTAGCTGCCGAAAGTCAGCCTTTTCGGCAGCTAATGAGCTCTTGGAGGCTCCCCTAAGCTGCCGAAACCTGTAGGATTCCTGAAAAACTGCCTTTGGAAAAAATCGATTTTCTCAACCGTCCGATGTCCGTTTTGCATGTTCGAATAGTCGATTTTGATCTACAGAACATAAGCTATCCATTGGTGCTTTTAGATTTGGATTTGGAGCTCGGGAAGGCCATCGAAATTGCCTCGCAAGATCACGCGATTTCAGCGAAAAATTCCTCTGTAACAGAAGCTTTGAGAAACCTCATACTGAAATCTCGTGATTTAGGATTGAATGCTGACTCTTCCCGATTGAAACGGATAACTGCATCTGATGAAAACACCTCTGAAACGGTTCCTTGCTAGCTTTCCACCACCTGGCCGAAGAAGAGATCTTAACTGAGCTAATACACAAGAAAATGCTGGAATATCGACCATATATGCTTCCCACTTCCAGAAATCGCCCTGACTTTATCAAACTTCAGTTCTGCCTTCTTAATTTGTGTGCTCCTCACAGTCAAATTCCATAACAGCCCGAGAATATCAAAATGTTTCAACAGCAATTTCTCAATCCACTATAATAATGAGCAAGCAATGCACCATCAATCTTTCCTTTCGACAGTTACAACAGGCTCGTTTGATGATTTGATGAGTACGAAGCAATCTTTGATTTTTGCACATGGATATGTTTTCGGCGGCTAAAGTCATTCTGGTAAACCATATTAGCTGCGGAAACTAATCCTTTTCGGCCATTAAGCAACTTCCACAGACTCAGTTAACTGCTGAAAGCTTAAATTTTCGAATTTTGAAACCCAAGACTCACAGAAAGAAAAATTTTACCCATTCTATCACCCAAAAAGACGGTGGTCAATTTGGGAGATAACAGCTTCATTACATGAAATACCTTGGGATAATGCCATGGGATACAAGAAACCATGTGCTAGACCTAACCACCTTTGACTCATTCTTGATTCAAGGTTAACCCTAACAAAATAAATATGTGGTTCATATCTAAAACCATGGTTGAAAATGACCTTAGGAATAGCGATTTGGGAAAATGTATTTGTTTTGTTTATGTAATGGTTTGTCATTTTGAAGCTAAAAAAAAAGTAGGCAACTTATCGAACACATAGATGAAAAGAGATTGTTTAACATTTTTTTTTAATTTAAAAAAGCGTGCATGCACTAAGAATGCACAAACGTTCATATTTCGTATTCTTATAAGTGAAAACGCGAAGTTGGGTAACACTTTTGGCTTTTTTTTGACAAACAAAACTGCTAAATTTTATGTTTTTCATCTTTGACCTCTTCAAACCCATATCTCCCTTAGGAATTTCAACTTGAAGTAAACACAAATGTTTTATAGAATTGAATTAGCTTTCTACTCGTATTTTTTTAAATTTTTTTTATAGACATATCGTGGGACAAATTTGTTTCTCACCAACAACATATACTTGAAAATTTTAGGTATGGATAATGAGTGACGAGCGTGAGCACTAGTTTTTTGAGAGATGGTTATTCATTTTAGGTAAAACAATGTATGATCATAATCTACACACACTGCACTTGTGCATGGACCATATTGTGAGGTTTTTCAGACTCGAGAACAATTTTTTATTATTTATCAAAATAGCATATGTTTAGAAACTAGTGCCTTATCAACACATGTTGGTAAGCTTCAATTTTCGTTTTAGTGTGACTCTTATTGAAAAAAATAAAAGTACCCTTTTGAAGAGGATGGGGCAAGGAATATCTCTGTCAATATTTCAAATTTTTTGTGTTGTCTTTGTTATGATATTGAATTTTCATTTCGGGTGATTTTCAGAGTAATAAAATTCTGAAGGGATAAGGTTTGGAAAAAAAATATCAATCAATAAAAATTTAAATCAAAATGAAAGAATTAGTATATCACTAGAAACTAGATTCAGAGATGAATCCATTGCTACCAAGTACGACAAATAATATTTAAAATTTGCAGGGGTTTTTGGGCTTGTTGAAGTTGCAGGTTCCAAAAAGATGCTAGATATTTTTGCAGGTTTTGTTGACCATGAACTCTTAGCCGAGAGTTTACTTCAAACTCTCATCCGAGAGTTATTTTAAAAATACAGCGCGGTGATTGGTTCAAACTCTTGGCCAAGAGTTTGAACTCTCACAAACTCTTGGCCTAGATTTTTTTAAACTCTTGGCCAAGAGTTTGAACTCTCACAAACTCTTGGCCTAGATTTTTTTAAACTCTTGGCCTAGAGTTTGAGGTTGAATTTGTTTCACGTGATCTTCCACGCGCACTAGTTTTTTTTCACTTCATTGTCATAAAATTCTTTCCCAAATTCAATAAGCTTCTAGAATATCCTAAGATAATTGCTTTCAATCTCTGTGATGGTAAAGGCCCCACAAACCATCTAGACTCCTATTAGGTTCTCTTATAACATGTGTTCATGCCGTACTTGGGATTGAAGGCCCTTGTTCAGAGATCGTTGAGGATGTTTCCCAACCAATATCAATGGCCTTACGATAGTATCTCCCTAACATGACTATGGTTAAGGCCTCAAGACTCATCCACAATGCATGAAATATCTTAATGGCACTCATATTGAGCTCCTAAGGTAAACACCCAATAGTGAGGGATCATTCATTGTGTCTAAGGTTTGTTCATGGCACTTGAAGTAAATAAGGTTTAATTAGGTATTAAATCCCTTGTTTACACCCTTGACCATGCAACATGGTCCATGCCATTTCCAAAGCACAAAAACTACCCACTGCACATGTATCCCACTCAAAGGCTTCCAAAGAACAAATACAAAAGACTCATGTGTTGGTATGTTCCAACTCATTCAAGGATCCTAGGCCCAAGAAGATTTAACAATACCTTTGAGGTATTTATTTTTCTTCCTTGACTATGTTTAAGGCCCTAGGGTCCATCGTCATATGAAAAATCCCTTAATGAAATCAATATCCAATCTTGATGCTAAAGACCCCCAAGATAGGGTTTGTGTTGTGATTTTTAGATGTTGTTTATGATGATTGAGCATGGGATGTGAAATTTAGGTAACAATTCCCATTATTATCCTCTAATTACATTGGATATATACATCTAGACACGTTTCTCATGCCCAAATAACATATTGATGGCATGCATAACACCCTTGGACACCATTGTTAACCAATAGAGGTCATATGTGGATGTTTTAGGGCTCGTCAATGGTCTTGAGACTAAGGGTATTTGTTTAGGTCTTGAGGATAATACATCCCTCCAAATACCAATGTGAAGGGATTTACAATGTTATTTCCCTACCATCAATATAGTTAAGTCCTCAATACCTATCCTCTATGCATGAGAGATCTTAATGGAACCCATATCTAGATCATAGAGAAATGACCCCTTATTGAGGATTGTTGCTTTTATGCCTAGAGTTTGTTCATGACACTTGAGCTTGAGAAGGTTCCATTAGGGATTAAAATCATTGTTACACCATTGACCATGTAGCATGGTATAAACCTATTTCTAGTGCACAAAACCTACCCACGACACTTGTATGCCACTTGAAAGATTGCATAGAACACTTTCAAGGGAATAATGTGATTCCATGAGGACTCATTCATGGCTTGAGTCCACTAAAATTCAACAATATCCATGGGGTGCTTTTTGTTCTTCCTCGATCATTTTTAAGGCTTTATTACGCATCCTTAGTGTGCAAAAGCTCTTAATGGCATACATATCCAACCTTGTTTCCAAATTACCCAAACATAGGGCTGATGTTGTGGTTTGTAGATGTTTGTCATGGTTATTGAACTTGATAAGTACAATTTAGGGCATAAGGATCCTTATTCTCGTCTTGTCACATTAGATATAAATCTAGGCACATCTTGGTGCACCACTAACATATTGATGGCACACATAGCACCCTTGGAGGTGATTGTTAACTGACAGAGTTCATAAGTCAATGTTTGAGGGCTCACCAATGGTGCTTGAGCCTAATAATCCTTGTTTTGGGCTTGAGGATAATGTTTCTCTCCCACAAGCAATTTTAAGGGCTTGACGATGTTGTTTCCCTACCATAGATATATTTAAGGCCTCAATATCCTTCCACTACACATGAAACATTTTAATGGAACATATACCTAGATCATAATACAAACACCCCCTATTGAGGGATCGTGTTGTTGTGTCTAGGTTTTTTCATGGCACTTGATTTCGGGAATCTTCAATTAGGGATTAAATCCATTGCTTACCCCATTGACCATGTAGCATAGTCAAAACCTATTTCCAATTCACAAAACCTACTTGAGGACTTACAAAGAATCCCTACAGAGGAATAACATGGTTGTACAAGCACTCATTGAAAGCTATTGAGTATGAAATGATTCAACAATATATGTAAGGCATGTGTTTTCCTCCGTTGCCCATGTTCGAGCCTCTATGACCCATCCTCACTATGCAAAATTTCTTAATGGAATCCATATACAATATTGGTGCCAAAGACCCCTAAGAGAGGGTTTGTGTTGTGGTTTGTAGATGTTTTTCATGCAGATTGAGTCCTAGAATTTAAATTTAGGTAACAAGGCCCATTCTTATCCTCTTCCAACATTGGCTAGACCTCTAGACACATTCTCAATGGACAACAAACCTATTTATTGAAAACATAGAAACCTTGGAGGTGGTTTTTAACCAATGAAGGCCATATGTGGAGGTTTGAGGGCTCATCAGTTGCACTAGGACATGAGAAGCTATGTTTAGGTACTGAGGATAATGTTGCCCTCTGAAAACCAACACTAGCACATCAAGTGTGTTTTTTAACTAAAGGAGTTACTAAAACAATATAATGAATGATTAATTTTTAATATCTGACCATTGGTCACTTAGTTGCAAGTGCACTTTGCTTTGGTTGTTTTACTTGCAATTATGACTTATGTGTATTACAACTAATGTTGTCATTGAAATTATTATGACTAGTGAAAAAATACTTTAACACATGGCTAATGATTTTAATAATTTTTGTTAATCACACAAGTTTTATCTTTATTACAACTAATGTTGTTGCTAAAAATGCTATGTTTGGAGAAAAATATGTGTGACTAATGTTTTTAATCAATTTTGTTCATCCTAAAAGTTCAATTTCTAATCTAATTTGATCATATTACACACTAGTTATATTTTAAAAATATTTTTAAAAAGAACCAAATAAAATAAGATGTAAAATACTTTTGTTTTAATAGAAGAGGATCTAAGCAGTTGGTTTCGTAAAATCATTTTCCCACCCAATTGTAGGTATGAACTACATATACCAACCCCGATTTGGGATATGAGGCTACCATGGTGAATGAAACACCTACAATCTTATCTCTCTCAACCTAGGGCCCATTTTCTCTCTTGTTTATGCAATCGTCTCACCACTGAGAACTAAAAGCATCTCACTCATCTATCCTAGCCATGGAACTCTCTTCCACTACCCCACACAACACAAGGATGGCCTATGCTTTCTTTGCTCAATAGTCCCTCAGAGTACCCAACCCTTATAATGCTCTTTAGTGTGTGTAGAAAGAGTCCAACCTACTATATGTTTTTAGAGAACTTCCTATAACATCAATTCATGGCTTCTCAAGTACCTTGGAGTATAAAATACACAATGGGTAAATTTTCCTATATTTCCCAACCTATATGCTTATCTATATCCATTTTATTCCCTCTATGTTTGCAATTTCTTCTCCACAATACTATTTTTTTGTTAATTTCAATGTTTGGTAATTGGTAATGGAGAAAAACAACATGGAAACTACATACTACAAAATTTGTATGGAAAATGAGTGATAGACTCCACTATATATGAAAGGGTTGGTGAAAATACAATTGGCGTAACTTCTAACCATAGAAGGAAGGAATATTACAATTGTCATCGGAGTATATTCATCCCATGCTTCCATAACTACATGACAATAATTTTAGCACCAACCTTACATATGCATTCAATCATTGGATTTACTAATTCAAAATGAATTAATTGGATGATTTAAGGTACGTGCCATCAAATGGATGAGTTCTGAGGATGACACTTGGAAAAAGAGGATTTAATCTCCCATGGCCCCCATTTCCTCTTCCTGTCTACTACTTTTTACACAACCATCTTGGATCATTTTATTATTGTCCAACTAATATTTATACAGATTTTGATTTTTCATGACAAGCCAACCACATAGCCCATATACAAATATTTACATTACACATGCCTAGTCATTCACTAGTAAATCCTTGGCCTTGATCTCTACATTATGAATCCATACTAACATATTTTAATCGTTTAAATAATCTTATTTAATACATTCCATTAAGATATGAAAAATACATCACTCCTTTTTATTCATTCAGAACTATGAAATATTCTCATTATTATAATCATGAAAATTACTATTCTACATATACTGTATACCTTGAGATGACATGAGTTATATGTTAAAACTAATATCACTTGAAAATAATTTAGTTTGAAAGAGCATGGCATGAGAGAAAAACAAATCTATTTAAAGAAACATGTGTCATATTGAAGTGCTCAATCATTCATTTTGAGAAATAACCATTCACATTTATATTTTCTCAAGAAGATATAGTTCAAAGGTGGTTTAAAAACCTTCTTCTACGGCATCATTATTGATTACAATGCAAATTTTAAGTCTTAGTTCATATAATATTTATATATAGTTAAAGATCATAAAACAACTCTTATGTGAAGTGGACTTCCTAATTCCTTAAGTGGGCCTCAAATTCAAAGGTCTCCATTTTCTATCCACTAATAAGTTTAATCACATATAATGATTTTACAATACAAAGAGCACAATTTTAAGGCACTCTAAAATGTATGGAGGATTCTCATGCATGTCATTGATATTAATCCATTTGGATATTCTATGCATTAATGGGATTGACTAGACGTTCTTAATTCTTTGGACAAGAGGCATCATTGTTACCATTCTCATTTCCCTAAGATAAATGATGGTGGTTGTGTCAAAAAAATGTGTTGAAAATATGACAATATTTGATTCGGAAGGTGGTTGTGTTAAAAAATGTGATTAGAATATGGAAATATTTGGATTGTCATTTATTAGTATAGGTTTCAAAACATTCTAAATAAATGTAGAATTAAGCTAATTTCTCATATAAAAATTCTTTCTAAATACTAATTTTTCATTTAAACATTACTTGTGGTTTACTACGAGTCCTTCTCTTTGTAATTGTATTTATAGGTATAAGAAAAATAAAACCTAAGCATTTTTTGGAAAAAAAATTCACTAATCTTAAATATTTAAATTCAGTACCTAATCTAGTTGATGATGAGCTCATAACTAGTTTTTAGATAAAAATTTCCTTGATAAGTGTTTAAATTCAATAACTAATCTAGGTCATGATGATCTCATAACAAGTTTTTAGATAAAATATTCATTGGTAGAAGGAATTTTTAAGGATATTAGAGTAATTAGAAAGACATCACAATTAATTGAGAATTTCTACAACTTGTAATTGGTATCTTTTGATGCCCAGGTTTGGTTGGAATAGGTCTAAGGGTCAACGGAAGGATAGCAATCTGATCCAAGAACTTCAAGAAAATCCCCACAAGAATTTGCCTATTTCCTCGTCATTTGGGAAGATTGATTCCGACGGATTTAAGCATTCGTTATCCTTTTGGTTTTGATCCCAAAGGAGACTTATTGGTTGCAAGGAACATGTGACTAGTTGTGAAAAATCTAATGAAAAACTAGTGAATTCTTAGGTTCACAGCTCAGGAAGTGACACCAACCTGAGATAAGTTAAAGTTTGTTTATTAGGTTGTGATTTTTTAAAAATAGAATATAACAAAAGAAATAAAAAAGAAACATCTTCCTGTTTATCTATTGAACATTCTCTGACAATAGTTAACATGAAACATCAATTAACTTATATCAGTTTAAGATTGTAGAAACAAAACATTTAAAGTAATAAAACCTACTAATTAATCAAACCACATGGTTAGTATCTCAGAGTGCTAATATTTCAAAAACAAAATGTCACATGAGAAGAAATCATTATGAAGACATTCAAATTACCATGTCATCACATATCATCCAAAGAAAACATTCCAAGTGATTAATCATCTCTTGCAATTACTAACATCTGAGATATATTAACATCTAATAACATAAAAGAGAACACAGTCAAAACAAGTAAACTTTACATGATCATGTGTTGGAACCAAATCCAGGAAGCATCCCATCTATCATTAACAAGTGTGCGAAAAATTACATACTAGTGTTCGGGAGACAAAGCATTCTACGAAGACTGATACAAAAAATTACATCAATAGTTCCCCACTTTTCCCTCTGGAGGTCCAAATAAATACACCTAGATGAAAAATATAGATCCTAAAAGGAACGACCAGTTTCCTAGATCTAAGCAAGAAAACACTAACTACCTTGATTTGGATTGGTTACATAATCTTTCC
The DNA here is from genome assembly GCA_027924585.1 of Larix kaempferi. Lineage (NCBI taxonomy): Eukaryota > Viridiplantae > Streptophyta > Pinopsida > Pinales > Pinaceae > Larix > Larix kaempferi. Next base: position 529,996 of record BSBM01001155.1, on the reverse strand, counting down.
ATTCAAATTAAATATTCCACATTTCAGTGACATCATGATAGCTAGCGTGTTCAAGCTGTAATTGAGATTTTCATAAACAATGTATCTTGGATATTGGACCAGGAATCGAGGAATCCTTACAACATGGCTACCAACTTGTTAGGTGTCAAAATAAAGGATCTAAACAATGCGATATCAAGTTGAGTAGCATCCTGAATCAATCCTGCAATTTGACTTCTATGTTCATCCACCTCAACAATCCTTAACTTTGTTGTCATTGACTCTGACAACTAAAAAAAAATGGCATATCCATGATTTCCCTATGGTTGTATGTCAAGATCCATTTCCTAGCACATATTTTTTTGCCATTCTTAATAATATGAGCCACCTCATCACAAACAGGTCCCCAAGAGTTAATTGAAATTCAAGTTCTCATTAATTTGACTCAGTCCAAATGAGGAAAAGTTTGAGGATCATTTTTCAAATGAGCTTTCCATTCACACAGCTGCTCCTAAGATTAATGTGCCCTTTTCTTCTTGTTAATATGATTAGCAATAATGTTTGACAGACGTTCAAAGGAGTTGAAGTCATATTGGATATCATTAAGACCTTGAAAATATAAAGTCAGAGTCTGTCTCAACTTGTCATTACAAGTACTAGCTTCATCCTTAAATTCTTGCATAGTTAACTGAAATAAATAAAAAAAGGCATTGGAGTCCTTCAATTTTTCAATTTGCATTTAAGATCACCAAGGCTAGTAGCCTGCTCAATTACTTTATCCTATGAAATTTCCTTTTGTTGTGATAGTTGTTGAATATGGCATTGCAGGTTTTGGAAAACTGAATCATGCTCAGTTGTGAGGTATTCCACCTATTTCGTACATCTCTAATGGATGGAGTCTTTCTCATCTTGGAAAGTAAAATTCTTTTTGTTTTCCTCTTCCAATGCTCGATTCAAAGTATACACAGAATCAAAGTTAGTTCCAACAAAGGCTCCCATTGTTGTAGCAACTTTTATTGCTTCCTTTTGAGCATCATCAGTTTCGTGCTTCCATACGACCTTGTTTGAAACTAGCCCAACTTGGACTTCACCTTGGATATCCCCTTTGGGAAATTTTTCCAATATTTCCTTTCTCCTCTTATGGAAACCATAATATCCCTGTACCACTACAACATGCTCACCAAAATTTGTTGAGTCTTCAACTGTAGAAGCTAACAATTTTGTGGAGTGAATGATATGCAATGATTGACTTGTAATGGTACTTGTTGACTGAGGAAGATTTTGTGATGATGGTAGGTCCACTTGGGAAAAAGAAGTTGTAGGCAGAATTGTAGAAGGAACTGAAATGGCTTGAATAGGAGGGACATTAGTTTCGGATTGTAAATGAGTAACATTTTGAACTAATGGAGGTTCCAATTGAGAAGTTGTGGGTTGCTATGAAGTAATAAGGTCCATTAAAGTATTTAATGCAGTTGGAGTGGGTGGATAAGAATATCGAGTAGATATATCAGAAGGCATGGGGGTAGAAGATATACTATGAGGTGAGTTTGAAGTGGACTGTTGAATAGGGTCATCAGCAATAGGTACTTTTGACAGGACACTATCAGGACATGGATGCAGAATATTACCATTAATAACTTGAGTGGAGTCTAGAGAAGATAATTGTAAAGGTTCAGTTGACTTACTTTAAAGAGCTCGAGTATGTTGTATGAGGATGTTCGGATTCTGGATGGGAGAAGGTAGAGTGCACATCTGTCATAGGATTTTTTCCTTGCTTCTTATCCAATTCTTGATATGTATTGGGATGAGGTGAATGTGGGCTTAAAACTATGGCTTTATTTGCATCCTCCACGGCTTCCATAGAAACATCTTGCTACTGTTGGAAAATTATATTTCTTTCTTACATCACTTTGATATTTTGTTGCTAGTGTGCCTCATGCTTCTTATCCAATTCCTGTTTTGTACTGGGATGAGATGAATTCGGGCTTAAAACTATGGCTTTATTTGCATCCTCCATGGCTTCCCTAGCAGCATCTTGCTACTGCTAGAAGATTCTACTTCTTTCTTCCATCACTTTGAGCTTTTGTTGCTGGTGTGCCTCATGCACAAGAATTATCTGGTATGCATCGGTTAATTTTCTAATCACTTCCTCAAATCTATGTGCATTTTGGTACAATGAATCATCAGGATGTAGTTGGTGCACATAAGTATTTTTTAAATGTTACTATATGAAATGGTCCTCTATAAGGCCTTTAGGGTCATTCATTCTCTTATCTGTGAAATCCTTCTTTAACTGGTCAAATTCCTTATTAAGAGTGATGCCATGAGTTGCATTTTGAATAGTCAAATTCCCAATGTACAAATGGAACTTAGGCCAAGACCTCCTCTTTGAAGAATGGCACTAACCATTAACTCCATCATAGACTATATGGAAAGCTACCATAGACAGGGTCATTCTATTAGGGACAATCCTTAGCATCAGGTGGACTGATTTGCTACCCCAAATTCTGATATTAGTGAAATATTCCCCAATATACCAATCTCCCATGGTGGAAATTAAGGAGATGACATTCTCTGAAACCATAGGTGCGTTCTTCTTGAAGATGGAAAAGTAAACAACAATGATGAATTTATCACATGTATCATAAATGTAGGGAGCATAATTATCCTCCCATGGTATTGAGCAGTAAATGTGTATAGGGGGATTTTCCCTAGTCCAGTGCCAGTTCAAAGCAGGATAAGAGAAAGCGGCACATACAATATCCATTAGGTATGCAGACAAGTAGAACTTAGGTTTCCTGATGGCAGGGGTCTTATGTACCCAGGAAATAACATCTATGAAAGTAACATAAAATATTTGGGCCCAATTGAATATTTTACCTGTAGTAGATATGTAATGGGCTAGATGAACCCATTCCAATTTCAAATATTGACAGGTGTTTGCACCATAGAATCGACGTAACATGGAAACAAGCAGTTTATATGGCTCTCTGAGCAAGACAATGGATATTGCCTGTTTGGATTCAGAATGAAAGTATCAGGGTCAAACATCTAGGTTTTGAGGAGGACATCACATTCATACTTGCTCTCGAAATCCCTTATGAAATCCTACGTGAGGAGCTACTGCGGGGCCTTTAATGTCTAAATTTTGAAAAAGTGTCGAGCTTAAAAGAGGCATAAACAACCTGGTTTGTATCCCTGAATGCACTGGTCGTTATGTATATATAATCTATCATCCATTTCACCAAGTCAGTGTATGGCATCATGACAGGGTGAACAAAAATAGCATGGAGTTGGGAGTTTCTTATGTTTTGATAGATTGGTCCCTCCTCCTTGAACTCTGAAAATAATCCCCATCGAAAATGTTGTAAATCCTAGACTAGTCGAGGAAAAGCATGTAGGCGACCTGTGGATCAGTGTCTGAGTAGAGGCCAAAATTAGGGTCCTTGACCTTCAACTCCTCTACAACAGCTTTGAACTTGGCCCATTTAGCCATGATAGAAGAGGGATGGTGCCGTGAATGACAAAAAATTCAATTAAAATTAAAAACATAAAAAATCTATAAAAAGCTTAATCAGAATGACATAATACCTACAAAAATCCAAATCCAACTGAACCAAATCGATAAAATTCAGTTGAAAAAATGGGAGAATCTGGTATTATAAATTTCCAGTTCATTGTGTTGTAATGGCGAAGCAATTCAAACCTCGATTAAGTAAACCATAGATTGGGACCATGTCAATCATGCCTTAATTGCAAGAAAATTGCCCCAAAATCAACGGTTAGAGTTTAATTGTTGAATGATTTCATTAATTAGGCTCATCTTTCAAAATATTTTTGGCGCATGCGAAAACATAAATTTTGAATGTAAAATGCAAATGCTGGTGTCAGACTCCGAAAAGTAGGTATTCCGGAATCAGGAAGAAAATGAATATGATGGTAAAGAACATTTTGACTTCCAACTTCCGTAGTGGTTGATCATTAGAAAATGTCGGGAGTCAGGAGTCAGGGATGAAATTGATACAAAAGATGCGAATGTCCCGACTTCTGACTTCTGCAAATTATCATAAGTTGGAAAATTTTGGGAGTAGGGGCTAAACTTAATACATGGGTTGATAATATCCTGACTTCTGACTTCCACGATTGGTCATAAGTTCAGAAAAGTCGGGAATCGGAGGTCAGGAGTGAAATCAAAATTAAAATGATAGCTTCCTCAATTTCCAACTGTTGATTTAAAAAAAAAGAAGCAGATTCGGAAACTCAACAAACTTAAATTAGTTTGAAGAAACATGGTGCCAACTTTTGACTTCCAATATAAGTAAATAAAAGAAGTTGGGATCATTGTTACAAACATATGATTTTCTTGACTTCCAACTTCCGACTCAACTATTTCTTTAACCTAATTATGTGAATTGAGAAGTGCAGAAGGCTCAATTTGTTTCATATTTTATTATGAAATGTCATTAAGAAAGCATTAAACAAAATTAAACAAACCAACAAAATGCTTTCATGAAAAAGTAGACTTAGTGCATCAAAGCAAAATTTTGATAGGCGATCCCATCTTATCTTAACAAGATGAGATTTGTTCTAGCTACAAAAGTAACCAAAGGGCTTATCCCATTAAATATTTTGAACTTATTCACTAACACCTTTGATCTTGGACTTCATTTGTGGTTTTGACATACAAAGATGAGACAATTACATATTAAGTAATGTAGAATTATTTTTATCTTAAGATCACTGTTCTTTGATTGAAGCTACGACATGGGAAGGGAAACTTGAAATTATATATGGAGTACTAAGTGTACATGAGGTATTATATAGTTAATTTGTATAACAATTTCAAGAATTGGTAGGAAAACGTCTCTTTATGATTAAATTAAATTCTAGATTTGAATTTCAAGTTACTAGTCACATTAAAAGAAATAAAAAAATATGAATTTGATCTAGTCACTGGAATAACCACTCTAGGTATTTATACTTCCATAGAAAATTTTGTTGCAAGCTTTATCATGTACTTTATTTTGAACTAGATCGAATCACTTCTTAATAGTAGAGGTTTCATAAATGAGGCAATATTCATATACCTTCTTAGTTTCTCCTTGTCTTGTTGGAAAGGACTTCTTAACTTTCACAAGCTAATATATATGGATTATTTCATTTTTCATATACAACTAAATAAGAAAATAATAATTTATATTTCTAACATTATCGTATAACTCATCATCTTGTGTACTTGTCTTAGAAACTTGACAAGAAACCCCATTCTATTTTTCAATGTGCACTAAAATGAAAGCAATGGTTGTAGCAATTCCTAACCATACACATACCTTATCTATTTTCTTTGATATTGGGAATGGAAAATGCTCTTATGTTACACATAGGATCCATTTCACTCTCCTCCTGCAAACTAAAACACAAATCAAATTTCCATCCTGGGGTTGGTAAATGTTCTAATGTTAAAGGCCAAGACACATGTTCCATTTTATTATCCTATTGCAAACTACAACCCATGTTAGAGACACCATTATCATCCTTATCATCCCTCATGTCTCCTTTTGAATCATCGTTTGAAGGCTTTGTGATCTATTTGACATATGTCATGTTGAGTGGACTTTCCTTGCAATAATTGTAAATTAGATTGAGTTCCTTCTACCATCTTACCATAGTTACCTTTTCAAATATGCATATTAACAACAATATCACTAACATTCATGGAATACCCTTTACCAAATGTTGTTGCTAGTAATGTCCATTTATCAATTTTAGTTGCATTAATTGATTCTGAAACAATTTGTGGTATGTTTCCTAAAAGGTAATTTTCTTGTGATAAACTTGATTAAGATTAATTTTCTTCCAATTTCTTACCATGTGGCTACTCTTTAGAAAATTGGGATTGACAACAATATCATTAACAGCATTCATGTTACAATTTCACCATCCTTTGTTTTAAATGAGGTCTCTATATCAATTGTAGTTGCAACAATTAACTCAAAACTCACTTAAAATGCGTAATGCAAGGACAACATTCCTTACAATAATTGGAAATAAGTCTAATTTTGTTCTTTCCATCTTACTATAGATACCCTTTGGAAGATGTTGGTTAACTATAATATCACTTTGTTAGAAAATTTACCACGCTGTAGTGCTGGTGAGACCTTTGTAGCAATGGTTGTGCAATAATTACTTCAAAACCCATTAGTGGTGTGTCTTATAAAGAGGAACTTCCTTGCAAAAATCTTAGCTTAGACTAATTTTCATCTACCATGGTACCATAGTTACATTGATTCACCTAAGAAAAATTAGACTCTAAATTTGTTTCCCTTTCAATATATTAAACAAAAACAATTATTACCTTTGATCAATTATAAATATCTAAAATAACCTATTTCTAATAAATTGTTTCCCTTTCAATATATTAAACAATTATTACCTTTAATCCATTACAAATATCTAAAAGAACCTATTTCTAATAAATTCTTTAGACATACAAAGATTTTGAGCTTTATAAACACCAAGTTTTTTATCTGCTAACAAGATTAGGCCTAAACGTTTAGAGTATGGTTTAATATGTGGTTGAAATGGAGGAGTTGGAATTGATGTGATAGAGGTCTTCAAGAATATCAACTTCATCCAGTTGGAAGTTTTTGGAGTGTTCGATGGTATAATAGAAATATTATAGTTGGGAAATTTAAAATTACTCACAAAAATGGAAAATGTTAATACACAAAGGACATTAAGGGGTTTCAATCTACTACTCTAATGGCTCAATCTTCTATAAATATGCTTGTCTGGAAGGACCCAATGGAAAAAAAATATTCAGTGTAAAGTAGAAGAATATGGTGCACATATATATCTTTTATATGACAATAGACAAAAAAAATAGCCTCTAGAGATATTGCATCTATTGCCAAATTTCCCTTAACATTTAACACATGAAATTAAAATGTCAATGCATGATATCTAAGAAAGAGAATATGGACTAATCAAATAAAAAAATCCTAGTTTTGCTGAAGGCATTCTCAATCCTAAGGACTTCTCATTAAAGGTTACAAACAAATCATTTCCAAGATTACTTGGAGAGTGATTGGCTTTTCAAATCATGTTATTAGAAGCAATTCATATATAATCATCTATGTTGGCATTCTCAATCCTAAGGTATTTGCAGTAAAATTTTGTAGGAAGGTATCACCGAAATTACTTGGATCATCCTTGGCACTAAAAATAAGAAGTTATTATGAGCAATGCTTGTATAATAATCCTCTAAAGGTGAGTGCACTACTATCATGTTTCCAAATCCTTAGTTCTTCTTTTGACATTAAATAGTGTTGAATCTGTAGATGGACATGTCCTTGTGGTGGGTGCAAATTGTTGATGAGATGTGTGTGTTAGACATAATAAACCAATGTATGTCAAGGTGGAAACACCATTGAAGACTCAAATCTAGGTTTTGTTCCGTAAATCAAACCTATGATTGGGATGCTCAAAGAGATCATCAACATACTGGTAACAAGGTACATAATCTGATAAATAAACAAGTATATCATAAAGTATTTCTTTAATCAAGAAAGCTAGGGTTATAATCCAAAATAATGTACCTTGGATAATTGAATTTTGATCCAAGCTTTCAGCTTTTGTCTTTGATTCACAATCCCATATGAGAAACCTACAAAAACCAGACACCTTCTGCAAATATTTTGACTATATAAACATGAATAACCTAGTTTGAAACTCATATATAAAAAGAATATGACTTGATTCAAATATTTCCAAAATAGACAAATTATCTTATGGGAAAGAGAATATTTTGCATTATTATCATCAATGGTGATAAGCTATACCTGATCTATAACCTGCACTGTTGAAACTTGGTCCTCGAATCCTTGCTCCTCTTCCTTCCATGGATATTTCTCCAACATTTCCTTATACAAAAATGGTTCTCCCCTTTCTCAAGGCCCTCTCCTTATATTTATAGCAAGGTATCAAAGGATAGACTTGAAAGGTAAATGGTTGGGGAAGTTATGGTGGTTAGGGTAACTACCATAACTATCCCTAATTCGATTTTTTAATATATTTTTCTTGATGTTAAGAGATAAGTATAGATATATCACTTGACAACAAGAGAGTGACTCACGAGTTTTGTGTCAAAAAACTAGCGGGTGCAGCGTTTTGGGAAAAACCGCGGATGGTCAATGGATGTCCAGTGGGTGATCCACGAGTTGATAGTTGTGAGAGTCAAGGTTAAGTATTAAAATACTTCACAAAAATAGATGAACTAGAGATGATATTGTAAGGTTCAGATCAAATGCGTCTATAGTCAATGAGGCTCTTCCATCCATAAGGTCCTTTTGTGTGACAGACAATGCAGTGTGGTCATGGACAGAGAAGTGCCAAACTGACTAATAACAGATGCCCCCTAATGCATGTAGTAAGATGGGTAATGATGGCCAAAATGAATTAAAAACCAAGAAGTGGAGGAGCATGAGAGCCACAGGAGCAAAGACTCAAACAATACCTGAAACAAAACAAAGTCATCGAACAATTACAATCTTGATATAAGTATATGTTAAGAATGATAGAACATGATCTTCAATACATATGTAGAAAATATGTATATAGAATGGACACTGAAATACAAGCGTGGATCCATGTCAAAAGGAGATCATAGCCATAACAACGAACTGGATCTATGTCTCATGAAGAGCTAATATAAGTAAGGCTCGGTCTTGTGCAGCTTGGGAGATAAAAAAAGGAATTGTATCATAGGCCCAAGGTCTTTGAACCAACCATCAGTAAAAGTAAAAACCCTAAACCATGTGAATAAAGGAGTTGAAGTCGAACATGGAGGATTTGGTTTGATTATCAGTCAATGATGAAAACTGTTAACAAATGCGAGGACACCCACCAATAATGAAAATGGGGTCCAAGGTACCTAGTACATTCTTACAAGTGTGAATAAGGGGTCTTGAAGTCGAAAACTTGAAGAATTTGTCGAGTAAGGGACATTGATGTATCCCCATAACTCAACAGTGAGATGATCTACCACTAATGACTTCAAATATAAAGGTACTAACTTGGAACTCTAAGTCTAATTCCTAGAGAAAAATCTGTTGATGTCGATAGGAAGACACTTGTGAGAAGGAAGGTATTAAGGTATCCTTCATCGTATCACATGAGTAACACTGAGAGATTGAGTTGAAACAAGACTGATATAAGGGATGGCCAACATGAGAGCTCAAGATGAACAACAGAGTGGCCGACACAGGGATAATCCTTGAACATTTGAGCACTAGAGGAAAGTGACTTAGGAAGCTTGGACATACATGAAACATGATATAAGTTTTCCATGTAGGAGACATAACAAAATCTATAAATGATTGGAAGAGTAACCAATTAGAGGATTACATAACTCTGGAATCAAGTTAAATCCTAAAGCCAAAAACTAAAACGCATTGACTTTAACAAAAGTTCTACGTTCAAGGAAGGATTCGACTTGCTACCAAATGATGAATAAATGATGAAGGATTTGACAAGCATGAGAAGATTGAAAAGGAAGCTTGAAATATCTCTCTTGTTAACTTTTAATGAGTCCAAGAAAGTAAAATCAAAAGACCTTCTTCATTTTGAACAAGCTCGAAGAAGAGAAAGAAAAATGCTTGATATAGGTCCAACCATGTGTAAATTAGCAAGTCCATGGGAGGGAAACTCAATAGATAGACTAGTACTCGATATGTTACTGATTCGTGGATTTTAATATTGATCCTGGATCTGTTCGTGCTCACCAGTGTTTTCATATTTAAGGATTCTGAAAAACTTAAATAAGAACTCCATACACCTACTCCTGGATTTTAATATCAGCACGAGTTGGTATGTGCTCGCTGGTGTTTTCATATTGTAAGGAGTCTAGAAAACTTAAACAAGAACTCCATAGTGTACTTTTTGGTAAAGTTACCCTCCTCGCCCAACAAAGTGTAAAAGTACACGAGAGAGGACTCTTCTAGTCAGAAGAACTAGAGTATGCCTTTTTTGTAAATAATCCACTAAGGTCCAGAAAAGGGATAAACTTATACCTAAGTTGATTTCTATTCAAGTCCTTTAACGAGTCTGAATAAGACAAGTATACTCAGCAATATTGTCAATTTTAAGGAGTCTAACAAGAGCATGAAGAAACTCCATATAGAGATGGGAACTTGATATAAATGTTTAACAAAAATATGTATGATAAGTGACCAATTCCCCAAAGTGGAAAGCGATGGCATGGGCACCAATATGACAGTTTCCTATCTAGGGTGACCCTTGTTAAGGAAGGTCCTAACCATGGAAGAACAGCGAAAAATGGAGGGTAAAAACGGGGGTTAAAAATTGCAATCCATTGTGAAAAAGGAGGTCATAGGGCATAAAAATGATGACGTATAGATGCAATGCAATGATATAATCAACGCTCCATAGGAATATAAACCTTTTATAGAACACCAGTGTGGACAACGTTGTGAAAAACCGCCTTCTTGTAACTTTACCTAGTCAAAATAACTTCATTAGTCATTTTATATTAAGAAAAATAATAAAGAGTGGTTTGAAACTATATAAAGTAGGTAAAAAATCAAAAATATTTTTTATAAACAGTAACAAAACAAAAAATGACACATATTTACCAATTTTATCATTGGAGAAGAGGAAAAACCGACAACTTTTGTACATTGCATAACATCAATAAAGAGGACTATTTAGGAATCCGTCTCTTGGAGGTAACAAATATCCCTTTGCTTTGCATATTTAATAGTTTTTGTAAGGTTTTTAATGATGTTTTAAAGCTTTCTTTTTTTTAAAGTTTAGTTCTACATACCAGCGGGTAGGCTCTATTGAATTTGCGGGTACGCGAAATAACCACAAGTTGGAGTGAACTCAACTCATGGGTACATGTGACTGTGTTAAATAAAGACCCGTGGGTGGCGTAAAATGGTTTAAAAAACTTCAAACTAATGCAAAATGATGGATGCAATGCAGGTATGGTGCTCACTTGGAGAGAAAGAGAGCATGAGTCCATGCATAGAGCAGCAATGGGGGACCCATTGACTCTAACTGCATTAAGACGACATGGACTTCTAAAAATTTTCTGCACAACAAATATGAGGGCAATCCCATTTACTCCAAATGTTAGTGCAATTATCGGATCCTGATTAGGGAACGTTTAATCTCCAAGGGGAGACGATTGATATCATGGTGGATGATATCTACTTCATTACTTAACTATCCCAATGAGCAGAGTTCGTGAACCTCAAGGGAACATTTAGAGGTGTTGGAGCCTTACTAGTGCAAGATTATATCAAAACCTACTACATAGATTGGTGTGGAATGTCTACGCAACGTGATATTTGATTGGTGTTCGAGTTTGTTGGTGAACATGAAACACCAACTTACGTAGTGCATAACGGGGAAGAAGAAGAACTTTGGTTATGGATGCATACTGTGTACCTTTGAGAGAGAGAGTCCCTTCCTTGAGTCTAGGAGTGGATCTCCCACGTATTAACCCCCGTGAGCCTATGATGACCCGACGGGTTCATATTTTCCTATGCATGGGAGGAGGTGATACAAGCACTTCATATGATGACGAGGATTTTATCGGATGGTGGAGCTTCTAGGTTCCAACATTTGAACAGTTTCCATATGATGGTATGGAATTTCAGGGTGATCCGGAGCTCATGTTGCCTCTAGGAGCTACCTGGGAGATACAGGTACCAAAATTTGTTTTGAAAGTTATTTAATTTTTATGATTTTGTGTTAAAATATACACGTGTTTTTTAGTGAGTTTGAGTGCTAAAAACATACATTTTGTGTAGACATTGGGCCAGTGAGGTCGGCTGGACACCCAAGGGTGTATGTGTGACTAAGAAAACTAGGTGGTACTGATTCCATGCTACAAAGTATTGAGGGGAAGATGAGCTAGCTGACACATGACATCCCTACATATCACATAGAGAGCATGCCCCTGGATATGTAGGAACATGTAGTGGGAGGCCCCCCTTCATGGATCGGGATACTTGGGAAAGTAGATAGGCTAGTGATATGTTATAGAGAGGCCATAGCTGAGCAAGTTGAGGCACATGCCTCCCCTTAGGGAGACTGACACTATTTTGAGGCTGTTAATCCCATTTTGTATATGTTATATTTTGACATAGATTGACTCAGAATCACCGATTATTATATTCTTTTGTACTTATATATACACACTATTGGTTATATACATGTTTCTTAATGTGTGTGATGGTTTATTTTTTACTGTGTATGATACAAATACCAATAGAGTACATAATTGGCATATGCATCAGCTAATGTGTTCTGGTTCTTTGAGATGTTTTGATAAAAAATGTAATCAAATTGTCTTTCAAGTGTCTTTCAAGTAACTTAGCTCTCAAAAACTAACGCAACAATGAAGGATCTTGTTGTTGCAGCAACACCCCCCCCCAAATTTTTGTACATATTGGGGCCCCTCCTTTTATTTTTGTAGAAAGTTTGCCTAAGAAGCCATCCCAGCTGTTAGCTGTGTTTTTAACTTAAAATCTTGTTTCCCAACTGAACGTCTTGCCATCAATCCTTCCAGTTTTTCCCCCAAAGAGCCAAAAGGGAACTTAGAATTTTTCCCAACGTTTTGGAATCTCTCGGGCTATCTCCCCGAAACTGCGGAGGCCAAACGTCCAACCTTTCTGAAAGAAGGACTTAGATTTTCTTTGTCAAAATCGTAGACCGTGAGAAAGAAGTTACGGAAACCTTCGGTTTTTCTTCCCGAAACGGCGGGAGAACTTGGGAAAGACTCCCGAAAGAAGACTTAGAATTTTTTGATCGGAAGACTGCGGAAACCTTCGGGTTTTCCTCCCGAGAACAGCGGAGGCCATTCACAAAAGCTCCCCGAAATATCGCAGAGAAATTCACGAGTTTTTTCCAAAACTGCGAAAACGACTTAGATTCTTTTTTTCAAAAAAGTTGCGGAGCGCCCCAGGGAAACCATGCGGAATCATTCAGCCTATGTCCCCGACTCCGCGGAAGCTTTCGGGCTACCCTCCCGAAACGGCGGAGGCCAATCTCATAAACCGCCCGTCTAAGCCTTCCGAAATAAACCCTTGGAAACTTTTGATTTTTGTTTTTGCGGAACAATTCAAGTCTTCCTCCCGAAATGGTTCTATTTTCGAAACGGCGGAGCAATCCAAGCTTTTCTCCCGAAACGGCGGAAGCCATCCGCATAAGTTTTCCGAAATACCACGGAGAAATTCGCGAACTTCTTCCGAAACTATGAAAAGAACTTAGAATTTTTTCAAGGAACTATCGCGGAAGCCTTCAGCCTTTGCTCCCGAAACCGCGGAAGCCTTCGGGCTACCCTCCCGAAACGGCGGAAGCCAATCGCTTAAACCGCTCGGAAAAGGCCTTCAAAATGATCCCGGGAAAATGTGCGGAAGAGTATAAGATTTGCTCCCAAAACGGTGGGAGCTATTCGTGTAAAACGCCCGAAAAGACTTAGAAAATCTTCGATGAAGCGATCGTGGAAGCTACTGGTGGATCCCTCCCGAAACCACCGGGAGCATTCGCCATACCTTCCCGAAACCCCACGAGACTTAGAAATTTTTGATTTGTGGAAACCCTTCGCGAACAACGCCCGAAATGGCAGAGGCCTTGGCGTTATTTGTCCGCGACGCGGGATTATTTGCAGAAGGCTTCGAGTTTCCCTTCCGCGATGCGCTCCCGAAACGGCGGAAATCTTCCTTGAACCTTTCCGCAGCGGCGGGTGTAATTCGCGAGTTGGTCCCGCAAAAGGCGGTCGCACGCGGATCGAAATCTCTGACGTGACTGCCGACGTACTAGCCCTTAAACCGCGCCACCCACCAAACTAAATGCTCACACGTGCCTGTCTTTTATAAATTGACGGTGGGGGCTCGAGCCAATGCACCATTGTTTTCGATTGGCAAACGACGTGGAACGCTGTGCAAATCGCTCCAGCTCACCCGCGCTCACGGCCACCTCGTTCAAGAGATCCCCACGGTGCCAGGTAGGATTTTAACCTTGATTTTCGCTATTGGGTTGTCTTTTGTTTGAAAAACAATGGGTTTTAGTGGGATTTTGACGGGCAAAACACCCGTAAAGGGCTATGATTTGCCCGTCAGACGCAGTTGAATGGAGTTCTCGTCTCGTCATAAAGCAGACATTGGTTAAACATTCTTTTTTGAGTAGAGATGGTTGGTGCAGACGGTTAAACTTGTTCCCGGGCTGCGTGCCTCGTTGTGTGGAGAATCTGTCGAAGCCCCGTGGACCTTTTATACCCCCAGCCGAAAGCTTGAGACGCGAAACCCCGGCCCTTTTCGTAAACTTCGGTTCTAATGTGACCGCTACCCATTTCAAATCTTAGGACCGGCGCCATGGCCCCTGTTCAAACCCCGTGAGCACTTAAGTTACGCCAGCCAGGACCCGAAACTATAGCCACCCAAACCTTTTCGTTAGTGTGTTTTCGGCGCCATAACCCTCGCTCGAATTAGAACTTCCCATAGAATACCTCGGCTAGTGCCGCAAAAAACAATAGCGTTCGGGACCCCCGCCGGGTCGTAACCGCGAAAGTGACTTCCCTTTCCATCGCAGTGTCTCTCCAACCCGAGTCTCCCCGCCATTAGCCTTTCCAGCCGCGATGATAACGAAAGACACCTTCTTCCCCAGGGCTGAACCGAAAGCCCATTGCTTCCGCAACTCGCCTATCGTTCCGAGAACAAAGTGTGTCCGCGACATAGCCTATCCCCTCAGGAGCATCCCAAACCCATCCTTTTAAAAGATTCAAATGTTTCAATTTATGTTTCATGTTGAAATAGTGTTTTGCTTCCTAAATATACAGCTTCATTGTACTTATCTTATTGATATATTAAAACAATGACGCTCTCTGATTAAAACCTCACAGTATGTTGCTCAAAATGACCTGTATATGGGTGTTATCAGGAACAAGTCAAGATGCCGAAAACCGGTAAGAAGAAGGCAAAGATGACAGAAAAGAAACCTGCCCCTCTTAAAACTGAAACTTCACTCCAAGACACTAGGTGCACCACTGGTGTCCCTCCAGAAATCAGATGGGGTGACATCTACAGAATGATCCGGGACCAGGAGATCCCAGACATGTTGTTAGAAGAAGGGCCAATTTATCTGAATATCAGAGCCTCAGGCATAACCAGAGCCGCTACCCGCCCTGAGTTGTTCCCCTGTGCTGAAGTGATTGGATGGATACTCCAGCATGCCGATGCTGACGGGAGAGTAATAAATGACAGCAGTAAAGTGGCCATTGCCTCGTTTCAACCCCCGTATCTTGCGGCAGCCTACAAGTTTCCCCGGGTCCAACAAGCTCTGACTGATGAATGGCTGAGCCAAATGAACAACGTCGAGATGGCCAAGAAGCTACTAATAGCAGGAAAACATTTGAGAAAGAAAGGGAATGATGAGTATGACGTACAGAATCTAAGAGCTCCTTTTAGAATGATTGCCCTGATGCTGTGCAGAATCTTCGGCATGCCCGATGGCACAGTATACAAGATTCAGTGGGTCCCTATCATCCACTATGTGGCTTTTAAGGGAACTGTGTTTGACTGGGCCACTCAAATGTCGAATAGTCTGGCCTCAATGATAGTAGCTGCAAGGGAAGGACTGGCCTTGAAGAAGGCTGAATTCTTCATGTCTTCATATCTGATAGATTGTACCTTGGCCAAGATAGACTTCCCCAAATTGGGCTGTACATGGGATAAGGCCACCATGCCAGTCTATATCGCTTACAAGATGTTGTGGGGTCAGAATTACAAGCCCAGCTACAAACTCATCTGCGAGGGGTTCATAATGCCCCTGTATGAGAAGATATTCAAGGAGGAACCCAGCTGCCTGTCAGAAAATGCTTTGGAAGTCCTTGAGGATTATGGGGACTTTTACTTTTCGGAGCAAGGTACCTACTTGAGAATGTTTGGAGGGACTAAGCCCCCATACATCTTGCCGCAGTATGCCACAGACTATGTGGTGCTCAAAGAAGCAGTAAGACAACTCTTCCTGGATGGGATTGGAGCAATGCTCCACAAACAACATAAGGCTTCCTTCCCCCCCCTACCTTTCTGCATAGGTGCTTACAAGTTTTCAGGGGTTTCCTCGGCCGACGAATTTGTTCAAGAGCTGAAAGCTTTCCACTTCGGTGAGGTAATCTTCCACAGGAATGACCGAAAGGGAAGAGTTGCTGAGCATTGTAAGGATATCTATGCTCACTTCGAGTACTCCCACTATCCTGATGCCGAGGAAGAGGCATTCAGAGGCATCAACAACATGGCCGAGCTACGGATCTGTCGCCAAGGCACTGGAGCAAGCTCTAGCTCAACCAAGGCCCGGAAGACCAGCCATCAAAAGGAGAAAGAAGCTGAGGATGCCCGAGCTCAGGAAGAGCTCATATTAAGAGAGGAAGCGAGGTTACAGCGGGAAGCTGAGGAAGCAAGAAAGCAACAGGAAGCTGAAAATGAAAGACTGCGGAAAGAGGCTGAGGAAGCCCAAAAGCAGAAAGAGGCTGAAGCTGAACAGGCTGAGGTATAAAAGAGGGCGGGAGAAGAATTGAAGACAAGGGAAGATGCCAAGGCAGGTGGATCCGGTATACAGGACATGGAAATAGACACCTCTCAAGCAGGTGGCTCCGGTGCCCAAAATAAAGGAGGAGACCCTGCTCAGGAAGTCCGGACCCCACCAGAAGAAGAAGACATAGACATCATAAACCGACCAATTGTCCCGTACACTCCATCAGGAAAGCGTACGGTGTCCAAGTTGAATGAGTTTGTCTATGACAAGAAAAGAAAAGCAATGGTCCTCAAATCAGAAGAGAGGATCAAAAGTCCCTTCCATGAAGACATCGTTACCCACCGAGAGGTCACTATAATGCAGAATACGGATCAAGATCCCGTTGCTATGGTGACCGCAGCTGTAGCAACGGCAAAAGCATCCCTGGCCAATGTGGGCGTGATGGTAAGAGATAGTGAATTGACAAGGAAGAAAGCTCGTACGCTACAACAAACTATGGCTGATGAGCAAGCCCAAAGAGATCTGGCAATGAACAAGTATAATTGCTTGTACGCTAAACATAAGGAGCTGTCAAACAAGTACCGCCGGCTAGAGGAGGAAAAGGACCAGCTAACACTCCAAATAATGATTGTAGAAGCGGAGAAGAATGGAGCGGAAGAAAAGGCTTCTCAGCTAGAAGCAGACAAGCAGGCATTAGCTGAGCGGTTAGAGTAGGCTGAGAGCAAAACGATGGACATGTCTCCTTTCCATGAGCTGTCCTGCAACATCCTGAAGCAAATAAATGACACGCAGGAGCTAATCACTGACGAGGTTTGCAAGCTCAAGGCCATGATAGTCAGATTAAAAGAAATTAATGCAGAAGCCCACAGGCTCAAAGCTAAGAATACCCGCTTCAAGGAAAATATCATAAGCCAGATGGCATGGAGAGAAGGGAAAGAGGGTTTCCCCCCACATCTTCCATTTAAAACTGTGGACGATTTTAATGAAGATATAGCCTTGCTGGAGTTTGGCAGGAACTGTGCCCATAAGCTGATAACCAGTGTGCAGAGAACAACAGATAGAATTAACAGTCTATACCAAAAGCTCAAAGGAGTCCATGACAAATGCACATTGAGTTTCCCTCAGACCCTGGAAGACTTTCCGGAAAAGGAGCAGTGGTTGTCTCAGCTAAAGGAAGAGCTAGGCGTCCAAATGGAGTATGTGAAAAGGATTGATGTCCTGGCTATTGATGACCTCCAGCATTATATTGGTTCATCATCACTCCACAACCATCTGCTGAAGGAAGTGCATCAAGCTGCGGTAGCAGAAGTTCAAAGCATTAAAGCAGAGCTCGGGAAGAATGTGACTTCTCAGAAAATCCTGTTCCCTGCTGCAGCAAACATAGTCATAAGGGACACAGGTGTGTGGTACAGCTACATAGCAGAGGAGGACAGGAAAGCTGCAGCAGCAGAAGGAGCGTCAGTAGATCCAGGATCTTCTCTCCCAGCAGCCTCTTCCCTGGCAATGGCAGAAAGTATGGCCAGTTCAATCCCCCCTTCCCAATTAGAAGCAGCATCAGCAGGGGATTCGAGGGTCTCTTCCTAGGCAGCATCAGCAACAGTTAACTTGGGAGACCCTCTGCCAGCAGAATCTCACGCACAAGAATGAAATAAATTGAATTCAGTTGATCAGCCCTCTCCATCCAAGCACGTGTCTCGCAGGGAAAGCGTGGGTGTTAGCATTATTCTGCTATGTATATTCTGTTAAATTTTCAAGCATGTAAGGCGTAAGCCATGGGACAGCTGTCCCTATTTTTTGTCAAAACAATTTTGTAAAAGAAGTGGTCATTTTTGGTGGTCGGTTATAGAAGAAACTCCTGCAATTGACAGGTGGAAGATGCTAGGTGTCAGCCCAAAGGGCAGATTTGTAATTATAAATAGCAGCTAGGAAGAATAGAGGAGGTCTTTTGACAGGGAAGGAAATTTTAAAACCCATGCGAGCTACCTTGTATCGGGCCTGTAAAATTGATTTTTCTAATAGAAGCCACGGGAGATGGACGTTTTGCCTGGGATGTTGGACGGCTGTATGTTGGACTATTCTAATGACTGCTGTTCTATAATGTGAGATCATTCTTATCATCTGAACTATTTCTTTGTATTAATGATTTTTACTCCTCCCTGTGCATGCATTTTTTTCTCTATTTTGTGAACAATGAATGCGTTTCACGATAAATCAGGAGCTACCTGCTGATGTCTTTATCATTGCTGTAGATTTCTCTTCTAGATCGAATGGCTAACTATTCTGTCTTCATGATAACTCATGTGGCTCATTGTTCATGCCTTTAAATTGCTCCTTGCAGGGATCTTTAATCTTTAAGTTTAATTTCAGTTTGTTACATTTAGATCTGTTTCTTTATTCTTGCTACGTAGATTAAATAAATTCTTTTTGTTTTTTTCTGTTTTATGAGCAATAGATGCGTTTCATATTGAATTAGAAGCTATCTTCTAAAGATCTTTATCTTGCTGTAGCTTTAATTGTGAGAATTAACAGCTATCTGTTCTTTCATTACGTTATTGGTTACAACTTATTGCTCACCCCTTAAACGTATTTCCTACAGGGATAGGTAGGTTTACTCAGGTTCATAGACTTAGATCTGTTTTAGTTGCATCTAGATCGTAGAATTTAGGCACTTGCATCTCATTTAAAAGACATAAAAACCCAAAAGAAAGGTGGATCAGGCCATAACCGGTAGAATCAGATTTAAACTCCAAACCAACGGTTGTCGGAACCGCTAACCGGACGGATTCCCTACACCAAACGGGAGATAGTCTAATTGGGACCATCTCTCGGGGAGAATCCCTTTCTGATTGATGCTACGATATCCGAGGCATCAACAGTTTTTGGCGCTAGAAGGAGGGCCGAAAGTGCATGGCTGATAGAGGAAAATATTTCGCGTTCATAGATAACACTGAAAACCCGCTTAAAGAAAGCATTTCAAACAGCCCAGATCTTGGATTAACAGACCAAGAACGCCTCATTTCTGACCCTGAGCCTCAAGAAGCTTTGTACACTGTTCCTTTTACAGAAATAGAGGATTTGAGAAGACATACCAGATCCTACGTTAGACAGCTAGGTGGTTTAAACGCTGTCAACTTCCTCCCCAAGAAAATTACACCTAGGAAGGAGCCACAATACACCCGTGATTCAATTCTCATTCAAAGTTTTGAAGAACTGGTAAATCTGACTTTGGGAGAAATTTCAGACACACTTAACAAGACAGACCAAGAAAATCTTGAAGAAACTACCACTCCCAAAAGTACTCCACAGGATTCACCCTACAACTCTCCACCAGGGTCTCCGCATCTAAACCCAAACATGGCTGTACCTGCTTGGAGAGCAAGGGGAGTGCTGAACCTAGCTGGACCATTCCATAATCTCCCTAAAAACCCAGAAAAGGTCTTGCCTAAGTACGATCCAGGGAAAGCCATTTCGGCAAAAGATCACCTCAAGAGTTTTTACTTAGCTCTGAACCTTTTGAACGTACAACATGAAGACGTGGTCTGCAGGTTGTTTCCATATACATTCGAGCCAAAAGTATCATCATGGTACTTTAGCCTACAACCCAGCTCAATCTCTAGTTGGGAGGAATTCGAAAAATGTTTTCTAAAGAAATACGGAAACCAAAAGACTGTGGCCACACTTATGAAAGAACTCTTATCCATGAGGATGGAAAAGAAAGAAAAGGTTCAAGATTTCAATCAAAGATTCACTACGCTGTTGAATAACTTCAGTCAAGCTAATAAACCGGCCGAGGAATCTCTAATTGAATACTATACAACCGCCCTTGATGGACCCATAGCAATGTTCGTAAAGAGGTCCAAGAAAACTACCCTGATAGAGAACTTTGAGGAAGATAGAAAAGTAGAAGAAGAGGCTGATAGCATTGCTAAACATGCCTTAGATGTAGAAACAAAACCAGCAGCTAGTAAAAAACCTTTACTGCTCACTTGAGGTAAAGACGAGCCATCTACGGACATGGAAAATGTAGTCAAGATGATGCAGAAATTATCTAACAAAATCGTAGATCTCGAGAAGGACAAGGCTGCTAGCACATCTAGGAAACCTTTCAAGCCATTTTATAAAAGAAGGGAAGACGGGGAACAGACTCATCCACCAATGAACGCTGCCCCTGTTTTAAACTTGAATGAGATAGGGATGGAAAATTTCTGCACTTTTCACCAAGAACCACATTCGGAAAAGAGATGCCCGCAATGGATCAATTCCATGAGCTTAGTCATGAACCAAATGTTAGATTCTCAGATCCCAGATCAGGATGATCCTCCAGAAGAGTCGAGCCCTGAGTTAGAGGAACCAACCCCAGACACTACTATGGTGTTGTGGGATTGGGTACCTATGACCGAATTAGTAGAAGAAGATCACATAGATAGCTCTCCCTCTACCATAAATGTTGCCACTCGCAGCAAGGGCCCAATTGCGGATCCTATCCCCGTCACCGTTCCCCATAAGCCTAAAATTTTGAAAGATCCGCCTAGGAGGCATATACCAATCATCCCACCACAGCCCAAAGTAAACCAAACAGCGGCCAAACAGCCAAGTGCTGACAACACAGTTCAGCCACCTAAGGTCACCATGAGCGAAACAAATCAGCCAACTCAAATTGGGAACGAATCCGACATAGGGTATGATATTATCGAAGATATCAAGAAAGTCAAAGCGAACATATCAATATTCGACATGTGTAGCTTGCCCCATCAACGAGACAAACTGCTGCATGTTCTACAACCAAAAACCAGCACTACATTAATGGATTCTCAAGACAATCCCGAAATTAATGAGGCTAGCATTGGTGGGAAATCCAAATCTCAAACATTTCCTTTCCTATTGACGTTTGAAATTTTTAATCACAATGTTCACAACTGTTTGGTAGACTCTGGAGCTTCTTCAAACGTTATGCCACTGTCAATTTGTAGGAAAATTAATGGGCATCCCGTGCCATCTCCGGCTCAAATTATCCAATTAGACAAGACTGCTGTCAAGGTTATTGGGGAGATGAAAGATGTTCTAATTAGACTGTCAGCCGACCCTAGAGTCTATCAATTCATTGACATAATGGTGGTCAATATTCCTGAAGCCTATGGGATGATTTTGAGTAGGGATTGGTCTACTAAGTTGAGTGGCTACTTTGCTACTGATTGGTCTCACCTATGGCTGCCTTATCAGAACAGGCAGAATCAGATTAAAGTTCTTAGGGAACCTCATATGAAACAAAACGTAACTCAGCTAGAAGAAAAGAATGAAGCCGTAACTTTCTCATCTTCGGTTCTGGGGAATTATTTCTTGGAAATGGATCCGGGTAATTATCAATCTGAAATCATTGGCCATGAATCAGATAAACAGTCCGATCTCCTTCATTTCTCCCGGACTGATGATATTGATTGTAACATAGTCAATTTAGTTGCTAACATAGACAACAAAGAAACTAACTTAGTTGAATCTAAAGATGTTTTTTGGACATTATACTTTGATGGTTCAAAAAATCTGGAAGGATCCGGAGCCGGTTGTGTTCTAATAGATCCAAAAGGAAACAAGTATTTTTTGTCTTGTAGATTAGAATTCGATTGTACTAATAACACCGCTGAATATGAAGCTTTGGTACATGGATTAAAGAAGGCCATTGGCTTAAATGTTAAGTACCTGAAGGTTTTTGGTGACTCCGAGATAATTGTAAGACAGGTAAGGGACACCATTCATTGTCTCTCACCTCACTTGAAAGGTTATCAGGCTGAGGTATGGGATTTAATCATTCATTTTGACGCTTTCAATATAAAATCAATTCCTAGATTGCAAAATTCTGCTGCTGATTTATTAGCAACATCTACTTCTAGATTGGTGCCGTCAAATAATAAATGCTCAATTGAATTGAATTTCAGGCCTTCCATTCCCAATAACATCACGAACTTCAGAGTCTTCGATGATGATGAACAAATTATCAGCTTCCTGACAAACGAAGATAGCTTCCAAGGAGCTGCAATAGATGAGGAAGAACACGATGCTGATTTGATGAAGAAAGATGACGAGAAAGGAAATTTCATGCCAAAGGGGGTAAGGTCCCTCGAAATGCTTTTCGATCTTCAAAATAAGTTCAAAAGGCCAGCTAATACCAAAACTAACAGCTCATCAATGCAACATGAGTTGGTTAATTTGGGTATCGAGGCAGAACCAAAATTTGTCAACCTTGGCAAATGTTGTTCACCAGGAGAAAGAGATAGGTTCATTAAGTTGTTTAAACAGTACAAGGATGTTTTTGCATGGACCTATGAAGATCGGAAAACATATGACGTCCGCATCATTCAGCATGTTATACCAATGAAAGCGGGGGTCAAGCCATTTCAGTAGCAGTTGAGAAGGATGCATCCTACTCTAGAACCGCTAATCCAAAAGGAATTAAAGAAGCTCCTGAACGCTAAGATAATCTTCAAAGTCCGGCATTCTGAATGGGTTGCAAACTTGGTTCCCGTAAGAAAGAAGTCAGGAGAGATAAGGCTATGTGTAGATTTCAGAAACTTAAACAAAGCCTCGGATAAAGATAACTACCCCATACCTTCAATGGAGCAAATCCTACAAATGGTGTCAGGATCTGAATTGTTTTCTCTCCTCGATGGTTTCTCTGGATATAATCAAGTGTTAGTAGCCGAAGAAGATCGTCTCAAGACTACTTTCAGGACTAAGTGGGGAACTTTCGCCTACAGAAGAATGCCATTTGGTCTGATAAATGCAGGAGCCACATTCCAGAGAGCAATGGATATCGCCTTCCGAGGATTGGGTGGACAATGTGTTGTTGTTTACTTAGACGATGTGACAGTCTTTTCGAAGAAAAGGGAAGATCACGTTGTTAATCTGAAGCATATCTTTGATCGTTGCCGGAAGTATGGTATTTCCCTGAATCCCAAGAAGAGCGTGTTTGCTATGCCCGAAGGTAAGCTCTTGGGTCATATCATCTTCAAAGGGGGAGTGTCAATTGACCAAGAAAGAGTCCAAGCGATTAATAAGATCCCAATGCCTCACAACAAGAAATCTATGCAGTCTTTCATGGGCACCATCAATTTTGTCCGCAGATTTGTTCCGGATTTTGCACAAATTGTTAAGCCATCGCAACAGATGGTTAAACAAAGAACACAATTCAAGTGGACAGATTTGGAGAAGGACGCATTTAGAGATATCAAGGCAGCTGTAGCTAAAGCTCCTTCCTTAAGAAGCCCAGATTTTGATAAAGATTTCATCTTGTATACCTTCGCTTCGGATGACTCTCTCGCAGCTGTACTCACACAAAAGGTGGAGTTGGGGGACGAATACCCAATTTCGTTTATGAGCACTGGTCTGCAGGGTGCCAAGCTGAACTATCCCATGGTGGACAAGCATGCCTATGCGGTCTTCAAAGCTGTGAAGCAGTTCAGGCCATACATTCTGAAGAACAGAACTAAAGTCATAGTTCCCCATCCAGCTGTTAGATCCCTTTTCGTTCAAAAGGAATTGGGAGAGAGGAGAGGGAACTGGGTCACAGCTCTGCAGGAGTATGATTTGGAATTTAAACCGGCTACAATCATCAAAGGGCAAGGCCTGTGCAAATTACTTGCGGGAGACTCAACTGATGAAGAACAGCATTGAAAGAATCAAGCTGAGCTCAATTCGGTTGAAGTATGTCATATCTTCACAACTCCCCAGTCATGGTATAGGGATCTGGTGCACTATTTACAGCAGGGATATCTACCCGAGCACTGGAACTCTAAACAAAGAAGGGCGCTCCGTTTGAAATCCGCACCCTATCAAATCATTGATGGGATTCTTTTCAGGAAGAATTATGATGGGGTTCTCCTCAGATGTTTGGAAATGGAAGATGCAAACAGAGTTGTCAAAGAATTGCATGACGGCCCCGCGGGCGGACATTATTTAGGAGAGACAACAGCACACAAGATACTGAGAGCTAGGTATTACTGGCCCACTTTGTTTCGAGATGCCCACACATACGCACGGAATTGCGATGTATGTCAAAGAAGTGCCGGAAAGTTACCTAAGGTAGCAGGACCATTGCAGTCGGTCATCATCTTTGAACCTTTTGAGCAATGGGGCATAGATGTTATCGGAGAAATAAATCCAAATTCTTCATTACAACACCGATACATCCTAATGGCTACCGACTACTTCACTAGGTGGACGGAGGCCACCCCGTTGCGCAAGATCAATGAAGACGCAGTCATCAGCTTCTTGAAAGAGAACATCATAACCAGGTTTGGGGTTCCAATTTCTCTTGTTTTTGATAATGCTACTTATTTTTCGTCTTGCAAGATAAATGAATTTGTTTATGAATGGGGAATTAAGTTGCATTATTCGGCCAATTACTACCCTCAGGGAAACGGATTAGCTGAATCCTCAAACAAGAATCTGATTTGAATCCTTAAGAAAACTGTGATAGAAAACCAGAGAAGTTGGCATGTGGCTCTCCCAAACGCCTTATGGGCAGATAGGGTAACCCCGAAGAATGCTTTAGGTGTCTCCCCTTTCACTCTTGTCTATGGCAAGGAAGCCATACTTCCCCCAAACATCTTGCTATTATTCTTGCAATTGTCCCAAGCCTCTCGGGGTTCTGGTAGCCAAGCCTTACAATCTAGGATCAACACCCTGCTTCAACTGGAAGAAGCCCGACACAAAGCTAAAGATCGAGTCCATCAACACCAGGACATAGTTAAGAGATGGTTCGATAAGAGGAAATCCCGTAAGAAGGATTTTGAATTCGGGGATTTAGTCCTGAAATGGGACCATAATCATGAAGGCAAAGGAATGCATACGAAATTTCAACATCTATGGGTAGGCCCGTACCAAATTTCTGCAAAATTAGGCCCATCCACTTATAAATTGACAAATCTCGAGGGAGAAGAAGTAGCCCTTCATATCAATGGCCTCGCTCTGAAACAATACTTCGCATAGTCTCCTCGAGACTTCCTGTACATAAATAAAGTTTTCTTTTGCTTTAGCCTTTAGTTGCTTTATTTTTTCGGCCATGTTGTTTCTCTCTTTGATTTTTTACGACAAGTTTTGTTTTCTGAACGCCCTTCTGGTTGAGGTTCCCATTGAAGATAGCTCTCTCAAAGAAAACTTGCGACCCATGAGTCTGGAACTCTGCTCAAGTAAATCCGGTCTGGTATGCTCTCGCTGAAATGTTCGGAAGGGGGAAAGCCTACCCTGCTAGTCACACTAATCCTGTTTAATAGCAGAGACCTATGACCATCTTCACTACTATCGTTGGGCTCCACCCACTCTCACACTTTAAAGGCATCTCAAGAAGGTTACCAAAGTTGGACCCATGGAAAGTGGCACCTCTCGAGGACATGGGGTATTGAAATGACTCCATGCTGCAGATTTAACAGCCAAAATGGCCTACGTTCAAGAGTCTATTTTTCAGAGATTCTCGCCTCAATTAAAGCATGGCTGAGACAAAAGCAAAAGACATGTAAAATCAAGAAGGCTGTCCAAAAGGTCCAGCTCAAAATGGGCTCCTCCCCGTCCGTGAAGTTTGATCAAATCAATAAAATTTCTAACTCACACAAAAGGACATTATGGGTTGAGGAGCCTAAATCAAAGATCGTGTCCAAAAGAAAATATCTCTGGAAGGCTCAAACAGCTAAGCTGTCCAAAGTACAAACATCCAAAACGATGCAAGCAGCATGGGAATGAGGAACAAGAGCAATAATGTCCACGACCAAGTGTTGCAGATCATGTGGAGTCCGGCAGCAGTGACCATCTGAAAGAAATCCCTCCTAAAATGAATCTCATATGCTGGCCCTCTGAGAGTGGTGAAGATGTCTCGGTCAAAGCTCCCCTTTCCCCAACGGCCAACAGGTAAAGTGCCTCCTTCCCCTCGCATGAGTCTAAAATGCTTAGCTGAGTAGTGCACCCGAGATGGATATCTTTAATGAGGTTTCCGACCATGAAGAGGAATTTTTCAGAGATCTGTGTTCACCAGCGACTCGCCATTGTTGTTGCAGCAACACCCCCCCCGAAATTTTTGTACATATTGGGGCCCCTCCTTTTATTTTTGTAGAAAGTTTGCCTAAGAAGCCATCCCAGCCGTTAGCTATGTTTTTAACTTAAAATCTTGTTTCCCAACTAAACGTCTTGCCATCAATCCTTCCAGTTTTTCCCCCAAAGAGCCAAAAGGGAACTTAGAATTTTTCCCAACGTTTTGGAATCTCTCGGGCTATCTCCCCGAAACTGCGGAGGCCAAACGTCCAACCTTTCCGAAAGAAGGACTTAGATTTTCTTTGTCAAAATCGTAGACCGTGAGAAAGAAGTTACGGAAACATTCGGTTTTTCTTCCTGAAACGGCGGGAGAACTTGGGAAAGACTCCCGAAAGAAGACTTAGAATTTTTCGATCGGGAGACTGTGGAAACCTTCGGGTTTTCCTCCCGAGAACGGCGGAGGCCATTCACAAAAGCTCCCCGAAATATCGCAGAGAAATTCACGAGTTTTTTCCAAAACTGCGAAAATGACTTAGATTCTTTTTTTCGAAAAAGTTGCGGAGCGCCCCAGGGAAACCATGCGGAATCATTCAGCCTATGTCCCCGACTCCGCGGAAGCTTTCGGGCTACCCTCCCAAAACGGCGGAGGCCAATCTCATAAACCGCCCGTCTAAGCCTTCCGAAATAAACCCTTGGAAACTTTTGATTTTTGTTTTTGCGGAACAATTCAAGTCTTCCTCCCGAAATGGTTCTGTTTTCGAAACGGTGGAGCAATCCAAGCTTTTCTCCCGAAACGGCGGAAGCCATCCACATAAGTTTTCCGAAATACCACGGAGAAATTCGTGAACTTCTTCCGAAACTATGAAAAGAACTTAGAATTTTTTCAAGGAACTATCGCGGAAACCTTCAGCCTTTCCTCCCGAAACCGCGGAAGCCTTCGGGCTACCCTCCCGAAATGGCGGAAGCCAATTGCTTAAACCGCTCGGAAAAGGCCATCAAAATGATCCCGGGAAAATGTGCGGAAGAGTATAAGATTTGCTCCCGAAACGGCGGGAGCTATTCGTCTAAAACGCCCGAAAAGACTTAGAAAATCTTCGATGAAGCGATCGCGGAAGCTACTGGTGGATCCCTCCTGAAACCGTCGGGAGCATTCGCCATACCTTCTCGAAACCCCGCGAGACTTAGAAATTTTCGATTTGCAGAAACCCTTCGCGAACAACGCCCGAAACGGTGGACCCCTTGGCGTTATCCGTCCGCGACGCGGGATTATTTGCGGAAGGCGTTGAGTTTCCCTTCCGCGATGCACTCCCGAAACGGCGGAAATCTTCCCTGAACCTTTTCGCAGCGGCGGGTGTAATTCGCGAGTTGGTCCCGCTAAAGGCGGTCGCACACGGATCGAAATCTCTGACGTGACTGCCGATGTACTAGCCCTTAAACTGCGCCACCCACCAAACTAAATGCTCGCACGTGCCTGTCTTTTATAAATTGACGGTGGGGGCTCGAGCCAATGCACCATTGTTTTCGATTGGCAAACGGCGTGGAACGCCGTGCAAATCGCTCCAGCTCGCCCGTGCTCACGGCCACCTCGTTCAAGCGATCCCCACGGTGCCAGGTAGGATTTTAACCTTGATTTTCGCTATTGGGTTGTCTTTTGTTTGAAAAACAATGGGTTTTAGTGGGATTTTGACGGGCAAAACACCCGTAAAGGGCTATGATTTTCCCGTCAGATGCAGTTGAATAGAGTTCTCGTCTTGTCATAAAGCAGACATTGGTTAAACATTCTTTTTTGAGTAGAGATGGTTGGTGTGGACGGTTAAACTTGTTCCCGGGCCACGTGCCTCGTTGTGTGGAGAATCTGTCGAAGCCCCGTGGACCTTTTATACCCCCGTCCGAAAGCTTGAGACGCGAAACCCCGGCCCTTTTCGTAAACTTTGGTTCTAACGTGACCGGTACCCATTTCAAATCTTAGGACCGGCGCCATGGCCCCTGTTCAAACCCCATGAGCACTTAAGTTACGCCAACCAGGACCCAAAACTATAGCCGCCCGAACCTTTTCGTCAGTGTGTTTTCGGCGCCATCACCCTTGCTCGAATTAGAACTTCCCATAGAATACCTCGGCCAGTGCCGCAAAAAACAATAGCGTTCGGGACCCCCGCCGGGTCGTAACCGCGAAAGTGACTTCCCTTTCCATCACAGTGTCTCTCCAACCCGAGTCTCCACGCCATTAGCCTTTCCAGCCGCGATGATAACGAAAGACACCTTCTTCCCCAGGGCTGAACCGAAAGCCCATTGATTCCGCAACTCGCCTATCGTTCCGAGAACAAAGTGTGTCCGTGACATAGCCTATCCCCTCAGGAGCATCCCAAACCCATCCTTTTAAAATATTCAAATGTTTCAATTTATGTTTCATGTTGAAATAGTGTTTTGCTTCCTAAATATACAGCTTCATTGTACTTATCTTATTGATATATTAAAACAATGATGCTCTCTGATTAAAACCTCACAGTATGTTGCTCAAAATGACCTGTATATGGGTGTTATCAGGGACAAGTCAAGATGCCGAAAACCGGTAAGAAGAAGGCGAAGATGACAAAAAAGAAACCTGCCCCTCTTAAAACTAAAACTTCACTCCAAGACACTAGGTGCACCACTGGTGTCCCTCCAGAAATCAGATGGGGTGACATCTACAGAATGATCCGGGACCAGGAGCTCCCAGACATGTTGTTAGAAAAAGGGCCAATTTATCTGAATATCAGAGCCTCAGGCATAACCAGAGCCGCTACCCGCCCTGAGCTGTTCCCCTGTGCTGAAGTGATCGGATGGATACTCCAGCATGCCGATGCTGACGGGAGAGTGATAAATGACAGCAGTAAAGTGGCCATTGCCTTGTTTCAACCCGCGTATCTTGCGGTAGCCTACAAGTTTCCCCGGGTCCAACAAGCTCTGACTGATGAATGGCTGAGCCAAATGAACAACGTCGAGATGGCCGAGAAGCTACTAATAGCAGGCAAACATTTGAGGAAGAAAGGGAATGATGAGTATGACGTACAGAATCTAAGAGCTCCTTTTAGAATGATTGCCCTAATGCTGTGCAGAATCTTCGGCATGCCCGATGGCACAGTATACAAGATTCAGTGGGTCCCTATCATCCACTATGTGGCTTTTAAGGGAACTGTGTTTGACTGGGCCACTCCCCTGTCGGATAGTCTGGCCTCAATGATAGTAGCTACAAGGGAACGACTAGCCTTGAAGAAGGATGAATTCTTCATGTCTTCATATCTGATAGATTGTATCTTGGCCAAGATAGACTTCCCCAAATTGGGTTGTACATGGGATAAGGCCACCATGCCAGTCTATATCGCTTACAAGATGTTGTGGGCTCAGAATTACAAGCCCAGCTACAAACTCATCTGCGAGGGGTTCATAATGCCCCTGTATGAGAAGATATTCAAGGAGTAACCCAGCTGCCTGTCAGAAAATGCTTTTGAAGTCCTTGAGGATTATGGGGAATTTTACTTTTCGGAGCAAGGTACCTACCTGAGAATGTTTGGAGGGACTAAGCCCCCATACATCTTGCCGCAGTATGCCACAGACTATGTGGTGCTCAAAGAAGCAGTAAGACAACTCTTCCTGGATGGGATTGGAGCAATGCTCCACAAACAACATAAGGCTTCCTTCCCCCCCCTACCTTTCTGCATAGGTGCTTACAAGTTTTCAGGGGTTGCCTCGGCCGACGAATTTGTTCAAGAGCTGAAAGCCTTCCACTTCGGTGAGGTAATCTTCCTAAGGAATGACCGAAAGGGAAGAGTTGCTGAGCATTGTAAGGATATCTATGCTCACTTCGAGTACTCCCACTATCATGATGCCGAGGAAGAGGCATTCAGAGGCATCAGCAACATGGCCGAGATACGGATCTATCGCCAAGGCACTAGAGCAAGCTCTAGCTCAACCAAGGCCCGGAAGACCAGCCAACAAAAGGAGAAAGAAGCTGAGGATGCCCGAGCTCAGGAAGAGCTCAGATTAAGAGAGGAAGCGAGGTTACAGCGGGAAGCTGAGGAAGCAAGAAAGCAACAGGAAGCTGAAAATGAAAGACTGCGGAAAGAGGCTGAGGAAGCCCAAAAGCAGAAAGAGGCTGAAGCTGAACAGGCTGAGGTAGAAAAGAGGGCGGGAGAAGAATTGAAGACAAGGGAAGATGCCAAGGCAGGTGGATCCGGTATACAGGACATGGAAATAGACACCTCTCAAGCAGGTGGCTCCGGTGCCCAAAATAAAGGAGGAGACCCTGCTCAGGAAGTCCGGACCCCACCGGAAGAAGAAGACATAGACATCATAAACTGACCAATTGTCCCGTACACTCCATCAGGAAAGCGTACGGTGTCCAAGTGGAATGAGTTTGTCTATGACAAGAAAAGAAAAGCAATGGTCCTCAAATCAGAAGAGAGGATCAAAAGTCCCTTCCATGAAGACATCGTTACCCACCGAGAGGTCACTATAATGCAGAATACGGATCAAGATCCCGTTGCTATGGCGACCGCAACTGTAGCAACGGCAAAAGCATCCCTGGCCAATGTGGGCGTGATGGTAAGAGATAGTGAATTGACAAGGAAGAAAGCTCGTACGCTACAACAAACTGTGGCTGATGAGCACGCCCAAAGAGATCTGGCAGTGAACAAGTATAATTGCTTGTACGCTGAACATAAAGAGCTGTCAAACAAGTACCACCAGCTGGAGGAGGAAAAGGACCAGCTAACACTCCAAATAATGATTGTAGAAGCGGAGAAGAATGGAGCAGAAGAAAAGGCTTCTCAGCTAGAAGCAGACAAGTAGGCATTAGCTGAGCGGTTAGAGCAGGCTGAGAGCAAAACGATGGACATGTCTCCTTTCCATGAGCTGTCCTGCAACATCCTAAAGCAAATAAATGACACGCAGGAGCTAATCATTGACGAGGTTTGCAAGCTCAAGGCCATGATAGTTAGATTAAAAGAAATTAATGCGGAATCCCACAGGCTCAAAGCTAAGAATACACATGTCAAGGCAAATATCATAAGCCAGATGGCATGGAGAGAAGGGAAAGAGGGTTTCCCCCCGCATCTTCCATTTAAAACTATGGACGATTTTAATGAAGATATAGCCTTGCTGGAGTTTGGCAGGAACTGTGCCCATAAGCTGATAACCAGTGTGCAGAGAACAACAGATAGAATTAATAGTCTATACCAAAAGCTCAAAGGAGTCCATGACAAATGCACATTGAGTTTCCCTCAGACCTTGGAAGACTTTCCGGAAAAGGAGCAGCGGTTGTCTCAGCTAAAGGAAGAGCTAGGCGTCCAAATGGAGTATGTGAAAAGAATTGATGTCCTGGCTATTGATGACCTCCAACATTATACTGGTTCATCATCACTCCACAACCATCTGCTGAAGGAAGTGCATCAAGCTGCGGTAGCAGAAGTTCAAAGCATTAAAGCAGAGCTCGGGAAGAATGTGACTTCTCAAAAAATCTTGTTCCCTGCTGCAGCAAACATAGTCATAAGGGACACAGGTGTGTGGTACAGCTACATAGCAGAGGAGGATAGGAAAGCTGCAGCAGCAGCAGGAGCGTCATTAGATCCAAGATCTTCTCTCCCAGCAGCCTCTTCCCTAGCAATGGCAGAAAGTCTGGCCATTTCAATCCCCCCTTCCCAATCAGAAGCAGCATCAGCAGGGGATTTGAGGGTCTCTTCCCAGGCAGCATCAGCAACAGTTAACTTGGGCGACCCTCTGCCAGCAGAAGCTCACGCACAAGAATGAAATAAATTGAATTCAGTTGATCAACCCTCTCCGGCCAAGCACCTGTCTAGCAGGGAAAGCGTGGGTGTTAGCATTATTCTGCTATGTATATTCTGTTAAATTTTCAAGCATGTAAGGCGTAAGCCATGGGACAGCTGTCCCTATTTTTTGTCAAAACAATTTTGTAAAAGAAGTGGTCATTTTTGGTGGTCGGTTATAGAAGAAACTCCTGCAATTGACAGGTGGAAGATGCTAGTTGTCAGCCCAAAGGGCAGATTTGTAATTATAAATAGCAGCTAGGAAGAATAGAGGAGGACTTTTGGCAGGGAAGGAAATTTTAAAACCCATGCGAGCTACCTTGTATCGGGCCTGTAAAATTGATTTTTCTAATAGAAGCCACGGGAGATGGACGTTTTTCCTGGGATGTTGGACGGCTGTATGTTGGACTATTCTAATGACTGTTGTTCTGTAATGTGAGATCATTCTTATCATCTGAACTATTTCTTTGTATTAATGATTTTTACTCCTCCCTGTGCATGCGTTTTTTTCTCTATTTTGTGAACAATGAATGCGTTTCACGATAAATCAGGAGCTACCTGCTGATGTCTTTATCATTGCTGTAGATTTCTCTTCTAGATCGAATGGCTAACTGTTCTGTCTTCAAGATAACTCATGTGGCTCATTGTTCATGCCTTTAAATTGCTCCTTGCAGGGATCTTTAATCTTTAAGTTTAATTTCAGTTTGTTACATTTAGATCCGTTTCTTTATTCTTGCTACGTAGATTAAATAAATTCTTTTTGCTTTTTTCTGTTTTATGAGCAATAGATGCGTTTCATATTGAATTAGAATCTATCTTCTAAAGATCTTTATCTTGCTATAGCTTTAATTGTGAGAATTAATAGCTATCTGTTCTTTCATTACGTTATTGGTTACAGCTTATTGCTCACCCCTTAAACGTATTCCCTGCAGGGATAGGTAGGTTTACTCAGGTTCCTAGACTTAGATTTGTTTTAGTTGCATCTAGATCATATAATTTAGGCACTTGCATCTCATTTAAAAGACATAAAAACCCAAAAGAAAGGTGGATCGGGCCATAACCGGTAGAATCAGATTTAAACTCCAAACCAACGGTTGCCGGAACCGCTAACCGAACGGATTCCCTACACCAAACGGGAGATAGTCTAATTGGGACCATCTCTCGGGGAGAATCCCTTTCTGATTGATGCTACGATATCCGAGGCATCAACAGATCTCTAACTCGATACTTACTCATAAGATGGAGTACAACTAACTGTGAATCGAGCCTTACTTTCAAACGTGAAATGTTGTGGTGAAGAGCATCTCAAAGTAGCTCAATAAAAACACTATACTTGGCTATATTGTTCGTCGCAGGTCCTAAACAAGCACCTCCTCATGAAAACAGTTGGCCCGTGGGTGCATAGGTTACCAAGGAAGTTGAGCCAAATTTCCAGTGTGGCAACTAGTGTCATCGACGAATCCTAAAAAACACTTGGTTTCCATCCGAAACACAATCCAGAGGACACATAAGAAAAACTAAAAATAATAACTCTACAACAATGTATAGAAATAATACAATAAAAAGCATACATGTTAAGCATAATATTTTTTCAAGTAGAGCCTATTTCTAGGCTCGGGCATCTTAACTCCATCATAATCAATCAATTTGTATGATCCTTTCTTCAAAACTATAGAAACAATATAGGGATGAAACCACATAGAATTCAACTTGCCTACCCCCATTGGATCCTTATCTTGATCATAGACCAAAATGAGATCTCCTTTGAAGAAAACCCTAGGATTGACAGACTTGTCGAATTGACTTTTTGACTCATTTCCTATGAGCTTCATTTGCAAGAAGCGCATCTCTGCACTTTTCATCCAAATGTTCCATATGAAGCAATCGCTCTGCTAAAGTAGAAGTATCAAGTAACAGTTGGATAGCCAACTTTAATGATGGGATTTTTCATTCGATAGGCATGATTGCCTCCAACCCATGGGCAAGTTGGAATGGTGAGAAACCGGTAGGAGTCTTGACATTAGAAATATATGCCCAAAGAGATGGATACAACATAATGTGCTAGTTTGACCTACTAGCATTGACAGTGCACTGAACAATGGTTTTTAAAGTCTTGTTAATGGCTTCAACTTGTGCATTATCATGTAGATAGAAAGGAGATGAGTGTTCATGTATAAAACCTAGCATAGTGGTCAACTCTATCATCAGATGGTTCTGAAAATGTCTACCGTGATCGATGATGATCTCTTTGGGAATGCCAAACCTAGCAATGACCTGATTGAATATGAAATAGGATGCATTTTCACCATCTTCCTTCACAGTCGAAATTTCTTCCACCCACTTAGTAAAGTAGTCGATGACAACGATGATGTATTGATTCCCCCCAATAGAGACTGGGTTGCAAGTCATATAATCTTGAATCCCCACTTGGTGAATGGACCTGCTGTGATCACTGGGTGAAGCAAAGCAGGGTGTGCTCTCATTTTCTTTGTAAAAAGATGACAAGCATGATAATGTTTCACGGCTTCCACACAATCTTTAAAGATGGTGGTCCAAAAATAACTAGCACAGAGTATTTTCTGGGCTATTTCCAATCCAGAAAGATGACCCCCACATGCTCCATTGTGGTAATCATTCAAAACTAACTCGGCTTCGGCCAGATTCAAACAACAATGTAATATTGAATCTACCCCTCGTCTTTATAGTGTATAAGAAATAATAAGGTAGTTCTTGGCATGATGCGTGACTTTTCATCGTTCTTCTCTAGAAAAAGCCGACGGACACCTCAAAGTCTGGAGATATATTAAAATGTATCCATACCATGGATCATAGGTTGCAATGAGGAAGATATGTTCATCAGGGAATGAGGGATCTTCTTCATTGAACTCTACATCACTAGGAAATTTAGATATCAGTTCTGTGAACACTAAATATTTTTTTGACTTTGCAGATTGAAAGGTAGGTCAAACTCTTGAAGAATGACAATCCATTTGTTTAATGTAACCTCAATGATCCGTCGGGTTTAAACATATTGGAAAGGATTGACATCCGCAATTGTTGTGGTAGTTTGCAGTAAAATATAGTGATGTAACCTCTGAACAACATACACGATGGATAGTGCCAATTTATCAACATGTGAGTGTTGAAATATTGTAACTTCTAAGAATATTATATTTCTACTTTATTATTCCAGAGATGTTTCATTCCTCCGTGAACACCTTATTGTATATCCGGAGATGTTTTATTCCTCCATGGAGAATGTGGTAACTTGGGTTATTAGACTTCCCCAGTGGGGGTCGACTCTGTATGAGTCATGTGGGTTAAAGGGTTATTAGACCACCCTAGTGGGGTTGACCTTGTCACATTATCTTAAGTAGTTAAGTTGGGGCCGACCTAGTTAATGTAAAAGACAAGTAAGAGTTGTGTATAAATAGAGGAGGTGTGTTCCTCATTTAACACACATTACACTCACTTGTGATTGGCGCATCGGTGAGGGAGAGATATACTATGGAGGAGAAGGAGCTCATGTATAGGGTTTACATCTTTGTATTTTCTGGTCATCTATATTGAGGAAGCTTTGCTGGGTTTTCTACCCCATGAGGGTTTCCCAGGATAAATCTATCTCTCTTGTGTTTATGCCGTGCTTGTTGTTCTTTTAGTGATCCTGTATATGCTATTGTTGTGAAATGGAATGTAATGCTGATATTTTATGTCTTAGCATATTGAAACTTAACATGGTATCAAAGCTAACCTAAAGGAAGGCAATGTATGGCACTTAGGACACTTGCTTCACTTGCGACAATTTGAAGGTTAGGGTTTTATATAGAAAAAACCAGTCATCGTGGAACATTCACTATATATCCATTTTGGAGAAGTTTCATGATCTGAAACCTTTATAGATCGTAGACAACATCCCTCTATACCTTGTATCCAAAGGACAGCCTCTAATTCATTGTACTTTGTTATTTATGATTAGTACAAATTAGGGTTTCTTCCTCTTCCAAATCTTAGTCATAAACAGGTGACCTAGGAAAAAAGGTCACAACTTGGGCTAGGAAGCTCTAAATGAAATTTCATAAAAAGTGACAAGTAGAGTACGGACTTTGGTTTCGCAGGTAAGTTTTTCAGAGGTCAAAGTTGAACCAGTAACACGTGGCACGCCGTACAAGTTTGCTCTCCTGTTTTATCCCATAAACAGGTCACGTTGCGACACTTGGAATAACTCTCTCTCGATGAATCCAATTGAGGTCAGAACTATGGGGTTGGAAAGATGATAGGTCAGGATACCAAGGTCTAAACTTTGAGACCCTATGAATTCGTAATTTCTGAGATGCGCCATAAACAATCAGGTACATATTTCTGTCAAAACATAATTGTTTTCTGAGCACCTTCATTCTTGGTTTATCACTGCTGTGGGAATTTAGGGTTTTGGAGAAAGTTGGAATTTTTGGAACCGGAGTCCATGGCTGAATTCTACCCATCAAAATCGAAATTTAGAGACCAAGATCGAATTTTTTGGTTGGGCAGAAGGCCGGGCTTGATCAAACCCTAGTTTGGGATTTTGATCGGAAAGGTGGAAAATTAGGGCTTCTACAAAACTTGGAATTTTTGAAATCTGTGACCATGGCTGGAAGCTCCTCATAAAAATCAAAGTTTAGAGCTTTGGATCGAACCTTTTGATTGGGTAGAAAGGTGGGCTTCATCAAACCCTAGTTCGGGATCCTGTCTAGAAGATCCAGAAGTTTCAAAGGCAATTTTGAGGGGACAAATTTTGGAGATTTCAAAATTGAAGTATGCTAGCTTGATCAACTCAGCAAGGTGCATCTTTCCATCCATTAAGATGTTTGAAATTCAAAGTTTGAATTTTTAGGGTTTCTCTGACAAACCCTAATCTAGCTCTAGATCAAGTTTCAGTAAATCAAAGTGGATTGGGTTAAAAGCAATCCTAACAAGTATGACTTCAGGAAATATAGGTATGTTTTGAAATCTGATTCTTGATTAAGTTCATGATATGTTTGTCTTCATATTATTGAGGTTAGTACAATTATGATTGTTTGATAATGAATGCATGTGAATGATAAAAGACATTCATTGATTTGATTTATGACACTTATGATTGTACTAATGCACATGTGGTGTTGTATGATGATGATGTTGTCTACCAACAAGATACAGGTACATCAAGAAAGACAAATCAAGTTCTATGACCATGATGACATGAAGACAACGACTCATCCATAATATTTGATCACATAGAGGCTCTACTTACAAGGTATGTATGAATTTATTCTACTATGCTTAACCTATGAGCTATGCAGGTTCTAGCAGAAGGTCTCTAAATTGTTAAAGAGAACAAAGAAGATACTGTTTGGGTATGTTAAGACATAACCAAGCTTGATAATCCAAGTATTTTTTCCTATATCATGTTAGCATCCTACTTTGTCAGGATCTTAGGTAAGTATACCTATGTATGAAATAATCATGACCATACATACTTAAGATTATTTAGAATTATAATTTTTTGAGAATATTGAGATTATACTAATGAATGCATGTTTGTGTATGAGATCATTGGGATGACACTAGTGCACACTTGAGCATGCATAGTGGTACAGAATGAATAAGAGATCGAGCAGGAGGCAACCACACAAACATAAAACATAAGTATTTGAGTTGTTATTTGAATCTCTGAAATAGTAAATGATATTGCTTGTAATAGTTGTATGCATATTTGTATTCCTAGAGTATATCATGTTGAGTGTAAAAATTCATATAGCATTAAACAGTATGCCACTAATATGCATATGATTGGTAAGTTGGACAAACATTCCATTGTTGCTTGTCTTTAATGAAACCTCTTTGCTGACATGTTGAGAGTTGTGCATGCTCTCGATAGTATGTTCTGGTAGAGATGGAAGGCATCTAGATAGCCACTGTATGCATACAGGATATGGAAAAGTGTTGTGCCAAAGTATTGGTCAAGATAGTTGTATAACTCTATAAATCATATTTGTATGCATAATAGGTTATCATGTCAACATGATTTGATGATTATGAAGTATTACTAATCATGTAATTAACTTTGATTTGTAGGTAAGATCATGAAGAATGATGAACACCGAACAAGTGATGGATGTTCAACAAGAAGACTTACAAATCAAACATACTATAGAAGTCTCGTGACTAGAAGATTCTCTTAGAAAGTGGAAGAGGATCATGACGAGATGTTTTCTCTAAGTGGATAGATAAGACCATTCTCTTAATGGGGTAATTGAAGAAAGCTTTGTATGGATACCCAGGATCGATAGTCATTTGATGAGCTTAATGATCACCATGGGCGATGTGGATTTCAACCTTTGCTACAAGGTTGAATATGGTGTCTACATACAGATGACATTCTTCTCTTAGATGGATGCAAGAAAGAACTCACCACAGAGTTCAAATGATCTCGAGGATCATATCAATAGACCCATCTGACGAGAGATGGCATGCATAGATATGCAGAAGAACACTCACTGTAGAGTGTGGGTGATGTTTAGTCACAGAAGGAGAGCTAACAGCTTCTTGACAAGCTTGGGATTAACCAAAAGTAAAGCTGATCCTAACCTATACCTTAAGGTTATGGATGATGAACTTGCCATACTATTACTGTATGTGGATGATCTCTTTCTGAAAGGTAATGAGGAACATATCATGGAAAGAAAGAAGACGCTACAAAATTTGAGATGAAAGATCTCGGATTGATGCATGACTTCCTAAGTCTGGAAGTATGGAAAGGCTCAGAAGGAATCTTTCTTAACCAGGGAAAGTATGTTGTGGAAATCCTGAAAATATTTGATATGTTGGAATGTACAACCATGGCCACTCCCATGGATTCCAACTTGAAGCTATTAGCGGATGACTCATCAGAGTTAGTGGATGTGACTCTGTAGAAACAGATTATTGGGTCATTGATGTATCTGACGAATACAAGGCTGGATATATGCTTTGTTGTGAAACACCTTGAGACAGTATCTAGTGGAACCTAGGCATGTTCACCTGATAACTGCAAAGCATGTGATGAGGTACCTAAAGGGTACAATAGAATTTGAACTATGTTATCTTAGATATCATGACTTCAGATTGTATGGCTACACAGATGTTGATTGGGCAGGAAGTGTATTAGATAGGAATAGCACATCGGGAGGATGTTATTGTCTGGGATTTGTCATGATCTCGTGGTTTAGGAGAAAGCAG
The DNA here is from genome assembly GCA_027924585.1 of Larix kaempferi. Lineage (NCBI taxonomy): Eukaryota > Viridiplantae > Streptophyta > Pinopsida > Pinales > Pinaceae > Larix > Larix kaempferi. The sequence goes on along the minus strand of BSBM01001155.1, from coordinate 490,406 downwards.
TCTAGTGTGGATCTCAGTACTGCTCAAGTGGAATATATAGATGCTTACTCTGCTAGTTGTGAAGCAGTTTGGCTTCGAAAACTGTTGTTAGGACTATTTGACTTAGAGATACAACCAGAGTTGTATCAAGATGACAGAGAATCCAGTGTTCCATGATAAGTAAAAGAACATAGAGATCCGATATTTCTATATACACGATATGGTGCAGAAAGGAGCCATCAAGATCGAGTATGTGAGCACTGACGAACAAGTTGCTGATGTGTTGACCATACCTCTGTCTCAAGTAAAGTTTGAGTATTTCCGAGACAAGCTTGGTGTCGTTCAGAAGGAACCTCCTTGAAAGGGGGAGTGATATGGTCAATGATGATATTTGGATATTGGCATAGTTGGTGATACCTGTATCGATGATGAGATTGTCTATATCGACAGTAAGGTCGATGACGAGGATACTTGTATTGATGATGTGGATACTTGTGCCGATGATGTGGATACCTATATTGGTGATACCAATGATGAGGTCGATGAAGTGGTCCTTAGACTTTGTCTAAGTTGACAAGTGGATTGTATCATCCTTGAACACATATTCTAAAAGAGATCCGTAGACATATGTCTCCTAGAAAGTAGTCCCTTGTGGACGTGATAGGACTGCATTGTCCCTGAACCCTTGGTTCAAAATGTACGTGATAGGACTGCATCATCCCTGAACCCTTGGTTCAAAAGGTACGTGATAGGACTGCATCATCCCTAAACCCTTGGTTCAAAATGTATGTGATAGGAATGCATCGTCCTTGAACCCTTGGTTCAAAAGGTACATGATAGGACTATATCATCCCTGAACCCTTGGTTCGAAGGTACATGATAGGACTGCATCATCGTTGAACCCTTAGTTCAAAATGTACGTGATAGGATTGCATCGTCCCTGGACATTTGGTTCAAAAGGTACGTGATAGGACTGCATCGTCCCTGAACCCTTGTTCAAAAGGTATGTGATAGGACTGCATCATCCCTGAACCCTTGGTTCAAAATATATGTGATGGGACTACATCATCCCTGAACCCTTGGTTCAAAAGGTACGTGATAGGACTACATCGTCCCTGAACCCTTGGTTCAAAAGGTATGTGATAGGACTGCATCATCCCGGAACCCTTGGTTCAAAAGGTACGTGATAGGACTACATCGTCCCTGAACCCTTGGTTCAAAATGTACGTGATAGGACTGCATCGTCCCTGGACATTTGGTTCAAAAGGTATGTGATAGGACTGCATTGTCCCTGAACCCTTGGTTCAAAAGGTACATGATAGGACTACATTGTCCCTGAACCCTTGCTTCAAAAGGTATGTGATCGAACTGCATCGTTCCTAAACCCTTGGTTCAAAATGTACATGATAGGACTGCATCATCCCTGAACCCTTGGTTCAAAAGGTACATGATAGGACTGCGTCGTCCCTGAACCCTTGGTTCAAAGGGTACATGATAGGACTGCATCGTCCCTAAACCCTTGGTTCAAAATGTACGTGATAGGACTGCATTTTCCTTGGACATTTGGTTCAAAATGTACGTGATAGGATTGTATCGTCCCTAGTCATGAGACTTATCTTACAAAGATCATGGATTGCATCATGCATAGACATGAGACTTCTCTAAAATTGATAAGGATTGATCATCCTGGAAGTAGATATGGATTGCATTTTTTCTAAAATTGATAAGGATTGATCATCCTGGAAGTAGATTTGGATTGCATCATCCATAGACATGAGACTTGTCTAAAATTGATAAGGATTGATCATCTTGGAAGTAGATCTAGATTGCATCATCCATAGACATGAGACTTGTCTAAAATTGATAAGGATTTATCATCCTGGAAGTAGATCTAGATTGCATCGTCCATAAACATGAGACTTGTCTAAAATTGATAAGGATGGATCATCCTGTAAGTAGATCTGGATTGCATCGTCGATAGACATGAGAATTGTCTAAAATTGATAAGGATTGATCATCTTGGAAGTAGATCTGGATTGCATCATCCATAGACATGAGACTTGTCTAAACTTGATAAGGATTGATCATCCTGTAACTAGATCATGTATATTGCAGATTATGTTGTAGATCGAGATGATCCAGATGTTGTAGATCGAGATGATCTTGATACTGTAGATCGAGATGATATAGATGTTGTAGATTGAGATGATCTAGATGTTGTAGATCAAGATGATCCAGATGATGTAGTTCGAGATGATCCAGATGCTGTAGATCGAGATGATCCAGATGATGTTGTTGATCGAGAGAATCCAGTTGATGATGTGATGTTGTTGATCAAGAGGATCCAGTTGATGCTGATTATGATGATGATCAGTAGATCCAGACAATGAGGTTGTTGATCGATAGATCTAGATGATGATGGTGATCGGTTGATCCAGACGATGAGGCTATTGATCGAGTGATCTAGATGATGATGTTACTATAGTTGTTTGAGTGCTATAGAAGATGAAGACTCAGTACTAAAGATGTTGATGTTCCAGTATTGAAGACCTGAAGATATTCTAGTAACTGGTTGAGTTACTGATGATGTTGAGAAAGCTTCCAATGATTTATAGATGTATCATGTATCATGTAGTTGATGACTCCTTGCTCCTGCATTTGCTATTATAATATCCTTCTCGTTAAGGGGGAGTGTTGAAATATTGTAACTTCTAAGAATATTATATTTGTACTTTATTATTCCAGAGATGTTTCATTCCTCCGTGAAGACCTTATTGTATATCCGGAGATGTTTTATTCCTCCGTGGAGAATGTGGTAACTTGGGTTATTAGACTTCCCTAGTGGGGGTCGGCCCTATATGATTCATGTGGGTTAAGGGGTTATTAGACCACCCTAGTGGGGTCGGCCCTATCACATTATGCTAAGTAGTTAAGTTGGGGTTGACCTAGTTAATGTAAAAGACAAGTCGGAGTTGTGTATAAATAGAGGAGGTGTGTTCCTCATTTAACACACATTACACTCACTTGTGATTGGTGCATAGGTGAGGGAGAGATCTGTTATGGAGGAGAAGGAGCTCATGTATAGGGTTTACATCTTTGTATTTGCTGGTCATCTATATTGAGGAAGCTTTGCTGGGTTTTCTACCCCATGAGGGTTTCGAAGGATAAATCTATGTCTCTTGTGTTTATGTCGTGCTTGTTGTTCTTTCAATGATCCTGTATATGCTATTGTTGTGAAATGGAATGTAATGCTGATATTTTTTGTCTTAGCATATTGAAACTTAACAGTGAGTACTTTAGTGTAGGTGTTACAAGTGCGCTAGAGAGGATAAATGACATTCTCTTGGATTTTTTCATCTTCTTGAACCAAAACTATAACAACTGTGGAATCAAATGCAGCTAGATATAAAATAAAATCCTAGGTGTAATCTGGCGGGCTCGATAACGGGGCTGACAATAGTGCTTTTTCAAAGCCTCAAAATAGTCTTGTGCAGCCTCATCCTAGAAGAATTGGGTATCTTGTTTAAGTAGGAACATCAAAGCTTTGGTTATTTTTTCATAGTTAATGATGAAATGTCTAAGAAAATTGGACATTCCTTGTAAACTTTGAAGTTGTCTGATATTGTGAGGATGAGGAAATTTGACAATGGCCTCTACTTTCAACAGATCGACCATGATACCTCAATTTGACACAATGAAACCTAATAGTAATCCAGACTTGACACAGAACACATATTTATTGGAGTTTAACCGAATCTTGTAGTGTCTTCATTGTTCAAACACCAGCCATAATTGTTTTGGATGATCTCTTCTCTTTCGAGATCGCACAGGTAGATCATCTAGGTAAGGTTCGACCACGTGTTTGATATCATGAAAAGAAAAGTTCATAATCGCTGGAAAGTGGCTATAGCATTCTTCAATCCGAATGACATTTTCCTATAGGAAAAGTTACCCCAGGGACAAATGAAAGTTGTCTTATGCTAGTCTTCGAGTTTGATTTGAATTTGGTTATATCTGAAAAATCTGTCCATGAAAGAAAATATTACATGGCCAACAAATGCATATATGATATGATCAATAAATGGCATGGGATAATTATCTTTTCGACAAGATTTATTAGGGTCTCTGAAATATCTGCAGACACGTATGGTACCTTGATTTGTATCGACCAAGACTGGGTTAGAAACCCATTTCGTCATGTTGATAGGGTAAATGAATCCGTCTTTAAGGAGCGTTTGAACCTCAACCTTGATGGCTGCATCTTTTCTAGGTTTAACTGGATGGAGTTTCTGCCGAACTGGTTTCAGATTTGGATATGTCATGATGACGTGATTGATGATGGAAGGGTAGATGCCCGACATCTCCTCATATGACCAGGCAAAAACATCATGAAATTATTTGAATAAGTTGGTGTACAAAATGATCTCTTGCGGAGAAAAAATTGTGCCAGTGAAAATGTTTTCCACAACGTCTCGTTTTGTGGAAATATTGATCGGGATAGTTGTTGAAATGTTAGCCATATTACCTTCAATGAAAATCCCATGTTTCATTAAATGGTTAATGGAAAAGTCGACATTTCCACCGAGTCTCATAGAGAACTCTCCATTCTCGATTTTATTTAGATCTAGAAGGAAATAGGATATGTGATGCATGTGTTCCGAAGGTTGATCAAGACCTATCATAGCTTCCATAATAGCTTCATCTAATGGTAAAATAGTGTCTAAAAAGTTGAAGGAATGGGTAGAGTCTATTGCCCATGCAGGTGCATAATTGATATTTGACTCCATGGAGACTGAAGGAGTCAAGATATAATCTATCGAATATTTTTGTGATTCCTAATAAGTCACTTCTGCAATGGATAGGGGCACAATTGGTTCATCTTGAGTAGGAAGAATCCAAGGATCAATTGTTTGAACAAATGTGAAGACCTCCTTAGATGGCATACTAGAGTTTCTCGTTGAACCAATATAATTCACGGGGGAAGGTAAATAAAAGGTGCCCATCAACGATGAGTACATACCTACTCCTATACTCTCACTAGGCGGACGAGCCTGATCAATCCAAAGGATATTAGAATCCAGAGGGGTTGTATTATTTTTCCGGGAAAAGGAGATTTGGTAAATTGTGATGATCTTTCCTTCATGGGAAGCTATTATTTGCAAATAGATTTTTTTATAAATTATTCAAAACTTGTATTAACCAAAAAACGAATGAAGGAATGGATTTCAATGCATACCCCCAACTTCTTCCCAACAACAAGTTGTAATCGAGAGAAGCATATAAAACTTCCACCTCTACTGACACTACTTTTCCTGCTAGTTGGATCTCAAAAGAGGGTAAGATTCCATGTGGATGGAAATATCTCCCATGAAAAGCAGTAAGTAATGTAACTGAAGGGGCTAACTATGGAGAGTCTAAGGATTTCCAACAATAGATAGACATTATGCATGCTGACGCACCTTCATCCACCACTGTTTGTCTAATGGTTTTTGAGCCATGGACTACTTCAATTTGGAAGGCCACGTGATATGGAAACCGGGGTTTGATATTAAAAATATCAATTCTAGCCAATATACTTGACGAATCCATATTCCCTATTGTCTCTAAAAGTGCATCTCACTGCAATGGGAAGCTTCGAAAAAGTTCTAGAGTAGACATGGCACACAACGCTTGGGATAGATCCTCTAAAACGGAGTAGTTGGGAGCATCCTGTGCATTAGGTTTGTGTGTTTCCCATTTATAGACACCTTTCAGTATCTTAGGCATGGGATATGCAGGTCTCTCGAAATGAAGAGGAGAAGATGACTTAGAGATTTCTTTGTATTTCGGTGGCAAATTTGGGGTATATTTCCTGGATATCGTTTGCAGTAAAGTATGTGAGTTAACCATAATTATATAGGATTGATCAGCTTATGTGGAACGATCGGTGCCCCCAATATTAGAGCTACCAAAATCTGGTTTTTGTCCTTTGGGAAAAGGATCCTTCAGGACAACTGGTTTCTTTTGGTTTAATATCTTACGGGATTCATCTATTAGAGGACATTGATGATTTATGTGTTATTCTTTACAATTTTTGCAAGGAAAATTCACCTACTTATTTTCTCTCTTTCCATCCTCGGCATTCTCTGTGATTTTGGGCTTGTGTGGGTTTCATTTCCCCTTCTTTCCCTTTTTCTTACCATTTGGTTGCTGAGGACCCTTTTTATTTGACTGCACATTGTGTACACTTTCCGTTTGCAAAGGGGAGGACGCAACCGTAGTTGCTTCCACTGCAGAATGCTTTATCGAAAGTGAATGGACTTGTTTAGTCAAAGCTTCTAAGGAAGACGAGTGAACTAAAACTACAATGACATCTACATGTGGTCCAGGTTTAGGTTTACCAAGATCGATGTTTGACCTCGATGTGTCTGGAATGATTTCATAAAGGATCCCAGACTAAGCATAAATCAAGTCAAGTTGTTAGCTCCTTAAAATGGGTTCCTCTTCAGAGGTAACCCCGGAAGTCGAGACATCTTTGGAGATGTAGGGTAATAACGATTTCGAAAACCATTCCAATGGAAACTCCGGGGGAATCTCAGCTTTAATGAGTCGCTTCCGTCTTCTACACTCCTAAATGTGATCAAATGTATGAGTGGCCTTATTCTTTCTAAATGTAGATAGAAGGTCCGTGTCGACATCATACTAGACATGAAGTTGAAAATGGTTCAGAAAAACTATCGCTAAATCACAAAAGTTGTGATAATCCACGGCTAGTAACTTGATATACCATTTGGCCTCAACACTAGTAATGTTTCTGTGAAAGAGCCTAAACCTAATCGAGTCATTGTTCAGTGAGTTAGAGGAACATCATAGATGAAATGTTGTAACATGGTCTCCTGGGTCTTCACTAGTTTTTCCTTCAAAATTAGGAATGTCCGAAGGAAGTTTGGTTAGGACGGAGGCCAAGCAAGGTTGTGATGCACTCGTCATTCATTAACTTTGAAATATCAAGCAAATTCAACGTTTCCAAAAAGGGTAAGCGAGGCCTTGTGAATGGCATGTGAGTTTGAGCAATATGGTAAGGCGAAGCACCTGAATCATGAGCCCCATAAGTTTGGTTAGGGTTTCCCCTAGTCATTGGTTGTGATGAAAATGAATTTTGGAAATTGCTCCATCCATAAGCTAGTGGATTTCTCCCTTGTGCCCCATTCCATTACGACTGAGTATAAGTACCTCCAAATGGAGTATGAGTATAAGTGTTACTTCCTCCTCCACCAAAAAGTGAGAAGGGAGTACTCCCCACAAGCATATGAGAAGTTTGAACATTTGAGGATTGTAAATTAAATCTTGTAAAGGGATTAGAACTCAGAAACTTTGCAATAGAAGGGATAGGAATCGAGCCTATAAATGGTGTTGAAGGAGTGATGTGCCCTCCATGCCAAGAGAATCCTTCAATAAAATGAGCTTAACTAGGGTTAACCTGAAACTGTCGAAGGAACATGGAAGAAGTAAATGAGACCGTAGGTATCCTAGTAAAAGGGACATTCTATTAACCAATAAATGATCCAAAAGGTATAAAATTTGATGCAATCTGAGTGCTATACGATCCTAAGGATCCTGTATTGAATCTCAATGACGTGCTCAGAGCAGAAGGCATCTACAATGAACTTGGTATCAGAATGTTTATATGTGGGGGAGAAAAACCTCCCGCCATGATAGACAATGTGGGAGTGTGTGGAAATCCCAATCCATCTCCTATATTATCCAAGCTAAGTCCATATTGTAAACCTATATACACTTAACTCGGGTAATCCTAAGGAAACAACTCTTTCTAAAAACGGATCGTGAGGTCCTGTTAAAGGAGGGTTGAAGTGTCTTGCAAAGTATTATGTTGGAAAATATTCAACCTTGATGGTCTATGGGATTGATGAAGTTTGAGAAATAATTTGAGGTTCCCTAGGTGGTTTAGTCGTACCAGTTGGTTCAAAAGAACCGTTTGAATTTGTTTTGTGCCACTGAGGTTGCGGTGGAGGATCCAAAATGAGTGGAGGAAGGTTTATCAACCTTCCTGGCCTACGAGGAGGTTGGTCCTCCACAACTAAAATAAAAATATTCTATGTAATTAACCTAGGTCCAACTAGAACAAAAGTAAACACACAACACACTGCTACAAAATTCTATAGTAATCCAAACTAGGCAAGCGAATAATCTTCCAAAGGAAAGTCTAGGATGACGAGGGACCATAAAAGACAAGTGAAGTGATGAAGAATAGTTATCAGGGGTACACGATATAGTCATGATGGGGCCAAGTGTTGGAATCACCCAACCACCTTCACAGAGAGATGTAGAGGATTTCCTCTTGAATCTGTCATAGGTGAAGTTAAAATGTGCTTTCACCATCACCCGTGTAGATCCCTAATGGTCAAGATACTAAGGATACCAAAAATGTAGAAAGAGTTCCAGGGGACAATCATGGATCAAACCAACACCCAAGGGTAGGAAAACTGAGCCCGAAATCCAAAAGCACCATAAGGTACTAGTGGACCCTCATACGTGTATTGATTATAGTAGATGCTCGATTAAAAAGTGGAGGGGTATCTCCAACTAATCAATCTCACACGACCTCGTGCTTAACTATGGTGTGAGTGGAGCTTCTCGGTGCAACTTCCACAAAGGTGGATTTACCTAGTGATGGTACACTACGATTTGAGTTTAAATGGCTTTGGATAGTTAAACAACCTAGTCCAAAACCCTATCCTAAGCTAGTTGGTGTATGTTTCCCTAAGAAAAAGTTACTGTTCAATTTCAACCTTAATGTTTTTTTTAGGGATTTTGTTTACTCAAAAGGAGTGAGTGTGTTTGTAAGGTGGTTATGATTGAAAAGTAAAGTGTATAATAAAAATGCAAGTTCCTTTCACTTCTTTTCTTTCTCACTTATATCTTTCAAAATAAACAAATTTGCAAAGTAAACCTAAAATAAACTTAAAATTTTCTTTTCTTTTTCCAAAGAATTAGTACATGCAACTAAAATTTACTTTGAAAAACAATGCTCTTGCTAAGAAAAAGTACTTGTTCTTTCGAAATTTTCTTTAAAATAAAGTAAATAACAACTAAGTATGAACAAGAAAACACACTTTATAATGCAAGTGTAAGATAGTTGTACCTAAACCTATAAAAGCTGGAAATATAACCTCGATAAAGTCCGAAAATAACAAGTTCAAGAAGTTTCTTCAATCAAAGTAAATAAGTAACTAACTTTGGCATAAAGACACTATGAGACCAACTGACATAAAGAAGAATTTACAAAGATTCATTCAAGACATCCAACTTCTCTCTAATAGGTGAACAATCATAAGGAAACATTCCAAGTGAAAACCAAGCAGACTTTTAACTCGAAAGACCTAGGCACACCCTCAACAAGCAAATGAAAACCAAACAAGATCTCTTAAAAGAGAAAAAAGACTCAATCAAAACCTACCAACAGGTCCTAATGATCCAACCAAAAGCATAGAAACTCTTCCAAAATCAAAGCAGAGACCCAAACCTTAAACCCTAGGAGGAAATCAAATCCTACGAAAAAACCCACGACTGTAAGTACAACAATGTGCGTGTGAATCGTGGGTGCAACACATGAAACTCATGGGTATTAGGGAAACTCATGACTATAACTAAATATAGCTCACAAGTCTGCTTCAAAAAAATAAAAAAAATAAAGAAAATATCATAGAAAGATCATACCTGAGTCTTAAACAAGGGTCTAAACACCTTGTAAATTCTTCGAGAGAACTAAAGGATTAATCTAACTGAAGAAAAATTACCTTAGGACTCCTAGAGAATTGAAAGAACTCCCCAATGGAGTCTCCAGTTCTGTTGTTCAGTAAATCAAACCTATGATTGGGAAGTTCAAAGAGATCATCAACACACTTTTAAGAAGGTACATAATCTAATAGATAAACAAGTATAGCATAATGTATTTCTTTAATAAAAAAATCTAGGGTTATAAGCCAAAATAAATTACCTTGGATAACTGAAGTTTGATCCAATCTTTCAGCTTTTGTCTCTGATCCACAATCCCATAGGAGAAACCTGCAAAAACTAGACACCTTCCTCAAAGCTTTTGACTATATAAACATGAATAACTTAGTTTGAAACTCATATATAAAAAAATATGACTTTATTCAAAGATTCACAAAATAGACCAATTATACTATGGGAAAGAGAACCTTTTGCATTATTATCATCAATGGTGACAAGTTATACCTAATCTGTACTCTACATTGTTGAAACTTGATCCTGGACACCTTGCTCCTCTTCCTTCCATGGATATTTCTCCAGCATTTCCTTATAAAACAATGGTTATCCCCTTTCTCAAGGCTCTCTCCTTGTATTTATAGCAAGGTCTGAGAGGATAGACTCGAAAGGTAAATGGTTGGGGAAGTTATGGTGGTCAGGATAACCACCATAAATATCCCTAATTCAATTTTTTAATATATTTTTCATTATTTTAAGAGATACCAGCGGATATATCACTTGACAACAAGCGAGTGACTCGCAATTTTTGTGTTAGACAACTAGCGGGTGCAACTTTTTGGAAAAAACAATGGGTGGTCAATGGATCTCTAGCAGGTGACCCACAAGTTGTCAGTTGTGAGAGTCATGGTTAGGTCTTAAAATACTTCACAAAAATAGTTGAACTGGAGATGATCTTGTAATGTTCATATCAAATGCATCTATAGTTAAGGGGGCTCTTCCATCCATAAGGTCCTTTTGTGTGACCGACAATGTAGTGTGTTCACGGACGGAGAAGTGCCAATATGACTAATAACAGTAGGAATCCCATAAATAAATTGAACAGAACATGTATCAAGGGACTCCTTTGTATGATTAAGGAAGAAATTTAATGTTATTGTGAATTCCCCAAGTTCTAATAACCTACAAACAACAATAATAAATCAAATTCAACAATAACAAAATCAAATTACAAACCTTATCATAATCGAATCATAAGATGAAAAAGAAGAAATAATACAATGATAGACTAGAAGCACGTCATTTTGTAAAGCTACATTAACCCCATCATGTCCAAGTTTAATGCACTATCTAGTAATTAAAATGTTTTAGAAGGCCAATATAAATTTTTTTTTAAGAAGAAAAATTGTACTTTTGATATTATTGAAAATAAAAAAGTACTTCTCCTTACATCCATATCTTCTAATAATAAAAAAAACTGATCATTCATCTAGAGCATTTAGAAATGCATGGCTATCCAAAAAAATAACTATCCCAGCCAAAAAAGAATTAAAACAGTCTTTCCAAATAGGTCCAAAAAGTAATAAAAACTAGATAAACAACTTCCAGAGGGAAGAGGAAATCCTAATCTTCAAAAAAAGGAAAGGATCCTTTGAAATAAAGGATATTATCAATCCATTCTTCCCATAAGAGAAGACCATCTTTAGAATTGAAGGATTCCTTGGAGAAAGCATATGTAACATCGTTTAGTTCCCGATAAATATGGTCAATAGTCCAATTGTGAAAAGAGCAAAGAATAGAGTCAATTCTATGACACTAGGACTGGAGAGAGAGGCATAACTTTTATTTTATGGATTTTCTTGGCCCAGTTGATAATCATCAATGAATCCCCAAGAATCCGCAAAGTGTCAATCCCAAAGGAAGCATAAATTTTCAGTAAGCAGCACAAGGCTAGAATTTCAGCTTTAGAATTTGTGCCCAAACCACAATTTTATTTGAATTTTAAAAAATGATTCTTGTTTAAGATCAGACTTAAATTCCTGCTACAAAAATGCCCTTAGCAACTGCACCATCAAAATAGACTGTGGCAGTACAAGAATCAGCTATCCCCTTTAGTTTGCAAGATCGACCTGTGGCTAGAATCACACTCTTGTAAGAATTATACATTCCAATTGATTTGTAAATGATCTGCATGTAATGACTCCTTTTATCTTCAAATATTAAAGTGTCACAAGCTTTCTATAGAATCCAAATAACAAAAATGTACCATAAATGCATAGAAGAATCCATACTCTCTAGTCCACAATGACCATTTATATGAAGAACAATACATATCTCAGACCAAATCAATCTTGAAAAAACATAATCTATAATGAAGTGTGAAAGACTTTCTTCATTTCTTTGCAAACCACAATAGATAGTAGATGCATAATTTAGTAATTACTTTATTCATGTCAGCTACAAAATGCATAGTTTGACTTTATAGGGTTTATCCCAAGGGAATTAATGAAAGTTAATAATGTCTTTGAATCACATGTTGCTATAATTCGATCTCTATGGTAATATTTCTATGAATTTGTGGATGTGTTTTATTGGTTACCCTATCCCTTGATTTCCTAAAATGAATTTGTATTGCTAATGAATATGTCCTTTCCCTTGGGAATTCAAATAACATCGATTTAGTAAGCTAGTTCCATGTTGCAGTTCCTTGTTTACATGGGTTATAGAATAGAGCATTGAAATTTATTGAAAATAATGACCATTGTGTTCAAAACATAACATTTTGGTTTCACAAATAATGAATTAATAATTGGAAAATAGATTCGAGGGACGATAAAATCAAGGCTCATGTATGCATTATCCCTTGACAATTGTCTAATGGGTACAATTAATTGGAAGGAGAGCACTTAACATGCATCCTACCAAAAGGTACAATTAATTGGAAGGAGAGCACTCAACATGCATCCTACCAAAAGGTATAATTAATTGGAAGGAGAGCACTCAACATGCATCCTACCAAAGAGCTTTGGTAGAATTACCATATATTTATGGTATTAAATTTATCCACCTTAAATCCTATTCTAGGCTATTATGATACAAGTTATTATTGGTAGGATAGAAAGTCATAGGTCTCATCCTTTTGTCATTTCTTACTTGTGACAATGCTTTTCTTTTCTTCAAAAGTGATAATGGGCATCTATCCATACAAGGTTTTTTTTTCTCATACTCAACCACATTATTTATGTAATTATTTGGAGCTTAGATTTAATAGAGGAATATATATATATATATATATATAAATAACCAACCTGGATTCTCTTTCGTGTGGAACAAGTACACCATTAAGTCTTCCAAGCATGCTACATGAAAGTGCTCAAGCCTAGAGGGGATTATATGTTGATCCTTATTTGAGAGTGCCTCACTTGAACCTCACTCAGTGCAACTGGATTCTTACTCTATACATTATCCCTAAGATATGATTTCAAACATTTGACATGAGTTTTTTTAAGTCTTATTTAGAAAATATTCCACTAAGAGGGATGTATGTGAGATTATGAGTTAATAAGGATGATATTACTTTTATATACTTTGCATGTCATTTCGATAAGTGACACCTTTTACATATCAACACAACTTCTTCCTAACTCAATGCATATATGATTCTAACCTAATTTAAAACCCAATCTCAAAGGACTAAATGTAAATATAAACTAGAGCTTGCATTTTCTCTCATGTCATAGTGACTACCGAGTTTCTAGATTAGTGTACCAAATGGAAACTAAATGCATTGTAATTTGTATAATTTTTTAGGTTCCCATGAGAAATATGATGGGCGTTAAAAGTTTCATTAAAGATAATTGTATAAGAGATATTATTTGCTCAATACCTTAAGTGGGGATCTTCAAAGACTTTTACATATATAAGTACATTACAAAGTTAATGATGGATATATATTTTGTTGGTCATTGATTTATGTGGCAGTTGTCATAATTTGGTTGCATTATTTTTCTTATAGATAAACATCTTTTAAATTTCTTGTTCATTACAAAGCCCGATTTTTTTTGGCATAACATACACTTAAGTAAAGGAAAAGAAAACTATGTATGTTGGTAATAATGCCTCACTTTATATGATAAATGGAAAAAAACACTCTTTAATTAGTGAGAATCTATGTCAATTTATAAATTCCAAGTTAAGATATTATGGAGTGAGAGCTTATCCAAAGTTCCAAACTCTCAACTAATGTTATCCATGTTTGGCCTATGAATATCAAACATAATCTTAACCTTACATGGTGGTTTCCAGAAAATCGATGAGATCTCCTCCATTATCAACATACCATCTGAGCTATAAGCTTTTCACAAAGACAACAATGAAAGAAATAAACATCCACAAAAGTCTTTAGTATCTCTCTTTAGTGTAATAAGTGAATATTTTAGTGTAATAAGTGAAGATAATTTGACTAAATATGTGTGGATGGAAAGACACTCTAAAATTCTTGGAATCCTTTGTATACATATATTAGGGAGAGCCATTATTATAACGCTTACATATTTTATATAATCCACACCATGCAGAAGACCAAGACATTATCTACTAGTTAACTTAATCTTTCTACACCGTGTAGAAGACCAAAACATTATTTACTAGTTAACTTACTTAATCTTTTCATCATAGTCCATTTTAAGGTAATTTGTATATTATAATACTAATATTTATAAAAGAATGGAAAGAAAATGAAAAGGGCATACACATAATTAAATGTATGAGTATATGCTTTCTTGTATATATTGTTAAAATATGAAGACATAAAAGAATGGAATACAAGTGGGCATATTCATTGCCTTGTGATTAATAACTATAAGTTTATATAGGATTACATCACACCAATACTATTGTCCAATACTATAGAACAAACAATACAATGGGACATCAAAGTGTCATAGTCATACTATAACCAACTAACAACTCAACTAATTAATGCACTTATGATGGGTAGTGGATCGGTGAGATTACAATTCTTAACACACCCCTTTAATCTCAACCGGGACAATATTCAACACTCTCACTGCAAAAGGAGGCCAATTGGTCTATGCATCAGCTAGGCTTACATTTTATTCAAAAAAATTAAGATTTACTTTTGTCATTGGTGTATACTTGGATTGCTTCTTCTTTGTCTTCTTGAACTTGATGCTAAGTAGGTGTTCTTCAACATCTTCTTTAGCTTCTGCACAATAAACAACTTTATTTATTTTCATTGGTACTAGAACATAGTTCAAGTCTTCTTCTTCTTCTATTTCAACATATTTTATGTTGCTGTTCAATTTACCTGCACACTGAAATTTTTTGTCAGAATTGTTAAAAACATGAATATTTTTCAGCTCTTCTTGGAGAGCAGTCACATCTTTGTGTTCCTCATCTTCCTCTTCTCTTATTTCAATGGTTCTCATCTCTTCCTAGAGACCATTCACATCTTCTTCTTCTCTTATTTCAATGAATCCTACTTCCTCATTGTCATTAACCCACTGTGCATCCTTTACTGCTTCCTCAAAACATGTGGGTTGGCAAAGAAATAGAGCATACTGTAGTTGCTCATCAATAATATGAGTCTGTTCATATAGCTCCCTCAAACTTCTAGTTTTCTGGTTCTGTGATGAACTGGCTACTAGTGCAACTTCTATGCTATTATCAACTGTCTCTTTCTCTGAGAGACTATCACTCACATCACTCGAGACTGTTACATTGATAGGTGTGTTTTCATTGTCATGAGCAAACAAAGCTAGATCAACAAGCTTTGTTGAGCTTACTTGATAATTGGCTTCCTCATAAACAGAGTCTTCTTGGTTGTCTTCCACTTCACTGTCAGATTCTTGGTGCTTTGCATGGCTTGCAAAGTCATCTTCTTCTACAACTAGTTCCTCTTCACTAAAATCGGCCTTCAATATATCCCATGCTTCTTTTGGAGTATAAAATTATGCAATGTTATGAAATATGGAATAATCTATACTATTTTGTATGAGACTTAAGGAAACAACTTGTCTTCTTTCTTTCTGAAATTGAAATTCAGTCAAATTCTCAAATTTTGCTATATCAATATGATCATCTTCAACAACAAAATGCCATAAATCTTGTGACCTTAAAAAATTCCTTATTTTTAATGCCCATTGATCATAATTGGTTCCATCAAAGGTCTGCCATGACCTTATTGAAGTTAACATATTTCTTACCTCTTCGATTTCTTCTGGTAGCGCTTCTACCACCATCTTCAAGATTCGATCTTCTTGGTCATTCTTCTTCGATATCATCGGTCCTTCAAACTTCAAATCCTTGGAAACTTGATAGAAAATCTGATGGAAACTTTAGATCTTCTCTGCCATTTTCTACACATGATCTTCTTGGATCGATCTCTTCAAGACTCAATCTTCGTTAATTTGATCTGAACAATGATGGAACTTTGTCCAATATTTTGGCTTAGCGTCGACAATACTTTCTCTTCTTTCTTCCTTGAAATTTGATCAACTATCTGGTCCTTTAACACAGTGCTGCAACTTGTCTTGCGAGCACAGTGCGTCAGGCAAAATCTGTCCCAGTGAACTGTGTTCGCTGCACTTTCCCTTAACAACAAGTGCGTTGGCAACGTGCTTCGTCTGTGCATAGAGTGCGTCAGCGACGCACTTCCTCTGTGCAATAGGTGCGCCAGTTAGAAAGTGGCGCAGTTTCCGAAAGGGACAGTCGGTGCTTCCAATGGAAAAAAAAAATTGATGCGGCCCCAAAGCTGTGAAGATCCTCCTCCACAATGACGTGTTCCCGTGCTTTCCACTATGTGAAAATGATTACCCCAAATACAAGTATGGATGAGGCCATACGCTCTAATACCATGTTAAAATATGAAGACATAAAATAATGGAACACAAGTGGGCATATTCATTGCCTTGTGATTATTAACCATAAGCTTATATAGGATTACATCACACTGATACTACTGTCCAATATTATGGAACAAAGAATATTATGAGACATCAAAGTGTCCTGGTCATAATATAACCAACTATCAACTCAACTAATCAATGGACTTATCACTCGCGAAATTACAATTCTTAACACACATAACTGGTAAGCAATCCCAACATGAGATAGCCATGTTAGAATATCGATGAACCTGAAATCATCTAGTCTGATCCCTCCCAATTGCATTCATAAAAATATTACAAAGGCTTCCTCATCAAGAGAAGCACCAAATAAAAAACTCCCCGCAATGGCATTAAATCCAAGCCGCTTTTCGGAATGTCGAGTCCCTTGAGAATGCTGGAAAAAGTGATTTGTTTTGGCTTCAAATCTGTCGCATATGTTTGATGAGTTGCAGAGCTTCCTTGCCAAGGCCATGTGGGCAAGGTAGCTTCCCACAATGACATAAAATTCAACTCACATCTCAGAATGTACAGGCACTCAGACTGCTAGAAAAAGTGATTTTGTTTGGCTTCAAATCTGACAAAACCATGTGAGCAAGGGAATTCCCCACAATGACATTAAAGTCAACCCATATTGCAGGACTTTCTTGACAAAACCATGTGAGCAAGGGAATTCCCCACAATGATTTGTTTTGGCTTCAAATCTGTCGCATATGTTTGATGAGTTGCAGAGCTTCCTTGCCAAGGCCATGTGGGCAAGGTAGCTTCCCACAATGACATAAAATTCAACTCACATCTCAGAATGTACAGGCACTCAGACTGCTAGAAAAAGTGATTTTGTTTGGCTTCAAATCTGCCGCATCTGTTTGATGAATTGCAGGACTTTCTTGACAAAACCATGTGAGGAAGGGAATTCCCCACAATGACATTAAAGTCAACCCATATCTCAGAATGCACAGGCACTGACAATGCTAGAAAAAGTTGTTTGTTTTGGCTTCAAATATACCGCATCTGTTTGATGAACCGCAGGACTTTCTGCCAAATCCATGTGGGAAAGGGAATCTGACATTAAATTCAATCGAAATCTCAGAATGGACAGGCACTGAGATTGATAGAAAAAGTGATTTGATTTGGCTTCAGATATGCCGCATCTGTTTGATGAGCTGTAGGGTTTCCTTGCCAAATCTGTGATGCGCAAGGGAACTGCCCACAGTGGCATTAAATTCAGCCTACATCTCAGAATGTAGAGGCACTGAGAAAGCTAGAAAAAGTGATTTGGTTTTGCTTCAAATCTGCTGCATCTGTTTGAGGAGTTGCAGAGCTTTCTGCCAAATCCATGTGTGCAAGGGAACTCCTCGCAGCGACGTCACTAAATTCAACACAAATCTCAGAATGTATACGCACTGATAGTGCTAGAAAAGTTGATTTGATTTTGCCTCAAATCTGCCGTATATGTTTGATATGTTTGATGAGTTGCAGAACTTCCTCGCTAAAAAATATTACAAATTCAAATTCAAATGTAAGCTAAAAAATAATATGTATTAGGTTTCTTTTTATTTAAAAAAAAAAGAGATTGATAAACGAAAATTGAAATATTACAAATACAAATGTAAGCTAAAAAATAATATGTACTAGGTTTCTTTTTAGTTTTAAAAAAAAGGAGATTGACAAATGAAAATTTAAATGATGGGAAAATAAAATTTGATTGTTTTTAATATTAGTTATAAAATGAGAAAATAAAATTTGAAATTTTTTAATATTAATTTTAAAAAGTAGAGGATGGAAAACAATTTTTCTTAGAATACATTCCTTATATATAGAATTCTCAATATTTAAAAAGCTATCAATTTTTATAACTTGTTAACTTTTGAAAATTAAAGAGGATTAACAAAGTTTTTTTCCAATCTTTTTTATTAAGAAGACAAAATGATAAATAACATCAATTAATTCCTTCTCATTTTTTTGGTGATTTTGATACAAGGACATTGTTATGAGTGGATGATCATCATCATCACCATGATCATCAAAACAGTGACACTAACTAAGCAATTGATGAAATCATTTTTTGGTGATTTTTATACAAGGACATTCTTACAAGTGGATGGACATCATCGTCACCATGATCATCAAAACAGTCACACTAACTAAGCAAATGATGAAATGATGAAATTAGTGAGAATGATATTAGCATTCCGTTAAAAATATAATTATCATTACTTTATAAGTCATATATAGTGGTCATTGTTTTTATATTACTTTATTTTCCAAATTTACTTGTAGATCATTATGAATCAAGCTCATAAATATTGTTTTTTATTTGTTTATAAAATTTATTCAATGTACTAGTGCAATGTCAAGATGTTTCCATATTACAACTATGGTTAAGGCCTTAAGACCCATCCACTATGTGTGGAATGCTTTAAGGGTATCCACATGTATCTCATAGGGTTCATGTAGTTGTCTCTAGGGTTTGTTCATGGCACTTGTGTTCAAGAAGGTTCAATTAGGGCTTAAATCCCTTGTTTACTGCATGGACCATGTAGCACAGTCCAACAAAACTTGTATCCCATTCAAAGGTATGCATTAAACCCTTACAAAGGACTAATGTTTTGGTACAAGGACTCACTCAAGTCTCTTAATCCCAAGAAGATTTAACCATATACTGAGGCACATGTTTTCCTTCCTCAAGCATATTCATGTCCATGTGATCCATCCTTGTGTAAAATCTCTTAATGCCATCCACATCCAACCTTGATGCCAAAGACCCTCTAAAGAGGGCCTGTGTTGTTGTTCATGGAAATTGAGCTTGAGAAGCAACATTTAGGTCCTAAGACTCATGTGTTTTCTTCCCCTAACCATGGTGCTAGAGCTCTAAAAGATGTCCATTTAGTGCTTAGGCCCCTTGTTTCTCCCCTTGATCACATTTCAACCTCAAATACAATTTCTAGTGCATAAAATGCCCCCATCGCTCCCCTCCTCCCCTACCCATTCTTTCCTCCCACCCACAACATCAATACCAATCCCTTCCCCCTTTTTCACCTCTTCATCATCAAACCTCTTTATGCACATTAAATTCCCTCCACCCTCTCCACTCCCACCCCTCCTTGTCCCACCACTTCATCATTGTAATGTACCCAAAAACCTCTATGAAATTTTGAGGAAATGGGGCATAAAAAATTTCCTTAATCATCATCCAACAAACTAATAAGTTAGCTACAATGATTACTGAATCCTTATTATTATTGAAAGATACAATCTTTATCTAATATTGTTGCTTACCTAATCGACATTGGAAGTATGGTAACTCATTAACACTTATCTAACATCATACAATTACTTCTAAGGCAACTACTTTATAGAAAAGGTATTCATCCTTATAACCCCTTGAGCAAGTTTTCAATCATACTAATTAACACCATTTTAAAATATGGACTTATCAATATATCTTAACATCATTAATTAGCATATGTGAAGATAACTTCCATACACTATTAGGTTTAAGATAAGATAACATCAAAACTCATCAATGTGTTTGTCGTATGCCATTTAATCTAAAGCATCATAAGCATCATAGCCTACATACATGAAGATTAAATACAATTACCTCATCCATTCAATAAGTATCACATCTCAAATTATACTTATTATATTCATGTCTGAAATCCTACTAAACAAATATTGTATCCTTCTTATAAAAGTATTTAGTTGCACATTACATATAGTGTAAGTGTGTGATTAATCTTTCCCAATATACATAAGATCATAAAGTTTACTCTAGGTAGAACATGCATAGTAAAACATTAGTTTATGCATATGTTATATCCCTTAACAATTATTATAGCTTTAATGTAATTCTTAATAATAATGGTTATCTTAATATACAATAATAAATTCTAAGTTAACTATATATATATATATGAAAATGAAATAATTATTAGAAGAATGCTTCTGCAACATTTCTAAATTAAAGTAACCAAAATACTAAAACATTATAATTTGAGCATCTTCTCTATTGGTTGTGGAGCCAGATCTTCCAGTCTCATAGATGATATTGTCTCAGCCATGCACCCTAGAGGTCTATACACTCGCTCCCCAACCTTTGGGGCTGTTTTTGCCAACAGTTTACGAGCCCATGGTTTTGGGTAACCCGTGGTATTTTCCCTATAAAAGAAAGACATTGTAACACGACTAGGGTTGATGTATTATGTATTATGCATTGTAAAGATATCTGAGATCAAGAAGAGAGACTGTGAGACAGTGAAGAGGAAGTGTAGCGGTTGTGCTGCAGGTTGTATCCCTTCACTTTGCTGGACGGTATAATAATAAGGACTAGCAATTTCAGTGTAGACGTAGCCCATCTTGGGTGAACCACGATATATTGGTATCTCTCTTGTAATGTATTTGTGTGATTATATTTGCATGTCTGTTTATTGTTATTGTTCTACGATCCTGTTTTTCTAACATTCCCATCAAATGTATTCTCATAAATAGTCAATGTTGATGTATATGTAACTTCAGAATGTATTTTACCCATGTATATTGTATTCCTATAGAGATGTTATTATTCCTCTATACGGAAGTGTTTGTATTACTATAGAGATCTTATTATTCCTCTATACAGAAGTGTTGTCATTTATATTGTAAGTGTCATAACTTATAATTGATGGGTTACTAGACCACCTTGATGGGGTTGGCCCTGTATGAGTCATGTGGTTAAATGGGTTATTAGACCACCAAGTGTGGGCTCGGCTCGGATTAATTTAACCATGGGTTATTAGGCTAAGCTAGACAAGTTGGCCCCACTGGTTTATTGGGCAAGACAGGCCAAGTATAAATAGAGATCGGAAGATCTCTATTTGATCACTTATTACTCACTTCTATCTCTCTCGAAAAGTGGCGCACATGTGAGGAGGAGGATATGCTGCTAGGAGAAGACTATCTCTTGTACCTTGGTTATACTTTGGTTGTATCATTGCTCTATCTATCTCTAAGGAAGTTGCAGGGTTTTTCACCTTCTTGGTTTTCCCCGATGAAACTCTGTGTCTCTTGTGTGCTTGCATTATTGTGTCCATGATCGATATGCTGTAGATATGATGTAGATATGTTGTACATGTTATTCTCTCAGTTAAGATCCTAGATAGGATTGAAATTTCTAAAAAACTAACATGGAGTAAGAGCTAGCATGAAAGAAAGCATGGTATGGCATGTATGACACTTGTTGCACTTGCGATGCTAGGGCTTGATATAGCAAAAACCAGTCATCATAGAACTTTCGCTATAAATACATTTTGGAGAGGTTTCAGGATCTAAAACTCTTAAAGGTTGAAGATACGATCCCCATGTACCTTTTGTCTGAAGCACAACTTCTAATTCATTGTACTTTGTGTTTTATGATATGTACAATATAGGGTTTCTGCCTCTTGCAGATCTGAGTCATAAACAGGTGACCTAGGAAAAAAGGTCATAACTAGGGCTAGGAAGCTCCAAATGAAATTTCATAAACTGTGATAGGTAGGGCATGGACCTTACTTTTGCAGGTAGAAGGTTCAGAGGCCGAAAGTGAACTAGTAACACGTGCCACTCCGTACAAGTTCGCTCTCTTGTTTTATCCCATAAATAGGTCACGTTGCGACACTTGGAATAAATCTCTCTCAGAGAATCCAATTGAGGGAATACCTATGGGGTTGTAAATATGACAAGACGGGATACCACAGGTGGAAGTTTCAGATCCTATAGATTCGTAATTTCGGAATTACACCAGAAACAATCAGGTGCATATTTCTGTCAAAACAGAATTGGATTTTGAGCACCTTTATTCATGGCTCCAGGAATTAGGGTTTCGGAGAAAGTTCGTATTTTTGTAAATGGAGACCACGGCTAAATGGTACTCATCAAAATCAAAATTTAGAGACCAAGATAAAAAAAAAAATTGGTTGGGTATAAGGCCAAGCTTGATCAAACCCTAGTTTGGGACTTTGATCGAAAAAGTGGAAAATTAGGGCTTCTGCAAAAGTTGGAATTTTTGAAGTCTATGACCACGACTGGAAGCTCCTCAGAAAAATCAAATTTTAGAGCTTTGGATCGAACCTTTTGGTTGGGTAGAAGGGTGGGATTTATCAAACCCTAGTTCGGGATCCTGTCAAGAAGATCCGGAAGTTTCAAAGGAAATTTTGAGGGGTGAAACTTTGCAGTTTTCAAATTCTGAGTATACCAGCTTGGTCAGCTCATCAAGGCGCATCTTTCTATCCTTTCAGAAGTTTGAAATTCAAAGTTTGAATTTTTAGGGTTTCTCTGACAAACCCTAATCTAGCTCCAAATCTAGTTTATGTAAATCAAGTGGATTGGGTTAATCCTAGAAGAGAATGGATTGGTCATCTGCATAAGTGAAGAAGTTCTAGTTTCATAGGGAGATAAGGCTAAGGCCTTACATAGGAATATTACAAGCAATCTCAATAGGTATGACTTATCCAAGTATGTTTCGAGATCCGTTCATGATTAAGTTTATGGTATGTTTGTCTTCATTAAGGTTAGTACAATCTTGATTAACTTTACACTTGTCATATCACCTTAATAAAATTATGAATGCACGACTAAAGATATTCATTGATTAGGGTTTTGACACTTATGATTGTACTAATGCATTGTGGTGTTGTATGAGGCTGATGTTGTCTGCTAACATGAAAGGTACATCAAGAAAGACAAATCATATTCTAGTTCAAGAACATATGACCATGGTGACATGAAGACAAAGATTCATCCATTTTCATGGATCACATAGAAGATCTATTTACGAGGTATGTAAAACTTGGTTCTATAATGATTAACCTATGAGATATGCAGGTTACTAGCACAAGTCATTTAAGAGAACAAGAAGACATCATGTGGGTATGTTAGACATAACCAACTAACATATTAATCCAGGTATGTTTTTCCTATATCAAGTTAGAATCCTACCTTCTGTTAGGATCTTATACTATTGTTTTGTTGATAATGATTATTCATGAAGTTAGAAATGTAAGTAATCAAGGGTTTATGCATATTATGTCTCTTACCTTGATTGATGATATGACTAACCAGAAAAGTCCTTTGTTCAAATATGAATATGCATGAGTAAGAGAAGTCTTCCCTAAAACATTGAATGCTAATGCTTATTACCTATGTTTGAAATGATTATGACTATACGTGCTTAAGATTATTGTGTTTTGATAGTATTGAGATTATACTAATGAATGTATGATTATGTATGAGATCTCAATGGTAACACAATGATGATACTCGTAAGCATGCATAGTGATCGAGGATGGATATAAGTTCAAGGACAGGTAATCTAGGAAGCAAAGATCAAGAGGGAGCACACTCCAGTAGTTTATGCAAGGATGAAGACACTTAGAGGGAGTCGACCGCTTCTCACAATCCACATCAGAATGGAGTTGTAGAAAGGAAGCAAAGACTGAGAGGGAGTCAACCCAACAAACAAACAAAGATAAGTATTTGAATTATCATTTCTTGCATATTTGATTGTTTAAATAATACTGTTCAATGATGTATATACTGATGTTCCTATAATTAGGCTGTGTATTTTGGCATATTAGAATAATTGCATTAATGAACAACATACTACTAATATGCATATAATGGGTAAGTGGCCTATGGCACTATACAACATTCCATTGCTACTTATCTAGAATGAAACCTTTTTGCTGACATGTTGAGAGTAGTGCAAAAATCTTAAAAATGTTCTGGTAGAGATTCAAAGGAATCTAGAAAGTTACAGGATATGGATGAATGTTGTATTGAATCATTGGCTAAAATAATTGCATGACTATATGACATATTTCTTTATTTGTAAAAATTTGTTCTGAAAACTATGAGAAGTTTCTAATCATGCAATTTAACCTGTTTTGTAGGAAAGATCGTATACCATCACCTACAAAAGATGGACTACAACATTTGTTCCAGCAACAAAGATATCTATTGAAGATATTGAATATATTGAATATATTGAAGTTCCCAGGATATGGGATGAAGTAATGGAAGAATGCCATTATCAATCGATCATGAAGAATGATGATTGGGATGTGGTCCCAGACCAGAAGGGAAGTCTGTTGTAACTTCCAAGTGGATCTATAAGATCAAGCATGCTGCAGATGGTAGAATGGAGAAATACAAAGCGAGGTTGTAGCTCGTGGCTTCTCTCAGAAAGAGGAATTGATTATTAAGAGACTTTTGCTCCTATAGCCAAATACACTTCCATTAGATCAGTACTTGCTCTAGCTATAGTAATGAAATGGAAGATACACCAGATGGATGTCAAGATAGCTTTCTTGAATGGTGTAGTCAAGGAGGAAGTGTATGTGGTGCATCCACTTGGTTTTGAGACACATGACAGGAAGTCATATATGTGCAGAACTTGGTATGGCAGGATAGATGGCTTCCTATCTAGTTTGGGATTTACCAAGAGTAAAGCGGATTCCAACCTTTACTACAAGGTTGAGGAAGGCAATCCAGTGATACTACTATTGTATGAAGATGACCTATTTGTAACAGGTGATGATAGATTGATTGCCGACACGAAGAGGAATCTTGCTACCGAGTTCGAGATGAAGGACTTGGGTATGATGCACTACTTTCTTGGTATGGAGGTGTGGCAAGGTGCAGATGGAATCTTCCTTGGACAAGGGAAGTATGTAGTAGAGATCCTGAAGAGGTTCCGGATGATGGACTGCAAGGCCATGGCCACACCTATGGCATCGAACCTAAAGCTTCTGTGTGATGCTTCATCTAATCCGGTTGATATCACGATGTATCGTCAGATGATTGGGTCCTCTATGTACCTGACGAACACGAGACCAGATATTTGCTTTGCGGTGAACACATTGAGCCAGTTGCTAATGGATCCGAGAGATGTTCACCTGGTTGTTGTAAAGCATATTCTTAGGTACCTGAAGGGTACGATTGATTATGGGCTCAAGTATGATGTGAATCAAAATTTTAACCTGGAGGGTTATGTTGATTCAGATTGGGCAGGCAGTGCTGCAGATAGGAAGAGCACTTCTGGCTGCTGCTTTAGTATGGGATCAGGTGTGATCTCTTGGTTTAGCAGGAAGAAGTCCTGCGTAGCACTGAGTACAGCCGAAGTAGAGTATGTTGCAGCTTGTTCGGCTAGTTGTGAGGTAGAATGGCTAAAAAAGCTACTATCTGAGCTATTTGATCTCCCATTGGATGCTACTAGTATCTTTTGTGACAACCAGAGTTGTGTGAAGCTGTCTGAGAACCCTGTGTTCCATGACAGGTCGAAGCACATAGAGATCAAATATCACTATATCAGGGATATGGTGTAGAGAGGAGCAGTGAAGCTCCTGTATGTTGCGATAGATGAGTAAGTTGTAGATGTGTTGACGAAACCACTAGCCAAAGTGAAGTTTGAGTACTTCAGAGGGAGGCATGGTGTTCTTCCGTTTGATGACACTTCAAGGAAGAAGTAATGGACACATTTGCCGAAGCCATTCCAAGCATGGTGGTAGGAGGATCCTCCCATGGCTGTGGATGTAAGTGCTGTGTGATGAGCATTAGGACGATGCTCCAGTTACTGCTCTGGATATGATTAGTTGGATCATGTATATGATATGCATCAGGTAGATGCATGATATGTATCAGGTGGATACATTGTATGATCAAGTGGATCATGTATGTGATATGCATTAGGTGGATGCATGATATGTATCAGGTGGATACATTGTATGATCAGGATGATCATGTGTTGATGTACATCAAGATGATGTATGGAGAGTATCAGGATGATGCTCTGTGGCCATGGACAGGTTGTGCAGATAAGCATATAATCCAGCCCTGGGAGGTTTGTAGATAGTCTTTCAAGGTTTTGCCTATGGCATGTAATGTGGCCTTGGGATATCTGGAAAATGCTCTTTCAAGGTTTTTCTTTGGGAGGACATATAATCCAGCCCTGGGAGATCCAATATGTAGAGTTGTGTGCTTGTAATAGCTTGGGATGCTCTTTCGAGGTTTTGTCCTATGGCATGTAATGTGCTCCTAGGAGATCCGATAGGTAGAGCTGAGTGCTCGTAATAGCCTGGGATGCTACAGCTAGGTTTTGCCATGACCACAAGTAATATGCTCCTGGGAGATCCAACAGGTAGAGCTGTGTGCTCGTAACAACCTGGGATGCTACAGCCAGGTTTTGTGGTGAGATCACATGTAACGTGCTCCTGGGAGATCCAACAGGTAGAGCTGTGTGCTCGTAGCATCCTGGGATGCTACAGCAAGGTTTTGTGATGGGGTCACATGTAATGTGCTCCTAGGAGATCCGACAAGTAGCGTTGAGTGCTCGTAATAGCCTGGGATGCTTCAGCCACGTTTTGTGATGCACGCAATAAGTCCTGAGGATTCCACAGTATGGTCAGTGATGATGAAGACCTGCAGGTGGTGGGCCTACATCCAGTATGAAAAATGACTGGCTCTGTAGAACTTCCTATGACAAGAAGATTCAAAGATTGATTGAGATAGCAGCAACCATGATGATGACGATGATTTGAGGATGATGATTCGCTGATGATGATCCAGAGAAGAAGACTTGTGCTAGCAGATCTGTGTCGAGAAATACCTTCCTAGTTAAGAGGGAGTGTTGATGTATATGTAACTTCGGAATGTGTTTTACCCATGTATATTGTATTCCTATAGAGATGTTATTATTCCTCTATACGGAAGTGTTTGTATTCCTATAGAGATGTTATTATTCCTTTATACAGAAGTGTCGTCATTTATATTGTAAGTGTCATAACTTATACTTGATGGGTTATTAGACCACCTTGATGGGGTCGACCCTGTATGAGTCATGTGGGTAAATGGGTTATTAGACCACCAAGTGTGGGGTCAGCCCATATTAAGTTAACCATGGGTTATTAGGCTAAGCTAGACAAGTCAGCCCCACTGGTTTATTGGGCAGGACAGGACAAGTATAAATAGGGATCGAAAGATCTCTATTTGATCACTTATTACTCACTTCTATCTCTCTCAGAAAGTGGTGCACATGTGAGGAGGAGGATCTGCTGCTAGGAGAAGACTATCTCTTGTACCTTGGTTGTACTTTGGTTGTATCGTTGCTCTATATATCTTTGAGGAAGTTGAGAGTTTTTTCACCTTCTTGGTTTTCCCCGGTGAAACTCCATGTCTCTTGTGTGCCATGATTTATAAGTTGTAGATATGTTGTACATGTTATTCTCTCAGTTAAGATCCTAGATCAGATTGAAAATTCTGAAAAACTAACAGTCAATTCAAACTATGGCTCATTATCTAATACTTTGATACTTATACTAAATAATATAGTCAACTAATGTGAAGCTTATATATTAATTATGATTGTTCAATTAAACATAAAGAATATGGTTAATCCAGAATTGTAACCATTGTCCTAGTCATTGAATCATAACTGTTATTGAATGGTAAGAATAATAACACTTTTTAAAACATTACAATTTTCCTTTCGATATGAAAATTAAATAATTGATCATCTACAATGAAATCTCTTAAGCCGTCACATGGAGAAATATTTATTTATAAAATATGGCGAATAATATTGACACTACATCAATAGACTACTTATCTGATTCATGAGAGTTTTTGCGACTGAAGGCTTAACTGCTACGTTCCACCCAACATTTTGGTTATCTATTCAGCGTGTTTTCTTCCTGCCGAGAGACCACCCCCAAGATGGGAAATAGATCAACTAGGTAGGATCTTTTCTTCACCGAAATACCTATTTCTCTCTTATAACACAAAAGACTAAAACTAACCCTTAATCAGACACCAACCATGTATACGTATTTGTAATCTATTGTAAAGTATAATAGTAGTATGGGGCTATGCCCTTCCTTTACAATACACAAATTTATTAAGTGGACGTTTCTTTTAAGTATTAAATCACATGTGCCCTGTCTGGACATCCTTCAAGCATAGATATATACACACATATTCTTACCTCAAAATAAGAGAAAATATTGTGCCAAGGGTTGCACTCTATCTAGGTTCATTCCAATCATACATGTTTTGTGCCCTAGTTGACCTCTTACATATATACAGACACAACAAACCAAGGGTTGCTGTTACAACGTAATTTTCCACCTTGTGAGTATCAGCATTCTGTGGCCTGTAGGATCCATTTCACTGACTTAGATCCACTTTATATCCTTCAGACACTATTTTGCCCTATTTTTATTCTTATCCACTAGTTGTTCCATTACAATGGGCGTACCCATGAGTTGAATCACTATAGCCCGTGGGTAGCATGTAAAATGGTAAAAATCACTATTTTATTACTTTTTACTCCCCAAAAGCGGTTATTGGGTGACCTTTGACCCTCCATCTGCCCAAGAAACGCCTCGATGTGTGCTTTCACTTACCTTTGGAAGGATTATATATTGAGCACATATGGCTTATGGATGGGAGGAGAAAGAAGAGCAAGAGAACTCTAGTGCATTTTTGCCCTATCTTGAGTCTACATTCATTGATCCTTGTAGTTGTGAACCCTTTATGTTCACCTTCCAAACTCCTACCATAGTTTGAGTTTGCCATTCAAGGATGATTGAAGTGGTGGAGGGACAAGTGGATTGATCCAGATCGTGGTTCACATTGGTTGCCAGGAAGAGGTCATATCACATTGTACTTCTTCTTTTTTATTAATAGAAATACTCATATTCTCGTCCATTAATGTTGTGAATGTTGTTTATTCTACATTGGATTGCATTTACTTATAATATCATGGACCATTACTATTGATGATGTTAATGTCGTTTATATATATAATGTACTTATTGTATATTGGCTGTCAAGACTAATTTGCAGATTCAAGTGCATGGATTGAAAGCTCCAACGGGGATCTACATCAAACATTTGGATCGAGGTTGGTTACAGTCTCCATTATCTTAGCATTGTCATTTATAATAGCATAGTTCTGAGAATTGAGTTAATTTCTAGTAGTCAGCTATCTGTTGTCGTCTACCCCAATCCATAGTGAGTTTTCTCCAAAACCGAAATGGTGACTCCGCTGGGTAAAACATCCATGTTTGGGGATTTTTGAGCATTAGTCCTTAATTAGAGTTATTGTTTGTTGAAGCTTTGAGTCACTTATAGGCCGTTAATATACACTATATAAAACTTGCTTTTTCTGAGCCATTGGACTCTTTATTTTCCCATTTTCCTTTCCTCACCCACGGGCTAGCTTAGCTCTGCCCGCGTCTACCCACCTCTGTTTACTCTACTACTCGCGGGTACCCGCAGGTATTCCTTCGATAGTAACATATAACTCTGGCTTTGATTGATTTATGACTTTTGGTTGTTGCTGGGTTGGATTTGGATGATCCTGAGTCTTTGTTGGCCTGTTTCTTAATTGTTCCATGCCTTGGTTGTGACCAGAACTCTTATTTTCTCTTAGTTGAGTCTTATTGGTTTTTTACCCATCTTTGGATTTAGCCTTGTTGGTTTTTTCCTTTTGAGCTCATTCTTGTGGCTGCGTCTTACTGTTTGGGATATGCTGGGTTGTCTTAGTGATCTTCTCGGCACTTCAGTGACTAAATAGTAGGATTTTTCTTGCGTTTTTCATTTCTTTATATTGAAAAATACAAAAAAAATACATATAGTTTTGCATTTTCCTTTTTCTTATAAGAGAAAATACAAAAAAAAATTTACTTCTTGAATTGAGTGCTTGTTGCCTTCATTTAGGTTCTGCTTGTGCATCGAAAATATAAAAGGATTGCATTTTTATTTCAGAACCATTGGGTTGATTTTGCATGTTAGTGACATTGTTTTATTGGATAGATGAGTTTAGGATTGGATGATTTTGCATACTATTGAGTCATATACATCACTAGTTTCATGATCATATCCTTTGAGTAACCACAGCCATTAAAATTAACGCTTAATCTTAAAATTGATTAGACCGATTTTATTTATAGGGTACACCAACTAGCATAGGTTTAGAGTCTTCTAATAGATTGTTGTGAGTTAACAATCCAAGACTACTAGACGAAACATTAGGTGTCTGACCAGGGAGTGGAGGAATCCATAGTATATATCGGTGTTCTCAGGAAGCTCTACTCAACCCATAGTTAAGCATGAGGTCACGGGAGGTTGGTTGAAGGGATATCTCTCTGATACCGGCTAAACGTGGGAGATATTTCCAGGATTTGTTCGTATATGGGGGTACCTGAGGTTCGTCCTCTTGTGCTTCGGGCTTAGATACCCTACCCATACGACGGATCCCACCTGCGACTGTCCCCCTGAGCATTGGTTATATTGCAGTGACCATAGTTTCCTTACCTAGGTATCACATAGGGTACTTGCAGTGGTTATGTTGTTTGTGTCTTGATTCAGATAAGGATTGGATAGCACAGTTGTGTGTGTACAGTGGACTTGACCCTGTGCACGCAGTGAAGCTTGGGTGTCTCTATAACTGATTATGTTACCTATGGCTATAGTTTGGGAGTCTCAAGCCTCTCCTAGGCGAGACATATCGGCTCTAGTGTCAGGAGCTCATTAAGCCACTCTGTTTGTTTGCTCTTGGTTGTAGTTTCTCTAGGTGTGTGCTTTTGATTTACTGTTTTTGATCGATAGTTGGCCGTAGGAGACGTTGTGATTTGATATTCTCTCTGGACATATCATGGCGTGGATTCCTACTCTCCACCGATCCTGTCAATTAGTTGGTTTAAAACCAGCCGAGTTTTCACGCCATGTTGCTCGGGGACGCCGGCAGGCTCCCACCGAGTCTTCAGATTATTACGAGACATACGTAGCCGAGGTTATGAAGGCTGCACATTCCGACACTGAGGAAATCCCCATGATTCCATCGGGTGGAGTCGAACATACTTCAGACACCCCCACACCTCGAGAGGATTGGGGGGGTGACCCACCTGAGACTCAACCTAGTTCGATTTGGCCGAATCCACTTGAGAATGATCCATTCGATCGTTCGAATCCAGATAATTATCTTTATCGGATGCCAACCTTACTTGAAGACAAAGATCCTGCGATCAACATTAACCCATTCTCATATAGTATGCCTGGTTTTAGCACAGTTGATCCTCCCACTACTTTTGGTAGTCATGATGGCACTAGTCATGGTGTTAGTAGCACTGCACCCACTGGGGGAAATACCCTCGCCGGGGGCACCACGTTGTCCACTCACACACGTAGTATGGGGACTGGTCATAATCCTCCTAACAATGCTAATGTTGGAAGAAGACCACCTCCTAGGACTGCCCAACCTAATAGGAACACTGTTCAAAACATGACTCACCATCCACCACCTAACACACATATCACTACCCGTCAACCCAGGATCACTTTCGCAAATGTTAATTCTCCTCCTAACCACGGGGGTGGACATATACCGCACACTTTGCATCCACCATTGCTACTAGTAATGCTAATGTAGGAGGTGGGAATATATCTTATCTACATGGTCATAATGCCACCATTCCTGCTACTAGTAACACCAAAGTTGGGGTTGGGAATACTTCTCATGCTTTTGGTCACCACACGACTGCTCATGCTAATCCTAATGCTGGGGGTGGGAACATACCTCACCATTATGGTCATTATAATTCGGTTACCGCTATGAATAGTACGTATATGCCCCATACTTATGGTGGCAACCCTTACTACAACATAGTCGGTGTTGGCCACCAGTTCAACCCACCTCAGTACGGTTCCCAAAACACTCATATACCTACTTACTCTCACATGGGTCAGATCAGAGGAGGTTATCCACCTTATGGCCATGGTCAAGCTTATGGTCCGCCAGGTCCTCATTATCATCAGTTTAATGCTCATGGTCAAGCTTTTGGTCCACCTTATCATCTGGTTCCATTCAACCAACCTTTTATGGGAGCTTATAATCAAGCTTTCTAGCCGCAGCTCCCGTTCCTCGCACATTTGAATCTTCCAGATCTTTCCAAGCTCACGAATGATCCGGTGTGTCATGACCCTAATTGGCCCCCAGTCCCTACCAAGCTCCCTTCAAACATTCCTAAGTTTGAGGGGAAAGGTGTTGAGGACCTGGGTGATCATGTCACAACATTTCACCTTTGGTGCTCCTCCAACTCATTGAATCACAATTCCATTAGATTATGACTATTTCAATGCACCCTCACGAGGGCAGCTGCGAAGTGGTATGTGGAGTTTCCTGGGAACACCTATAGGGGTTTCAACGAGATTGATTTGGTTTTCTTGGACCATTTTCAGTTGTCGGTTCGTTACGATACTGGTACTGAACTATTGTCTCCCTTCCTTCAAAATAAGGCCACACATATTTCTGACCACTTTCAAGAGTGGCGCCGACGGAAGAGACTAGTGAAATCCAACATTCCTCCAAAGTTTTTGTTGGAATGGTTCTTGAAGTCTCTACTCCCATACATTGCTAAGGATGTTTCGATGTCCGGCATTGTGATTGAGAAACAAGCCATCTTGAAAGTCCAACAGTTAGACCTACTATACTCTCAGTCTGGAATTTTATATGACATTATTCCTGATGCACCGAGAACACGACATGATCCCATGTCAGTTCCTAGACCACATGCGGATGGCATCGTGGGATCCGCAAGCACTCGCCTTATAGACTTGGTATCTAATCAAATGCAAAGTTTGTTGCTAAACCAGTCTACTCCCAGACAGGTTCATACCTTGTCCACTTCCTGTAACATCCCTAATATCCGACCCTTATTCTTAAATATTCTTGTAATTGTTATTGTAAACTATGTAAGAGGCCCGGTGAGGAGCTCAAGGCCAAGGCCCCATCAGTGGACCTTGAAAAGTATTGATGTGCTTTAATTGTAAATGGACGGACACAACTTAGTGACAAGCAAGTGAAGCCGCTAAGGAAGAAGGTATGGAAACCAAGACATGAGTAGATGACGGGTGTCATCTTAATACCTCAAACACTTACTTGACAACCCTAAGTGATTCATATTATCGTCTTGAGTATAAACGATCGGCGATGATGATTATTTAGTTACACAGCTATTATTCTAAACCCTATTACCTTTTTGTATAAAAAGGGTAGCCATTATCTTAAATTAACACTATCTAACAAGACTTATGATAAGAAATTAATCTTACTTCGTATCTAAGGATACTAAGATATACCCTCAATACCTTTAGGGGGTTAAAGAAATGGCCAATATTATAGGGGTATACAAATAAGTTATTTCTCGTTGAAATAGTATTAATTATGAGATTGGTATTTAAGCATTGATTAGCTAAAAGTATTATAACTTACCGACCATGTTCTTGGTCACATATAAGTTATGATATCCTTAAAACGAATTTAGTCAAATTTATTTATATTTATCTTAAAGATGAATAGCCTCTTGTAATAAATATATATATGTAAGAGCATCCTAAGAAAGGGATAACAAACAAATGAAGAGATAATTCTTTTCTTTTCATTTACGAAGATCTAAAGGAGTTACATTATTACAATCAAAGTTCAAAAGAAGTTGTTCTATCTTTTGAGGATACTTATAATTAATTATGTAAATATTTATTCGAAAGGTTAAATAATAGTTGGGGTAACTATTATATACATTTATATGAGTATCATATATAATTATGTTATGTACCATTATAAGTAAGTTTAATAGTTGTAACAACTATTCGGGTTTTGTATATATATAAATCCTCTTTTAACCAAGTAGTTAGAAGAGAGTTAATTTCCACGGGTTGTATTCTTTGTATTCTTTTTAAGAAATAACATCTATATTCGAAAAGATGTTTATGTTTTTCTCATGCATTTAATATTTTCTTTAATAAACATATGCATCTTAAAAACTCTTGAACTATCGTTGGTTTGGCATATTAATATTAATATCTTAAGCTAAATGAGGAACATGTCCCTGGATTCAAAGATTTTCCACCTCCACTTGTAGATTTAATTATAGTGAGGAAATCTCCTTAATAATATCGAATGCAACCACCTAAAACCCCACGATCTTCACTAAGTTGCTTTTAAATGACAAGCGAACTGGGTGGATGGAGGAATTGCCATTTGGCACTTGATGAATTTGGTAGTTGAGACCACGACTACGAGAGTGTTGGATCCCGAATTGTTATTTTAGGGAGAGAACCAGAAGTGAAGGAGAGTCTCCATTTCGGGAGCAGGATCCATCTCTACAGTAGGGGAGAAGGTTACGTGTTCTGGAAATGATAACCTCAGACCTTCGTGTAGTGCCGGGGTTTGAACTGTTGCAGTTTTGCTGCCATGGTCGAGTAGGAGTCTCGTTATGAAGCTCGGCGATCTGCGACTAGGGTAGGAGAGCTCTGCGAGAGCTATTAGACTAAACTCCTGTGATTGCTAGGAAAAAGAACCTGTGGGAGTACTGCAAGAAAAGGATCTCTACGATCGGTGCGTTTTTTCTTAGATTGTGCCTAGTGCACTCTGCCGGACTTAAGTTACCTGGGCGACCTTGTATGCTATTGGTTCTTAGCTTATAAATCGAGCCTCGATCTCTGCGATTATTAAAGTAATGGAAGAGATATATGTAGAAGAAGTTGCAACCTCTGCAAAAAGAGCGCGTTAATGAAGGAAATCAGCGTGGAGGAAGCTGCGATCTCCCTGATGAGCAGCAAAGGGGATGGGAACGGTTCTCAGTAAAGAATAGTGGACTCTGCGAGGGAAGGAACTCCAGCAAACTCTCCGTTAAGAATTGATTTCCAGATCTCTATACGAGGAGTAGGTCTCTGCGAAAAACGTAAGCAATATTTACAAGTTAGTCAGCTATCTCTATATATTTTATTCAATAGAGATTCCATTCTCTACCATGATTAGCAATCTTATATATATATATATGCCGATCTCTGTGCATGATAGACTCATAAATTTAGTATTCGGTGATTCTGTTTTAGCTTATGGATCTGAAATCAGTAGAATTACTGCTCGGAAGGTTGCTTTTGTATCACATATTCCCCGTAGATTTCTAACTACTCACACTTTTGTTTCGTAGAGAGATGAAACAAGTAAGAATCGTTCCTAAATCTGATCTCTATCCTTACTCAGCGTGTTACATTCTGTAGCAGATATCTTTTAAAACATTGATTAAAACGTTGAGAGTATAATGTGTTCGGATATCCATCATCTATTTCGGGATACATATCTATTTCAGGATCATCTATTTCGGGATACATATCTACTTCGGGATCTTGCATGATCTATTTCAGGATATGCAGTCCAGTCACCAGTTTGATGCCTCCAGCACCTTATCCACCTTCTTCTAGCACCCGGGAGCCACTTTCCACAGAGTTTTAGCCCTCCTTAGCTGAAAGGCGCCCTCTTCTCACCTACTGACAGAGAAGGGCGCACTTGCTCACCTACCACTGCAGATTCACTCCAGTTACATTCAGTTAGCTCCGATTCTGATTGATTTCACTCCGATTTCACTCCTGACTGACTGTTTCACCTCCGATTGACCTCCAGTTCGATTAGGTGACTTGCTCTGACTCCAGTTAGCCTCCCATGCGCCCCCACTGAGCCTCCAGATCCTATATCAGTGCTACACACTTCAGTTACATTTATTATGATCAGTTAGACTCAGCTTGACACCTGGATGACTGTTTGTTGTGATTGATGAGCAACACCGATGATTGATGAGGACTCCTAGATTGAGTCAAGCTACTCCATTTCAGTGATTCGAATGGCCTACTTAGTCAATTCGAATTGCCATTGACAGAGATTGGTTCATTGTAACAGTATTGTATTGTAATTCATTCACCCTTTCTGGGATAGAGAGCACTGCTGCATGTTTTGCACAGTTTTGCACCATATCTTCTTATTCATCTGTTGTGACTGATTTATTTGTTCATTAGATCTGCTGTGACTAACTTTACATGGTATCAGAGCCATTGCAGGGACAAGATCTCTTTTCTACAGGTGTTTATACAAGAAGATTTGACTGAATTGCTAAAAATTGCAAAAAGTTTGGCATGAGATATCTCAAGGGCATTCGCTCCTGTGCATGCAAAGCTTGAAAATTATTCCAATACCACTCCAGAAGCTTGAGTTACCACATAATTCCTGGATCTGATACATTGGACCTATTCAACATTGCTTGAAATCCAATCCCAGGTGTGATGCAACTCTCAAAGGGTGGATTGTTCGACCTTATTATGGTTGTTTTGGTGTGATTTGCAGGTTTCTTACTTCCTCCATGTGCATTCGCTAATGCAAAGATGGAGACTTCTTCTTCACAAAATATTCTTACTCCATTCAACTATGATGAATGGAAGCCAAAGATGATTGCATTCTTGAAGAGACAATGTCTTTTTGATATGTGCATTGGTAATACAAGAGATTTTGATTCCGATGAAGAGGAGAATGATTGGCTCAATGATTGTGATAGAGCTTTTGGAGCAATATGTCTTGCTATGTCTCCTTGTATGCGCTACCTCATTAAGACTGCTGAAAATCCAAGTGATCTATGGGTCCAACTTGACAGAGAATTTGGAAAGCAGGAAGAAGAGGATCATGCTAGCCTTTTGGAGGACAAGCCCAGTGAGATCTCCTTATGTGTTCTTTCCGATCATGTGTTGGCCTCAACAATTGTTCAAAATGAAGAAGAAACTATAGATTCAACACTCATTCTCTCAAAGTCTTCTATTTCGAATTCTGAGCAAGATAAACAAGCTCATACTCTAGATTCCGAAGAGGTTCTTGAATCCTCTCTTTCACATGAGTTTGTCGGCATGCGGAATAATGATCTACTTGATGTTTTGGAGGTAAAATCTGATTTTGGAGGTGAAGCATTCGCCCTCCTTGATTGCATGCCTTCTATAAACTTATGTTCTATCATTTGCAAAGTTTCTCAGAGTTTTAATGAAGATGAAGAGCACTACCATTCGCTTGAGTTCAATTCTCATGCACTTTTTGCTGATTTTGGTTTTGATCTCACCCTTGTTGGTTCAAAGGAGATCTCAAGAAACCATTCATCTATTTTTGGAGCTGATTTAACTTCTATTGATAAGAAGTTCAAGTTTCAAGATCTATTTTATCCGATTGGAGCTATTCCTACCTCACTTGGTTCGAATCACAGGTTCCAGGATCATCCTCATATTTTCAGATTTGTTCTCACCTTTTTCGGTATGAACAGCAAGTTCTTAAAGTCTCCACATTCGCTTGCATCCACTGATGGAGAATTCAAGCACATGTTTTTGGAGCATGATCCATTTACTCCCAAGAGTAAGATACCTCCAGACATATCTACTTGATTTTGGAGCAGTTAAATCTTTTGGTGTACTACAGTCTATTTTGAGGGGGGGTATTTTTCCCATGAGGTTTTCCCCATTTCCTCGGTTTATTGACTGTTATTAGTTTTTGGATTATTGTATTGGGGTGACCTTTGGTCTTAGTTACCAGGGCCCCACATTATTTTTTTTTAGTTGGCACATCATAGTCTAGCTTGAGGGGGGGTGTTCGGATATCCATCATCTATTTCGGGATACATATCTATTTCAGGATCATCTATTTCGGGATACATATCTACTTCGGGATCTTGCATGATCTATTTCAGGATATGCAGTCCAGTCACCAGTTTGATGCCTCCAGCACCTTATCCACCTTCTTCTAGCACCCGGGAGCCACTTTCCACAGAGTTTTAGCCCTCCTTAGCTGAAAGGCGCCCTCTTCTCACCTACTGACAGAGAAGGGCGCACTTGCTCACCTACCACTGCAGATTCACTCCAGTTACATTCAGTTAGCTCCGATTCTGATTGATTTCACTCCGATTTCACTCCTGACTGACTGTTTCACCTCCGATTGACCTCCAGTTCGATTAGGTGACTTGCTCTGACTCCAGTTAGCCTCCCATGCGCCCCCACTGAGCCTCCAGATCCTATATCAGTGCTACACACTTCAGTTACATTTATTATGATCAGTTAGACTCAGCTTGACACCTGGATGACTGTTTGTTGTGATTGATGAGCAACACCGATGATTGATGAGGACTCCTAGATTGAGTCAAGCTACTCCATTTCAGTGATTCGAATGGCCTACTTAGTCAATTCGAATTGCCATTGACAGAGATTGGTTCATTGTAACAGTATTGTATTGTAATTCATTCACCCTTTCTGGGATAGAGAGCACTGCTGCATGTTTTGCACAGTTTTGCACCATATCTTCTTATTCATCTGTTGTGACTGATTTATTTGTTCATTAGATCTGCTGTGACTAACTTTACATAATGGTATATAGTATAACGATATACACATTATTTTAGGGAAAAGCCATATGGTAGGTTTATTATTATTATTGGTGGGTCTCACGATAGGCATAATGTTGAAGGCTATGCAATCCTCTGTTAGGGTTAACGGACAATACCTTAGGGAGAGCAGCATCATATTACACGATCCGGGCATTGAAGAAAGAGTTCTAACAATATAGAGGGCCTTTATAGTTTATGTACACAGACCTGTACATAATCCTTAAGTCCAGATGTCGGCGTTAGCCATCTTTTATTTGTATGTATTACAGTAACTTGAACAAAGCTTTAGATCGATGTAAATGGATCTAGTATTGACTCCAAAGTTTCGATCTCTGTTGTTCTTCACTCCGTATATTCAAAATGACGTAAGGATAAGAGTATGATGGTTGTAAATCAAATCTTCTATGATCTGCAATTACCCTATTTTAGTTATTTAGTGGATCATGTATAATTAGGTTGGGAAGAATCATGAAGACTTTTATAAGAGCATTAAGACTTTTGTTGGTTACGAACCTTTATATATTTAGACCCTGAATCTAGGTCGCATAGAACTAAAGTGGAAAAATGTTGAGGTATATAGAAATAAATCTTTTATAAAGAATTGATGTTATGCTAAAAGATATAAGTATAATTAACCATGGTACAAACCTTAAAGTACTTCGGTAGGAATAGAAATATATATATATTTAGTATTTGTGACCATTGGTATGCTACCTTTAGTTGGTAACTAAAACATACCAATAGCATGCTCTTTTATATATATTTTAGTTACAAAGCTTATTTATTAATTAAGGAAGAATGAGTTTTAGTTACATTATATATATGTTTTTATATTTTTTAATATTTAAGGTAGTTATAGTGTAATTTTGACCATAGTTTCATGATTTGTAAATTAAGTGGCTGGGTGTTTTCCATGCTTTAAACATTTGACAAAGTTAACTTATGATGATAAAGTTTTGGGTTAGTAATCTAGGAGATTATAAGAAAAGTTAAACAATTCTTTTTGTAGTTCTAGTATAAAGGGTTCTTTATAATTTATTTTATTTATCATTATTTTCTCAAAGATAGTCCATCATCCATTACAACTTTGGAAAGACATATAATAGCATTATCTTATATATTTTAGTTAGGAAGTTTATTCATTGCTTAAGAAGAATGAATCTTTCCTTTGTAAGAAAGTAAGTTATGATTAAAATTAGGTTGTTTTCACTTGACCTTAAGGCAGACTTTCACTTTCCTATTCATTGGAAATTGCTCTCTATAAGAGAAGTTGGAAAACAAATAATGGAGGATGCAACAATTAAGTTGCGAAGTGTAATATTCTATTCGGAGAATTAATAAAAGATGCACACACATTTGTGGACTAGCCCGTGTACAGGTGAACCACGTTATATTTTGTCTCCTATGTTTCCTATGGTGTTTCTCATTGTGTCTTATGTATGAGTACTTGTTTCTGTCCTTAAAAATGAGTATGATTACTTTGATGTATACGATTCATATAGAAGGTTGGTTGTTGATATAATGCTACTCTTAGGATTATGATTACCATTTAGAATTATTTATTGAAAGAAGTATATGTTTCTTAAAGGATGTATATTAAGACATAATGAAGTTTGTGTTTCCCGCAAGATTTAAGAAATGGTTGACATATTAAGTTAAACATTGATTTAGTTAAAAGTAAAACATCTATCTATTCATGCAAAATGACGGGAAATAGTACTTAATATACATGAATTTCATTGAGGGATCTTTTCCTTGATTATTATAATGACATTTATAAACAGTAATAAACATTGCAAAGTTTTAATTATTTGTAAGCAATAATTTAAGAAAGAAAACCCACACTTTATATTTCCGCATATATATTTAGTGGCATTTTAGGCACTTAGAAAAGTTTTAAATTTTACGAAATTTTGGGTACGTGACACTTCCACTCTATCATCTGATGTACACAATGTGCAATCAACGAAACCGTCAGGTAACCAGCAACATGGTGGCAAGAAAAAGGGCAAAAACAACCATAGGGGTGTAAACAATGGGAATAACAATAATAGCAATTGCAATAATCCTCATAAAGAGAATTCCAACCCTCCTCAGGAAGGCGAAAATGCTGGTGAGGATCATAAACCTAGGCGTAAGGTGAAATTCCCTTGCAAGCTCTGTGGGGAAGATCATCTTACTCACTTATGTCTTCGAATCGAAGAAGTATCGAAGCATTTGGCACAGAGCCCAGCTGTGTTAAAGGATCCCCTTCCTCATCATCAAAACATGGCTTCATATGCTCCCACTACTAGTTATGGACCTACTGAGACGGCAATGTCTTCTTCCAATACTAGTGGTTATGGATGTGTGAATATGGTTCAATCGGAGGTTTGTGTTGCTACTCGTCAACGCAATTATGGTGCACCATAACCTAATATGGGGAGTGAGCCTCCCCCTCCTCCTGACAATTCTTTGCATATCGAGAAGCCCTCTAATATGCCATGGATACCGAAAGGTGTTCTCAAGCGCTCTACGCATAATCCTAATGCTCGAGCTGCCTAGAACTACTCCATTGTAGAAGATTTGGGCCAAACTTCGTGTGCCATGTCGGCTCTTGAAGTTTTGTAGGCCTGTCCTTCTCAGAAGCATGCCCTTTTGAGTGCGTTAGGAGTTCAAGATGGGGGAAATCCTAGTGTTATCAAGTTTGATA
Organism: Larix kaempferi; assembly: GCA_027924585.1. Taxonomy (NCBI): domain Eukaryota; kingdom Viridiplantae; phylum Streptophyta; class Pinopsida; order Pinales; family Pinaceae; genus Larix; species Larix kaempferi. The sequence goes on along the minus strand of BSBM01001155.1, from coordinate 448,839 downwards.
CTACTGATGTCCAACCTCACTTACCTTACCATGTGGCTTTTCAAATCCAGGTGGTGTGCCTTCAGAGTTTTGTCAAATGTACTATGGTTGAGAAGGTGCTTCTGCATTAGTAATGTTGTTAGCTTGTTGGAAAGCTCTTGTCTCTCCTCCTCTACAAACGTCTAGAACCACGCTCACTACATTTGACGGTTGGTCATTTAAGCTGCATGGAATTATACCTTCCCTTGTTGTCTACTTGGTAGGTAAATATGTGCCTATTGAAGTCAAGGTGGTTGATGCGCCCATCTACTACAACCTGTTACTGGGTCAGAATTGGATGTACGCTATGAAGGCTGTCGCATGCACTGTATTCAAAGTTATCTTCTTTCCCCATGAAGGCAATATTGTGACCATCGATCAGCTAGATTTCGTTAACACTCCTTCCACAACATCCACGGGATCCATAGTCCCACAAGTTATTGATTCTATGTCGGCAAATGGGAACATAGGTGTTGGTATGTACCCTTCATTGATGGGAACTTATAGTTTTCCTACACCTTTGAACTTCATCGGAACCATTTCCGACGATGCGTCTCCTCCTTTGCATAATATGCCATTCCGGATTTCCTATTGTACTGATCCATGGACTTTACCGTCCACGAGTTCTACGTCTGGAGACATTACGCACGTCAGGATGTCTGTACCATTGTATGTAGCTGACCTTGCTTACGAGCATATTCAACAAGTTGTTGCAGAACCGGATCTCTTCTTCATAGACAGTCGAAGAAGATTCCATTACGCTACCAGTTTGGGTAGCCAACTCATCTTATTCACACAACTTCCTTGATGATACTTTTCCATCTGATGAAGCTATTATGGAGGCCATGTATGGTAGTGAGAGACCTTGGGAGGATATGCATCATCACTCTTATTTCCTTCCCAACCTCGAGCTCGTTAAGCAAGAAGAGTTTCAAGTGACTCTAGTAGAGATGGTTGGTCACCCTGTGGCTCTTTTGGAGTCGCATGATGTTTTTGCGGAGGGGAATATGGCCAACATTTCCCCAACCATGTTGATCAACATCTCTCGTACTCCCGGAAAGGTGGAGAATGTCTACATCAGTGATGATTGCACTCCTGAGGAGATTTCTATTTACAGTGAATTGTTTACAGAACTCCGGGAAGCTTTTGCCTGGTCATATGAGGAGATGCCAGGAATAGACCCATGCATTGTTGAGCATGAGATTAGAACGTATCCTAATGCTAAACCGGTTTGACAATGCTTACGTGCTGTGAACCTTAGGAAGGCAGCTACTATCAAGGCAGAGGTGGAGAAACTGCTCAAAGCTAGTTTCATCTATCCCACTCCCTTTACCGAATGGGTGTCAAACCCCGTTCCTGTGGATAAGAAGCAGGGAATGATCCATGTATGCACCAATTTTAGAGATTTGAACCGTGTGTGTCTGAAAGACAACTTCCCCACACCATTCATTGATCAGATCTTGAATGCTTGTGCGGGAAGTGATATTTTTTCGTTTATCGACAGCTTCTCAGGGTATAACCAGATTCAAATCAAACCCGTGGACCAACATAAGATGGCAGTCATTTGTCCATGGAGAATGTTTTCATATTGGAAAATTCCCTTCGGCCTTAAAAACGTTGGAGCTACATTTCAACAAGCCATGACCTATGCCTTTCACGATCTTAAGAAGATTATGGAGGTTTTCTTGGATGATCTTGCCGGCCATTCTCACAAGAGAGCGGACCACCCCAAGCACCTCTGTATGATTCTTGAACGATGTATACACTACAAAATTCGATTGAATCCCAATAAATGCATCTTCGTTGTAAGGACGGGTCACCTTCTAGGCTTCATAGTTTCAAAAGAGGGTATTAGAGTCGATCCTCTAAAAGTGGAGGCAATACTTCGATTGACTCCTCCGCGCAATTTGTTACAACTTCAAAGCCTCCAAGGGAGAGCTACTTTTTTACGTTGATTTGTAGTCAATTATGCTAGTCTTACCAAAGGCTTTGTGTGCTTATTGAAGAAAGACACACCTTTAATCTGGGATGATTGAGCCCAGTAGTCTTTCGATGCCCTTAAGAAAGCTTTGGTATCGGCCCCTATGCTTAGTCCACCAGACTTCGCACGATATTGTATTCTTTATGTGGCCGCGTCTCAAGAGACAATTGGCATGGTCTTGGTTAAGGTGGATGATGTGCTCGTAGAGCATGTTATCTATTACCTCAGTCGAAATCTAGTAGATGCTGAGCTAAGATATACTCACATGGAAAAGCTGGCGCGTGTGACTGTCCATGCAGTCCAGCGGTTACGACATTACATTTTTCTTAGAACAACCATAGTTGTATCTCACATCAATCCATTTCAGTTCGTGCTATCACGACGCCTTATGGGGGGAAGTATAATAAATCGATTGTGATCCTTTAGGAGTTCAATCTCGATTTTGCTTCGGCAAAATCGATGAAATCATTGGTGTTTGCTGAGCTTATGTCAAACCTCCCGATACTTGAAGACGATGTCATTCATGAAGATTCCTGTTGATGAACACTTATTTCTTATTTCGTTCGAGGACCCTTGGTATGGGGATGTCATTATATATCTCCGAACTTTGAAGTTTCCTCCACATTATTCACGAGACAAGCGACGACATGTGAAACATCATGCTAAAGACTATACCCTCGTCGGTGACACTTTGTATCACCGAGGAAACGATTCTATTCTCCATCGTTGCTTAACTCGCGAAGAAGCAGAGCGGGTGCTTAATGATTGCCATGCAGGGGCGTGTGGCGGTCACTTATCTGGGCTTGCTATAGCCTAGCGTATTATGTGAGCTGGTTACTTTTGGCCTTCAATTTTTAAGGATTGTGTTAATGCTATGAAGAGATGCCACCCTTGCTATGTGCTCTCTCGGAATATACACTCGCATCTAGTGCCCCTTCATCCGGTCATCATCGTCGGTCCCTTCACTAAGTGGGGGGTGGACTTCATGGATTGTAAACCAGCTTCGGCTGGGGGGCATCACCAAATCATAGTGGCCATGGACTATTTTTCCAAATGGGCTGAGGCCATGCCTACCATAAAAGCAGACAGTGTTACTGCAGCCCATTTCGTGTTCAATCAAATTATCACTCGTTTCGATATCCCGAAAGAGATTATCACTAACCATGGAAGTCACTTTCAAAACAAGATGATGGAGGATTTGTCTCTCAAGCTTGGGTTTCGTCAAGAACACTCGTCTTCCTACTATGCCTAAGCGAATGGTCAAGTTGAAGCAGTTAATAAGTCTTTGAAAACCATTCTCCAGCGTACCATCCAATAAAGCAAGAACAATTGGCGCATCATGTTATATCCTGGTTTGTGGGCATACCGAACCGCAGTTAAGACTGCCATCGGAGTCTCACCATTATAGTAGTTCACAGTGTGGAGTCACGTTTACCGATTGAATGTGAAATCCCTTCGCTTAAACTAGCCATAGCGCTCCTCCCTGATACGACAGGTATTGAGCAATGCTTAATCCACCTTGAGAAACTTGATGAGCAACGTCAAGATGCCGCTGTGGCCATAGATGCCAACAAATGTCATGTCAAGGTTCAATATGATAGGTTTATCCATCCCTGGCAGTATGCTGAAGGTGACTTGGTCCTCTTATATGACCAAGCTAAAGAACCCCTGGGGGCAGGCAAGCTCAACCCCATGTGGCATGGTCCTTACATCGTGAGGCGTGTCCTAGAAAAAGGAGCCTATGAACTAGAAGACTATGAGGGGACTATCTTGAAGGAGCCTAGAAATGGGCTCTATCTCAAGCAATATTACACTTGAACCGCTGGTTCAGGCTGATACTTTTGTATACTATTGTATAGTTGTTTCTATACATAGTTTTAGCTTGCTTTTCGGTTTTTGGGTCTGTTGATTAGCTCACGTGTGATTGATAGATGTCAACGGGAACTCCTACGTTCTTAGGTTTCGTGGATGGTGCTAGCCGAGATATGTAGCAGCTTGCTTTTGCTACCTAGGTTATTTTCTCACCTGACCACCTAGTTGTGTCCTCAGGAGGTGTTTGTCCCGATTCTACATCTAACAATGTGGCCGAGTATAGTGCCATCATTGAGCTACTTCGGGATGCCATTTCACACAGCGTCCAGTCTTTAGAGGTCCGCATGAATTCACAACTAATTGTGTCTCAGTTGAATGGGCAGTATCGTGTGTGAGACCCTACACTACTACCGAAATTTCTAAGGGTAAGACTCTTGGAGAGACATTTTGTTTCAATTACATACGTTCATGTTTCGAGAAGTCTTAATCATGTATCTGATGCATACACTAACTATGTATTAGATTGGCATTTATCACATTCATATTGAAGCACACAAATAAAAGAGACATTCATACATTTGTACATACACACATATAGTAGAACCGGAGAACCATAGTTTATATATAAATATGTCTAAAAAATGGTAGTGTCATACAAAACTGGAGCCCGTATCCATCAAAAATATACATATCGATACAAAGTAAGGTTCTGAGATATCTACTCCCTATGATGAGGCCTAGCTTCCACCCTGACAAGATGTGACTCATAGAAATAGTGAACTGCATTGGCTACTCACTGTAGTAACTGCACCCAGTCACCCGGAACCCCCACTACTTGGCGCTGCATGGCCTCAGGTAGTCGTGCCACCTCTATCTGTGGAACCTTGGCAACCATCCATGATAGGTTGCACCGCAAGGTCTGTAGAGTGCGCCCCACTGCAGCATCACATGCGTCGTCACCCCTACCCCGACGACCATGTCTCGAGAAGCCATCGGGTCTCATTGGGCCCTTGTATGCGAGCAAACAGTCAAACATTAGCACTTGATACTACCACCAAAAAGATTTTTGCATTCACATCTATAATAAAAAATCCATAAAAATTTAATAACAAAAAATTTAAAAAGGACTACTCACCAATTTCTCCGAACGCTGCATCTGGTGGGAGTGGCATGTCCCGATCCTGGCAGAAATCTAGCCCTACATAGGGATAGTCCTCTATGGCAATGACCTGTCGGTCCCAATAGCGGAAGAACTCCTGAGTATATGATGATGCCAGATGGCCACCACCCTGTCGTGTCAATATCTTAGCCCACCGTGTCAGGGTTGGATCGCGGAGACTATGAGGAGGGACATCCACTGTCGGACTAAGCCCTAGAACTCTCTCAAAGAAGAAGCTACACAAGATACTACCATACCCGAAGTTTTTTGCCTTCCCTTCTTTGCATTCTGTCAGTTGTTTCTTCATAGACACCAGTAGTGTGGTACACCAGTCAAATACTATAGGTTGGATGCATTGTGATGCATAGAACATCATTGGCATGGATGCCTAGTGCAGAGCTTTGGAACCCATGATTCGCACTAAGGTAGCCATAATAATATTCATGCTCAGATTTACTATGGCATTGATGGGCACCTGACTTCCCACCGCTCGTCTGTTTGCGGGACAATACCGTGCTATGTAATCAAGGACGGTGATCCCACCACCCACGGTACGAGACCGAAGACTAGCCATCTCACCTCAACGGGACAAACTAGTAATGAAGTAGATGTCTTCCACTTCAAGTGTGAGGATTTGCCTGTTGAGATTGAAGTTCTGTGCATCAACATCCCAGTAATCTATCAAGCGGCGGAGTAGTAGGTTTTGGGCCCTCAAACCCCCTATACTCCAGAATTTGTACAACCCACATGCTTGCAATGCTTGTTGTGCTTGCACATCGTTGTGCACGGCCTCATCTACTTGGTCATGCTCCCTCTCCCTCCACTCTAGAAACATCCTGGAGTGAGAAAAAACAAGGATTTTAGTCAATTTCTTTGCAAAATCAACTACACAGCCGTACTCGTGGGCTAATTTGTATACAGGGGCAAGTATCTGCAGTCAATCTATGCATTGACTGTGAGTATCGTGCCCTACCCGCGACCTGCATAGTGATACCCCGCGGGTAGCGCCGAAGCCATTTAGGGCTTGGCCAAACTAAAAATCCCACCACTAAAAACTAAAATGAATGCATTGAAATTAAAGGTATGGAAGAGACTACCAACCTGCTCTGGACGGTTCGATGAACAGACACTTGTAGCTCCCAGAATTGGCAGTTGAACTTCAACGTGAAAACAAACCTCAAAGCTCCAAATGGGTGAATAGTAAAAATGAATTGTAAATTGTAAATTTTTATTACTATTTATAATTTTCAGGACCCACTTGTCTATAGTTTTTACCGTTTGATGCTGTTATGGACTAATATAATGTCATGGAGTAGAATTTTTAATCAGATTTCTTCAGTGAAGGACGTTTTGGACCATTTCACACCTACGGTAGGTATGTTTCACACCCGGCATATAGGTTAGATGCCATTTCCACATGCATTATGCATTTGACCTTTTGACCATTCTCGCAAACCCTAGGTGCGACCCCGCTTCGTAATTGACACAGAACCTTCACACTGCTATAGAAGTGTCGTTATGCGACAGTAGGGATTTTTCCGAACATGGGCACCCTAGTTAGATCCCCTTTGTGCATTCTAGTGCCCATGCCATTGTTTGTCCTTAGGATTGGGAGTCCTTTGTAGTTATGCCATGACATTGCAATAAAGACTCATACTCTACCTTGTCTTATGATAGCCATCTCCCTTAAGGACTCCCCTTAGTTATATCATGTTGTGATTGCATTGCATCATCCTACCTACCACTTGAGCCTTGTGCCAGCTCCCGCTTACCAAGTTGTTAGCTTGGTGCTTGAGCACTTTTCCCTGTTGAGCCTTGCAGAGCTTCCATTTGTCCTTCACAATTTGATGACCTTTTAACCCTGAGGGAACACACCCCTGAGTGTCCACATCCTGCATGCACTTCCTTGCATTGATCATAGGTATGTTCCACTACTTGGGACTAGTCTGCTAGCTATTTGACACTCATTCCCTCACTTGTTGTACTATAAGCATTTTTCTTCTTTTTCAAGCTTTCCAAATATGAAAAAGACCAAAAAAATCAAATATTCCAAAAATCCGGATGAGATTATGATTACTACTTCTTGTTGGCAGCTATTGTGTCGCCTTTGAACAGAGCATTCATTCCACTCCATACACTATGAGTCTGGACTATAGTTGGACCTTAGGAGATGTACTTGTTTCTCAGTTTCTCCATCGATTGGTTAAGCTTCCAGTCATTATGGAGCCCTTTGTGATGCCTCCTGCATTGCACAGTCTATATCGAGTCTATGCTGCCTACGTCTATCCATCTGCTCATGCTCTTGTTCAAAGGAAGTCCTAAAACTAGAGTCGGCCACTCCTCAGATCTCTTTACTATTGCATGATGTCCATCCTTATTGAGTCAGTCCGTTTCACCTGAGATCTTCCAAATCTTTCAGCATAGCTGGAAGCTCGCGCTAGTTGATGGAGGATGTATTAATTCCCTCCTTCCAGCGAGTCTTGTTCCGTCAACTTCAACCCATTTATTCCAAGACTTGAGGCTTAGAGTTCGGTTGTGTACCTTGAGGCTTGCATTCATTAGTGGCAGGTTCTTTGGCCATCGACAATTTTGGGAATACATCAATGTCCCATGATCGATGGATTCATCCTAGTGTTTGACTTCAACTCATTTATTCACACTCCGATGATTATGCTATGTGCCTTGATGCCCATTTTCATTATTGGTGGATCATCTCACGTCTGTTAACGGTATACATCGTTGACCAATAATCAGACGATGTCACATCAGGTTCGACCCCAACTCCTTTATTCACTTGATGGGACTTGCACCATCGAAGATTTGTGTAGAAGACCCCAGGCAATGGTGGCATTCAGTATGCTACCTATGACTTTTACTTTACATCTGATATATCACCTATCAGATATCAGCAGTTTGTACCTCCAGTTTGCACCAGTTGTCTCCTTTTCCGTAGGAGACCATATCTTACTATAGAGGGATCATGGCTATGATCATTTATGACATATATCCATTATGTACTGCCTATTCATGGCCATTGTATCAGATTGGTGTACTATACCGACATGTATTCAAAGATACTATTGTACTATGACAAGTGAGCTTCTGTTTCCATCACTCCACTTCTGAGTTTTATAATGTATTTTGGCCATCGCAGCATCAGTCTCTGACACATATTAGGGGGCATCTATTACAATGTAATTTTCCACCTTGTGAGTATCAGCATTTTGTGGCCTGTAGGATCCATTTCACTGACTCAAATCCACTTTATATCCTTCAAACACTATTTTTCCCTATTTTTATTCTTACCTGCTAGTTGTTCCATTACAATCGGCATACCCGCGAGTAGCATGTTATAAAATGGTAAAAATCACTAGTTTATTACTTTTTACTCCCAAAAAGTGGTTATTGGGTGACCTTTGACCCTCCATCTGCCAAAGAAACACCTTGATGTGTCCTTTCAATTACCTTTGTAAGGACTATCTATTGAGCACATATGGCTTATGGACGGGAGGAGAAAGAAGAACAAGAGAACTCTAGTGGATTTTTTCCCTATCTTGAGTCTACACTCATTGATCCTTGTAGAACTCAGATTGGTTGCCGGCAAGAGGTCATATCACATTGTACTTCTTCTTGTTTATTAATAGAAATACTCATATTCTCATCCATTAATGTTGTGAATGTTGTTTATTCTACATTGGGTTTCATTTACTTATAATATCATGGACCATTGCTATTGATGATGTTAATGTCGTTTATATATATTATGTACTTGTTGTATATTGGTTGTCAAGACTAATTTGCAGATTCAAGTGCACAGATTGAAAGCTCCAACGGGGATCTACATCAAACTTTTAGATCAAGGTTGGTTACATTCTCCATTATCTTAGCATTGTCATTTATAATAGCATAGTTGTGAGAATTGAGTTAATTTCTGGTAGTCAGCTATCTGTTGTGGTCTACCCCAAGCCATAGTGAGTTTTCTCCAACACAGTTGTGCTCTTCTTGGATCACTCCATACCTTTATATAATATTAATGTATATCTAAATGCATAAATTCTTCAATCCTAGGGTTGTGCCCTCACTAGATTATGTTAGAGCATTAAAGTCCACTTTCATACTTAGGATATAAGTTTTATTTCATTTTATTACTTTCCTAGGTGTTTTTACTATGTTATTGGCCACTAATTGCCTTCCTAGGCGCACCTCTTGTCATCCTTATCCACTTGAGTGCACTCATGAGCATATTTATTGATTTTCTGTCTATCCTCAGTAGCAAAGGCATACTTCCTACGTTTTCATTGCTTTTATTGTTTTTTTTCTGCTTTTGAGTGGATAAGGAAAAAGCTAGGCACTCTAGTAGTTTTGGAAACTGCTTTCTTTGATGGCCGACCCATCCTTCCTCTTTCTCTCTCTAAAAGGAATCATATTTTTCTAAGTCCATCCTACATCAAATTCCAAAATCATTTTGGACAATTTGTGAGCTTTATGGCTGATTTGGAGTTGGATGTTTCTACCATAGGGGTTTTAGCTAGTTTAGTAAGCCTTCTTTTGTGTGTTTTTCGAATGCCTCCAAAGAAATTTGAATTTATGATGTAATATTATATATTTGAAGCCAATTTATTGCACATGGTTGTTTGATGTAACTTTATAAAATACAGTTTGATATTTTGCATACTTTGAGTATCAATTTTTCAGTGTTTTGTGCAATTCTAGACTATCAATTTTAGTGAGAGTGTTTGTTCAATATACATGATCATCCCGTGATATGATTTCACATGGTATCAATGCCATTTAGGGGAGCATAGCTACATCTAGTAGCACACCAAAAGCAAGGTTTTTCCAGTGACAAAATTTTTGTGGACCATTACCTTGTACCCTTAGGTTTAGCTCAAGGTGTCTACCTGGGTGTGAGAGAATATTGAAAGTGCCTATTGTCATATTTTAGATCTCTATAGTTTGAATCATTCTCCATAGAGTTTTTTGGTTGTGTTTTTGCAGGTCCATATCAATCTTATAAGTGAGCACCTCAGTTTGCCATGAATCCATCTTAGAGTGTGTTATTGAATCCATTTAATTATTTTTAGTGGAGGGAAAAAATGGACATTTTTTTGAGGTCAAAAGGTATCTAGAGAGTGACAATGGCCACTGAGAATGCGCCTACTGTGGCTATGGATAAATATAAGTGGAATAATCATAGAGATGAGGCTTATGGCTTCCTTTTCCTTAGCACATCAAGAGATATTCTATTCCATTTGGATGGTATGACAACACCAAATGAAGTTTGGGTGAAAATTCAAACCTTGTTTGGAAAAACTTATGAGTTGAGAAGACACCAATTAGAGAATGAGATGATTTCTCTAAGTCCAAGCAGCTTCGAGAATCTACAAGATTATTTCTCCAAATTCAAGTCATTGGTTTTGTAGTTGAAGCAGTACGAGACTGACAAAAAGGATGAGCAACTGATCTTGGCAATCCTTTCAAAATTGGGGCGAGACTACTCAGTTTTTGTGTCAACCTTCCATGCCACAAAACTCACTATAAAAGGTTGGAAGATGCCCATTCTGTCAGAATTCATGGAATCATTAACCCAAGAGAAGAATAAGCTTATGTTCATGGGTGACATAAAACCTTTAAAGGATCAAGCTTTGGCTGCTAGTGATTCAAGGAATTCGAAGGGTAAGAAGAAGGCTCACCCCAAAAATCCTTCCGAGCATAAGAAAGAGAAACCTAATCCATAAGTGGATCCCTCTAGATCCAAGCAGAATCATTAGAAGAAGAAGGAGCGAATCAAGTGCTCTTACTTCCAAAGGGGATTTCATCCCGAAATCTCTTGCATGAGAAATACCATTGATCAGATGGCACAACTCCTAGAGAAGAACCACATCCCCATTCCTGAAGGTGCAAAGAAGAAGGAAGGAGGTTCTAACTATGAAGACAAGGAGCGATTCCATGCTCTCATAGCCAACACATATTCATCCACTTATTACATATTGATTCTGGAGCTTTAACTAACAGGGTAGCCACTAGAGAGTCCTTTTCCTCTCTTTATTCCTCCGATGGCCCAGGTCCCATCATTGTTTTGGGAGATGACTCAAAAACGGCTTCAAAGGGTAAAGGTAGAGTAGATATTAACCATGGCTCCTTCTTTAATGTCCTTTATGTCCTAGGACTAGCAGCAAATCTACTATCTGTCTACCAAATGACCCATAGTGGCTCACCCAAAAGAGTCACTTTCACCCCTGATGTTGTGGATATCTCTAAGATCTCCACGGGAAGAGTTATGCATTAGGAACTACAAATCATTCCACAAAAGTCTACAAGTTTTCATGGTTTTTTCCTATATCTCCACCTATAGAACTCCTTTCTCATGCTAATGAAGCAATCAAGCTTTGGAATGAGAGGTTTGGTCATCTAAATTATAAATACCTTCATGAACTTCGTGATAAAAATATGGGTTTTGGATTGCCAAACATTTCCTTTACTAAGTGAATATATCAGGGTTGTAATCTAGTAAAACACACAGAGAGAAATTTTGAGAGATCAAGACCTGAACGAACTTATGCACCCTTGGAATTGATCCATACTGATGTTGCTGGTCCTTTCCCCCCATTTTTCACTAAACAAATCCAGATACTTGCTTACCTTCATTGATGAACATTTTGGGTATTGTTGGGTCTATTTCCTGCAGTTCAAGTCTGAGGTTTTTAGTTATTTGAAGGTTTTTAAAGCCTTTGTTGAAAAATCGTCTGGTAGGAAGCTAAATGCAATCAGATCTAATAATGGGGGAGAGAAAATTAAATCATATTTTCAGCATCTTTGTGTAGTGGCTGGCATACGCATGCATCACACAATGTCATACACTCTTAAGAAAAATGGAGTTGCTAAGAGAAAGAACTGATCTCTTAAGGGGATGGAAAATTGTATGCTTGAAGCAAAATACTTGTCACCAAATTTGTGGGATGAGGAAATAAATTATGCATCCTACATACAAAATAGAGTCCCACATAAAGCACTGAAATGAGTCACCCCCTATGAAGCTTGGTGTGGACATAAACCTGATTTTGTCATTTCAAGATTTTTGGTTCCAAGGCTTGGGAAAGAGTGTCATCTGAAAAAAGATGGGACTTAGAGCCATAGAGTAGGCCATGTTTGTTTGTTGACTACACAGAAGATGCAAATGGGTACAATATTCTTGATTTGATCACCCAAAATACCTTCATAGAAAGAATTCTGAAGTTTGATGGAGTTACCCTACAAGTAGTTGAGATTGGAGAGTCTTCTCAACCACCACTAGAAGAAGAAAATGAAGAGTTGAATGAGGCTTCTCATGATGAATCTTATTGATTAGATTCAGATGATGATCATGATGAGTTGATTGTAGACCCAATCTCACCAACAGGGCCAAAGTGGGAAGCAACCCTCCAATATCGATTGCATCCCGGATTGCCCTACCTTCATCGTTACCTTCATAATTGACAATGCCTCCACCATCTCCTGTACCCTCACCAACATCATCGGTTCCTCCTTTTACCATCCCCCTATCAACATCATCAACACCACCAGCATCGCCTAGACCAACCTTGCTGTCTTCTATTTCATCGCCTCTCTTACAGCCAACACTAACCCCCCCTCCATGCGCAGACCTCACTACTCCACCTAACCGTATATCATCTATTGCTCCACTCGCCTCAATCAAAGCTACCTCTAATGGTCAGATAGCATCAACTTCAAGAAAGAGAAAGAAGAAATTATCTAAGAAAAATAAAACAACAAGAAGACTACTACTATTACTTTTGCAGTCAAGTCAACTCAGTATCGGAACAACACACGGGCACAACTATACTTTCGACAGGTACACTACCAGAAGATGAACTTGATAAAATAATCCAAGTTTCCACCAAAGAGACAAGTAATAGATTGGCACAAAAATCTAAGTTACTCAAAGCAACCATGCAAGAACAAGAAGAAATTTTGACCCAGTGCACAGAATAAGTATAGTCAAGACTTGGGGAGACACCATAAACTTTGCTCGACAAGCCTCTCGACAATATCAAATCCCTCTTTGAATTTGTATTAGACAAATATGATAGTACTCATGAACAACTTATCAAGAAATAACAAGATGAAGGTGGCTACTTTATGGAAGACTATTTTAAATCATTTATGGAATATGATAACAAATTGAAGGAGTATGAACCACATGCATCTAGAGCATCCTTGGTTCAAAAAAATTGCTACTCATTATGGCAAAGTCAGTGTGGACATACAGAACCATCAAACCACTATGTCTAAGCTATATGCTCAAAGGAAGGCATTCGACTGATCTGGACACTACTTAGAAACTTGATGAACAAATACATATGGAAATTTAGCGACAATACCAACTCTAATGAAATGAATATTAGTGGCTCTACCGGTCAAGGAAATAAAGCATAGCAAGAAGTTAGTCGACTCACCCCAATAATATACCATCTTATGAGAGCTTCTGAAACCCAGTTACAAGAATGTGGACTTGATATGACCAAAGTTCTAAACTAGTCGATGTTGATTAAGCTAATCCAGCTATCACAACTAACCAGTTTTGTAACAAGTATGAAAACCATTCTGGTTGAGTGCAACGATTTCTACGAGTGACTTTCCTTCTCTTCTCTAGCTATCGTTGAATCTTGTGCCAATTGCATCCCTCCAAGAGCCACTTCTACTTCACATAGTACCATCTTCTTCCAAAAAAAATTTGCTTGCATGACATCTCCCTATTCTCTTCGGGACAGAGAAGATTTTTAGGGAGGGGGAGATGTTCGAGGAGTCTCGTTGGCCAGTCAACAAGGTCCTCCGGACCAACTAGTCAAGTTGTTGGTCAAGTCAGTTAGATAACTAACTTGACAGTTTAAAGTATGTAACTGAATAACAGAATATAGATTATATATATAAGGATGGTTAGCTGAAACAAGAAGATCATCTTTCTACTCTCATTATCTGTTAATAAGAACTTCTTGCTGTTGTCTCCATTACTTATATTTTCCTTCACGACTATATGTGGTTATCTTATCTTTATGCCTTTATATGTCAAAGATTACTTCATGTAATCCCATAAATTACAACAATATGTAAATAGACAAAAAAAAATAAAAAAAATTAGCCTCTATAGAGATTAAATATGTAGCCAAATTTCCCTTAACAATTGTCGCATGAAAGAAAAATGTCAATGCGTGATATCTAAGAGAGAATATGGACTAATCTAATAAAAAAATCCTAGTTTTGGTGAACGAATTCTCAAGCCTAAGGAATTCTAATTAAAGCGTACAAACAAATCGTCTCGAGCATTACTTGGAGAGTGAGTGGCTTTTCAAATAATGTTATTAGACGGAACTCCTATAGAATCATCTATGTTGGCATTCTCAATCCTACTTTATTTGCAGTAAAAGTTTGAGGCAAGGTATCATAAAAAATTACTCGGATCATCTTGGCACTAAAAATAATATAATAAGTTATTATGAGCAATGCTTATATGATAATCCTCTATAGGCGAGTGCACTACTATCATGTTTCCATATCCTTATGGCATGCCCTTGTGATGGGTGCAAAATGTTGATGAGATGTGTGAGTTAGACATAATGGACTGATGTATGTCAAGGTCGAAATACAATTGAAGAATGAAATGTAGGAATCCCATAATAAAATTTGCAAAAACCAGAAATACAGCATACGAGAGATGGAGCTCTCGCTGTTCTCGAAGAGATAAGTTTCTCATATAACGGAGTTCTCTCTTTTTTTTGTGGATGCAAGATTTAGAGATGTATCTATTGAACTCTCTTAGAGATTTAGAGAGGTTATTTTCTTTCCATGATTTCTTGTCTCCCGCTTTCTCTAGCTGTCAACCGTCATAAGTGGAAATCCCTTGCTTCTAACCGTAATCTCCTTTTTTTGGGCAATTCCAATCACCTTTTCTTTTATTTTTTGAGCGATGTGTTGTATTGAAAATGAGGATTCGGTTGAGGAAAAACCCTAACTGTCCTTATCTCCATGTTAGTTTATTCATAAGTTTAATTGAGAAGTCCCAATCCTTAATTCCCATGTTATTTCCTTTGTCCTTTTATCTTTTTAATTATATATTTAGATTTAATAATTGACCGCTTATACATCTAAATTTATGTACATTTGTATTTATATAGTTTAGCTGAATACATATATATTTAATATATGTATTTTAGGACAATACACTAGTGTGTGCATACTCTTGTCGCATAAATATTTTTTGTAATATTAATGGCCCATTGTGTCATAATAGTAATGATAACAATATTGATGGTGTTTCGGGTACTCTCCAATGGGAAGAATGGGTGGAAAATCAACTTATTTATGTTGTTCCTTGTAGATCCATTTTTGTTGAGAATCACTAAGCTGGTCTTTCTAGTTTGAGGCTTTGTATGGGCCTTGTATATTGGAGAAATTGACTGATCTATGTATTTTGTGCGCAGTCATAGTTCTGCTGCTAGTACTGTTAGGGGTATAAACAGTGATGTGAAGCTTTTATATTTGGGAGTGCTCTCATGGTTTTGACCTTGTTTTTGCTATGTACTTTTTTATTTCAAGGAAA
The DNA here is from genome assembly GCA_027924585.1 of Larix kaempferi. Taxonomy (NCBI): domain Eukaryota; kingdom Viridiplantae; phylum Streptophyta; class Pinopsida; order Pinales; family Pinaceae; genus Larix; species Larix kaempferi. The sequence goes on along the minus strand of BSBM01001155.1, from coordinate 433,272 downwards.
TAACAAAAGTACTGTTTTTTTCTCTGAAAAAAATAATATTTTTAAATAATTACCTATGAGCACTACTTAGGTTTATTTTAGGCTCGTAGTCATAATTTGGTAAGTAGGTAATAAACATAAGATTAGTTACCATAATTTAAACTTAAGACGACATCTAAATATCTTAAGGTAATCAAGCGAACATCCACTGCTCACCTTTCCTCTAGTGTCCATGACACTAAGATGACTGAGTCTCCTAAGTCTAAAATTTTAAAATTACAACTTAGGAAATAAATAACAATACATACAAAGTTTACTGGCGGGTCTTGGCCCTGAGATCCTCACCAGGAACTGATACGCAAGCTCTTTACATTTGTATTTCAGTTACAAATAAAAAGGGGGTAAGAGAGGGATGCTACATCCTCCCCCCTTTAAAAATAACACCGTCCTCAGTGTTGGTACCCTTGAGAGCTTCATCTTCAACTTTTAATTGCCTTTGTAAATGTTGTTCTTCAATTATGTTTGCTTGCTTTGGCATCTCCATTCGGATGTCTTTATGATTCTTTGATTCTCAAACCTATAATTTTGCACAAGTAATACAAATTCATTCTAGGATTTCATCATAAAACATATGCTTACAAAAAAATATTCAAAACCAAGGGGAACATAAATCATAATTTCTTTTGCAACATCCCATTATTGTCTTTTCATCACAACTCTTTTTTTTAGTTTAGTTTACTTACAAAAAATCACTTTGCGATAGTTATAAACTTGCAATGTCTACCAATCATACATGATATATATAAATCATGATCTAAAATAAAATATTCACAAAATTCTTTTCATGGCACATGAAGAAATAATAATAATATGATGAAAATTATGGCTCCACAAGCAAATCCTTCAAATGAAATCAGTAATAGATATCCCAGATACTTATGTAGTTTTTATATAATCTATCAACATTTTGCACTCAGTCAAAATAACAATGGACCACCCTACCATAGTATAAAAGAAACAGTTTCCCATCCCTTGTTAGAATAACCCCGAGCCAAGGAAGGATTCCAGTTAGAGGAGATTGAAGAACTTTCCCTGTTTTAGTTTTTTTTGTTCCTTACGTCTGATTTCCTTACTTATCATTTACTCATTCAGCTAGTCATAAGTTCATATCTAGGAAGACTTCTTCTAACTGTACCCTAGCTACAGTTAGTCGGTACAATATAAGTACCTCTCAATGCTAGACAATGGAATATTTACGATCTTCTGGACTACCTCTCAGTACCATGTACTGGATTGCAACATACCTCTACTGCACTTTCACAAACGTGTGAGAAATTAATAACATTTACTTTTTTTGTGTCTTCCCTCTGAGCTTGATTAGGCTTTTCTTATGTTTTGCTTCTTAAAATTTCTCTGTCTTGATTCTTATCTATCTATATATATAGTAATTATTTCTTTTCTTTTAATTTTTTTCTTTAAGTTCACTTCTTCCTTTCATAAATTGGTTAATTTTCAATATAAAGGGTTTTCTTTAATGTATAAGGATTTATTAAAATTTCAAGAGCCTTATAACCCAGGGTGTCCTCCGTCATTATCTCAAAGGTTTTATAATTCTTTGTTTGATTAGTCTTTTCTTGTATCAAGTTTTATTCTTCTTATTTTGGATTTCATAATTTCAAGATCTTTCATAAATTATAGTTTTATGGAACTTCCATAGCCCAGACCTACAATTGCCTCAAAACACTATCAATCTCAATGACATATAATAAATACTTTTCAAAATGAACATTGGAATCATCACATCACTAAATATACTTGATGTTCCAAAGCCTACCAGCTCAATCATTAAACCAAACACATAATAATTCTATGGTTAACAACAACACACATCAATTATGCCACACATCATATCACCAATTTCATAACTTGATACTTCTAGTATCTTGCAAAACATGTGTAAACCATTCCATCATTCCATCTATTCTTAACATTCTAAAAAATGTAATGTTTACTTATTTCCATTGGTTCAATAGGATTTCAAATCTATTACTTTGTTTCCTACTTGGTTTCTTATAAACATATACTTGGCATAATTAAATCATTTGTGTAATTGACTATCATTTGACCAACTTTTAATAGCATATTGCTATATGTTCATAAAAATTAGTCATTGAATCACAACTCATTAGAGGTTACATCATGTATTATTTTCCATTTACTTAAACTTGGTGAAACTTCTTGCACCCATGGGCACCTGCATGCTTCTCTCACTATTTCTTGCCAGAAGTTATTTACATCATCATCTCTTTTTTCAACATAAAGCAAGACATAAAATATAACAACAAGTTCCTATCTTCAGTGCACAAACTCTTGATAAATAATCCCAGTGTATTACTTTTTTGACAAACATAGTTGTAACTAGACATCAATTACCTATATTTGCAAATATTATTCCTTGACTTGCACCTTTAGCATATTGAGAAAAATTCATACTTACTTGTTTTTAACCTTGAAGACATATATACTTTTAATGCTACCTCTAGGTTCACTATGTAAGCTCCCCAGTTTGGCCCCATGGCATTATAATTATAAATGATGTAATCTTGTTATGAAATCATGGTGAGGAGCTCAAGGCCAAGGCCCCGCCATCGATTTCGTGATGCATATGGTTTGCATGCTAGCAATGCACATTGGAAATTCAAATATCATGTAATATGCATTTTAATAAAAATACCCACAACTAGCTATGCAATGCAACAAAGAGATGGGGGCATGATTTCACAAGGAATTGGGAGGGAAAACATTCAAACCCATGAGATACTAGAGTCAAGCCAAGTGTCAATGAGAGAACCCATCAAACCCTCAACTACCCATGTTGACTTTGGTACCCAACCATTGATTTCTCCCAAGAGTTGGTTGAGGAAGTTAATGCCTTGGGAATGGGGAGGTATGGCTGTCCAAAATTGAGTATGGGCAAGCCACCCTTTATGGAAAAACGTGTTTGTCTCCTTGGGCAAGAAAAGAGCCATGAATTTCTCACCCAAGCCATTATACAGGAGAATTCTTCCTCCCTCACGAGTTTAGAGCTACCTGGGCGTCTTCCAGGCATGTTGCAACGTTTTCTTCATTTCCCCAGTAGAGAAGGGCGTTTTCTCTGTTGTATGCCAATGGGGAAGAAGGGAAATTGAATGGGGGTTCAATAGAGACCGTGTTGGGCTATTGAAGGCTGAGATATTTGGGGAAGAAATCGTTTTTCCCCCCTATGGTTGTTTGCCTATCCCACAATCCATTTTTGGTTGGGAACGTTTTTGGGAAAACCCATGGCCGTCTTGTTTGTAAATCCCACTGTCTAAAATGTGTATCCATGCCCCTGTTTGTGCTTCCTATGTGAGAGAAGAGTATGTTGGGTATGGGTATGGGTATCCATGGCTTGGGCTTGAGCTTGAGTGTGATAATCCAAGGTTCAATTGTAGCCTGATAACCCAGCTATGGACTGGTTTGGCTCAGATGGAATGATTAATTGGTTGTGACAGTTGGTATCGAATGAATGTCCCTTTTCCTTGAAGGAATCATGCCCAACTCGGGGGTGGCCTTCGGACGGACTCAGTATAAGCTGTCGAAGAGCCTATGGCTGGGTGGAACGTTGCTGCGACATAGCTAGTTGCTTGGGCAGTTGAAAAATGAAGATAAGTGTTTTTATGCTTCTATATTTACTTCTGCATTATATTAATTCAATCACTGATGATATGCTGTATGCATGAGTAATGTGTGTGGATGTTTTAATTCCGTTGTGCATCATAATTGATTTGTTTTACATCTGCACATTCATAATTTATTTATATGAATCTAACTAATGGGCTGAGATCATGGGAAAGCCCTGAATTTGGCATCATGTACCCTGCCTTGCATTGGTTAAATGGGTGGGTACGTGACAGTATGTCATGCTTTGTATTCAAACATCTATGACTTAATGTACTAATATCGTGCACTTAAACTTCCTAGCATAATCTCAACAAGTTATACATCGACTTGCATTTTACTCATTATGCATGTGAAAAACATCATGAAAATATATTCGCATAGGCATGCCAATATGCATTACTATTACATTCTACTATCGTTATAATGCACGCAGTTTCATTTGCATGGTTCCTTAGTACTTACAATGCAGATGTCCATAACACCGTGTGACTTCATTCCTTCAACACATATGTAATGATAATTATCTCTAACATTATCTCAAATACTTATGATCAAGGAAACCATATGCACCTACGATTATGCATTTTTTAGGAACCCATGTCAACCGTTCTCTGTACTATATTGTTGTTGGATGCATATGTTTTGTAGGTCATCCCGTAGTATTTGTTGATCCATAGTTTGTATTATTTTTTTTGGACGCATATGCTTTATAAGTCATCCCATAGTATTTGTTGATCCATAGTTTGTATTGGCCCATGGTATTGACCCATAGTATTGCCGCCTCGACCTAGTATATAAGTTTGTGTTGAGGCCAATGAAGGAACCATGGGGTTATTTTGTATTGAGCTTGCTCAAAGGAGGTTTTCCCATCGAATTGGCCTGTGATCAATAAAAATATTTTGTGATTTGATATATCATGTATTTCATCAATTAATTGTTGCAGGTTCTTCACATCTGGTATCAAAGCACTTTCTTGGGCTCGTTGGGTGGAATTTCTTCAAAAAACAAATTTCACATCTGTTGCAGGTTCGGATTTGGGAATAATTTCTATCCGTTTAACTGTGGGACATACTTGGGAATAAGCCTCAAATTCATTGTGAGGAATACCATAGGAACCCCGAAGTAGCTGGCCCATTGAGAGGACCTGCCAGTGAAAAGGGAAATGACCCCTACCTAATTGACTAGCTCCCACCCATGAGGTAAACCAAGTGTTGTCATTTGTGGCAAAGCGATTATCAGTTTTACCTGAGCCGTGGAGTGAGGGTTACTGCCCTAATACGCAAGCCGTCAGACAACATTGGTGGCCGAGTGAATTCCTTAAACCATTAGGAATCTGAGCATACCTGGGGTCCATATCTATTTTCAGATGATAAATCATAGATTTCCTCTATCCAGATCTGTTGCCGCTCTCTTCTGCACTGTTGTAGATCCATCTATTTCTCATTAATTCCATGTCGTTACAGATCCATCTATTTCTGATTAATTCCATGTCATTACAGATCCATCTATTTCTGATCCCTTCCGCGCCATTGCAGGTCCATTTCTGGAAAAAAAAAAACCCAAAAAAACTATTTTTTGCCATATCTCACTTGTTTTAACTCTGTTTCCCTTCAAACTTCCCATACACCCCTGTAATCCCATTCTGCATATTTCATTTTTGAGGACCCTATCCCAAATTCGATTTCCCAAAGTCAGAAATCTCACATTTGTCTATTTTTAGGGTTTGCCATAACTTCTTCGATCTTCACCCAATTGCCTTCAAATTTTACCACAATGTTCATTTCCTATTTCTACTTCTTTGTCCCTCTCTTCCAAATTTGCTCATTCTTTCACCCCACTTCTGAAATCCTCCTTTTTTGCTTCCGTGTCCAATCGAAAGTGTCCAAAACCTAGTCAAACCCAAATTACCCATCAGATTTTTCCCAAATCTGAAGGCCCATTTGTTGGCTTACATAATTGTCTTGAGGTTTTCTATAAAGACCCAGGTTCTTTGCGGTTCAAGGAACCAACAAAACCCCTTTTCATCGGTCCTTTCGGCAACAATCTGCGAACAGACTGAGGTATCATCCGAGGTGAAGTTATGGGAGGCTGCGGAATCTAGTTTCCACAACCAGGCGATGAATGCGTAAACAAATCTGAGGAATAGCGCGCTGCGGAACTCACGCTGTGAACTGAAGACTGCACGAAGATTAACTCCTTCGCAGTCAACACTTACTCTATTGCGCATCCAAGGACTGCGCGATGTCGGATGGACTTTCATCGATAGGACAACACAACTGATAACTACGCCTCCTGTTCAGACTTAACAAAATTTGGTGAATCTAACTAGGATTGCCTATCCATTCAACAATTTCCTTAGGTTGTTCATCTTATGACTTCTGCAATATGACAACACACAATACATTGTGCACTTCTGGTGCTGCGCTTCCAGTGAATCGCACGGCGGGAACTCCACTCACTTAAGTGATTATCCAACAGACTTATGCATTCATAGACTTAGAAATACTTGTGCATCTAACATTCATCCACATATGCGATACTTAACATATTATTCCCATCTCATTATTTACGGAGAATACATATAAAAGTAGAACACATAAAATGATAAGTTAGATCTTAAGCATTCATTGTGAGCAAATAAACAGGTGAAAACACATAAACAATCACACAACACAGAATTTAACATGGTTCATCCCCAGGATGCGAGTTATGTCCACAGGAACTGTTGTTATATTATTTCGGGAAGGGTACAACAGTTCCAATCTGCACACTCAGCTGTAGACTCTCTTCTCTCTTTGTAGGTCTCTGCGCACACAGCTTGCAGAGCCTTTACAATAACATTCAGCAAAAAAAACAAGTATTGCTCAAGATTATACAATGAATATTTGAGATTAACAACAACAACCCTTTCCCTTACAAATTTGTGCCTTCTTATAGATCATGCCCATAGGTCATGTCTTTACAATGCACAGGCAAAAACCCTAATTTTTCCCAAAACTGTCGTGGTTTTTCCTTAACCGAACTGTTAGGATCTGATAGCGATTCCTCCATCGTGGCCATCCTCTATGTGTGGTCATGTCGCTTTCATCCTGCTCTGTCGACTGCATGCCGGCTGTTGCTTTCATCCAGTCGTTCCTTCTCTAACGGCCTTATGTGGCTAATTCATGTCATGCTTCTTTTGCTCATGTGACCGGTCGCTTTCCTTCCATGATACTCCTTAACCCTTTGCTTGGTAATCATGGAGTATCTTAACCAAAAATAGATTATCGATGGTCTTGCCAGAATATGTGTCGGGTTCCGTCCAACATTATGCCTTTCCTTATCCCCGTGGATCAGGCTCTTTACAACACTGTCTCTTCGCGACGCTGGCTTCCTTACCCTATCAATGCTGCATTGCGCTCAACTTTGGAGCTCTCAAAACTGTCTTTGCCAAAAAGTGTCCATTTGAACTACACTTAACTTCACATTTCCAAAACTGATTTGCACAAAAATGCCTCAATTGGGCTAGGCCCAACACCAAATCCAGATTTCCTTTATTAAAACGGTTTTTGTTTTTGTTGTTCTACCCACTCAAAAAAATAAAAAACGGTTTTTTCTCCATATCTCCCTTGTTTTAACTCTGTTTCCCTTGAAACATTCCGGATGCTAGTCCAATCCCATTTTACATATTTCATTCTTGAGGACCCTATCCCAAATTCCACTTCCCAAAGCCAGAAATCCCACATTTGTCTATTTTTAGGGTTTTCCATAACTTCTTCGATCTTCACCCAATCGCCTTCAAATTTTACCACAGTATTCATTTCCTATTTTTGCTTCTTTGTCCCTGTCTTCCAAATTTTCTCATTCCTTCACTTGGCTTCTGAAATCCTCCTTTTCTGCTTCCGTCTCCATTTGAAAGTGTCCAAAGCCTAGTCAGACCCAAATTACCCATCATATTTTCTCCCAAATCCATATTTTCCTTTACTAAAATAGTTTCTGTTTTTGCTGTTCGACCCACTCAAAAAAACAAAAAAAAAGCTCCTGGTTATGGTTGTCACCCACGCTGGAGCAAAAACCATGGAGGAAGAACTTGTAGCCCTCAAAACCAAACTCCAGGATCTAGATGAAAAATTTCTTGGCCTCCATCTTGAGAATTCCGCCATGAACAATAAACGACAGTTAGAGTCTTCTTCAGACAATGGGTTCTCTTCTTCCAGCAATTTTCGTGGTCCAAAGCTTGATTTTCCTTGCATCAATGGTACTGATCTGATTGGATGGATCTATCGGGCAAAATAATATTTCATTCTGCATAATAATTTTGATGTTAACAAAGTTCCCCTTGCATCCTTTCATTTGGAACATGAAGCTCTTCAATGGTACCTTTGATACATCAAAGCTCATGAAGAGCCAAAATGGCTAGATGTTTTCCATCTCCTTTTGCAAAGATTTGGTCCTAGTGCTTTTGATGACTTCATAGGATCCCTCACTAAACTTCGCCAAATTGGCATTGTGAGAGAGTATCAAACCGAATTTGAGAAACAAGACAACCACACCGAAGGATTGCTTGGTGACTTCTACAGGAATTGTTTTATCAATGGTCTAAAGGATGCAATCCGCTTTGAGGTCAAAATGTTCTATCCCAACACAATGATGGAAGCCCTGGGGTTGGCTAAGATGGAATAAGACAAGATTGCTTCCCAACAACACTCCAAATCCACATTTGTTCCCTTCAGAAATATGGGTTCTCAACGACCTCCCATCCCGCCAGCTCCTCGACCAACTCCTATCAAGCATTTGCATGAAACAGAGATGCAGGCACATAGAGAAAAAGGGATTTGTTATAATTGTGATGAGAAATTCACTCGGCGCCATAGATGTGTTGAGCAAAAGATCAATCTCTTGGATGTGGATTCCCCGCTTGCCTTTGAAATTGGTGAAGAAGCTCCAGATACAATAGATGATCAGGTCAAAATTTAGGATCCACCTATTGACCCTCCATCTGAGGACGATACCGAGAGATATATCTTCATGCTTTAGATGTAATCAACACCCCCCAAACAATGCAGGTTCGGGGTTACTTCAAGAAGCTTCCTCTTACAATACTCATTGATTCTTGTAGCACTCATAACTTCATTGACCCTCGGATTGCCAAGTAGGCTGATTGTTTTGTCCATCCTTGCTCCAAATTTGAAGTCATGGTTGCCAATGGGGACAACTTACCTTGCAAAGGGAAGTGTCGCAATGTGTGTCTCTCTATGGGATATTATAACCTACGCTCTGACATGTTTTCCTTGACCTTAGGGGGATGTGATGTGGTTTTGTGTGCTCAATAGCTATGCGCACTTGGCCCCATCTTATGGGATTTTGCTGAACTTTGGATGCAATTTTCACCCAATGGACAAAAACACACTTTGACATGCTTACAACCAGGGTCTCTCAGCATTATCAGTTCACATCGATGGAGAAACTCTTTAAGAAGAATTCACATGGTTTCATCGCCCAGATCCATTCCATTCAGATGCAACCCTCAGCGGTCTCCACTACTCCTTTGGATCGACAACAAATTCTCGATCGATATACATGTGTCTTTGTTGAACCAGTGGGATTTCCACCTTCAAGGCTAGAGGGCCATTGTATTCAACTCCTTCCTGGAAGTGTTCTTCCCAACATCAGGCCCTATCGCTACCCATCTAACCAAAAAAAGAGATTGAAATGTTCCTCTGGGACTTACTGAAGGAATGTATTATTCGCCCAAGCACTAGTTCCTTTTCTTCACCAGTTCTTCTTGTTCGCAAAAACGATGGGTCATGGCACCTTTGCATTGACTTCTGAGCACTTAATCACCTCACAATCAAGGATCAGTTTCTGATTCCTCTTGTTGATGAGCTTCTTGATGAGCTTCATGGTGCTCAATTTTTCTCTAAGTTGGATCTTCGTTATGGGTATCATCAAATTCGGGTTCATGAGGATGATATTCCTAAAACACCTTTCCACACACATGATGGCCACTATGAGTTTTTGGTCATGCTCCTTCCATATTCCAGGCATTGATGAATAAAATATTCCGGCCCTACTTACAGAAATTCATTCTAGTCTTCTTTGATGATATCCTCATCTACAGTAAAACATGGGCTGAACATCTCCAACATCTGGATCTTGTAATGCAACTTTTCTTTGACCATAATCTCCACGCCAAATAGTGTAAATGTTTTTTTGGACAGAATCAAGTAGAGTATCTCGGGCACATTATTTCAGCACAAGGGGTTCATGTGGATCCTGCCAAAATCACTGCCATGAACAATTGGTCGCATCCTTAGACACTCAAGAGCCTTTGTGGTTTTTGGGTTTGACTGGATACTACCGCAAGTTTGTTAACGATTATGGGAATATTGTACCTCCATTAACTACTCTATTGAAAATGATGCTTTTATATGGACACCTGCTACTGAGTGTGCATTTGACAAACTGAAACAAGCTATGTGTACTACACCTGTTCTAGCTATGCACGATTTTTCGAAGCCCTTCACTATTGAGAGTGATGCTTGCAGCAATGGACTTGGTGTCGTTCTCCTTCAAGGTGACCATCCCATTGCGTTCACCAGAAAATCCCTTTCAGGTAACAATTTAGCTGCCTCTACATATGAGAAGGAAATGATGTCTATTTTGCATGCAGTACAGAAGTGGCAACCATACCTATTAGTGAATCATTTCTGCATCAAGATTGATCACCAAAGTCTGAAATATTTCCTGGAACAATGTGTATTCTCCCTAGCACAATAGAAATGGACTAGCAAACTCATGGGGTATGACTATGAGATCACTTACAAGAAGGGTAAGGATAATATTGTGGTGGATGCTCTTTTTCGCACATTTGATGACCAAGTTTCTCTTTCAGCTATGTCTATTCCTGTTCCAAATTGGTTGCAATATGTTCAATAGGGCTATGTCAATAACTCTTCGTTATCTCAAATCATCCAACACTTGGACAAAAACTCTTCTATTGTACCACATTAATATTGGGATGGTTCTTCTCTGAGATACAAGGGTCATTCGGTGCTTCTGCAGTGCACAAATATTCAACATGATGTCTTCTATGAACTCCATGCTTCTCTATCAGTAGGGCACATTGGGTTCCTCAAAACGTATGAATGGGCATGACGTAACTTCTTTTGGCAGCGAATGAAAAAGACAATTCAACAGATGCTGGCTGAATGTGATACCTGCCAACGCAATAAGGGTGAAATGACACTACTTTCGGGATTGCTCAAACACTTTCCCATTTCTACACGGATTTGGACAGATATTTATATGGATTTCATTGAAGGGATCCCTAAATCTAGAGGGAAGACAATGATTTTGGTGGTGGTTGATCGCTCTCCAAATATAATCATTTTTGTGTTGAGATATTGTAACTTCTAAGAATATTATATTTGTACTTTATTATTTCATACATATTTCATGCCTCCATGGAGACCCTATTGTACATCCGGAGATGTTTATTCCTCCGAAAGAATGTGGTAACTAGGTTTATTAGACTACCCTTGTGGGGTCAGCCCTAAGTTAGTTGTTCAAGGGCTATTAGACTCTCTTAGGAGAGGTCGACTCAGTTAGGGTGAAAAGTCAATTAGAAGATGAGTATAAATAGAGGAGGTGTGTTCCTCATTTATCACTCATTCACTCACTTGTGATTGGTGCATAGGAGAGAGAGAGACATGCATAGGAGGAGAAGGAGCTTTTATTTTGGGACTACATCTTTGTATTTGTTGATCATCTGTTTTGAGGAAGCTTTACTGGGTTTTCTATCCCATGAGCGTTTCCCAAGATAAATCTGTGTCTCTTGTGTTTATGTTGTGCTTATTGTTTTTTCACTGATGTTGTATATTCTATTGTTATGAAACCATATGTAATACTGATGTTATATATCTTAGCACATTGAATCTTAACATGGTATTAGAGCTAGCCTGAAGGAAGGCAATGTATGGCACGTACAACACTTGTCTCACTTGCGACAATTTGAAAGTTAGGGTTTTGTATAACAAAACCTAGTCATCGTGGAACTTTCGCTATAGATCCATTTTGGAGAAGGTTCAGGATCTGAAACCTTTACAGGATGAAGATAACCTCCCCTTGTACATTTTGTTTGAAGCTTAGCCTCAGATTCGTTATACTTTGTGATTTATGATCCGTACAAGTTAGGGTTTTTGCCTCTTCTAGAATGCAGTCCTAAACATGTGACTTGGGGAAAAAGGTCATATCTCGGGCTCGGAAGCTACAAATGAAATTCTGTAAAAATTTGTAGTTAGGGAATAGACTGTAGTTTGACAGGTCTTCTTTTCAGAGGCCGAAGTTGAAATAGTGACATGTGGCACTCCATAAAAGTTCTCTATGTTGTTTCATCCCATAAATAGGTCATGTTGCAACACATGGCATAACTATCTCTCAGAGAATCCATTAAATCTTGCACCTATGGGGTTGTAAATATGACAGGACAGGCTACCACAGGCCGAATTTTCAGATGTCATAGATCCGAAATTTCAGAGATGAACCAGAAACAATACAACACATCTAAAATGGCTCAACGAAGGGAATCGAGGAAGAGGAGGAAGAAGCTCTCACTTAAGGTTTTTCAGTGTTTAGGTCTGGAAGGACCTTATACAATGTTGGAGACACCCGATACAACATTGGAAGCTTTGATAATGGATTTGGAATCCATTTATCATAGATATTGATCCTCCATCAAAATGTTGTGGGAGGAAGGAGATTGAAAATTAGGGTTTCCAAGTAAGAATAAACCCTAGCAAAGTTGGGAGACTTATAGGGAAACAATGACGAAGGTTTAAACGGAACTGATATCCTATCATCCTAGCACCATGAACATACATAAGATGTTTACAAGTGCTCTACCTTGGATGGTTAGGGTTTTACCCTTATAGAGAAGACTACTCGATAGGTATGACTTGAGAAGATACATGTATGTTTTGAAATCCGTTTCATGATTAAGTTCATGATATGTTTGTCTTCATATTATTGAGGTTAGTACAATCATGATTAGTTTTAGATTGTTTGATCACCTTATTAAAAGTATGAATGCATGTGAATGATAAGAAGACGTTCATTGATTAGGGTTATGACACTTATGATTGTACTAATGCACCTGTGGTGTTGTATGAGGATGATGTTGTCTACTAACAAGATACATGTACATTAAGAAAGACAAATCAACCTCTATGACCATGATGACATGAAGACAAAGACTCATCCATAGTCTTTGACCACATAGAAGCTCTACTTAAAAGGTATGTATGACTTTGTTCTACTATGCTTAACTTATGAGATATGCAGCTTCTAGCATAAGATCTCTAAATAATTGAAGAGAACAAAGAAGATATTGTTTGTGTATGTTAGGACATAACCAAGCATGATAATCTAGGTATGTTTTCCTATATCAAGTTAGAATCCTACTTTATGATAGGATCTTATGTAAGTATACCTGTATATGAAATAATCATGACCATACATAGTTAAAATCATTTAGAATCATAATGTTTTGATAGTATTGAGATTATACTAATGAATGTATGATTATGTATGAGATCATGAGGATGACACTAGTGCACAGTGAAGCATGCATAGTGGTATAGGATGGATAGAATTTCAATGACATATAATGATGCTACCATAAAATAGAGATCAAGCGGGAGGCAACCTCACAAACATAATAGATAAGTAATTGAGTTGTTATTTGAATCTCTGAATAGTTAATGATATTGCTCGTAATAGTTGTATGCATATTTGTATTCCTAGAATATATCATGCATAGTGCAATCCTTCATATAGCATTGAATAGTATACTACTAATATGCATATGATGGGTAAGTTGGTCAAACATTCCATTGTTGTTTATCTAGAATGAAACCTCTTTGCTGACATGTTGAGAGCTATGCATGCTCTTGATAGTATGTTCTAGTAGAGACGGAAGGCATCTAGATAGCCACTGTATGCATAAAGTGGCTATGAAAAGTGTCATGCCAAAATATTGGTTAAGATAGCTACATAAATATGTGAATCATATCAGTATGCATAACAGGTTATCATGTCAACATGATTTGATGATTATGAAGTATTACTAATCATGTAATTAACTTTGATTTGTAGGAAATATCATGAAGAATGATGAACACTGAACAGGTGATGGATGTTCAACAAGAAGACTTACAAATCAAACATACCATAGAGGGCTCATGGCTAGAAGATTCTCTTAGAAAGAGGTAGAGGATCATGACGAAATATTTGCTCCAAGTGGCTAGATAAGACCATTCTCTTAATGGTGTAATTGAACAAGAAATTCAAATCGAGAAAACTTCCAGGATAGTAGATTGACTCTACTCATCAAGGCGAATCCATCTGTCCAATCAGAATTCAATTCTAAGCATTTTTAGATTTGGCCCTAAAAATTAGGGTTTCCACAAAAATAGGAATTTATGGAATCTAAAGACATAGCTAGAAGCTCCTTGCAAAAATAGAAGTTTAGAGCTTTGGATCGAGATTTTTGGCTGGGTAGATCTCCAGGAAACTCAAACCCTAATTCAGGGCTCTCCCTAGTGAACCCAGGAGAACAAAAAGGCAAATCTGAAGGGTAAAACTTTGTTGATCTCAAATTCTGAATGCACCAGGATGATTAGCTCATCACGGCGCATCTTTCTATCCTTTCAGAAAGTTGAAATTCACATTTTGAATTTTTAGGGTTTTTTCGACAAACCCTAATCCAGGACGAGATCTAGTTTTCAGCATTTCAAGTGGTAAGAACTAAATCTTTTCTATTTCCATTTGAAGTACTCTTTAAGATGTCTCACCACACCAAGCTTGAGGATAAACTTGAAGGGGTTGATAACTTTTGAGCTTGGAAGTATAGGATTGGGTTAATCCTGGAAGAGAATGAGTTGGACTCATATGTAAAAGAAGACATCCTTATCCCAGAGGATGAAGAGGCTAAAGTATTGCATAAGAAGAACTTGGTCAAGGAAAAGATAATCATTGCTGATTGTATCAAAGACCATCTCATAACCCATGTGTCTTCTCTAAAGACACCCAAGGAGATGTTTGACTCTTTGACCCAGCTATTTGAAGGGAAGAACATAAATCAGAAGATGACCCTGCGGAACCAATTGAAAGGAGTAAAGTTTTAGAATGGAGAAACCATTCAATCTTATTTTTCTAGGGTCTCCCAGATTAAGGAACAACTGGAAGCAGTAGATGAAATGGTGGAGAATGGTGAAGTTGTCATGACCACTTTGAATGGCCTACCTAGGTCACGGGACTCCTTTATTCAAGGAATCTGTGCAAGAAAGAAGTTGGTATCCTTCAACAGACTATGGGAAGAATGCTCACAAGAAGAAGCAAGGCTTGTGGCATGAGAAGAAAAGATGGAGAATGAGGATCAAGCTCTTGCAGCTCACACCAAAAGAATCAAGCCCAAGAAGGAGCACTCTCGCTTCAAGAGATCCTATCAAAAGAATAAGAAGGATCTAAGATGCTTCACATGCAATGAGAAGGGTCACTTTGCTTCAGATTGTCCCAAGAACAAAAGGGATAATAACAACAACTCCAGCAAGAAGAAGAAGGGCAGTAAAAGAAGGTTTCATGCTCATGCTGCCGAGGATGATGAACCACCCAAGAAGAAGGCTAGGGCAGAAAGTGATGATAGTAATGATGACTCATCAAGTGAAGAAGAGTATGTTTTGATCTCTACTCTCACAGGTACTATCTCCCATGGTTGTAATGATTGGTTAATTGACAGTGGGGCTTCCAAACACATGATTGGGTTTAAGGAATATTTTGTGAACCTATTTGAACATGAATCACCCCATAAGGTGAAACTTTGGGATGATTATCAATACCCAATCAAAGGAAGTGGTAAAGCCTCCTACAACCTAGATTCTGGAAAATATTTGAAGATGAAAGAAGTCCTTTATGTACCTGGGCTCAAGAAGAACTTACTCTCCATCTCTGCATTGGATGCAAAAGGTATGAGGGTTTCATTTGTGGATGGCCAAGTCCTAATGTGGCAAAAGGGAAAGACCATAGATGATGCAGTAGTGATTGGAGAGCAAGAGGGAGGTTTGTATAAATTGAAGGGACAACCTGAACATGCCATGGTGCATGAATCCATGGAGCCAAGTTAACTTTGGCATATAAGACTTACTCATATGCACTATAGGGCACTTCCAATTGCAAGCAAGGTTGTAGAGGGTCTTCCTGAAATCAAGACCAAACATGAAGGTGTTTGTAAAGGATGTGCAAAAGGTAAGAACATTAAGAAGGCTTTCCCAAGCATTGAAAGCAAGGCAAAAGATATCCTAGAAATCATCCACTCAGATGTATGTGGTCCTATGCCATCAATTTCTCTTCGTGGGTATGTTTACTATGTCTCATTTATTGATGACTTCTCCAGGAAGACTTGGGTATAGTTCTTGAAGAACAAAGATGAGGTGTTTGATAAGTTCAAGGAATTAAAAACATTGATGGAGAATCAAACTAACAAGAAGATCAAAACATTCAAATCTGACAGTGGTGGAGAATTCACCTCAGGTGACTTTAAGAAGCTTTGTAGTGATTCAGGGATTAAGAGGGAGTTGACTGCTCCTTATAATCCTCAACAGAATGGAGTTGCAGAAAGTAAGAACATAACTAACTTGGAAGCAGCAAGGAAATGCTGCATGACCAGGATCTACCTATGCATCTATGGGCAGAAGCAGCTAGAATAGCTGTATATGTGCAGAACATAACACCCCACAAGATATTGGACAACAAGACACTAGAAGAGGTCTTTTATGGTAAGAAACTTGAAGTTAGCCATCTCAGAATATTTGGTTGTCCAGTATACACTCATGTCCTAAAGAAAAAGAGGACTAAACTAGATCCTTCAGGAAAGAAGGGTATCTTTGTGGGTTATAGTGAAAGCTCGAAGGATTACAGAATATACTTTCCAGGGTTCAAGAAGATTGATGTCAGCAGGGATGTAACATTTGATGAAAACTCAGCATTCATCAAATCAAGGAAGGCACCTATCGAATTTTATGAAGAACCTAAGGAAACTATATTTCAAGACACTACCATGCCTGAAGCAGTTCCAGAAGTTGTTCGTGAGTTTGAAGATCCGCAAGAACCTGTAGATCCACCCCGTGAGGATAACTCTCATAAGAGGAAACTTTCATGGGCTAGAGAGCTCATTCAAGATGCAAAAAGATTTGGCATTCGAGAGGAAGAAAACTGAGCAAAGAAGAAAACCAGATCACATACCAGCTATGTTGCTTTACTCTGTGACATTATGAACAAAGAGCCTTCCAGTTATGAAGAAGGAGCGGAAAAGAAAGAATGGAAGGATGCCATGGTTGAGGAATACCAATCAATAATGAAGAATGATGTTTGGGATGTTGTCCCAAGACCTAAAGAGAAGTCTGTTGTGACTTCCAAATGGATTTGCAAAATCAAGCATGCTACAGATGGAAGTCTAGAGAAATACAAGGCAATATTCATAGCTCGTGGCTTCTCTCAGAAAGAGGGAATAGATTATGAAGAAACTTTTGCACCTGTAGCCAGGTATACTTCCATCAGAACAGTACTTGCCCTGGATGCATCAATGAAATGGAAAATACACCAGATGTATGTCAAGACTGCTTTCTTGAATGGTGTAGTTGAAGAGGAAGTATATGTGGAGCAGCCACTCGGTTTCGAAATACATGATAGGGAGTCATATGTGTGCATATTGAAGAAAGCCTTGTATGGCTTGAAACAAGCTCCCAGAACCTGGTATGGTAGGATGGACAGTTTCCTATCTAGTTTGGGCTTTACCAAGAGTAAAGCGGATTCCAACCTTTACTACAAGGTTGAGGAAGGGAATCTTGTGATTCTACTCCTGTATGTGGATGACCTATTTGTAACAGGAGATGACAGATTGATTGCAGATACGAAGAGGAAGCTTGCTGCTGAATTCGATATGAAAGATTTGGGAATGATGCATTATTTCCTAGGTATGGAGGTGTGGCAAAGTGTAGGTGGGATCTTCCTTGGTCAAGGGAAGTACACACTAGATATCCTGAAGAGATTCAGGATGATGGATTGTAAGGCCATGGCCACACCTATGGAATCCAATCTGAAGCTTCTATGTGATGCTTCATCTGAGCCGGTTGATGTCTCTATGTATCGTCAGATGATTGGGTCCTTGATGTACTTGATGAACACAAGACCATACATTTGCTTTGCTATGAACACATTGAGTCAGTTCCTGACAGATCCGTGGAATGTTCACCTGGTTGCTGTAAAGCATGTTCTGAGGTACCTGAAGGGTACAGTAGATTATGGGCTCAAGTATGAAGAGAATCAAAAGTTTAAACTGCAGCGTTATGTTGATTCAGATTGGGCTGGCAGTGCTGTAGATAGGAAGAGCACATCTGGGTGATGCTTCAGTATGGGATCAGGTGTGATCTCTTGGTTTAGCAGGAAGCAGTCCTGCGTAGCACTTAGTACAGCTGAGGTAGATTATGTTGCAGCCTGTTTAGCTAGTTGTGAGGAAGTATGGCTATGGAAGCGACTGTCTAAGTTATTTGATCTCCCGTTGGATGCTACTGGTATCTTCTGTGATAAACAGAGTTGTGTGAAGCTATCTGAGAACCCAGTGTTTCATGACAGGTCAAAACACATAGAGATCAAATATCACTATATCAGGGAAATGGTGCAGAGAGGAGCTGTGAAGCTCCTATATGTTGCGATAAACGAGCAGATTGCAGATGTGCCAACGAAGCCACTAGCCAGGGTGAAGTTCGAGTACTTCAAGGAGAGGCTTGGTGTTCTTCAGATTGATGACACTTCGAGGAAGAAGTGATGGACACATTTGCTGAAGCCATTCCAAGCATGTTGGAA
Organism: Larix kaempferi; assembly: GCA_027924585.1. Lineage (NCBI taxonomy): Eukaryota > Viridiplantae > Streptophyta > Pinopsida > Pinales > Pinaceae > Larix > Larix kaempferi. The sequence continues at coordinate 414,693 of BSBM01001155.1, read as the reverse complement.
GGAGGATCCTTCACATGGCTGTGGATGTAAGCGTTGGATGATGAGCATCAGGATGATGTTCTGTTTTCTGCTTTGTATGATTAGTTGGATCATTTTTACGTATGTATGTATGCATCATGTTGGATGCTGGATATGATCAGTTGGATCATTTATATATGTATGTACGCATCATGTTGGATGTTGGATATGATCAGTTGGATCATTTATATTTATGTACGCATCATTTTGGATGCTGGATATGATCAGTAGGATCATTTGTATGTATTTTTTATATGCATCATGTTGGATGCTTGGACCATGTATCTGTATATGTATCAGGTGGATACATTGTATGATCAGGTGGATCATGTATGGTGATATGTATCATGTATTTGTATTTGTATCAGGTTGATACATTGTATGATCAGGTGGATCATGTATGATGATATGTATCAGGTAGATACTTGGTATGCATTAGGTAGATGCATTTTATGATCAGGATGATCATGGATGACGAGCTTCAGGATGTTGCTCTAGATGACATGCAACAGGATGTTGTAGTGATGATGATCAAGATGATCATGTGTACATCAGGATGATGTATGGTGAGTATCAGGTTGATACTCTATGGCCGTGGATCAGATTGTCCAGATGAGCATATAATTTGGCCCTGGGAGATTTGCATATAGTCTTTCGAGGTTTTTTCTATGGCATATAATTTGGCCCTGGGATATCTGGAAAATGCTCTTTCAAGGTTTTGCTCTGGGAGGACATATAATTTGGCCCTGGGAGATTTGCAGATAGTCTTTCGAGGTTTTTCCTATGGCATATAATCTGGCCCTGGGATATCTGGCAGATGCTCTTTCGATATTTTGTCCTATGGCATATAATATGTCCCTGGGAGATCCGATAGGTTGAGTTGTGTTCTTTGTAATAAGTCCTGGGATGCTCTTGCGAGGTTTTGCCATGACCACATATAATCTGTCCCTAGGAAATCCTATAGGTAGAGTTGTGTGCTCATAACAACCTGGGATGCTCTTGTGAGGTTTTGTGGTGACCACATATAATCTATCCATGGGAGATCCTATAGGTAGAGCTGTGTGCTCGTAACAACCTGGGATGCTCTTGCGAGGTTTTGTGGTGAGGTCACATATAATATGGCCCGGGAGATCCTATAGGTAGAGCCGTGTACTTGTAACAGCCTGGGATGCTCTTTCGAGGTTTTGTGATGCACGTAATAAGTCCTGAGGATTCCACAGTATGGTCAGTGATGACGAAAACCTGCAGGTGGTGGGCCTACATCCAGTATGAAAAAGGACTGTCTCTGTAGAACTTCCTATGACGAGTAGAGTCAAAGATTGGTTGAGATAGCAGTAGCAGTGATGATGATGATGACGATGATCTCGAGAAGAAGACTTGTCTAGCAGATCTGTGTCGAGAAATACCTTCCTAGTTAAGAGGGAGTGTTGATGTATATGTAACTTCGGAATGTATTTCATCTATGTATTTCATATATATTTATTGTACCCTTATTAGAGATGTGTTATTCCTCTATAAGGAAGTGTCGTCATGTGGATTGACAAGTGTCGCAAGTGTGTGTACCTGCCGATGGGTTATTAGACCACCATGTGTGGGGTCGGCCCTGAAATATATATTATATTCTGGATGTATCTAGATAGACAAGTCAGCCCCATAGTGTAACTGGGCAAACAAGTTAAGTATTAATAGAGATAAGGAGATCTCTATTTGGATCATTCAGAAAGTCACACTTCTCTCACTCAGAAAGTGGCAGACTAGTGAGGAGGAGGATCATCTGCTACTAGGAGACTATCTCAAGTGTATTTTGGTTGTACTTTGGTTGAGCCATTTCTCTCTCTATCTCTGAGGAAGTTGTGGGATTTTTCACCTTAGGGTTTTCCCCACAGAAATTCTGTGTCTCTTGTATCTCATGCTTTTGATTCTTGTGATGCTTGTCATTCTTATTGTGATTGTTATGCATTGATATACTGTATATGTTATTCTCTCAGTGAATATCCTAGAGTATTGTGAATTAATGCTCAAAATTTAACAATGATGTTTAGTCATAGAGGGAGAATTGATAGCTTCTTGACAAGCTTGGGCTTTACCAAAAGTAAAGTTGATCTTAACCTTTAGCTTAAGGTTATGGATGATGAACCTATCATACTATTACTGTATTTGGATGATCTCTTTCTGACAGGAAATGAGAAACGAATCATGGAAAGAAAAAAGGAGCTAGCTACAAAATTTGAGATGAAATATCTCAAATTGATGCATTACTTCCTAGGTCTAGAAGTATGGCAAGGCCCAAAAAATGAATATTTCTCAACCAGGGAAAATATGCTGTGGAAATCTTGAAAAGATTTGATATGTTGGAATGCAAAGTCATGGCCACTCCCATTGATTCCAACTTGAAGCTGTTAGTTGATGACTCATCAGAGTTAGTGGATGTGACTCTGGACAGAAAGATTCTTGGGTCATTGATGTATCTGACGAATACCAGGCCGGATATATGCTTTGCTATGAACACTTTGAGTCTGGATCTAGTGAAACCTAGACATGTTCACCTAATAGCTGCAAAGCATGTGATGAGGTACCTAAAGGGTACGATAGACTTTGGTCTATGTTATCTTGGAGATCATGACTTCAGATTGTATGGCTACATAGATGATGATTGGGTAGGAAGTGTATCAGACAAGAAGAGCAAATCGGGAGGATGTTATTGTCTGAGATCTGCCATGATCTCGTGGTTTAGCAGAAAGCAGTCTAGTGTGGCACTCAACATAGCTAAAATGGAATATATTCAGATGCTTGCTATGCTAGTTATGAAGCGATATGGCTTCGAAAGTTTTTATCAGGATTGGTTGACTTAGAGATGGACCCCACTGTGATTCCTTGTGGCAACCAGAGTTATATCAAAATGAAAGAGAATCCATTGTTCCATGATAAGTCAAAGCACATAGAGATCTAACATTTCTATATACGGGATATGGTGCAGAAAGGAGGTATAAAGCTCGAGTAGGTGAGCACTGACGAACAAGTTCTTGATGTATTGACCTCTGTCTCGATTAAAGTTTGAGTATTTTCGAGACAATCCTGGTGTAGTTCAGAAGGACCCTCCTCAAAAGGGGGACTGATTTATATCGATGAGGTGGATACTTGTATCGATGATGAGGATACATGTATTGATGATTTGGATACTTGTATCGATGATGCTGATATTGTTGATTGAGAAGATCCAGATGATGATGTTGTTGATCGAGAAGATCTAGATGATGATGTTGTTGATCAAGAGATCCAGATGATGATGTTGTTATAGTTGTTTGAATGTTGCAGAAGATGAAGACTTAGTACTGAAGATGTTGATATTCCAATATTGAATATTTGAAGATGTTCCAGTAACTGTTTGACTTACTGATGATGTTAAAGAAAGCTTCCAATGATTTATAGATGTATCATGTATCATGTAGTTGATGACTTTGTGCTCCTGTAGATGTTGTTATAATATCCTTCTCGTTAAGGTGCAGTGTTGATATATTGTAACTTATAAGAATATTATATTTGTACTTTATTATTTCAGAGATGTTTCATTCCTCCGTGGAGACCCTATTGTATATCCAGAGATGTTTATTCCTCCGAGAGAATATGGTAACTAGGGTTATTAGAACACTCTTGTGGGGTCAGCCCTGAGTTATCCATTCAGGGGTTATTAGACTCTCTTTAAAGAGGTCGGCCCAGTTAGGGTGAAAATTCAGTTAGAAGATGAGTATAAATAGAGGAGGTGTGTTCCTCATTTATCACTCATTCACTCACTTGTGATTGGCGCATAGGAGAGAGAGGGATCTGCATAGGAGGAGAAGGAGCTCTTGTTTGGGGACTACATCTTTGTATTTGCTGATCATCTATATTGAGGAAGCTTTGCTGGGTTTTCTACCCCATGAGGGTTTCCCAAGATAAATCTATGTCTCTCATGTTTATGCCGTGCTTGTTGTTTTTTCAGTGATCTTGTATATGCTATTGCTGTGAAACCAAATGTAATACTGATGTTATCTATATTAGCATATTGAATCTTAACATTTTGTTCTCTCAACCATCCCTATACAATCTCCTCAGTCGCTCAAATTTTCCTGGACCAAATCTTTCGTCTTCATGGAATCCCTTCTTCCACTATCTCATATCGTGATGCGACTTTCACGAGTCATTTCTGGATAGAACTATTTCACCACACTAGCATCAAATTGAAGATGAGTTCGGGGTTTCACCCATAAACAGATGATCATACTGAAATTATCAATAAATTCTTGGAAACTTATCTTCGTTGCTTCACCTGTGAACAACAACATCAGTGGGAAAAGTGGATCCCTCTCGTTGAATGGTGGTACAATACCTCTTACCACACTACCTCTAAAATGAATCCATATGAGGCAGTCTATGGTCAGGCACTGCCAGTTCTTCTTCCACATACCCCCAATAGTTCACCAGTTCAAGAAGTCAACATGTTCCTTCACAACCGTGATTAAATTCTTCGCATTTTGTGGGACAATATTCACATGGAAATAAATCGCATGAAGAAACAAGCCGATTGCACCGTTTTGAGTGCACTTTTCAAGCAGTTGATATGGTTTTTCTTTGTCTCCAACCTTACAAGCAATCCTCCCTGAAACTCAAAGGGTTTCATAAGCTTGCTCCAAAGTTCTATGGGCCATATAGGATTCTTCAGAAAAATGGGTCTGTTGCTTAAAAATTGGAACTTCCTCCTTCTTCCTGCATTCATCCAGTATTTCATGTCTCTTGTTTGAAGAATTTTCTTCGCACCAACATCAGAGGACAAACTATTTTTTCCGAACTGGATAATGAAGGATCCATCCTTTTGGAGCTGGAGGCCATCGTCGATAAGAACACTCATCATCTAAAGCTTTGAGGACAAAGCTTTTTCTAAGGGGGAGGAAATGTTAGGAACCCATGTCAACCCTTAACTTTACTTTGTTAGTATATTGTTGTTGGACGCATATGATTTGTAAGTTGTCCCGTAGTATTTGTTGATCCATAGTTTGTATTGGCCCATAATATTGAGCCATAGTATTGGTGTCTGGACTTAGTATATAAGTTTGTGTTGAGGCCAATGAAGGCACCGTGAATTTATTTTGTATTGAGCTTGCTCAAAGGAGGTTTCCCCCTCGAAGTGGTATGCGATCAATAAAAACATTATGTGATCTGATATATCGTGTATTTCATCAATTAATTGTTGCAGGTTCTTCACAGCATTCAAGTAGTCCTGCAAAGTTTTTGGAAACTTTTTATATTCCATTATCAATCATGTCTTTTAATCTATGATTAATAAAATATTCAACATAATCAACTTAAGTCATGTTTCCTATAGCATAATTAAACTTATTCATAATTCAATACATCATTTTTTTATTGAAAACCTTGAGCATTATCCATTCAAATATTTCAAACATTTATTTTCCTAATCAAGTCAGCTACATCATACCAATATGGTATATGCACTTTATTCTTTTTACACAGTTTTATGGTTTTTTTTTGTTCACTGATGTTTGTCTATAACATTCTATAACATAAGATAATTGTTACTTCTATGCATACATGCTTCTTTATGGTCATGACTTTATGCTCATACAAGGGGGTAAATAGTATATACTTTTCCCAAGCAAACACTTACAATAACATATTTACTAACTCATTTCTATCATAGAATTAAGTCTCTGATGCCCCTTTACATGCTTTGAATATCAATCTGAACCATCTAGTCTACATTTTGTATACTCAATAAAACATATTAATTAACCAACTTAATCCATGCATATCAAACAAGGTAAACAATTGCTACAAACAACTTGCATTTAATACTTAATATTTCATAGAGCACACATCATACCTATACGTTTCTGAGTCCATTAGGCCGTAGTGTTGTTACTCCACTTTGATACCACTTGTAATTTAGCCAAAATCCGCTATGAAATTATGAGGAAATGGGGCATAAAAGTTTTCCTTAATCACCATCAAACAAACTAATAAGTTAGCGACAATGATTACTAAATCCTTATTATTACTGAAATATATAATCTTTATCTAATACCATTTCTTACCCAATCGAAATCGAAAGTATAGAAACTAATTAACAATTATATAACATCATACAATTACTTCTAAGGTAACTACTTTATACAAAAGGTACTTATAACCTTGTAGGTTTTCAATCATACTAATTAACATTGTTTTAAAATATGAACTTATTAGTATACCTTAACATCATTAATAAGCATATGTGAAGATACCTTCTGGATCTACTTTTAGCTATAATATAAGGTAGCATCAAAACTCATAAATGTGTTTGTAATATGTCACTTAATCTAAAGCATCATAACCTCCATACATGAAGATTACATACAATTAACTCATCCACTCAATAAGTATCTCGTCTTCAAATTATATTTATTCTATTCATGTATGAAATATTACTAAACAAATAATGTATCCTTATTATAAAAGTATTTAGTTGCACATTACATATATTGTAAGTGTGTAGTTGATCTTTCCCAATATACATCAGATCATATAGTTTACTCTATGTACAACACACATACTAAAACATTAGTTTAAGCATATGTTATATCTCTTAACAAATGTTATAGCTTTAATGTAATTCTTGATAACATTGCTTATCTTAATATATAAATGTCTTTAATATACAATAACACATTTTAAGTTAACAATCAATCAATCTATCTATCTATCTATACATATATATGAAATAACCCTTGGAATAATGCTTATACAATGTTTCTAAATTAAAGTAACCAAAAGACTAAAACATTATAATCTGAGCATCTTTCCATCAAATGTATTCTCACAAATAGTCAATTCAAACTATGGCTCATTATCTAATAGTTTAAGATTGATACTAAATAATATAGTAAACTAATGTGAAGCTTATCTATTAATTATGCTTGTTCAATTAAACAGAAAGAATATGGTTAATTCAAAATTGTAACCATTGTCCTAGTCATTGAATCATAACGATTATTGAATCATAACAATAATAACACTTCTTAAAAACATTACAATTTTTCTTTCCATATGAACGTTAAATCATTGAACATCTACAATGAAATCTCTTAAACCATCGCATGCAGAGATAGATCTTTATAAAATATGGTAAATAATATTGACAACACATCAATAGAGTGCTTATCTGATTCATTAGGGTTTTTTCCACTAAAGAATTGAAAACAACATTCCCCCAAACCTTTTGGTTCTCTATTCGACATGTATTCTTTCCACCGAGAGACCATCCCTGAGCTCGGCAATGAATCCACTAGGTAGGAGCTTTGCTACGCCGAAGTCCCTCTTGCTCTCTTATAACACAAGAGGCTAAAACTTACCCTTAATCAGGAACCGACCATGTATATGTATTTGTAATCTTATGTAAATTATCATAGTAGTATGGGGATATGCCCTTCCTTTACCATACACAAGTTTATGAAGTGCACATTTTATTTAAGTATTAACTCCCCTACACCCTTTCTTGACTTCCTTCAAGCATAGATATATACACACATATTCTTACCTCAATATAAGAGCAAAGATTGTGCCAAGGTTTGCTTCCTATATAGGATCAGTCCAATCATACATGTTTTTCTCCCTAGTTTACCTCATACATATACATCTGCAACAAATCAAGGATTGTGTCATTGTTGTATCAATCCCTGCCTTTATATAATATCAAGGTATATCTAAATGCAACAATTCCTCAAGCCTAGGGATTTTCCCTCACTGGCTTATTCCAGACATGTTTATAATATCAACAAGTTTATGAACTTACAATCAAAGTAAAACAAATAATAACGGCAAGACATTATCATATCCAAAATGGATTGCACCCTCCCTTCTCGTGAAACTGATTCATCGATGCCCATCAAAGAAATGTGTTAGACTGTGATCTCTTGGCATCGAACACAGTTATAACAAGATTCCACTCAAGAAAGAGGATCATATAACGAATACCATTCACGAAAGAAAGTGAGGATACAAACTTAGAGATTATAAAATATATTCAGAGCTTAAAGAATATAAAATATATTTAGTCAAAAAGATTAAAGGGATTGCACTCCTACTGCAAATATACATGTATTCAAACTTATATAAAGAAATATGCAGTCATGAACTCTCCAAGGTCTGCATCATCCCTATTTATGAGATAACACTTCCTTCACAATACACCAAGCAGGGAATGGACCTTGAATTTCCTCTTATGATAATGATGAAGTGTTGTCACTAGTATACAAGATTGAAAACAATGGCATGTTGAGAGTATCAACATGGTCAGTTGTATCCTGTGTGGGTGGTAGTTTCTCCTCTTGAGGTAGATATGGTGGGTTTGTCATGCGAGGAGAATATTTTTCCTGTAACCACATTTGTCCTCAGAGGATGACCCATTTGGCACACAAAATGGGGCACTGGAATGAGTAGTGAGTCAACAATGCACACGATCAACATAGATGAGTAGTATGTGATAAAATGAGTCTATGGGATAGGATTGGTATCCAAAAAGTGTGGTTAGGTGGAACCACACTTCGAATGACCTATATCATGTGAGTATGATTCCCACATGATAAGCACCTTATGTGGTGTTTCTCCTATGCCTCTAACATAGTGATAAAATTGATATACATGGTCTCTTGTAAGGCTAGGTGAGGTCTATCGATGAGAGGGTGTGTAAGAGAAATTGTTGCCAATGCATCCCAGAATCAATGGAGTTTGGGACAATGATGTGTGTAGTGACCAAATTGGAAACAAATTGTACATGCATAGTTAGTGTGCAATTTTTTGTCTTTGGTTTGGAGGTGGCCACCAAAGGGGTATCTAGTGTGCCCCTTACTGAAGAACTAGTTGTGTGGGTGGCACTTGTGGGTGTATTGAGTAAGATTCTAAGATTTGGTAATGAGGGTAAAAGGTTTGTTGCATACCCTAATCTACTGCACAAAGTTCAAGGTTGGTTGACTCTAGGTTAGGGGTGTTTTTCGGGATGACTGGACCTTTAAACTTTGGTTGGTTGATGCCCCCATCATTGTATTTGTGTGTAACTAGTAATGGAATCATCACAAGTGGCTCCATTCCTAGAATTACTATTGATGGTGCATTTGTAGGTGAAACGAATGTGAAATTGAAATGTGCACATGGATTTGGTACTATCTCTTGGTACAGTGGTGTTAAATACCATACCGGTATTCCCAATGTGATCCCCTACAATGTGAGCATAGCCATGATTGGGTTTCCTTGTACTCTCAAGTGGATGAACAAGAAGGGGGTTTGAACCATAGGTGGTACTTAAGGAGGTGAGGGAGTGACAACCTATTCGATATATTGATTGTGTTCAAGTTGAGTTACTGGTGTTGATGTGAAGATGGTGCACATGAGACCATCCACTATTGCTAGGATCACTAGTGGATGGCCAGAGTATGCCTCCAATAAGGTGGAACCTTTGTAAATGATAGGAATGATATCATACATGATGAATAGGTTTTTGATCGTATAGTGGGTAGGAAATTATCAAGGTTTGATTTAATAAAAGGCTCATAGTAATTGAGTTGGTCGAGGGTGACTATTTTCCCATTGTGGGGAAACGTCATGATGCGAAAAACCAATTTGGACACCACCTTCATGGTGTACATGTATCTAAGTACCAAAAGGATGGTGTAATCAAGTTGAGTTTTGACTACTTTGATATCTAGGAGGACCATTTTTCCTCCCAACTAAATGGGGATATTCTAGTATAGACCTTTGGTTTTGATGGAAAACCATCATAAGCACGAAGGGTGATAGATGATGGGACCAAGTATGGTGATCCGAGGAATTTACAAACATGTGTTGACATCACGCAAGAATATTCTCCTTCATCAACTATGCATCGATGAATGATAATGTCCTAATGTCCTTGATAGAGACTGGAATTGGGAAATCAATTGATGAGGGTAGTTGTGGTTCACCATTGTAAAGGTTGAAGGTTATTAAGCATGAATCAAAGGGATAAATTACACCTAACGTAGATAATAATTCCTTCTTTTGGGAAGGTAAATACTAAAGAACTTACGAAATTGACATGGTGGTGGGGGTTTGGGCCAAATAATGCATGGTGTTGTACTGGTGAGCAGCTTTGATGTGGGATTTATGGGTAGTTCATTGAAGTTGTGGTTTTGGGATCCAAGGGATATGGTCATTGTTGGGACATGGTATCTGCAAAGTCATTCTAGAGGTAGATGGTACATCCTCCCTATGTGGAGGGTGAGGCATTCCATAACTATTGCAATGGGTTTGAATATTGAATTCGGCGATAATCATGTAAATTTTTTGGAGGGTTCCATAACCTAGGGGGAGAGGTTCCTTCTGCTGATATACAACCCCTTGATTGGAAAGGCATTTTGCAATATATCTTGTTTAGATTGTGGAGCATTTATTTCTTCAGCAGGGTTGGCAGTAGTTTTTTTCCTGGACTCAATCAATTGTTTACACTCTGGTATCAATAGGAAATGATATGTGTAATGTGCGTATTCTCTCCACATGGAACAAGGGATGTTTTTCCTAAGGTTGATGTTATTTCCTTGGTTGGGGGGTTTATTGGTCCCTTCATTCTAATTCATTCTGCTCTTCTTTTGGGGGGAGGTGGATTTCCCCACTACCCTTGATTCTAGTTCTGCTTGTTCTATCCTTTCTTCTTCCCCTCATTTTGTGGATAAGGAGGATTAGCTGTGTTCAACTACACAATTTTTGTTTGTTTGTTGTGTGGGATATAGTTGTACTAGATAACCCCAACATGAGTCATGGGGTGGGTACCAAGTGGACCGAGGAACAAAAAAATATGGGTTATAAATGGGGGTAGGAATATATGGGCTGGGTTCCCCATAAGACATGGATGTAGGATCTTGTAGCACCACTAGATATGGTGGGGTGAGTTGCGCTTGAATTATATAGCAGAACATGGGTCTGTATGGTCCATACATCATTTAACCAAATGGAGGGTTTGGAATTGTTTGATGAGCCACCAATGTTAGAGGTGCTAGAAGGTTTTATTTAGCCACATTGTACGGTGTATAGGTTTGTGGATGGAAAACATTTACCTAATTGGAAATAGATTTAATAAACCTGACGATAGAGTGTGATGTGCATGTAGGATCAATGCTTGTGATTGTTTTATCCAATGTAAGTGAGTATGAATGGAATTAAACACAATTGAACATATGCAAAAAGTAACCACAATAATAGATGTAATATGGCGCAATTGTAAGGATATGTGTCAAGTTTTGTACAAGTGATACCAAGAGTTGCGTCTTTTTAATTCCATTTATATGACATTACACAATAAAAATAAAAAGTGCATATACCTTAATTGATTTAATGTCCTTTCTCTCAAATAGTCATTGGGCCTTCTTATATCTCTCTTTTCAGTGATTATGAACCCACCGAAGATGCCTAGTGAATGTATGGAAGAATCAATTATAACGATGAGTATTGGGGCTATGTTTCAGAAGGAGTGGCCCATATTTTCACATTCGATGAAAGAATTCTACAATGTGCTACCCATCTGTTCATATCCTTAGCCAATCCCGACCAATACTATTTCAACCAATGCATTTCTCTTATCAAATCAAAAGTGTCCACTCATTCCTCAGTTATGCATCTCTTGGATCAAGTTCTCTTTCAATATCCCTTTGGTATACACAGTTGATGATTACTTATAAGGAATCCTTCTTGGATAAAATACTATAGGAAGGGTGTTATTTCCCCACTCGTAAATCCATGGTTCATTTTTTATTCTCCAAGCCTTAGAAAAATCTGTGTCTATCTCATTGAGACTATTCATTTATTCCAAACCTACTACTTACACTGGCATAGCAGACAACAGTGTATTCCACTTTATCAATGCATTAGCCACTCTATTTGACTTTTCTGATATATGATTTAATATATACAAGAACATAACTCTGCATAAACTCTACCCATTTCATATGTCTCTGATTTGGTTTCGACTGTCGATTTAAACATCTCAAAGCCTAATGATTTGTGTACAACATAAATTATTTGGGAAGCATATATTGGCTCCACTTTTTCAAATCATGTACAATTGCATAAAATTGATGGTCACTAACTGCATATTTCTACTTATCCTCATTTAACTTCTCACTGAACAATGTAATCGGTTTTCCTTCTTGACTCAACAATACCCCTATGGTCATTCCACTAGCATCATAGTTCACTTGGAAAACCTTTTCAAATTCAAGTAACACAGATATTGGCCTCTCTATTACCTTATGCTTCAAATTCCCAAATTCTCTTTGAGAAACTGCATTCCATTAGAATTCTCGTTTATTCATAAAATTTATCAGTGGTGCATAATTTCCATTGAATTTCTCGTAGACTTTATGTAAAAACTAACTAAACCATGAAAACTTCTTACCTTTGTTACATTTTCAGATACTGGACAATCTATAACTTCCTTCACCTTGTCATGGTCCATTTATAATCCTTGTTTGTATATTACAAACCCAAAATATACCAATCCTTCCTTCATAAAATAACATTTATGCATATTTATCAAGAACTTTTCTTACTTGAACAATTGTAACACCTGTCTTAGATCCACAAGATGATCTTGGCATGAAAATCCATTCATACATTCCTTCTCGCATGTTGAATGCAATATTCCATTCAACTCCTTATAGAATCCTTATCTGGTGATACCAACTCTTCAAATCTATCTTGGTGAAGTACCTTTCTCCACTCAAGCAATCAAACAAATCATCCATTCTTGGTAATGGAAATATATACTTAATTGTAATTCTATTGATCTCCTTTGAATCGGTGCACATCCTCCATTTTCATGGTTTCTTGGGTGTAAGTATAGTTGTTACTTCACATGATTTAAAACATCCATATATTAGTCCTCTCTCCAATAGTTCCAGAACTTGTCGATTCATATCTTCATTCTCCATAGGTGTCATCCTATGCACTTCCTTATTCAGCAAACTCACACCTAGAATAAGAACAATTTGGTTGGATATACTCCTTAGAAGTAGTAATCCCTTTGGCATATCCTTATAAATAACTTCCTTGAACTCCGTCAACATATTTTAAACCTTCATAGGAACATATTCTTTGTGAACCTGTATACTAAATCCTTTTGGTATGACTACAAAAAAACAGTTTACTCTTCTTTCTTCTCTTAGAAATTCTCTATCTAAACACAACATGATTATTTTTCTAAAATAGTTAGTAGGGATACTCTTATCACTTCTACTCTCCTTCAGGGATAAAATCCTAGTTTTATTACCATCATTATTCACCAAAATCTAAGTGTTCTTATATCCATCATATATCATATTATTGTCATATTTATAGGGTCTTCCCAACAATAGAGAACAAGCATCCATGGGTACTACATCACACATCATATTATCATCATAATTCACAATCTTAAAATTTATCAAATATTGTTGAGAAATAGTGACATGGTCCCCCTTTTGCAACCATGAGACCCTATAGGCTTGTGGGTGTGCCCTACATTTCAATTTCAGTTTCTCTAGAATATATGCAGAGACAAAATTCCATGTGCTCTCTCCATCTACAATTAGAGAAGAACACTTACGTCCAATTCTACACATTGTCTTGAAAATTGATTTCCTCTAGTTTGGATCCTCCTCTAGCGTGGTTCCTCCTTTGTCTGGTTAGCAAGATTCAATAACATTCTCCTAGTCATTAAATTTCCTCCAATTTTTGGTTGAGCTTCATTAAAACTATCTCTAGCTATCAAACCAATAGTACCTTCACCTCCCTTAGTGAAATGTTTTCTTATACTCTCTTCATTCCTGATAGTATGCATGTTTTTACGGCATTCATATGCCTTGTTTCTAGGATTTTTATACTTTTGGAAAACCACAATAGGTCTTTTGGTTCCCTTACTTCCAACGTTTCCTTAGCCACCAGTATTTCCTCTACCTATATTGGATTCACTACCTCTTATGGATTCTTGGTTTTCATTACCAAATATAGTGCCTTGTTCAGTTTCTCTAGAATATATGCAGAGACAAAATTCCATGTTCTCTCTCCATCTACAATTAGAGAAGAACACTTACGTCCAATTCTACACATTGTCTTGAAAATTGATTTCCTCTAGTTTGGATCCTCCTCTAGTGTGGTTCCTCCTTTGTCTGGTTAGAAAGATTCAATAACATTCTCCTAGTCATTAAATTTCCTCCAATTTTTGGTTGAGCTTCATTAAAACTATCTCTATCTATCAAACCAACAGTACCTTCACCTCCCTTAGTGACATGTTTTCTTATACTCTCTTCATTCCTAATAGTATGCATGTTTTTACGGCATTCATATGCCTTGTTTCTAGGATTTTTATACTTTTGGAAAACCACAATAGGTCTTTTGGTTCCCTTACTTCCAACGTTTCCTTAGCCACCAATATTTCCTCTACCTATATTGGATTCACTACCTCTTATGGATTCTTGGTTTTCATTACCAAATATAGTGCCTTATTCATTATTTTCCCCACTACTTTGTCCTCTGCCAAATGTCATTCTTTCTCTACCTCTAATTGTTTCCTTGACACTATTAATGGGGTTCCTTCTTAATAGTGTATCTTCTTCCTTCAGGGATACTTGATAGGCCTCTCCATTTGTCTTAATCCTCAAAACACCAAACTCATCTTGAATGACATACTTTAACCTATTAATGTATCTTGCTACAACTTATTGTCCTTCATCACTGTGTCTAGATATGATGGACATTCTGTAGAAATATTCAGTGTATTCTTTCACAATCATCTCCTTTTGCCACAAACTAGGTAATTTTCTATACAAATTTAACATATAATCAACACGAAGAAATTTATCCTTGAGTTTAACCACCATTCTATCCCAAGTATTAATTCCATCCTTGCCTCTCGTCATTCTTTCTATCTATACAAAATCCGACCATAAGGATGGTTGACGTTTCTAAATTTAGTCAAATTGTCTTTACCCTCTTAGTGCCCTTAATTTGCTCCATATCATAGATTTTTTCCATATCTCTGATCCAATCTATCATCTCTTATGGATCCAAAATTCAATAGTATGTAGCTACCTCCATCTTAGGTTTCCCTCCGAATTATTCTAGGGATTTTATAATTCATTCTGTGGGGTCTTCAAATTATTTGCACTCTTCTTGGGGTTTTTCAACTTCATTTTCTTCATCACTAATGTCCTAAGTATCAACTTCAATTCCTCTCCTCTACATAGTCTGAAGGACTTCCATCTATGCCACTTCATCAAGACTAGCTTTACCAATTTCAACACCTCGATGTTTCCTTCTACCTCTTTCTTGTATATGTATTCCACTGCCAACCATAATTTGTTTTCTTATATTTATACACTATAATTTTTCCATTGGAACTATAATTTCCCTAAAACTATTATACCCAACATTCCTCTCTAGATGGAAATGTTCACATGCAAGACACTTCTGATGCGATACCATTTTGATGAAAGTGGCCCATGGGCCAAAATACACACACCAAAAGAAAAAATGGAGAACCACATACCCAACATAGAAATTTTTCTATAGTAAGAGAGAGAGAGAGGGAGGGAGAGAGAGAGAGAGATCTCAACTTCTCTTTCAATTCATTAACTTGAAATTTTTAAATTTACAATATGCATACATCAGTTATTCCCTTGGTCTCAGTCTTAGGTCGCTTACAACACACAGTTACAAGTACATATTCTAACTTTGTTTTTATTTCCAACAACTCAAGACAGTTGTCTAGTGTCTCATCCTATTCTCTTGCCTCTCTAGTGGCTCTTCTTCAAGACTGCCTCCTCTTTTTCCTTTCTCTCCCTCTAGAGAATTCTTCCACCACCTACACTAGAAACTTCCTCAGGTTCTGAATATATCTCTCATTTAATATTGGTCTTTTCTATTAAATGAACAGTTCAAACTATCTATTTGGTTCTTCAAATCCAACCTCCAAATCATACTATGGAATGATTTATTGGATCCACCATTAAATCATGTCCAATATGCAATAAATCCTTCATTAAATTTCCTATCCTTCAACCCCTATTTTCTTCACCATGAAGCTTCATTGGCACTACTCCATCACTAGTACTCTTTTGAACCACTCTAGTTAACTTCGTCCATCCATATTTCGTTGGTCATACTCCAAAATGCCAGCTCCAATAGGTCTGTTGGACCTCTCCTTTCAACCCTTCCATATTTTCTACCTTGTTGTAACTCTAATGTTAAACCTCCAATGTTACTACACGTGTTCTAGTGTGAATCATCCATCATACCTTCCTCTGATGACCCCTTTCACACATTGACAGTATCCTACCCTATACACTTTCCCCAATGCACTATCGTCTTCACGCCATTGGTCCCTTTCTAGAAAAATTATTTACAAAGCTCTTAAATATTTCCTCCGATATGTTTTTACCTATGCAACAATGATCCTCCCTCACTTTTCTCTTCGAAAGACCAATTTTGGTTCCCTGAATTCGACTTGTTAGGCCCTACGATGCGACTTCTCCCACTTTGATTTGACGAATTCAATCCATCTCAATAATCAAATGAATGGTTGCAATGCTCCTGCATCACCATAATAATATTAACATTTTTATTTTAATTTTTTTATATTATATATAGCAATATATAATCAACTATTTAGTTAGTGATATTATATTTTCTAGTTATATTGATGATTGTCACAATCCAACAAAATGCTTGAGGAACAATGTAATGTGACATAAATCAATGAGCATAGATAGACATATATTAAGCATGTTGATATTTTGTTTGACATGTTAGTTTAACAGGTTGGCAAAACCCTTGATGGAAGTCAAATGTAACATAACCATCAAGGTATGTAGTGATTCGACATAATTCATCCAACAATAATGAACAAAACTAAATGTGACATAAACCTTGTTGAACATCACAATGCAACATAACCATTGAGGAAAGTACCAATTTGACACATGTCAACATAGATTGACACTACTAAATTTGAAGTCTCAATTCGACGCTTTTTTGCATTGATTAAATGTTAAGGGAAAATTAATAAAATGTCAGTTAAGCACCATTACAATACCATCATTTATTCAACATCATAACGTTATGAAAATATTACTTAAAGGACTTAAGATAGATGTTATGAATATGGAATAGGAAACGTGTACATGGATTGAAAATGTAGCTTAAAGGACTACAATTGGATGTTAAAAATGTCCCTTAAGCGACATTAGTAGGATGTTGAAAATTGATCCTACCTAAATTAAGCAATGTACAAATGATGTCTATTCTATATTGTAGATGTTTGGCAAGTTAGTTAAGCGACATATGTCTAATTTAAAGAAAAATGTACAAAAAAATGAGGATGCTTTTGGTTTCCCCCGTCAATTTTGTTCCAACAATGCAACATTCTGAGATAGTGAAACACCATTTGGACCTCAACAAGGACTAATATTGTTTGAATGTGCATTGTTAGAAAAAAAAATTAGGTCCTATTTTCATTTTCCTCTCATGGATGAAATCAAGTGAAAAGATGAAAATCACAAGTGTCTAGTAGTTTAAGGTTTTTCTTACTAATCATGGTCTCAATACCTTCTACTATTTGGTATTGAACTTATTTGTTTGTCAAGCACCGGGAATTTATAAACCAACAAATACTATTGCACTATTAGTTAAAGAGTTTTCTTGATCTATTTCTGATATAAGAATATAGTATGATTCACAATACTTTATTAGAATAGTTCTTTTGGATAGATTTCAAAGAGGTTGAAGATTCTAGTCAATAATGCAAATGATAATATAATTTGGGGAAAACACTCTTGAATCCAATATATTGATGTTTACCACACAATAGTTGTGACATATGGAGGATATAAACCAATGAAACAGCTTGTTGCAGATGATTCTTGTTAATTATTAACACATGGGCACCAAAGAAAAATGGAAAACATCCTCGAGGCTCAATTATGCACCCATTGTAAAAGATTGTAGAATCTATAGATTGTCAAAAAGTTGAAAAAATTGCTCTATCAATGAAATCATTCTAACAAAATCCATATTTTTCATAAAGGTATTGGTACCAAATCAATGTTTTATCCTTTTCATACTTGGAATACCTTTATGCAAAATCTATACTTATTAGACACTAAGATTCCAAAGAAGATGTGGAGAACCTATTATAACAACTATGAGATTTAGTACCACAACCTAACAAAAACAATCCAAACCATGATGTTTACAAAGTGCAGTCAATAAAATCCAAGCATTGACCACTAGAATACTATAACAAGCAGGTACACAAGAAGAACCAAGAAAAACATTATTGATTTAGAGTTTGAAGAAATATAATATATTGATAGCTCAAAACTACAAAAGGACTAGTTAAATACATGCTTAATGCATCCCATAAAATTAATTGTTACTACAAATGAGTGCAAACAATCACCGTGGGAATAAAAGGAGAAATTTTTCTAATAAGGATAATGCCAAATAAGGTAATGATTGCAAAATAGGATATTGGTTAGTTGCCATATGAAAAGGGGAAGTTGATATCCCTAGGTTGTAGATTCATTGTTGAAAGAATATGAATCATTCCACACTATACTTAGAATATGCCAAGGTTTAATAATTAAGCCTCTTACTAGTGTTTCTTATCCATATTTCACCCATAATTCAATATTTAAGGTTGTTTACTATTGTTATGATGCACATGTCTCCCTGGAATGGACATTAGTTTTTTTTTTCTACTATAGGAAATTTAGTGATAGGTGTTCATTTGAACTCGCATGCCTAGGTTTTCCCATATGGACCATAAGGATGCCCCAAAAATGCCCAGAAAGTATTTAACTAAAGTAGTGGATCAAAGGAAATTTACTTTGTGTAGGGAAAAGGTAATGATGCATTTATGGTGACATTTCTTCAAACATAAGGTTGCATTTTTATAGTAAAGAGTTATCTACTGAAGGTAATAGTTGATGCATGGTTGTCATCCATGAGTCTAAGTGAAAACAACCAAGGTATAGAGGCATATTTAAGTTCACTTAAAGAACCAACACCGCATAATACCTAAGCACTCATCTGAGTTTAGTTTGAAATTAATGGCGAAATATTTTCTTACAAAGTGATTTGATATTTTTGTTTCTTTAAAAAGGAACCTTACTTAGAAAGAATATTGGGAATATTCACGGTATTCGTTGTCAAAGAACTTAATTTCATAACCACTAGAGAAAAACTATCTATTCACATGAAGGGATTGATAGAGGCTTTATTTTATTGATTGGGTGCACAATGTTGTATTAACTTGATATAATGAAGAGAATCATCAAGTCAAAATCAAAACCCAAACAATGATTTAAAGTCTAGCGTGCTCAATTTCTTGGAATCCTTTCATAAATGACAGAAGAATATGTGAATGCTTATAAATCTTTCACTTTAAATTTGAGGATATTGAATTTGTAACAAAATATTTATATGAAAACTAATTTGTTTGGCAAAAAACTATTGTATATCTTACAAAGTGGTATATAATAAGTGATGGGTCTATTCTAATCATCAAAACCATCACTAAGATGAGATGCAAGATAGAGTAATTTGATTTCCAAGAGGCTCTTAAGGATATTTCATCCTATTCAAGGAAATCAACAATGTATGTATTCCTACTTGACATATTCTTATCCTTTCTCATCATTATCCAATACAACACTACCAAATAAACAACGAAAGCATAGGCATAACCATACATGAATAATTAATGGTGGAAATATATTGTTTGAAAAATGAAATATCATGCACAAAAGAACTGAAATGTGTCTTTTATTAATTACATATGAAGTACCTTTATTACATTCCTAAATATCATCATTAAAACATACATAGTCATCTTCCCCACAAGTGCACCCGAGTGGCCGATCACTCGAATAATCATCCAACCATACATGGGATGACTTAGACTAACCCATTTATAATTTTGATTGAGACATTTCTAATTTTGACCAAGTGGTTGCGATGAAATGATGCCATCAGAAGGGTGTTTTTTAGGGGCAACATTAAGCCATTTGGCTATTTTTTGTCCTTTTTTATCAATTTCGTTTTGCTAATTAGTCATTTTTACTCTAAAACATCTCCTATATTTACATAAATACATTTTTTTACTATAATATGCACCAAAATTTATAGGTTCTAGTAGTAAATTCTATGTTTCTTATATAGCATTCGGGTGAATCCATGAAGACAGGTAACACCTTTTGGCCAGAAGTGACACCGAAAATTCATTTTTTTACTCATTCATTAAATTGAAGCCCTCAAAACTCACATATGCTTTGTGAATTTAGACACACACCAAAATAGAAAATTGCAGGGAATTATATATATATATATATATATATATGCCAAAAATGCATTTAATGATAGGTTTGTTCTTGTAAATTTTAGCAATAGTTTACAAGTGGTTTGTGTGCACGTAAAATAATTTAATGATAAATGCATAATTTTTGGAAAAAAAATTACCATAATCTCCAAAAAATGCACCGGGGTGCGCATTTTTTTAAATTTATCATGAAAAATTATATATGTTCTTTAATTTGCAAAATTGACTGTTGAAAATTTTAATTGAATTTCACACACATGTGTGTGCACGTAAGCTCTTTTTTTACTGGTTACAAAAATAAAAAATAAAAAAAAATACCCTTTTGAAGAGAACATGTTGGTCTAGGGCATATGTATTTTTCAAAAAAAAATTGTTGTATAATTTTATGTTGCTGATTTAACTTTGCGTTGATTCAAAGTTGTGGACATGGTTTAGTAAGTATAAGTTTTAGAACAAAATAAGAAAAAATTATCATATGAACTCAGAAACTTGCAAATTGTATGCCAATGAATAGATGATTCATTGACAATTCCATTGGTCTGAAGTGTGCTTTCTAAGCTATATCTTAGGATATGGTTTAGGTATGGAAAAAAAAACAGAAAAATAAAATAAAAAAGGGGCTACAAATATGTTTTTAAGCCTCGATCAAGCCTTTCTACACATTTTTAAAATAGATCGATCGAGGTTTAATCTGTGGTTCAATGGAGGCTCGATCGAGTTATTATATTGATAGAGATAATAGATTGATGGAGCTAATATCTTGATTGAGTTGTTGTACTGTCACTTTTCCATTCATTTTGCCTTTCTTTCTTCCCTCTAATCTTACCTATGAATTAAAAAGAACACATAGGTGGCGAACCTATGCAATAAAATTATGCCACTCATTTGAATGTATCCCACATAAGGGACACCGAAACAACTACCTCAATCCCCTTACCCCTATATCACTAAACCGTTGTAACCTCAAACACCTTTATTTAACCTACTACTCCTAAACCTCCTAACACATAACCCACTAAACCCCCAACTCTAATGCCATGTCCCCTCAGCAGGGAACATTGGATCAAGATCCTAACCCAACCAATCCTTTGGGTTGAGGAGACAACTTCAGTATCATGGGGTTAAATTTTGTATTCTAGAAAATTAATTAATTAGGAGTGTGCATTTAATTTTATCCAAAGTTTGTTATCCACTTGGAATAACTATTTATGATGCATTTAATATTTTTATGTTGAATAAATGAAGATAACGCTCCACTAGGGTGCATTAGTGGATAAGGTAGGCTGAGAAGACCTCACGGCTCATCGTGACCTCACGGCTTTTTTCCGCGCGGCACGCCACGGATTCACGGCCATTTTATGCGTTGCACATCACGGCTTCACGGTCATTTGCTACGCTGCACATCGTGACTGTGTGACCTAAACCCACGCTGCACATCGCGGCTTCGCGGCCGAGACCCGCGCTGCACATCACGGTTGTTTTCCCAAAACCCGCGATGCAATTTTTTTTAATTCGACCAATTTTTTGAAAATTATTTTTGTTGTATTTTCTGCCCATTTAGCATATTTTACAGCATTAATTTTTCTGCATTTTTACAGCAATATTAAATCTTTTACTATTTAGAATGCTCCATTAAAAGTCTTTTTAAAAAATTTCAGTAATTGAAAGAGAGATTTTTCTGCATTTTATTTAGATCAAGGTTTTACTATTTATTTGCTCGATACTTTGCCCAAGCAACTTTTAAGAGATCCATTTATTTCTTGAAATATTTATGTTATTTGCTTTCCTTCAAATTATTTCAAAGATCCATTATTTTTGAATAGTTTTTTCAAGCATTTACATTTCAAAAACGCCTTTATTTTTTGAAAAACTGGAAGCGACTTTTCTTTCATTTGTAATCAATCGCCCAAGCAAGGCAAATCAATTTCAGTTTAAATACCACACTTGCACCCACTCTGCCACATAATTTAAACTGAGCCTTGAAATTTACCTTAAACTCAACAAACTTTTAACCCCACTTGGGGAGCACTTAAAAGAATTTTGTAGTTAGGTAGAATTGACGGGATAGGTGTTCTAATAACACCCCTCAATTATTACATTTGAGACGTAGTGGTTGTCCTCTATGGTACCAAAATCCCTTATAATTTTGACACGGTTATCAACCAATTTATCGGGAAGGCCTCTCCCTTAGGAGGGTTGAAGTAGCCAGATTGGTTCCGAACGTCTGAGTGGAATACCGCGATCCATTCAGTAACCGAAGGATACCTTTCAAAGTTCTCGATGTACACCCAAGAGGGTGTGCAACGGCGAGAGAACCAAACTGCAGATTCACCCAACCGAACGTGTCATGAACGGGGTATCCTAGTTGCCACTCTTTAGGATTGTCTACCCAGTATCCCTCCCAGTAGGGGGATATCTAGCCGTTCATTCAACATTCTATATTGTCTGACTTGGATTTCATCACCTTGCAGAGGATATCATTTGTTGACTCACAATACTTCTAGTTAGGTGTTTGCATGATACATTACCCACCTTTGGTCTAGTAACACCCATTTTTTCTAGAAATTGTTTGACTTTTGGTATTTTGACAAATTTTGTTGCATCCCTCCACTTATTATAGCACAACTGCTATAATAAGTGCTTTTTGAGGTTGATTGTTAGCCTGAGAGCCTTTATTTTTTCACTCCCCTTTTGCACTCATTGTTGCATTAGGGTTTTGAGTTTTTTACATCACCACCTTACACTGAAATTTTTAAAAAATATTTCTCACCATTGAGAACTTAAGACGATCTTGTCATCTTTAGGGTGAACCCCCTCAGTTCGGTATACTTGGCTCTACACGTCACCGATGTAGAGCCTTATACCTTGACTCAACATGTCATTGGCAAAACACACAGTCATCCAATTCTGACACGCCTCACTTCACATTTGATTCTGAGGATGAATCCAAAAACCCTACTGAAATATCACCAACCAACCTCATGGCTGGATCACAATACGACCCACTTTTCACCAATACTATTGGAGATACATCCACAAACCCTTCTACTACTGTGCCATCCATGGTTACAACAACCCCTTTAGGCATGCCTAATATAGGGGACACTCCACCTTTAGGTATGCCCAACACAGGACTACCTCCTATTATGGGTATGCCAAACATAGGAATCACACCACCTCTCATTACCACAACCCAGATCCCAGGAATTCCTGGCACTATTCCTAACCCCGGTGTAACCCATGTTGCACTTGGGAACGATGGCCCATACCAAACCACAATGGTTGGAGGACACATACCTTCAATACCTAGCATACCCTTAGGGGCTACTGGACCACTACATAATGCCACCATTAATAGTTATATCCCAGTCACTACGCCACAACCATCTGCTAGTTTACCTTACATGGCTAGTCTAAACTTACCGAACCTAGCCAGGCTAACCAACAATCCTATCAGGCACAACCCTACATGGCCACCCATGCCTACAAAGCTCCCCTCAGACATCCCCAAGTTTGAAGGAAAACCTGGAGAGGATCCCCAAAACCACATAATGTCATTTCACCTATGGTGTTCATCTAACTCTATAGTGGATAACTCCATTAGACTAAGACTGTTGCAACGAACGTTCACTGGCTCTGCAGCCAAGTGGTACATCGAACAACCACATGGGACCCATCATACATTTACGTCTCTCGCCTCCACTTTCCTTTAGTTTTTTCAGCTAGCTGTACGCTATGATGCAGGAGTTGAAATACTATTGTCTTGCAGACAAAACACAGCTACCCACATCACTAACCATATCCATGAGTGGTGCAAGCGTCGTAGCCTCTGTAAGATAAAACTGGATGACCGTATATTTTTGGATTGGTTTCTTAAATCACTCCTAGCCCTCATAGCCAAAGACGTAGCTTCCAAACGGCCCCAGTCAGAGGAAGAAGCTATCTTAAAAGCTCAGCAATTCGACTTGATTTATGCCTAGTCAGGCTATCTCTACATCATCATACCAGATGCCCCACGAGATGATTCTTCACGCGATGACGCTCCGGGGGCATCACATGTCGCTGATGGTATTATTGGCCAAGTCACGGCACAAAATAAACCTTTTAGCATGCTGAGCAGCATAAATGCCCCAGACCTCTCTAGGGCAACACCTAATTCTGGAGTGACAACTTCATATGCTCCAATGAATCAGACTCATCACACTCATGGACCCTCTTGTCCACAACATTGCTAACCACTTATACTATGAAACGAGAACTCGACACAGTTCTCGTTTTTCTCTCTCCTAATTTTAGTAGCTATTTTTACCTCCGTTTCAAAAAGGGTTGATGCCAGTATCACACATTTTCATTTTGAGGCATTTTTTGGGGCCTTTGACACATCTTTATTGTAAAGTATTTTTAATTTCTATTTTCAAGTGTGTTTTTTAGAAATTTAACAAAAAACATACATTTAGAAGCTAGCTATAATGAAAAACACATACATTTTCGAAATTTATCTTTAAAATTTAATCATAAATAATATATTTTTATGGAAAAATAGTAAACAAATCGAGAAAAAAAAAGACATTTAAACCCATTTTTAATAGATTTTTAGTCATTTTGTATAAAAATGATACTCTTTCACATTATTTTTCATAATATTTAACCACCTAACCAATTATTATTAAAATTTAAAAAGAAAATATTTAAAAAAATTACATTGCCCCCTTCTACCCTAACCCTATCCCTACCCCCCCACAAACTATTAAAAAAGTTTAAAAAATAATTATAATGCGTCCCTTCTACCCTAACCCCCTAGCGAACTATTAGTAATTTTTTAAAAAAATTACATTTAAAAAAATAATTACATATCCTACCCTAACCCCTCAACCAACCATTAATAAACATTTAAAAAAACAAAGTACATTTCCTAATGCCTTAGCCCCCTACATTACCCCCTACCTTAGCCCCCCCAAAATTACATTCCCTAATGCCCTACCCACTACCCCATTACCCCTCACACATCGTTTTAATTAAAAACAATTTAAAACCCAACTTAAAAAAATTAAAAAATAAAAATAAAAACCTAAACTTAAAAAATAAAAAATAAAACCTAAAGTTTACAAAAAACAAAAAAACAAAAAACAAACTAGACTTTACAAATTAAAAAAAAGACTTTACAAAAAATAAATTTAAAAACAAATTTAAAATTTAAAAAAAAACTTTACAAAAAAAATTAAAAATTAAAAAGAAAACTAAACTTTACCAAAAAAAAAAAATCAAAATAAAAATTAAACAAAACCAAACTTTAAAAAAAATTTAAAAATTAAACAAAACAAAAATTAGAAATAAAAATAAAAATACAAACAAAAATACAAAGATCGCGCCCAAACACGTTATAAAAAAAAAATTAAAGATTAAAAAAAAAACTTTAAAAAAAAAAATTTTAAAAAAAATTAAAAATTAAAAAAAACACTTTAAAAAAAAAATTAAAAATTAAAATAAAAAACAAAACTTAAAAAAAACAAAAAATCAAAACGGGAGGGGAGCATCCGCCCCCTTGGGCGCCCAAAGGGCCGCCCCACTGGCGGCAGCTCGATGCCCGGCATCGAGCTGCCGCCAGTGGGGCGGCCCTTTGGGCGCCCAAAGGGCCGCCCGTGGGGCGGCGCTCAGCCCGATGGGCGCCCAAAGGGCCACCCCACGAGCGGCAGCTCGATGCCCGGCATCGAGCTGCCGCCCTTGGGGCGGCCCCTTGGTCCATTTTGGATTTTTTTTTTTAAGTTTGTTTTTTTATTTTAATTTTTAATTTTTTTTGTAAAGTGGTTTTTTTTAATTTATTTTTTGTAAAGGTTTTTTTTTTAATTTTTAATTTTTATTTTGTAACTTGTTTTTTTTTAATTTTTAATTTATTTTTTGTAAAGTTTTTTTTTTTAATTTTTAATTTGTTTTTTTTTAAAGTCTAGATTGTTTTTTGTTATTTTTTTTTGTAAAGTTTAGGTTTTATATTTCATTTTTTAAGTTTAGGTTTTTATTTTTATTTTAAATGTAAATTTTAAAAAAAATTATTAATATGGGGCAAATGAGACAACCCTGACCATTTAAGGTAGGAGGGGCGCATTATAATTTTTTTTTTAACTTTTGTAATAGTTTGTTGGGGGTTAGGGTTAGGAATTTATTTGTTGAAAACAAAAAATTTCAATTTAGGGGTTGATTTTAAGGCTTTCGTAAACAACAGTATGAGATTTTTAAGCCATGGCTATATTTTTAACCCAGAGAAAAAAAACGTTGATACTAGTATCAACACTTTTCGATTTGGGGGTTGTTTTTGGTGTTTTTTATGAAAACGTGATACTGGCATCAACACTTTTTGATTTGGGGGTTGTTTTCGGTGTTTTTTATGCAAAAATATGAGTTTGTATGGCTAGAGTTCTCGTTCTTAGTATATAGTTCTCGTTTCATAGTATAAGTGGTTTGCTATGGGAAAGCGCCATTGACATATGTACCACCCACATACTATAACCAACCGGCCACCTAGAACCCAATTCATTTACCGGCACAACCAATGTATTACTCACAGCAAGCTACAACAACTAACCCAACACCTCCAATAGCTCCGGGTTACCAACAACTCCAGCAAACAACTGGACCACCTACAGCCCCACCAGCTTATTATCCACCGCAACCTACTCCCGCACCTGCGGCATCCCAAAATCCTCCCACTACTCAAGGGAAAGTGTACACACAACACAATCAGCCCCAACATCAAAACAACCAACGCAACCAGGGTGGACAACAAAACCATGGAAGAGGACGTAACCGCGGCAATAACCAACAACATAATCAAGGTCCACCACCTCCCAATCCTCCAAATAATAACAATGCTGCTCCTCCAAACCAGAATCCTGATCGTCATCCCAAGCAGCCCAAAAACAATAACCTGAGAACAAACCATCCATGTTCTATATGTGGATTTTATGGACACTACACTCATAACTGCCCCCATTTAGAGAAAGCACGTAAAATTTGGGCTGACGATGCCCAACGACAGGGCCACGCTGGATAGCCAGCTCCACTTAATCAACTGCAACCCATGATATTACAAAACCCATTGCCAAACCAGGGAGTAGTAAATACTCACCCCTATAGATCCCTCACAAGGATCTGCTACACCCCAGCAACAAATAACCTATGCTGCAACTGATTATCAGCATGTGGATCCAGGCACACACCATTTATTAATGAGGTCATCCAATGACATCAAACTCCAAACTTGTAGGAATCAACACGGCCGACCCCCAGAAACTCCTCCCACTGACGCATCCTCCTCCCTTCCACCAAATCAACCACTACACATACCAAATATGCCATTGGATGGAGGACCTAAAATCCCTTGCATCCCTTTGCGAAGGATTAACAACAATCCTACTACTCACGCAGCATCCAATTATAACGTCGTGGAAGACCTAGCACAATCCCCCGCTGCTATGTATGCTTTAGAGGTACTGAAAACATGCCTTGCACAACGAAAACTACTACTATCCGCCATCGGAGGAGTAGACCCTGACGACACACACATGATGGCTTTTGACTTAGACCAAGCCGAACCTCGATTGCCATCAAATTTTGATTTCCAAGTATCAATAAACATTTGAAACCTTGTTGTGCATCGATGTATCATCGATGAAGGAGCTTCCACTTGCGTTATGTCCACCCTTGTGTGGCAGAAGCTTGGCTCCCCCGCTTTACAACCATCCACCACAGCATTACGAGCTTGCGACGGACACTCAACTCAACCACAAGGCCTCTTAGTGAATGGACCCGTAGAACTAGGCGGAAAATTAGTTCTTATCAACATCGAAGTGATCAATGCCTAGCTTGACTACAATATCCTTCTTGGACGTAGCTATATGTACAAAATGAAAGTAGTGGCTTCATCTTTTTTTCGCCTCATGATGTTCCCACATGAAGGAAACATTATCAAGATTGATCAACTCACATATTATGATCCTAATGCCCCCGCAGCTCCTCAAAATGTGCTGCCAATGATTGAACAAACCATTCAAACTGCACCAACATCATTTGTGTCGTCAATTGGTCCTGGAATCTACACTGAGTCACCTATGAATTCCACATTTCCATCAATCTCACCACCTTTACCGATAACAAAAACATCATATTTGTGCACCCTGTCGCACACCACACAGTGGCCTTTGTCACTACCACAAACACCCATAGTGCCTACTCATATTGGCACAACGCCAATTCATACTATCCCGTTCTTGTTCCCATTTTTTGGAGTTGTCAGTTCGCCGAAAATGGCTACACTCAACCTTCCTGGCTTAACATTAAGGCTACCTGTATGGTACTTACCTTCTCCGAGCCCCCCACCAACTCCGACTGTTATTTTACAATCAGTACAACCTATCCCTACTACCCACCAACCACCCCCTCCAATCGTTCATCTGCAAAACAGACCACCCCCAATAGTGACTACAGCATCAACATCCAGAAATGCCCCACCTCTGTTACAGAACACAGGGGGCAGAGGCCCACCAACTTATAACACTAGACTCATGACTCGCACCCCCCCAGCAACCCCCAAGGTAGCTAAAAGTCCCCCAACTATTCGCATTCCCCCTAAGTGCTCGTTGTGTGACGACGTAGGCCATGCCACTCATCAATGTCCACAATTACCTACACTCCAAGAACACATGAATATGTTGGATGACGACACCGGAATTCCAGTGGTAAGACTTGAGCCACCTCCTCACCCTCGCGACAAAACGCTCCGCACTAACCACCCTTGTGCGATATGCGGCATTTATGGCCATTATTCACATCACTGCCCCGATATCCTAGATTACAGAGCAGCACTCTATGAGTTGAATAACGTCGACCTAGAGATATCCCCTCTTCTCATTGAGGAAATTCATCCCCCACCATCTTCCTCCTCGGAAGAAATTAACACCATTTACACGATTTCCACTGGATACCCCTCTGTCCGGTCGGCCCCTTCCATTGATCCCTTTGACAAACATGTTCAACCCTTTCAAATCGACGAGGAAACAACATGTCCACAACATGGGGGCAGGCCCAAAACCTTGCCTACTCATCATCATCGTGATTCTCGTCGGAGATACTGGGGGCATCCACCCCACAAGGGGAATCCCCCAT
The DNA here is from genome assembly GCA_027924585.1 of Larix kaempferi. Classification (NCBI taxonomy): domain Eukaryota; kingdom Viridiplantae; phylum Streptophyta; class Pinopsida; order Pinales; family Pinaceae; genus Larix; species Larix kaempferi. Next base: position 385,106 of record BSBM01001155.1, on the reverse strand, counting down.
TATCATATCATCACTTCAGTATGCCACCACGGCTCACAGCCTCATGGTACACCCCCCCTCCAGTAGTTGGTCAATGCCCTCTTGATCCCTCTCTAAGACAGCATCTGCACCACATTGACACCTCTGAGTTCAAGGACATAATATATTACCTAGAACCTAGGATAGGGGGCATGATCAATCATTTTGACGCTACCCCATGACCTCTATCTCAACACCTCAATGATCCCATCGTTCAAACCAACACATATGTGATCCACAATCACAAACCCCATGCACATCATATGGGGGCAGGTCATTAAGCCTGCTCACTTTTTCACATTCATGATCTCAACCATTTTTGAGGTCATGTGTCACTTGTATATTTGAGTTGATTTGATACACATAGTATTTCTCCCCCGTGGGTCATCATTTCTCTCCACCACTACATCCTTGGCTTGGTCGGGTCACCTTCATTTGTAGCCATTTTTTAACCCAGTTATTTTCTTTGACCATTCCGGAGTCCTTATGACCTCCGTTTTTTGCACCATTTGCATCGCAGGATTCATATTTCCATGCCCGTGATGATGCTTGAGACCATTTCTCGCTCTCACACCCACAATTTTTGGGCATTTTTTCAAAATGCCACTTATCGCCTCAGTTTGCGTGCCACATCAGCCATGTTCCATTTTTTATGAGTCTCATATCGCCGGATTCAGTTTTTCGCGTTCGTAATGACGCTTGAGATCATTTCTCACTCTCACCTCCAGATTTTTTTGGGCATTTTTCCAATGCCCCCTCGTCGCCTCAGTTTGCGTGCCACATCGACCATCATCCATTTTGACAAGTTTGATATCATCAGATTCAGTTTTCCACGCTCGTGATGATGCTTGAGATCGGATTCAGTTTTCCACTCATCACCTCGGTTTGCATGCCACATTGGCTGTTGCCCCTTTTTGACAATATTTTTGTCACCAGATTCAGTATTCCGCACTCATGACGATGCTTGAGACCTTTTCTCGCTCTCATCAATCCCTTTTTGTTTGGTATATTTTTACCCCTTTTTCGGGCCGAGCAATCCCTTTTACGAAAAAGGCACTTAGGGAATTTCTGTTAAGCTCTTTTCTAACTCCTAAAACAATGAAAAGATCGCCGAGCAACCTTGCTTCCTTTCATGCTCGCTAAATGTATCTAAAAGGGTGTCTACATGGTATAAATTTACCCCTTTTCCGGACCTTGTAGACTAATTACGAAAAAGGAATACTCTAGTCACATTGGCTAGAAGAGTTCTCCATTTGCATTATTTTATGCTTTTTCGGGCCTCGGAGACTAACTTATGAAAAAGAAAACCAATGGAGTCCACTTACTGCTTTTAGACTCTCTAAACATGAAAGCGACCATGAGCAATCACCATCCTGGGCTCGTAAAAACCCACAGGATGGTACTCACAACCACTGCAGAGTCTTCTTATCGTTTTCAGACTCCTTAAAAATGAAATCACCCATGAGCACGAACAGTCCTGGGCTCACAAGATCCACAGGACAGTACCATTTCAGAGCACACATTTATCCCTTCTTGGAGCTCATTAAAACTACGAAGAAGGACCCAATGGTGCTTCTCGTCGCCACAACAGATCACGTCTACTCATATGGCAGCTTCCCCATTTTGGTCGCCTTTGTTCAGAGTATTCTACAGTATGTCACCCTGAGAATCCCTCGACAACACCCATCAGCTTGACCCCCCCAGAGTCAATACATACCCTTCAGTCCCTAAAAGCTATGATCCCCACACCTACAAATCAGTTCCCTACGCTGTCAGGTCAACCATGTCATCATTCTCTGAACAAAGGAAGTTTGAGTCTACCTACTCTATGACCCCAGTTACTTCCCATCCCCACAAGTATGTCAGTCCTACCATGAGTACTACCACACTTCAGTTCTACACCTCGTGCTCCTATCAAGGAAACATCATTGCCTTATTAGTTCCTGGTCTCCCTCTGTCGACCACAGCCAAATTTATTCCAGAGGATAGACCTAGAGGTCCCTGTGTCTTGGACTCTAACCATTTATGATGAGTGCCTACGAATCATTTCGAGAAGAGTCCTCAATGCCTCTCCAAATGGTTGTTTCTCACATGCTCGACTTCAACACCTTGATCGCATCATTGAGACTCGCGCAGGGTATTGGTCCGTTCAGTTATTTGTTGAAGACCCCAGATACCACCTGACTCTTCCACATTTGAGAGTCTACCTATGCAAACAACCAGTTACATTTTTTCCATAGATATCCGAGTTGCACATGGCGACATTATTCAGATGTACCCCAGTTTTATACTCCCTCGAGTATACAGTTACATATACTCCTCAGAGTGTACTCAGAGTCATTGAGTCCCTACAGATGTTGGACACCTTCAAGATTCAGTAGTTCATCAACCCTTCTGAGACCTTATTCAGAACGGTTGTCGCTTTATTCCAGTGTATCAGCTATTGAGACCAGTCATGTTATGATCATGAGTACATCCCAAAATAGTGTCCCCTTTGGACCATTATGATGTACCAACAGATTTTTTATGTCTTATTTAGGTCCCCCTTCTTGGGACTAATTGTTATGTATATGTCTTGATACGAGCATGGGTATGCCTGCCTCGTCCATTATCAGAGATTATTCCTCATTCATATTGAGGCCATGTAATATTTTTTTTTTGCAGCTTCTAAGGGCCATTGATCCAGTCTCCAACCAGTCTCTCCTCTTCCCCAAACCCCAAGAAAAAGACAAAAGAACTATGATGTCTATCGACCATACGATGAGCTCCTGCCCTCACACATCAGGGGGCAATCTGTTAACACCCAAAAAGTGCTCACTAGCTCATTTCCTTATTGACATGACCCATTTGTCCACTTTTCCACCATTTGAGCCTCTAAAGCCATCAAAAGGTCACCAAAAGACCATGATACACCCCTTTTTCCCCTCTAAATGAATATTTTTCCTCAAAAAACTTAAAAAAACCCTAAAAAAGGGTCCAAAATTCCCAAAAATATTAAAAAGGGAATAAAAATATTCAAAATATTCAAAAAAGGAAAAAGGAGAGAAAAGGTACCTAAACCATGTTGGTCAATACCATTGGTTTCCTCAAAACCATAATGGTATTCCCCACCACCAAAAACTATAAAAAGGTGGTAGGGGCTCCTCACTTTCCATCCATCCATCATCCTATCCTCATGCTGTCAAAATCTCTCATGAGTTCTTGACCATTGTAGCAATCTTGGAGAAGAGACCATTGGATCCTGGAGCATCTCACCCTTGGAGCTACTCAACACCACAACATCCTCACCATTTGAGGTATCATAATACAAAAGTCATTTTTTTTTTGTTTCTTGTTCTTGTTCTTAAATCTTTTCAAGTTTATTGTTATATGCACATGTTAGATTCAGATTTATAATTGTTTTTGCTTATATATTGAAACTGCTATCACATTGTTGATAGGTGCCCATTGCACAAAGCTTGGTTGCAAAACCAAGCCAACACTTGGGTGTAAGTATAGTTGTTACTTCACATGATTTAAAACATCCATATATTAGTCCTCTCTCCAATAGTTCCAGAACTTATCGGTTCATATCTTCATTCTCCATAGGTGTCATCCTATGCACTTCCTTATTCAGCAAACTCACAGCTAGAATAATAACAATTTGGTTGGATATACTCCTTAGAAGTAGTAATTCCTTTGGCATCTCCTTAGAAATAACTTCCTTCAACTCCGTCAACATATTTTTAACCTTCATAGGAACATATTCTTTGTGCACCTGTATACTAAGTCCTTTTGGTATGTCTGCAAAAAAACAATTTACTCTTCTTTCTTCTCTTAGAAATTCTCTATCTAAACACAACATGATTATTTTTCTAAAATAGTTAGTAGGGATACTCTTATCACTTCTACTCTCCTTCAAGGGTAAAATCCTAGTTTTATTACCATCATTATTCACCAAAATCTAAGTGTTCTTATATCCATCATATATCATATTATTGTCATATTTATAGGGTCTTCCCAACAATAGAGAACAAGCATCCATGGGTACTACATCACACATCATATTATCATCATAATTCACAATCTTAAAATTTATCAAATATTGTTGAGAAATAGTGACATGGTCCCCCTTTTGCAACCATGAGACCCTATAGGCTTGTGGGTGTCCCCTACATTTCAATTTCAGTTTCTCTAGAACATATGCAGAGACAACATTCCATGTGCTCTCTCCATCTACAGTTAGAGAATAACACTTACGTCCAATTCTACACATTGTCTTGAAAATTGATTTCCTCTAGTTTGGATCCTCCTCTAGCCTGGTTCCTCCTTTGTCTGGTTAGCAAGATTCAATAACGTTCTCCTAGTCATTAAATTTCCTCCAAATTTTGGTTGAGCTTCATTAAAACTATCTCTATCTATCAAACAAAAAGTACCTTCACCTCCCTTAGTGACATGTTTTCTTATACTCTCTTCATTCCTGATAGTATGCATGTTTTTACGGCATTCAAATGCCTTGTTTCTAGGATTTTTATACTTTTAGAAAACCACAATAGGCCTTTTGGTTCCCTTACTTCCAACATTTCCTTAGCCACCAATATTTCCTCTACCTATATTGGATTCACTACCTCTTATGGATTCTTGGTTTTCATTACCAAATCTAGTGCCTTATTCATTATTTTCCCCACTACTTTGTCCTCTGCCAAATGTCGTTCTTTCTCTACCTCTAATTGTTTCCTTGACACTATTACTGGGGTTCCTTCTTAATAGTGTATCTTCTTCCTTCAGGGATACTTGATAGGCCTCTCCATTTGTCTTAATCCTCAAAACACTAAACTCATCTTGAATGACATACTTTAACCTATTAATGTATCTTGCTACAACTTATTGTCCTTCATCACTGTGTCTAGATATGATGGACATTTTGTAGAAATATTCAGTGTATTCTTTCACAATCATCTCCTTTTGCCACAAACTAGGTAATTTTCTATACAAATTTAACATATAATCAACAAGAAGAAATTTATCCTTGAGTTTAACCACCATTCTATCCCAAGTATTAATTCCATCCTTGCCTCTCTTCGTTCTTTCTGTCTATACAAAATCCCACCATAAGGATGGCTAATGTTTCTAAATTTAGTCAAATTGTCTTTACCCTCTTAGTGTCCTTAATTTGCTCCATATCATATATTTTTTCCATATCTCTGATCCAATATATCATCTCTTATGGATCAAAAATTCCACAGTATGTAGCTAGCTCCATCTTAGGTTTCCCTCTGAATTATTCTAGGGATTTTCTAATTCATTTTGCGGGGTCTTCAAATTCTTTTCACTCTTCTTGGGGTTTTTCAACTTCATTTTCTTCATCACTAATGTCCTAAGTATCAACTTCAATTCATCTCCTCTACATAGTCTGAAGGACTTCCATCTATGCCACTTCATCAAGACTAGCTTTACCAATTTCAATACCTGGATGTTTCCTTCTACCTCTTTCTTGTATATGTATTCCACTGCCAACCATAATTTGTTTTCTTACAGTTATACACTATAATTTCTCCATTGGAACTATAATTTCCATAAAACTATTATACCCAACATTCCCCTATAGATGGAAATGTTCACATGCAAGACACTTCTGATGCGATACCATTTTAATGAAAGTGGCCCATGGGCCAAAATGCACACACCAAAAGAAAAAATGGAGAACCACATACCCAACATAGAAATTTTTCTATAGTAAGAGAAAGAGAGAGAGAGAGATCTCAACTTCTCTTTCAATTCATTAACTTGAAATTTTTTAATTTACAATATGCATACATGAGTTATTCCCTTGGTCTCATTCTCAGGTCGCTTACAACACACAGTTACAAGTACATATTCTAACTTTGTTTTTATTTACAACAACTCAAGACAGTTGTCTAGTGTCTCATCCTATTCTCTTGCCTCGTCCTATTCTCTTGCCTCTCTAGTGGCTCTTCTTGAAGACTGCCTCCTCTTTTTGCTTTCTCTCCCTCTAGAGAATTCTTCCACCACCTACACTAGAAACTTCCTCAAGTTTTGAATACATCTCTCATTTAATATTGGTCTTTTCTATTAAATGAACAATTCAAACTATCTACTTGGTTCTTCAACTCCAACCTCCAAATCATACTATGGAATGATTTATTGGATCCACCATTAAATCATGTCCAATATGCAATAAATCCTTCATTAAATTTCTTATCCTTCAACCCCTATTTTCTTCACCATGAAGCTTCATTGGCACTACTCCATCACTACTACTCTTTTGGACCTCTCTAGTTAACTCCGTCCATCCATATTTCGTTGGTCATACTCCAAAATGCCAACTCCAATAGGTCTATTGGACCTCTCCTTTCAACCCTTCCATATTTTCTACCTTGTTGTAACTCTAATGTTAAACCTCCAACGTTACTACATGTGTTCTAGTGTGAATCCTCCATCATACCTTCCTCTGATGACCCCTTTCACACATTGACAGTATGCTACCCTATACACTTTCCCCAAAGCACTATCGTCTTCACGCCATTGGTCCCTTTCTAGAAAACTTATTTACAAAGCTCTTAAATATTGCCTCCGATATGTTTTTACCGATGCAACAATGATCCTCTCTCACTTTTCTCTTCGAAAGACCAATTTTGGTTACCTGAATTCGACTTGTTAGGCCCTACGATGCGACTTCTCCCACTTTGATTTGACGAATTCAATCCATCTCAATAATCAAATGAATGGTTGCAATGCTCCTGCATCACCATAATAATATTAACATTTTTATTTTAATTTTGTTATATTATATATAGCAATATATAATCAACTATTTAGTTAGTGATATTATATTTTCTAGTTATATTGATGACTGTCACAATCCAACAAAATGCTTGAGGAACAATGTAATGTGACATAAATCAATGAGCATATATAGACATATATTAAGCATGTTGATATTTTGTTTGACATGCTAGTTTAACAGGTTGGAAAAACCCTTGATGGAAGTCAAATGTAACATAACCATTGTTGATGTATATGTAACTTCGGAATGTATTTCACATATATGTATATTGTATTCCTATAGAGATGGTATTATTCCTCTATAAGGAAGTGTCGTCATTTATATTGTAAGTGTTGTAACTTATACTTGATGGGTTATTAGACCACCTTGTTGGGGTCGGCCCTGTATAAGTCATGTGGGTCGAAGGGTTATTAGACCACCCTATTGGGGGTCGGCCATGTGGGTCAAAGGGTTATTAGACCACCCTATTGGGGGTCGGCCCAGTCAGCATTATGTTATGTGGTTAAGTTCGAGCCTACATGAGTTAGGTAAAAAGGCAAGTCAAGTCAAGTATAAATAGAGTGCGGGAGGCACTCTATTTACTCACTCACTTCTCACACATGCTCTCAAGGAGGAGAGGCGCACTTATGGAGGAGGAGGATTGCTGCTAGGTTATGGATATCTCTATTGGTTGGTTGTATCATTGCTCTATCTATCTCTGAGGAAGTTATTGGGGTTTTTCACCTTTATGGTTTTCCCCAAGTATATCTTTGTGTCTCTTGTGTGCTTGCATTATTGTCTCCATGATTGATATGCTGTAGATATGCTGTACATGTTGTTCTCTCAGTTAAGATCCTAGATCATATTGAAGTAAATTCTGAAAATTTAACATGGTATCAGAGCTAGCCTGAAAGAAGGCATGATATGGCATGTATGACACTTGTTGCACTTACGATGCTAGGGCTTGATATAGCAAAAACCAGTCATCGTAGCACTTTCGCTATAAATCCGTTTTGGCGAAGTTTTCGGATCTGAAATTGTTACAGGCCGAAGCTAAGATCTCCAGGTACCTTGTGTCCAAAGGACAACCTCTAATTCGTTGTACTTTGTGATTTATGATCTGTGCAATATAGGGTTTCTGCCTCTTCCAGATCTGAGTCAAAATCAGGTGACCTTGGGAAAAAGGTCATAACTTGGGCTAGGAAGCTCCAAATGAAATTTAGTGAAACGTGACAGGTAGCACACAGACTGTACTATCTCAGAAAACGTTTTCAGAGGCCGAAGTTGAACCAGTGACACGTGGCACGCCGTACAAGTGCGCTCTACTGTTTTATCCCATAAACAGGTCACGTTGCGACACTTGGCATAACTCTCTCTCAGAGAATCCAATTGAGGTCAGACCTGTCAGGATGGAAAGATAACAGGTCGAGCTAGCTCAAAAAACTTTTTCAGAGGCCGAAGGTCAAACAGTGACACGTGGCACGCCGTACAAGTTCGCTCTCCTGTATTTTCCCAAAACAGGTCATGTTGCGACATTTGGCATAACTCTCTCTCAGAACATCCAATTGAGGTCAGACCTGTCAGGATGGAAAGCTAACAGGTCAGGCTATCTCAGAAAACTTTTTCAGACCCTGTAGATCAAAAATTTCGGAGTTACATCAGAAACAATCAGGTACATATTTCTGTCAAAACAGAATTATTTTTTGGTACCTTCATTCATGGCTTCCGGAATTTAGGGCTTTGAAGAAAGTTGGAATTTTTGTAATCGGAGACCACGGCTGAATGCTACTCATCAAAATAAAAATTTAGAGACCAAAATCAGAATTTTTGGTTGGGCAGAAGGCCGGGCTTGATCAGACCCTAGTTCGGGACTTTGATCAGGAAAGTGGAAAATTAGGGCTTCTGTAAAAATGGGAATTTTTGAAATCTGAGACCACGGCTGGAAGCTCCTCAGAAAAATAGAAGCTTAGAGCTTTGGATCAAACCTTTTGATTGGGAAAAAGAGTGGGATTCATCAAACCCCAGTTCAGGGTCACGTCCAGTGAATCCGAAAGTTTCAAAGGCAAAATTGAGGAGTGAAACTTTGCAGTTTTCAAATTATGAATATACCAATTTGATCAGCTCATCAAGGCGCATATTTCTATCCTTTCGGAAGTTTGAAATTCAAAGTTTGAATTTTTGGGTTTCTCTGACAAACCCATATCCAGCTCCAGGTCCAGTTCTTGCAAATCAAGTGGATTGGGTTAATCCTAGAAGAAGATGGATTGGTCACCTACATAGGTGAAGAAGTTCCTGTTTCAGAGGGAGATAAGGCTAAGGCCTTACATAAGAAGATTACTAGCGATCTCGACAGGTATGACTCATCAAGGTATGTCTCGATATTTGTTCATGATTAAGTTTATGGTATGCTTGTCTTCATGTTATTACGGTTAGTACACTCTTGATTTTAGACTTGTCATATCACCTTAATAAAACTATGAATGCACGATAGAAAATATTCATTGATTAAGGTGTTGACACTTATGATTGTACTAATGCATTATGGTGTTGTATGAGGTTTATGTTGTCTACTAACATGAAAGGTACACCAAGAAAGACAAATCATGTTCTGGTCCAAGAACATATGATCATGATAACATGAGGACAAAGATTCATCCATTGTTATGGATCTCATAGAAGATCCATTTACGAGGTATGTATAACTTGGTTTTGTAATGGTTAACTTATGAGACATGCAGGTTACTAGCACAAGTCATTGACGAAGAACAAGAAGACATTATGCGGGTATGTTAGACATAAATAGCTAGCATGCTAATCCAGGTATGTTTTTCCTATATCAAGCTAGAATCCTACCTTGGGTTAGGATCTTATACTGTTGTGTTGTTGATAATGATTATTCATGAAGTCATAGGTTTGAATAATCATGATTGTATGCATATTATGTTTCTTACCATAATTGATGATATGACTAACCAGAAGAATCATGATGGTATAGGTTTGAATAATCACAGGTTTTATGCATATTATATCTCTTATCTTGATTAATGATTCAACTAACCTGAAGAGTCATAGGTTTGAATAATTACAGGTTTAGACATGTTATGTTTCTTATGATTTGACTAACCATAAGAATCCTACATAAAATGCTAATGCTTATTATTTTCTGTTTGAAATGATCATGACTATACATGCTTGAGATTATTGTGTTTTAATAGTATACTAATGAATGTATGATTTTATATGAGATCACAAGGATAACACAATCATGATACTAATAAGCATGCATAGAAACCAAGGATGAATATGAGTTCAAGAACAGGTAATCTAGGAAGCAAAGATCAAGAGGGAGTACACTCCAGTGGTTTATGCAAGGATGCAGATATTCAGAGGGAGTTGACCATCTCTCCACAACAGAAAGGTGTAGAAGAAGCTACTTCATATTAGGATCCAGCAGCTCCTGCAAGGAAGCAAAGACTCAGAGGGAGTCCACCCAACGAACAAACAAAGATAAGTATTTGAATTTCTTAAATAATACTGTTCAATAATGTATATACTGATGTTCCTAGAATTAGGTTGTGTATTATGCATATTAGAATAATTGCATTGATGAACAGTATACTCCTAATATGCATGGGTAAGTGGCCTATGGCACTGTACAACATTCCATTGCTACTTATCTAGAATGAAACCTCTTTGCTGACATGTTGGGAGTTGTGCACACTCTTAACAATGTTCTGGTAGAGATTGGAAGGCATCTAGAAAGTTACGGAATTTGGATAAATGTTGTTTTGAAGCATTGGCTAAGATAATTGCATGACTGTATGGCATATTTCTTTATGTGTAAGAATTTGTTCTGAAAACTATGAGATGTTTTCTAATCATGCAATTTAACTTGTTTTGTAGGAAAGATCGTATGCCATCTCCTACAAAAGAAGAACTACAACATTTGTTCCAGCAACAAATATATCTATTGAAGATATTGAAGATATTGAAGTTCCCAGGATCTGGGATGAAGAAATGAAATGCCATGATCCGTCGATCATGAAGAATGATGTTTGGGATGTAATCCCAAGACATGAAGGGAAGTTTGCTATGACTTCCAAATGGAACTATCAGATCAAGCATGTTGCAGATGGCAGCATTGAGAAATATAAAAGTGATGAAATAGAAGATACACCAGATGGATTCAAGACAGCTTCCTTGAATGGTGTAGGTGAAGAAGAAGTGTACGTAGAGCAGCCACTTGGTTTTGAGACACATGATAGGAAATCATATATGTGCAGAACTTGGTATGATGAAGATAGATTGATTGCCGACACGCAGCGGAAGCTTACTACCGAGTTCAAGATGAAGAACTTGGGGATGATGCACTATTCGTTTTTTGGCATGGAGGTGTGGCAGAGTGCAGATGGAATCTTCCTTGGACAAGGGAAGTATGCAGTAGAGATCCTAAAGAGGTTCAGGATGATGGATTGCAAGGCCATGGCCACACCGATGGCATCGAATCTGAAGCTTCTATGTGATGCTTCATCTGAGCCAGTTGATGTCTCTATGTATCGTTAGGTGATTGAGTCCTTGATGTACCTGACGAACACGAGACCAGACATTTGCTTTGCTGTGAACACATTGAGCCAGTTCCTGACGGATCCAAGAAGAGTTCACCTGGTTGCTGTAAAGCATGTTCTGAGGTACCTGAAGGGTACATTGGATTATGGGCTCAGGTATGAGGCGAATCAAAAGTTTAACCTGCAGGGTTATGTTGATTCAGACTGGGCTGGAAGTGCTGCAGACAGGAAGAGCACATCTGGGTGTTGCTTCAGTATGGGATCAGGTGTGATCTCTTGGTTTAGCAGGAAGCAGTCCTGCGTAGCGCTGAGTACAGCTGAGGCAGAGTATGTTGCAGCCTGTTCAGCTAGATGTGAGGCAGTATGGCTACGGAAGCTACTGTCTGAGTTATTTGATCTCCCGTTGGAGGCTACTGGTATCTTCTGTGATAACCAGAGTTGTGGTGAAGCTATCCGAGAAACCCAGTGTTTCATGACAGGTCGAAACACATAGAGATCAAATATCACTATATCAGGGATATGGTGCAGAAAGGAGCTATGAAGCTTCTGTATGTTGTGACGGACGAGCAGATTGCAGATGTGCTGGTGAAGCCACTAGCCAGAGTGAAATTCGAGTACTTCAGAGAGAGGCTTGGTGTTCTTCAGATCGAGGACACTTCGAGGAAGAAGTGATGCACACATTTGCTAAAGCCATTCCAAGCATGTTGGAAGGAGGATCCTTCACATGGATGTGGATTGTAAGCGCTGGATGATGAGCCATCAGGATGATGTTTTGGTTTCTGCTTGGATATGATCAGTTGGATCATTTATGTATGTACGCATCATGTTGGATGTTGGATATGATCAGGTAGATCATGGATGCTGTTGGATACATTGTGGTGGATCATGTATCTTTGTATGATCAGGTAGATCATGGATGATGTTGGATACATTGTGTGGATCATGTATCTTTGTATGATCAGGTAGATCATGTATGATTGATGGATACATTGTGTGGATCATGTATCTATGTGTGCATCAGATGGATGCATTGTATGATCAGGATGATCGTGGATGACGAGCTTCTCCAGATGACATGCAACAGGATGTTGCAGTGATGTTTGATGAGTATCAGATGATACTTTGTGGCCGTGGATCAGGTTGTGCAGGAAAGCATGTAATTTGTGCCCTGGGAGATCTGCAGATGGTCTTTCGAGGTTTTGCCTATGGCATGTAATTCGGTGCCCTGGGACATCTGGCAAATGCTCTTGCGAGGTTTTTCTTGGGAGGACATGTAATTTGTGCCCTGGGAGATTTCAGGTCGGAGTTTTGTACCCGTAACATCCTGAGATGCTCTTGCGAGGTTTTGTCCTATGGCATGTAATTTGCTCCTGGGAGATCTGGACAGGATGAAAAAGGCCTCAGATGCTTCAGCCAGGTTTTGCCATGACCACATGTAATTTGCTCCTGGGAGATCTGGACAGGATGAAAAAGGCCTCAGATGCTTCAGCCAGGTTTTGTGGTGGACCACATGTAATTTGCTCCTGGGAGATCTGGACAGGATGAAAAAGGCCTCAGATGCTTCAGCCAGGTTTTGTGGTGAGATCACATGTAATGTGCTCCTGGGAGATCCGACAGGTAGAGCCGCGTGCTCGTAACAGCCTGGGATGCTTCAGCCAGGTTTTGTGATGGGTCACATGTAATGTGCTCCTGGGAGATCCTACAGGTAGAGCTGTGTGCTCGTAATAGCCTGGAATGCTGCAGCCAGGTTTTGTGACGCACGTAATAAGTCCTGAGGATTCCACAGTATGGCCAGTGATGATGAAGACCTGCAGGTGGTGGGCCTACATCCAGTATGAAAAAGGACTGGCTCTGTAGAACTTCCTATGACGAGTAGATTCAGAGATTGATTGAGATAGCAGCAGCAGTGACGATGATGATGACTCGATGACGATTATCCAGTGACGATGATCCAGAGAAGATGACTTGTGCTAGAAGAACTGTGCTGAGAAATACCTTCCTAGTTAAGAGGGAGTGTTGATGTATATGTAACTTCGGAATGTATTTCACATATATGTATATTGTATTCCTATAGAGATGGTATTATTCCTCTATAAGGAAGTGTCGTCATTTATATTGTAAGTGTTGTAACTTATACTTGATGGGTTATTAGACCACCTTGTTGGGGTCGGCCCTGTATAAGTCATGTGGGTCGAAGGGTTATTAGACCACCCTATTGGGGGTCGGCCATGTGGTTCAAAGGGTTATTAGACCACCCTATTGGGGGTCGGCCCAGTCAGCATTATGTTATGTGGTTAAGTTCGAGCCTACATGAGTTAGGTAAAAAGGCAAGTCAAGTCAAGTATAAATAGAGTGCGGGAGGCACTCTATTTACTCACTCACTTCTCACACATGCTCTCAAGGAGGAGAGGCGCACTTATGGAGGAGGAGGATTGCTGCTAGGTTATGGCTATCTCTATTGGTTGGTTGTATCATTGCTCTATCTATCTCTGAGGAAGTTATTGGGGTTTTTCACCTTTATGGTTTTCCCCAAGTATATCTTTGTGTCTCTTGTGTGCTTGCATTATTGTCTCCATGATTGATATGCTGTAGATATGCTATACATGTTGTTCTCTCAGTTAAGATCCTAGATCATATTGAAGTAAATTCTGAAAATTTAACAACCATCAAGGTATGTAGTGATTCGACATAATTCATCCAACAATAATGAACAAAACTAAATGTGACATAAACCTTGTTGAACATCACAATGCAACATAACCATTGAGGAAAGTACCAATTTGACACATGTCAACATAGATTGACACTACTAAATTTGAAGTCTCAATTCGACGCTTTTTCACATTGATTAAATGTTAAGGGAAAATATATAAAATGTCAGCTAAGCATCATTACAATACCATCATTTATTCAATATCATAACGTTATGAAAATGTCACTTAAGGGACTTTAGATAGATGTTATGAATGTGGAATAGGAAACGTGTACATGGATTGAAAATGTAGCTTAAAGGACTACAATTGGATGTTTAAAATGTCCCTTAAGCGACATTAGTAGGATGTTGAAAATTGGTCCTACCTAAATTAAGCAATGTACAAATGATTTCTATTCTATATTATAGATGTTTGGCAAGTCAGTTAAGTGACATATGTCTAATTTAAAGAAAAAAGTACAAAAAAATGAGGATGCTTTTGGTTTCCCCCATCAATTTTTTTCCAACAATGCAACATTATGAGATAGTGAAACACCATTTGGACCTCAACAAGGACTAATATTGTTTGAATGTGCATTGTTAGAAAAAAAAATTAGGTCCTATTTTCATTTTCCTCTCATGGATGAAATCAAGTGAAAAGATGAAAATCACAAGTGTCTAGTAGTTTAAGCTTTTTCTTACTAATTATGGTCTCAATACCTTCTACTGTTTGGTATTGAACTTATTTGTTTGTCAAGCACTGGGAATTTATAAACCAAAAAATACTATTGCACTATTAGTTAAAGAGTTTTCTTTATCTATTTCTGATATAAGAATATAGTATGATTCACAATACTTTATTAGAATAGTTCTTTTGGATAGATTTCAAAGAGGTTGAAGATTCTAGTCAATGACGCAAAGGATAATATAATTTGGGGAAAACAGTCTTGAATCCAATATATTGATGTTTACCATGCAATAGTTGTGACATATGGAGGATATAAACCAATGAAACAACTTGTTGCAGATGATTCTTGTTAATTATTAACACATGGGCACCAAAGAAAAATGGAAAACATCCTCGAGGCTCAATTATGCACCCATTGTAAAAGATTGTAGAATCTATAGATTGTCAAAAAGTTGAAAAAATTGCTCTATCAATGAAATCATTCTAACAAAATCCATATTTTTCATAAAGGTATTGGTACCAAATCAATGTTTTATCCTTTTCATACTTGGAATACCTTTATGCAAAATCTATACTTATTAGACACTAAGATTCCAAAGAAGATGCGGAGAACCTATTATAACAACTATGAGATTTAGTACCACAACCTAACAAAAACAAACCAAACCATGATGTTTACAAAGTGCAGTCAACAAAATCCAAACATTGACCACCAGAATACTATAACAAGCAAGTACACAAGAAGAACCAAGAAAAACATTATTGATTTAGAATTTGAAGAAATATAATATATTGATAGCTCAAAACTACAAAAGGACTAGTTAAATACATGCTTAATGCATCCCATAAAATTAATTGTTACTACAAATGAGTGCAAACAATCACCGTGGGAATAAAAGGAGAAATTTTTCTAATAAGGATGATGTCAAATAAGGTAATGATTGCAAAATAGGATATTGGTTAGCTGCCATATGAAAAGGGGAAGTTGATATCCCGAGGTTGTAGATTCATTGTTGAAAGAATCTGAATGATTCCACACTGTACGTAGAATATGCCAAGGTCTAATAATTAAGCCTCTTACTAGTGTTTCTTATCCATATGTCACCCATAATTCAATATTTAAGGTTGTTTACTATTGTTATGATGCACATGTCTCCCTGGAATGGATATTAGTTTTTTTTTTCTACTATAGGAAATTTAGTGATAGGTGTTCATTTGAACGAGCATGCCTAGGTTTTCCCATATGGACCATAAGGATGCCCCCAAAAAATGACCAGAAAGTATTTAACTAAAGTAGTGGATCGAAGGAAATTTACTTTGTGTAGGGGAAAGGTAATGATGCATTTATGGTGACATTTCTTGAAACATAAGGTTGCATTTTTATAGTAAAGAGTTATCTAGTGAAGGTAATAGTTGATGCATGGTTGTCATCCATGAGTCTAAGTGAAAACAACCAAGGTATAGAGGCATATTTAAGTTCGCTTAAAGAACCAACACTGCATAATACCTAAGCACTCATTTGAGTTTAGTTTGAAATTAATGGCGAAATATTTTCTTACAAAGTGATTTGATATTTTTGTTTCTTTAAAAAGGCACCTTACTTAGAAAGAATATTGGGAATATTCACGGTATTCGTTGTCAAAGAACTTAATTTCATAACCACTAGAGAAAAACTATCTATTCACATGAAGGGATTGATATAGGCTTTATTTTATTGATTGGGTGCACAATGTTGTATTAACTTGATATAATGAGGAGAATTATCAAGTCAAAATCAAAACCCCAACAATGATTTAAAGTCTAGAGTGCTCAATTTCTTGGAATCCTTTCATAAATGACAGAAGAATATGTGAATGCTTATAGATATTTCACTTAAAATTTGAGGATATTGAATTTGTAACAAAATATTTATATGAAAACTAATTTGTTTGGCAAAAAAACTATTGTATATATTACAAAGTGGTATATAATAAGTGATGGGTCTATTCTAATCATCAAAACCATCACTAAGATGAGATGCAAGATAGAGTAATTTGATTTCCAAGAGGCTCTTAAGGATATTTCATCCTATTCAAGGAAATCAACAATGTATGTATTCCTAATTGACATATTCTTGTCCTTTCTCATCATCATCCAATACAACACTACCAAATAAACAACGAAAGCATAGGCATAACCATACATGAATAATTAATGGTGGAAATATATTGTTTAAAAAATGAAATATCATGCACAAAAGAACTGAAATGTGTCTTTTATTAATTACATATGAAGTACCTTTATTACATTCCTAAATATCATCATTAAAACATACATAGTCATCTTCCCCACAAGTGCACCCGAGTGGCCGATCACTCGAATAATCATCCAACCATACATGGGATGACTTAGACTAACCCATTTATAATTTTGATTGAGACATTTCTAATTTTGACCAAGTGGTTGCGATCAGAAGGGTGTTTTTTAGGGGCAACATTAAGCCATTTGGCTATTTTTTGTCCTTTTTTATCAATTTTGTTTTACTAATTAGTCATTTTTACTCTAAAACATCTCCTATATTTACATAAATACATTTTTTTACTATAATATGCACCAAAATTTATAGGTTCTAGTAGTAAATTCTATGTTTCTTATATAGCATTTGGGTGAATCCATGAAGACAGGTAACACCTTTTGGCCAAAAGTGACACGAAAAATTCATTTTTTTACTCACTCATTAAATTGAAGCCCTCAAAACTCACATATGTTTTGTGAATTTAGACACACACCAAAATAGAAAATTGCAGGGAATTATATATCTATATATATATATATATATATATGCCAAAAATGCATTTAATGATAGGTTTGTTCTTGTAAATTTTAGCAATAGTTTACAAGTGGTTTGTGTGCACGTAAAATAATTTAATGATAAATGCATAATTTTTGAAAAAAAAATTAGCATAATCTCCAAAAAATGCACTGGGGTGCGCATTTTTTAAAACTTATGATGAAAAATTATATATGTTCTTTAATTTGCAAAATTGACTGTTCAAAATTTTAATTGAATTTCGCACACATGTGTGTGCACGTAAGCTCTTTTTTTACTGGTTACAAAAATAAAAAATAAAAAAAAATACCCTTTTGAAGAGAACATGTTGGTCTGGGGCATATGTATTTTTTAAAAAAAAATTGTTGTATAATTTTATGTTGCTGCTTTAACTTTGCGTTGATTCAAAGTTGTGGACATGGTTTAGTAAGTATAAGTTTCAGAACAAAATAAGAAAAAATTATCATATGAACTCAGAAACTTGCAAATTGTATGCCAATGAATAGATGATTCATTGACAATTCCATTGGTCTGAAGTGTGCTTTCTAAGTTGTATCTTAGGATATGGTTTAGGTATGGAAAAAAAAGCAGAAAAATAAAATAAAAAAGGGGCTAAAAATAAGTTTTTAAGCCTCGATCAATCCCTTCTACACATTTTTTAAATAGATCGATCGAGGTTTAATCTGTGGTTCAATGGAGGCTCGATCGAGTTATTATATTGATAGAGATAATAGATTGATGGAGCTAATATCTTGATTGAGTTGTTGTACTGTCACTTTTCCATTCATTTTGCCTTTCTTTCTTCCCTCTAATCTTACCTATGAATTAAAAAGAACACATAGGTGGTGAACCTATGCAATAAAATTATGCCACTCATTTGAATGTATCCCACATAAGGGACACCGAAACAACTACCTCAATCCCCTTACCCCTATATCACTAAACCGTTGTAACCTCAAACACCTTTATTTAACCTACTACTCCTAAACCTCCTAACACATAACCCACTAAACCCCCAACTCTAATGCCATGTCCCCTCAGCAGGGAACATTGGATCAAGATCCTAACCCAACCAATCCTTTGGGTTGAGGAGACAACTTCAGTATCATGGGGTTAAATTTTGTATTCTAGGAAATTAATTAATTAGGAGTGTGCATTTAATTTTATCCAAAGTTTGTTATCCACTTGGAATAACTATTTATGATGCATTTAATAATTTTATGTTGAATAAATGAAGATAATGCTCCACTAGGGCGCATTAATGGATAAGGTAGGCTGAGAAGAGACTTGAGGAATAAGTCAAAGACAAAGTGTGCATAAATCTAGATAATAAGGAAAAAGGAAAGAAAGGAAGAGCAAATCAGGAAAAGCAGCATAAAGTAGAAAGCAACACAAAATAAGAAAGCAACACAAAATAAGAAAGCAGGAAAGTCAAAAAAGAAGCAAAGTTCAAAAAAGAAGGAAAGCTCAAAAAAAGAACATAAGAAAATCCAAAGCAAAGCAATCAAAAAAGGAAAAAGGAGGAAAGCAAAGCAAAAGGAACGGACGTAAAGCTATATTTCATTATCCACTCAAGGAGGGTGCATTAGCTATGAATAATTTCTCATCACTTCACCCAATCTCTATAAATAAACCAGTGCACACCACATTCACATATTTTCTCAGTTTAATGTTTTGATTGAGAGCAATTGTGCCTCAGAGACTTGGGAGGTGTGCCCCTAGTCCAAGATGGGAGATGTGCCCCTGCTTCTTGTGAGAGGATGATGGTATTCAACCATTATAACTGATTTTATTTTTTGGCCCTATATCTGATCGATTTGAATTCAAAGTTCATAAGAAGCATCTTCCTGTTCATGGTTCGAATCTCCATGTTTCCTATGGATTCCTAGAGCTAGATTCTTGTGTAGAAGAAGAGAGATATTTATATAATGTTTTGATAATCCTATTAGAAAATATATGATGTAATTACAATGAATGTAAACCTATGATATCATTCATGCCAATTAAAATTACAGAAGTATGAATTATTCTCTTATTTCTCCACCCTCTCTAGATTTGCATGGAAATTGACTAGTTTTCAAACTATGTTGAATAAATTTAATGAGTAGAGGTCCAAATGAGTTGATTTGTATTTCTGGAGTTAAGTAAATTGTTATGTGACACAATCCATGTCTTATTTTAATAATTAGTGAGCCTTCATTGACTGTTTGGAATCTGCTGAAAATTACTATCTGTGCAATCCTGAAATGTCAATTTACTAGTATTTTTGTGATACTTTCTCATATCTTCATATAATTTATGGAATTTCACTTGAATATGTAATGAATTCAATTTAATGTCATTTAGCCCCTTTGAGTCAGGAATACCAATCCTTAGCCTCCAGTCAAAGTTTACACCCATACTAGTCTGCATATGCTGAGGATCCCAAGAGCGTTGGAGTAGATTTCATCCTTACCAATATTAAAACATCAATGGAATCAGTACTTTATTAAAATGTATCAACAAATATCATAGCCTTCCTTACATCCAAATATTTTGTCGTTGTCCACCCTAAGTCAATCTAGCTTCCACAAGCACTGTTTTAATCCATTCTGTGAAGTGGAGAGTTTTTGTATCACTAATCCTAGTTGGTACATTACATTGGTATTAGAGAATGGTCCTATGAACCTGCTCTTGAATTATTTCTATGATTCCAAGAAGATATTCATATTCTAAGAAGAAAGGCCCCTTGTCCGAAGGAGAAGAGGAAGAGGAAATCAACTCTACTAAAGGGAAACTACAAGGAGAATCAGAAATGTCTCATAATGAAGACAAGGAGGAGTTAAACTCTTTTTTCAAGGCATGTTCAAAGGGATACAAGACATCTCTCTCAATATTGTTCAATCCAGGAAGGAGACTAGAGATTTCTTAGCTCAGCAGCTAGGAAGCAAGATCGGATAAGGGAGTAGCAATGGTACCCCACATGGTGAGAGGAAGAGCAGTGGTGGCCATATTTTCTCAAAAACTAGGCCTCACAATCGCCCTCATGAATTCAAGATGGAAACTCCATCTTACTCCAGGCCTACCATGCTTCACTGAAGAACAAAGAGAAGAAATTGAGGTTTGAAATGGAGGCCTTGCTTCATGGGAGGACAAATATGTTGAGTACCTTACATTGAATGAAGAATGAAGAAGTTATTTACCATTCAAATACTTTTGTGATCTACAGTACAAGTCCAACCCAAGAGGGGGCTTCATAATGAAAAATCAGAACTATGAACTCAGAAATGCAATTGGTAAGATTTCTTTACCCTATTTTGATGGTTATCATAACTGTACTACTAACTCTTGGATTCAGAAACTTGACACATATTTTAAGTTGAATCCTATGGATGAGAGATATTCCATCAAGATGGCTACTCTACACTTAGATGGAGAAGAAAATGACTGGTGGTTTCATGGCATAAAGACTCTTTGGAATGACCAAGTGACTATCTATGAAGAGGTCACAAGAAGGTTGGTTGAAATATTCAAAAGAAGAGATCCTGAGATCACCTTCACAGAACTAGCACATGTGAAGAAAAATGGAACTCCCGAAGCTTACATCTCTGACTTCCAAAAATTAGCCATGATGGTCTCTAATATTTCAGAATCTAGGCTGATCTTGTTGTTTATTGAAGAGTTATGAGAACCTTTGAAAGGCTTGGTGAAAGCCTATACACCCAATACCTTGCAAGATGCACTAAGTCGAACCAGATACTTGGAAGACTCTCTTCCAGGGACCAGATTTCCTCTAAGGACTATTGGTCCTACTCAGTTCAAGAACCAAAGGCTACAATGGAGAGTCCTTCTAGAAATTTCAGAAATGATAACTATGATAAGGATGGACATGAGTTGAGAAGAAGGAACCTATGCTTCACCTATCGGGAGCCATGGGTTACAGGACATAGATGTTCCAAAGGAAAGGCACACTACATTGAATTTTATTCAGAGAGTTAAGCTAAAGAAGAAGAAGAAGAGGCCCCAGTAGATGCAGAAGTGGCCTATGAGACTACAGAAGAAGAACCTACTCCCGAGGTGAGCAATATTGCAGTACTCTCAGGAGTGCTTCGCTACCATACACTTAGATTCAAAGGAGTGGTTCAAGGACAATCCGTCATTGTGTTAGTGGATGGAGGAGCACCACACAACTTCATTGATTCAACTATGGTCGAAAGGAGGAAGCTACAGACTGAAAAATTTGGAGGCTTCACTATTATCATTGCAGAAACTGTTATAAATGGATTCCTAAATTGCATATTTGTGTAGGAGACGATACCATTACAGATAGCTTTTATGTTGTTGATGTGGCTGACACTAACATGGTTTTGGAAGTACAATGGTTGCATTCCATTGGGAAGAATCAGTAGACTACCAAATTACTGAAATGATATTCGAGGGATAAAATGGAAAAGAGGTAGTGTTGAAGGGGATCAACACCTACCCAAAACAAGTGGTAAGAATATGAGATCCATACTAAGGCATGGAGATATTCAATGGGATATAGAATGACTAATCACCACAAAAGGAAACTCATTTGAAGTATCCCATTATCCTAAATACATTCAGAAGTGGTTCCAAAAGCATAAGAAGGTGTTTGGGGACCTTCCTCATGGTAGGCCTCCAGATAGAGGAGTGGACCATAAGATTGATTTGGAGATAGGAACCTCATCTATCGAGGTGCACCCCTACAAGCACCCAAAAATATTCAAGGATGAAATAGAGAGAACCATCCAGGAACTACTTGAATTGAGGTTCATTCTAGCAAGCTCAAGTCCTTTTTCCACATCGGTAGTCCTTGTGAAGAAGAAATATGGGACCATGAGGGTGTGCATATACTACAAATCTCTCAACAAGAAGACTATCACGAATATATCCTATTCCAAGGATTGATGAGCTTATGGATGAGCTCCATGGGGCCAAATAATTTTCTAAGATTTATATTCGATCTGGATACCATCAAATCAATATGAAAGAAGAGGACATACAAAAGACAACTTTCTGGTATCACCATGGGCACTTTCAGTTTCTAGTTATTCCTTTTGGCCTGACAAATGTACTTGCAACTTTTCAATATTGCATGAACAGAATGTTTAGCAGGAACCTCCGTAAGTATGTACTTGTTTTCTTTGATGAAATTTTGATCTATAGTAGGACTTGGGAAGAGCATTTGCATCATTTGGATATTGTACTAACAATCTTGGAAGATCAATATTTTTATGCAAAGCTAACCAAGTGTGAGTTTGGAATGACTGAAATTTTGTATCGTGGTCATGTGATTGGTCAAGATGGAGTTAAGGTTCACATGGAAAAGATCCAAGCCATTCTAGATTGGCCTAGTCCTAAATATATCACTGAACTAAGAGGGTTCATTGGGCTATGTACCTACTTATACCGGAAGTTTGTAAAATGTTTTTCCAAGTTGACATCTCCTTTGACAGATCTCACTAAGAAAGAAGACTTCCATTGGTCAGAAGAATCTGAACAAGTGTTCAATAGAATGAAGGATTTAATGAGAAGTTGTCCTATCCTTGCAATTCCATATTTTGCTCAACCTTTTGTTCTTGAGTGTTATGCTTTAGGGAATGGGATTGGAGCAGTCTTTATTAAAAATAAGAGAAGTTGTCCTATCCTTGCACTTCCATATTTTGCTCAACCTTTTGTTCTTGAGTGTTATGCTTCAGGGAATGGGATTGGAGTAGTCTTAATGAAAAATAAGCACCCCTTGGCCTTTGAGAGAAGAAAATTGCAGCCCCATGAAAGGTTGTATTCAGTCTATGACAAAGAGATGCTAGCCATCATGCATGTGCTAGTCAAGTTCAGGCAGTATTTGGTAGGAGGTAAGTTTAATATCAAGACTGACCACAATAGTTTGAGACACTTCTTAACCCAAAAGGAGTTGAATGATAGGAAACAGAAATGGGTAAGCAAGGTCCAAGAATTTGACTTTGACATTGAATATAAAAAGGGTAAGATGAACATTGTAGCTGATGCACTTTCTAGAAAACCCACACTTGCATTGCTCAAATTTTAAGATGATTGGAAAGTACAGCTTGGTGTAGAATACACAAAGAACCAGTTTGCTTGTGATTTATTTGATGGATTAATTCATGATGATGCTTATAATATTCTCAATGATATCATTTATTATAAGGATGGGATCTTTGTAGTTCCAGAATCCATATTAAAGAAGAAGATCCTTGAAGCTGCCCATGATGTGCCTTTAGCAGGTCATCTGGGGTTTGTGAATACTTACATGAAAGTAGAAATGGGAAAGTGTATCGATGGATTTCATCACCGAGCTTCCCAAAATCCAAGGTAAAGACAATATTTTTGTTGTGGTTGATAGGTTGACTAAATATGCAAATTTATTTACTGTCACAACTAATATTGCAGCCAACCAAGTGGCTGAAATTTTCATCAAATAATTCTTCAAACTTCATGGCATACCCAAGTCCATCATCAGTGACATGGACATTAAGTTTACTAGCAATTTTTGGCAAGAACTGTTCAAGTTAGTAGGGACAAGTTTGGATATGAGAAATAGCTAACATACACATACTGGTGACCAAACAGATAAAGTGAACCCATGGCTGGAAGTGTACTTAAGAAACTATGTCACTAGCGAACAAAAGTCATGAATGACTTGGCTCCATTTGGGAGAGTTTTGTTACAACACTACTTTTCATCTCTCGATTGCTATGTCTCCTTTCAAAGCTCTTTCTGGATATGATGCACTTAATTTTTTTTGACCTGATATTCGGTTATTGCAAGACACAGAAGGAAAAGGATTGGCTCCAAGAGAATCAAGACATACTTAAGACTCTCAAGGACAACTTGTAGGTAGCACAAAATCGACAAAAAGTGCATGCAGACAAGCATAGGGTTGAACGAGCTTTCCAAGTTGGAGATATGGTATATTTGAAGTTGGATCCCTATAGATAGTCATCATTGAATTATAAAGGGTCTGAGAAGTTGCATCCAAGATTCTATGGCCCCTACGAAGTTTTGAGAAATATCAGGGAAGTGGCTTATAAGCAGAGTTGCCTCTGGGAAGCCGAATTCACAATGTTTTCCATGTGTCCTATTTGAAGAAAGCAGTAGGGAAACAAGTCAAAGATTCACAAGACTTTCCACCCCTTGACGATGAAGGGAATTTGGTGTTGATCCCTGAGAGGATTTTGGAATTCTAAGAGAAGAATATAAGGAGCATAATCTTTAAATAATTTTTTGTGTAGAGGGAAGGACTGCTTAGTGAGGATTCTACTTGGGAAGGAGAACATATCTTACAACATCCTAGTTTGAAATTACTTGAGGACAAGCAATCTTTAGTGGGGAGGATTGTCATGTCCCCTCAACAATGAACATTGGATCAATATCCTAACCAAACTAATCCTGTGGGTTAAGGAGACAACTTCAGTATCAGGGGGTTAAATTTCGTATTCCGGGAAATTAATTAATTAGGAGGGTGCATTTAATTTTATCCAAAGTTTGTTATCCACTTGGAATAATGATTTATGATGCATTTAATATTTTTATGTTTAATAAATGAAGATAATGATCCACTAGGGTGCATTAGTGGATAAGGTAGGATGAGAAGATACTTGAGAAAGAAGTCAAAGAGAAAACACATAAATCGAGAAAATCGAGAAAAAGGAAAGAAAGGAAGAGCAACTTAGAAAAATAAGCATAAAACAGAAAGTAGGACAAAAGTAGAAAGCAAAAAACTTAAAAAAGAAGGAAATTTCAGAAAATAAGGAAATTTTAGAAAAAGAAGAAAATCCAATGTAAAGCAATCAGAAAAGGAAAAATGAGGAAAGCAAAGCAAAAAGGAAAGGAAGAAAATCTAGCTTTCCTTATCCACTAAAGGAGGGCACATTAGCTATGAATACTTTCTCATAAAGTCACCCAGTCTCTATAAATAAACTATTGCACATGACATTCACATATTTTCTCAGTTTAATGTTTTGATTGAGAGCAATTGTGCCTCAGAGACTTGGGAGGTGTGCCCATAGTCCAAGCTAGGAGATGTGCCCCTGCTTCCTGTGAGAGGATGATGGTGTTCAAACATTATAACTGATTTTATTTGAAGGCCATGTAGTTCATCAAGTTGAATTTGAAGTTTAGAAGAAGCATCTTCCATTTCATGGTTCGAGTCTGGATGCTTCCTATGGATTCCTAGAGCTAGATTCTTGTGTAGAAGAAGAGAGATTTTTATATAATGTTTTGAGAGGAATATTGGCCCATATATTATGTAATGACAATGAATGTAAACCTATGATATTATTCATGCCAATTAAAATTACAGAATTCTTAATCATTCTCTTATTTCTCCACCCTCTCTAGATTTGCATGGAAATTGACTAGTTTTCAGACTATGTTGAATAAATGAATGAGTAGAGGTCCAAATGAGTTAATTTATATTCCTATATTTAATTAATGTGTTATATGACACCATACATGTCTTTTTTTAATAATTTGTGATCCTTCATTGATTGTTTGGAAGGTCCTAAAAATTACTAGCTGTGCAATCCCAGAGTGTCAATTTACTAGTATTTTTGTGAGACTTGCTCAGAACTTCATATAAATTTCTAGAATGTCACTCGACTATGTAATGAATGTAATTTTATTTTATTTAGCTCCTCTGAGTCATAAATACCCATCATTTCCCTCTAGTCAAAGTTTACACCCATACTAGTTTGCATATGCTAAGGAGCCTAGGAGTGTTGGAGTAGATTTCAGCCATGATAATATTGAAAAATCAATCGTATTATTACTTTGTGTAGTGGTATCAAAAAATATTATATCCTTCCTTCCATCCAAAGCTTTTGTCCTCGTCCACCCTCAGTCAATCAAGCTTCCACAAACACTGTTTTAATTCATTCTGTGAAGTAGATATTTTTTGTATCAATAATCCTAGTTGGTACATTACATATAACCACCTAATTCACCTTGTAACATACATATGTAATCGACACACTTAAGAAACAAATCATTTTGGTTTATCTAGCAATACTGAGAGGGGGGGTGAATCAATATTGCCTGCTTTTCTTTTTTTTGAATAATTAGTATTAAAAAAAAATGGATCAAATAAGTAAGGAGAAAGAATTTGATCGTGGAAACCTAAAAGGGAAAACCACAAAATCAAACTTATTAATAAAATTATTTTTGCAAACTGTTTTTATGTTGCAACAGAAAGGATGCATCAACATCCAGTTTGTATCTACACCAACAGATATGGATGCCACAACACCCTTGTTTTCCAGCCACTACTGGAAAGAGGCTACAACCTCATTAGCATGCTTCAACCTGCCCCTAGCACCACCTAGCCTCCCTTGATAATTTTTTACTTCTAGATCCTTTTCTTAATTCATCAAATCTGGCTCTAGAAATTCTTCTTTTTTTGGTCTTTGTTTTACTTGATTCTTTTCGATCTTTGTTATTGAGACCCACTTCCTTCAATTTCAAATATTTGTTTATATAGAATCATGTATATTTTTTAGGTCGCATCTCTTCATTCTTAAGGTTCGTGTCTTTTCATGTCGTGTCCTCCCAGAAGTGTTAGATCTTTGTTTTAATTAATTGGATCTCTGTTTAATTAGGTTTTTATTTATTAATTAATGGCATATTGTAACTTGTGACCGTATTGTAGAACCTATGGGCACATACAAGAGCCTACGGGCATATGTATAATCCCTGCGGACACATACATGAGCCTGTGGGCACATACAAGAGCCTACAAGCATATCTATGAGCCCTACAGGCATCTCTATGAGCCTGCAAGCATATCATATGAGCCTTCGCTCATATATATGGGCCCTGCGGGCATATCCTCAAGCCCCGTAAGCATATCTTTATCCCTACGAGCATATCTTGAGAGCTGTAGGAATAACCTTAGCCCTGCGGGCATATCTTTAGCCCTGCGGGAAAAGCTTAGCCCTTGCAGGCCTAAGCTTATCCCTTGTGGGAATAGTCTCAAGCCCTTGAGGGCATATCAAGCCCATGTGGGAATACCTTTAAACACTCTTGCATGCATTTCCTTAGCCCTTGCGGGAATATCCTTAATCACTCTTTGCAGGCATGGGCATATGGCATATCCTCCTCCTCTTTGCAGGCATGTGCATATCTTCCTTGCTTAACATCAATGCCAACTCATTTTTCAACAAATCCAACTAAGTGTTGGTCACCCACAAAAGCATGCTAACCTTTACTATGATGGTGATCCTCACTCCATAAACATAAAGTATATGCATAGTTTATGCACCCATTTTATGCACATAGGAAACTCACCTTAGTGATAATAGAAAATTAAACTAAACACTTGATCCCTAACATTAATCCCCATAATATCAACCCCTTGTATATATCACATACTACCCTTGAACCCCATAACAACCTTATCCTGCAATCCACACAAACATTTAATGCACATAGACCTCTAACAAACTTAAGAAACACACATAATCAACTAACCCAACTAACTTACATATAAATAAGCAACTAATCAAACTAATCAACACACATAAACCCATAACTC
Source organism: Larix kaempferi (assembly GCA_027924585.1). Taxonomy (NCBI): domain Eukaryota; kingdom Viridiplantae; phylum Streptophyta; class Pinopsida; order Pinales; family Pinaceae; genus Larix; species Larix kaempferi. The sequence goes on along the minus strand of BSBM01001155.1, from coordinate 357,013 downwards.
ACATAAAAATTGAATTAACATATTAAGGGTCAAATATAGAAAACACATGTATGTGATATACAATGCACATACGGGGCTAACATAATTGATGCACATATAGGGCTAATATAAGTGATGATAATTTTCTTAAAATGTAATTGTACAATTGTGAGTTGGTAAATTGTACAATTGTATTTAAATATTACGTTGTAACTTGTAATTGTAATTGTAACTTGTAAATTGTAATTGACATCATGCATTGTGTTATGGAGAAAATCCCTCCTATGGATAGGTGAGACCTCCCTTGGCTGTGCCCAATACTCAAGATAGAGAGTAGGTTTAGAGACCAACAATTTCCCTATAGATCTAACCCTTTTACCATATGCATGCAATAGAAAAGAGAATGATTCAAGCGTGCCTTCTTTCTGACGGTTTCCCTATCGGTAAAAATATATGCTAGTATTACAACATTAAAATGTCAACCCAGGGCTCGTAAGCTTAGAGGCATCGACACTCTATGTGTAGGATTTAAGGATATCCAAATATAACCTAACCTAACCTCAAGCCGTGAAACACACACTACAACTATAATAAACAAAACAAGCAAATCAAGACAGCTCAACACTTAGGAAAGAATCCCATCATGGAGTGACCATATTTCACAAGTTAGGTCATTCATCCATCTCTAGATGACTAGAGAAACCAGAAATTGAAAGTACAAGAAACCAAGTGAAAACTAAGTATAGGGATTAAGGTGTCGGAATAAAAATAAACTAAAGAAACAAAATAAAACTAAGAAAAAAATAAACTAAATTAATGAAAGCAATTAAGCCTACGTAAAAAAACATTTCTTATGCTAAGTGAAACACAATTATTCAAATAAAATAAATGGAAAATACTAATGAAAAATGGGGCCCTTAGTGTTCTATTCTAATGATAAACTAAGTGAAACCATGAAGATTACTACTATCTATATCTCACAACCCGTTACAAAAATTGAGAAATGACGTATGATATAGTTAAAAGAGGTTATTTGTGAAGTGGGGTTTTAACCGTTTCCTAATATTCTTCATCGTTTGTTCACAAATCGATCCCAGATATTTCTTCCTGGAATGATGATGGGAATTAATAGAAATATTTGACTGACAGCTGCGCTTCACATGTCCAACCTGAGCACGAGCCATGAGCACCATATCACTGTCACTTCAACTTAGAAAATCAATGTGGCCAAATTGGCTGAAGTGAACGAGTGTCGGAAACCAAAACTTAGAGCTGCATATAAAATGACTAAGCCAAGATAAAAATAATTTAAGAAACAATTTTGAAATAGTCAAATTAGAAGAAAAACACTTTAGTTAGACATAAGATGTATCTTTTAATAGGAATCACCATTAAAATCCAAATAAGATCCAAGAATAATAATAAATCCAACAAAAAACCTTCATAAAGAGCTTGATCTAGGTGATATGGATTTAAAAATCAAACACAAAAATGGCCAAAATTGGGTACCATCATCTCCCCCACACCAAATATTTTGCAGGTCCCCCTGCAAAGAATAACAAAAAGAAATGATAGAAGAATTGTAGATTAAAATTGTAATAATGAGAATCTCATAATGAAGTAGGAAATGAGGAATGAGAATTTGATTACCCAAATGTTTGAATTGAAATACGTTAAATTCCAAGTTAACATGAAAATATCCATGTCCATCATAAAGAAATGAAGGAATGATTTATCGAATTGGGAGTTTGATGATTGTTCGCACAATTGTAAATTTCTTCTCATTTTGAATAAATGATGACAAGGAGTTGTTGATAATTTCAAAGGGAGAATGTATATATGATAATGACCAACTTTGGCATGATTTGTAGAAAATTTACAAAATATACCTCCAGGTTTGAATATGATCATCTATATTTCCAAAAGAGTCCCATAATTGCTAATGAAGTTCGTGGTTGGCATGCATGGGCATAGTCATATATTAGAAGATCATTAAGATGTATGTACATGTATTTAAATAAAAATAAATTACGCAAATTTGAGCTCATGTAAAAATCAAAGATTTGGACAAGAACATATAAATCATGTTGTAAGACATCCATACTCTATATGCAATATATTTAGAAATAACAGAGCATTTGGTAGTGGCATATTATAAAGAAGAAATCGAGACGAAATGCATTATAATGGAGAAGACATGGCAACAAAAGTATGATCATAGAAATAAAATTATCAAAATATGATCATAAGGATTAAATTCCTTTGTACGCCAAATGAACATAGTCATCAAACTAGAATAATCAAGATAATGGTTACTTAGAAATGATAGTTTATGGAAATGTTCCATATTGGATGAGATTATTCACCTTAAAAGAATAAAATAGGATCAGGAGGATCTTTAAGATACTTTTTTATGTCATTCACCTATTAGAAATTGAAATCGAACAATGATACCTGTACTAATTATTATTCAAAGTATGTAAGATAGAGGTGAAGCAATTTCATAGAAGATATCTATCAAAAGATTTTAGGAATACCTTAGTATAGGAAAAGGATATCAGGAAAATTTGCAGCAGTTCTGAGATAGGTTTTATGAATAAAATTTGAAAAATGAGACTTACATATTTTCAGCACTCATTTATGTTCCAATTTCTGCATTATTCACAAGATTTTTCAAAGGAGGATTAGCATCTTATGAGCCAAGGCGTAAATGATTTCTTATCCAATGATGATAAAATTTCTCACGGAATACTGTAGAAATTATGAACAATATGAAACTCTGGAGATTTGAACATGTTAGAAAGTTTGAAAACGAATCTGAATCTGAACCTCCATAGCTTCGACACTGAAAAAGTAACTGTAGCGGAGGTACTTGGACAAGGTCCTCCTTTTTATTGTTATGAACAAAAAGTTGAGGACTGACATCATGGTCCAAGATTTATATTTATTAATCTGATCACAAACAAAGAAAAGTCATGAGATATAAACAAAGGTACAAATATAGATAATCATTGCATAAACTACCTCGTAAACTTATTTTTCTTAAGTGTAATAAATCAGATTAATTAAAAGTAAATTTAATTTTCAAATTTCTGTTACATAGAATAAACTTTAATTTCTTTTTTTCTTTCTTTATGCATATTTTTTTTGAAAGAAAATCCCTTTTAAGAATGGTATTTTTTAAGGATTTTGATATTAGACTTAAGTATAGTATTCTAGGTGATTATTTTGGATTGAAAAAAACATGTATATATATAGGTAGGTGAATATTAAATATGAAACTTACAATTTAATACTAAAATGTGTAGATTTAGGCAAATATTATGACCATATAATACATTTTATGTAAATATAAGAAATATTAGAGACTAAAAATGACCAAATAGCGAATTGTTTTGGGGGGGGGGGGGAAATCCCTAAAAATAAGCAATTGGCAAAATTTTTCCCCTAAAAATTACCCTTCTTTTAAGATTAATAGGGGAATTTTATTCTCTTTTCTTTAAGCGAGAAAAGAAAAGAAAAAAGACATTCTTTACATGTGAAATCCATAGAATACTAGTCATTCCTTTAGCAAATATTTGAATGGTGATGTTAAAGTTCACATTTGATTTCATTAAGTTACCAAACGTAAGTTCACCCTTAAGGTATATACCTTACACATAGTAAGAATGAAATGGCAAAGTCTTAAAGTAATCTTAAGACCATTCTCCAATGACAAATTTAATGAAGTTCATTTATCCTTTTGTCTAACCAAGAATGCTTCTTCTTAGTAATTTGCACAGGTTGATTGTTCATGCAAACAAATATAGAGTAAGCATAAGGAAAGATATCAAAATCGTAACCCACTACCAACAAGCCTATTCAATACTCTGATGGCATAATTTTGACACCTAAGAAACATCTTCCCCAGGAAGAATGCCCCATTTCCAGGAAGCTTGTTTAGTACTCCAATGGGTTTTCCTAGTCATAGAACATGTTGATACCCGCTTCCAAGAGACTTGTTTAGGATCCCAGCGGGTTAGCTTCTTACACCCTTTTTCCATCTGAGGCTCTTAAAGTTAAATGAATTTATTTCATAAATGTATAAGAGAGCTCTTCAAACACCCTTTACAGGATGAGATGGTATTGGGTTGGAAAACATTTCCTAAATTTCCTATAAACAATTGCTTGCATGAAAAAGAGACTCATGTTTTACATTAATCCAAAGACATACTATAGCTAAAAATTTTAGTGTGTATGGAAGATGAGGCCATTGGATAATAATCTATAGATGCTTCCATTTGCTACAACCATATTTTTGTCATTAAGTTATTGTGGTGTCCTTATGAAAAGTAACTTGATGTCCTCTCTTGTTATTATTTATATAGATGCTCTCTACACAAAAGTCACATATATGCGATGGAGGTAAAAGAAAAAGTACAAACAAATGGTACTATGAATAAAATCATGTGTCTGCATAGAAACATAGATAAAAAATAGTATATTGCATTATATTAAAAAATATTTGTTTTACAAAATTGCATGAGCCTTCTACAAAAGCAAGTATCAGAAGGGACTCCATGCTGCATCTAAAAGGGTCTGTATAAGAAAATGATTGAAGACGGAAAAATTGAGAATCGTAGAAGTAATCAACAGTCGAAGTTCGACATCAAGTTCTGAGTCTCACTAGTGTGCAAGTTGAAGCTCCAAGTCCATTGGAACTAGCATAGTACACTCTAAGGATGGGTGAAAAGGAAGAAGTTGTAGAGTTGCAGATGACAATGGTTCAGAATGCTGAGAACGAAGCGAAGACAGTTCATCCATAATTATCTGTGACTGAGCATATTGGTGTTGGAACTTTATGTCCTCCATTCGGCATTACCAAGATCCTATGTCAGCTCTCACACATGTAAATTCAGACTGCTGTGAATTAATATCTATTTGCAAACTCTTAAGGGAATTATTCATTCTCTAGTAAAACCAATCCATTGGTAAGAAAGGTAAGAATTCAGGAAGTAATGCAATGCAGAAGGGAAGGAGAGAAAAAGGTGATGAACCGGATTTTTCGTAGAGCTCTTATAGAATCGAATGGTTGATTCTCGCAAGTGTGGAGTTAAGCTGTAGAGATGTGCATTCAATATCACGGAAGTTGAAGAAGGTGGTGGAGTTTCCAAAACTAAATTCTAGAATTAATGAATTTTGGAAATATTACAAAAAGGCGGAAATCCAATTCATTTCACCATGTAATGAATGATGTTGCCCCAAAAGGTTCGAGTATGGATGCGATGCATCATTGTTTCCTCACGAACTGAGTGTCATATCCACTTTAATGACGAGCTGGATGATAGATGAAAAATTTGCCAAATATTTGGTTGTCATGCCAAGGGATGCAACGACATTAAATGTGAAAAGGCCTAGTGACAACGTAGTAAATGCGAGAGATGAAACAGTCAGGCACAAAAAGGAAGTCAATGGAAAAGAAAGTCAGGCACAAAAAGGAAGTCAGGCACAAAAAGGAAGTCATATTGTGCATTTTCTTGTTTTGGTTGGGTATCTTCTTGTATGTGGTATAAGCCAGCACCTCGCATTGATTCCATATCCCTTTTTTTTCATTCATTAATTCATATGCACGGCAGTTGGATTCATCATGTCCAACTAATTTACAGAAATTGCAGTATAAATTCTTAGGAGTTTTCACATATTTCTGGATTAGGTAATAGTCTTCAAGTCTATGTCCTATGGTTCTGCAAATTTCACACCATGGGGCCTGATTCTGATTTAATGGGTTAGGCGCACCACTGTTAATATAGTCACGGAATAGAGGGCAATGCTTGTGGTCATGACCTTCTCCTTTACAACTTGTACACCAGACCTCCTATCTAGGTTCATATATTTGTTCTTTACCATTTTTCATACTTTGCAGTTCAAGTGTCAGGGTGGTCAGCTGGTTCTAGATCTGAGACATCCCAGAACTAGTATCACCAATCTGCGAAGCTTCCAGCTTCATTGCAATTTCCAAGGCCTCTGCCTAGGATAGAACCTTCTGCTGCATCAATGGTAATCTGATATGAGGTAACAGCGCAACAATGAACCATTCTTTATGTTGTTCTGGTGGGATAACAAAATTTACTTGGTCTAGTAAGGTCTTAAATTTCTGATCAATTTCCCAAACCGTTTCAGTTGGTCTCTGCTTTATTTCCTTCTGCTCAGTTATACACTGAGACTCAGACTTAGGTTTCTTGAAGTCTACCACCAGTGCAAATTTAATTTCTGCCAGGGTTCTCGGTTGTACGGTAGACTATTTCATAAACCAATGTAGCAGTCTATCCCTAAAAGTGGTAATGAGTTGCGCTTGCTTCACAGCATCGTCCTGGATTTGTCTTACACTCCATACGGATTCACAAAGGAACCAATGTTGATCAGGGTCTTCTAGGCCAGTTCCTCTAAATATTGGTAGTTTCATATCAGTGTTCGTCATTGTGCTACTAGGTGGTGGGGCACTGTGATTAGTGCGCGGCTGCTGTAAAGGGATCTGCGTAGTAAATACAAATGGGACTATCGGGAGAGATGGACTAGGATGATTCTTTTGTGGGGTGGGCTACGTAGTGGGTGGGTTCTGCAATAAGGGTGGCGTGGTTTGTGCAGCCAGCGGATTCTTAGGGGTAAATGGTTGTGTAACTTCACTATCAAGATCACAGGGGATCTCAGTAACTATATGAAGTTTAGGGCCTTCCGGATCTTTATTAATTTTATATCTCTTACCACTTCTAAGAGTATGTGTCTCTTCATCAGAATCAATATATGTACTGTTTATCATAACAAACTTTAAGCATTTTACTGCATTCTTAGAACACCTTTCTCAGCTAAAAACATCTTAATGTATAGACTGAGGTTATTCAGAAACTTACTGTGGAATCCTCCAAAAAAATTTGCTTCTACTTGGCAGTAGGATTTGAGTGTGTCTACAACAAATTCTGTTACAAATCCTTCTAGCATATGATCGACCCAATAATCAACTGCGCGTGACAACAAGCTGTCTAATGCTTTAAGTTGCACTGTGAGATAGGGAGTCCACTCTGTAGGAACTCCTCCTTGGAAATAATTTTTTTTCTCTGCGAGCCGCGAGATCCACACATGTAGCTCATTTGGAAATGATGCCCAAAAGATCTCATGAATGTCGTCTAACAAATATCTATCCGACCACTGTGTGTCTCTTAGACAAGGATGTCTATTTTCTTGTCTGTTAATATCGCTTATGGTCTTATCCCTCCAAGCTTGGATTTCTGTCTTTTCAGGATGCCAATAGTCAGATCCTTTGAGGAACTAATATTCTTCTTCACACATCGTAATTGCAACCTAAGGGAACCATTTCAACTCATCATGGATTCTAGCATGGCAACGGAACCATTTTTTGGCTTAAACTGACCTAGAGGTTTCCAATTAGACCTAGGTTCTTTGCAGTTCTTCATTTTACCAACAAAACCCCTTCACACCGGCCCTTTCGGCAACAACCTATGAGCAGGTTGTGGTCTCACCTGAGGTGTATCTTTATGGGGTACTGCGGAATCAGGTTTCCACAGTAAATGATGAGTTGTTTATCTAAACAGGCTGCGCAGCGCAGGACAGAAGGACGACACTGCGGGTAGAGTGATGCAGTACGCAGCAGGATCTATGCTGTGATCAGTACTACGCAGTGCAGGAAACACTACGGGCTGCACCAAGGGTTTCTTACTGTTGCAAATCTTCTACTAGAACTACAAATCACCCACAATTATCCTCTACTTGGAAAATGTTGGAAACGTTAAGGCACTGAAATGAATATCACTCATCCATTCATTCAGGCACTTACTGGCTATCTTTCTAGCATTCATCAAGAACTTGGATTATTACAACATGAACTGAAATGATAAATATGACTAACTGTGTTGCATTCCTTCACTATGTTTAAGAAAGTAATTATACTTAAATGACTGATTCACGGCTGTAACATAGAATTGAAATGTTCACCATTCATCTGCTTCCGCGAAACCCAACATATCATTCCCAAACTTCTCCTATTGGTAAATGCATGTCAAATTTCTCATATTACAGCATGCAAGGAAACATTCAAGCATTCATTCTACATAAATTACAGACAGTCATTCAATCATAAACATTATCACATAACACAGGGTTTAACGTGGTTCACTTCCCCGATGGAAATCTACGTCCACAAGAACGGTTGGTAATATATTTCTTTCAAAAAGGATGGACCAACCATTCTTAGTCTATGTACTAGGCTGTAGACTCTTCCTTTTCTCGGCTAGGTCCCTGCACACACAGCTACAGAGCCTTTAAAATATTCTCAGGTCAGAGAGATTTTACAATATATCCTGGTTATCTCCTTAATTTCGTAACAACAAAAGAATAACAATAACACAGAAGGAGAACAATCCACAAAGCTAGAACTCCCATCCCATACAAAATGTCTTCTTAAATAGATCATGCCCGAAGGTCATGTCTATACAATGCTGAAAACCTAAAACCCAAAACCCTAAGGGTTTCCAAAACTGCAACGGTTTTCCAAACCGGCTTGCTGGCTCCTAGTAGCATCTGCTTGATCATGGCAGATCTCCACGTCATCATTTTGTTGCTATCAGCCTTCCTATCACACGCATGCCTACAGGCCGGTTCTGCCGAACCGTTTCTCTCTAATGGTTTTACCTTCTATGCGTGCCAAGTGTCGGTTTCCTTAACAACCCACGCGTGGCCGCCTTCCTGTTTTGCCTACGTCCGCCGCTCGGCAATCCTGAAGTATCTTTCCAAAAATGGCTGCTACCGGTCTAATTGGTAACTACACCTAATACTTGTCTAGCACACCGCTTTGTTGGCTCAACATGGCCTCCTAACTCCGCAGCACTACTTCTGCACAGTACTGGTCTTCACAGCACAGCCAAAAATTCGCAGCTCTGTGCAACTCCACAGTCTCATCAAAAGTTGGATGTTGCATGCAACTTCGTAGCATCCTCGATACTTAGCCAAAATTGTGTTTCTGAGCTACGCTCAGCTCAGCTTTCCCTGTTTGCCTCAAAAAGGTGCTTCCCAAAACTTTAACTCAACTTGGGCCCAACAAGAAGGACATATTTCAGAACAAGAGGAGGCATATGAGTTAGCAATTGAAGAAGAAAAACAAGAAGAAAATCAGCCCTCACAGGATAAATCAAGAATGATAGTACTTTCAACAATACCTCGTTATCACACTATTCGATGCAAGGGTGTGGTATTGGGACAAAGAGCTTCAGTTTTGGTAGATGGAGGGGCCACACACAACTTCATTGATGCGGACATGGTGGAGAAAATTAAGATACCTATTGAACCATTCGATGGCTTCACATTTGTCATTCCAGGCCACAAAATAATACAATGCAAAACATGGGTTCCGAAGCTGCAAGTCACCATAGGTAACTATACTTTTGTTGATAGTTTTTATGTGGTTGATGTTGATGACACTAATGTGGTTTTGGGAGTGAAATGGATGTACTTTATAGGGGAGCATATAGTAAATTATCAAATTCCTGAAATGAAATTCCAAGATTCAAAAGGAGTACTAAGGGTTGCGAGAGGGAAACACACTTATCCAAATAAAGTAGTGACTTGCAATAGTATGAGATCTATATCGAGGCATGGGGACATAGAATGGGCTGCTGAATGTAATATCACATATCCCAAGCCAAACATATAGGTTGTTGAATTCCCAAAGGAGATAGAGAGACTCTTGCAAAAATATGAAAACATTTTTAGAGATCTTCCACATGGTAGACCACTAGATAGGGGGGTTGAGCACATCATTGTTTTAGAGGAGAGTACTTCACCCATTCAGATACCACCTTATAGACATCCTAAAAAGTTTAGAAATTAAATTGAAAAGGCCATCCAAGAACTCCTATATTTGGGACTCATTAGACCAAGCTCTAGCCCTTATGCTTCTTCAATAGTGCTAGTGAAGAAAAAAGATGGAACATTGAGAATGTGCATAGACTTTAGATCCTTGAACAAGAAGACTATCAAGAATAGGTATCCTATTACTAGGATTGATGAGCTCATGGATGAGGTACATGGGGCCAAATAATTCTCCAAAATTGACCTTAGATCAGGTTATCACCAAATTCAAATGAAGGATGAATATGTGCAAAAGACTGCTTTTAGATGTCATTATGGCCACTTTGAGTTCCTTGTCATGCCTTCTGGGTTAACTAATGCTACAGCCACATTCCAAGCATGCATAAATAGGATATTTTTCAAGAAACTAAGAAGGTTTGTTTTGGTTTTCTTTGATGACATTCTCAATTACAGTAAAACATAAGAAGAGCATTTGTGACAATTAGAGATTGTGTTAAACAGTTTGCAAGAAGAGTCCTTATTTGCTAAGTTATCAAAATGTGAATTTGGGATGAAAGAACTACTATATCTTGGGCACATTATTGGGAAAGAAGGGGTGAAGGTACACATGGAAAAAATCAGGGCTATCTTAGAATGGCCATCACCAAAAAATATTACAGAATTAAGAAGCGTCATTGAGATATGCACCTATTACAAACAATTTGTGAAAGAGCTCTCCAAGTTGACTTCTCCACTCACTGATTTGAATAAGAAGGATGCTTTCAAGTGGGTTGAAGAGGATGAAAAGGAATTCCAAAAAATGAAATATGTAATGAGTAGTTGTCCCATACTTGCACTTCCTGATTTTACTAAACCTTTTGTTGTGGAATGTGATGCTTCAGTTGGAGGAATAGGGGATTTCCTAAAGCAAGGCCAACACCACATCGCCTTTGAGAGTAGAAAGTTGTAGCCTTGTGAAAAACGTTACTCCATCTATGACAAAGAAATGCTGGCCATTATGCATGTATTGGCCAAATTCAGACAATACTTGGTGGGCAGCAAGTTTGTGGTGAAAACTGACCAATATAGTCTAAGACACTTTCTTACCCAAAAAGATCTAAATGAAAGGAAAAAAAGTGGGTAAGCAAGATTCAAGCTTATGCTTTTGATATTGAACATGTCAAAGGAAATAATAATATAGTAGCATATGCTTTATCTAGAAGACCTTCTATTTCTCTCATGGACATTGCAAGGATTGGAAAAACATGCTACTAGTTGAATATGCCAAAGACAAATTTGGTTGTGATTTGTTAGATGGAATCAAAGTGGATGATAACTACAAGATTTTGACTGGGATGATATATTATAAGGGAATAATTTATTTGGTTCAAGATTCAAAACTCAAGTAAAAAATTTTGCAAGAAGCACATGATTCCCCACTAGTTGGCCATCCGGGGATCTTCAAAACATATAGGCAATTAAGGAAAATATAGTTTTGGAAGGGGATGAAGGAAGATGTTCAAAAATATCGGAATGAATGTAAGTTATGTCAGCAAAAAAATTCAGAACTTACATGCCCATCAAGCTTATTGCAACCATTGCCCATTCCGGAGCAAAAGTGGGACAATATTTCAATGGACTTCATCACCGGTTTGCCCAAATATTTGGGTAAGGATTGCACAAATTTGGTAGTATATAGGTTGAAAAAATTTGCTCATTTCTTTGTTGTTACATCATATTTTAGTGTTTCACAAGTGGTTGATATTTTTTTTAAAGAAATCTTCAAATTGCATGGACTCCCCAAGAGCATTGTAAGTGATAGAGATAGCCGATTCATGGGTGCTTTTTGGAAATAAATTTTTAGATTGGTGGGCACTCAATTGAATCCAAGTACAATCTATCATCCACAAACCGACGGACAAACATAGAGGGTGAATCAATGGTTTGAATGGTACCTAAGAAACTATGTGCGAGAGCAGCAAAACGCATGGGCAAAATGGCTACACTTGGATAAGTTTTGCTACAACACTACTTATCATATGTCAATATGGATGTATCCTTTCAAAGCATTATATGGTTATGATGCACTTACATTTGCTGAAATTGTATTTGGTGATAGTAGAGCCCCAAAGGCTAAAGATTGGTTGGAAGAAAGCCAAGAAATTTTAAAGCTTTTGAAAGACAATTTGCAGGTTTCTCAAAATCAGCAAAACAAATATGTTGATAGACATAGAGAAGATAGGACCTTTCAGGTTAATGATTTAGTATATTTGAGGTTGCATACATATAAACAAACATCTCTAAAAAAGAATGGAGCAGAAAAGCTAACCAAGGTACTATGGGCCATACAAGGTAGTTCGGAAGGTTGCAGAAGTAGCATATGAATTAGAACTTCCGAAAGGGACAAAAATCCATAATGCATTTCATGTTTCTTGTCTGAAGAAATCTCTTGGTCAGAAAACTGTCACTTTAGAAATACTTCCTCCTTTGGATGATGAAGGTTAGCTCACACTTGTTCTAGAAAACATTTTGAATACAAGGGAAAGGCGATTGAGGAGCAGAATTATCAAAGAATACTTTGTGCAATGGAAGGATTTACTAAGTGAAGATGCCACATGGGAAGAGGAGAAGATTTTGTAGCATCCAAATCTGAAATTGCTCGAGGACAAGAAATATTGGGTGGGGAGGATTGTCATGTCCCCATTCAAATAATTGCATAACAGGAAAATCCCATCAATCCCATCAATCCTACCAGTTCCCTACGTTGGATGGGTACATTTGGAATTGTAATAAGGGAGAAAATGAATAATGTTTATACATTAAAATAGTTCAAGTATTTAATAAAAAGGTTGAATAAATAAATTCAAGAGAAATTCTAAGGGACAATTGGTTTTGAAGACATATGGAGGATGTGGGACCCACACTACCTTCATTTCTCAGTGCCACATGGCTTCACTCTCTTGCCATTTCGAATCCATGAGAAGGAAAACATTATTGGGTGAGTTGGTAAGTTCATACACATGGCATTGACCATATTAGGTCAAATTGGGATTCAATGGTAACCTCGATGGAAGAAGAGAAAGAGTCAAATTAGAAGTTTGTGGACACTTGGGCTAGATTCCCTAGCCCCTATGACAACAATGATGAAGAATCTATGACATCTATGAAAAATTTCAAATCTTACTTCTAACATCTGACCATTATGACATGTCAACCCCAAAAATAGACTCCAAGATGGCATTCATTAGAGTTGGAGAAGCCAAAGAGACTCCCACTCGAATTGGGAGAAGATGGAAGGTTGGGAGCAAGGGAGACAAGTGGCAAATGTGGAATCTCTCCTAACTAGAAATCTCTAGAAGATAATGGGAGGAATTTGAACCATAGGAGGCTAAGGCTGGTTATAAAATATAGAAATCATGTATGAGAATGGATTTTGATCATTTGATAAAAATTGCAATTGTGAAGAGAGAGCTAGTGGATGATTAGTTTCTTTCCTTAGCCAATTTTGAGGGTGAAAGATTCCCATCCAAGTTGGTGTTTGGAGAGGCTACTTAGGTCTTTCATGGACATTTAATGGAGTTTGTATTTGCAGGTGTAAGCTACAGTGAAGTTCATGGTGTCTTCTAGTGCAACACTTTCTCTCAACCATTTCCAGTTTTGATGGCATATTCTTGCTCTTTGAGGGATTGCGCTTTGGGTGAGCTCTTGTACTTCTTGGGAGAGATTCTCATGATAAATTTCTGATTTTAATAAGATTTATATACTATGTTCTTCATATTCAGAAAGCATCAGGTCGAAATACCAAGTGGTTGTATTTAACAATAATGATTATTGAGTAAACCATGACCATTTCCCCACTACATTGATGTATGACATTGTAACGCTGTTGATTTCGAATGAAAGAATGTTTATATGATATATTTATGATTAATGGAATGCCATTGATGAGTATTAAGAGTTTCATATTCAGTATGTAAGCATTTAAATACATTTTATTCAGTTTATTTGCATTTGGAGAAGATTTGGTGCCATTTCCCCAAGGGTCGAAGTAGTGATTTTTGCTGTTGTGTGGGAGAAAGTTACAAAAAACTTAATAACTAATTAATGGTGCACATGAGACCTAAATAATGTACATTTTATTCAGTTTATTTGCATTTGGAGAAGATTTGGTGCCATTTCCCCAAGGGTCGAACTAGTGATTTTTGTTGTTGTGTGGGAGAAGGCTACAAAAAACTTAATAACTAATTAATGGTGCACATGAGACATCCCCTACCTCTTTTCAGAATTTTGAATGTGTTTGGAGGCATTTTGAGATCCATTTTCAGCTCTTACCTTGGGGGGATTTGAACCTCAAATTGCTAGTTAAATGCCATATTTTGTCCAACATCTAAAACCAGTGTGAAGAAGTCTTTGGAGGGACATAATTCATCCCTGAAAATCATATTCAATTCTTAATATCTTTCACATACCCTCTCAGAATATTTGGGAGCATTTGGGTCAATTTGGAGACCTAAGCATCAAAACTAGTCAAAGGTTGAAAGAGTGAAAAAAGTGAAAAATTGGTCATTTTAATAAAATTTCTTAAAAGGGACATTACAAAGTATTATAAGGTAGATTTACAAGAGGAAATCCTTCATTTCCTCTCAAAATTGACTGAAAGTGGGCTTCAAATATCTGACCAACATGCCAATTTAGAAAAATTCGCTTAAATCATCTAGTTGTTTAGATTGATTGATAAGCATCATGGATGAAAGCAATCGAAACCAACATTATGCAGGGATGAGGCATCATACCATAGAAAATAGAACATCTTCAGGATGGGTGACACTAGATACATTAATGCAAAGGGAGAAATATGAGACGATGATCTCTGATGAAAAATAAGCAGTAAACTGATAGTGCTTGGGACCATCATGACCCTATATATGAGTGAATCCTTTATTGAATATAACACTTGTTGGAAGCAAGATAGATAGAAAATGATGAATAAAGGATTCAGAGGATGAATGAATAATTTCTATGTGACACTTTGGCGCATCTGCAAAAGTATGGTGAGGAGGGAGGCAGATAGAATAGGAATCTAGTAATCATGGACATGAGAGTGTATGGATGGAGTGATTAGATAGTGTGTGTGTGTGTGCTATGGAAAATGTATAGGTAGACCTATCATGATTCTGGGCAATGTTTGATTTGAAAGGACTATCTCTTTACATGATTCACATAGATTGTTTGATTATATCAACCAAAACACATTATCATTGAATGACAGAGGAAAATATTTATTTACTTTTGCACCTTTATGTGCTCTGAGTATGATTGATATTCATTTGAAATGGAGGCATTCCCTAGCCTTGACACTCAACTGGTGGAATCCTTTTATTTGACTAGTACTGTGATCCTTTGTTAACAACCATGTTTTACTTTGGGTAGGAACTTGGCGATACAATTATAGCTTCAAGTGATAAGACTGAATCCCTCCGACCCTACCTTGTATTTGTATGACTTTGATGATCATGATTGTTTGAAGAAATGTAAGGCTTGCTAACCTCTCCTCCAAAGGCCTAGATTTATTCTGACAAAACACGCGGCCTTATCCCAGCCATTGCAAAATATCCAATGTTTATGATTCATTATGAGGAGATACATTCTTGTATCTAGGCCATCGATGGAAGAAGCCATCTTTTAACCCAACAACATATTTCAAGACCTCCAGCAGTCTGGATTTACAATGATAATATGCTCGACTCAATCGGATATGTTTATGGGAAAACACAATCTTTATATTTATAGCATATTGAGAGGCCTTTGATGGATTTGATATGCTATGAAAAGTTGTTAGTTTTGATTACAGCTGTCAGCAACAGTAAATTGCCCACTTCTTTCATTTGGTGGGCCTTTTCTCCTTCTCCTCCGATTCGATTTTACCACAACATAAGTAACTCGCACGGTGTCCCTTTACACTTGAAAATTTTTGTGCAATGTAAAATGCCCTTGACATATCACATAGTTCGATAATTGCACCGCATCATGAAAATTGTTTTGCAGGGCCCCGAAAGGAAAACCATTTTAAAAGACCATAGAGAAATAGCATAACCCACCACTGACTCCCATGTGCACAAAAGCACATAATGCCCCGAATTGCATCGTGGACATTAGGGCATGGGATCATGAATAGAGAACCATTTGGAAGCATTGCAGGAAAATAACACAATGTGTCGTGGCCTCTAAAGTGCATAGAATCATATAATTCCCCGAACTAGACTATGGCCATATCGGACCTTCCTATAAAAAAATTCAAGAGTAATAGAAATGTGTCAGAGCTTGACTCTTCATCCAAAACATCACCATAGTGGGAGAAAGGTATGGTTCCTCGCTTAAATACCAAGAATTTGAGAAATGGAACATGCTACTTCTCCACATCCCCACTCCTCATCACTCTAACCATAGATAGGTGAGAAAGGGAAAGTGATCTTTCTCCTCACTCAAATTTTGAAAGTGTGTGGTATGGCTAGCATAATCAGAATAGGGTGAGAAAGGGAAAATATTTCCACTTCTACTCCCAAAATTCTAAGGAATTTCCCATGCTACCCATTCTACTCATTCGAATGGAACAAGTGTGGGAAGGGCCACTACTCTTTGAATCTTCCTCCAAAAAATTACCTAGGCGATAGAAAGGGTCATTTCCTCACTCAAATAACAAGATTTTTTGAAAGCTTTGCATGCTCCTTCTCGACATCCCAACTCATCATCACTCTAAGTATAGAAGGGTGAGAAGCGGAGAGTGTTGCTTCTCCTCCTGACTCAAATTTTACAAGTGTGTGGAAGGACTAACACAATTAGAATAGGGTGAGAAAGGGACAATATTTCCATTCCTCCAAATATTTTAAGGCACTTCCCATTCTACTCTCTCGATTGGAACAAGTGTATGAAAGGGATAGTGCTCCTTCACTCTTTCTCCCAAAAATTACCTAAAGCGAGAGAAAGGGCTAGTTCCATAGTCAAATACGAAGAGTTTGAGAAAGGGCACATGCTCCTTATCCACCTCCCCACTAGTTGTCACTTAACCATTAAAGGGTAAGAAAGGGCACATGCACCTTCTCCACCTCCCCACTACTCATCACTCTAACAATACAAGTGTAAGAAAGGGCTAGTGAACCTCCCCCTTACTCAAATTTATTAAAGGTCGAATCTTCCTTCCAAAATTACCAATACAAGAGAAATAGCCAGTTCCTAATCCAAATACCAAGTGTCTCAAAAATGGAACATACCTCTTTTCCACCTTCCCACTCATCATCACTCTAGCCATAAAAGGGTGAGAAAGGGCAAGTGCTCCCTTTCCTCCTTAGTGAAATACCAAAACTGTGTTGAAGAGCCAGTGTTATTAGAATAGGTTGAGAAAGTGACAATGTTTCCACTCATCCTCCCAAAATTCTAAGGGACTACCCATGCTTCTCACTCGAGTGGAACAAGTGTAGGAAAGGGCCAGTGCTACTTGACTCTTTCTCCATCAATTACTAAAGCGAGATAAAGGGCCATTTCCTCACTCAAATACAAAGAGTTTGAGAAAGGGAACATGCTCCTTCTCCTCCTCCACACTCCTCATTTCTTTAACCATATAATCGTGAGAAAGTGCTAGTTTTCATTCTCCTCCTTACTCAAATTGAATAAGTTTGTGGTGGGTCAACTTTTCCTCCGAAAAAATATGAAAGCCAAGGAAAGGGCCAGTCCCTCACCCAAATACCAAGAGTATGAGAAAGGGAACATATGCCTTCTTGAACTCCCAATTAATCATCACTTTAACCATAGAAGGGTGAGAAAGGGTGAGTGCTCATTCTCCTCCTTAGTCTAACCATTTTCTTCTAATCATTTACCAACGCAAGAGAAAGGGTGTGTTCCTTGTCAAATACCAAGAGTTTTGAGAAAGGGAAAATGCTCCTTCTCCACCTACGAACTCCTCATATCTATAACCATGTAAGGGTGAGAAAGGGTGAGTTCTCCTTATCCACCTCCCAAATCCTCATTACTCTCACCATAAAAGGTGGAGAAAGGCTGAGTGCTCCTTGTCCACCTCCAAAATATTCATCACTCTAACCATAAAAGGGTGAGAAAGGGAGAGTGTTCCTTCTTCCCCTTACGCAAATTTGAAAAGTGTATGGACGGACTAGTGTGATAAGAATAGGGTGATAAAGGGGGAATGTTTCCACTCATTCTCCCAAAAGCCTATTGTAGTTGCCATGCTACTGACTCTAGTGGAAGATGTGTAGGAAATGGAAAGTGCTTATAAACTCTTCCTCCCAACAATTATTGAAGCAAGAGAAAGGACCAATTCGTCTATCAAATACCAAGATTATGAGAAAGGGAACATGCTCCTTCTTCACCTCCCAGTCCTCATAACTCTAACCATAGAAGGGTGATAAAGGGACAATTATCCTTCTCCTTCTCACTCAAATTGAAAAATTTACCAAAAAATTACCAAAGTGAAAGAAAGGGCCAGTTCCTCACCCAAATACCAAGAGTTTGAGAAAGAGCACATGCTCTTTCTCTGACTCCCGACTCCTCATGGGTGAGAAAGGGATAGTGCTCCTTATCATACTTACTCAAATTATAGAAGTGTGTGGAAGGGTGACGTAATTAGAATAGTGTGAATAATCGCCAATGTTTCCACTCCTCCTCCCAAAAGTCTAAGGGAGTTCTCCCTCTCCTCCTTACTCATATTTCAAAATTGGGAGAAAGGTCCAGTGTAAATAAAACAGGGCGAGGAAAGGCTAGTGTAAATAGAATAGGGTAATAAATGATCCTCCATTTGTTAGTCCTAAATATGAGTAGAGTTTGAGAAGGCACAGTGCTCCTTCTCTTTGTTGACACTGAGAGGGGGGGTGAATCAGTGTAAAGCAATTTTTAAACCTTTCTTAGCTTATCACGGTTAGCTACCAATTCATCAATCTAATACTTTACCATATTCATTTCATAAACATCATTCACATAGCATAAGAATTTCATTCATAAAGAGCCATAACACAGAAGAACACCACACCATATAAATTTGTAATATTTTTATATTATTTTGGTCCGGCTACAACCGTTAGGAAAAATCAGCACCTACTGATACATAGAGCACCTACTCTGAATCCAAGACCCTGCCTAGTTTTCTTAGACCCTGCTAAGAAGGGTTTGAGGTATCCTAACCTCAAAATCAAGACAAGCTTGCATGTACATTAAGGCTTACTGTCACTGTGTCACATCAACCTCATCTGTCTCTTCAATCAATTCTATAGCTGGATGTAATAGATCTGCTTGTCACCTGAATCCACTTTCCAACTCAATCAACTACTGCAAATCATCTCTGTCAACCTCATCTGTCTCTTCAATCAGTTCTGTAGCTGGATGTCATAGATCTGCTTGTCACCTGAATCCACTTTCCAACTCAATCAACTGCTGCAAATCATATAAACTCCGCTATAACACTAACAACACTGCTGGCCATTCATTCTTCACTTCATCACCATTGTGTTATGGATGTACTGCTATAGGATGCACTGCTGTAGGTGTATTATGTCATGGATGCCCTGCTATACTACTACTTGTACACTACTATACACACCCTCAGACTTCATTAGTCATGCAGACCCAGTCAATTCTGAACTTGTGCATACCATGCTTGTCAAGTTCAGCACAGTCAAGCATTCATCTTTGTGACTGTCATGCATCAATGCAGATTAGGGATGTCATCATACACCATCAATCTCTAATACTATTCCATCAATCTTCAATAGGAAATAAAGACTTCAGACTATTTGTAAATATCAAACTCAGACTGGGCATTATCATCACAGTCTTCACTTTGACATCAAATACAGGACCATGCACAAATGCTGAGAAACTTGGATTGTCCAAACACCATAGAAGATTCAAGACTGTCACTTAGCAACAAAAGAACATCACAAGATGTATATCATGTCAAAATGTCAAGCTTCATTTGTCAATTCAAGTCACTGTAATATACTGCTATAGACTTCCTTCATATGCCTTAGTAAATCTTCAACTTTTTCAAATGTCAAGCTTACATCAACTGTCAACTACTTCAATAATTTGTTACTGTCAAAGTTAAGAATCTGCCCATGCTTATCATGCCAAGTCATCAAGAGATGTGGTCATAAAGGGTCTACTCATATGCTGCCAGGATATCAAAGGCATCTACCCAAACACTAAAAGATCAAAGCATAAATTCACTTGTCCTCTGTGGATCTGTTGTTGTAGATAAATTCACTTGTCCTCTGTGGATCTGCTGCTGTAGATACCACTGGTCCTCAGTCCAAATTTCAGAGGTGTATTCTTCACCTGTGTATGCCTCAGATTTCCTTTTGCTGCCCGAAAATCAGACCTATGTTACACCACTGAATTTCTAAGTTTAACTCAGACTTCAACTTGGCTGCCTTAACAAACCTCAAAAATCAGACTTCAAAAATACATTTGTTGCTGTTGTCCATCAGTACATAAGTTTGATCTTCAATCCACTGTAAAAATGAGTATAGCTGCAACCTGAAAATGTCTCTTTTGTATCCTACAGAAGCTTTGATAAAGACCACCGAATTAGGAAGAAGACAACCCAACGAGTTAAGGATCAGACCACTGTAACTTGAAAACAGTCCACACTTTAATGTGCCTGCAGTTGCCTCAGTCTGCTATACTCAGACCCGAATTTCAGTTGGCTTCACTGCTGCAATTCGGATGCCCTAAAACAACTTCAAAACTTGGTAGTATTCATTCATCTTTATTGTTGTTTGGATGGCTTAAAAATCAATCAAAGCACTGTTTTAAATTTGTTCTCCTTCACTGCAACTGCTGTTCAAAACCTTCACAAGCTCAAACAATGTGCTCCAGAAGACACCCAAAATTCAGAACCAAAGAGATACTTTGCTTCATCTTTACTGCAACTACCACAGAGGTCTGATATCCGAAATTCAGAGCTAGAATATAACATCAAACTTCAAGCTGTTGCCTCATAACAAAGATGAAAACAAATTTTGAAAATTGCTGTTCACTATAGCTGCCCGCTACAGTACCCGAAAATTTTCTCAGAGCTAGTCCAAATTTTTCTCTCCTTAAAAATGAGATCGTGAGCCCTCCATTTAAACACATTTTTTCAAAAAAAATTGTTGGGCCGACTTCTCATTAAAATAATTTTTATTTTTTATTTAAAACTTAATTTAATTTTTGCTTGGTCGACTGACCCATAAAATGAGGTACTCCAACTTTAAAAATTCATATTTCATGAACCGCGAGGAACCACGTGACGTGCCACCTACCATTGGAAACGGCATGATGAGGGCTACTACCTTGTGAGGGTCTTACTTGCATTGGCAAGGTTCTTCACCCTTAATTTCAGGATATCATAAATTGACTTCAAGTCTTTTGATGGCTACTTCTAGTACAAGTTGCTTGGCTTGAGAAAGACTCCACAACCAAGGACATCTTCAAAGGCTCAAGGGGTGGTCAACCATGTTTGTAACAAGATCATCTAGAATACCAAAGGGTCCTCAAACCACCAAAACACCATATTTTTGGATTCCAAGACCCAAGGTCCCACATGCAAGGGGTCATCATATACCTTGTCTAAGGACCATCAAACCATATATGTGTGGGTTCCAAGACCCAAGTTACCATGTGTGAAGTTACCGGCATCATGCAACCATCAATTTCACCATTCATTAAAGGTATCAAGTGCCCATCAAATATGTCCATCAATGTAGCAAGATTATTATCACATCCATGTTGACATCAATGCCAACAAATACTCAACAATCTCCCCCTTTGGCATTGATGGCAACAATGTCAAATCTCTCTCCCCCTTTGACATTAATGACAAAGGGCCTCTTAGACATGTACTACTTCTTGGTTTTTTATTTTTTTGTTGCTCCCCCTGAGACTATGTCAAGACATTTTCTGAGTTGTTCTCCCCCTTGGATTGAACTTGACTTTGATCCAGGGCTTTCAACTTCTGCTGCAACAAGTTGTTTATTTTCATGACTGAGTATTTACACTTCAACCAATGGCTTTTGGATGATGCAGGCCTCAAAGCAATCCATTGGAGGTATACCAAACAATCTTTAATTCTCAAACTGTTCATATGCTGCAATCCACTCCTATCATCCTGATATTCATGTTTATGTCATCTTGAGAAGATATTGATGATTGAACCATTTTTAGGATTAGTAGATTTTGAGAATGAATTTCATGAGTTCTTGGTACATTTTTGCTTGTAGATATCTGCTCCCCCTGTCAATAGAACTCCTTATGTCTTTACTGTTTAAAATACTTCTTCAAGCTGATCCATTTATGCCCATCTTCTTGGCAGCCTTAAATGCACATCAACCAACCAGACATCAAATCTATTTTACAGATGTTATTCAAGACTATGATCCATAACGTGATCGTTGACTTTGTTGCATGCATGAATACACCCGTCATAAGATGTCACCTTTCACTGTTGCTATGAGAAAGGCTCTGCCTTTATACAAAGTGAACAAATAGTCTTATGACTGTGTAAGCTTAATCTTATGCAGCTCCCCCTAATATCATACTTCTTCTTTCATCTGCATCTTTCCAATTTTTATTATGAAGATAAAAGGTAATTTCTACCTCTCCCCCTGTCAACAACATTATGATGAGATCTGCACATCATAGGTCTGATTATGCTCATGCCCAGTTCTGCCAATACACAGAATTTCAAGTTCATGCCAAATCACCAAATTAGTCTGCTCATCAAATTAGTAGTAGAATGCTGCTCATACCAAGTCAACCAAGTTCTGTTTAAGTGCATTCTTCTCAAGTAGTCATGCCCATCATCAACTTGTCCCTTTCATGTCAATCTCTGTCAACTGTCAAAGAATGACTACTATATCAGTCAAGTCACTTTTGTTGTTTTTAAAACATGTAAAGTACTAGTGGAAGCCCAAAGTCTACACATGATATAAAGCTGTGACTTCCTTGAAGAATATGCCCTGATATTTGCAATGCAAATGGAAACTTCAATACCAAGACTTGATCTTTTTACTGAGAATAGTCTTGTGCCATCGATTTTAGAAATTTCTAAATCCAACATTTTGCCAAACGTTTTTCATCCTTGATCCTTTATGAAGTCATGGCAAAACATGGGTGACATTTTCTTCCAACCAGGTCCCAGTATGATCTATGTAATGCTTCATGAACTAGGGCCTCACATTACTTCCTCATTACTATTCCATTACCTATAGTAATTTCTCACGAAAATGTTATGTATTTACACCTGCTGACTGCCCTAGTGTGCTGAAAAGTTTGTTTTAGAATACTCTGTAATTGTTGTTCTGCTATCTTGTTGGTGGTACTGCTGAGTTTTGAGTGCCTTCTTCTTCTTACCAAAAAAAACTTTCAATAGGCTATTGTAGGAAATTAGTGAACTGAGTGTTCAACCTTGAGTAAACGTTGTTGCTCATGCTCCCCCTATTAGTATGCCTCTTCCTTGATTTGCATAGGGCCAAATTGTGTTACCCCACATAGTTCATACTTCATCATACTCATCATAATGAACAGATCATCACTGATGTTTTATTAACATACAGACTGGTGTATCATTATCCTGGGCTTTCATCATAATTATTTATTTATGTTGTAGCCATAAGGTATTGTCCATATACTCATCTTAAAGTCTTGCTAATCAATGTCAAGCTGCTCATCAAGTATGCTGGAGATACTTCTTATACTTTTGTGTTCTAAGATACGCAAATCTGTTTGTATGCTTGGAGTGGTCATTATCATTCCTTCATTAATTGTCGCTGTCTTAATTTACAGGAAATCACTCTTGCTCACACCATCTGTACCTTTTCCTTGCATTAATTTTCTTTCTGTCATTCACAATCCTAGGACCTGATTTGCTTGAAGTGGACATGATCATTCCTTGAGTTCATCCTCCAATTTCATGGACTGAAGGTATACTCAAATTCTTTTGAAAGACTTAAGGCTTGGCTTGCCATAAGGCAACCATCTTCTTTGTATTGTTCAATCTCTCCTAGGTGTAACTGCTCGGTCTTCTTCATCCATACTTGCTTCTTTGCATTTGTCCTTTCAGCATTTGTTCCTTCATCTGTACTGGCTTTCCTTGATGGGTTGTATGAGAAACTTCTCATGGGTTGTTTCCGTGTACTCCAACAGTCTTGAGCTTTGTTCCCAAAGTCACTGCACCCATAACACCTCATCGTATGACAATATACAGCAATGTGACCAACATGGTTGCATGTCCAGCACCTGACTAAGTTGTTGGAACTTCCAACACTTCTTTGATCAACTTCATGTCTCCATGCTTGAGAGTGTCCCTGACTGCATGTCTTTGTCTTCTGTTCTTCAAATCTTCTTGTTGATGTGTATGAAGAACTCCTCCTTGGTTGACTTCTTTGACTTGCACATTCTTGGGCTTTGTGACCAAACCCATTGCATGTGTAGCATCTCAATGTGTGACATGTGGCAGCAACATGTCCAACTTGATTACATGTCCAGCATCTAACTGAGTCATTAGGCTTTCCACCACTTCGTCTTCCGTAGAGTTTACAATCCACAGCTTTATGACCAAAGTTAGAACAAAAATAACAATAACCATTGAAACCACTTTCATACCTGGGACATTGGTTCCATCTTGGAGTTGTTTCTTTTCTGTGCTTGCTTTGAAGAATGGATCTAACTCCTTGTTTCATCTTTGAACTTCCAAAGTCCTTGTTGTCATGTGCAGGTGCATGGGGAGCAGCTTTGGACGTTGATGGACCAACGTCTAGAGTCTTTGGAGACCAAGTGTCATCTTCAGATTTTTCTTTGTCCTTCTTGTAACCAAGACCAGTTTTGTCAAGTGGAGATCTCTGGCAATCCAAGATCTTTTCTAGAACAACTGAACTATCCTTGAACTTGTCAAAAGCTTCATTCTTCTCACCTTTGTTCCTGAGATTAACTACCGCCATTTCTAGCTTTTGGATTGTCTCCTCCTTTTCTTCAAGCTGAATCTTCATGATTTCTTATATCCTCTTGGCTTCCTCCAGTTGAGTCTTCAAGTCATGATTTACCTCTCTTGCTTCTTCAAGTATTTTTGAATCTTTATCATGGTTCTTTTGTTCTAGGGTTAGATCGATCAAATCAATCTTCAGCTATTCCTTTTCTACCTCCTTTTCCTTCAGCAATTTCAGCCAACCTACTCCTTCATGCTTAAGTTTCTTAAGCAACTCCTTTAGTTCAACATTCTGCTGTTGGAGAATATCCATATAATCAAAGGTTGTCGTCCTAAATGCCTTGTAATCAGATTTATTAAGATCAACTTTGTTCAAGAACCAATCAGCTCTGAGATCTATGTGGCATACATAGTTTATAATTCTCTGTTTAGCTTTCAACATTGCTTCATCATCATCTGCAAGCACCTTCTCAATTTCATCACACAAGCTATCATAATCACAAGAGTTCATACCTTTACTGGAGTCCTCTTCTTGTTTATATTCTTCTTGATTTAGCTCTTCTGCGGGCTTGTCTTCTGATTTCTGATCTGTCTTCTCGGGTTCTGGTCTTGCCTTCTGATACTCACTCTCCAACTTGAACCATAGGTCTTTTGCCGAAGTGAACTCTCCTACACTATCCTTTACCGAACTGGGAAGTCAATCCATGAGGAACTTCAAGGCTGTAGTGTTGTCCTTCTTCGCTTCCTTTTGTGCACCTGGTTTTCCTTTCTTGTTTGATGGAGCGGGTGGATTGATGACAATTTCCCAAATCCTGAACTTCTTCAGATAAGCCTTCATTTTGCTCCGCCAACTGAAATAATCTGTAACATCAAGTATAGGGACATCATTGCTTGATGAATCTTTCTTTCTCTCCATTGTGTCTAATGATCTCCTTCTAGCTTTCTAGGCTCGTGATGAAGGACCTCGCTCTGATACCAATTGTTGACACTGAGAGGGGGGGTGAATCAGTGTAAAACAATTTTTAAACCTTTCTTAGCTTATCACGGTTAGCTATCAATTCATCAATCTAATACTTTACCATATTCATTTCATAAACATCATTCACATAGCATAAGCATTTCATTCATAAAGAGCCATAACACAGAAGAACACCACACCATATAAATTTGTAATCTTTTTATATTATTTTGGTCCGGCTACAACCATTAGGAAAAATCAGCACCTACTGATACATAGAGCACCTACTCTGAATCCAGGACCCTGCCTTGTTTTCTTAGACCCTGCTAAGAAGGGTTTGAGGTATCCTAACCTCAAAAGCAAGACAAGCTTGCATGTACATTAAGGCTTACTGTCACTGTGTCACATCAACCTCATCTGTCTCTTCAATTAGTTCTGTAGCTGGATGTCATAGATCTGCTCATCACCTGAATCCACTTTCCAACTCAATCAACTGCTACAAATCATCTCTGTCAACCTCATTTGTCTCTTCAATCAGTTATGTAGCTGGATGTCATATATCTGCTCGTCACTTGAATCCACTTTCCAACTGCTGCAAATCATCTCTGCTCATCATATAAACTCTGTTGTAACACTAACAACACTGCTGGCCATTCATTCTTCACTTCATCACCATCGTGTTATGGATGTACTGCTGTAGGATGCATTGTTGTAGGTGTATCATGTCATGGATGCACTGCTGTACTACTGCTTGTACACTACTATACACACCCTCAGACTTCATTAGTCATGCAAACCCAGTCAATTCTGAACTTGTGCATACCATGCTTGTCAAGTTCAGCATAGTCAAGCATTCAGCTTTGTGACTGTCAAGCATCAACGTAGATTAGGGCTGTCATCATACACCATCAATCTCTAATACTATTCCATCAATCTTCAATAGGAAATAAAGACTTCAGACTGTTTGTAAATATCAAACTCAGACTGGGCATTATCATCATAGTCTTCACTTTGCCATCAAATACAGGACCATGCACAAATGCTGAGAAACTTGGACTGTCCAAACACCATAGAAGATTCAGGACTGTCACTTAGCAACAAAATAACATCACAAGATGTATATCATGTCAAAATGTCAAGCTTCATTTGTCAGTTCAAGTCACTGTAATATACTGCTATAGACTTCCTTCATATGCCTTAGTAAATCTTCAACTTTTTCAAATGTCAAGCTTACATCAACTATCAACTACTTCAATAATTTGTTACTGTCAAAGTTAAGAATCTGCTCATGTTTATCATGCCAAGTCATCAAGAGATCTGGTCATAAAGGGTCTACTCATATGCTGCCAGGATATCAAAGGCATCTAACCAAACACTAAAAGATCAAAGCATAAATTCACTTGCCCTCTGTGGATCTGCTACTGTAGATACCACTGGTCCTCAGTCCAAATTTCAAAGGTGTATTCTTCACCTGCGTATGCCTCAGATTTCCTTTTGCTGCCCGAAAATCAGACCTATGTTACACCACTGAATTTCTAAGTTTAACTCAGACTTCAACTTGGCTGCCTTAACAAACCTCAAAAATCAGACTTCAAAAATACATTTGTTGTTGTTGTCCATCAGTACATAAGTTTGATCTTCAATCCACTGTAAAAATGAGTACAGCTGCAACCTGAAAATGTCTCTTTTGTATCCTACAGAAGCTTTGATAAATACCATCGAATTAGGAAGAAGACAACCCAACGAGTTAAGGATCAGACCACTGTAACTTGAAAATAGTCCACACTTTAATGTGCCTGCAGTTGCCTCAGTCTGCTATACTCAGACCCGAATTTTAGTTGGCTTCACTACTGCAATTCGGATTCCCTAAAACAAATTCAAAACTTGGTAGTATTCATTCATCTTTACTGCTGTTTAGATGGCTTAAAAATCAATCAAAGCACTGTTGTAAATTTGTTCTCCTTCACTGCAACTGCTGTTGAAAACCTTCACAAGCTCAAACAATGTGCTCCAGAAGACACCCAAAATTCAGACCCAAAGAGATACTTTGCTTCATCTTTACTGCAACTACCACAGAGGTCTGATATCCAAAATTCAGAGCTAGAATATAACATCAAACTTCAAGCTGCTGCCTCACAACAAAGATGAAAACAAAATTTGAAAATTGATGTTCACTGTAGCTACCTGCTACAGTACCCAAAAATTTTCTCAGAGCTAGTCCAAATTTTTCTCTCCTTAAAAATGAGATCGTGAGCCCTCCATTTATACACATTTTTTCAAAAAAAATTGTTGGGCCGACTTCTCATTAAAATAATTTTTATTTTTAATTTAAAACTTAATTTAATTTTTGCTTGGTCGGCTGACCCATAAAATGAGGTACTCCAACTTTAAAAATTCATATTTCATGAACCGTGAGGAACCACATGATGTGCCGCCTACCATTGGAAACGGCCTGACGAGGGCTACTACCTTGTGAGGGTCTTACTTGCATTGGCAAGGTTCTTCACCCTTAATTTCAGGATATCAGAAATTGACTTCAAGTCTTTTGATGGCTACTTCCAGTACAAGTTGCTTGGCTTGAGAAAGACTCCACAACCAAGGACATCTTCAAAGGCTCAAGGGGTGGTCAACCATGTTTGTAACAAGATCATCTAGAATACCAAAGGGTCCTCAAACCACCAAAACACCATATTTTTGTATTCCAAGACCCAAGGTCCCACATGCCAGGGATCATCATATACCTTGTCTAAGGACCATCAAACCATATATGTGTGGGTTCCAAGACCCAAGTTACCACGTGTGAAGTTACCGGCATCATGCAACCATCAATCTCACCATTCATTAAAGGTATCAAGTGCCCATCAAATATGTCCATCAATGTATCAAGATTATTATCACATCCATCTTGACATCAATGCCAACAAATACTCAACACTCTTCCTCCCAAAAATGACTAGTATGTCTCAAGGGGTAATTGTTCCTTCTCATACGACTCACTAAAATTAAAAAATTGAAAGAAAAAGGACCATGCCTATTATCCTTCTCGTCTAGATGGAGCAAGTTAAAGGGACAGTGCTGCTTCTCTTCCTCCAAGAAATTACTAAAGAGAGAGAAAGGGCTAGTGCTCCTTCTCTTCCTCCCATAAATTACTAAAGTTAGAAAAAGGGCCAGTGCTCCTTTTCTATCTCACTGATATTACAAAAGTGTCAATAAGGGACCTTTCTCCTTCTCCTCCTCTTATTATGAATGGAAGAAGTGTGAGGAAGGATCCTCGTCTCTCTTGAATTTAGTAACATGAAGCAACTATTTAGGTAAATTCTATTAAATTTTCAGAATTTACTTCAATCTGATCTAAGATCTTAACTGAGAGAACAACATGTACAACATATCAATCATGGAGACGATAATGCAAGCACACAAGAGACACAAAGATTTACTTGGGGAAAACCATAAAGGTGAAAAACCCCAATAACTTCCTCAGAGATAGATAGAGCAATGATACAACCCAAGAGATAGACATATCCTAGTAGCAGATCCTCCTCCTCCATAAGTGTGCCACTCCTCCTTGAGTGCATGAGTGATAAAATAGAGTGCCTCCCGCACTCTATTTATACTTGACTTGACTTGCCTTTTACATAAATCATGTAGGCTCGAACTTAACCACATAACATAATGCTGACTGGGCCGACCCATAATAGGGTGGTCTAATAACCCTTCAAGCCACATGGACGACCCCCAATAGGGTGGTCTAATAACCCTTCGAGCCAAATGGATGAACCCCAATAGGGTGGTCTAATAACCCTTCGACCCACATGACTTATACAGGGCCGACCCCAACAAGGTGGTCTAATAACCCATCAAGTATAAGTTACAACATTTACGATATAAATGACGACACTTCTGTATAGAGGAAGAATACCATCTCTATAGGAGTACATACAACATACATATATGAAATACATTCTGAAGTTACATATACATCAACACTCCCTCTTAACTAGGAAGGTATTTCTCAGCACAGGTCTTCTAGCACAAGTCATCTTCTCTGGATCATCCTCACTGGATAATCGTCATCGAGTCATCATCATCGTCACTATTGCTGCTATCTCAATCAATCTCTGAATCTACTCTTCATAGGAAGTTCTACAGAGCCAGTCCTTTTTCATACTGGATGTAGGCCCACCACCTACAGGTCTTCATCATCATTGGCCATTCTGTGGAATCCTTAGGACTTATTATGTGCGTCACAAAACCTGGCTGTAGAATCCCAGGCTATTACGAGCACACAGCTCTACCTGTAGGATCTCCCATGAGCACATTACATGTGACCCATCACAAAACTTAGCTGAAGCATCCCAGGCTGTTACGAGCACACGGCTCTACCCGTCGGATCTCCTAGGAGCACATTACATGTGATATCACCACAAAACCTGGCTGAAGCATCCCAAGCTGTTATGAGCACATGGCTCTACCTGTCGGATCTCCCAGGAGCACATTACATGTGGTCCACCACAAAACCTGGCTGAAGCATCTGAGGCCTTTTTCATCCTATCCAGATCTCCCAGGAGCAAATTACATGTGGTCATGGAAAAACCTGGCTGAAGCATCTGAGGCCTTTTTCATCCTGTCCAGATCTCCCAGGAGCAAATTACATGCCATAGGACAAAACCTCGAAAGAGCATCTGCCAGATATCCTAGGGCACCGAATTACATGCCATAGGCAAAACCTCGAAAGAGCATTTGCCAGATGTCCTAGGGCACCGAATTACATGCCATAGGCAAAACCTCGAAAGACCATCTGCAAATCTCCCAGGGCACAAATTACATGCTTACCTACAACCTGATCCACGGCCACAAAGTATCATCTGATACTCATCATAGATCATCCTGATGTACACATGATCATCCTGATCATCATCACTGCAACATCCTGTTGCATGTCATCTGGAGAAGCTCGTCATCCACGATCACCCTGATCATACAATGCATCCATCTGATGCACACCAAGTATCTACCTGATACATATCATCATACATAGTGTATCCACCTGATACATAGATACATGATCCACACAATGTATCCATCAACATACATGATCTACCTGATCATACCTGATACATATCAATATACATAATGTATCCACCTAATACATAGATAAATGATCCACACAATGTATCCATCAACATACATGATCTACCTGATCATACCTGATACATATCAATATACATGATCTACCTGATCATACAATGCATCCACCTGATACATATACAGATACATGGTCCAAGCATCCAATATGATGCTTATACAAAGTACATACACATGATCCAACCGATCATATCCAGCATCCAACATGATGCATACATACATACATAAAAATGATCCAACTGATCATATCCAGCATCCAACATGATGCATACATACATATAAAAATGATCCAACTGATCATATCCAAGCAGAAACCAGAACATCATCTTGATGCTCGTCATCTAGCACTTACATCCACAGCCATGTGAAGGATCCTCCTTCCAACATGCTTGGAATGGCTTCAGCAAATGTGTCCATCACTTCTTCCTCGAAGTGTCCTCGATCTAAAGAACGCCAAGCCTCTCTCTGAAGTACTCAAACTTCACCCTAGCTAGTGGCTTCGTCAGTACATCTGCAATCTGCTCGTCCATCACAACATACAGGAGCTTCACAGCTCCTCTCTGCACCATATCCCTGATATAGTGATATTTGATCTGTTTCGACCTATCATGAAACACTGGGTTCTCGGACAGCTTCACACAACTCTGGTTATCACAAAAGATACTAGTAGCATCCAATGGGAGATCAAATGACTCAGACAGTAGCTTCCGTAGCCATACTGCCTCACAACTAGCTGAACAGGCTGCAACATACTCTTCCTCAGCTGTACTCAGTGCTACGCAGGACTGCTTCTTGCTAAACCAAGAGATCACACCTGATCCCATACTGAAGCAACACCCAGATGTGCTCTTCCTATCTGCAGTACTGCCATCCCAATCGGAATCAATATAACCCTGCAGGTTAAACTTTTGATTCGCTTCATACTTGAGCCCATAATCCACTGTACCCTTCAGGCACCTCAGAACATGCTTTACAGCAACCAGGTGAACACTCCTTAGATATGTCAGGAACTGACTCAATGTGTTCACAGCAAAGCAAATGTCTGGTCTCGTGTTCGTCAGGTACATCAAGGACCCAATCATCTGACAATACATAAAGACATCAAGCGGCTCAGATGAAGCATCACACAGACGCTTCAGGTTCGATGCCATAGGTGTGGCCATAGCCTTGCAGTCCATCATCCCAAACCTCTTCAGGATCTCTACTGCAAACTTCCCTTGTCCAATAAAGATTCCATCTGCACTCTTCCACACCTCCATGCCAAAAACAAATAGTGCATCATTCCCAAGTTCTTCATGTCGAACTCGGCAGCAAGCTTCCGCTGCGTGTCGGCAATCAATCTATCTTCACTTGTAACAAATAGGTTATCCGCATAAAAAAGGAGTATCACTGGATTTCCTTCCTCAACCTTGTAGAAAAGGTTGGAATCCACTTTATTCTTGGTAAAGCCCAAACTAGATAGAAAGCTGTCTATCCTACCATACCAAGTTCTTCACACATATATGACTACACCATGCTGTCTTGAAATCCATCTGGTGTATCTTCTATTTCATCACTTTTATATTTCTCTATGCTTCCGTCTGCAACATGCTTGATCTTGATAGATCCATATGGAAGTCATAACAAACATCCCTTCAGGTCTTGGGACTACATCCCAAACATCATTATTCATGATCGACAGATCATGGCATTCTTCCCATATCCTGGGAACTTCAATATCTTCAATAGATATCTTTGTTGCTGGAACAAATGTTGTAGTCCTTTTGTAGGTGAAGATATACAGTCTTTCCTACAAAACAGGTTAAATTGCATGATTAGAAACATCTCATACTTTTCAGAACACATAAAGAAATATGTCATATAGTCATGCAATTATCTTAGCCAATGCTTCAATACAACATTTATCCATATCCCATAACTTTCTAGATGCCTTCCAATCTCTACCAGAACATTGTTAAGAGTGTGCACAACTCCCAACATGTCAGCAAAGAGGTTTCATTCTAGATAAGTAGAAATGGAATGTTGTACAGTGCCATAGGCCACTTACCCATGCATATTAGTAGTATACTGTTCATCAATGCAATTATTCTAATATGCATAATACACAACCTAATTCTAGGAACATCAGTATATACATTATTGAACAATATTATTTAAGAAATGACAATTCAAATACTTATCTTTGTTTGTTCATTGGGTGGACTCCCTCTGAGTCTTCGCTTCCTTGCAAGAGCTACTGGAATCATAATCTGAAGTAGCTTCTTCTACACCTTTCTGTTGTGGAATGTAGAGAGATGATCAACTCCCTCTGAATATCTGCATCCATGTAGAAACTACTGCAGTGTGCTCCCTCTTGATCTTTGCTTCCTGGATTACCTGTCCTTGAACTTATATACATACTCGATCCCTATGCATGCTTGTTAGTATCATCATTGTGTTATCCTCTAGGTCTCATACATAATTCATTAGTATAATCTTAATATTATCAAAACACAATAATCTCAAGCATGTATAGTCAGGATCAATTCAAACATAGATAATAAACATTAGTATTCAAGGTTTCAAGGAAGTCTTCTTTTATTCATACATATTCTTATTTAATCATAGGACTCTTCTGGTTAGTTAAATCATCAATCAAGAGAAGAGATATAATATGCATAAAACCCGTGATTATTCAAACCTATACCTTCATGATTCTTCTGGTTAGTCATATCATCAAATATGGCAAGAAACATAATATGCATACAACCATGACCATTCAAACCTATGACTTCATGAATAATTATTATCAACAACACAATAGTATAAGATCCTAACACAAGGTAGGATTCTATCTTGATATAGGAAAAACATACCTGGATTAGCATGCTAGCTAGTTATGTCTAACATACTCACATGATGTCTTCTTGTTCTTCTTCAATGATTTGTGCTAGTAACCTGTATATCTCATAGGTTAACCATTATAAAACCAAGTTATACATACCTCGTAAATGGATCTTCTATGAGATCCATGACAATGAATGAATCTTTGTCCTCATGTCCTCATGATCATATGTTCTTGAACCAGAACATGATTGGTCTTTCTTGGTGTACCTTTCATGTTAGTAGACAACATAAACCTCATACAACACCGTAATGCATTAGTACAATCATAAGTGTCAACACCCTAATCAATGAATATTTTCTATCGTGCATTCATAATTTTATTAAGGTGATATGACAAGTCTAAAATCAAGATTGTACTAACCGTAATAACATGAAGACAAACATACCATAAACTTAATCATGAACAAATCTCAAAACATACCTCGATGAGTCATACCTGTCGAGATCACTTGTAATATTCTTATGTAAGGCCTTAGCCTCATCTCCCTCTGAAACAGGAACTTCTTCACTTATGCAGGTGACCAATCCATCTTCTTCTAGGATTAACCCAATCCACTTGATTTGCAAGAACTGGACCTAGAGCTGGATATGGGTTTGTCAGAGAAACCCCAAAAATTCAAACTTTGAATTTCAAATTTCCGAAAGGATAGAAATATGCGCCTTGATGAGTTGATCAAGCTAGTATATTCCAAATTTGAAAAGTGCAAAGTTTCACTCCTTAATTTTGCCTTTCAAACTTCTGGATTCATTGGACGTGACCCTGAACTGGGGTTTGATGAAGCCCACTCTTCTTCCCAATCAAAAGGTTTGATCCAAATCTCTAAGCTTCTATTTTTCTGAGGAGCTTCCAGCCGTGGTCACAGATTTAAGAAATTCCCATTTTTACAGAAGCCCTAATTTTTCACTTTTCTGATCAAAGTCCCGAACTAGGGTCTGATCAAGCCCAGCCTTCTACCCAACCAAAAATTCTGATCTTGGTCTCTAAATTTCGATTTTGATGAGTAGCATCCAGCCGTGGTCTCTGATTACAAAAATTCCAACTTTCTCCAAAGCCCTAAATTCCGGAAGCCATGAATGAAGGTACTCAAAAATAATTATGTTTTGATAGAAATATGTACCTGATTGTTTCTAGTGTAACTCCAAACTTTTCGATCCAAAGGGTCTGAAAATTTTTCTTGAGATAGCCTGACCTGTTATCTTTCCATCCTGATAGGTCTGACCTCAATTGGATTCTCTGAGAGAGAGTTATACCAAGTGTCGCAACGTGACCTATTTTGGGATAATACAGGAGAGCGAACTTGTACGGCGTGCCACGTGTGACTGTTTGAACTTCGGCCTTTGAAATTTTTTCCTGAGATAGCTCGCCCTGCTATCTTTCTATCCTGATAGGTTTGATCTCAATTGGACTCTCTGAGAGAGATTTATGCCAAGTGTCGCAACGTGACATGTTTATGAGATAATACAGGAGAGCGAACTTGTATGGCGTACCACGTGTCACTGGTTCAACTTCGGCCTCTGAGAAAGTTTCTTGAGATAGTAAAGTCTGTGTACTACCTGTCACTTTTTACAAAATTGCATTTGGATCTTCCTAGCCCAAGTTATGACCTTTTTCCCAAGGTCACCTGATTTTGACTCAGATTTGGAAGAGGCAGAAACCCTATATTGTACAGATCATAAATCACAAAGTACAACGAGTTAGAGGTTTTCCTTTGGACAAAAGGTATATGGGGATTTAGTCTTCAACCTGTAAATATTTCAAATCTGAAAACTTTGCCAAAACGGATTTATAGTGAAAGTGCTACGATGATTGGTTTTTTCTATATCAAACCCTAGCATCGTAAGTGCAACAAGTGTCATACATGCCATATCATGCCTTCTTTCAGGCTAGCTCCGATACCATGTTGAATTTTCAGAATTTACTTCAATCTCATCTAGGATCTTAACTAAGAGAACAACATGTACAACATATCTACAGCATATCAATCATGGAGACAATAATGCAAGCACACAAGAGACACAAAGATTTACTTGGGGAAAACCATAAAGGTGAAAAACCCCAATAACTTCCTTAGAGATAGATAGAGCAATGATACAACCCAAGATATAGACATATCCTAGCAGTAGATCCTCCTCCTCCATAAGTGCGCCACTCCTCCTTGAGTGCATGAGTGAGAAGTGAGTGATCAAATAGAGTGCCTCCTGCACTCTATTTATACTTGACTTGACTTGCCTTTTACATAAATCCTGTAGGCTCGAACTTAACCACATAACATAATGCTGACTGGGCCGACCCCCAATAGGATGGTCTAATAACCCTTCGAGCCACATGGCCAACCCCCAATAGGGTGGTCTAATAACCCTTCGACCCACATGACTTATACAGGGCCAACCCCAACAAGGTGGTCTAATAACCCATCAAGTATAAGTTACGACATTTACGATATAAATGATGACACTTCCGTATAGAGGAATAATACTATCTCTATAGGAGTACATACAACATACATATATGAAATACATTCTGAAGTTACATATACATCAACAAATTCTGGACTAATCCAGCAAAATCTAGACTACTTCAATAAATCTGGACTAGCTCAGCAAATATGGACTAAAAAGTTCCCAATTTAGCCTTAATATAATAATAATTAATTAATTGAAAAGCTAAAAAATGTATCTCTAATTTAATCACTGACATTTTTTTATTCCGAAGAATAGTGGAATAATTGTTGTCTCTAGAAAACCTAATTTTGAGCTTAGTTTCTCCCAAAAAAATATCGACATAAATAATTAAGCACTATGGGAAAAGGGAAACTATTCTAGGTGTGCAGCCTGAGAGATTAAAGAAAATTAAGGACGTCATTGAGGAGAAAAATATAACTATGGGCCATACATCGCTCGAAAAGCAAGTGCCCATTTCATTAAATTTGGACTAATTCAATTCCATATTTATTTGCAGAATAAATTTAATTATAATATTATGTTGAATTAGTCTAGATTTTGGAATGAAGCGCTAAGTCTAAAGGTGATAAACACCAATGAGAATAATAATCAGCACACACTGATCCCCATTGTCCCAAAACTGCTTTTCTACGTGGAAAATTTATGGTTGTTGATGGTTCAAAAAATGAAATTTAGAAACCACTTTTTGCTTGAGTCGCTACCGCCTAGGCCTACCAACTATAGATTACACCAATACCCATGCAAGAAGCCAATAATGAATCCACATCATACATAGGAATCATAGGTTGAACCAATGTGTTCCAGCCAGACACCGAGATGTGTTAGGTAGCCCAGACTACGTCAGATTACATCTTACTTAAACTCACTCATTGCATTCATGCCACTTGGCGCATTTAAAGTTTCCAAGAAGGAATGTATTGTCCCATGGTGATATAAAAGGTTATTAGGGACATATCATTATCTCTCTAGGGATAATTATAATATTTTATCTCAGCAGAATAATTTTATAAATATTTAATTTCATTTTCTATAATTTAATTATGACAAAATATCGATAATTCCAAATAAATTAAAATAAAATTCATAATTGATGAAGAAAATTGAACCAAGATTTGGAAAGATTATACAACACTATCTAACATCATTATGCATCCATCCCAATCCATAAAAATGGTTACTTTCCCCTAAAAATGTCATTTTCAATTCATCATGATTAACTAGTAATTAGTGTACTAATTCCGACACTTAGCGCATAATTGACGACACTTAAAATAAATTAATTTTTTTATCACCTAATCATCATTTATCAATCCCAATGGATAATTAAAACCTAATATCATGTAAATAATTCCTAATTATCATTTTCCAATTAATTAAACAAAACAATTACAAAAATGACTCCACGAGACTAGTTAACTAGTATTTAACACACAACTAGTCTTACATGAATTTAACACACGACCATGCCAATGAACCAAAAAGTAAACCTAAATACATTCTACATATATTTAATAATGCACATACATCTGAATAAATTTGCATTTTCAGGTTAGATCTTTTCACATAAACGATGATTCTTTCAAGCTAAATTAGTGCAACTAGTTAATAAACACTGCTAGGAATTTAACCCAATCAATTGTATTGAGTTACGGAGCACACAAAGGTGAGGGTAAATATTTGTAAAATATAATTCTAAATAAAAATCAAAGTACAAAAAATAGATCATATGTCTTTACATTCCAAAAATTACGAAAACATAGA
Source organism: Larix kaempferi (assembly GCA_027924585.1). NCBI lineage: Eukaryota > Viridiplantae > Streptophyta > Pinopsida > Pinales > Pinaceae > Larix > Larix kaempferi. The sequence goes on along the minus strand of BSBM01001155.1, from coordinate 319,019 downwards.
TTCAATCTACAAACTAGTTACCGATTTCCAACTATCTGAAGCTAGTATATGTTTCTAGTTTCCAAATGCAAAAAAAAACAAAGTATTGAATATTTTATCTCATGGAAATCATATCATAGTTACACTACATCCAAATTTCTGTAGCTTTCCTCTCATAAAAATTCCTCTTATTAATTTATCAAACTAGCTAAATCTACTTCTCCAAATTGGCTAGAAATTGAGGAGTCAAGTAAGTTAAATGCATAAACAATTTCCAAAGTCATTCGGAAGCCATTCAAAATCTAAATACCATGTATTATCATTATCATCATATTTATAAATAATGTAAACATTTATTCAAACACTTCTAATGCAAATTCATAGATCCATTTAAAACTATTCTTTCGAAGGAGCTAGTGAATGGAAACAAAACTAGGATTTTGATAAGCAAATATATAACTATATAGGAAATATTCCACACATTTAGTGATAAATTTATAGTATAATTATCATATATAATATAATTTATCTCACTCATGCATTTTCTCAAACATTTCACATGCCAAATCTTAAAACTACATAAACAAACCCAACCGGTAAACTAGTTTTCGAATAAAGGCTAGAAACACTGTAGAGAGGTGTTTCCAATCATTCATAATATATTGAAAAATAAAAGTAAACATAACATAAATAATAAAGGAACAATTATCATATATTTAGAATAGGTTCCAAATAAACACTTTTCTCAAGCACTTGCTCACAAAATACCAAATGCTAGTTAGTTATTTTTCCCAAAAACCAGTAGCATGATGTAACTAAAATCTATGGGATATTTATTCCATAATTAGCTCATATATTTTATCATAAATTTCATGTGAAACCATATAAGAATCATATCAAAGAAAAGTAGTTCAAATAAACATGAAATAAAGTACTTATCTTGCAAAATCACAACCAAAATCGACCATGCCACGTTCCACCTAGTCGTAGACACAATGCAAGCCAAAAATAACTTTGCAATGGTCACCCCCGAGCGGGAACCATTATGCAACAAGCAATATTTCACTCCAACACAAAACCCATCTAAAATTTTTCCAACCAAAATCCAATGGAAAGTGGATTCCACATCACTTTCAATCTAGGATCTCCTTTGGCAATTCCAAGAAAATTTTTCTAGGAGAAGTCAGTCCAACCACAACCCAATGGAAAGTATTCCTTGACTTACACTCCAGGGAGATTCTAGTGGCTCCAGGAAAAAATATTCAGAAATGTATCAGTCCAACCTCAAATCCAATGGCAAGTGGATTCTACATCACTTCCAATCCAAGATCTCCAGAGGCAATTCCAGGACAAAACAGTGGAAATTCTAGAGTAACTCATCTTGGGCATTAGAGGGGAGCTCCCATCTTCCCAAATCCCATTTCCCAAGAGAAATTCGAATTGGGGGGGAGAGAGAGACACAAGGGAGGAGTTACATTCCCAAATTACCAAAATGGGAGTTACACTTCTCAAGAGGGAGCATTAGAGGGGAGAGGAAGAGCCCTCATCAAGGTGGGAGTTACAAATTTTCATGAGGGGCGCACTAGGTGAGGAAAAAACTCTAACTCCAAAGAAAATTAATCCCAGAATAAAATAAAAACCAAGGGGTAGCATAACACGTGACGGTGCATAAATCAAGAGGGTCCAACAAGTCTACAAGAAGGGTGTATCACATCTGCATTGGTCAAAACACAAGGTAACACTTTTCCCCCAACTTCTTGCTCGTAACATCATGGTTCCTCATACTCTTTTTTGTGGCGTCGGTCGATCCAATTATTTTATTTTATTAATTAATAATGTTCAACATAATAAAAATAATACTAATGTGCAATACATAGTCGAGACACCTTGTGCCATAATATCCAACATAATAACAACAATAATATGTCCAGGGGCTAAACCATAGGGTCATTAGAAGGAAGGTGGAATATATTCAAAATTACCTAGTATTCCACTCTAAAACACCTCAAAAACCAATGTACATGAATCACCTGTGTGGAACTTCGCAAAAAAGAGCACAAATGCCCTAGTACAGAGGACCAATTTCTCATTGTCATTCAAAGACACTGGGTAATTCTTCAATTTCACCACTCTGTACTTAAATTTTACCATAAACAATTAAAACACCATGATGTCCTCTTCTAGATTAAAACCTCAAAATCCCAAAAAATCCAACAACAAGCTCTTATATGACCACAAAGTTGATGTTTTCGACATGACTGTGGCAGTCTATGAACTCCAAGTTACCCTCACTGCAACAGAACAAAATCACCTAGTCGGCCAAGACCACTACCACCTGTGGGAGACCAACGTAGCCCGTGCGTTTTGTCTAGAAACAACTTCCTTCCCATAATTTTTCCCCTGGCTTGCAACCCATTATTCGACAGAAAAAAGAATGATACTATCCCTTGACTAGTCAACCCCTTTATGCATAGTATAAAAGAAATCCCTGGCCAAAATTCTATGTTTCCCTTACCTCTAATCCCTTCCATTCCCGGACAATGAAACTTTATCTGCAACATATCAAACCATGAAAATTGCTTAGAAGAGACACTTCCTAGCCCAACACTTGAAGGAAGGCATTCTAGTCCCAATTAGCCCTCCACTGTATTCCTCTGCTTCATTCTAAGAAAGTTCAAAAGGGGCAATTACCCTAATATGCATTTTGCTAGGATATGATCAAGATAGAGCAGTAGATGATGCTATCCTTGGATTTCTAGCCTTGATAACCCCAGCAAAAGGGGTTATGCCACCTAAATTTGACCTATGCCAATACCTGGCTGATAAAATTCATGCCCAACTAGTTGAGTTTGAGGATTTTGAACATTTTGGGTATCCCTCATACCTCTTTTTCATTTTTGAGTACCAAAATTTTGCACACTTCAAGGATTCAGGATTAAATGCCAATGATATAGAAAGAAACCAATTGCCTGCTTACAAGTGGACAAACTTGGTCATTAGACATCCCAATAATTTAATTTTTTGAACATTTATCGATAGGGTGATGATTATGGTGTACTCACTCTTGAATGGTGTGTCTCCACCAAGAATACCCCCTTTGTGTCAAGAGGATTTGCAGCTGAGTCCAGACATTAGGATTGGGCATTGGTTTGTGTATGGAAAGTACACTATCATAAGATTGTATGGGTTTGAAGAATAACCTTAAATGTTTTTAGTATTCCTGACCCCCAGATTTTTTGCTCTAGAGTATATTAGGCATAGATTAATTTTAGAACAAGTGCGGTTTGACACGGAAAAACACTCACAAAATTTCATAATAACCAAAGAAGCAGGCCCATTCAGGGTAAAAGGAAAAGGTTCTATGTCTTGTGTAGAATAAATTTTGAGGCATTTGAATCTAGAAAAGGATGAGAAAACAACATATGACCCCCACCAGGTCATCTCCAAGAAGAGAATTGAAAAATGAATTATGCATACGGTTACATGCCTCGCCATGACTAGGAAGGGACATCTAACTTGCTGACTTTGGAGCATGTTCAAGCATCCCTGAGAAGTGATCTAGATCAACATATTAAAGGGCCACAAGTACGAGCTAGGAGATTAGTTGGAGAATCCCATGCAAATATGGAAATTGATGAACCTGAGACAATGCCATTGAGCAAAAGGGATAGAAATGAAGTAGAAATAGAGGTTGACGGACTATTGTGGAGCACCATTTTACCATGTCTGGTACTGAACAACATCGGTTGATAAATATTTCTAATATAATACTGGGGGAACTTATCCATTACTATGTTATTTTCAGTCTGGAATTTGTAAGAAGGGGATTTAGTAGAAGCATTCATATCCTCAATGCATCTGCCCAAGATTGCAAATGATTACTCCCAGGCCCCCATGAAATGTAACAAAAGCAAAATGAAGGATGAGAGAGTGATATCAAACGACACAAAGGACCAAATCCACTTTTAATCTCCTAGCCACACATTCAGACTCTGAATTTAACACACATAGCCTTGATGGATGGCTCACACAAAACATACAATGTGTGATTGTCTTGCGAAGATCGTCATAGACTACAAACTAGAAGTTCAATGAGTATTATAAGCCACATTTACAATAGGAGATACATCCTTTCCTTAGAAAATTCACTAAAAGTGGGCTTCGAATCTTCGACCGACATGCCAATTTCACAAAATTCACTTAAATCAAGTAGTGGTTTGGAGTGATTGATAAGCACCTTGGATGAAAACAATCGAAACCAACATTATGGGGGGATAGGACATCATACACTAGAAAAACAAATATCTTCAGGATTGGTCGAATTGGATACATTACTGCAAAGGGAGAAATATGGCATGATGATCTTTGATGAAAAATAAGCAATGAACTTATGGTACTTGGAACCATTGTAACCCTATATATGAGTGAATCTTTTATTGAATATAGCACTCCCTGGCCACAGGATAGCTAGGAAATGATGAGCAAAGGATTCAAAGGATGAATGAATAATTTCTGTGTGACATTTTGCATGTGCAAATGTATGGTGAGGAGGGATGCAGATAGTGTAGGCATCTAGTAATGATGGACACTAGAGTGTATGGATGGAGTGATTAGATATTGTGTTTGATATGGAAAATGTATAGGAAGACCAATCGTGATTATGGGTGATGTTTGATTTAAAAGTACTATGTCTTTACAGGATTCACATAGATTGTTTGATTATCTCATCCAAAACACGTTATCACTTAATGAAAGAGGAAAATATTTCTTTCCTTTCACACCTTTCTATGCTCTGAGTAAGATTGATATTCATTTGAAAAGGAGGAATGCCCTGGCCTTGACACTCAGCTGGTAGCATATTTTTTTCTTACTCATACTGTGATCCTTTTTTAACAACCATGTTTTACTTTCAGTAGGAGCTTGGTGATACAATTCTATCTTCAAGTGATAATTTTGAGTCCCTTCAACTATGCCTTGTATTGCTATGCCTTCGATGATCATGATCTCTTGAAGAAATGTGATACTTTCTAACCTCTCCTCCAAAGGCCCATATTTATTCTAACTAAACATGGAGCCTCATCCAAGCCATTGGATGAGGGAGGGGCCTTACTCAACCTTAATATTCATTGTAGAACCTCTAACAACCATGATTGGTTATGAGGAGATGCATTCCTGTATTTAGGCTATCGGTGGAAGAAAGCATCCCTTAACCAGGAAACATATTTCAAGACCTCCAATGGTCTATATCTAAGATGATAATATGCTTGGCTCAATTTGATATGTTTACAAGAAGAAACCATCTTTATATTTATAGCATATCGTGAGGCCTACGATGGTTTGGATCTGCTATGAGAAGTTGTTAGTTTTGATTGGATCTATTAGCAACAGGAAATTATCCACTTATTTCTTTTGGTGGTCTTGTGCTCCTTCTCCTCCCATCTGAATTTACCACAACATAAGTAACTCGCACAATCTCCCTTTACACTCAAAAATTTTTGTGCAATGCAAAATTCCCTTGACATATCACACAGTTCAATAATTACACTGCATCGTGGACATTGTTTTGTAGGGTCCCAAAAGGAGAACCATTTTAAAGGAATGCAGAGAAATAGTGTAACCCACCACTGATTGCCAAGTGCACAAAAGCACATAATTCCCCAAATTTCACCATGGAAATTGGGTCATGGGATCACGAATGGAGAACCATTTCAAAGCACCGTCGGAAAATAGTGCAATGCGCCATGGCATCCAAAGTTCACAGAAGTGTATAATGGCCCAAACCACTCCACGGCCATATCGACTCTTCCCCCAAACAATTTCAAGAGTAATAGAAGTGTGTTGAAGTTTGACTCTTCATCCCAAACATCACCAAAGTGGGAGAAAGGTCTGGTTACTCACTTAAATACCAATAGTTTGAGAAAGGGAACATGCTCCTTCTCCACCTCCGCACTCCTCATCACTCTAACCATAGATGGGTGAGAAAGGGAGAGTGGTCCTTCTCCTCACACAAATTTTGAAATTTTGTGGAATGGACAACACAATCAGAATAGTTGGTGATAAAGGGAAAATATTTTCACTTCTATTCCCAAAAGTCTAAGGAATTTCCCATGCTACCCATGCTACTCATTCGAATGGAACAAGTGTGGGAAGGGCCACTTCTCTTTGAATCTTCCTCCAAAAAATTATCTAGGAAATATAAAGTGCTGGTTCCTCACTCAAATAACAAGAGTTTTTTAAAGGGAACATGCTCCTTCTCGACCTCTCAACTCATCATCACTCTAACCATAGAAGGGTGAGAATGGGTGAGTGCTCCTTCTCCTCCTAACTCAAATTTTACAAGGGCGTGGAAGGGATAATGCAATTATAATAGGGTGAGAAAGGGCCTATGTTTCCACTCCTCCCAAAATTCTAAGGTAGTTCCCATGCTATTGGCTCAAGTGGAACAAGAGTAGGAAATAAAAAGTGTAGGAAACGGCCAGTGGTCCTTAACTCTTCCTCCCAAAAATTGCCAAAAGTGAGAGAAAGGGATAGTTCCTTAGTCAAATACCAAGAGTTTGAGAAAGGGCACATGCTCCTTCTCCACCTCACCACTACTCATCATTATAACCATAGAAGGGTGAGAAAAGTCACATGCACCTTCTCCACCTCCCCACTACTGATCACTCTAACCATAAAAGGGTGAGAAAGGGATAGCGCCCCTCCTCCTTACTCAAATTTATGATAGGTCGACTCTTCCTCCCAAAGTTACCAATGCAAGAGAAATGGTCAGTTCCTCATCCAAATACAAAGAGTCTCAGAACATGAACATGCTTCTAGTCCACCTCCCTACTAATCATCACTCTAGCCATAAAAGGGTGAGAAAGGGTGAGTGCTCATTCTCCTCCTTAATAAAATACTAGAAGTGTGTGCGTTACCATCAAATTAACACCCTTAACAAGTGAAGATGGAAGCACATTTTACCATTCTCCCGCAACAAGAAGACTAGAAATTTGGAACAATTGAGAGCTTCAATCTCTCATCTGACCACCACTTCTGCAAAGGAATAAGTTTGTGAAGACAAAGGTTTCCCTAAAGAGGCCAAGTCTAGGACAATTCAAAGGCCCAAAACCCAGCTTCTACAACTCCTGGGGTGGAAAGAATGCATCAAATGTGTATTAATTGTCCTAAAAATACTGGAAATTAAGGTCAAAAGCATGAAAATAATGGAAAAGTGGCTTTTTGAGTGAAAATATTAAAAAATCAAGAAAAGATATTATCGCACATTGAAATTTGAATCATAAATTTTCATTTCCCAATGCTATAAAAAAAGGCATATAGGGCATGGTAAGAAACAAAAAGTGAGAGTAAAGGCATGCTAAAAGGATTTCAAGGTTGGAAAGATCATCTTCAACACATCTCTTGAAGGATCAAATTCAATGATGTATAAGGTTGGCTCAAAGAAAAGGTCGAAGGATTCACCTCAATCAACAAGGTTGTAAGTATTTATTTTCCTCAATTCAATATGATGCAATTCATTTTGCCCCCCAAATTTGTGTTTGAATTTAGCTTTTAGATCTAGTTTTGAATTAAATTTTGGTAGATAGATTTCAATTTTTGCAAAGATTTTGAAGTTCCTAGAGATAGAATCTAGAGGTAAGAACCTAGCAAGATGCTGCAAATGGAGGCCTAAAGGCCATGGATGCTCAAGCAAGGGGATCTTCTTCAAGTGGCTAGATTCAAGAGGTATTCTAATCTCTTCCTACATTCTATTTTCTTGAAACTTACATAGAAATATGAAAGGAATGAATTAGTATTGCATGTATTTATGTCATTGAATCTTACCAAGTTCATAGTAAGATAGCTAATTAGTGTAGACACATCCCTACTACTATTGCTATCAATAGATTGGCGACTCCACTGGGGAAATTTGAAAATTTCTTCAAAATTTTGGTGTTTCAACCTTAAAGATCTAATTAAATATCGCTTTAAAACTCTTATAGGACCTATGTACGAATTTTAAATACCCTTATAATTTAAAAACTGACCTTAATCAACAGTAAAAAAGCCAAAAATCTTGAAAATTGGGGTCGGTTCTCCATGTTTCTTGATCTTGAAAAGATGACGCACCCTATCTATGCACACAGAGCGCCATCCTTAGGGTGAAGAAATTTTTCTATGAGAAAAGTGCACCACTAACTCACGCTTGCTGTGTACAAATTGCGCCATCCTAAAAAGGCCACATTGCTCTAGATTCTACACATGTGTGGTCCAGGGGTTTTGAATTTTTGTAGCTAGTTTCCTCACTTTTGTCTGGTCTTTTGTGATTTTTTTTACTTGGATTGGATTAGGAATTCCTTAACTTATATTTTGGACCTTACATGGACCCTAATTAGATAATATTTGGAATATGTTTAAATATTTTTAAAGCTTTTTGGTTAAAATTTGCAAAAATATTTCAAAACTAGTTGTGACATTTTACTGTTTTAGGGCCAGTTTTAGGCATAATTTTTGTGTTTGTAGACCTTCACATGACATTACAAACCATTTAGGATCAATTTACCGCTGATTTGGAAAAATTTGGGAGTATTGGGTTTGAAATATTTAAATTTTAAATTTCCCTCCAAAACCCTTAAGGATGCCTAATTTGGCAATTTTTTCAAAAGAAATCTTATAATTTGTTGTAGATCTGATTGATTGAGGTCATATTTTACTTTTTAGATCCCTGATTTGATGAGATTAGGATTGAACGCTAAATAAGTTTTATTCAATTAATAGTTTTCAAATGATAAAAGTTAAAAAAGCATAAACAATTGTTTAAAGAACCTTTAGGCCCTTTAATTTTTGAATCCCATACACTAGCTTATCTGAAACACGAAACCAAATCACAGTCATGACACATGAAAATATCATTTGAAAATATTTCACAAAGATGTTTGCATTAAAAAACAAAAAAAATGATCATTATACATTGAGATAATTTGAAAACATTTTCCCTCCAAAACTAAAAAAACAACTTTAATTAGTCAAATTTTGTTTTGGATCTACAATATTTCATTTTAATCATTCAAAATTAGAGAAAGTTGTAGCTTTAGTCCTCAATTTTCTTGAGATAATTTGTGTCTGAGCCACTCTATCCTCTTAAATTGGGATTTCGAGTGATCTTGTGAACTAGAAAGTGGATCTCATTTGTAATAGTTTAGGATTTGATTTTTCAAGCAATTTCTTTTTGAGCCACCGTATCCTCTTCACTTTGGATTTTGGGCAAGCTTGTAAATGAGAAAGTGGATCTCACTTGTAACAGAGTAGATTTGAATTTTCACATAAATTTCTCGAGCTACCGTATCCTTTTAACTTGATATTTCGAGCAATCTTGTGAACGCGAAAGTAGATCACATGTGTAAAATTTTATTTCATAATTATGCAAAGGGTTCTACATATCCTCTTTGCTTGCAATTTCGGGTGGTCCTGCAAACGAGAAACAAATATCCCTCGTGTAATATAATTAGATTCATTTCAAGTGAGATATTTGTTTGGTTTACATTGATTTTTGAAATAAGTAATTTACCATATTTCAGAAGAACTGTTCCTAAATATAAAAAACGTACCAAAACATTTTGCATCACCAAAACTTCACTCGATTTGGAAACACATTCAAACATTTGAAAATATTTTTATGCATATTGTAAAAAAAAAAAATGTTTAATTCTATTTTTCAACTTGCATGTTTGAAAGACCCACATGAACCTCTAACTTTTCAATAGTTTAGAATATTCATCGAATTGAAAGGTAGAGTAGTGACCATATTGCATTGTTTGGTTCATATTTTCGAGTCAACACGCCACCAGTTTCACTTCCACTCCTGAAACTAAGCAAAGTACCCTTAGAATTGGCGCTTAATCTAAAACTAACCAATATTTTATTTTCATATGACCAACAAGGTTAGGCTAGTTCCCTGTATTAGGTTTGGAGAGTTAACACTCCCGGGCTACAAAAAATTGGAAACTAGCATTGATTATTGAGATTTTAAATCCATTAGTAGAAAAAAACGCTTGTCGAGAAGGCACATCTAACACATGTGTCAAGCACGAGATCAATCTGGATAATTAAATGTGGTACCCCCCCTCTTGCTTATTTAGTGGGATATGAGCTCATCACAGAATTCTATGTAAGTGACAATTCCTCAGGATGACATCACTTTTCTAGAATATATGGTTATGAGAGTTTATCTATACTTACAATTGTTCCACATGACCATCAATTGTGAAGCGGTAACCTTAGTTTCTATTCCTAGGATATCACATAAGCTATTGTGATTGGGGGACACTTGCAGTACCTGAGACAGGATTTAAAAATTTTACTCCATGGGAAGGTAATTGGTCAAGAACCAATACTTGCACCCCTGGTGATTAAATTTTGTTGTAACTATTTCTCATACCTTTGCTATTAGTAATTATTTGACGCCTAATATCCATCAACAACTACTAGTTTTAGAAGGCCCTCTAATCTAGCTTTTCACTTAGCTTCGGTTCTTTGGAAAAGTAGACTACTTGCTTATATTCATACGAATTTTTTACTATGTGGATACTTTTTATTTTTTAAGTCTAGAGTGCCTTAGGATTGCTTGATTCTATTTTTGGTTGAGAATACCATTTTAAAACCAATCATTTTATCAAAATATTCAAAGTGGCTACTCTCCCGATCTGCCAGTCACAGCGGCAACGAGGTGAATCGCTGGAATTTAAAGGCCACACTACATCGTGGAGATGGATACAACAAACACAACCTTGTGAATTGGAAAAAGAACACCTTATAGATTCAATTAACAATAATAGAGAAGAACAACATCAAACAAATACTGAAACTTCACCATTATCCAACAAAGATAAAACTCAAATTGTTGATAATCTTGCTCCATTTGAAATTGAAACACTAGAGAACAAGACAACTACTCACGTAAACCCACCTTGGAAAAATATTTAATACCCAGTGGTACTTCACATCAGTGAGTGATTGGATTAGATCAATCCTCTTTTAAGTTATTGGATTCATATGCAAAATTCAACAATTGACCCTATGGATTCATCAGGAGCACAAGGGACTACACCATCGAAAAATAAAACAGTTGTTGGACGTAGAAATACTTCCAATTTGACCTCTATGTCAATCCAAACAGTTAGTATACCTACTATTAGCACAAGGTCAACCAACACTTCAGTTCCAGTTGGTACAGTTTTGGGTTCCAATCTCGGAAGTACATCCACTTCGTCTACAGGGATCCTTACTGGGGGTTGTACCTTACAAAATATGGGTTTTCCATATGGTTTGTCTAATCAAGGTCAAAAGAATAAAGGATTAAACGAAAATCCTCTTGGTATACTTAACATTTTTCCAAGTTATACTTTTGGGTGAAACCCTTCACCATGGAATCTTAATATTCCTGGTGGAATGACTAGACCAAGGAACAGTAATGCCAATTGGGGTTATGCTCCACAGATTAGTGGAAATGCCTTAGGAAGTCATCCTCCAATTTTTCCTAGCAAAAACCTTGGGGGAAATCCCATACCCCCAATAGGTAGCATGCCAGGGGGAAATCCACCTATCAACCCCATTCCACAATGGAGTGGGAAAGTTCCAGGAAGTAACCAGTCTTCTTGGGAACCACCCCTGCAAGGGGGAAATCAACCTTGGAACACTTTTCAAAACCAAATAAATAATAAATGGAGTGGTCAGATTCCAACAGGTAACCAATCTTATTGGGGCCCACCTCTGCAAAGGGGAAATCCACCCATTAATCCTATCCTGCAATGGAATGGTCATGTTCCACCAAGTAACCAATATTATTGGAACATACCTCCATAAGGGAGAAATCCATACATGCATCTTGTTCCATAATGGAATGGACATACTTAAGAGTAACCAGTCTTTTTCGATGCAACCTCCACAAAGAGCAAATCCTTCTTCAAATGATTTTCTAGCCCAAGGAAAAAAGCAATGGACCCATCACACTTCACATGCATATCAATCGTTTTCTACGACACCAGTCAAATCACCATTTCTAGCCACATTGAATCTATTGTATTTATCTTGGCTGACTAATGATCATGTTCTACATTTGAATGGATGGCCAACCATACCAACTAAAATACCCTCATACATACCCAAGTTTGATGGAAAACAAAGGGAAGATCCATCAAATCATGTGATGACATTCCATTTGTGGTGTTCATCCAATTCCCTAGTTGATGAGAGTATTAGGTTAAGGTTATTTCAGCAGACCTATTGAGGCCTCGGGGGTGCAAGGTAAGTGCAAGATGCTGGAATGGGTTCCAAGGCTCCCAACAGAGGGTGAAAACCCAGACTGAAAGGCTTCAAAAGACCCTACACAAGGGCAGTTCTATCCCCAGCATGTTTGGTATGGAAATCTCCAATGGATATTCAGCCTCCGCTAGCACTCTATGAGTTGGTGTTTTGATCAATAGATCGATTCTCCCCTTAAGGAAAAAAAAGTATAAAAACTTATTATCTTCTGACTTAACCTATTCAAGAAAAAGGATCTACTCTAGGTTAGACGTATTCTAAGGAAAATCTTGTTGTTGTGTAGGTTAATCTTGATGTGGAGGGGATAAGTATGTTTGTCAACTTCAACAAAAATGTTAAAAGATGCATTCACTTATTCGCTTAGATCATAATCAATTAATGAAAATTAAATAACAACAATTTAAGTATTTAAACTTGTTCAAGATTCACCTGTAATCACTTTGTTAATTGAAAAATTAACAACGACTGAAGTTACTGTGGGTCATTTGCAGAAATCGATAAAGAAAAATATATTAATTAAAGAAACTTAACAAGACATTTTCATACATAGATTAGTCATAAAGAGAAACCAGTATTACGTATATGTGCATTAATTCATATATGCCAGAGAATCACACAATGTAGATGATAAATTGAAGTAAGAAGTCAGATACTATCAAATAAATTTGAACAATAAACAAGAGATGATTTAAAGGGATTACTTTACTGTATTAATGAAGTCTGTAAACAAAATTACAAAGCTATGCTAAGACAGGGTATCTCCAGTCGTCTCCTACTGATTTCTAACCCAAAAATTATTAACCACTAACATCGAGAGGTATTCCTCCTTAAATAAGAATTACAACAGAGTACAAATGGAAATTCCCAAAAGATAATGATTACAAAATTTAGATCAGGCTATTGTTCCAGAAAATCCTGCCATAATAATCTAAACAATTTTAACTCAAATGATTCCCTCGAAGCCTATGATCAATTTTGAAATAAGGGTCATTTTCTAATTTCAGGAGAGATCTCGTAACAAAATTATGGAATTTGAACAACGGCCTACTGGTTGTCGATAACAGGCAATAGGAGGTCCAACAAATCCTGCAAATGAATCGCCTTAGGATCTTCTTGTTGATCCATAACATTTTCTAAAACAGAAAAATAAGACAACAGGTCTTTCATTGCGGGAGCTCGTGGAGTAGCAGGTTCCTTATTAATTATATAATCATGGATAATGGAGTCATCTCGATCACTTGGTTGTTCATTGATCTTCTCTTCATTCTTATGAGGGGGTGGTATGCAAACGGATGGAGTTTTAGAATCTTCCTCTTCGTTATCACTGCTGGTATTAGGAACACCTGCATCAAAGGGTGGTGACATAAGTTCTTGGAATAGTAAGGGCTGAAGTTCTTCCTCCATATAACGTCCATCAAAGGATTCATAACCTGTCTGCATATTGCTCACACCAGATTGTCAGAAGGAAACCTTTCAAAATAAAACACAAAACTTCTCTAACAAATATGGGTGACGAACTAAGTGTTTCATGCTTGTCGCCATATTTAAGAAAAGCTAAAAATATCATAATGATTGAATATGATGAGATTCTATGATTAAAATCATATGAATTTGGAACTGCAATGATATGAACTGTAATGAAATGACATCGTAGCATGTGTTCATCCAAATTGGATCATAATAAAGTATAGTTTTAACGGAATCACACATGATTTGAAGTCGTATCTGAAACCTATCATTACAAACCAATCCAATCGAGAAATCATATCTTCAGAGGTGATCATGAGGTGAGAATTACAGTGGGAAACCTGATCACCAAAACAACGAAAAACAAGGAAATCAAACGTAGAATCAACGATGGAATCAGATGTGTTGGATCGAAAGAATGGACGGCCGAGATTAGCCTTTGCGAGGTCTAGGATTAGGTGGTAGGTACTTATTCACAAGTTTATTCATAATTCCCAAAAGCCGCAACCAGAAACTTGTGGGTTGCGGGTTTCGCAAAAGGAAACAAATGTTAGGAAATGAAAAACCTTTTCCCGCATCCTGCAACCCGAAATTTTAGGTTGCGGGTTTCAGTAACACACAACACGATTTAAAGGTAAAAAAAATTTTCAAAATCTGAAAGCCGCGATTGCGGGTTTCGGGTTTCGAGATGAAGATTTCCCAAAATTTATTAACCAAGGATTCCCGCAATGCCCACCTTTCGGGTTAACCAAAATCGAAAGACCTAAAATGAAATCCCGCAACCCGCACCTGTCGGGTTTCGATTTGTGGGTTGTTGGAATGTCGGGTTTCGGGTTGGCAGGAGTAAATGAAAAAATGGTTTAAAAAATTAAGGCTTTCTCCAAACCAAAAACACTTAGAAATTTTCGAGAGAAAGAAAACAAAAGACAATCAATGCAACCAAAGGTACAAGAATGAGATCATACAAACAAAGTCCAAAACTTCATGTTAACAAGAACACTTACCCAAATAGCTTTGTGTTTATTTTCAAATTGGGGCTCTTGTGGTCAGCTAAAGCATGGGATCTGTTGTGGCCACAACAAATGGAGAATGGCTGGGAAGAACCAGTTATCTCTGTAAACAAACTTCATCTAGAGAAAATATGTCAGTCAACTGTTTCCCAAACTGAAATTTTTAGAAAATATTTACAAAGAAGACAACCAATAAGCAGAAAACAAAAGATTGATGTATTCCCATGCTTCATCATGTTAAAAATAATGCAAATCTGATAAGGACAATTAAGGAAAAGCAGGGATCCTTTACCATTATGTAATCATTGAACACCAGCTTGTGTTGAACCTGGGACTAGCTTAAAACTACTGATGGATATCCAATTTACATATCACATTGGTTTATTAATTGCTTTTATATACAACAGTTCTTTTGGCTATATAGACACATTTTTTTTCTCTTTTTTTTATATATATCTCATCTTTTCCCTTTCTTTTTTTTTTGAAATAAAATGAACAACTGCACATAAGACTTTGTTGATATAAGACCACTTCCCTGACTTAGTGATCAGATATCAGCAGTGCCATTCACAGGCCTGATCCATAAATTGGTCAAGCTGGCTCGATTAGGAGACCCCTTGTCCTTCAGCTGTGACACCGAAAGTAACTATCATCGCTTGGTGACTACATGATGATAGTTTCAATCCAAATTAAACCCATGATCATGGAAAGGTTGGCTTGTAATAAGACCCCCTGTCCTTATACACAACAAATATCTTATAAAAGAAAAATACAGATTTTATTCAAAGAGCAGACTACAAGGCATTGCGAAGGCTTGGTAACCTTATGATTGCAACGTTACTCACCAGTGTTTTGCAGATCATGAATGGACAGACCTGTGATAGGATCATCCACCTCTCAGCAAAAACTAAAAGTCATCTTCCAAGTTTGGTGGCTTGATGTGAAGATGTCATTCCACTAAACACCTATGAACCTAAAGGGCTGGCTTAAAATAAGACCCCCCTCCTTGTAATCCACAATTACTTAAAAAAATTACTATAAAGGTGATTGTAAAAGGATCCAGAGAAGATAAAGTTGATCAGGTTATTATGATATGTTGTGACAATGAGACATAAGATAAGAATATTTCAACCATTCCCCATATCTCAATTAAATAGATAAAACATGTGAAAGATAATGAACAAGGTGGAAAGACATCAATCAAGGTCCTACATTTATTGGTTATGCATTCTTTACAAAACAAATTCTGATACCAACTGAAAAACTGAGACTAAACATACTAGTCTACAACTTCAGTTAAAATAATCTCTGAGTAAAATTGGTTTTAAACCATTACCAAATGTGTGGAGTCTATTATCAATAAAATGAAAGAAAACCAATCAAAACAAAGGAAATAGGAAACACACACCAAACCTATATACAAAAGTACCAAATTGTTCAAACGAAGTACTTTTTGAGCAATTAAACATTCACTGGGTAGGTGTCCACAACTCCCTCCAGTGCTTGTAATCAGACAGTACTGGGACCCATATTTTCTGTAATAATGAAAGGTCCCAGCCAAAGGCGCTGAAATTTGGTATACTAGTTTTTATCTTTATGTTGTTTGTCCCATTTGAATACCAAATCCCCAACTGAGAATTCGCTGTCAAATGAAGATTTCTCATCAAACCATCGCTTCACCTTCTGCTAATGTTGATATAATTTATTCTTTGCCTTCACCCTATCTTCCTCCAGTTTAAGCAGTGTGTCAATTATGTGTTGAAGAGGAGAAGAGTCATCTTCTTGGATAGATTAGGCAAATTGCAATGAAGGGATGGTGAGATTAGAAGGAAGGACAACTTCCTTTCCATACACCAGACGATAAGGAGTATTCCCAATTGCTTCCTTTGGGGTGATTCGATCTGTCCAACGAGCATTATAGAGATGTGTGCGCCAAGTTTTATGATGAGAGGCTATAGTCTTCTTGAGAATATTTATAAGATTTTTGTTTGAAGACTCATCCAAACCATTTCCTTGTGGGTAATAATTGGAAGAAAACTTTAACTTAATCCCTTTTTCAAAGGCATATTGAGTCAAATCAGTCAAAGAAAAGTAGGATACATTATCAAAAACAAGATACTATGGGGCACCAAACCTTGTAACTATCTTGTTGTCAAGGAAGGAAATTACTTGGTTTGCATTACATTGCCTAAGTGGGATTACTTCTGTCCATCTGGTGAAGTAATCATTTGCTGTGAGGATGTATCTATGTTGTAGGGATGAGGTAGGGTTGATTGGTCCAATAAAATCTTGTCCCCACTGCTGAAATGGGAACGGAATTGTGACTGGCTACAGTAGGAAAGCAGGTTTCTTGAATTTCCCTATACATTTCTGACATGCTTCACACTTTCTTACATAGGCATATGCATCTTTAAACAATGTAGGCCAGCAATACCCTGCTCTGAGAATTTTATGAGCTATAGTTTCCCATGAGAAATGGCCTCCAGCTAGTCCTATATGAAATTGAAAGAGAATATCATCAGTCTCATCCTTTTCTAGACATCTAAGAAAAACCCCATCATAATTTTTTCTGAACAAAACTTCATTAATGAATTGGTAAGGAGCAGCTTTTAATCTCAAAGCTCTGTGTTTCTAGAAGTCAAGGGTTTCAGGAGAAAACCCATAGTTCAGGAAAAACTTGATATGGTCATACCATTCGGATGTAGGGGTATCAATAGCATTGACAGAACCTGTTGGAAGATCTTCCTCTTGCTGCCATTCTATTTGTTGTTGTGCGGGATCATTTGACTAAGCAGTAAGAAGACAGAGACCTTGTCCTTTTACAATTTTGGCTGGTTTGATTTCCAGATCATACTCTTGCAAGGTTGTCATCCAATGGGCCCTTTTCTCGCCCAATTCCTTCTAAACTAACACGTTTCTAATGGTGGAATATGGCACAATAACCTTTGTTTGAGATTTTAACAAATACGGCCTGTAATGCTTAACAAATTTGTAAACTGCATAGGCCTGCTTGTCAATTTGGGAATAATTAATCTCTACTACTTTCAATGTTGAGATCATAATGGAAATTAGAATCTTAGTATCACTGTCATGCTTCTGAGTCAAAAAAACTACATAAGAGAAATCAGTGGCAAAAGTATAGAGAATAAAATCCTTATCAAAATCAGGGGACATAAGAGAAGGAGCCTCAGCAATAGCCCTTCTAATTTTGACAAATGCATCTTTCTGTTCCTGCGACCAAGTGAACTATACATCTTTCTTGACTAACTACTGTAAAGGCTTAACAATCTATGCAAAATTAGGTACAAATCAACGTAAAAAATCGATCTTACAGAGGAAGGACTACATGGCTTTGCCTGAACCAGGCAAGCCGATCTTTCAAATAGCATTTGTGTGCTCAGGGTCAATAATCATACCTTCTTTGGAGACAATGAAACCAAGAAGCTTTCCTTCAGTCACTGCAAAGATATACTTCTTCGGGTTCAAAGAAATCCTGTACTTCCTGCAACGTTCGAAGACCTATTTTAGGGCAAAACGATGTTCATGTCATTTCTTTGAATATATAGTGATATCATCTAAATAAACTACAACAAAGTTATGCATCAAACCTCTAAAATATATATCCATAGTTCTCTAAAATGTGGCCCCAGCATTTATCAACCCGAAAGGCATTTGTCTGTAGGCGAAAGTGCCCCAAGGGGTTCTAAAAGTAGTTTTCAGCTGGCCATCGGCAGTAACCATGACTTGGTTGTATCCTGAAAAACCATCCAGGTTTGAGAACATCTCTGAACCTGCTGCCTTTTGCAGAATCTGTTCCATGGGTGGAACAAGATAATTGTCTTTTTCGGAGGCCCAATTCATATTTCGGAAATCGACACAGTCTGATTTCGCTGCACTTCTTACGCACATGCACCAAATTGGAGATCCATTGGGTGTGTCTGACAGGAAAAAATGATTCGGGCTGTCAGTAGTTTTTCTAGTTCTTTTTTCATAGAAGGTTACAAGATGGGGTACATTTTCTGCAGTTTTTCTTAGTATGGTTTCACCTTTGGATTCATAGGTATGTTGTGATGCATGATACTCATATCAAAGGTTTTGAGCTCATCATAGGTCCATGCAAAAACGTCCTTGTATTCTTTACATAATTTAATGATAGCTCTTCTTTCCTCGAGAGAATAATCAACTCCTATATTGATAAAACGAGAGTCTTGCTCGATACCTAGGTTGACCGGCTCGTAGTTAAGTGAGAAGCTCTGGGTTTTGCAATTGGATTTATGTCTAAACTTATCCTATAAATCGTAGAACTTCTCTAGACTAATAATAGATTTCGGGATAACGTTTCAAGGATCAAAGAGTGATTTTTTATGTTCTTCCTCATCTATAGCCATGTTTTGAAACATATCCTGGGTTGTGAGGAAGTCAAATATCTATTGGTCGTCATCAAACACTTTCCAGTTCGTTACATTGTCTGGTATGGAAGGCCTGTACATGAGTTCAATTGAAAAGGTTTGAGGTGACAATCCCTCTGGTGTTATCAATCTATATGCAGTGTTTTCTAAGAGGTCAGCATCGAAGTTCTGTGACTTGGGGACTGAATTAATGTTAAATGCAAAAAAGGAATTTGTAAGGTACCTTACCAACTTCTGATAATTCATCAGGCATGGAGATAAACAGTGTATCTTATTCCTTACCTATTTGACAATGATTTCAGAACCACCAAATCAATGAATTACTCGCGCACCCATATCAACAGCTTTTTTAAGTCCCTGAACCAGGGCCTCATACTCAGCTACATTGTTGGTATAGTCAAATTCCAATCTGCATGCTATCATAGTTTTAATCCCTTTTGGGTTAATGAGGACACAACCCGCACCAACTCCATCCTTAGAACTGGAGCCATCAAAAAACAAAGTCCAACCAATCGGATCTATCCTAAAGTTTGTATTTACATTAAAAACATTATGTACAACATCTCCAGAAAAAAGGTACAGAGATAACCTGAGTGCTTTGTGATTCTTTCTATACATATTCTTCTGGTGAAGAATCGGTTGTCAAATCTCCAAAGAAGGTATCAAAAGTAAAGTGTTCAATATGTGCACTGTAATAGTTGGCAGGTTCACTCAAATCATTAAGGTCTGTGACTATTTTTTTCATGAAAGCGCCCTATTGATTTTGATTTTGTTCAGTTGTCCATTATAGGGTAACCACAGGTGATACTAGTCGGTGGCAAAGTAGCCTTTAAGCTTCTCACACAAGTCACTACTCAGCGACATCACATAAGCTTCAGGAATGTCAGCTACAACAATGTCTATAGTTTGGTGGATACGAGGATCTACAGATAATGTAAGCAATACATTTCTTAACCTTCCTACTACTCTGACTTTTGATATGTCGAGTTGGAAAATTTGAGTAGGGAAAGGTTCCCAAGTGGCATTCAATTTCCTGTAGACAGATAAGGGCATCACGTTCGATGAGTCACTTGAATCTATCATGCAATTATGTACATTCCTGCTGAAGATTTCGAAAGTAAGAAGAAAAGGGGGTGTCCTTTCGCTTCTATGTTTTTGATCATCTGGTTTAGTAAAAGAGTCCTGGTTGTTATTCTGTGATTCTCTAGGTTGTTTGATTATCATGCTTTTGGGTAAAGTATCCCTCATAGAAGGGATCTTCAAAAGTTCAAACAAAGAGATATTTGCCTTAACTCTTTTCAGATCTTCATCTAGATTGTACTCCATCTTTGGAATAACTGTGTCCTTTTGGGGAACAACCTTGCCTTTATTGGGAACTGTTGTTGAAGATGAATGTTCCTGAGGGGGTTGTGGTATTAACCTTGTGTTATAAGGGTGTTGAACATTAAACATGGCCTCAGGTTCTTCCTCCTCTTCATTCATAGGAAGTTCAGAGAAATAACTAACAATATTCACCTATGGGTCCTCTTGTTCTTCATCCTCTTCAGGTAACTGTGAATCTTGGTTGATCTGATCATTGGAAGATTCAAGAATAGTTTGGGATTCTATTGCCAGGGCTCTAAAAATAGAATGGATTTCTTCATTCAAAAGTTCTTCAGTAGGATTAGGAGGTGGTGGATTTTGAGGAGGATAATAAGGTCTCCTAAAAGGTGGCCTTACAAAACCTCTATTTTGGTTTTGATTCCCATTATTATTTATTTTCAAATCAACCATCTCATTTGACATTATCTGAAGGAACTTCTTCACATCGGTCATGTCAAAAGGATCCTTGTTCTGAGTAGTGGGTTTGGGGGTGTTATCATTTTTATTTCGAGAGGTAGAAGGATGTTCTTCTGAAGTTTCAGGACTATCCTTCAAACAGAACATGTCCTTCTCGACTTGTATTGCTTTGGAAAATGCCTCAAGCAAAGTTCCTTTGTGTGCCCTCTTCACCCACATTGCAATAGGAACAAGCAGACCCTTTTCATAATATGCTACCAACAATTCTTCTGCAGAAAGCACATTGGTCGGAATTCTATTCTTTAAGTAAGAGAATCTCTGGTTAAAGTATTTAACCCTTTATTTTCCTCTGATCTTCATGGAAGACAACTCTAAAACTAAGTCCTGTGGTGTTTTGTCATCTCCAAACTTTTGGATGAACAGTTTCTTGAACTCATCCTAGGAAACTATAGATTGGGATGGTAAGGAAAAATACCATGTGGATGCCTTCCCTTCAAAAGTGTAAGGAAAGAGTCTGCAAACCACATCTTCGTGGACTACACTCCTAAACCTGATAGCTTGCATAAAGGTTTTAATGTGATCTAGTGCAGCAACTTGTCATCAGGTTTGAACTTAGGAAGCCATTTCTAAGGGTTCTTAGGTAGTCTATGTTGATCTCCCAGTATAAATACTCTGTCTTCGTCCAACCAAGCTCTATTCTGGCCTTCTCCAGCCATGAGTGTTTCTTCCTCTTCTTCAGATAAAGAACTAGAAGAATGTTCACTTTCGGATGAGGGGGATGATGAGGAAGGAGGACTAGGTGGGGGTACAGCAGTTCCAACGCATGGTTGATCTTGTACTTCTTGGAAAAGCGGATCAAGGTTGTATTCAGGAGATCCTGAATTGTTAGTTGTTTCCTGGTTTTGAAGGTTTTGATCAGCTATCAATTGTGTTCCTTGATCCCTGGCCTGCGAAATATTGTTTGTATGAATAGCCACCACCTCTGCTTGTTTGAGGAGCGATTCTTTGTTCTAACCTAGTGACACTATCGCTAGATCTTTTCAATATTTGCTCAATTGTGAGGGGTCCTCTCATAAGGGATATGATGAGGATATCTAGTCTGACTTCTTGCTGTACTGTAGGTGTGGTAGGAATTATAGTTGGTTGTGACACTATTTGTTGTTCAGATGTTGAAGCTCTAGATTGGATTCTAGTGACAACCGATGATGTGTTTGTTGTAGGAGGTTTCTGAGTGTTCTGTTTAGGAATGTTATACTACAAGCCCTCCTTCTAACGCCATTTTTTGAGGCCTCGGGGGTGCAGAGTAAGTGCAAGATGCTTGAATGGGTTCCAAGGCTCCCAACAGAGGGTGTAAACCTAGACTGAAAGGCTTCAAAAGAGTGTATGGAAGGGAAATTCTATCCCCATCCTGTTTGGTATGGAAATCTCCCATGGATATTCAGCCTTCGCTGGCACTCTATGAGTTGGTGTTTTGATTAATAGATTGATTCTCCCCTTAAGGAAAAAAAAAGTATAAAACTTAGTTTGTTCTGACTTAACCTATTCAAGAAAAAGGATCTACTCTCGGTTAGAGTAGATCCTTGTGTTATAAGGGTGTTGAACACTAAAGATGGTCTTAGGTTCTTCCTCCTCTTCATTCATAACAAGTTCGGAGAAATAAATAACAATATTCACCTGTGGGTCCTCTTGTTCTTCATCCTCTTCAGGTAACTGTGAATCTTGGTTGATCTGATCATTGGAAGATTCAGGAATAGTTTTGGATTCTATTGCCCGGGATCTAAAAATAGAATAGAGTTATTCATTAGAAAGTCCTTCAACAGAATTAGGAGGTGGTGGATTTTGAGGAAGCTGATAAGGTCTCCTAAAAGGTGGCCTTACAAAACCTATGTTTTGGTTTTGATTCCCAATATTATTTATTTTCAAATCGACCATCTCATTTGACATTATATGAAGGAACTTCTTCACATGAGTCATGTCAAAAGTATCCTTGTTCTAAGAAGTGGGTGTGGGGGTGTTATCAGTTTTCTTTCGAGAGGTAGAAGGCTATTCTTCTGAAGTTTCAGGACTATCCTTCAAACAGAACATGTCCTTCTTGACTTGTATTGCTTTGGAAAATGCCTCAAGAAAAGTTCATTTGTGTGCCCTCTTCACCCACATTGCAATAGGAATAGGCAGACCCTTTTCATAATATGCTACCAACAATTCTTCTGCAGGAAGCACATTGGTGGGAATTCTATTCTTTAAGTAAGAGAATCTCTGGTTAAAGTATTTAACCCTTTATTTTCCTCTAATCTTCATGGAAGACAACTCTAAAACTAAGTCCTGTGGTGTTTTGTCATCTCCAAACTTTTGGATGAACAGTTTCTCGAACCCATCCCAGGAAACTATAGATTGGGATGGTAAGGAAAAATACCATGTCGATGCCTTCCCTTCAAAAGTGTAAGGAAAGAGTCTGCAAACCACATCTTTGTGGACTATACTCCTAATCCTGATAGCCTGCAATAAAGGTTTTAATGTGATCTAGTGCAAGCAACTTGTCATAAGGTTTGAACTTAGGAAGCCATTTCTGAGGGTTCTTAGGTAGTCTATGTTGATCCCCAAGTATGAATTCTCGATCTTGGTCCAACCAAGCTCTATTATGGCCTTCTCCAACCATGGGTGTTTCTTCCTCTTCTTCAGATGAAGAACTAGAAGAATGTTCACTTTCAGATGAGGAGGATGATGAGGAAGGAGGACTAGGTGGGGGTAGACCAGTTCTAATGCATGGTTGATCTTGTACTTCTTGGAAAAATGGATCAAGGTTGTATTCAGGAGAACCTGAATTGTTAGTTGTTTCCTGGTTTTGAAGGTTTTGATCAGCTGTCAATTGTGTTTCTTGATCCCTGGCCTGCGAAACATTGTTTGTATGAATAGCCGCCACCTCCACTTGTTTGAGCAGCGATTCTCTATTCTAACCTAGTGACACTATCGCTAGATATTTTCAATATTTTCTCAAGTGTGAGGGGTCCTCTCATAGGGGATATGATGAGGATATCCATTCTGACTTCCTGCTCTGCTGCAGGTGTGGTAGGAATTACAGTTGGTTGTGACACTATTTGTTGTTCATATGTTGAATCTCTAGATTGGATTCTAGTGACAACCGATGATGTGTTTGTTGTAGGAGGTTTCTGAGTGTTCTGTTTAGGCATGTTATACTACTGTCCCTCCTTCTAACGCCATTTTCTGAGGCCTCGAGGGTGCATGGTAAGTGCAAGATGCTAGAATGAGTTACAAGGGTCCCAACAAAGGGTAAAAACCCAGACTGAAAGGCTTCAAAAGACCATACGGAAGGGCAGTTCTATCCCCATCTTGTTTGGTATTGAAATCTCCCACGGATATTTAGCCTCCACTGGCACTCTATGAGTTGGTGTTTTGATCAATAGATCAATTCTCCCCTTAAGGAAAAAAAATGTATAAAAACTTAGTTTGTTCTGACTTAACCTATTCAAGAAAAAGGATCTACTTTAGGTTAGACCTATTCTAAGGAAAAGCTTGTTGTTGTGCATGTCAATCTTGATGTGAAATGGATAAGTATGTTTGTCAATTTCAGCAAAAATGTTAAAAGATGCATTCACTTATTCGCTTAGATCATAATTAATTAATGAAAATTAAATGACAACAATTTAAGTATTTAAACTTGTTCAAGATACACCTGTAATCACTTTGTTAATTGAAAAATTAACAATGATTGAAGTTACTATGGGTCATTTGCAAAAATCGATAAAGAAAAATACCTTAATTAAATAAACTTAACAAGATATTTTCATACATAGATCAGTCATAAAGAGAAACCAGTATTACAGATCTGTGCATTAATTCATATATGCAAAAGAATCACACAATGTAGATGATAAATCGAAGTAAGAAATCTGAGATTGTCAAAGAAATTTGGACAATAAACAAGAGATGATTCAAAGGGATTACTTTACTGTATTAATGAAGTCTGTAAACAAAATTACAAAGCTCTGCTAAGACAGAGTATCTCCATTCGTCTACTGCTAATTCTAACCCAAAAATTATCAACCACTCACATCCAAAGGCATTACTCCTTAAATAAGAATTACAACAGAGTACAAATGGAAATTCCTAAAAGATAGGGATTACAAAATTCAGATCAGGCTATTGTTCCATAAAATCCTGCCACAATAATATGAACAATTTTAACTCAAATGATTCCCTCGAAGCCTACAATAAACTTTGAAATAACAGTCATTTTCTAATTTAGGGAGATATTTGAACAACGACCTACTGGCTCTCGATAACAGGCAATAGGCGGTTCATCAAATCCTCCAAATGAATCGCCTTAGGATCTTCTTGTTGATCCATAACATTTTCGAAAACAAAAAAATCAGAAAACAGGTCTTGCTTTGCAGGAGCTGGTGGAGTAGCAGGTTCCTTATTGATTATAAAATCATGGATAATTGAGTCATCCTGATCACTTGGTTGTTCATTGATCCTCTCTTCATTCTTCCGAGGGGGTGGTATGCAAACGGACACAGTTTTAGAATCTTCCTCTTTGCTATCACTGTTGGTATCAGGAACACCTGCGTCAAACAGTGGTGACATAGGTTCTTGGAATAGAAAGGGCTGAACTTCTTCTTCCATATAACATCAATCAAAAGATTCATAACCTGTCTGCATATTGCTCACACCAGATTGTTAGAAGGAAACCTTTAAAAATAAAACAAAAAACTTCTCTAACAAATATGGGCAACGAACTAAGTGTTTCATACTTGTCGCCATATTTACAAAAAGCTAAAAAGATCATAATGATTGAATATGATGAGTTGCTATGATTAAAATCATACGAATTAGGGACTGCAATCATCTGAACTATAATGAAATGACATCATAGCATGTGTTAATCCAAATCAGATAATAATAATGTACAGTTTTAATGGAATCATGCATGATTTGAAGTTGCATTTGAAAGCTGTCATTACAAACCAATCCAATCGAGTAATCATATCTTCAAAGGTGATCATGAGGTGAGAATTACAGTTGGAAACCTGATCGCCAAAACAACGAAAAGGAAGGAAATCAAACGTAGAAGCAACTATGAATCAGATGCATTGGATCCATGGATCGAATGGCCAAGATTAGCCTCTGGGGGGTCCGGGATCAGGTGGTAGGTACGTATTCACGAGTTTATTCATGATTCCCAAAAGCCGCAACCCGAAACTTGCGGGTTGCCTATTTCGCAAAAGGAAACAAACTTCATGAAATGAAAAATATTTTCCCGCATCCCGCAACCTAAAATTTTGGGTTGCGAGTTTCAGGAACACACCACGCAATTTAAAGGTAAAAAAAAATTTTGAAATCCAAAAGCCGTGATTGTGGGTTTCAGGATTCGGGATGAAGATTTCTCGAAAGTTATTAGCAAAGGATTCCCGCAACCCGCACCTTTCGGGTTGTGGGTTTCGGGTTAACCAAAATCGAAAGACCTAAAATGAAATCCCGCAACCTGCACCTATCGGGTTACGGTTTGCAGGTTGTCAGAATTTTGGGTTTCGGGTTGGCAGGAGTAAATGACAAAATGGTTTAAAAAATTAAGGCTTCCAGCAAACCAAAAACACCTAGAAATTTCCGAGAGAAAGAAAACAAAAGACAATCTATGCAACCAAAGGTACAGGAACGAGATCATAGAAACAAAGTCCAAAACCTCATGTCAATGAGAACACATACCCAAATACCTTTGTTTTTATTTTCAAATTGGGGCTCTCGTGCTCAGCTGAAGCATGGGATCTGTTGTGGCCACAACAGGACCCTAACGAGAACTGCTGTGAAATGGTACATTGAGTTGCCCTACAATACATTCACAGAATTTTCATCTTTATCTATGGTATTTTTGACACATTTTTAATTACCTATCCACTATGAGATGGAAACAAAACTTTTGAATTCACTTAGGTAGTCCACTTCTACTCACATATCAGATCATATCGACGAATGGAAGAGGCATCAGAGGCTTATAAAATATGAAATACAAGATCAGTTTTTACCAAATTGGTTCATAAAATCGCTAATACCTACTCTTGCCAAATATGTAGCCATGACTATAGAAAAACTCATTCAAAGTGCTCAACAGATGGATTTGATATATTCCCTCTCAGGAACACTTTATGATTTAATACCTCATGCTGTAAGACATGCATTCGATCCATCTAGGCCACGAAAAGGAACTCATAGTAATGGTGTGATTGGATTCGTCAACCAACTTGAACATATTACCCAGTAATTGGGACAAATGTCTGTTCACACTTCACAACCCACAGTTGGCCAAGAAACACAACAATATTCAACTCCCACCCAATCTACTGAAGTACTTATAGTTCAAACTATGAACCCAAAAGAAAAAAAGAAGAAATAAAAGAAGAATCACAATGCTAATTCTAGTATAGGAGAAGCATGTAAGGTGAATAATACTACTACAAGTAATCAGGATAACCAAAAAAAAAATACCCTTGCAATATTTTCTAAGTGGATCATCCTACTCATCTTTTTCCTCACATGGATGATATTCATCAAATGTTGGCACAACGAGGAGGGAAACAACAACCTACCATCCTAACTCAACCTCTCCCCCAACCACAACAGATGATTTTTGTGGCACCAATATCTCCCCATAAGGGAACCAGGAAAACCCCCCACAAGGGGGAAATCCCACCAATGCTAACATCTTCACGATTGGTGAACATGAAATAAACATTCAAATAAGGGATCATTCTTATGACACACCTTAGAATGATGTAGAAACAATTGGATCTCACCCTAGTGGTTCTCTAACGATTGAGAAACCAACCATAGAGATAGTACCTCCACCTCCAAAAAGGGTTTTCTGGAGAACAACACACAATCCTAATGCATGAGTAGCTCAAAAATACAGTGTGGTTGAAGACTTAGCTCAAGCTCCTTGTGCAATGTTTTCCTTGGAAGTTTTTCAAAGTTGTCCTACTCAGTGAAAGGAACAATTGTCTACTATTGATGCTATTTATCCATCTGATAGAAATTTGATAACTTTTGATTTAGAATAGTCCAAATGTAGGATTCTATCACAAATCACATTTCAAAGTAAAGTGAATTCACATGGTAAGAACATTTTTCAAACTGTTGTGGATGAAGGAACCTCAACGTGTCATGTCACTAACATGTTTGAAAGATTTGGGATCACCCACCCTAGTAGCATCCCATACAATGCCAAAATCATTCGATGGTCATTTGTTCCCTCCTCATGGACTTATCATGGCTTGCCCGATTGAACTGGGAGTTAAAACGGCTCAAGTAGATGTTAAGGTAGTGGACGCACCCATAGATTATTGTTTTCTATTGGGACGTAGTTGGATACATAGTATGAAGGATATAGTTGTTAGAGATACGGATCTAGTTAAACTAGCTTACCTATCTATGCAAAACAATAAAATATAAACAATAAGTACAAAAAGAGAACAAGAGAAAAGAGTACACTAGATACACGTGGTTCACCCAAGTAGGCTACGTCCACGTGAAGTTAGTCTTCTATTATCTCCAAAATACCTCCCTCAAGATTACAACAGAGCAATGCCAATAACCCCAATATAATATAGCAATACTTGTGTGAATAAGTAAAGATCATGATTTGATCTAGAATGGATAATGTGAAAGAATCCCTTGACTCTATTATATACTAAGAGATGAGGAGGAACTACTGTCACATATTACATGTGGGATAATATAATTCTCCATAATAACATCTCTTTATATAATGATGAATATCAAGAGTATATTTTACCATAATGAATATGGGATATAATGTATTACTCTTTTACATAAGATTGTGGATATCTTCCGACATAATACAAAGACATTATTACTTTCCAAGGAATATAAAATATTCCAACACTCCCCCTTAATAATGGTTGGGAGAAAATCCCACTAACAAAGGAAGGAAGGAGTCATTACTGCTCCCCCTTGATGACAACTTCCTTCATCCCAAGTAAGGAACGAAGATGCACATACTTCGCTGATGTTAAGGATTTGGTGAAGATATCGGTGAATGTAATTTGATGAAGAACAACCACTTCTCACTGAACCATGAAATTGCACACGAACCAAGTTGTACGGTGAAATACCCAATAGTAAAATGCCAAGAACATGTGATGCAATCCAACAACAAGGTGCCTATATCACCACAAGAATCATCGCAATCATAACTGATAGCTGAAGAACTCTTATATAACATCCACAACAATGTACAAATACCTTCTGACGGCTGAGACAACAAAACTTGTGGCTAAGAACACCATAATAGTGTACAAAATACCCAGATGGCCAATATACATGCGGATAGCAAACATTCTTCCAATCAAGGTGCAATATAAATATCTGTAGAAGACCTCAAACATCGAAGAAACAAGACCCCAATGGTCTATACAACGAAAATGATATCATATAGATGAACATCATGACTTTAATAGTAGAAGATGATGCTTCATTAGTTATGGAATAAGGTGATAACAAATCTCAAAGATTAATATGCTCAAGAAATAACTTATCTACACACAAGAACTTCCAAGATTAAGACATACGAAGATGATAAGACAAAATTGCTCATACATAAATGAAAATTCTTATACACCAAAGGTTACCAAACATCATATAAAAAGATGGAAACATAATATGATCAAATAAAATATTAACTTGCTCATTAAGGAAAATGAAGTTACTTTTACACATTAAGTGTCAGCCACAACATATAAATAGGGAGCCCAAGATTTACACATATGAGATTGTTCTTATAAATTTGCTTTTACAAACATGACATGATTAGAAATCAACATGATTAAATATGATAAAAAAATAACAAATTAGTTATTAAGTATATTGTTAAAAATATTAAGCATTAGATGGTTTATAGCTATCATCATGACAAAATACTAGAGATCCTGTTAGATTTTCAAAATTTACTTCAATCTGATCTAGAATCTTAACTAAGAGAACAACATGTACAACATATCTACAACATATCAATCATGGACACAATAATGCAAGCACACAAGAGACACAGAGTTTACTTGGGGAAAACCATAAAGGTGAAAAAACCCAATAACTTCCTCAGAGATAGATAGAGAAATGATACAACCCAAGCATAAGATATAGACATCCCCTAGCAATAGCTTCTCCTCCTCCACAAGTGTGCCACTCTCCAAAGAGTGTGAGAGAGAATAGAATGATAAAATAGAGATCTACTGATCTCTATTTATACTTGACTTGACTTGCCTAATAACCTTTACTATGTCGACCTTAACTTAACCACATAACATAATGCTGGCTGGGATGACCCCCAATAGGGTGGTCTAATAACCCATCAAGTATAAGTTACGAAACTTACAATATAAATGACGACACTTCCGTATAGAGGAATAATAATATCTCTATAGGAATACAACCACTTCCTTATAGAGGAATAATGCCATCTCTATAGGAGTACAATATACATATATGAAATACATTCCGAAGTTACAAATACATCAACACTCCGTCTTAACTAGGAAGGTATTTCTTGACACAGATCTACTAGCATGGGTCTTCTCTTTGGATCATCGTCACTAGATCATCGAATCATCATCATTGTCACTGCTGCTGCTATCTCAATCAATCTCTGAATCTACTCGTCATAGGAAGTTCTATAGAGCTAGTCCTTTTTCATACTGGATGTAGGCCCACCACCTGTAGGTCTTCATCATCACTGGCCATACTGTGGAAATCTCAGGACTTATTACGTGCATCACAAAACCTCGCAAGAGCATCCAGGCTATTACGAGCACATAGCTCTACCTGTCGGATCTCCCAGGGACATATTATATGTGACCTCACCACAAAACCTAGAAAGAGCATCCCAGGCTATTACGAGGACACAACTCTACCTATAGGATCTCCCAGGGACATATTACATATGGTCACCACAAAACCTTGCAAGAGAATCCCAGGACTTATTACGGGCACACAGCCCAACCTATCGGATCTCCCAAGGCCATATTACATGTGGTCATGGAAAAAACTTGCAAGAGCATCGCAGGACTAATTACGAGTACACAAATCAACCTATTGGACCTCCCAGGGCTGGATTATATGTCATAGGACAAAACCACGAAAGAGCATCTGCCAGATATCCTAGGGCCAAATTATATGCCATAGGAAAAACCTCGAAAGACTATCTCCAGATCTCCTAGGGCCAAATTATATGTCCTTCCAAAGCAAAACCTCGATAGAGCATTTGCCAGATATCCCAGGGCCAAATTACATGCCATAGGCAAAACCTTGAAAGACTATCAGCAAACCTCCCAGGGCACAAATTATATGCTTATCTACACAACCTGTTCCATAGCCACAAATTATCAACCTGATACTCACCATACATCATCCTGATGTACACATGATCATCCTGATCATCATCACTGCATCGTCCTGATGCATGTCATCTGGAACACCATCCTAAAGCTCACCATCATGATCATCCTGATCATACAATGCATCTACCCGATGCATACCAAGTTTCTACCAGATACATATCATCATACATGATCCACCTGATCATACAATGTATCCACCGAATACATACATAGATACATGATCCACTTGATCACACAATGTATCTACCTGATACATATCAATATACATGATCTACCTGATCATACAACGTATGCACCTGATAAATATAGAGATACATGGTCCAAGCATCCAACATGATGCATATACAAAATACATACAAATGATCCAACTGATTATATCCAGCATCCAACATGATGCAGACATACATATAAATGATCCAACTGATCATATCCAACATCCAACATGATGCATACATACATATAGATGATCCAACTGATCATATCCAGCATTCAACATGATGCATACATACATGTAAATGATCCAACTGATCATATCCAGCATCCAACATGATGCGTACATACATATAGATGACCCAACTGATCATATCCAGCATCCAACATGATGCATACATACATATACATATAAATGATCCAACTGATCATACAGAGTAGAAAATTGAACATCGTCCTGATGCTCATCATCTAGCGCTTACATCCATAGCCATGTGAAGGATCCTCCCTCCACCATGCTTGGAATGGCCCTAGCAGATGTGTCCATCACTTCTTCCTCGAAGTGTCGTCGATCTGAAGAACACCAAGCCACTGTTTGAAGTACTCAAACTTCACTATGGCTAGTGGTTTCGTCAGCACATTTGCTACCTGCTCATCCGTCACACTATACAGGAGCTTCACTGCTCCTCTTTGCACCATATCCCTAATATAGTGATATTTGATCTCAATGTGCTTCGACCTATCGTGGAACACTGAGTTCTCAGATAGCTTCACACAACTCCTTTTGTCACAAAAGATACCAGTAGCCTCTAGTGGGAGATCAAATAACTCAGATAGTAGCTTCCAAACCCATACTGCCTCACAACTAGCTGAGCAAGCTACAACATACTCTGCTTCAGATGTACTCAATGCTATGCAGAACTGCTTCTTACTAAACCAAGAGATCACACCTGATCCCATACTGAAGCAGCACCCATAAGTGCTCTTCCCATCTGCAGCACTGCATGCCCAATCTGAATCAACATAACCCTGCAGGTTAAACTTTTGATTCGCATCATACTTGAGCCCATAGTCAACTGTACCCTTCAGGTACTTTAGAATATGCTTTAAATCAACCAGGTGAACACTCCTCGGATCCGTCAGGAACTGGCTCAATGTGTTCACCGCAAAGCAAATATATAGTCTCGTGTTTGTCAGGTACATCAAGGACCCAATTAGTTGAAGATACATAGTGACTTCAAATGGCTCAGATGAAGCATCACACAGAAGCTTTAGGTTCGATGCCATAGGTGTGGCCATGTCCTTGCAGTCCATCATCCCAAACGTCTTCAGGATCTCTACTGCATACTTCCGTTGTCCAAGGAAGATTCCATCTGCACTCTGCCACATCTCCATACAAAGAAAGTAGTGCATCATACCCAAGTTCTTCATCTCGAACTCGGCAGCAAGCTTCCACTACGTGTCAGCAATCAATCTATCCTCTCCTATTAGAAACAGGTCATCCACATACAATAAGAGTATCATTGGATTGCCTTCCTCAACCTTGTAAAAAAGGTTCGAATCCACTTTACTCTTGGTAAAGCCCAAACTGGATAGAAAGTTGTCTATCCTACCATACCAAGTTATACACATATATGATTCTCTGTCATGTGTCTCGGAACTAAGTGGCTGCTCCACATACACTTCTTCTTCAACTACACCATTCAAGAAAGCTATCTTGAAATCCACCTGGTGTATCTTCCACTTCATCACTATAGCCAGAGCAAGTACTGATCTAATGGAAGTGTATCTGGCTATAGGAGCAAAAGTCTCTATGCTACCACCTGCAGCATGCTTGATCTTGAAGATCCTCTTGGAAATCACTACAGACTCCCCTTCAGGTCTTGGGACTACATCCCAAACATCTTCATGATCGACTGGTACTCCTCGATCATGGCATTCTTTCCAAATCTTGGGAACTTCAATATCTTCAATATTTTCAATATCTTCAATAGATATCTTTGTTGCTGGAACAAATGTTGTAGTCCTTCTTTTGTAGGTGATGGTATACAATCTTTCCTACAAAACAGGTTAAATTGCATGATTAGAAAACATCTCATAGTTTTCAGAACAAATTCTCACACATAAAGAAATATGTCATATAGTCATGCAATTATCTTAGCCAATGCTTCAATACAACATTTATCCATATCCCATAACTTTCTAGATGCCTTCCAATCTCTACTAGAACATTGTTAAGAGTGTGCACAACTCCCAACATGTCTGCAAAGAGGTTACATTCTGGATAAGTAGCAATGGAATGTTGTACAGTGCCATAGGCCACTTACCCATGTATATTAGTAGTATACTGTTCATCAATGCAACTATTCTAATATGATTAATACACATCCTAATTCTAGGAACATCAGTATATACATTATTGAACAGTATTATTTAAACAATAAAATATGCAAGGAATGATAATTCAAATACTTATCTTTGTTTGTTTGTTGGGTTGACTCCCTCTCAGTGTTTGCTTCTTTTTGCAACTCCATTCTGATGTGGATTGTGAGAAGTGGTCAAATCCCTCTGGATATCTCCATCCTTCCAGAAACTACTGAAGTGTGCTCCTTCTTGATCTTTG
Source organism: Larix kaempferi (assembly GCA_027924585.1). Taxonomy (NCBI): domain Eukaryota; kingdom Viridiplantae; phylum Streptophyta; class Pinopsida; order Pinales; family Pinaceae; genus Larix; species Larix kaempferi. The sequence goes on along the minus strand of BSBM01001155.1, from coordinate 284,818 downwards.
CTTCCTTGCAGGAACAACTGGAATGTTCTCCCTCTTGATCTTTGCTTCCTTGTAGGAACAACTGGAGTGTGCTCCCTCTTGATCTTTGCTTCCTGGATTACCTGTCCTTGAACTTATATCCATCCTTAATCACTATGCATGCTTATTAGTATCATCATTGTGTTATCCTCGAGGTCTCATACATAATCACACATTAATTAGTATAATCTTAATACTATCGAAACACAATAATCTTAAACATGTATAGTCATGATCATTTCAAACACAGATAATAAACATTAGTATTCAAGGTTTCAGGGAAGTCTTCTTTTACTCATGCATATTCTTATTTGATCATATGACTCTTCTGGTTAGTTAAATCATCAATCAAGATAAGAGATATAATATGCATAAACCCTTGATTACTTACATTTCTAGCTTTATGAATAAACATAACCAATCATACCAAGTATACTTATATAAGAGATCCCAACACAAGGTAAGATTCTAACTTGATATAGGAAAAACGTACTTGGATTACTATGTTAGCTAGTTATGTCTAACATACCCACATGATGTCTTCTGGTTCTCTTCAATGACTTATGCTAGTAACCTCCATGTCTCATAAGTTAACCATTGTAGAACCAAGCTATACATACCTTGTAAGTAGATCTTCTATGTGATCCATGACAATGGATGAATCTTTGTCTTCATGTCACCATCATCATATGTTCTTGAAGTAGAACATGATTTGTCTTTCTTGGTGTACCTTTTATGTTAGCGAACAACATAAACCTCATACAACATCACAATGCATTAGTACAATCATAAGTGTTAAAACCTTAATCAATGAATATCTTCTATTAAGGTGATACGACAAGTCTTGTACTTAATCAAGATTGTACTAACTGTAATGATATGAAGACAAACATATCATAAACTTAACCATGAACAGAATTCGAAACATACCTATAAGCCATACATGTCGAGATTGCTTGTAATCTTCTTATGTAAGGCCTTAGCCTCATCTCCCTCTGAAACAGGAACTTCTTTACTTATGTAGGTGACCAATCCATTCTCTTCTAGGATTAACCCAATCTACTTGATTTGCATAAACTGGATCTGGAGCTGGATTAGGGTTTGTCAAAGAAAACCTAAAAATTCAAACTCTGAATTTCAAACTTCTGAAAGGATAGAAAGATGCACCTTTCTGAGCTGGTCAAGTTGGTATACTCAGAATTTGAAAACTGCAAAGTTTCACCCCTCGAAATTGCTTTTTAGATTTCCGGATTCACTCGGGAGACCCTGAATTAGGGTTTGAGTTTCCCGGAGCTTCACTCAACCAAAATATTTGATTCAAAGCTCTAAGCTTTGATTTTTCTGATGAGCTTCCAGCTGTGGTCACAAATTTCCAAAACTCCAATTTTTTGCAGAAGCCCTAATTTTCCATCTTTCCGATCAAAATCCCGAACTCGGGTTTGATCAAGCTTGACCTTCTTCCCAACCAAAAAATCTGATCTTGGTCTCTAAATTTTTATTTTGATGAGTAGCATCTTGCCGTGGTCTCCGATTACAAAAATTCCAACTTTCTCCAAAACCCTAAATTCCGGAAGCCATGAATAAAGGTGCTAAAAAATAATTATGTTTTGACAGAAATATGTACCTGATTGTTTCTAGTGTAACTCCGAACTTTTTGTAAATATGAATAATAGAACACTGAAATACTTTGCCGCATTGAGCTGAATCTGCAAAAGCATAGTTAGAAAAACAGTAAAGGAAAAGAAACTTTTACTTATAGCCCTTTGAAAAGTGCCAAGAAAAGTCAATCGCAGGTCTGCCAACAGGAATCCAGCTAATAAAAACTAATACTCGCGAGTTCTGCATGGAAACGGTCGTGGTTACTTGTGGGTTTATGGTAGAGTCAGCCGCTGCTCAGCGGGTCTGAAAAGGTGAATATCGCGGTTCTGATCAGGGTGTTCGTGAGTGTTTGTGTAGTAAAATTGCGGCTATGTCGAAGCACTCGCGGGTCTTCGCATAGGAGGGTAGCGAATAGACTGAAGTAAATGCAATTTGGCAGTGAGAACAGTCGTGAGTATTCTGTAGCATACACGGCTCTACTCACTAGATTTTGTGGGTCTACAGTATACTCGTGGGTTCACAATAGGCACATGTTATAGGTCAAATCTGTACTTCTCTATCTGTGATCACATTACACTATCGATCACACAAAAGGACAACATGGAAGCAAGAGCTAGGTTGGCCTAGGCGATGCGTGCACTATATTTACCCCTCTGCAGCCAACAAAACCCTGTTTTATTTGACAATTTGACATGTTCCCTACTCTTTGTATAGAAAACTAGCGCACATCAGGACATGTGCGCTACTCTACAAGCATGAAAGGCGCGCGCACCAGCTAGTATGCCCTACTTTGCCTTAAGGAAAGTAGTGCACACCTCAAAAAAAGTTGTAAACACTAATTGTAAAGCACTGAATTTGCATATTGTGCACTACTATGTATTGACAAAACTCGCGCACATCTTAAAATGTAATAAAAAATATATTAATTTGACGAATTGGGATTAGTTGAAGTTGGTTTGCAACTTCCCCAACTTCCCAATCAAACGACCTCTCGATCCAAACTGCCTACCTTGTCCCATAAATACAAGGGGGATAGAAGAGAGAGACTAGAATCAATTTAGAAAACTAGACTGAGGGGGAGAAACTATGCATTAAGGGTTGTTATGCTGGAGGAATTCCAAAGTTAGTGTGAAGAGCAAGAGCCTAGAATCCGGTTTCTCAATCCCTCTGAATGATTAGGTATAATTGTACTGGTTATTTGATTTTGAAAATAAAGGTGGAAATACCCTTCTTGTCCCAATCAAATGTCTAATGGATTACATATTTGTTTGGTTTAATGCTTGATTGTATTTGATGTCAAAATTGCGTTTCAATTTCATCATTGTTATATTAGTCAAGATATGCTTAGGAAGGTATCTTTTGTATTGCACGTTCATCAAACAAAAGATCAAGTGAAGGATTGAGTGGAGGATCGAGCAAAATCTAGGATCGAACATTGTTAATAAGGTATGCCTTCTAAGATCTTGATCTCTTTCCTTTTGTAGAATCCTATGCGATATGATCAATGTTTTTACCTGTCACCCCAGAAGTTGGTAGTGTCCGTCTCCTCGCTATAAGGTAGAAATCCTGAACAACAGACTGGTGACTCCGCTGGGGAGTAACCGATGGTTTTTTTTCTCTAGGAGACTTTGTTAGGTTTTCTTCCAGTAGATTTTAGTCTTTTTGGCTTCCTGAGAGGCCCTGTAGGTCACTGTTACCTGTTTTCCTTTCCTGACTCATCCCAATTTGCTGTTTCAAAGCTTTTGTTTGTCTTTCTCTGACATCTACGCTGGTCTTCCGTAGTAACAGTAGCACATACTGGCTTTTGTGTGTTAGTTTCCTTACTGAATAGTATAGCATTTTTTGATGTGTGCGCAACTCTCTAGTGTATAAAGTAGAGCATTTTCTGATATGTGTGCGACTCTCTAGTGTATAAAGTAGAGCATTTTCTGATGTGTGCGCGACTCTCTAGTGTATAAAATTGAGCATTTTTTTATGTGTGCGCGACTATCTGCATTGCATAGTAGGGCATATTCCTGTAACTCTCTATTTGCTGTTGGGATTTGATTTCCACTTGTTTGGTTTGATTTCCAGCCTCTTGCTTTGCCTTCTTAATTGATCCTTGAGGTTTGTAAGCCTTTGTTGAGTCTTGTTAGCCTCTCCTAAGTCCCTTAACCCATCTTTGCTTGCTTGAGTACTCTTTGAGGTGTCTTGCTTGTTTGTGACTCTTTTTGAAGATTGTGCACTGTTCCTTGTTAGACATAGCTTCACTCATGTACCCTAGATGCTTGTTGCAGGTATACAAACCTTTGTTTTATAATATCTATTGTTTGGGGCAACACTAGCACACTTTGACGATGTCTTGGCCTTTGATTTAGGGTTTGACCCCAAGTTGGAGTCCTTAGGGTGTTTTCAAAAGATTTTTGAGTCTAGACACTTTTTCATTGCTTTGTCAGTTTCAGTCCAAGTAAGTTGAATTCCTTTAGTTTGCTTTCTTTCAAGTCTTTGTGATTGTAAGGTCATCTTTGGTTCACTTTCCTACCTTTTTGCTTGGCTTAGTGCTTTCTTAGGGTTCTTGGTGCTTTGGAGCAACCTTTGAGGTCTGCCTTTCCATTTTAAGCATCTCTTATCCCTGTTTTTTTTTTGCTTTGTTCCCAAGCCCAAAGCTTTTTCCTTTGAAAAAATTTGTAGGACCAGTCTTTATCAAGTCATCGATTTGATTGTTGTCAACCTTAGAGTTGCTTTTCGTTACTCACATTTCTCTTTTAGGTCTTACTTGCTTCCATTTTCGAGTTCTTTTTCTTTTACATATATCAGAAAAGGAAAAAAATGAGTTTGGTAGTTTAAAGTAGTAAGACTTATGATCATTTCGAAGTAGCATAGTTTACTTTGTTTTGAATTTGAAAAGAAAATAAAAAGAGACTTATTTTAGGTTTTCTTATCTTTAGTTTTGGAAAACAATGAATGAGAAAGTTTAGTGAAAGTTCTTTACTTTTATGCACTTTCCATTTCTGTCACAACCATGCCACACAATGCACTGCAACCTTTGAGTAAAGAACAACCCTTAAAAAGAATAATTAATAAAATTTATTAGCAAATTTTCTTTCTAAGGATGTCACTACACCAACTAGCTTAGGCTAGGGTTTTGTACTAGAACACACTTTAACTATCCGAAACCATTTTCACTACTCAATAATCATAGTGAGACTGTTTTTAGGTAAACCCATTGAAATCAAAGTTGTTCTGGAAGCTCCATTGCAACTGGAGTTAAGCACGAGGTCTTGCGAAGGTGAAATAGTGAGTATACCCCTTCATTTTTCATTCGAAGCATACACCAAGGCTGGTTCGCATATGGGGATCCTTTTGGATTTCAAGCTTAGCTACCCTTCCCATGCATTCTAGTCGGACATACGACTGTCTCCCATAGCTTCTTTCGTGTTAATGGTATCCTTAGTATCTTGACTTTAGGGCTTCTTACACAAGCGGCAGTGAAAGGCTATTTTCATTGTACCTAGGATAGATATGGAAGGTAACCCTTTTCAGTAATCCTGGGAGGGTGGTTTGGTGATTCAAACACTTGCACCTAGAGGACTTGAACTGGATGCCGTATAACTATTCTCCGATGCTCTACTAGCTTGTTCTGGGCCCTGATCATCCCAGACTTTCTATTGAGAGTATTCACCATCCTTGTTTGGCTGGTTTTGGATACTTAGGATTTTGTAGTGGTGTGCTCTTTGTGCCTCTCACCTTTAGTTGGCCTTAGATATTTCTGGCCCATTGAGTCAGAACTATGGATAGCATCCTAGTGACCACCAATCAAGGGACCCATGTTCAAGAGGATCCTTATGCTTTTCCATTCATTGAGAACATTGGTACTCCCTTAATGGCTACCTTGAATCTTCTGGGATTCACTATAGGGCTACTGGTTTGGTCTTTTTTCACTCCGAATGCCTTGCATGCTTGTGATGCTTCTCAAGTAAGAACCTCACATCAATAGCATCAGAAACCTATGCCTGCTTCGCCAGTAACATCTTCTCCTCCTCCTTCTACCTCATGTGGTGAAATTAGTAATACTAGTAACCAACAATCTAAAAGGAATAGATGGAGGAAGAATAGGAAGAAGATGCCAAAGTAAAGGTGCAGCCACCCAGCCTCTGGAGGTCATGCTGGGGGCACCTACCCAGCCTCTGGAATTCATGCTGGGAAAAAACACTCAGTCACTGTGAATCATACTGAACCTTTCTACCTTGCCTCTAGAAGTCATGCTGGGGGCACCTACCTAGCCTCTGGAGGTCGTGCTGGGAGAAAAATTTCAGTCAATGCAAATTATACTGAAAGCATGTCTTCAACCACTATTTCTCATGTTGAGGACACATCATTGATCACTGTTGGTCATATTAATGACAAGTCACCAGTTCTTGTGAGTCATACTGGAGACACTGAATCAGCCCTTACAAGTCATGCTCAGAACGTTGACATTGTTGACAAACCTAATAAACAAAAGCTTAAGTTCCCTTGTAAGTTTTGCGAGGGAGACCATCTTACTCACTGATGCCCTGCTATTCCAAAGGTGCAAAGAGTGTGGTCAATAGTTCAAAAGTCTTCTGCTTCTGAGTAACCAACAAATGCAAGTCATGCTGGGGGCAAGCTATCAGCCAATGCTAGTCATGCTGAGAGTACTGTTGTTGTTACTAAGTCTAAGCTTATAGGACGCAAGCAGAATTTCCCTTGTAAACTTTGTAAGGGATATCACCTTACTCACTGGTGCCATACTATTCCAGAGGTGTGGAGAGTGTGGTCCATGTCTGAAGGATCCTCTGCTCCTGAACTATCTATAGATTCCCAACAGCCTTATCAACCTTTGGTTGATGAAGTGGTTGAACCAATGCAATCTTTCGTCAACCCCATGTTAGTTTTTCATAATTTCAATTTGATCTAGGATCTTAACTGAGAGATTAACATGTACAACATATCATATCTACATCATATCAATCATGGACACAATAATGCAAGCATACAAGAGACATAGAGTTTACTAGGGGAAAACCATAAAGGTGAAAAACCCCAATAACTTCCTCAGAGATAGATAGAGCAATGATACAACCCAAGCATAAGAGATAGACATATTTTAGTAGCAGCTTCTCCTCCTCCACAAGTGTGCCACTCTCAAAAGAGTGTGTGTGAGAATAGAATGATCAAATAGAGTGCCTCCCGCACTCTATTTATACTTGACTTGACTTGCCTAATAACCTTTACTAGGTCGACCTTAACTTAACCACATAACATAATGTTGAATGGGCCGAACCCCAATAGGGTGGTCTAATAACACTTCGACCCACATGACTTATACAGGGTCGACCCCAACAAGGTGGTCTAATAACCCATGAAGTATAAGTTACAACACTTACAATATAAATGACAATACTTCCATATAGAGGAATAATAACATCTCTATAGGAATACATATATGAAATACATTCGGAAGTTACATATACATCAACACTCCCTCTTAACTAGGAAGGTATTTCTCGACACAGGTCTTCTAGCACAAGTCTTCTTCTCTGGATCATCATCACTGGATAATCGCCATTGAGTCATCTGCATCGTCACTACTGCTACTATCTCAATCAATTTCTGATCTAATCATCATAGGAAGTTCTACAGAGCCAATCCTTTTTCATACTAGATGTAGGCCCACCACCTGCAGGTCTTCATCATCACTGGCCATACTGTGGAATCCTCAGGACTTATTACGTGAGTCAACAAAACCTCGAAAGCGCATCCCAGGACTGGTTATGAGCACACAGCTCAACCTATCGGATCTCCTAGGACCTTTTACATGCTACTCCACAACCTGTCTATGGCCATAGAGTATCATCCTGATACTCATGATCATCGTTCACGAAGCACAACCCAGATGCACATCACACAACACTTACATCTACGCCATGGGAGAACACATCTACAACCATGCGAGAATGGCATAGCACTTATATTGCAGCCATGGGAGAACACATATACAACCATGCTCAAATGTCCCAACACTTATATCGCAGCCATGGGAGAACACATCTGCAACCATGCTCGAATGGCCCCAACACTTATATCGCAGCCATGCGAGAACACATCTACAACCATGCTCGAATGGCCCCAACACTTATATTGCAGCCATGGGAGAACACATCTACAACCATGCTCGAAAGGCCCCAGCACTTATATCCCAGCCATCTACAACCATGCTCGAATGGCCCTGGCAATTACATCATGACCATGGGAGAACACATCTGCCACCATGTCGAAAAATCCCAACAATTACATCGCGACCATGGGAGAACACATCTACAACCATGTCCGAAGAGCTCATGTGCATCTGTGTCTTCGAAACTCATCACACATAATCCAACTGATTATGTAATGTATCCACTTGATACATGTCATCACATATGATCATCCTTATCATCATCATAGCATCATCCTTATGCATATCATCCAGAGTATCATCCTGATACTCATCACACATGATCATCTTGAACATCGTCACTGCATCGTCCTGATACATGTCATCTTGAGAAATATCCTGAAGCTCGTCATCTATGATCATCCTGATCATACAATGCATCCACTTGATGCATACCAAGTATCTACCTAATACATATCATCATACATGATTCACCTGATCATACAATGTATCTACCTGATACATACACAGATACATGATCCACCTGATCATACAATGTATCCACCAGATACATGGTCCAAGCATCCAACATGATGCATATACATATAAATGATCCAACTAATCATAACAAGCATCCAACATGATGCATATACATATACATGATCCAACTAATCATAACAAGCATCCAACATGATGCATATACAGAGCAGTAACTGGAGCATCGTCCTGATGCTCATCATCCAGTGCTTACATCCACAACCATGGGAAGGATCCTCCTCTCACCATGCTTGGAATGGCTTCCAGCAAATATGTCCATCACTTCTTCCTCAAAGTGTCATCAATATGAAGAACACCAAGCCTCTCTCTGAAGTAGTCAAACTTCACTCTAGCTAGTGGTTTCGTCAACACACCTACAATTTGCTCATCCGTCACAACATACAGGAGCTTCACTGATCCTCTCTACACCATATCCCTGATATAGTGATATTTGATCTCGATGTGCTTCGACCTGTCATGGAACACCAGGTTGGCTCTCAGACAGCTTCACACAACTCTAGTTGTGACAAAAGATACCAATAGCCTCCAGCGGGAGATCAAATAACTCAGATGGTAGCTTCCAGAGCCATACTACCTCACAACTAGCCGAATAGGCTGCAACATACTCTGCTTCGGCTGTACTTAGTGCTACGTAGGACTACTTCCTGCTAAACCAAGAGATCACACCTGATCCCATACTGAAGCAACACCAAGAAGTGCTCTTCCTATCTACAGCACTGCCTGCCCAATCTAAATCAACATAACCCTGCAGGTTAAACTTTTGATTCGCATCATACTTGAACCCATAGTCAACTGTACCCTTCAGGTACCTCAGAATATGCTTTACAACAACCAGATGAACACTCCTCGGATCCGTCAGGAACTGGATCAATGTGTTCACCGCAAATCAAATATCTAGTCTCATTGTTTGTTAGGTACATCAAGGACCCAATCATCTGACGATACATAGTGACATCAACCAGCTCAAATGAAGCATCACAAAGAAGCTTCAGTTTTGATGCCATAGGTGTGGCCATGTCCTTGCAGTCCATCATCCCGAACCTCTTCAGGATCTTCACTGCATACTTCCCTTGTCCAAGGAAGATTCCATCTTAAATCTGCCACACCTCCATGCCAAAAACAAATAGTGCATCATCCCCAATTCTTCATCTCGAACCTAGAAGCAAGCTTCTGATGCGTGTCAGCAATCAATCTATCTTCACCAGTAATAAACAGGTCATCCACATACAAAAGTAGTATGAGTGGATTTCCTTCCTCAAGCTTGTAGTAAAGGTTGGAATCCGCTTTACTCTTGGTAAAGCCCAAACTGGATAGAAAGCTATCTATCCTACCATACCAAGTTCTGCACATATATGAATCCCTGTCATGTGTCTCAAAACCAAGTGGCTGCTCCACATACACTTCTTCTTCAACTACACCATTCAAGAAAGCTGTCTTGAAATCCATCTGGAGTATCTTCCACTTCATCACTGCAACCAGAGCAAGTACTGATCTAATGGAAGTGTATCTGGCTATAGGAGCAAAAGTCTCTATGCTACCACCTACAGCATGCTTGATCTTGTAGATCCTCTTGGAAGTCACTACAGACTCCCCTTAAAGTCTTGGGACTGCATCCCAAACATCTTCATGATCAACTGGCACTCCTTGATCATGGCATTCTTCCCATATCCTGGGAACTTCAATATCTTCAATATTTTCAATAGATAACTTTGTTGCTGAACAAATGTTGTAGTCCTTCTTTTGTAGGTGATGGTATACGATCTTTCCTACACAACAAGTTAAATTGCATGATTAGAAAACATCTCATAGTTTTCAGAACAAATTCTTACACATAAAGAAATATGTCAAACAGACATGCAATTATCTTAGCCAATGCTTCAATACAACATTTATCCATATCCCGTAACTTTCTAGATGCCTTCGAATCTCTAGCAGAACCTTGTTAAGAGTGTGCACAACTCCCAACATGTCAGCAAAGAGGTTTCATTCTAGATAAGTAGCAATGAAATGTTGTACAATGCCATAGGCCACTTACCCATGTATATTAGTAGTATACTGTTCATCAATGCAACTATTCTAATATGCATAATACACAACCTAATTCTAGGAACATCAGTATATACATTATTGAATAGTATTATTTAAACAATAAAATATGCAAGGAATGATAATTCAAACACTTATCTTTGTTTGTTTTTTGGGTTGACTCCCTCTCAGACTTTCCTTCTTTTTTGCAACTCCATTCCAATGGGGATTGTGAGAAGTGGTCAACTCCCTCTGAATATATGCATCCTTGCAGAAACTACTGAAGTGTGCTCCTTCTTGATCTTTGATTCCTTGTGGGAACAACTGGAGTGTGCTCCCTCTTGATCTTTGCTTCCTGGATTACCTTTCCTTGAACTTATATCCATCCTTAATCACTATGCATGCTTATTAGTATCATCATTGTGTTATCCTCGAGGTCTCATACATAATCACACATTCATTAGTATAATCTTAATACTATCAAAACACAATAATCTTAAACATGTATAGTCATGATCATTTCAAAAACAGATAATAAACGTTAGTATTCAAGGTTTCAGGGAAGTCTTCTTTTACTCATCCTTATTCTTATTTGATCATAGGACTCTTCTGGTTAGTTAAATCATCAATTAAGATAAGAGACATAATATGCATAAACCCTTGATTACTTACATTTCTAACTTTATGAATAAACATAACCAATCATACCAAGTATACTTTTATAAGGGATCCTAACACAAGGTAAGATTCTAACTTGATATAAGAAAAACATACCTGGATTACTATGTTAGCTAGTTATGTCTAACATACCCGCATGATGTCTTCTGGTTCTCTTCAATGACTTGTGATAGTAACCTCCATGTCTCATAAGTTAACCATTGTAGAACCAAGCTATAGGATGAATCTTTGTCTTCATGTCATCATGATAATATGTTCTTGAAGTAGAACATGATTTGTCTTTCTTGGTGTACCTTTTATGTTAGCAAACAACATAAACCTCATACAACATCACAATGCACTAGTACAATCATAAGTGTCAAAACCTTAATCAATGAATATCTTCTATTAAGGTGATACGACAAGTCTAGTAATTAATCAAGATTGTACTAACCGTAATGATATGAAGACAAACATATCATAAACTTAACCATGAATAGAATTCGAAACATACCTATAAGCCATACCTGTCGAGATTGCTTGTAATCTTCTTATGTAAGGCCATAGCCTCATCTCCCTCTAAAACAGGAACTTCTTTACTTATGCAAGTGACCAATCCATTCTCTTCTAGGATTAACCCAATCTACTTGATTTGCAGAAACTGGATCTAGAGCTAGATTAGGATTTGTCAGAGAAACTATAAAAATTCAAACTTTGAATTTCAAACTTCTTAAAGGATAGAAAGATGTGCCTTTCTGAGTTGGTCAAGCTGGTATACTCAGAATTTTAAAACTGCAAAGTTTCACCCCTCGAAATTGCCTTTTAGATTTCTGGATTCACTAGGGAGGACCCTAAATTAGGGTTTGAGTTTCCTAGAGCTTCACCCAACGAAAAGATTTGATTCAAAGTTCTAAGCTTCGATTTTTTTTAGGAGCTTCCAGCCGTGGTCACAGATTTCCAAAATTCCAATTTTTGTAGAAGCCCTAATTTTCCATCTTTCTGATCAAAGTCCCGAACTGGGGTTTGATCAAGCCTAGCCTTCTACCCAACCAAAAAATATGATCTTGGTCTCTAAATTTCAATTTTGATCAGTAGTATCCAGCCATTGTCTCCGATTACAAAAATTCCAACTTTCTTTGAAACTCTAAATTCCGATAGCCATGAATGAAGGTGCTCAAAAATAATTTTGTTTTGACAGAAATATGTACCTGATTTTTTCTGGTGTAACTCTGAACTTTTCAATCCACAGGGTCTGAAAATTGTTTTTGTGATATTCTGACCAATCTTCTTTCCAACCCCATAGGTTTGACCTCAAATGGATTCTCTTAGAGAGAGTTATGCCAAGTGTCACAACATGACCTGTTTATGGGATAAAATAAGAGAGAAAACTTGTACGGTGTGCCACATGTTACTGGTTCTGTTTCAGCCTCTAAAAACATTACCTGAGGAATTATAGTCTGTGCACTACCTGTCACATTTTATGAAATTTCATTTGGAGCTTCCTAGCCCAAGTTATGACCTTTTTTCCTAGGTCACCTATTTATGACTCAGATCTGGAAGAGGCAGAAACCCTAATTGTACAGATCATAAAACACAAAGTATAATGAATTAGAAGTTGTCCTTTGGACACAAGGTAAATGGGGATCTTATCGTAGATCTATAAAAGTTTAAAATCCGCAAACTTCTCCAAAATGGAGTTATAGTGAAAGTGCTACAATGACTGGTTTTTGTTATATCAAGCCCTAGCATCGCAAGTGCAACAAGTGTCGTACATGCCATACCATGCCTTCTTTCAGGCTAGCTCTGATACCATGTTAGTTTTTCATAATTTCAATCTGACCTAGGATCTTAACTGAGAGAGTAACATGTACAGCATATCAATCATGGACACAATAATGCAAGCATACAAGAGACACAGAGTTTACTTGGGGAAAACCATAAAGGTGAAAAACCCAAATAACTTCCTCAGAGATAGATAGAGCAATGTTACAACCTAAGCGTAATATATAGACATATCCTAGTAGCAGCCTCTCCTCCTCCATGAGTGACCAACTCTCCAAAGAGTGTGTGTGAGAATAGAATGATCAAATAGAGTGCCTCCCTCACTCTATTTATACTTGACTTGACTTTCCTAATAACCTTTACTAGGTCGGCCTTAACTTAACCACATAACATAATGTTGACTGGGACAACCCCCAATAGGGTGGTCTAATAACCCTTCAACCCACATGACTTATACAAGGCTGACCCCAACAAGGTGGTCTAATAACCCATCAAGTATAAGTTACGACACTTACAATATAAATGACGACACTTCTGTATAGAGGAATAATAATATCTCTATAGGAATACAACCACTTCCGTATAGAGGAATAATACCATCTCTATAGGAGTACAATATACATATATGAAATACATTCCGAAGTTACATATACATCAACACTTCCTCTTAACTAGGAAGGTATTTCTCGACATAGATCTGCTAACACAGGTCTTCTTCTCTGGATCATTGTCACTAGATCATCGAATCATCGTCATCGTCATTGCTACTGCTATCTCAATCAATCTCTGAATCTACTCGTCATAGGAAGTTCTACAGAGCTATTCTTTTTTCATACTAGATGCAGGCCCACCACCTGTAGGTCTTCATCATCACTGGCCATACTGTGGAAATCTCAAGACTTATTACATACATCTCAAAACCTCGCAAGAGCATCCAGGCTGTTATGAGCACACAGCTCTACCTGTTGGATCTCCTAGGGACATATTATATGTGACCTCACCACAAAAACTTGCAAGAGCATGCCAGGTTGTTACTAGCACACAACTCTACCTATAGGATCTCCCAGGGACATATTACATATGGTCACCACAAAACCTCACAAGAGCATCCCAGGACTTATTACGGGCACACAGCCCAACCTATCGGATCTCCCAAGGCCATATTACATGCGATCATTGCAAAACCTTGCAAGAGCATCCCGCACTCTATTTATACTTGACTTGACTTGCCTAATAACCTTTACTAGGTCGGCCTTAACTTAACCACATAGCATAATGATGACTGGGCCAACCCCCATTAGGGTGGTCTAATAAGCCTTCCACCCACATGACTTATACAGGGCCGACCCCAATAAGGTGTTCTAATAACCCATCAAGTATAAGTTACGACACTTACAATATAAATGACGATACTTCCGTATAGAGCAATAATAACATCTCTATAGGAATACAAACACTTCCATATAGAGGAATAATAACATCTCTATAGGAATACATATATGAAATACATTCCAAAGTTACATATACATCAACACCCCACCCTTCCTTTGGAGAGTGAAGCAATCGAATCGATGCAATTTTTGACCTATCCCATCAGTCCTTCGGAGACTGATGCACATGTCCCTAAAGTATTCTGCATTACCAGTTCGGATGTTTCTGAAATGGACGGGACTGCATCTATGCCGAGTGAATCCCTACCAAGATCTAGGATCATTTCCTTTGATTGGAATAGTCTAACTGGGCCTCACCTTCCTTCTTCTTCACCTTTCCAGATAAAGGTTGATATGGGAACCATGTGGTTCATCGATGTATTGTAGATGAAGGAACCTCTGTTAGTATCTTATCCACTTATGCTTGGAGAGATTTAGGTTTTCCTAACCTTGTTCCAGTTGTTAATTGGCTGTTGACTTTCGATAAAAGATCTAGTGAACTGTTGGGATTCCTCTCTCAAGTACCCGTTACTTTGGGTGGAAAAATAGTCTTAGTTGATTTTATGGTTTTAAAGAACCCTATGGAATTTGATATGATCCTAGGGCGTGATTACGTTTATACTATGCAAGCTGCGGTGTCTACGCTCTTTCATGTGACGCATTTTCCTCACAACGAAAGTATTGTCACCATCCATCAACTTACATTTGTCCATCCCTCTTATTACCCAACTATAGACTGGGTATGTCCCCCATCAGTAGGCACTACTATGTCACAATTAAATTATGTGGCATATTGTTCCTTGAATCCAAATGCTACTGAGAAGAAGCCTCTGAATTCATGCTTATCTTCTTAGGACTAGGTCCTGGCAATTGACCAAGTGATCACTCCATCTGAGTGTTTAGACATGCATTCTATTTGGGATGATATACTTCCATATGATGAAGTTTTCCTAGAGTCTATAATACAGTCTTCCATTCATTTGGACATTGATCCACTGTCGAGCATTCTTCCACCTTCCCTTCGAGCTCGTTAAAAATAGTAAGGAGGCCTCGAGCATTCTTCCACCTTCACTTCCAGTTCGTTAAAAATAGTAAGGAAGTTACGAGCATTCTTCCATCTCTCCTTTGAGCTCGTTAAAAATATTAAGGAGGTCACGAGTTTACTTTTTTGAGCTTGTTAAAATTTTATGAAAAAGATTCTTATGGAGTTCTCTCTAAGCTCTTGTTAGACTCTTTAAATATGACAAGATTGCCGAGTATAGTTGTCATTTCAGACTCGTTAAAGTGACATCTGCTTACGTATAAGTTTAACCCTTTTCCAGACTTTTGCGGATTACTTACCAGTAAGGAATACTCTAGTCATATATGGCTAGAAGAGTTCTTCTTCCATTGTTTTACACTTTTTCGGGGGAGGAGACTAACTTTACGAAAAGGGACCTTTTGGAGCCTTCTTTAGGGTTTTCAGGCTCTCGAAACATGAAAACACCAGCGAGCACTCACCTACTTGGGCTCGATGTGAAATCCACGAGAGGGTGTATAGAGGATTGTTTAAGTTTTTCAAACTCTATAAACAGCAAAACACCGGTGAGCATATATCAACCCGGGCTCGATATTAAAATCCACGGGGGGGGGGGGGGGGGGGGGGGGTGGTGTATGGAGGATTATTTAAGATTATTTAAGTTTTTCTGACTCCTTAAACAAGAAAACACCGGTGAGCAAGAATAGATCTCTTCTTGATATTAAAATCCATATATCGTTACTATAGAGTATTCTTCTATCTCTTCTTAAAACTCTGTAAATAATGAAGAAGGTCCTGAGTCTTCCTCCCATGGGCTCGTTAAACTCTTTACATGGTTGGAACTATTGAGTTTTCTTTTCTTCTTGGACTCATTAAAACAACAAGAAGGATATTCTTTTATAAAAAAGAATAAGGGATAAGAAGGGTGTATCGCATCTCTGTCAGTTTCAAAGGAAGTTATGTCAGTCATGTCCTTGAACACAGCACCTACTTGAGTCTTTCATGTCAGTTGGGTTTTAGTTTTTTGCCTTAGGGAGAACCTGATCTCCGAGTTGTCAACTCCCCCGGTTGGTTATTCTTCCAACCATATGGAGGGTCTGTTATGTCTCCTACATCGTAGACTTATATCATTTTCACCTTCATGTTTAAAGCTGCCTAAGTCACTTTTGTGTCGTGCTCACTGTTCAAGGATACAACCTGTGTTAGCCATTCTGTCGTTTATCTTGACCTCATGTGTCGTCCATCCTAGTGTCATTCTTGTTACTTGTCCTAATCCACATCACCTCATACCATTTGAGTGTTCCTCATGTTGGATGATGGAGGATGTCTTAAGGCCTCCCTTCCAACGGACTTCTTCCCATCGACATCAACTCATTTTGCTCTGGGAATGAATTTTAGAGTTTCGGTTAGTACCTTGGGGATTGCAGTCATCAGTGGAAGTTTCCCTCGTCATCGAATAATGAGAATACATCAATGTCTTTTATTTGACGAGTTCCTCAGGTGTTCAACTTCAAGTCCTCTTATTCACACTTGTTGGATCGTACTAGGTACCTCGGGCCCCATTATTATTATTGGTGGAAGCCCTCGTGTTTGTTAATGTTATACATCAATGACTGGTAATCAAACGATTCCCCCCATGTTTGACTTAAGCTCATTTATTCACATGGTTAGGGTTTGTACCTTAGGTTGTTTGGATGAAGACCTTGGGATTTTGATAGCATTACCTCATTATGTTATCACCCAAGATGCACAAGACTGAGACTCACTCATTTTGGCTCTCCATGAGACATAGATCCAGTTTGTTGTTATGGATATGATCTCTCATTTTTCCATGGATCCATGCTTGTATTTCAGTGGCCATCCTATATATACATCTCCTATTTATGTATCAGAGATCATGTTGTATCATACTACACATCTATATGATGTCAAGATTGTAATTAGTCACTGACCTTGATCGTTATTTTAGGTACTTTTGTGACTTGGCTGTGTGGTTTCTTGCTCCTCCTTTGACATGGAATTATAATGTATTTCGGCCATCGTTACCCTCTGACCTCACACATTGGAGGGCATCTGTTATAGGTCAAATCTGCACTTCTCCGTCCATGATCGCATTACGCTATCGATGACACAAAAGGACAACATGGATTGAAAAGCTAGGTTGGACTAGATGATGCATGGACTGTACTTATCCCTTTGCAGCTGACAAAACCTTGTTTTATCTGACATTTTGACATGTGCCCTACTCTTTGTATAGCAAACTAGCGCACATTAGGACATGTGCACTACTCTACAAGCATGAAAGGCGCGCACATCAGGACATGTGCGCTACTCTACAAGCATGAAAGGCATGCACACCAGCTAGTATGCCCTACTTTTCCTTAAGGAAAGTAGCGCACACCTCAGAAAAAGTTGTAAATGCTAGTTGTAAAGCACTGAAGTTGCATATTGTGTGTTACTATGTATTGAGAAAACTCGCACACATCTTAAAATGTAATCAAAAATATATTAATTTGACGAATTGGGATTAGTTGAAGTTGGTTTTTAACTTCCCAATCAAGCTACCTCTCAATCCAAACTACCTACCTTGTCCCATAAATACAAGGGGGATAGAAGAGAGACTAGAATCAATCTAGAAAACTAGACTGAGGGGGAGAAACTATGCATTAAGGGTTTTTATGCTGGAGGAATTCCAAAGTTAGTGTGAAGACCAGGAGCCCAGAATCCGGTTGCGGAAGCACTCTGAATGATTAGGTATAATTGTACTGGTTATTTTCTTTTGACAATAAAGGTGGAAATACCCTTCCTGTCCCAATCAAATGTCTAATGGATTGCATATTTGTTTGGTTTAATGCTTGATTGTATTTGATATCTAAATTGCATTTAAATTTCATCATTGTTATATCAGTCAATATACGCAGAGGAAGGTATCTTTTGTATTGCAGGTTCATCAAATGAAAGACCAAGTGAAGGATTGAGCGGAGGATCGAGCAAAATCTAGGATCGAACGTCATTAATCAGGTATGCCTTCTAAGATCTTGATCTCTTTCCTTTTGTAGAATCCTATGTGATGTTGATGTATATGTAACTTCGGAATGTATTTCATCTATGTATTTCATATATATTTATTGTACCCTTACTAGAGATGTGTTATTCCTCTATAAGGAAGTGTCATCATGTGGACTGACAAGTGTCACAAGTGTGTGTACTTGCCCATGGGTTATTAGACCACCATGTGTGGGGTCGGCCCTGAAATATATAGTATATTGTGGATGTATCTAGATAGACAAGTCGGCCCCATAGTGTAACTGGGAAAAGAGGTTAGTATAAATAGAGATCGCGAGATCTCTATTTTGATCATTCGAAAAGTCACACTTATCTCACTCAGAAAGTGGTGCACTAGTGAGGAGGAGGATCATGTGCTACTAGGAGACTATCTCAAGTGTATTTTGGTTGTACTTTGGTTGAACCATTGTTCTCTCTATCTCTGAAGAAGTTGTGAGGTTTTTCACCTTAGGGTTTTCTCCACGGAAACTTTGTGTCTCTTGTCTCTCATGCTTTTGATTCTTGTGATGTTTGTCATGCTTATTGTGATTGTTATGCATTGATATACTATATATGTTATTCTCTCAGTAAAGATCCAAGAGTATTGTGAATTAATGCTCAAAATTTAACATGGTATCAGAGCTAACACGAGAAGAAGACATTTTGCAGTGACAGAAACTTGAGTTTCTTGTTTATTGGGTTTCTCTCCATAGATTTTGGAAAAGGAGTATAGTAGATTGACTCTACTCATCAAGGAGAATCTATCTGTCCAATCAGAATTCAATTCTGAGCATTTTTAGATTTGGCCCTAAACATTAGGGTTTCCGCAAAAATAGGAATTTCTGGAATCTGAAGACATAGATGGAAGCGCCTTGCAAAAATCGAAGTTTAGAGCTTTGGATCGAGATTTTTGGTTGGGTAGATCTCTGGGAAACTCAAACCCTAATTCAGGGCTCTCCGAAGTGAACTCGAGAGGACAAAAAGACAAATATGAAGGGTAAAGCTTTGTTGATCTCAAATTATGAATGCACCAGGCTAATCAGCTCATCAAGGTGCATTTTTCTATCCTTTCAGAAAGTTGAAATTCACATTTTGAATTTTTAGGGTTTTTTCGACAAACCCTAATCCGGGACCAAATCCAATTTTCAGCATTTCAAGTGATAAGACCTAAATATTTTCTATTTCCATTTGAATTACTCTTTGAGATGTCTCACCACACCAAGCTTGAGGATAAGCTTGAAGGGGCTGATAACTTCCGAGCTTGGAAGTATAGGATTGGGTTAATCCTGTAAGAGAATGAGTTGGACTCATATATAAAAGAAGACATCCCTATCCTAGAGGATGAAGAGGCCAAGGTATTGCATAAGAAGAACTTGGTCAAGGCAAAGAGAATCATTGCTGATTCTATCAAAGACCATCTCATACCCCATGTGTCTTCTCTAAAGACACCCAAGGAGATGTTTGACTCTTTGACCAAGCTATTTGAAGGGAAGAACATAAATCGAAAGATGACTCTATAGAATCAATTGAAAGGGGTCAAGATGTTGAATGGAGAAACCATTCAATCTTACTTCTCCAAGTTCTCTTAGATCAAGGAGAAACTTGAAGCTATGGATGAAGTAGTGGACAGTGGTGAAGTTGTTATGACCACTCTGAATGGCCTACCTAGGTCATGGGACTCCTTTATTCAAGGAATCTATGCAAGAAAGAAATTGATCTCTTTCAGTAAACTATGGGAGGAATGCTCTCAAGAAGAAGCTAGACTTGTAGCTCGTGAGGAAAAGATGGGAGGTGAAGATCAAGCTCTCGCAACTCACACCAAAAGAAGCAAGCCCAAGAAGGAGCACTCTCGCTACAAAAGATCCTATCAAAAGAATAAGAAGGATCTAATATGCTTCACATGCAATGAGAAGGGTCACTTTGCTTCAGATTGTCCCAAGAACAAAAGGGATAATAACAACAACTCCAGCAAGAAGAAGAAGGGTAGCAAAAGAAAGTTCCATGCTCATGCTGCCGAGGATGATGAACCTCCAAAGAAGAAGGCTAGGGAAGAAACTGATGATAGTGATGATGAATCATCAAGTGAAGAAGAGTATGTTCTAATCTCTGCTCTCATAGGTATTATCTCCCATGGTTGTAATGATTGGTTGATTGATAGTGGGGCTTCCAAACACATGACTGGGTTTAAGGAATCTTTTGTGAATCTTTCTGAACATGAATCACCCCATAAGTCAAAACTTGGGGATGATTATCAATACCCAATCAAAGGAATTGGTGAAGCCTCCTACAACCTAGATTCTGGAAAATATTTGAAGATGAAAGAAGTCCTTTATGTACCTAGGCTCAAGAAGAACTTACTCTCCATCTCTGCATTGGATGCAAAAGGTATGAGGGTTGCATTTGTGGATGGCCAAGTCCTAATGTGGCCAAAGGGAAAAACCATAGATGATGCAGTAGTGATTGGAGAGCAAGAGGGAGGTTTGAATAAATTGAAGGGACAACCTAAACATGCCATGGTGCATGAATCCATGGAGCCAAGTGAACTTTGGCATAGAAGACTTGCTCATATGCACTATAGGGCACTTTGAATTGCAAGCAAGGCTGTAGAGGGTCTTCCTGAAATCAAGACCAAACATGAAGGTGTTTACAAAGGATGTGCAAAAGGTAAGAACATTAAGAAGGCTTTCCCAAGCAATGAAAGCAAGGCAAAAGATATCCTATAAATCATCCACTCAGATGTATGTGGTCCTATGTCATCCAGTTCTTTATTTGTGTATGTTTACTATGTCTCATTTATTGATGACTTCTCCGGGAAGACATGGGTATACTTCTTGAAGAACAAAGATGAGGTGTTTGATAAGTTCAAGGAATTCAAAACTTTGATGAAGAATCAAACTGACAAGAAGATCAAAACATTCAGATCCGACAATGGTGGAGAATTCACCTCAGGTGAATTCAAGAAGCTTTGTAGTGATTCAGGGACTAAGAGGGAGTTGAATGCTCCTTATAATCCTCAACAGAATGGAGTTGCAGAAAGGAAGAATAGAACTATCGTGGAAGCAGCAAGGGCAATGCTCCATGACCAGGATCTACCTATGCATCTATGGGAAAAAGCAACTAGAACAGCTGTATATGTGCAGAACAGAACACCCCACAAGATATTGGACAACACGACACTAGAAGAGGCCTTTTCTGGTAAGAAACCTGAAGTCAACCATCTCAGAATATTTGGCTGTCTAGTATACACTCATGTCCCAAAGGAAAAGAGGACTAAACTAGATCCTTCGGGAAAGAAGGGTATCTTTGTGGGTTATAGTGAAAGCTCGAAGGATTACAGAATATACTTTTTGGGGTTCAAGAATATTGATGTCAGCAGGGATGTAACATTTGTTGAAAACTCAGCATTCATCAAATCAAGGAAGGCACCTATTGAAGTTTATGAAGAACCTAAGGAAACTAGATTTCAAGACACTACCATGACAAAAGCAATTCCAAAATTTGTTCGTGAGTTTGAAGATCCGCAAGAACCTGTAGATCCACCCCGTGAGGATAACTCTCACAAGAGGAAACCTGCATGGGCTAGAGAGATCATTCAAGATGCAGAAAGATTTGGCATTCTAGAAGAAGAACACAGAGCAAAGAAGAGAACCAGATCACATACCAACTATGTTGTTTTACTCTGTGACATTATGAACAAAGAACCTTCCAGTTATGAAGAAGCAACGGAAAAGAAAGAATGGAAGGATGCCATGGTTGAGGAATACCAATCAATAATGAAGAATGATGTTTGGGATGTTGTCCCAAGACCTAAAGAGAAGTTTGTTGTGACTTCCAAATGGATCTACAAAATCAAGCATGATGCATATGGCAGTGTAGAGAAATACAAGGCTAGATTCATAGCTTGTGGCTTCTCTCAGAAAGAGGGAATAGATTATGAAGAAAATTTTGCACCTGTAGCTAGGTATACTTCCATCAGAACAATACTTGCCCTAGCTGCAGCAATGAAATGGAAAATACACCAGATGGATGTCAAGACTGCTTTCTTGAATGGTGTAGTTGAAGAGGAAGTATATGTGGAGCAGCCACTTGGTTTTGAAATACATGAAAGGGAGTCATATGTGTGCAGATTGAAGAAAGCCTTGTATGGCTTCAAGCAAGCTCCTAGAACTTGGTATGGTAGGATGGACAGTTTCCTATCTAGTTTGGGCTTTACCAAGAGTAAAGCAGATTCCAACCTTTACTACAAGGTTGAAGAAGGGAATCCTGTGATTCTACTTCTATACGTAGATGACTTATTTGTAACAAGAGATGACCAATTGATTGCAGATACTAAGATGAAGCTTGCTGCTGAGTTCGATATGAAATATTTGGGAATGATGCATTATTTCCTAGGTATGGAGGTGTGGTAGAGCGCGGGTGGGATCTTCCTTAGTCAAGGCAAGTACATAATAGATATCCTGAAGAGATTTGGGATGATGGATTTCAAGGCCATGGCCACACCTATGGCATCAAATCTAAAGCTTCTATGTGATGCTTCATCTGAGCCAGTTGATGTCTCTATGTATCATTAGATGATTGGGTCCTTGATGTACCTGACAAACATGAGACCAGATATTTGCTTTGCTGTGAACACATTGAGTCAGTTCCTGATAGATCCGAGGAGTGTTCACCTGGTTGCTGTAAAGCATGTTCTGAGGTACCTGAAGGGTACAGTGGATTATGGGCTCAAGTATAAAATGAATCAAAAGTTTAACCTGCAAGGTTATGTTGATTCAGATTGGGCTGGCAGTGCTGCAGATAGGAAGAGCACATCTGGGTGCTGCTTCAGTATGGGATCAGGTGTGATTTCTTGGTTTAGCAGGAAGTAGTCCTGCGTAGCACTGAGTATAACTGAGGCAGAGTATGTTGCAGCCTGTTCAGCTAGTTGTGAGGTAGTATGGCTACGGAAGCTACTGTCTGAGTTATTTGATCTTCCATTGGATGCTACTGGTATCTTTTGCGATAACCAGAGTTGTGTGAAGCTGTCCGAGAACCTAGTGTTTCATGATAGGTCGAAACACATAGAGATCAAATATCACTATATCAGGGATATGGTGCAAAGAGGAGCTGTGAAGTTCCTGTATGTTGCGACGGACAAGCAGATTGCAGATGTGCTGATGAAGCCACTAGCCAGGGTGAAGTTCGAGTGCTTTAGAGAGAGGCTTGGTGTTCTTCAGATCAACGACACTTTGAGGAAGAAGTGATGGACACATTTGCTGAAGCCATTCCAAGAATGTTGGAAGGAGGATCCTTCACATGGTTGTGGATGTAAGCGTTGGATGATGAGCATCAGGATGATGTTCTAGTTTCCGCTTTGTATGATCAGTTGGATCATTTATATGTTTGTATGTATGCATCATGTTGGATGCTAGATATGATCAGTTTGATCATTTATATGTATGTATGTATGCATCATGTTGGATGTTGTATATGATCAGTTGGATCATTTATATGTATATACGCATCATGTTGAATGCTGGATATGATCGGTTGGATCATTTGTATGTATTTTGTATATGCATCATGTTGGATGCTTGGACCATGTATCTATATATGTATCAGGTGGATACATTGTATGATCAGGTAGATCATGTATGTTGATATGTATCAGGTATGATCAGGTAGATCATGTATGTGATGGATATATTGTGTGGATCATGTATCTATGTATCAGGTGGATACACTGTGTATGATGATATGCATCAGGTAGATACTTGGTATGCATCAGGTAGATGCATTGTACAATCAGGGTGATCATGGATGACGAGCTTCTCCAGATGACATGCATCAGGACGATGCAATGATGATGATTAGGATGATCATGTGTACATTAGGATGATGTATGGTGAGTATCAAATGATACTTTGTGATCGTGGATCAGGTTGTGCATATGAGCATGTCTTGGAGATCCTATAGGTCGGAGTTGCATACCCATAACAGCCTGGGATGCTATTTCGAGACATTGCTCTGGGAGGACATGTAATTTGTGCCCTGGGAGATCTTCAGGTCGGAGTTGTGTACCCGTAACATCCTGAGATGCTCTTGCGAGGTTTTGTCCTATGGCATGTAATTTGCTCCTGGGAGATCTGGATAGGATGAAAAAGACCTCAAATGCTTTAACCAGGTTTTTCCATGACCACATGTAATTTGCTCCTGGGAGATCTGGACAGGATGAAAAAGGCCTCAGATGCTTCAGCCAGGTTTTGTGGTGGACCACATGTAATTTGATCC
Source organism: Larix kaempferi (assembly GCA_027924585.1). NCBI lineage: Eukaryota > Viridiplantae > Streptophyta > Pinopsida > Pinales > Pinaceae > Larix > Larix kaempferi. The sequence continues at coordinate 260,259 of BSBM01001155.1, read as the reverse complement.
TAGGAGATCTGGACAGGATGAAAAAGGCCTCAGATGCTTCAGCCAAGTTTTGTGGTGAGATCACATGTAATGTGCTCTTGGGAGATCCAACAGGTAGAGTTGTGTGCTCGTAACATCCTGGGATGCTTTAGCCAGGTTTTGTGATCGGTCACATGTAATGTGCTCCTGGGAGATCTGACAGGTAGAACTATGTGCTCGTAATAGCCTGGGATGTTGTAGCCAGGTTTTGTGATGCATGTAATAAGGTCTGAGGATTCCACAATATGGCCAGTGATGATGAAGACCTGCAGGTGGTGGGCCTACATCCAGTGTGAAAAAGGAATGGCTTTGTAGAACTTCCTATGACGAGTAGAGTTAGAGATTGGTTGAGATAGCAACAACAGCGATGATGATGATGACGATGATCCTGAGAAGAAGACTTGTCTAGCAGAACTGTGTCGAGAAATACCTTCCTAGTTAAGAGGGAGTGTTGATGTATATGTAACTTCGGAATGTATTTCATCTATGTATTTCATATATATTTATTGTACCCTTATTAGAGATGTGTTATTCCTCTATAAGGAAGTGTCGTCATGTGGATTCACAAGTGTCGCAAGTGTGTGTACTTGCCGATGGGTTATTAGACCACCATGTGTGGGGTCAGCCCTGAAATATACATTATATTGTGGATGTATCTAGATAGACAAGTCAACCCCATAGTGTAACTGGGAAAATAGGTTAGTATAAATAGAGATCAGGAGATTTCTATTTTGATCATTCGAAAAGTCACACGTCTCTCACTCAGAAAGTGGCGCACTAGTGAGGAGTAGGATCATCTACTACTAGGAGACTATCTCAAGTGTATTTTGGTTGTACTTTGGTTGAGCCATTGCTCTCTCTATCTCTGAGGAAGTTGTGGGGTTTTTCACCTTAGGGTTTCCCCCACAGAAACTCTGTGTCTCTTGTCTCTCATGCTTTTGATTCTTGTGATGCTTGTCATGCTTATTGTGATTGTTATGCATTGATATACTGTATATGTTATTATCTCAGTAAAGATCAAAGAGTATTGTAAATTAATGCTCAAAATTTAACATGTGATATGATCAATGTATTTACCTGTCACCCCAGAAGTTGGTAGTGTCCCTCTCCTCACTATAAGGTAGAAATCTTGAACAACAGCACAGTCGTGGTTAACCGTGGGTTCTTCAAAGAAAGGGTCGCAAATGTCAAGTTTGAGGCTAAAAACAGTGTTGAATCTAACGAAGACGGAGACCTACACAAAGTATATCAAACTTGGACAAAAATTTCCGATCTATCAACCGAACAATAGAACTCCTTAAGGAGAATCATAAAATCATATAGATCTACAAAAAAAAATCAAGAAACCCTTGAAAAAATTCTGCAAAAAACACTACACAATAAGGTTAGGTTTAGAAGTAAAAACCTGCAGAAACATGCCCAAATCTGAAGAGAAGCCTAATGGCTACTAGATAGAAAGAAAATATACAAATTAAACAATTCCCAAATTATAAAATATCATTTGAAAGCAATAGAAGGTGATAAATCATAGCAACTAGCTTTGATATCATGTCAAAGATATGGATCTAGCTAGACTATCTTACATGTATATGAAAAACAATAATATATCAACAATAAGTACAAAAAGAGAATAAGAGAAAAGAGTGCACCAAATATACGTGGTTCACCCAATTGGGATACGTCCACAAGAAGTTAGTCTTCTATTATCTCCATAATATCTCCCTCGAGCTTACAAGAGAGAAATGCCAATAACCCCAATACAATATAGCAATACCTGTGTGAATAAGTAAAGATCATGATTTGATCCACAATGGATGATGTGAATGACTCCCTTGACTCTATTATATACTAAGATATGAGGAGGAATTAATCTCACATATTACATGTGGGATAATATAATTCTCCATATTAACATCTCTGTATATAATAATGAATATCAAGAGTATATTTTACCATAATGAATATGGGATATAAGGTATTACTCTTTTACATAAGATTGTGGATATCTTCTGACATAATACAAAGACATTATTACCTTCCAAGGAATATAAAATATTCCAACAATAGTGTCTTCAGTATTCCGAGTTATTCAGTTCCCCCACTAAGGGAAGATTGTCACGATCAATCAACTAGACTATTGCACACTTGAAACTGGTTTCCACTTGAATGTACCTTTTGTAGGGGATTCGAAAACGGTGATTCGATATATTGCTGTAGGAATGTTCAAATATTAATACCTCATGGAAGCTTTCACGATTCCACCACTGGTATTGACCCCTAACACTGCCCCCAATTTTCACTATTACATCAGTAGTATACTTTCCATTAAAGTTGTTTCTAAGTCCATACCAAAAGTTTTCTCCACCCCATATGAGGGAGCCTCAAAGGAGGACATATTAGTCGAAAAGAGTGATGGAAATATACCAACTGCTATGCAACATAATGAAATAGAGAGTAGTGTACCCCTATCTACCGTAAAGATTTCATATCAAGATATCCAAATGGCTTCGGTATATTTATATAAAAATCCTTCCCAAATGGAGGAATATGATCCTTAAACTTCACCAATATGGGCCATCAACACCCCTAGTACTCATGACATCCTGGATCATACTTTTTCATCAAATGAATCCATCCTTGAAGTCATGAATTTCTTTGAATGACCCTGGGAAGATATGCATCATAGATCATCATTTCTTCCAAAGACAGATTCATTACAGGTCAAACTAGAAAATGTTTACCTCGATGATGACATGGAAAAATACCATTGCCCCATCGAAACACACAATGTGAGTTCAGAAGGAAATTTGGAAAATATTTTGAAAACCATTCCAATCGATATATCCATTAAGCCTAACATCATTGAAAACATCAATATAAGCATTGATTTCTCTTCGAGGGAAACCATGCATTATACTTCTCTATTTAAAGAGTTTCATGATGTGTTCGCTTAGTCTTACAATAAATGTCGAGCATCGATCCCAGCATAGTTGAGCAAGAGATAAAAACCAATGATAATGTTGAACTGGTGCGACAGATGCTACGTCCGATCAATCCTAAAAAATCCATTTCTATCAAAGCAGAAGCTGAAAATCTATTAAAAGATGGCTTCATATATCTTGTTCCTTTAACTAAATGGGTATCCAATCCTGTTCCTATTGATAAATGGTAGTTTTTCAGAATTTCAATCTGATCTAGGATCTTAACTGAGAGAATAACATTTACAACATATCAAACATGGACACAATAATGCAAGCACACAAGAGACACAGAGTTTCACCGGGGAAAACCAAGAAAGTGAAAAACCCCGCAACTTCCTCAGAGATAGATAGAGCAATGATACAACCCAAGTACAAGAGATAGTCCTCCTAGCAGCACCTTCTCCTACTCCACTAGTGCGCCACTCTCCAATGCGTGTGTGAGTGAGAAAGTGAATGATCAAATAGAGTGCCTCCCGCACTCTATTTATACATGACTTGACTTTCCTAATAACCTTTACTAGGTCGGCCTCAACTTAACCACATAGCATACGACCGACCCCCAATAGGGTGGTCTAATAACTCTTTAACCCACATGACTTATACAGGGCCAACCCCAACAAGGTGGTCTAATAACCCATCAAGTATAAGTTATGACACTTACAATATAAATGATGACACTTCCATATAGAGGAATAATAACATCTTTATAGGAATACAAACACTTCCATATAGAAGAATAATAACATCTCTATAGGAATACACTATACATATATGAAATACTTTCCAATGTTACAAATACATCAACACTCCCTTTTAACTAGGGAGGTATTTCTCGACACATGTATTCTAGCAAAAGTCTTCTTCTTGGATCATCGTCACTGATCATCGTCATTGAATCATCGTCATCATCATTGCTGCTGCTATCTCAATCAATCTCTAATCTACTTGTCATAGGAAGTTCTACAGATCCAATGCTTTTTCATACTGGATGTAAGCCCACCACTTATAGGTCTTCATCATCACTGGCCATATTGTGGAATCCTCAGGACTTATTACGTGCGTCAACAAAAACCTCGAAAGAGCATCCCAGGACTTTTATGAGCATACTGCTCAACCTATCGAATCTCCAATGATATTTTACATGCAACTGCACAACCTGTCCACTACCATGGAGTATCATCCTGATACTCATGCCCATACTGATCATGTCATCTTAGCGAGCAAGCCATCAAGTAGGTACACCTCAGGACTGATTACACTACCTCTGCAAAACCTGCAAGATCTTCGAGGACTACTTACACTGCCTCTGCAAAACCTGCAAGAGAATCTCAGGACTGATCATATGCCTCTGTAAAACCTGTGTACCATATTGTCACATCATCGTCTTCAGATCATCGTCATCGTCCATGGAGCACAACCCAGATGCACACACATAGCACTTATATACACCGGCATGGGAGGGCCTACCTACCACCATCCGAGAATGCTCAGCACTTACATCATGACCATGGGAGGACTCTCCTACCACCATGTCACCATGGAAGGAACTACCTGCCACCATGTCAGAAAGGCACATCACTTACATCACGACCATGGGAGGACTCTCCTATCACCATGTCACCATGGAAGGAACTACCTGCTACCATGTCAAAAAGGCACGGAAATGACATCAATGACCATGAGAGGACTCTCCTATCACCATGTCACCATGGAAGTAACTACCTACCATCATGTCCAAAAATCCCAACAGCCCTTATATCTCACCACTAGTACAAAATGAGAGATAAGTGACCTAAAAAACGACAAAAATCCGCATATAAATGACCACTTTTGAGTTGGTGATCACTGGTAGCAAATTAGCAGTCATATATCACATGACAAAAAATGTGGTCATATTTAGCTTGGTCATTTATAGCTTATCTTGTGGTCATATATTTGGTCGTATATTTGGTCATTAATTTGGTCATTAATTGTCACAATTAATGACCAAATTTATGACCACATTTTTTGTCACGTGATAAATGACTGCTAATTTGCTACCAGCAATCACCAACTCAAAAGTGGTCATTTATATGCATATTTTGGTCACTTATCCCTCCTGTTGTACTGATGGTCATTTATATGCAAATTTTGGTCATTGTTTTAGTCATTTATCTCTTTTTAGTGGTTTTAGAATATAAATAGGGCACAGAGGAATTGAACCACCAACCTCCTGCCTACAAGGCATGTGCTCTACCATTGAGCTAGCACCCTTAAATAGAATTCATTATGGATTAATAGTAACTCTATCAGGAACATCAACCCTATTTGGCAAGAAATCAAATTATGAACCATGTAATATATGTTGAATTTCATTGGTTGGACCCTTGAATTTTATTGTGTTATCTTTATTATGTGATTGATGTTACTTTGCACACTGAGTTCTTTGAATTTACGGAAGCCACAATAAAATCACAATGGATTACTAAACAAAGGACATATTAATCAGATAAATATGTCGTGGTCCATGTTGGTGAATTATGTTGGCCATAGGCTTAACCATTATGGATTAGGACAGATCCACTGTTCCTAAACTGTTCACCTGAAGGATAAGTTCAAGTGATTACATGAAGGTTACTATTCCATATGCTACATGAAGTGATTACATTGATTACATGAAGGTTACTGTTCCATATGCTACATGAAGGTTACTGTAGCAAGCTTATGCATGTTACGAAAAGGAAGAGTAAAAATCTACAGTTTAATGCTTTGCATTGTAGCCTGAGATATCAAAATATATTATACAAGAAATCTTGCAATAGAAACTCAAATCTTAATAAGCAATACCTGTTATTAAACTCGTCAAATACACATCGTTTTCCCACTGGTATTTTGACATGCCCAAATTCTCCAAACTGGCCAAATACTTGTCTCGGCATTTCATCCGTCATAGTGGGGTATAAGCCACCAGCAAATATCTGCACCCAAAACACATAGAATAAGAATATAAAAATAGATTATTTGAAGAAATGAGAGCATGAAAAAAGGAAAATAAAAACAGAGGCATGCATAGTTGTATTATTTGGATCATTATCTGAGGAAACTACTGGAGGAGGATCAACTTCCACTGCTGCAAACAAAGCACTTGTAAGCAGTATAGAACATAAAAATAGAAAAAAATAAGAACACAATAAATACTAAACAGATGATAAATCTCAATAAATTATCACATAGCCTAAATAATAAATAATGAATAAACATTAAACATAACTAAAATCGATGACAATATGCAATATGTTGCAATAACACCTAATCTGATGAACTAGTAACCAGGATGCTACATAATAATTAATAACCATCATTATCATCGTTGATAACAAACAAGGCTTCAAACCAGTTGAGAAATAGAATAAACAACCACCAATGACATGCAACTTGTGAAAAACTTATACAGATTGCTAGAGTAAATGATGCATGACAAGAATATTAGGCATGCATAGAGAATGGGGAAGCAAGCATAAAATGGGCCAAACAATACTAGCATATGGGCAGCCATCTTTTAGTTTCAAAAAACCAAAAGCAAGTTGGGACAAAAGGCTTTTTTCCATACCTGATCTTAGATTAAATTTTAATCTATAAATTTTGCAGTCATTTCTCTACCCAATGGCAAATGGAAAAAGTAAACTAAGTTACAGAATACTCCATGGTAGCTCCTTTTTTGGCTTTATTTCAAAATTTTAAATACATGAATGGCATCTTGAATTTGTATGTCTCCTAGTGTCTTTCTATGTATATATCATGTGTGGCTCATTTTGATAAGATACACACAAACAAATTCAACAAAACTTTATCCTCCTTCACATCATGATGCAATGAAATTCAATTCAATGGAAAACTCACATGCAATGGGACCCATTTTTAACCAAGTACAGGCATCTCATCCATTAGTAGGTTTAGTGTTGAACGCTCACACTAGTTCACAGTGGTTTTACTCACTTATAGGGGTGAGAAATGGGATATGATCTCATCATACAAAGATATAGGAGTGCTCTTTTTTAGACCAAAAGATAGTTTGACAGTTACAGCAGAGTTATTTAAGTAAAGGTTACTTAAATGTGTTGCCAGCTTCATTTTTAGGACATAAGCAAAGATTCATCTTTCACTCACTAGTCACACATAAGCAAAGATTCATCTTTCACTCACTAGTCACGCTTACTCTTCATTATGGATGTTATATTGGGGGACCTTACCATTAGGTTGCTGATCGGATCTGGTTAGATAGGGTCCTTGTATGGATGCTCTCCATGTAAAGAGATCAGAGCCTCAAACCATCAATTCTTGCAAAGTTCGGCATTGACCCACTCATTTCGTCTGTGATCTTCAAGGTTGTACCGATGATTCACAGTCTTGGGTGTATAGGCATTCTCTAAAGGAGTTATCTCAAGTAACCATATCCTGGCCTTAGAGCTTCAATGCAGCAAGAAGATAATGGGATCCACTCCTAGTGGTATACCAGATCTCATTGCTCTGTCTAACCGATCTTGCTATTGACAGGTTGATTCCACACAACTTCTCATTGGATGCACCACACCTCTCCCAAAAATGGAGCATTCGAGATGAGATCTACATATCTCATCTTCAGTCCACATTCTAGGTTGCACCCATAGAGAAGTTCTCACCAAAGCTCCATTACTACTACATTACTGATCCCGGAAGTTCACCGAAATGAAAATCTCTGAGAATTGCTGAAAAGTTTAAAATGAAATATCTATCATCGATTCGTCTTTTCCACCACTTTTTGCTTCTAATGTTAATTGATTACATTGTTGCTTGAATTTACCCTGTTTGAAAATTGAAACATTTGTGATTCGCTCTTAACAATAACTCAATAATTGATCAAGCATGACTGTTTGCAGAGTAGACTCAAACTTTCTACAACATAATGTATCCATTGAGTGACGTATAACTTTTTGTGCTCTCACAATTGTTATGCATGTGCAAGTAATGAAGATCAAGCAACATAAGAAATCTAAGGCAAAATTTTGTCAATCTGAAAATGAATTCTGAGGTATAATTTCCTAGATTAATGTGTGGGTACTCTAGTTTATTCTTGTTATCTACATGATGTCCATAATAATTGCAAGTGTTACCGCTATAGTGCAAACCATAAGCACCATGGAGACTCCTCATTATCACCTAAAAATGAGTGGAACCAAGAATGCCTAGGTTGCCTATAGTGGTAGGACTTGCCATTACAAAGAAAACATAGTCACCATGGAGACTCCTAATGATGGAACTTGCATGTTCGTGGTTATGCCTATTTCTAAGCACGAAATCATTAAGAGAGTGCATGGTAGATAATGGTTTGCCCCACAATGCAAGACTGGGCTATGGCAAGTCAGCAAGCTCGACATGATCTTGTTACTTTACTCAGGTGAGTCATGAAGGTATTGAACGGTGGGCCAAACATATATTTTCCAAGAATTGCTAAGTGTGAATAGTGGAGGATCCAAATATTAAATTCAAAGAAACTATATATGGTGTTTGATTAGAATTTAGTTTCATATAATCAATTGGGTCTAACTTACAAACATCATTAAGTAACAAAGAATACAAATGAATGTCTACTTGGTGTCATAAAATACTGGTCTTATAAAACAGAGAAGAAATGAATGAATCTGTTGATGGTGAGGGAGCTACTTCTATCCCAGGATTGCTTTATTCGCTTATCCAAAAGTATAGGGTGAACCATTATGTTCATATACTTTCCTTGAACCATTCTGATCTAATTTGGTAGTGATTTTTATAGGGTGATTTTGGTGGCTTGAGCTAGATGATCAGATGTTGTTGGATGTTGTATTATGGTTAGGTGGAGCACTTTGCTATTATGGGTACATTTTCCTATGGTTCCGCCTTAGTTTTGTTGTTAATGTTTCATTTTGTATCGGTTTGCATATCATCCTTCATATTATTCGAGGTGGTTATTACGGTTGATCTCATGGTTGATGGGATATTATCTGAGCCTAGATATAAGTCATATTTCTATAACATGTGTTTGATCATTTAATAGTGCCCCCCTTTTTAGCACATGTGGAGATCAATTTCTTGATGAAATAACAAATTTGACTACAAGAGTAAGCAGGAAGTTGTAAAAGAATCCCTACAAAAGCTGGTTGTTCTACCCTTATCTAAATAAAGGAAAGGGAAAGAACAACACTAAGCAATCATCTGAGAACTTAAAACATGAATATGCATCCTTACATGGTAACTTCAATCGTTGGAAGTTCAGCAATAGACTCTGTAGAATCAAGTGCATTCTCCACAAGCTTGTGCATCGTTGTATAAAGACTCTTGCCCGGCTGTTGAACCCATAAAAAAATAAAAATAATAGTAAATAACCATATAAAATATATATAACAATAAAAGATAAATAACTAATGATACCCACGTTATCAAACCGGACAATTTTTTTGTTTTCTGCGAAGAATTCTGCTGGGGACTCTGCAAAATCCCACTAAATTCTTTTAGAACTTTGCTCGTTACAAGGATTTGAATATTAGGGTTTAAAAGTTGCAGAGAGTGTAAAGCCTAAGAATTAAAATGGGAGGGATTGTTATTATTGTTACTTACTTTGTGTCAGAACGCTTTCTTTTCCTTTAGCAGGAGTATGGGACTTTGCTTTCTTCTTCTGCTTCATCTCAATTGGGTTGCCATCGCTCCCTTCTAATCAAACAACCATAGTATAATTTGTGTACCATATGTGCACAGACTAAAGGTAGGGTTTGGAAAAGACAACATTCTAAATGAAATTACACCAGCCGCTGCATCACATATAGAGGTTGCAACAAGCACTTGATCTCTTCAAGGTAGATCTGAATCTAGCAAGTCAAACTTCAATCAAATCACATAAAAAAATAGTTTGTGTAATAGCTATAGCATATCTGATTTGTAAACATAAATAGTCTGTCAGGACAGGGCATCACCAAGTAAAAGATCCATGATCAAATCCCAATCGGCTTAGAACCTATAACACTATGTGTGCCAAGTTGGTAGCTCCCCATGTCGAACTTGGCCCAATTGGGTTCACCATAATAAAAATTGTATAAATAGTTATGCTTAGATCATAGTAGCAGAATTTGGCCAATACATGCCCTCCCATATAGAAATTCAACCAAATTCCTCCAAATTCATATTCAAAACATACAGACCCTCTCGTATTAAAATAACAAAAAATGTCAAGGTTTATTTTGAAGAGATCCTTTTACAAAATATTCCTTACCTTAAGTTCATTAGCTGTATATATATATATATATATATTATAGGGGTATTCGTTTGGAGAAGATGCACGTATACATGTGTGGAGATTTTCTAAAACTTGGAAGAATTTGTTGTTTTTTTGGTAATAGTGAGATATATACTTCTGTGTTTTTTTTGGAAATGGATTTCCAATAGGATCTTTCTCAAAAATGTGCCAAATTTGAATCCGTATATGGTGTTGAAATAGTCAGGAACGGTCAATTTAATTGGATCAACAGGCTCATTAAATACCCAACCAAATTTATGTGTCATGAGCTTCTTCAGATTATCAGCACACTGGTTCATGTACTCGGCAACTGTCTTTCATTGGGCAGGATCCATTTTCTGCCTCTTCTCCTTTTTAGACTCAAATCTTCCAAAAGGCCCCTGCTTAACGCCTATAACACCACATCTAGACTTTTTCTTTTCAGTTGGAGGCATCTTGTCATTACCAAAAACATACTCAAAATTGGGATAAAATTGATTCACTTTAGGAGTTCGCTTATCTTGACCAAGAGAGTGTTGAGTACCCTTGCTTCCATCACTCACAAATGACGACTGTCTGCCAAAACTAGGATTTTTTTTGAACTAATCCCGAAGCCTAAACTACACAATGCCCAATGATTGATTTCCTAGGAATGCCTCCTGGGCAACTATTTTCCAACCTTGAAATGTGTCCATCACTGATGGTTGGAACACTTCCAGAAGAATTAAGCTGTAATTCTTCAATTCTATGTTTAACCGATCTCACCTAGTCCAGTTCCAACTTGAGCTTCTTTCTCCTCTCCATCTTTTCACCCTTAGACATCTGAGAAACTGCAATAACATAATAAGGACTGTCTGCCAAAACTAGGATCTTTTTTTTGAATCAAAGCCTAAACTGCACAATGCCCAATGATTGATTTCCTAGGAATGCCTCCTGGGCAACTATTTTCCAACCTTGAAATGTGTCCATCACTGACGATTGGAACACTGCCAAAAGAAGTAAGCTGTAATTCTTCAATTCTTTGTTTAACCGATCTCACTTGATCTAGTTCCAACTAGAGCTTCTTTCTCATCTCCATCTTTTAACCCTTATACATCTGAGAAAATGCAATAACATTTGGGGGAACTCCAAGTGCATCCATATTCTGGCCTGCAGAATTAAGATTTATAGACTTTCTCTTGAGGATACAGGAATCCTCTGAAGCCGTCTCAGAATCAAACCTGGCAGAAGCTCCAACACTTTCATATTTTAAATATTGAACCTGCTGCCTCCTTCCATCTGACTCTCCTGTAACTTCAACTGCGAAAGGGTAATCAGGAACTATACTGTATGAAGCCCTAGCTGATAACTTCTTAGATTTCTTCATAGTGGAATTCCTGTTGAGGATGTTCTGAGGTTGATGCCTCTTACACGTTACTACAAGGGAAGAGGTCGTTCAGTGAATTAGTCACATAAACATAAAGTTCTATGCAGCCAAAGAATGGGTTCCAAGATCAAGGACTGAAGAGTCCCACTTAAAGATCCCACTTCCAATTGCAAAAGAGAATCGGCCTGAAAGGAAAAAACACACCATAAGCTACAAACCCAATACAAGTCCAACTTCAGAAATTTATTGTCTACCACACTCATCCTAAATTGTTGACAGTAGTTTAAAAATCTAAAGCAGTATTAGCCAATAGCACAGGATCCCAACATCTCTTATCATTCCATTTCAGTTCAATAATGACCTCACTCCTCTCGAATCTTGAGCATGAAAGAGTGAGCTAATTTACTTTGAGGAGTAAATTAGAAATTCAAATATTTCCTAATACAACATCACTCTGTCTTGAATGGCATAAGATAAAATACAATTATTTTATTAATATCGAACAAATGACCACAATAACAAGTCAACGGATCTAAAAAAATAGATCTAATATAACTACAAGCCAAAGACGACTGAGAATTTGATAGAGAACGGGTCAGATGTTTATCTAAACAGCTTCTAAATCCTTACTTAGTTAACCGAGGTTCAATAAATCAAGCGCTAAATCCAACTACTATTAGCATCTCCAGCAAAGCAACACACTGATTACATCTGAGAAAGAGATCGTGCAGGAAAAAATCAAACATAAGAAGCAAGTTGGAAATGATGAAGGCACACATCACATACACCAAAAGAGAGTATAATTTTCTTCTAGATAATAGCAGTTATAAGACAAGTGCCATGACCAACTCCAATCCTAGTACACCATCAGAGGTGCATTCTTTAATTCTTCTAATAAGGCCATAAGAGGCTCTCGTCTAGGATCAACATATCTCCTTCCACTTTATTACTGTGATAGAACTTGATCCTATCAAAACCAAGCGAAGTTCATTATATCCGTAGATGTATCACAATCAAAACGAACAACTCAAACATTGCCATCGATAAGCCAGCGTATGTTAAGAATTTTATAGAGAACTAAACCCGAAAAGAAAATGAAGCCCTATAATGCCAAGTAACAGAAACTTGCCTAAATTAATCAAATGCTGCGAAATGTGCACACAGAACCATCCAGTTAGGACTTGAATTAATGTGTGGCCTGATGACTTTCACTTTAAAAGTAAGGACAAATCAAACTACTTAAAGGGCGACGGCTTCCAATAACCATAGCTTTGATATCACAATGGAGCTTTTATCTGAAATTCATTTTGACCCTGAAGCCATCAGCAATTTTAGTAGTAATTAATACTCATCTCCATTGGAGTAAACAAAAACCATAATGGAGCTTTTATCTGAAATTCATTTTGACCCTGAAGCCAACAACAATTTTAGTAGTAATTAATACTCATTTCCATTGGAGTAAACGAAAACTAAGGAAGGAATTTAGTTACTTATTCGAATACCATGGCCATTGTTGAAAACTTGAATGAGCTTGAGACCTGAAAACATTGATGGAAGTAGAACCGGCAGAGATATTGTTTTCAACCAATTCATTTACACCTGAGAAAGGGTGCTGGATAACTTCTCCTGCTGCAATTCAATTCACTAGTGACTCTTCAAGGCAACGAATGGGTTTAGAATGATAAATCTGTTCTGGAGATTTTAGGGTTTGGAACTATTGACTCTTCAAGGCAACGAATGGGTTTAGAATGATAAGTTTGTTCTCGAGATTTTAGGGTTTGGAAGGATAAAAAACAAATCCTGACCTATATTGTTGATTAATCAATTCATTAGCTCTGGAAGTGCTGGGAAATGCTTATGAGCTCCTCAATTTTTCTCGGGAGCTCCTTTCTTGCAGATTCCCTTCATGACATAAACCTGTACCTGCAAAATTTAGGGCATTGACATTAACTCACGGTGTTTGAAAATATATGCAAACCCTGTATAATATCCAAAATGAATGTGAAGATCCAACAGAAAAATAAAATAAAATGAATTATATGGATTTAATATATACCAGAACGAAATTGCTATACAATGCCTCTCAAATACAAAAAATACTCTTCTCTCCCTCCAAAACCAAAATTTCAGAAACCAATTCCTCCATTGATAGAGGGTTAACCGTAGTGGCACCATATTACTCACCCTTGGTTTTGTTTTGCTTTGTGTTTATGTCTTTTTAATATTTCATTTTTAATATTATAAATTGTAGTTTTTATATTTCATTTTATTTTATGTATAATATTAAAAATTGTTTTTTACTATTATATTTTATTTTACATTGTTATTCTCATATATGATATTATGGTATATATATATTAAATTTTTATTATGGTATATATATATTAAATTTTTATTTTTGCACAATATATTTTACATTCATATGTAAGGTTTTGTTTTTATTTTATTTTTTATTTACAAGATTATATTATAAATATATTTTATATTGACATATGTTGTTTGGGTTTTATATATTAATGTTTTATTTTTTCATATATACATATTGTGAGATTTCTTTTACAATCATTTATCTTTTGTAATATTAATTATATAAATATATGTAATAACCATACAATATATTAATATTATATATGGGTGAAAAGATACAAGGAAAAAAGGTTTTTGATAATTTATTTATTTTATATGTGAAAGGAGAAGGGGTTAGTTACCATTATGGGGGTATTTTTATTATTATTATTATTATTCAAGGAGATGGGAAATCAACTGCATAAGAAAATTATTTTTTAATTTTCTTTGGTCTGGGGGCAAACAACAATAGTTTAGTGATGGTTCGATGGGAGCAAATAGCTCGTCCTGAAAGTGGTGGGGGATGAGGCATAAGGAATCTATTTCATTTCAATCGTGCTCTAAGGATGAAAAGTTTTTGGAGAGGACTATTTGGTAATTCACAGTGGATTGATATTCTCAAAGTCAAATATATAAAGATGGATGTTTATAGATGGATCAGATCTCCAAAACAATTATTCAAGGTTTCTTCACCCATTTGGGTTGGTTTTATGAAAATCTATAATAGGATGGCTATTTATTTAGCCTGGAAGGTTGGAAATGGTAAAAGTATCGTGGTCATAAACGATTAGCGAAGATTGGCGTATTCTTTCAACTTTTGGGGTGGGGGCTGGGTGGCTGATTTATTGCTTTTTTAATAACTGACGGCCAGATTTTAATGATCAGAGAATATGATTCGTCTTACACCCAAATGAAACATCCATATTTAATGGGGTAAGTCATGAGCATGTTTAAATTGAATCCACACAAATAGTTATTTAAAATAATTAAAATAAATTGAATCCACAACCTTTGCACTGTTTGATAAATGAACCAGTTAAAGAATGATGTGCGCACGGTTTTTTAATCCTTCAACGGTTTCATTGCAGGCGTTATAGGCCACGTTGAAGCAGTCAGAAGTGATCTCTATTCCTCACTCCAGCAAGGAGACTGTGTAACTTCCTATTTTGATACAGGTTTTAATAATCCAGAGATGGTTTTCAGAATAATGGTGTCTACCTGGGTGTTTCACTTTTTCCCTTGGTCCTTTCACTTTTTGCAAGCAATTTTAGTTTCCATGGGCATGGATGGTGATAGCATGATTTTGGTTGGGGATGTTCCAGACACCAAAAATGGTTGCTCGATCCCACGACGTGGTGGCACTCAGCATCAAGGGGGACTTTGCATGGCTCAATTTCCCCACCTCGGTTCTTCGCTTCCTAGCCCCGCAACATTGCCTTCCAGGGACATCTAAAAGGTTGTCGCGGGTGAGATGATCAGCAGATCGAGTTTCTACAATACAATTCAATACATTGGTATGTGCTTCGAACGATCGAGTTGGTATCTAGTCAAAATGTTTGCAATTAAATCTGAGATCTGAGATCAAACAGATCACAATAGTTGTTGTAGGATTAAAATTGTAAAGAATATTGGAATTATGGCATTAAGAATGGCCAGTTAACAGCAAAACTGAAGAATTTCCATTGCATAATTATTATCCACTTTTGTAGATTTTATAGGATCCCAAATCATGTTTTCTTCTCTATAGTTCTCTCGTGGGGAGAATTGTGTCAATTGTGGTTGAGGTTTAGTAATGGAAGGAGTTCAACAACATCGGCAGCGACATGTATGCCTGACCATGCTATTACATCTTACTCATCTGCTACTTACGCTGTAACAGAGATATCCATTAGTGTTTCTTTTGCACATATAAATAGGACTAGATTATGGAACTCTATAACTTAAAAAGACTTAGGGTATTTTGTACAAAATGTTTATTTATATTTATATTTTTACAGGATTTTGTATATTTGGTCATGGAGTAATTTTTTTAGATGATTATCTACAGGATTATATGCATTTAAACTCGTAGTAAATATTTCTATCCTTCAATATATATATATATATATCCTCTTCAAGAGTAATGCAAAGAATTATCTAACCTCCATTCTTTGGTAAACTGTGATTTGGCGTTATAATTAAAAAACTGTAACTCTCATTAACCTGGAGAACCCTGTCTGAACTTCGACTATGTGATTATTGGCGTAGACCTGTAGCTTAGCGCTTAACTTAATCTTAAACTTCTTTCAAATTTTTTTGAAAGCGATTAATACCATAGACAATTAATTTATATGGAGGATTACTCATATTGCATCGAAACTATTATTCGTAACCAAGAAAACCCTGTCTGATCTTCGACTATGTTATTATCTGCCTAGACCTGTAGCTTAGCTCTTATAATTTTTAAACTTCTTTCACAATTTTATGAAAAGCTATGAGTACCATAGACAACTCTTATCTCTATCAAGTTAACTGGTGATAAAAGTCAATCAGTGATAAGATAACAATCACGTCATTTTACCAAGTTGTTAAACCATCACCTTATTTTACCAAGTTGTATAT
The DNA here is from genome assembly GCA_027924585.1 of Larix kaempferi. Lineage (NCBI taxonomy): Eukaryota > Viridiplantae > Streptophyta > Pinopsida > Pinales > Pinaceae > Larix > Larix kaempferi. The sequence continues at coordinate 243,686 of BSBM01001155.1, read as the reverse complement.
TTACTCCGATGGCTTGGATTTCTAACAACTATCTATGGTGGGAATTCAATTAGGTAAATGTGGAGGGTTTTATGAGCACTGATTAACAACTTATTTAATGAAATAATGACCACAGTCCTCCACTTATAAAGACGCACTCCACGCCAACTTGATGTGAAGTGGTGGAGGTTTCTAGGTGTGAAGAGAATGTTGTGAAGTGCAAAGAAAATTGAAACATTTTTCTCTCCATTATCAATTCAGCCGACATCTTCTCACTTTTCAATCCTTCAGAGTGCCAATGCTTAGTGTATTTCCATGTGTGAAGTGAAGGGCCTCCAAGTGAAACAATTTGACATTCCACTATCTATTCAACCACGAGTTTCAGTTATAAATCAAGACCACAAATTCACAAAAACTGATGGCTAGCAAGAGATTTAATGGACCATGAAAAAGTTTTCACAAAGGTCCAATCAAAAGAAGTAGGTTTTTTTTTTTTAAAGAAGTAGTGTTTGATAGCTGGCAAGAGATTTAATGAACCACGAAAAAGTTTTCACAAAGGTCCAATCAAAAGAAGTAGGGTTGCTTTAATACAAAGCACAACCAAATTAATAGCTCAATATTTATAGTTGCATAAAGACTGTTTGTAAATGCAGCGGTTCTTATTGTGGGTGGAGACAAAGCACAACCAGATTGATAGCTACCCAACAGAAATTAGATGGAAAGAACTGAGATTTGATTTGTATTTAAATTGTACAGTATCTCAATGAATTAGAGATTTAGAATAGTGTCTGGAGGTAATGTGCGTGTAGACAAAGCACGATGGCTCAAGCAAGAAGGCCCTTGAGGGTAAACCTTTTGCAAATGGTGCTGTCTGTAATTGTGTTCTTACAGCCCGAGAGAAATCTTGCTTGGCTGGGTGGATGATGTTGGTATGAACCCGAATCGTTTACAACAATATTGAATTGAAAATTAGTTTATTGATGATTATGTTTTTGTGCATGTTTTTTACACTTTTTTCCCAATTTGTAGGCCACATCTAAGGAGCCGTCGAAGATTTATGCAAGAATGTTATCTCTTCGACATCTAAGGTTCATTTGGTACTGTTGCAAGCAAGATCTAGAAGTTGTCCAAGATTTATGCAAGAATGTTAAATGTTTGTTATCTAAGTTAGGAATTGGTTCTTCAAATCGAGATCTAGAACTTGTCCAAGGTTTATGCAAGAATGCCAAATGTTTCATATCTAAGTTAGCAATTGGTTCTGCAAATCGGTGAAAGAAGAATAAAAAAATACAAGTGAGAATGTTTTAAGCATTTATGTTACTATATGTGTTGGATATTGGATATAGCAAGAAAAAAATTGTAGATATCTAAAATCTTAATCCACTCTAAGCTGTCCAAGAATTATGCAATATTTTTTCAAGAATGTTAAATGTTTGATAAATCGGTGAAAGCTACTATTAAAAGTCAAGTCATAAAATAGAAGTGAGAATTTGTTAAACAGTTATGCATGCGCAAATAATTTTGTTTTGTTGGACATTGGATATAGCAAGAAAAAAAATTGTAGATATCTAAAATTTTAATCCACTCTATTCAGTTTTATGAAAATTTATGTTTTGATGAGCATTGGATATAGCAAGAAAAAAATTGTAGATATCTAAAATCTTAATCGAGTCTTTTAAGTTTTACAGTTAATTAAAATCTTTGTTATTTTGCAAATTATATTTGTAATTTTTTAAAAATCTCTATCCATTCTGAAATTGTTTATTTCAAAACTTAAAATCTATATCCATTTTGAAATTGTTTGTTTCAAAACTTTCTAAAAAAATATGTCATGCTTAAATCTTGTTTTCATATAAAGTGAAAACCAAAAAACACAAAATGCAAACAAAATAATTATAAGATGTTGTATAAAACTATTAGAAAATAAAAAATCACTGCCCAGAAAAGAATGGAAGAGGAAATAAAATGCACTGCACAGAAATCATGAAAGGGAAAATAATTATACTGTATAAACACATTAAAAACCAATGTTAATCTCTTAATCTTTGCTTAAACTCCGTTTAAATATTTAGAAAAGCATACTATTAAACCTCAGCATATTATTTATTGAGTTGTTGAGCTCTACACAAACTCTATAAAACACAAGATTCTTTTGTATATTTATTTTTTTTTAATATCATTTGCAATTTGTTTGTATATTTATTTTAAAACTTCTTTAATTCCTTCTTAATTTCATTTAAAAAGAAGTCCTTAAATGACCCATGAATGAATTGAGTGATCTACTTATACTGAGTTAGTAAATAATTTATTATTTCATTCCTTCTGTTTTGAAGCATTTATTCTAAGAAACTCTGTAAAACACAAGATTCTTTTGTATATTTATTTTAATTTTATTTATATCATTTTCAATTTGTTTCTATATTTATTTTAAAACTTCTTTAATTCCTTCTTAATTTCATTTAAAAAGAATTCCTTAAGTGACAGATGAATGAATTGAGTGATCTGCTTATGCTAAGTTAGTAAATAATTTATTATTTCATTTTGCATGTTTTGAAACATTCAAATAAACATTATTGTTGTAATATTTTTCATAATTATCTATTTGTATTTTTATTTTTATTTTTATAAATATTATTGTTGTAATTATTTAAAATATTTTTAATAATTATTTAATTTTATTTTAATTTTTAAAAATACATTTATAAAAATATGTAAAAAATAAATTAAAATTAACCTTTTATTTTGAAAATTGAAATACATTTATATCAATCTTTAAAAAAAAATTAAAATTAACAACTTATTTTCAAATATTTTCTAACTATCAACATAATCTTATTTAATTAAAGATATCAAACTTTCTAGCTATCAAACATAATCTTATTTACTTTAATATATTGAACTTTCTCTCAATTAATAATAGATATATAAAAAATTATCTTAATTCGTAGGATATAAAAATAATATTAATTAAAAAAAAAGATTAACAAAGATTTAAAAATATTTATCAAATTTTTAAAAATCATAATAAATGAAAATTAAGTAATAGTAAAATAGTAATAGTAAAATAAGTAGTACTAACATAAGTAATAGTAAAATAAGTAATAGTAAAATAGTAATAGTAAAATAAGTAGTACTAACATTATGACCAAAGTTCATGAAATTGGTCAACCATGAACAACCATGGTTAATCATAAACAACCATAGTCATTTATGGTCAGCAAAGAACAACCATATTCAACGATGAATAACCATATCCTCAACCACACTCAACCATGAACAACCATGGTCAACCATGAACCATAGTAAACCAAATAACCATGGTCATCCATTGTAGACCATGAAAAACCATCATCAATAAACTATGGTCAACCATTGTCGACCATCATGAATCTTGGACAACCAAAGTCAAAGATGTTCAACCATAATAAACTGAAGTCAACATGGGTCAATGATAGTCAACCATGGTCAAGCCTCATCGACCATTGTCAACTACAATCAATCGTGGTTAACCATGGTCAACGAAAGTCAACCATGGTCAACTTGAGTCAACCATGCTTGACCTAAGTTAACCATAGTCAACCATGGTCTATCACAGTTTGTTATGGTAAACCATGTCCAGCCAAAGTGAATCATGGTCAATTAAAGTCAACTATAGTCAACCATAGTCGCTCATGGTCAACCATGTTCAACAAAAGTCAAACATGGTCTACCATGTTAAACAATGTTCAACCAAAGTTAACTATGGTCAACCATAATCATCCATAGTCAACCAAAGACTAATAGGGAAAACCATGGTAAATAATAGGGAATCATGGTCAACCAAATTCAACCATGGTCAACCATCTTAAACCATGGACAACCAAATTCAACCATAGCCAACCCATGGAAACTAGTGCCAACCATAGTCAACCATGTTTAACCATTGTCAACCATAGTCAACCATGCTTAACCAAGGTCAAGCAAAGTCAATGATGGCCATTGAGATTCATCCATGGTGAACCATGTCAACCAAAGTCAACAGTAGCCAATGAGAACCATGGTGAACCATGTCAACCAAAGTCAACCATAGTCACCCATGGTTAACCAAAGCTAGCCATGCTTAACCATACTCATCGAAATTCAATGATGGTAAACAAAAGTCAACTATAGCAAACCAAAGTCAACCATGGTAAGCCACAAGTCAAGCATCATCAACCAAAGTCAACCAATGTCAACCATAAACAACCATAATCAACCATGGTCAACGATGGTCAACCATAGGCAGATACTATGGTTGACTAATCACTCTTTGTATTTGACTATGGTTGACCATGGTTGTCATTGGTTGATCATCATTGACCATGGTTGATTATGGTTGTTTATGGTTGACCATGGTTCACATTGGTTGTGCATCGTTGACTTTGGTTTACCATGGTTGACTCTACAATGGTCAACCAAAGTTAAACATAGACAACCAAAAGTTTATGGTCAACCATAAAGAGCCAAAAGTCAACCAAAGTTAACCATAAACAACGAAAGCTCAACCATAGATCACCAAAAGTCAACCATAGCAAACCAAAAGTCAACCAAAGTTAACCACAAACAACTAAAAGTCACCCATATATGACAAAAGTTTATGGTCAACCATAAAATACCAAAGCTCAAGCATGGTTAACCATGATCAACTAAATTCAACCATACTTTACCATGGTCAACCATTACTGCCAACCAAATTCAACTAAAGGTCAACCAAAGTCAACTAACAACAACCATGGTAAAGTAAAGGTAAACCAAATTCAACTAATGTCAACCATTGTAAACCAAACTAAACCAAAGCCATCCATGGTCACACAAATTCAACCATGATCAACCAATGTAAACCATGGTCAACCCAAAGTCAACTTTGGTCATCCAAAGTCAACCATGCTCAACAAAAGTCAACTAAAGGTCAACCAAAGTTAACTAATTTAAACCATGGTAAACTAGAGTCAACTATAGTCAACCATGCTCAACCATTGTCAACCAAAGTCGATCATAGTTAACAAGAGTCAACCATTGTCAACTAAAGTCAACCATGGTCGACCAAAGTAAAAAATGGTCAACTAAAGTCAACCGTGGATGACCATTATCAACCATAGTCAAACAATGGTTGGCCATGATCGACCAAAGTCTACTAGGGTCAACCATTATCAAGCACAGTCAACCATGAGAAACCATAGCCAACCATAGTAACCCATGCTTAACTAAAGTCAACTATGGTCAATGAAAGTCAACCAAAGGAACCCATGGTCAACCAAATTCAACCATTGTCAATCATGGTAAACCATAGAGAAGTGAACCAAATCCAACCATGGTAAACAAAACACAATGATGGTCAACCATAGTTAACCAAAGGTCAACAAAAGTCAACCATTGCTGACATTGGTTGATCAACCATGGTTGACCATGATCAAACATGGTCAAATATGGTCAACCATGGTCAAATATGGTTAGCCATAGTTGAATATGGTCAAATATGTCTAATAATGCTAAATATGTCTAAATATGTCTAATAATGCTTGATCACGTTTACACATATTTGACCATGTTTGCCCATATTTGACCATGTTTGATCATGGTCAACCATGGTTGATCAACCAATGTCAGTGATGGTTGATTTTTGTTGACCTTTGGTAAACTATGGTTGATTGATGGCAGGCCTAAACCTAGACCTACCCTTCCCAAGGATCATTAATTTCCTCGTGTACTACAACCTCACCACACACCCTGTCAGGTCATGTAAACCCTTCTACTGAAATCCTTTTAGAAATCCACTAGGCTCTCCTTCAAAATAGATCACTAATGGTTCATTCCATATTTCATGTGTTCAGTTCATAACTGGAGTTATTACATACAACTCAAACTTCTTTTCAAGAGTACTCAACTCACACTATCCATATATTTACTTATTGAGGCTTAAAACTCATTTAACATAAATATTATTGACGAAGTGACTATGTATTTACCTCTCCCTCGGTGCTCTTCCACTTGACACATATAACACTCCAAGTCTTGGCGCTTCCTCACACAATATAAGACCTCTACCTATAACCAAAATCTCCATCATCCTTCACACCCCAAGTGACCACTGCATAGACCCAGCTCTGTGACCAAAGGCTATCGCATTACCACACCAAGTGCTAACTCCTGGACTGTCCATCGCTAACTCCAAACTTGCGAGGTGATCTCTGCCATTAAGTCTCGCCAAGCTCCACACCTTCACACCTATCGTGTGACTCGTCTCCACATCAGCCTCTTACCTCCAACACATCATTTACTCCCCATCAAAAACTCAAACCTCGCTGACCCTTACACCTTCGCGCTGACTATATAACTTGCATCCACGTCAACTATTGACTTCCACATCAATGCTTAACCTCCCTATCACTTCCTGACCTTCCTTCCACCAATCTCCACCATTCGATCATCTTGGCAATGCACAACTACTCTATGGTTTACCATGATTGACAATGGTTGACCATGGTTGCCCAAGCATATTTAATATGGCTTAGTAAGTTTAGTTTACATTAAGCATTAGACATCATTAAACATCATTAAACATTATTAAACATTAGACATTAGACACTATTAAACATTATTAGCATTATTATACATTATGCATTGCACATTATTATACATTATACATTATTAGTCATTATTATGCATTATTAAACATTAACATTATTAGACATTATTAGAAATATTTTTCATTATTTGTCTTATTTTCTTTTAGAATTATTATAATTGTATTTTCTTAATTATAATTATTTTTATTATTTTCAAATATTTAAAAAACTTATTATTTTATAATAATAATAATAATAATAATAATAATAATATTATTATTATTATTATTGTGAATCCTTATTATAAATTATTTTCATTTATTATTATTTTTCATATTTTAATATAATTATGTTTTTTATTTATCATAATAATTATTATTATTATAATAAAATATTTTTTTTTATAATTATTATTATTATAATATTAAATTGTTTCAATATTTGTTATTTAATAATAAAAAATAATTATTTAATATTTGTTATTATTATTATATTTAATTAATTATTATTAAAAAATATTTAATTATTATTCTAAATTATTTATAATTTATTAAACAAGATTATAAACAAATTATTTTATAAAATAATTAAAATAATATTTTTTATTAAATAATTAATTAATATTATAAATTATTTATAATTTATTAATTATAATTATAATATAACTATTTTTAATATGGTTTAGGAAGATTAATTTACAGTAAGGCATTAGATATTAAACATTATTAAATATTATTAAGTATTATTAAACATTTAACATTATTAAACATTATTAGTATTATTATACATTATGCATTACACATTATTATACATTATAGATTATTAGCCATTATTAAACATTATTAGACATTAACATTATTAGAATTATTTTTCATTTTTTTATAAATATTATAATTGTATTTTCTTATTTATAATTTTTTTTTTATTATCAAATATTTAAATTTATTATTTTATAATAATAATTATTATTATTATTATTATAAAGAATAATAAAAAATAAGAATATAAATTATTATCATTATTATTGTGAATCCTTATTATAAATTATTTTCATTTATTATTATTTTTCTTATTTCAATATAATTATATTTTCTTATTTATAATAATAATAATTATTATAGTAAAATATTGTTTTTTTATAATTATAATTATTATTATTATAATAAATAATTTCAATATTTGTTATTTAATAATAATAATAATTATTATTATTGTTATTGTTATCGCTATTATAATTAAAAAATTATTATTATAAAATATTTAATTATTACTCTAAATTATTTATAATTTATTAAACAAAATTATAAACTAATTATTTTTATAAATTAATTAAAATAACATTTGTTATTAAATAATTAATTAATAATATAAATTATTTATAATTTATTAATTACAATTATAAAATAACTATTTTTATAACATATTTAGAAAAAATAGTAATACTTATTATTATTATTATTATTATTTTCACAGCAATAATATTAATTTTAAAACTCACAAAATATTCTCTACGCGTCGATCGTCAACTAGCAATCCAAATTAATAATTAATATGGCTTATACGTATATAGACCACACATTTAAATGTGGTTGATATACGCCGATCGACGTATATAAGCCATATTAATTATTAATATGGCTTGCTAGTTGATGGTTGGTATGTTGGTTAGGTTTGGTGAATTATTATTATTATTATTATTATTAAAAACAATATTATGGCCACACAATATAATGACTATGATTGACCTCGGTTGACCATGGTTGACTTTGGTTGACCATTCTTAACTATGGTCGACATTGGTTGACTATGGTTGAACATCGTTGACTTTGGATGTTCATGGTTGAGTATGGTTGAACATAGTTCACCATGGTTGACTTTGATTGACCTTAGTAAACTTTGTTAACCATGTTTGATTATAGTCAACCATGGTCGTCTTTGCTTGACCATTGTTGGTTTTGGTTGACCGTGGTGGACTTTGTTTGATTTTGTTTGACTTTGGTTGACTTTAGTTCACCATCATACACCATGGTTTTCTATGGTTGACTTTAGTTGACTATGGTTGACCATGGCTAACTATGGTAGACCATGGTTGACCTTCGTTGACTTTAGTTACAATTGATGACTTTGGTGGACCATGGTTGACTTTGGTTAAATTTTGATTGGCCATGGTTGACTTTCATTAACTTTGGCTAACCATGGTTGAATTTGGTTGTGGCCAACCATGATAACCAAAGTTGACTTTGGTTGACCAGAACCAAATTCATATTTGAATATTATTCATTTTACCATGGTTGACTTTGGTTGACCACAACCAAATTCATATTAGAATATTATTCGGTATACAATGGTTGACTTATAATTATTTGGATAACCACAACCAAAGTCATATAGGAATATTATTTGGTTGACCATGGTTGACTTATAATTATTTGGTTGACCATAACCAAAGTCATATAGGAATATTACTTGGTTGATTATGGTTGACTTTGGTTGACCATGGTTGTATATGGTTGACTTTAGTTGACCATGGTTGTATATGGTTGACTTTGGTTAACTATAGTAGACCATGGTTGATAATTCTTGACTATGGTTGACCATCATTGACCTTCGTTGACATTAGTTTACCATTGTTTAATTTGGTGGAGCGTGGTTGATTTTGGTTGAATTTTGGTTAGTCATGGTTGAATTTGGTTAACCATGGTTGACTATCATTGAATTTGGCTAACCATGGTTGAATTTGGTTGCGCTCAACCATGAAAAAATAGAGTGAACAATGGTCAACCATAGTAAACCATGTTCAAAAAAAGTCAACCACGTTAACCAAAGTTAACAATAGTGAACATAATCAACGAGAGTCAACCATAGTGAACCAAAGTCAACCACAGTTAACCAAATACAATCATGGTCAACTAAAGTCAACCAAATTCAACAATGGTCAACCAAAGTCAAATGGCCAATGAAAGACAACCATGGTCAAGTAAAGTCTACCAAAGTCAAGCAAAGTCAACTACAGTAAACCATAGTCAACCATGGTTGACAATTCTTGACTATGGTTGACTATCGTTGACATTAGTTTACCATTGTTTAATTGGTGGACCATGGTTGACTTTGGTTGAATTTTGGTTGGTCATGGTTGTATTTGGTTAACCACAAGTCAACCAAATTTAACCATGGTCAACTATGCTCAATCATAGTCAACTGAAGTGAGTCATGATCAACCAAAGTCAAGCAAAGTTGACCTACTGTAAAGATGGGCAATCATAGCTAATCAAAGTTGACCTTATCTCAACATGATCAACCAAAGTCAAGCAAAGTTGACCTTATACAAACATGGTCACCCAAATTCAATCAAACTCAACCATAGTCAACCAAAGTTAGTTGGTTAACCAAAGTCAACCATAGTCAGCCAAAGTTAACCATTTTGAACCAAAGTCAACCATGGTCAATTAAGGAAAACCATGGTTAACCAAGGTCAACTGTAATTAAACAAAGTCAACCATAGTAAACCAAAGTTAAGCATAGTCAACGATGGTCAACCAAAGTCAACAATGCTCAGCCAAATTCAACCATGAACAACCAAAGTCAGCCATGTTTAACCAAAGTTAGCCAAAGTAAACCAAAGTCATCCATAGTGATTTATTGTCAACCAAAGTTAAAAATGGTAAATGAAAGTCAACCATGGTGAATCAAATTTAACCATGGCAAACCAAAGTCAACCATGGTCAACCCAAGTCAACCATGCTTAACCAACATTCAACCAATGTTAACCATTATAAAACAAAGTTGACCATGGTTGTATATGGTTGACTTTGGTTAACTATGGTCGACCATGGCTAACTATGGTAGACCATGGTTGACAATTATTGACTATGGTTAACTATGGTAGACCATGGTTGACAATTATTCGTTGACATTAGTTTACCATTGTTTAATTTGCTGGACCATGGTTGACTTTGGTTGAATTTTGGTTAGTCATAGTTGAATTTGGTCGACCATGGTTGACTATCATTGAATTTGGCTAGCCATGGTTGACTTTGGTTGCAATCAACCATGAAAAAATAGAGTCAACAATGGTCAACCATTGTAAACCATGTTCAATAAAATCCAACCACGTTAACTAAAGTCAACAATAGTGAATATAGTCAACCATTGTAAACCATGTTCAATAAAAGCCAACCACGTTAACTAAAGTCAACAATAGTGAATATAGTCAACCATTGTAAACCATGTTCAATAAAAGCCAACCACGTTAACTAAAGTCAACAATAGTGAATATAGTCAACCACAGTTAACCAAATTCAACCATGGTCAACCAAAGTCAAATGGCCAACAAAAGACAACCATGGTCAAGTAAAGTCTACCAAAGTCAATAATAGTCAACCATAGTAAACCATAGTCAACCATAGTTAACCATGGTTGACAATTCTTGATTATGGTTGACCATCGTTGACATTAGTTTACCATTGTTTAATTTGGTGGACCATGGTTGACTTTGGTTGAATTTTGGTTGGTCATGGTTGAATTTGGTTGACCATGGTTAACTATCATTGAATTTGGCTAACCATGGTTGACTGTGGTTGTGGTCAACTACGAAAAAATAGAGTGAACAATGGTGAACATAGTCAACCATAGTCAACAATAGTGAACATAGTCAACCAAAGTCAACCACAATTAAGCAAAATCAACCAAGATCAACTAAAGTCAACCATAGTCAACCAAATTCAACCATGGTCAACCAAAGTCAAATGATCAACCAAAGACAACCATGGTGAAGTAAAGTCTATCAAAGTCAAGCAAAGTCAACTATAGTTATAAATGACCATGGGTTGCTTTAGTTGACGATGGTTCACTTTGGTTTACCATGGTTGACTTTGTTTGACAAAGTCAACCATGGTTGGCCATGGTTGACTTTGTTTTATAATGATTAACATTGGTTGAGCAAGTCAACGATGGTCGACTTTGTTTTATAATGGTTAACATTCGTTGAATGTTGGTTGACCATGGTTGACTTTGGTTTTTCATTCTTAAATTTGGTTGACCATGGTTGACTTTCATTTACCATTTTTAACTTTGGTTGACAATGACTCACTATGGATGACTTTGGTTTACTTTAGCTAACTTTGGTTAAACATGGTTGACTTTGGTTGTTTATGGTTGAATTTGGTTGAGCATTGTTGACTTTGGTTGACCATCATTGACTATGCTTAACTTTGGTTTTCTGTGGTTGACTTTGTTTGACTATGGTTGACCTTGGTTAACCATGGTTTTCCTTAATTGACCATGGTTGACTTTGGTTCACAATGGTTCACCATGGTTGACTGGATTAAGTTGACTATGGTTTACTTTGGTTGACCATGGTTGAATTTGGTTTACCATGGTTAGTTTTGGTTGACTATGGTTGAATTTGGCTTTTCATGGTTGAATTTCGTTGACCATGGTTAACTTTGGTTGACTATGGTTGACTTTGGTTGATCGACTAACTTTGGTTGACCATGGTTGAGTTTGAATGAATATGGGTGACCATGTTATGATAAGGTCAACTTTGCTTGACTTTGGTTGATCATGTTGAGATAAGGTCAACTTTGCTTAACTATGACTGACCATGTTTATAGTAGGTTAGCTTTGCTTGACTTTTGTTGATCATGACTCACTTCAGTTGACCATGGTTGACTATGGTTGACCATTGTTAACTTTGGTTGACTTATGGTTGACCATGGTTGAATTTGGCTGTTTGCAGTTGACTTTGGGTGACCATGGTTGACTTTAGTTGAGCATGGTTGACTTATGTTGACTCTGGTTCCATTATGTTGATTGTGGTTTTCTATGGTTGGTTGGTTGGTTCCCCTTATGTGAGGTTACTACTTTCTTCAATGGCTATGTTGATAAAGAATTTATGACATTGTCATATTCCTCAAGGGTTTTATATTGAATTGAAGCATTTCTTAATGGTTATATATTGAATTTTGATATTCCCCAAAGATTATATATATATTGAATTGAGACATTTTTAATTATTAATGTTAATATTAATATTATGAAACATTAATGTTTAATATCAATATTATTGTTAAAAGGTGTTGTTAGATTGTGACATTCTATAATGGGTCGTACAACATTGATCTTCTTTGTTAACTTATGCCAAATTTACATATCACCTTTTTATCATAAAGTATGTATATATATATATATAGTAATCCCATATTTATATATCTTTTCACTTTCTGTTTCATAAATAGTTACACCTCTAAGCTTAATTAATAAAAACAAATCTCATAAGAAGATCCTCATCAAATTAATAAAAAGAGGTCTCATAACAGATCATGAAATTTAGAGTGAAAATTAGAACCAAGTATTGTGAATTATTTTTATCTATAATTGTTGTTTTTAAACAGTGAGAAATTTCAGAAACTTTGATACAATATTTGAAGTTTAAATTTATTGTTATTTAGTTTAAGAAATATGTTTATCTTTAAAAAAATTATATTAAATTTTAAACAAAATAATATAATAAAAATATTTTTTTTATATAGTTTTTAGATAAATTAATAAAAATCATAAAGATAATAAACAACTAATTGAATTTTTTTTAAAGATGTTTACTTTAAAATAGGATAAAAAAATCTAAGTGCATTTTATATAATATTTACATATTTCTTATTTAAAAATTAATTATAATAAGTTTTAGTGTTAAATTTCAATTATTTTATATAATTAAGGTTTCAATAAATTATATATATAATGATATAACACTAAAATTTAAATTATATATAAATTAAATAATTTATTATCAATTGATTAATTATATTATTATTATTAATGTTATTAATTATAATATAAATATTTACTAGATTAATATTGTTATTTGCATTATATTAATAATACTAATACTAATATTAATATTTCCTAATAAATAATAATAATAATAACAATATTAAAGATTACTTTTATAATAATATTAATATTAATATTAGTGATTCTTAAAGTGTAACGAAAATTTACTCCTATCTTGATATATATCATTCTCTTTTGTTATCTGCATTGCAATTTGCACTAAGACATTCTTTGGAGATGGTAATTACGGTTATTCTGCTGTAATATTACAGTTGTTGTTGTACTGTTGTTGAGTTCCCTGCACATAGCGATGGTGGCTCTTCCTTTACTCAGTTCTGCATGGTAAGGGTTATGGACGAGTGGTTGACGGAAATGCCAGAAGCTACTGGTTAATGATAAATTGATAACATTTTATCAAACTACATCAATAGAATCAACTTATAAAATTTTGAAAGATATGAAAATTTATATCATTAAAGAACTTCTTTTATATATATATAAACCTCTAAATGTATCATATTCCAACCTCTAAAACATTTAATAGCTCCACATTGTAATATATAAAGGAAAATTGTAATATATGTAAAGGAAAATGGGGTTGAACATGTTTTCTATACCTAATATGGAGCTGCGATTTATGCAAGTTTGGTTGAAAATTGAACTGTCACATCATAGAGTGCGATAAAGGATATATCTTAGCAATGATTCAGTATTCAAAATAATACATTTAAACATTTTTTTTTATTTCATTTGGGCGAAAATGGAAAACGCATAAAGTTTCGTTCGTTCCATGGAAATCCTTTGGCAAACATTTTTTGTATTTTATTGATTGCATGAGATTGGCAAACTATTTATATATAAATCACGGATTTTTATTAGTGAAATTCACATATTATAGATTTGCATTAAAATTCATTTTATTAGATAATGTAGTGAATCAATCAATAGATAGTGAGTGTACCCTCTATTATATTGTAAATAATTCATCAATAAATAGAGTAACGTTTTTAAATAAATATGGTTTACTTGATTTCATATTTAATTTATACTGAGAAGTTTCTTCCAATTGTTATATTGCTATTAAAAAAATAATAATTGTATGAAACTGAGTATTCCATAATTTAATTAACTCAACAATATCTTGAATGTTGCTATCAATTTAGATGGCGTGCTTGTGAGGAAGCCATTGAGATCAGAGCTCAGCTATTGTATTATGAAGCTCATTGATTATTGGTACATAGCCATGAGTAGGATCTCGAATACCTCTCCTGCTTGCCTAAGCTTCTATTGCCACTTGCCTTGGAGGAGGTAAACGAAAGTGCCAACCTTAATAGTATTTTACTCTAAGACACAACCGCTTAAGGCTAATACTTTTACTGCTTACTTACTTACCTGATGGATCAGGGCACTTCAGAGACAGATTGAAGCGTTGCCTATGAACATTTAGTCTCTCCATACGTACCCCTTAATTAACTGTATGAATCTCGAATTATTTGGCACTGGATGGCCTCTCTCTTCAGCTAAAAGATCATAGCAAACAATACTATAGATTAAACTTGATGATTTGAAAAATACATAAGGATATTTTATCGAATGTGGAAAAACCTGTAGTCCATTATCGAATTTTATGTTCATGTCGATGAGGGGCGGATCCATTATGTGATGGTCACTAAAGAATTTGATATTCGTAGCGCATATAATCTGCAAGTGCTCAATCTTTGATAGCCGCAACATTTTTTTTCTTTTTAATATCTCCATCGTCTGGTTGGGGACAAGAAATTGAAGTCCTTCTTCTCTCGATATGAGAAGCGGTTCCAAGAAAACTCATTTCATAAATCGCAGCACCCACCCACCTATCTTTCTGCATTCCTCCAATGGTTCCTTTCAGAGAGAATGTCACACATGAAAATCCTGTTGCAGCAGAGCCTCTGATCTAGATAAGCCGAGTATTTACGAACCCAAACAGAGCAATCGGAGGCAAGGGGGCTAGAGCGATCCTCGAATTGCAGCGACGTCAAAGCGAGTATTGCTAAATCAGAGGAGTGGCGCTGCTTCTCTTGTTCTTGTTCAGTGAAAATACAGGGATGAGCATCTCTCATCAATCGATGAATGAGTGCCAAAGAACAGTAACGCTGGGGAAACGTGGCATTAAAAACGTTTGAATTTCAACTCCACCAGCTGGTACAGTAGTTTTCCAAAACAAAAACGCATATGAATTTACCTTAATTTGTTTACATCAATCAACGAATGAGTGCCAAAGAATAGTAACGCTTGGGAAACGAGGCATTCGTTTTGAATTTCGACTCCACCAGTTGGTACTGTAGGTTTCCAAAACAAAACACATATGAATTTACACAAATATGAATTAAAAAAACTCTGGTGCCGGTTGGAATTAAACATGCTCGTAAGTTAACTCAGCAAATCTAAATCGTTGATTTATGCGTCATACGAAGCATATTCGGGTATCAGTTAAATCCATTATTAAAATAATAGAAAATCACCCATCTAGCCCTCACCCCCCAAAAGTTGAAATAAAATGCCTATCGGCGTAATTAACACATGTTGTTTGAGTTTTATTTATTAACGTTTTATTTTTTCATATATACATATTGTGAGCTTTCTTTTATAATCATTTATCTCTTGTAATATTAATTATATAAATATATATAATAACTATACAATATATTGATATTATATATGGGTGAAAAGATACAAGGAAAAAAAGTTTTTGATAATTTATTTATTTTATATGTGAAAGGAGAAGGGGTTGGTTGCCATTATGGGGGTATTTTTATTATTATTATTATTCAAGGAGATGGGAAATCAAGTGCATAAGAAAATTATTTTTTAATTTTCTTTGGTCCGGGGGCAAACAACAGCAGTTTAGTGATGGTTCGATGGGAGCAAATAGCTCATCCTGAAAGTGGTGGGGGATGGGGCATAAGGAATCTGTTTCATTTCAATTGTGCTCTAAGGACAAAAAGTTTTTGGAGAGGACTATTTGGTAATTCACAGTGGACTGATATTCTCAATCTCAAATATATAAAGATGGATGTTTATAGATGGATCAGATGTCCAAACAAATTATTCAGGGTTGCTTCACCCATTTGGGTTGGTTTTATGAAAATCTATAATAGGATGGCTATTGATTTAGCATGGAAGGTTGGAAATGGTAAAAGTATCCTGGTTGGGATTGATCCAATTGTGGGATTGGATGCAGATTACACTCTCTCAAAAGGAACTATCATAACTCTACACCGATTTGATTATGCTACCCTTGACAAGATAGAGAGGTGAAATTTCAGATACTGCAATACATATTGGATCATGGCATTTGAGTTGGGGCTGAGTGAGTATGAAGCTATTGAATGGAAAAATAATATAGGCAAACTCAATTATATTGGTTGTAGATTGTTAGAGGAGAATGATAGCATTATTTGGGTTAAGAACAAGGAAACTAGAAAAATCATAGCAAATTCGACATATCAAGCTATTATTACTCATAATGGTATGTACCCTGCAAATTGGTGGTACAAGATTATACAAAAGTGGAAAATTCCACTTAAGATACAGTGTTTTATGTGGCATGCACTCCAGGGAAGTCTGAAGACATGGGAAAATCTTACTAAAAGAGGTTGGGTTGGACCTGGTTTATGCTATCTTTGCAGGGAAAATGCTGAAACTTCTCAGCATATCCTGGTAGAATATGGATTTACAAGGACTGTATGGCAATTAATCATATCACATCTTCAATTGGAACAGAATTGGAAATGGGATCTGTTTGGGGTTAATGTTTACAATTGGTATAAGAATTGCAAGGATTTACCTTATCTTCCAACATTGATTTCCTAGAATATTTGGTGGCACATAAATAAAGCTTTGTTTAAAGACATTAAGCCCAATCTATTTTCCTCTTTCAACAGGATAATGCTGCTAGTTAAGGATTATAATTATAACATAGGGAAACAAAGGTCCAAACATCTGGGGTCCTTTACCTTGAATGTCCAACAACCTGTAGGTTTCTTTGATGGCTCTGCAATAGATGGTTACTGTGATATAGGAGGTGTGATTTATATTAGCAATGAGCACTTTTTTACTTTAAAGATGAACTGTGGGAAAGGGACAAACACACACGCAGAGTTACTTGGCTTATGGTGTGTTCTCACTGTTGCTGCAATTATGGGATTACAGGAGATAAAAGTGTTTGGGGATTCTAGAGTGACAATAAAATGGGCACTCAATGAATGTCAACTCAATATAATTAATTTACAGCAATGGTGCAGAAGAATCCGTGAGAAGATTAATTCTTTTAAAGAAATAACTTTTGAACATATCTACATGAATTTTAATAACATTGCAGATAATCTATCTAAAGAAGCTCATGGAGGAGATGAAGGCATTGTATTATGGGAAGAGTTCATAGATATTCAATGCTATGACAAGGGTTCAATCAATTTTTTTGACTGCTATTAGCTATGATGGAATCATACAACTTTGATAATTTTTGCTTTATTGCTTTTTTTCTTTTTCAAGAGGACATAAAAAATTGGAGAACGGTGATAGATGATGATGGGTTCTTGGTTATTTTTTGAATACATAAATTGGTTTAAGATATATGGTTATATTGTACTATTTGATTCGATAATGAATATCAATAGTATGAATTTTTTCCACTGAAAAAAAAAAATTGGATTTTTACAAAAATGGAGGAATTATTTTTTTTTTCAAAATAGAGGATATTGGCTATTTCTCGTAAGGGAGGGACCTGGGGGGGACATTATAAATATTTTTGAACTGAGGTGCAAAGAGAACCATGGTGAATGAATGCATATGGAGAATTAATGGAGGTTGTGAATTGACAATTTTTAGCTAACATGACACAAAATACATGAACTTGTCGAAACTTTAACAGACTACCGAGATGGTCAAACGACGATGGTTTTGTTCAAACAAAATATGAACACAACTAGTACAGCAAGATGAACGCAGTGACACTAACTTTAGGACATGACAATTCCAAAAGGGAAAGACGACAAATATCGACTAAGACTCAACTCAACCACATGTAGAAGAACTCATATATCACTTCATAAACTATATGCAAGACATGATGTATTATCTAGATATCAACTCACCACACCCAAGGCACTAATTAGTAGAGAAACCCCTAAATGAGCATCTTAATGATTCTCCTATCATCTAACACAATAGGCATCAGGATGGCCTCAAATAAATGATCCCTAGCTTAGAAGACATGTATTGAAAAATAATCCAAGTTGTGTACTATTAATGTTACAGTTTACTAAATTTTAACATTGCAGATGGATTCGGAGACCCCAAAGGAGGGTCTCTGAATCCATCTACAGTGTTAAAATTTAGTAAATTGTAAAAACTCATTATCAAAATTATATTTTTCCATTGTCGAAATGACACAACTAAAAATGACCACATAAATCACCAATTATTATGTGGTCATTTTTAGTTTAGTTATTATCTCGTGACCAAATTGGTCATTTTTAGTTTAGTTCTTATCTCATGACCAAATTGGTCATTTATCTTGGTCATTTTTAGTTAATTCACTTAAAATTTCTCAATTTTGGTCATTTATCCCTTGAAAAAGCTATGGTGACCAAACTTTTTGGTCTCCTGGTCACTTATCTCTCATTTTGTACTAGTGTGCACCATGGGAGGACCATATCTACCACCATGTGAGAATGGCCTATCCCTTACATCTACACCATGGGAGGACCATACCTACCACCATGTGAGGTTGGCTCATGTGCATTTGTGTCTCCAGACTCATCACTTCCCTTTGGAGGGAATCTCGATCTGAAGTACACCAAGTCTCCCTCTAAAGTAGTCAATCTTCACTCTATCCAGTGGCTTGGTCAACACATCGGTTATCTGCTCATTTGTCGCAACATACAGGAGCTTCACTGCTCCACTCTGCACCATATCCTTGATATAGTGATACTTGATCTCAATGTGCTTCATCTTGTCATGGAACAACGGGTTCTCTAACAACTTC
Source organism: Larix kaempferi (assembly GCA_027924585.1). Classification (NCBI taxonomy): domain Eukaryota; kingdom Viridiplantae; phylum Streptophyta; class Pinopsida; order Pinales; family Pinaceae; genus Larix; species Larix kaempferi. The sequence continues at coordinate 224,264 of BSBM01001155.1, read as the reverse complement.
ACATTACTCTGGTTGTTGCAATATATACAAGTAGCACTCAACTGGAGATCAAAACAAATCAGAAAGTAGCTTCCTAAGCCATACTACCTCACAACTAGTTGAACAAGCTACGACATACTCTGCTTTGGCTGTACTCAGTCACACACAGAACTGCTTCCTGCTAAACCAAGAGATCATACCAGATCCTGTGAAAATCCTCACAGCAGATCTAAGAGATGATGTATACCTCACAAGAAATTAATTGATTAAGCAAGAAGATAGAAGAAGAGTGGTCAATGCAATACAATGAGCAACATAATAATAATACAGTAGAACTCAGATAGAAGCAAAAATACTTCACACACACTAATTAATTAATCACAATATGGACAAATAAATAGTACAATGCATGAGGATTCGAATGCCAAGGTGGCAATTCGAATTAGCCTTCATGGAGTGATCAAAAAATCACTGGAGTGTCATCGGAGCACAAATAGAAGTCTATCCCATCATCAGTGGAGTCATCAATGCTCAAGTAACTATCAACCATCAGTCAAACTGAGTCTAACTGAGTGTGGTAGATGTAACTGAGTGTAACTGGCACTAACTGAATGATGGAGGCTCAGTGGAGGGCGCATGAGGAGCTAACTAGAGTTAGAATGGGCAGTCAAGTCTCACTGGAGATCCATCAGAGTGATACAGTTAGTTGAGAGTCAGTCTAGCCTTAAATCAAGGAAAGAACTGAAGATAACTGAATGGTAGGTAAGGAAGGGCACCTTTCTCATGCAATAGGTGAAAGGAGGGTGCACTAAGGTCTAGGAGGGCTGAAATTGAGTGGAAGGAAGCTATGGGGGCTAGCTAATTGAGGGCTAGTTGCTAGGATTGATGACTCGGATACATGCAAATGCATGAAAACCCTAAATAATGCATGCAAACCTTGAAGGTACATGCATGCCTGAAAATGCAAATAATGAAAATGCTGCTAGGACTAGGATGGAGTATAGGAATATCCTAACACCCCCCCATAATCCATCATGGGCCTTGGTAACTAAGACAAAAGGTCACCCAATACAATGAATAATAATAGTCAATAAACCGAGGAAATGGGGAAAACCTCATGGGAAAAATAACCCCCTCAAAATAGACTGTAAGGAACACATAAAAAAAAATGCTCCAAACTCAAGTAGGTGTGATGCTTGGTCATATGTCTGGAGGTATCTTCTTCTTGGGAAGAAGTGGATCATGCTCATAAAGCATGCGCTTGTAGTTTCTCTTCAGATCGAATGTGATGAGAACAAATCCAAAAGTATGAGGATGATCCTTGAACCTATGATTCAAATCAGTTGAGGTAGGTTCAAATCTATGAATATGCAGATAGTCTTTTGTCTTGTCCTTTGAACCATCATGGGTGAGATTATGCCAAAAAGAACCATCAAATAATAGCTTGAAATCCAAATTAGATTTAACACTTGAAGAATAGTTTCTTGAGATCTCCTTTGAACCAACAGGGGTGAGATCAAAACTATCATATGCATGAGAAATTATCCCAAGTAGTGATTGCTTAGTACTCAAATTAGATCCAAGACTTGAATCATGGTTTCTTGAGATCTCCTTTGGACCATAAGAGGTGAGATCAAAACCAGTAAACGCATGAGAAGGTATCCCAAGTGAATGGCAATGGTTTCTTGAGATCTCCTTGGAACCAACAGGGGTGAGATCAAAACCATGATGTGCATGAGAAATTATCCCAAGTGAATGGCAATGGCCATATTCTTCAATAACCTTTTGAAAGCATGGAATAATGATCATATAGCAGTAAATAAGAGGCGATTGCTTGAGGAAAGCGAATGCATTACCTCCAATAGCTGATTTTACCTCCAAAATATTCATGTGATCATGATGCAAACCAACAAACTCTAGTGCAAGAGAGGATTTAGGACCTTCTGCAATATCTAGAGTGTGAGCTGGCATAGAAAGAGAAGAAATTTCGAGCATGAGTGTAGAATTTGCAAGTTCTTCTTCTTTGTGGACAACTTCAATATGAGATGTGTTTGATACTAGTTCATGATTAATGAGATCATCAAGGAGGGAAAATGCATCACTTTGCTTGCTCTTGAAGGGGTTTGGACCAAATCCTTCATTCTGTTTGTTGAATCTTTCATCCAGATGGGCCCATAGCTCTTTTGGAGTTTCAACATCATCAATGATTTGGTTTAACATGTATTTAGGCAAATCAAGCATCATTCTTCCAAAGTCCATGTCACCTTTATTCAACCAGTCAATCTTCTCTTCAAAGGATTTGAACTCTCTTTCAAAATAACAATCAAAGAGATCATGGCTCTTCAAATATGCTATCATTTTTGGTTTCCATTCATCATAGTTGAATGGAGAAAGAAGAGGGGTTTATTCTAAATTCATTGAAGCTGTAGAAGACCTACAAAAACAATAGAGAATATCTGCAACTACTACTGTTGCATAAATGCAGAAACTGCTGCTGCAACTGCTACACTCAAAATCTTGATAATAACCTACAAAAAACTCTCAACAATGGAGATAAACAATACTCTAAATGTTGGTTAAAATTAATGTTATTTAATTTACCTTGATTTAATTATCGATCGGAGTACGTATACTTTGAGCTACTACACCGTATGTGCGGGCAAAATAGTTTCACTGCTCATACTTAAATGAATTCTAGTCTACTTACAAACGAAATGAAATGGATGAAGCTAATACTGTACTGAATGATCAATGCTAAGGATTACTAGATCTGTTCTAAAGAAAAGAAAATCAATTTGCTGATCCCTGTCTCACTGTCAAACTCAATATAACCTGCAGCAATCTATAGCAATATTTCAAAACAATACTAAATTACAGCAATCTTTCAAAATAATACTAAACTACATCAATCTTAATGCTACAACAATTATGGTTTACTCTTCAAAACAAACAGCCTACTAAGAAAAGAACTTGCCTACCAAATGAGTATGCTCAATCAATTTCAACGACCTTGTGTTATATCTAAAACTCCAATCATTAACCCTACAGAGTCTGATGCTTAAATCTACACAACGATTCCCAAATAATTGTTGAAATGAAACCTGTTACCTCTTAACTCTAAATTTGTCCACAAACAGTTTGACAAAAGGAAATTTGACTTGCTGCTACTATCAGAATATACCCTGTCTGCGTCCTATGCATACAAAAGCACACAAAAAAATGCTGAAACTATAAAATGCACACCAATAAATATTGGAACTGTTCGAAGCATACACACTTACTCTCATCTACATACACTATGAGTTTGGTGTTCAATCCTAGGAAATAAATCAATGAACTGTGATGTTCTTCCTAACTTTATCCAACGCCAAAATAAAACATGATTCCAACTCCTATCTAGCCAATGCAAAAGGTTGTTTGAAAAGCCCTAAATACTCTATAAACTAAAGTCTTCAAATCTTCTGCTAACTCCACAAATGCTGCAAATTCTTTTGAAATCCACACAACACAATCAGAAAATACCCTACAGTCTTATAAACTCAAAAGTCAAAAGGATTAAACCACTATTGGAGCTATTCACTAGTCGCTATAACGCTGAAAACAAAAGAAATATGAAATTTCAATCTATTCTCTTCATTAAATCGATTCTACAACAAACCAAATCAAGTTCATCACACAGTTTATCAATGCCATAACCCTGTACAAAGTCTTTGAACAAAAATCATATCCATCAACGAGCAATATCACACTGAAAATTAAAGAGGTTAAAATACAAAGCTACTCTTACTAGTTTACTGAATCGATTCTACAGCTAGACTGAGTGCATGTAATAGTAATTTGTCTTCTGCAAACATAAATCTTATTCTGAAGCACAAGTAAACAAAACCATTACCATTCCATTATAAAACAATGCCAAAGTATATAAACTTCACTCTACTTACAGAAATACAAACAACACTTAAGTACAAAGGATCGGTGTTGAAGGTGGGCCCTGCCCTCAACACCTGCCAGTCTTAAATCACAATTTTTAAAGAAGATAAATGCTGGATCGATTGATAAAAATAGAGTTTTACAGTCTTCTCTATGCATCCATCCCTACTGAGGGTTTCAAGGTTACATTTATACTTGAAATGCAAAACAAAATCATCCCTGAAGCAAGGATCGATCCAGCTAACAACTCTACACCTATCTTGGCATATCTGAACCAAAGATAGGAGTTCAAATCCCCTGAAATCCACATACTGTTAAAGATGGAAAACAACAGCTCCTCGAAGGAAGGACATCCACGAAACAACACCTGAGTAATCTTCATAAGCATCTGGAAGGTGATGTGAATCCAAGAGAAACATCTCCACTGTGGACAAAATCCCTCAAATCGCTGGTTCAGCCAGCATAAATCTCCCTTGGAACGCCGAGACAAGCGTTGAGTCAAGTAGCAAAAGACCCCTGGATAGAAAAGAGCAAAGATTTATTACTTGACCAATTATTAAATGAAACTTAAAGGCCCTATTATATGCATAAAACAAAGCAAAGTAATGAATAAGCAATTTAAAGAGTCACTTACCAAAACCTAACAATGTTGACCTTCAAAGGCATAATCATGCACAAAACAACACTAATAAAACTGATTATTATTTGGTTCCATAAGACTTAGGCTAGAAAATATTATACTGAATAGTCAAAATAGGAAGCCAACATCTCCCCCAGACTGAAGGTCTTGCATGTCCCTATGCAAGAAAGTTTCAAACAGACAAAATTTGAAACTCAAAGTAGGTGATCAAGCCTTGGATTACACCCCAGAAACTGAGGCCAAAGTATTAAACAGAACTTGAACCCGAGGAGAAGATGGAGCATTGTGTTGTTGTACACTAATCAACTTCTCAAACTGTTTATCCTTTTTCTCCAACTATTTTCAAAGACTGCGATTAGACCCTGTGATATCATGAACTAAAGTCTGTAAAGAGGCTACCTTAGCCTTCAAAATGGCATTTTCCTGCTTAATATGGCGGTCCAATCTCACATACTCTTGCAATTTCTTTGTCAGTTTAAAATTCTTCTGCCTAAAATAATCAATTCCTTGAGCTGAAGTATCATATCTATGAGATTTAGCAGACTTTGGACCTAACTTGGAAAGTGATGCTTTAGCAGATTTTGAACTATATTTTGAAGGTGATGCTGCCAACAAAGGTTCACTGACAGGACTAGACATTGAAGAATGATGATGAGAATCATGAGAATCAGAGTTATCATGGGCAGAAGAAGCAATGGATGAGGACAATTCAACATGGACAGGTTCTTTACCCTTGGATGCCCTTCTTCCCTCTTTAACAGCCATGTTGCGAGTAAACCTTCGATTAGCTGAAGCAAACAGGTTTTCATGACCCTTATCTCCCCCAGACCGAGAGCTTACATACTGTCCCTTAGATATTGAAGACTTCTTAGTACAGCATTGGGCAATTTTCTTACAACTGTTAACAGCTGGTTCATGAGGGGGGCTGTCTTGGTGTACAGAAATGTTTGCAGAGGAGGCTTTCTCCACTAAATCAGGGATACAAGGCTCACCTAGCTCCTTCCCCAGGGATGATTTTAGATGAGCATTAGACAGTTCATATACAAATTGCTCCCATACCCGGTCTTTCTTATTTAATTCAGCTAAAATGAGCATTTTAATAAGCCCATGATGGTAAAGACTGTGAGTTGGATACTCTAAGTTTTTTCTAACTTGTGAAGCCATCTTACTTAAGCTTTTCCAAAAATAAAATGGGAAATTCAAAAGCTTACCAAAGTCAAAGTGAGCTAATAGACGAAAATGACAAGCTTTGTAAGTGGAGAAACGACCTTCACAAGTAATCAGTTTGGTGATGATCATTAGGGAATTGTGAAATTCATCTCTAACCCAGAGCTTGGAGAAGCCATTTTCACCCTTCACGGCCAAAAACTCGGGTTTGAAAACACAGTCATAGTCTTTTCGTGGCAACTGAAAATTCTTAAACCACCCATCCCCTGTGCGTGGGAGCCCTTTAGCCAATGCAATTGAATCCTCTGTAACTGAAAACTCCAAGGACCCGACCTTGGCTGTATGCCCGTCAAAACCCAAGGCGAACTGTAAAGAAACAGCATCATCGTGGCCCTGTAAATTGGTTAAGAACGAATGCCACCTAGCCCGAATGAAGATCTCCTTGCATGCTATAAACTCGGGTATGGCTAACAACTACTCATATTCTGAGGGTTCATGCCGGTTAAGCATTGTGAAAGACAGGAAAAGGAAAAATAGCAAAATAGCAGGGAGATCGGACAGTCAATTCATAGGCAAAAAACTTCATCAATGCTTCTCTTCGTTGGTGAGGGTACAAACTAGAAACAACCCGATAGAATTATGGTAAAGGGTTGTAATAATCAGCAGACGTGGTGATGACATCATTGTGAGCCGAGGCTCATACCATCCACGTTGCAGGGAATGGTGACCATAATATAACACGTTTTGATTCACCGTCACCTCATGGTGAGTTTACGAATTAGATAAATGTTATAAATTTTATTAATGATTGCAAATCGATAATAAAGAATGAAATATTACCAAAGGTTAACACCATAAAATGATTTACAAATAAACGTTGGTGTATCAATTAAATAAATGCCAAGGTTATTATAGTAATTGCATAGTTCATCGAACTTTGTATTAAAGACAAAAGCAATTGGTAATAATCATAATCCTTAATATATAGCAATTAAGACTTACCCAATCATGCAACGTTCATTACCTTTATCAACGTTTCCTACCTTTACCATGTAACATGCCAATTTTTCAAATTTATTTATTTATTTATTTATTTTTTAAATTCCGGCACTCCATCCGACACTCAATCCAGCGGCACTTCAACAAGTTTAAAATACAGAGGTACTTCCAAGTTGATAAGGATAAACAATAATTACCAGCATATGTTGAAGAAGTGATAATTACCAGCATCTTTAGCAGCTACAGTGCTATTAAAGCAAATGCACTCAAAACAGTGATGTTAAAACAATTGGCTTTCCAAAAATACACCACTCAAATGAGTTAAAAGTAAAATGGATTGAAAATTTGTTTGACCCCCAACAGTTTCGTGGCATAATTAACTCATTTCAAGGTTGCTGCTTCACCTAATCACACAGGAAACTGAGCTGAGTTATGAAATCAATTTTTATTAATAGCGCAAGAAACAAAAGTAACTACAATTCACAAGCAATCAATTTGACTTCTATATTCCACACTTCAATCATGAACACAGACTTCATTCTCGTCATTCATATAGAACTTTTTCACCAAGACATGTGTCATAAGACAAGAGGAATACTAACAGAAGCTAATGGGGTACTGGTCCACTTTGACTCAGCTTCACACAGAACAGTTTGAGTAGTGCCAAATACCAGTTTAGCTATGTTCAGGACTCAGAAAATATCAGGCATAAACCCCTTTTTTTCACAAGAATCAGGTAACCAAAATTCAGAGCAGCTGGAGATGATTATCAACTGGCTGATTTTTTTGAACAGTTTCTTTAAATTTTATTTAACCACCCTTATGAACTCTCTTTTACCTTTACATAGGTACATTGTTCATACAGACAAGTATAGATGAGGCTTTTAAAGGAGATATTAGAGTCAAAACCCACTGCCAGCGAGCCCGTTCAGTACTCCGATGGGGTAACTGTAACATCTAAGAAGCTTCTTCCCCAGGCAGATGCCCCATTGCCAACAGGCCTGTTTAGTACCCTGATGGGTTTTCCTGTTTATACCACAGGTCGGTACCCGCTGCCAGCGGACCTATTCAGTATCCCGGCGGGTTAACCTCTTGCACCCGTTTTCTATCAGAGGCCCTTGTCCCAAGTTCATCTTAAAGATAAATTTTATGCTTTGCTCATGCATAGATGAGTGGGGGAGAAGCTCTGAAAACCATCTAGGAGTGGGATGGTATCAGAATTGGAAGAGTATTCTTTGTACATGCCTATAAAGATTTTCCCAAATGAACAACTAACCTTTGCAACTGTATAAAGTGAAATTCATAAAGTGGCTGCACAAAAATGTATATATATGTATTTGATATTATAGAAGCCAATAGATAATAACCACTAGACTGCCCAGTCCTGGATACCTTTTTCCAAAATGGTGCATGACAGAAGAATAACTCAATGCCATAGCTGTCATTATTAAAAACAATTTCCTCATTCCATCTAGTGTGAAACCAAGTCAAATGGTCCTAGTAACCCATAAGTTCATAAGTAAAAACCACTTTTGGAAGCTTAAATCACTGATGGGGACAATGCCAGGTGGAAAAGTACTCATATGAATAAAGAGGACAAGTATGAAAAAACTAGCAGCACACATCTATTTACTTGACACAAGCATTCCAATCAGCCAGTGAAACTCAGAAATTTAATCCAAATTAACACAGTCCTTAAAAATGCTTTGCAAAAATAATCAAAGGCTGAAATAGGGGTAGTGACGGAAAGACTTCCCTTATGCTTTCAAAACATCCCGAGCCTTACTGAAAAGAATATCTGCATCCTTCAAAAAGAGACCTAATAAAACAAATTCCTGTACATATATACAAAAAACAATTTCATTGAATATTACTATGAGAGAGTAGGGGATGAAGAAGTCATTTCTTCACCTAACAGCTCTAGTTCAGATTGCTGACTCATGTTATGGATGAACTCTTGCTTAGAAAGAGGTTTGTGATATACCTTTAGCCGATGCCCATTCACCACAAAGGCAGTTTGTTCTTCATCTATTGTCTTTATTTTGACAGAACCATTATCAAAAATAGTCACAATTTCATATGGTCCCATCCATCTAGTGGTAAGCTTACCTTTGAAGTGTTTAAACCGTGAGTCAAACAACAGAGCCCAATCACCTTCTTCAAAAGTTTTCTTCTTCAAAAATTTGTCATGCCACTTAGTCCACTGATTTTGTATTAAAATAGTTCGTTGGACAGCATCTTGTCTGATTTCATCAAGCTCATTCAATTGCATCAGCCTCTACTCCTGGGCTTCATCTAAATTTAGGCTCAATTGTGCAGCAGTACGAAAAGTCTTCACCTGAAATTCTATAGGAAGCAGAACCTGTTTCCCATAAACAAGCTGATATGGGGTATACCCTGTGGTATTTCTCCACGTAGTTCTGTAAGCCCCCACTGCCTAGCCTGTCTGCCCAATCCTTGTGATGCATCTGCACGGTCTTGGTTAAATGGATTCTAACACTTTATTTGTTGATTCCACCTGACCATTTGCTTGGGGGTGATAAGGAGAAGATTTATAGTGCTTAATCCCATATTGTTCTGTCATTGCTTTCATTGACTTAGAGACAAACTGTGCTCCATTGTCAGTCACAATTTCACGAGGAATCCCAAAGCGAGTAAAAATTTCTTCATAAATAAATTCTATGACTGATTTCTCAGTGGCCCTCAATAGAGCTTTTGCCTCAACTCACTTAGTCACATAGTCAGTATAGACTAAAATATATCTCTTCTTCCGTGACATTGGTGAGATTGGCCCAACAAAGTCCAATCCCCATTTTTCAAAAGGTTCAATCTGTACCTGGGCTTGTAAGGGCATTTGATCAGCAGCAGTGGGTCTTCCCATTCATTGGCAGCTGTCACAGCCCTGTACATATTTTTCAGCATCTTTAAAAAGTGTAGGCCAATAATACCCTTGATGCAACACCTTGTATGCTGTCCTCTTATCCGAAAAATGCCCTCCACAGGGTCCATCATGACAGGCTTGAAGGATGTCATACATCTCATCCTCCCTTACACACCTCCTGATAATCAGATCTGGGCCAGTTCGAAAGAGGTCATTATCTACCCATGAGTAATTAGCACTTTGCTGTATGATTCTTCATTTTTCATAGGATGACAGATGGGCAGGTATTTTCCCTGTGACCAAGTAGTTGGCTATATCTGCAAACCATCGTGTTTTAATAGAAAAAACAAATAAATGTTCATCATGAAAGGTATCATCTACAGGAACATTATCATTAGTATGAATCAATCTTGAGAGGAAATCTGCAACCAGATTTTCCTTCCCTGGTTTATCAACTATAGTAATGTTAAACTCCTGTAGCAAAAGCAACCATCTAGTAATTCTGCCACTAGTTATAGGTTTATTCATCAAAAATTTAATAGCAGAATGATCAATATGAACAAATACCTCATAACCAATAATATAATGCCGGAATTTATTGATGGCATGAACCACTACTAGAAACTCTTTTTTAGTTACTGTATAATTTAGTTCTGCAGGTGTTAAATTTTTACTGATGAAATAAATGGCATAGTAAAACTGATTTTCTTTCTGTCCAAGCACTCCCCCTAAGGCAGTGTCTGAAGCATCAGTTTGTATATGGAAAGGCAAAGACCAATTTGGCCCCCGCAGAACTAGTGTTGAAGACAATTCTGATTTTAAGGTGTCAAAGGCTGTCTGATAGTGTTGATCCCAACAAAAACCACTGTCTTTGACTAATAATTTGAACAGTGGAGCTGCTATCTTGGTAAAATTAGCAATAAACCTACGATAGTAACCCGCATGTCCCAGAAAACTTCCAACTTCTTTTTGTGTAGCTGGTGGAGATAAACCAATAATGATTTCAATTTTTGCTGGATCTACCTTAATACCTTCTGATGAAATGTGGTGCCCTAAAATAATACCCTTAGTTAACATCATCTTACACTTTTCATGACTTAAAGCAAGATTTGTTTCTTGGCACCTAATTAAAACTTTCTCTAGGTTATCTAAGGCTTCCTTGAAATCATTACCATAGACTGTAAAGTCATCCATATATATTTCCACACAATCATGGACTAAATTATCCCGAATACCTAACACTGCCCTCTAGAAAGTGGCAGGAGCGTTACACAGTCCAAATGGTAACACCTTGTAAGCATAAGTTCCCCATGGGCAGGTGAAAGTAGTTTTTTCTTGATCCTCTGGGGCTATTCTTATCTGGTTATACCCACTATATCCATCCAAAAAAGAAAAATATTGTTTTCCTGACAAGGTATCCAAAACTTGATCTATGAAGGGAAGAGGGAAGTAGTCTCTGAGAGTTGCTTTGTTTAATTCACGGAAATCAACACATATTCTCCACTTACCTCCATTCTTTGGGACAATCGCCAACGGAGATACCCATTTGCTATCAGAAATGGGATAGATAAAATTTGCATCCAACAATTTTTGTAATTCATCCTTCACAATGTCTTTAAGCGCAAGATTTATTCTTCTTTGTGGTTGTCTTACTGGTCTAATATTTTCCTGCGTATAGATGTGATGAATGCATGTGTCAGGGTGAATGCCTTTCATGTCTGTATAAACCCAAGCAAATGCCCCAGACTGTGTTTTAAGTAAATTAACTAACTGATTTTGTTGGCTTTGAGACAGATTTGCATTAATAAACAAAGATCTCCCTGGACTAATCTCCATTGGTATAGTTGCAGCTCCAACCTTCTCATCTATGAATAAAACTACTGATGATGAGGTGGTTGAAGGGTAGTACTGTTCTTGAAAATCTTCTGTGAAAACATTGTCTAAGTCAGAGAAGGACTGAGGGAACTCAATACTAGTGGTGGCTGAGATAAATTGATCTAGGATATCATCTTCAGTCTGGTGTTCCATCCTCCTAGTTTGACTGATAGATAGTAAGGGTTGTTCCACGTCCTCATCTCCGTAAGGATTCTCTAACCATAACATGTTTTCCAATACAGGCTGTGCTGGGGGATAAATAATCGGGTTTTGTAGAGAAGTGCCATTTGATATAATCAAAATGCCTTCTCTGCAACCTATAAAGGCATTAGAAGTGGCTAACCAGGGCCTGCCTAGTATAACAGGATGTTCCCCCATTGGGTGTTTAGTTTGGAGTACCATAAAATCCACTGGATACTCCCAAGAAGCTACTGTGACAGTAATGTCATCTAAGGCCCCCACAGGTTTGACTGTGCTCCTATCAGCCAACTCCAAAATAGTAGGAGTAGATCTGAGGAGATTATGCAACTGAAGTCTCTACATGGTGGTCATAGACATGACATTAATGGTATCCCCCAGATCAACTAGAGTGTTTCCTATTGGAATCTAATTGATGTAAATGGTCACCACTGGGTTCCTAGGATTTGCAAATTTTGGAGGTAAGGAACAATCTGAAATATAATTGGACAGCTGGCCTAAAACATGTATCGTGGGTGGGTCTTTCTGTTTTCGATCAGGTTTCTTTAAGCACAGTTCCCTTACCAGTTTTGAATAGATATGGACATCTCTAATAGCCTGAAGTAATGGAATCTTGATACAAACATTTTTCAACTCATTTTCCAAGTCAAACTGTGGATGAACCACAGGCTTCTCTATTAATAACCTCTCTAGATAAGGGGGGTTGTTATTCACTTGTGGATGAGCAGATAATTGGGAATTTTGAGTTCTAAGCACTTGAGTGTTCTTTGAGTCAATCTGCACTTCTTCTTCCTCTATAATCTCTTTTTCAGCGTTTTCTTCTCCAGTCTCTTCGTGAATAATCACTACTGGAGGGGTTTTATTTAATGTTTTCCCAGACCTTAATTGTATTTCCTGCAACGACGCCAAAATGTTGGTTAAAATTAATGTTATTTAATTTACCTTGATTTAATTATCGACCGGAGTACGTATACTTTGAGCTGGTACACTGTATGTGCAGGCAAAATAGTTTCACTGCTCATACTTAAATGAATTCTAGTCTACTTACAAACGAAATGAAATGGATGAAGCTAATACTGTACTGAATGATCAATGCTAAGGATTACTAGATCTGTTCTAAAGAAAAGAAAATCAATTTGTTGATCCCTGTCTCACTGTCAAACTCAATATAACCTGCAGCAACCTACAACAATCTTAACGCTACAGCAATTATGGTTTACTCTTCAAAACAAACGGCCTACTAAGAAAAGAACTTGCCTACCAAATGAGTATGATCAATCAATTTCAACGACCTTGTGTTATATCTAAAACTCCAATCATTAACCCTACAGAGTCTGATGCTTAAATCTACACAATGATTCCCAAATAATTGCTGAAATGAAACCTGTTACCTCTTAACTCGAAATTTGTCCACAACTAGTTTGACAAAAGGAAATTTGACTTGCTGCTACTATCAGAATATACCCTGTCTGTGTCCTATGCATACAAAAGCACACAAAAGAATGCTGAAACTATAAAATGCACACCAATAAATATTGGAACTGTTCGAAGCATACACACTTACTCTCATCTACATACACTATGAGTTTGGTGTTCAATCCTAGGAAATAAATCAATGAACTGTGATGCTCTTCCTAACTTTATCCAACGCCAAAATAAAACATGATTCCAACTCCTATCTAGCCAACGCAAAAGGTTGTTTGAAAAGCCCTAAATACTCTATAAACTAAAGTCTTCAAATCTTCTGCTAACTCCACAAATGCTGCAAATTCTTTTGAAATCCACACAACATAATCAGAAAATACCCTACAGTCTTATAAACTCAAAAGTCAAAAGGATTAAACCACTATTGGAGCTATTCACTAGTCGCTATAACGTTGACAACAAAAGAAATATGAAATTTCAATCTATTCTCTTCATTAAATCGATTCTACAACAAACCAAATCAAGTTCATCACACAGTTTATCAATGCCATAACCCTGAACAGAGTCTTTGAACAAAAATCATATCCATCAACGAGCAATATCACACTGAAAATTAAAGAGGTTAAAATACAAAGCTACTCTTACTAGTTTACTGAATCGATTCTACAGCTAGACTGAGTGCATGTAATAGTAATTTGTCTTCTGCAAACATAAATCTTATTCTGAAGCACAAGTAAACAAAACCATTACCATTCCATTATAAAACAATGCCAAAGTATATAAACTTCACTCTACTTACAGAAATACAAACAACACTTAAGTGCAAAGGATCAGTGTTGAAGGTGGGCCCTGCCCTCAACGCCTGCTAGTCTTAAATCACAATTTTTAAAGAAGATAAACGCTGGATCGATTGATAAAAATAGAGTTTTACAGTCTTCTCTATGCATCCATCCCTATTGAGGGTTTCAAGGTTACATTTATACTTGAAATGCAAAACAAAATCGTCCTTGAAGCAAGGATCGATCTAGCTAACAACTCTTCACCTATCTCGGCATATCTGAACCAAAGATAGGAGTTCAAATCCCCTGAAATCCACATACTGCTAAAGATGGAAAACAACAGCTCCTCGAAGGAAGGACATCCACGAAAGAGCACCTGAGTAATCTTCATAAGCATCTGGAAGGTGATGTGAATCCAAGAGAAACATCTATACTATGGACAGAATCCCCCAAATTGCTGGTTCAGCCAGCATAAATATCCCTTGCAACGCCGAGACAAGCATTGAGTCAAGTAGCAAAAGACCCCTACATAGAAAAGAGGAAAGATTTATTACTTGACCTATTATTAAATGAAACTTAAAGGCCCTATTATATGCATAAAACAAAGCAAAGTAATGAATAAGCAATTTAAAGAGTCACTTACCAAAACCTAACAACGTTGACCTTCAAAGGCATAACCATGCACAAAACAACACTAATAAAACTGATTATTATTTGGTTCCATAAGACTTAGGCTAGAAAATACTATACTGAATAGTCAAAATAGGAAGCCAACACTCAACATGCTCCGATACCATGTGAAAATCCTAACAGCAGATCTAAGAGATGATGTATACCTCACAAGAAAGTAATTGATTAAGTAAGAAAATAGAAGAAGAGTGGTCAATGTAGTATAATGAGCAACAGAATAATAATATAGTAGAACTTGGATAGAAGCAAAAATACTTCACACACACTAATTAAGTAATCACAATATGGACAAATAAATAGTACAATGCATGAGGATTCGAATGCCAAGGTGGCAATTCCAATTAGCCTTCATGGAGTGATCAGAAGATCACTGGAGTGTCATTGAAGCACAACTAGAAGTCTATCCCATCATCAGTGGAGTCATCAATGCTCAAGTAACTGTCAACCATCAGTCAAACTGAGTCTAACTGAGTGTGGTAGGTGTAACTGGCACTAACTGAATGAAGGAGGCTCAGTGGAGGACGCATGAGGAGCTAACTAGAGTCAGAATGGGCTATCAAGTCTCACTGGAGGTCCATCGGAGTGATACAGTCAGTTGAGAGTCAGTTTAGCCTTAAATCAAGGAAAGAACTGAAGATAACTGAATGGTAGGTAAGGAATGGCGCCTTTCTCATGCAGTAGGTGAAAGGAGAGCGCACTAAGGTCTACAAGGGATGAAACTGAGTGGAAGGAAGCTCTGGGGGCTAACTAACTGAGGGCTAGGTGCTGGGACTGATGACTGGGATGCATGCAAACCCTAAAGGTGCATGCATGAATGAAAATGAAAATAATGAAAATGCTGCTAGGACTAGGATGGAGTATAGGAATATCCTAACACATCATCTATCTACTCGTCCGTCGCAACATACAGGAGCTTCACTGCTCCGCTCTGCACCATATCCCTAATATAGTGATACTTGATATCAATGTGCTTCAACTTGTCACGGAACATCGGGTTCTCTAACAACTTCACATTACTCTGGTTGTTGCAATATATACAAGTAGCACTCAACTGGAGATCAAAACAAATCAGACAGTAGCTTCCTAATCCATACTACCTCACAACTAGTTGAACAAGCTGTGACATACTCTGCTTTGGCTGTACTCAATGCCACACAGGACTGCTTCCTGCTAAACCAAGAGATCATACCAGATCCATACTAAAGCAACACCTCGAAGTGCTCTTCCGATCAATACACTGCCTGCCCAATCCGAATCAACATAACCCTCTAGGTTAAACTTTTGATTTTCCCCATACTTGAGCCCATAGTCAATTGCACCCTTCAGGTACCTCAGAATATGCTTTGCAGCTATCAGGTGAACATGTCTCAGATCTGTCAAATACTTGCTCAAGGTGTTCACCACAAAGCATATATATGGTCTCGTATTCGTCAGGTACATCAAGGACCCATTCATCTGACAATACATCATCACATGATCATCCTGATCATCATCACAGCATCATCTTGATGCATATAATCTGGAGCAACACCCTGAATCTCATCATCCATGATCATCCTGATCATACACTACGTCCTCTTGATGCATACAAAGTATCTACCTGATACATGTCATCATATATGATCCACCTGATCATACAATGTATCCACCTGATCATATCAAGCATCGAACATGATGCATACACATATACATGATCCAACTGATCATGCCAAGCATCCAACATGATACATATACATATACGCGACCCAACTGATCATACAAATCATCCAACTAATGCATATACAAAGTAGTAACTAGAGCATTGTCCTGATGCTCATCACACAATGATTACATCCACAGTCATGGGAAGGATCCTCCTCTCGCCATGCTCAGAATGGCTCCTGCAAATGTGTCCATCACTTCTTCCTTGAAGTGTCGTCAATCTGAAGAACACCAAGCAAGAAAGTTGTCTTGACATTCATCTGGTTTATCTTCCATTTCATCACTTGCTTTGTATTTCTCTATGCTGCCTTATGCAACATGCTTGATCTTATAGATTCACTTGGAAGTCACAATAGAATTCCCTTCAAGTCTTGGGACCACATCCCAAACATCATTCTTCATGATCGATGGATCATGGCATTCTTGCCGAATCCTGGGAACTTCAATATATTCAATATCTTCAATAGATAACTTTGTTGCTGGAACAAATGTTGTAGTCCTTCTTTTGTAGGTGCTTGTATACGATCTTTCCTACAAAACAAGTTAAATTGCATGATTAGAAACTTCTCAAAGTTTTCAGAACAAATTCTTACACATAAATAAATATGTCATATATTCATGCAATTGTTTTAGCCAATGCTTCAATACAACATTTATCCATATCCCGTAACTTTCTAGATGACTTCCAATCACTACCAGAACATTGTTAAGAGTTTGCACTACTCCAAACATGTCAGCAAAGAGGTTTCATTCTAGATAAGTAGCAGTGGAATAATATACAGTGCCATAGGCCACTTACCCATCACATGCATATTAGTAGTATACTGTTCATTAATGCAATTATTCTAATATGCATAATACACACCCTGAGTCTAGGAACATAAGCATATACATCATTGAACAATATTATTTAAACAAACAAATATGCAAGAAATTACAATTCAAATACTTATCTTTGTTTGGTTTGTAGGGTGGACTCCCTCTCAATATTTGCTTCCTTGCAGGAACTACTGGAGTGTGCAGGAACTACTGGAGTGTGCTCCCTCTTGATCTTTGCTTCCTAGATTACCTGTCTTTGAACTTGTATCCATCCTGGATCACTATGCATACTTACTAGTATCATCATTGTGTTATCCTTGAGATCTCATACATACATTCATTAGTATAATCTTAATACTATAAAAAACATTATGATTCTAAGTAATCTTAAACATATATGTTCAAGATCATTTCATACACAGATAATAAACATTAGTATTCAAGGTTTCAGGGAATACTTCTTTTACTCATGCATATTCTTTATTTGACCAAAAGAAGTTTTTGGTTAGTCATATCATCAATCAATGTAAGAGACATAATATGCATAAACCCTTGATTACTTACATTTCTAACTTCATGAATAATCATTATCAACCATACAATAGTATAAGATCCTAACACAAGGTAGGATTCTAACTTGATATAGGAAAAACATACCTAGTTATCATATTTGCTAGTTATGTCTAGCAATGTCTTCTTGTTCTCTTCAATGGCTTGTGCTAATAACCTGCATATCTCATAGGTTAAGCATTGTAGAACCAAAGTATACATACCTCGTAAGTAGAGCTTTTATGTGATTCATGGCAATGGATGAATCTTTGTCTTCATGTCACCATGGTCATATGTTCTTGAACTAGAACATGATTTGTCTTTCTTGATGTACCTTTCATGTTAGTGGACAACACCAACCTCATACAACACCACAAAGCATTAGTACACTCATAAGTGTCAAAACCCTAATCAATGAATATATGCATTCATAATTTTATTAAGGTGATATGACAAGTCGAAAGTTAATCAAGATTGTACTAACCTTAATGAGGACAAACATACCATAAACTTAATCATGAATAGATCTTGAAACATACCTAGATAAGTCATACCTATCGAGATTGCTTCTAATCTTCTTATGTAAGGCCTTAGCTTCATCTCACTCTGAAATAGGAACTTCATCACTTATGGAGGTGACCAAATCATTCTCTTCTAGGATTAACCCAATCCACTTGATTTGTAGAAACTGGATATGGAGCTGGATTAGGGTTTGTCAGAGAAACCCTAGAAATTCAAACTTTCAAATTTCAAACTTCTGAAGAGATAGAAATATGCGCCTTGATGATTTGATCAAGCTTGTATACTCAGAATTTGAAAAACTGCAAAGTTTCACCCCTCAAAATTGACTTTGAAACTTCCGGATCTTCAGACAGGATCCCGAACTAGGGTTTCATAAAACCCACCCTTGTGCCCAACCAAAAGGTTCAATCCAAAGCTCTAAACTTCAATTTTTCTGAGGAGCTTCCAGCCGTGGTCACAGACTTCAGAAATTCCAACTTTTGTAGAAGCCCTAATTTTCCACCTTTCTGATCAAAATCCCGAACTAGGGTTTGATCAAGCCCAACCTTCTGCCCAACCAAAAAATTTGATCTTGGTCTCTAAATTTCAATTTTGATGAGGATCATCTAGCCTTGGTATCCGATACAAAAAATTCCAACATTCTCTGAAACCCTAAATTCTAGGAGCCATGAATGAAGGTGCTCAAAATCCAATTTTGTTTTGACAGAAATATGCACCTGATTATTTCTAGTTTAACTCCAAAATTTCAGATATACAGGGTCTAAAAATTCTTCCTGTGGTAGCCTAACCTGTTATCTTTCCAACCCCACAGGTTTGACCTCAATTGGATTCTCTGAGAGAGATTTATGCCAGGTGTCGCAACGTGACCTGTTTACGGGATAAAACAGGAGAGTGAACTTGTACAGCGCGCCACGTGTCACTGGTTTAGTTTCAGCCTCTAAAAAACTTACCTGAGAAAGTACAGTCCGTGCCCTACCTGTCACTTATTACGAAATTTCATTTGGATCTTCCTATCCCAAAGTTGTGACCTTTTTGCGTAGGTCACCTCTTTGTGACTGATATCTAGAAGAGGCATAAACCCTAGATTGTACTGATCATAAATCAAAAAGTACAGTGAATTAGATGTTGTGCTTCAGGAAAAAGGTACATGGGGATGTTAGCTACAACTTGTAAAGGTTTCAGATCCTAAACCTTCTCCAAAATGTATTTATAGTGAAAGTGCTACGATGACTAGTTTTTGCTATATCAAGCCCTAGCTTCGCAAGTGCAACAAGTGTCATAAATGCCATACCATGCCTTCTTTTAGGCTAGCTCTGATATGATGTTAGTTTTTCAGAATTTCAATCTGATCTAGGATATTAACTAAGAGAATAACATGTACAACATATCTACAGCATATCAAACATGGACACAATAATGCAAGCACACAAGAGACACAGAGTTTCACCGAGGAAAACCAAGAAGGTGAAAAACCCTGCAACTTCCTTAGAGATAAATAGAGCAATGATGCAACCCAAGTACAAGATATAGTCCTCCTAGCAGCAGCTTCTCCTCCTCCACTAGTGTGCCACTCTCCAATGAGTGTGTGAGTGAGAAAGTGAATGATCAAATAGAGTGCCTCCCGCACTCTATTTATACATGACTTGACTTGCCTAGTAACCTTTACTAGGTCGGCCTCAACTTAACCACATAGCATAGGGCTGACCCCCAATAGGGTGGTCTAATAACCCTTTAACCCACACGACTTATATAGGGCCGACCCTAACAAGGTGGTCTAATAACCCATCAAGTATAAGTTACGACACTTACAATATAAATGACGACAATTCTGTATAGAGGGATAATAACATCTCTATAGGAATACAAACACTTCCGTATAGAGGAATAATAACATCTCTATAGGAATACACTATACATATATGAAATACATTCCGAAGTTACAAATACATCAACAATAAAAAGAAAGGAACTATCTGGGTCTGTACCGACTCTAGAGATCTAAATTTGGCCTATCCCAAATATAAATATCCCACTCCCTTCATTTATCAAATTATAAATGAGTGTGTCGAGAATGAAATCTTTTCATTTATGGATGGATTCTCCAGTTACAACCAAATCTAGATAAAAAAGGAAGACCAACATAACAAAAAATTCATATGGCCTTGGGGGACTTTTGCATATCGAAAAATGCCATTTGGACTTAAAAATATCGAGGCTACTTTTCAAAGAGCCATGTCATATGCATGCCATGATATTAAGAAAATCGTTGAGGTTTATCTTGATGACTTTCCAGCCAAATAAAAAAGGAGAGTCAAACATAGTGCACATTTACATGTCATCTTCGTTCATGTCGCAAATATAGCATTAGGTTGAACCCACACAAATGCATGTTTTGTGTGGACTATGGGAGATTACTTGGATTCATCGTATCAAAAAACTGGATTATGGTGGATCCCCTCAAGGATGAGACAATACTTCGTTTTCCTTCCTCGAAAACAATAACACAACTTCAAAGCCTTCTAGGGAAAGCTAACTACTTGAGAATATTTGTAATAGATTTTTCCGAACGAGCTAAAGGTTTCATGCGTCTCCTAAAAAAATATGCACTATTCATATGGGATAACCAAGTTCAATGCTCATTTGATGCAATAAAGAAAGCTTCGGTATCTGCCCCAGTACTTAGTCCTCCAAACTATAGTAGAGACTTTTTACTATATTTGGCAGCATCTAGTTCCACCATAGGAATGGTATTGGCACCAGAAGACGAATCATCACAGGAACATGTTATTTAATATCTTATCAAAGGCCTTGTAGGTATTGAATTGAGATATTCCCAGGTTGAGAAGTTGGCCTTAGTAGCAGTTCATGCTATCCAAAGACTTAGACATTATATACTTCCAAGAAAAACGACCATAGTGGCTGAAATAAACCCCATGAGACACGTTTTGTACCACCATGTAATTGGTGGAAAATATTCAATATGGATAGTAATTTTGCAAGAATTCAATCTCGAGTTCAGAAACGCTAAAGCCAAGAATTCATTAGCATTTGCAGAACTAATCGGCTCAGTTACCCTGTGAGAAAGAGGATATTGTATTTGTTGAATCTTGAGAAGATGAACATGTATTCCTCATTACAACATCAAATCATTGGTATCGAACATTCACATATCTCTAAACCCAAAGGATTGATCCTCATTTTTATAGCATTGAATGACATCGCATTTGACACCAAGCACGAAGATACCTCATCATAGGGAATACTTTGTACCATCGAGCAGTAGACATGATATTAATACGTTGTTTAATACACAAGGAAGTTGAACAAGTTTTGAATGATTGCCATGCTGGGGCATGTGGAGGTCATCTTTTTGGGTTAGAAACTGCCCATAAAATCTTGTGTGCAAGATACTTTTGGCCCACAATATTTAAAGATTGCATCAATGCTATCATAAAGTGTCACCCTTGCCAAATTTGCACAAGAAAAATGTGCGCACATCTTGCTCCATTACAACTTGTAGTAACCATGGGTCCATTTTCAAAATGGACCATTGATTTTATGAAAATCAACCCACGTTCAACCAATGGCCACCACTACATCATAGTAGCAGTGGAATACTTCACCAAGTGGGCTGAGGTGATGCCTACATTCAACTGCATGGAAAAAACTACATCATATTTTCTATGCAATCACGTGATAGCAAGATTTGGGGTACCTAAAGAGATCGTCACTGATAGCGAAAGTCATTTTAGGAATTCCTTTATAGATGAACTTACCAACAAGTTGCGATTGTGGCAGGATTTTTCCTTGCCATATTACCCTCAATGTAACAAACAGGTAGAAGCCATTGACAAGTTTTTTAAAATTATGTTGTAGAAGACAATTATTAAGAATAAAACTAAATATCACTTAATGTTTTTTTCCACTCTTTGGACTTACCGGACCACTACTAAAACTGCAACCAGATTCACTCCTTTCCAATTGGTTTATGGAGAAGAAGCATTTTTTCAGATTGAATGTGAAACTCCATCATTAAAAATAGCATTCGAACTCCTAACTAACACTTCTACAGAAGAAGAAAGTCTTCTCCATCTTCATTCTCTTGATGAAAATAGAAGGGAAGCTTCTCTAAATGTAGAAGCACATTAGAAAATGGTTAAAACGCAATATGACAAATTGACCCATCCCCGAGTCTTTTCTGAAGGCAATTTGGTTTTAGTTTATGACCAAGACCGAGACATGAAAATAGGAGAATGGAAATTTGTACCAAAATGGTTTGGCCCACTTGTTGTCAAAATTGTGTTAAAAGGGTGAGCTTATGAATTGATCAATTATGATGAAGAACCTATGTCGAAGATAAAAAATGTTCTCTATCTGAAGAAATACTTGACATCGGCATTGATGCCTCACAACAGTTGTTGTATTATGTTGTTTTATTTGTATAATTTTGTGTACTTTAGTTGTTTCAAGAACAAACTTATCTTGCTTGGCATTGTCACTTTGGTAAATGGCACAAGAAAACATCACATATTTGGGATATGCGGATGGCACTAGCCGTAGTTCTCGGAACATTGCTTCTGCTGCATGGGTGATTTTCATAACTAATGATGAACTTTTAAGTTCATGTGGCATTTTTCTTGGATCTGCAACCAACAATGTTGCAGAATATATCGCAGTCATTGAGCTTCTTGTCGAGGCCATCACCCTTGGAATCTGACGAATAATCATCAAACTAGACTCTAAATTAGTTGTATCTCAGTTAAATGGTCAGTATTAGGTTTGAATTCCTATACTTTCTAGAAAGTTTCTACGAGTACATCTTTTAGAACATTAATTTGAGTTCATTGAATACATTCATATTCCTAGAAGTCTGAATAGTTTAGCTGATTCCTTAGCCAACTACGTCATTGATTGGCATCTAAGTCATTAACATCATTCCGAAAAAACCAATCATGTACGTTATTCATGAGAGTTTAATTGAACCTACCATTTAAGAACATAAATAAAATATGAAATAACTAGCTTACATAATAAACCAAAAAGTGTGTTGAGGTTCTAGACATTTTGGATAGTAACTTTGCACACATAAAAAATAATAGTGTAAAATGTTTCTCTTTTTGTTTCTTTTTCTTCAAGGTAAAACTCAAAAAAAATCATAAAAACAATGAAAATATTTGGAAACTTCAAAAAACATTTGAAACTGTTTCAAATTTCTTGTTCCGACATGACTACTCACCTGCAGCTAGCAGATCATTGAATAATGGTTCACACCTTCTAGAAATTCATGCAGAAAGGAGATGCTTACTCTCATCCATCGGCTACACCTACAAGGAATATGGAAAAAATTGAGTGTTTTACTTATCTTTTATTCATACATGTATAAATCATATCCTTTTGAATGATAGGATGGTGCATAATTATTCAATTTTGGCTATCTTTTTAGATATTAAATGCACATTTGAACTAGATTCTGACTAAACAGTTGGTTAGTGAAATGGTTTTGATCATAGGACTTGGAGACTTTAACAGTTCAAACTATTTGATTTGGGTAGTTGGAGATAGACCATGATTGATGTTGATTTATGATTTTAGTATTTTCACAAGACTCAATATGAATTAAACCTCATGGACCCATTCCTACTTGGCCATTATACCAAATTGAATAAACTCTGTTACATAGTATTATTTCACCATCCATTAATACATAATCTTGCTTCAGATAGCCTAGACATGGAAGGAACATCTGTAAGAGTGTGCACAACTGGCTTATCCCTTGTTTGCAATATGGATCTTTGCCTCGGCCTGACCCGTTCCCTTAAAAAATAGGATTACTTTCATGAAACACTCATTCCATCCCATGTACTATAACATTCTTTATTATTTTTCGAGCTAATAAATGAAAAAATGCATAAAAATTAAAAAACACAAAAATCCAAAAAGGGGGAGAATTGAAGCATATCATATTGTATTATGGAAAAAATGGCAACAGACAGTCCTTGTCCCTCTTAAACATGGCACATAATTTGGTATCTGATGTCAGTACACCATCTACATTTTCCTTAGGAAATTGTAACAATGTTTTGAACAGATCTCCATCGATGGGTTATCCTTCCCGTCACCAATGGAACTTTCGTTAATGCATCTGGCATTGGCAGATTTTATTAAAGTCAGTTACTCAATTCCTATGTTGCCAATTGTCCATTCTACATCATGTTATGGGTTTAAGGGAATTTTAAATTGTGCTAGCCATCACTCAAATATTCTTGACCAATCATGTCGGCCTTCCTTTTGTCAGTATACAGTGTTGGATCTCGCATTTCTACCGAATCATATCATACTATTGATCTTTGTTTCCTATTAGTTGATGTGGGATGCATTAATTCCCTCCTTTCGATGGATCCAATCCTATCGACACCAAATCATCATCTAGGAAATGGATTTAGAAACCTAGGAGTACCTTGGATCTTGCAGTGATTAGTGGCAAGTTTCCTTGCAAATTACATTGGGTATACATCAATGACCCCTAATTATTTGATTCTACAAGTGTTTGACTTTAGAACATCTATTCACACTTGCTAGTTTGTACTTAGTACCTTAGAGTCCATCATCATTATCGGTGGGTCTCTACACATATGTTAACCATATACTTCAATGGTCGGTAACCAAATGTTGTTTTATTATGATCGACATCAGTTCATTTATTTGCATGATATAAAATCATACTATCATCATTTTGTATTGAATACCTTGAGAAATATAGTTGTATCATGCATTGATGCACTGCCTGAGTTATGCAACATTAAACTACCATGTCAGAAGTTTGATGAAGACCTTGTTCTCGCACTCATCAAAGTGCATGTTTACAGTTCTGAAAATTTTACTTTTGACATGGATCCACTGTGTATTATTCGTGGCCATGCTTGTTTACTGCTGAGGATGGGTATTCCAACCTTAGGAATATATAGTATATTTGAGAAATTGCTATGTTTGACTTGCAGGTGTTCTCCTGTATCCTGCACCGATGAGCTAATCATTTTTCATCCTTTCTTTGATCAATAAAGAGTATCAGTATAAAAAATAATATATTTTGGCCCTTAGCTCGGCTTCAGACCTCACACATTAGGGGGCATCTGTTAACAATCAAATTAACACCCTTAACAAGTGAAGATGGAAGCACATTTTACCATTTGCCTGCAACATGAAGACTAGAAATTTGGAACAATTGAGAGATTCAATCTCTCATCTGACCACCACTTCTGCAAAGGAATAAGTTTGTGAAGATAAAGGTTGCCCTAAAGAGGCCAAGTCTAGGACCATTGAAAGGGATAAAATTGAGCTTCTACAGCTCCTGGAGTGAAAAGAATACATCAAATGTGTATTCATTGTCCTAAAAATCATGGAAATTAACGTCAAAAGCCTAAAAATAATGGAAAAGTGGGTTTTGAGTGAAAATATTCAAAAATCAAGGAAATGTATTATCCCACATTGAAAGTTGAATCATGAATTCCCATTTCTCAATGTTATAAAAGAAAGGAATTTGGAGCATGTTAAGATACATAAAGTGAGAGTAAAGGCATGCTAGAAGGATTTCAAGGTTGGAAAGCTCATCTTCAATAAAGCTCTTGAAGGATCAAAGTCAAGGATGGAGAAGGTTGGCTCAGCTCAAAGGAGGAAGGATTTTAATTAGAGGAAATTTGAGGTCTAAAATGGGCCTCCTAAGGAAAATAAAAAAATAATAGTTAAAATAAAAAAATAATATTTATTAATTTTGGAGGAAGAAAGAAAAAAACTACCTTTTTGTTTGTATTTTCAACATATATCCCTGTGTTTTTACTCAAATTTCAAGCGGGAGCACTCATTGGATGCATAATTAAATTCTGCATCCAACAAGTACCCACACTGCATACTTTCGATGGGCATCGCTACCCCCAAAACAAGAAATACCTCAAAAATGTGATGATGACATAAACACAAAGAGATATGTTGAAAATACGAACAAAAAAAAAATTATGACAAATATCTCAAGTCAACCATTATGGTTGACTCATTTTATTGAAATTATATTGGTTCTTGAATTCCAACTCATGAGAAATTATGGTTGGCTCATTTTCTTATAAGGCCCATTTTAAACCCTAAATTTCCTCTATTGCTCAAGCAACAAGGTTGTAAGTATTCTTTTCCTCAATTAAATATGATGCAATTCATTTCGCCCCCTAAATTTATGTTTTAATTTAGGTTTTAGATCTCATTTTGAATTCATGTTTGGTAGATAGATTTCAATTTTTGCAAATTTTTCAAGTTCTTAGAGATAGAAGCTAGAGGTAAGTGTTAGAAAAATCAGGATCACAAAGAAATAACAATAAACAAGATGCAAATATAAATCACATAAATACAATACAAGAGAGACACGAATATAATGTGGTTCATCCAATATGGGATATGTCCATGGAGAAATTACCCTTCCTTTTATTATTATACCATCCAACAAATGATGGGATACAACCTACAACACATCTGCTGCAAATTCCTCTTCACTCTCTCTCAATATCTCTTACACAATCACAGATATATTTAAAATACTACAATACATTACACAACCATATTACAATGTCTTCCTTTTAAAGGGAATTACCATGGGAAAATACTACGAGCTACCCAATACCATGGGCCCGTAAACTGTTGGCCAACAAAACAACCCATAAAATGTCTTTTTCCCATTGGCCCTCGAACCCCCATGGGGATGAGTGTAAAGTTGACTTGTATATCATATAAAAATGGGGTAGAAACACAGCTGAAACAACATCTTTGATTTAAGAGTCTTAGGCTCCACAACTAACAATATCCCACTTGCAGACTGATCACAACAACTCCACTGCTGCTACACTTGCTGGACTATGCTATGAACCTTGGATTTGGAAAATTTCTCATCTTCACCTTCATGCTATAAGGCCAAATGAAACTGAGTAGGAACTCAATTTCTCTCTGTTTTCTACCTTTCTCAGCATGTCTGCAAGATTCTAGTTAGTGTGTATCTTTTTCATCTATACCAGTTCACCTTCTAGAATGAAGGCTGAGTTATTTGCAAGATGAATGGCACTCTAGCTGTCACTATACAACCTTCTATTGTCCTGCTTCTTACCTAATTCCTTCATGAACCTTTGCAGCCAAATAATCTCTTTACTAGCCTCTGTGGCAGCAACATACTTTGCTTTTGTTGTTGAAAGTGAAACAAACTTTTGCAACTTTGAAATCCAACTTACTATTGTTACACCTATAGTAAACACATACCTTGTGGTTCTCCTCCTGCTATTTTTATTACCTTCCATATCTGCATCAACATATCCCTATAGAACAGTGGTTGAACCTCCAAAACATTATGCATTAGTGGTAGTACCTCTCAAATATGTGAGAATCCATTGTACTCACTTCCAATGTTCTTTAACTAGATTGTTCATATACCTGCTCACAACTCCCATTGCATGTGTAGTATCTAGTCTTGTGCACACCATGGCACACATCAAGCTGCCAACTCCTGATGAATACGGAACCCTACACATGTAATCTATCTCTCCCCATGTCTCAGGACACATATCCTTACCTAGTTTTGAATGGTTGGCCGAATGTGTACTAAACAGTTTTTCATTCTTCATTCTAAACCTCTCCAACACCTTTTCTATGTACTGACCCTGAGACAATGTAAATTTTCGATATTTCTTGTCTCTTATAATTCTCATACCAAGGATTTGCTTTGCAGCACCCAAATCCTTCATGAAAAATAAATTAGCTAACTTCCTCTTGAGCACATTTATATCCTGCATGTTAGACCTTACAAGAAGCATGTCATCAACATACAATAACAATATAATATATCTTCCATTATCTAGCCTCTTGAAATAAACATAGTGGTCAGAATGACATCTACTATAAACTTGTTCTGTCATAAGCCTGTCAAATTTCAAATACCACTGCCTTGGAGCTTGCTTCAAGCCATACAATCTCTTCTTCAATGTCACGTCCCTGGTCTCCTTGGTGCCCTTTAGAGGCGATGGGAGACCATCTGATCCATTTTTTTTTCCAAATTCATCCATTTTCCACACAACCTCAATGGCTTTTGATCCGCAATCCGACCTTCCGCAATCCCAATCTACATTGCGGGATTCAGAAGTCGGATTTCCAAATTTTCCCTTCTAAGAAGTCCCGCTCATGAGTTCTGCAATCTGCAATGTGGAATTTGGAATTCGGAAACCAATTTCATGGTCTCAAGAATTCCTCATCCACAATCCGCATTGCGGGTTGCGGGAATGTGGAAATCCCCATCACTCATTCTGGAAAAAAAAACTTCATCTTTGCAATCCACAATCCACATTGTGGGATTCAGAATTGCGGATGTCCAAAATCCATACTCCAGCAAAAACACCCTTCCACTATCTGCAATCCACAATCTGCATTGCAGAACTCAGGGATGCGGAAGTCCAAATCAATTTGCCAAAAATTTCTCCTTCCGCATTCTGCAATCCGCATTGCAAGTTGCGGGAATGCAAAATTCCAACCCCAATTCTCCGGAGCCTCCCCCCTCCCGCAATCTACAATTCCACATTGCGGAACTCAGAAATGTAGAGGTCCCAAACACAAATTCAATGTTGATTATAGGTCTTCGCAATGCGCAATCCGCATTGTAGATGTAGGAATGCGTAACCACACACCCTACAACACAAAAATTCCAAGGTCAATACCTCCATCATCCTTAAGCTGAATCGGGAAAGGTTGGTACCATTGTAAAGCTCTTGGATATCTCTATCCATTGCTGTAATCCCCTACTGCAACATAGGTTTCTAACCCTGTCCATTTTCCAACTGATATTATGCTTATAACTCCCTTCCATGTTCCTTTAACCTTCAACGAGAACTCTACTTTCCTCATTCCTAACTTCATCCTTCCTTTAACCCATAGAGAATCTATGAACACCACAGGGGTCATACCAGTCCTTTCCCCTATCTAGGTGGGCCAAGAAGCCCTTCAAATCATGTATGAAATGAATAAAGGAACATATAAGGTGAATAAAACTAAGGTCAATTCATACATCTAACACACGTAAAATTATCAAGGCATTAAACTCATGCACTGAAGGAAGCATCCATCATGAAATCATCCTTCTACACATGGCCTACTTATCAATCAAATTCATATAAACATTCATTTAAAACCTTGAACATAAACAGATAGACATAACACATTAATATCATCACAAATTACACCACGTAAGCACTTATCTTTAGAACTTGAGGCTTCCCCAAGCAACTCGCTAAGTGAGAGCAACGTTCCACCCAAACTTAGATCTTTGTCTAGCATGTACTCTTTTATCCTAGAGATCACCCCCAAGCTGGGTTGTGTATCCACTAAGGAGGGATAGCAGGATCTCTCACAGTCAAGGTCTCATCCCCATGCTAATCCAATCTGGAGCTGGGTTTATCAAGCATGCTAAAGGACATGAATACTAATCCAACCTACAGTGGGTTTATCAAGCATACAAGGGAAACATGTAGGATATTGCTAAGCTAGTGAGCTCAACCACAAAGCTACATGCATCTCAACACTTAGTAGACATGGCACCAACATTACCTATCTCACCCAACACAAGGAAGGCCCTCTTCTTTGCTGGACAGTCCCTCAAGGACCCTTCCCTTCTAGTGCTATTTATGGTTGGCATAGAAAGATCCAACTGCTAGTTCTATTAGATTACAACCTTCACTAGGTTTATCAAGCATTCCAACCCTAAATTGACCTTCTACCTATGTTAATCCAAATGGCTCTTCTCAGGGTTGCGGACTAAGGTCTGTCCCACATTTTGACTCTCTTCAAACCCAATCCCGATGTTCTCATGGCTTCCGCAAGCTGTTAACACTCTATCCTTCCTCTCATGGTTTTTATTCATGGGTTTCCCGAGCAGATGAGGTTTGCACGTCGGGTTCCCATGACATTCGACTCTGTAATTTTGGCTTACATAGAAATTGTGATTTTTCCTTCTCTGCCTTCCGGCTAGGCTCTGCAATGTGTGTCAATGACTGAATCCATGAGGTTTCATGGTCAACGATGGGTTAACAATAGGATGGCCAAATTCCTAGGTTGTAGAGTGTCCCAAGGAGCAAGCAAAACAGAGCCATACCTTGCCATAAGGATTTTAGGGATGCTCCATACTCCATCAACTTCATGAGCCGATTTATCAACCACCATCTAGAACTGAATTAAATGCCATCATGAGGATTCAAATGGGTTCATAAATGGACAAGTTGAAGCATGGTCTCCCATATCATAACCCCCTCACCTCTCCCTAGTGGATACATATGGCCCCTTCTCATTAGTTGCCTTCCTTAGCCATTTTTCTTGTTGTTTCATTGCAGTAATTAATTATTATATCATTTACAATATTTCATGGCTTATTATTCCATGAATAATGAAGCTGTCAAATACTTTCCTATGCAATTAAACCTTAAAAAACCACTAGTGGGGCCTTGGCCTTGAGCTCCACACTAGGGAAAATACACGCTGGACTTACATAGTATTTACATTGAAGCCGATAAATGCTAAGGGTCAAATTGGGGACATTACAATTCCCTCCTCCTTAGAACAACAACATCCTCAATGTTCTCAAAATTGAACAAAAAAGGGAATGCCTCCCTCATGGAATCCTCCAGCTCCCATGTAGCCTCTTCGGGACTAAGGTTCCTCCATTTCACTTTCACCTGGCCAATGGCCCTGTTCCGGAGCAAAGTAACCTTCTTGTCGAGTATGCATATAGGCTCCACTTGGAACTCTCCCTCGGGTTCCACCTATATCACATGCTAATCAATTATATGATTAGGATCATGCAGATATCTCTTAAGCAAAGAGACATGGAGAACATTATGAGATCTCATGTTAGCGGGCAATGCAATCCTATATGCATCTATCCCTATTCTATCAAGGACTTCAAATGGCCCACAATACCTTGGTGCCAACTTGGCACAACTCCCCAACTTCAAGGAACTTTTCCTTGCCTTCACTCTTAAGTAAACATGGTCTCCAATATGAAATTCCTTATGCACCCTTTTCAAATTGGCATAACTCCTCTTCCTATCCTGAGCTACCTTCAAATTATTCCCGCTTTTACCCATTTTTGCTTCCATCTCCTTGATCATTTCTGGTACAAGCACCAATCTGTTCACCGGACTATCCCAACTCACTGGAGTCCTGCATCCCTTGCCATACAATACCTCAAAATGGCTCATTCACAAAGGTGCTTGATGTCAATTCTTATATGCAAATTCTACCAAGTGTAGGTAGTCCTCCCACTTGGATGGTTTATCCATCACATACATCCTTAACATGTCTTCAAGAATCATATTCACTCTCCTAGTCTAACCATTTGTTTAACGATGATATCCTGTGCGGAAATTCAACTTAGTTCCCAATTCCTCAAATAACCCTTTCCAAAAATTAGAAGTGAACTTTGTGTCATGGTGTGAGATTATTTCCTTAAGCAATCCATGTAAACTGAATATCTCCTTCATGAAGATATTTGCAATGTCATTGGTCTTGTGAGTAGACTTAACTAGAAAAAAGTGAGCTACTTGTGATAGATTTTCCACTA
Organism: Larix kaempferi; assembly: GCA_027924585.1. NCBI lineage: Eukaryota > Viridiplantae > Streptophyta > Pinopsida > Pinales > Pinaceae > Larix > Larix kaempferi. Next base: position 192,483 of record BSBM01001155.1, on the reverse strand, counting down.
GAACCATAATTGAATCATGCTTCCTTACAGTCATGGGAAGACCTATTATAAAATACATAGAGATCACTTCCCACTTCCACTCTAGAATGGGTAATGGTTGCAACAAACCTGTTTGGTTTTGATGCTCTGCGTTGACCTACTAGCACTTTTAACACCTAGCAATGTACTCTGCTATGTCCTTCTTCATTCCATCCAAGAAATACTGCTTCCTTACTATTGTTATAGTTTTATGATTTACTGGGTGCCCTGAATATGGCAGTTGATGTATCTCATCCATTACTAACTTCTTCAAATATGCACAATTTGGAATGTACAGTCTGGTACCTTGGTAAATGAGAACATCATCTTCACCAATCTGATATCTTCTACCATAGAGGAAATTTGAGGTCTAAAATGGGCCTCCTAAGGAAAATAATAAAATAATAGTTAAAATAATGAAATAATATTTATTAATTTTGGAGGAAGAAATAAAAAAACTAGTTTTTTGTTCGTATTTTCAACATATCTCCTTGTGTTTTTACTCAAATTTTGAGTGGGAGCACTCGTTGGATGCAGAATTAAATTATGCATCCAATGAGTACCCACACTGCATACTTTTGATAGACCTCGCTGCCCCAAAACAAGAAATATTTGAAAAAACGTGATGATGATGTCCACATTTACTTGCTGCAATTTATCTTAGATTTGGAGGTAAGTTTCATCATTAGCTTGAGCTTCAAGAATTATTTCCTTCAAATCTGATTTACGAACACTCACTGCTGCAATATAAAACCTCCCGTTGAGTGCATCTGCAACCTTATTCTCCTTACCGTTGACATGTTTAATCTCGAATTCAAACTCACAAAAGAATTCCATCCACATAGTTTGCCTAGCATTTAGATTTGGCTGGTCAAAAAAGTACCTTAAACTCATATGATATGTCCTGAGTTCAAATGTTCTTCCTAGGAGATAATGTCTCCACCTCTTGCGTGCATGCACTATGGCTGCTAGCTCCAGGTCATGTATAGCATAGTTCCTTTCATGCTCCTTCAACTTCCTTGAATCGTATCCAATGGAAAACCCTTCTTGCATTAACACTCCACCAAGCCCTCCAATGCAAGCAGCTCTGCAAACCACAAAGTCTTTAGTTGGATCTGCAATCTTTAAAATAGGAGCATTGGTAAGTAATTCCTTTAACTGCTGGAAACTAATTTCACATTTTTCAGACCATATAAATATGACTTCCTGTAGTACCCCTATTTTGACCCTTATGGTTATTGGCCTCAATGTAAATAGTTTATGCAATGTATGTCACCCTAGTGTGGAGATCAAGGCCAAGGCCCCCACTAGTGGATGTTCAGGTTTTAGTGCATAGGCAAATATTTGACAGTTGATTATTCATGGGTTGTTAAGCCATGAAGAAATGTAAATGATGTAAATATTAATAATGCAATAAGATACCTAAGGGACTGGTTATGGTGGCAACGTGAAAGAAAAGGGGCTGCGTATCCACTAAGGAGAAGTGAGGGGGGGTTATGGGATTGGTTTCCCATGTTTCCACATGTCTGATTGTGAACCTGTTTGAACTCCCTGCTGACATTTAAGGTGGTTGCAGAGGGTGGTTGAGAACCCTGTTGCTGAAGCTGATGGAGTATGGAGCATGCCTACGATTTCGTATGGTAGAGCATGAATCTGGTTGCTTGTCTGGAAAGACACTCAATGCATGAAGCTGGCAGAGCCTATTTGACTAACTGGGGGTGGAAGGAAACAACCACCACATTCATTCAGATGGAAGATCCATTCATGCACTTTCCATTCACAATCCATCGCCCCATAGAGAGAGAGATTTCTCATACATTTGTTCATACGCAGATCCAATCAAGTGGAAGCCTGAAGATAGTTGCGTTTTCCTGTGTAAAAGAAAATACCAGAGAGTTGATAGCCATAGAAATAGTGTGTGTGAACCCAGTCTACTTGTGACAAAGTGGTATGAACCTGATAGGAATTACGAAGCTTTAACAGTGCAGAGAATCCATGAGAACCCGTGGATTGGAATAACAAATCCAAGTAATACCTAGAAGACCCTGTCTTAGAGGCCGATAGTGGAACCAGTAATTTCAAGTATCCATTGGTTTAGAAGTCAGGACCAACCATACCTTCCTAGATCACTGTTGAGGGAAGGGGCACCTAAGGGGCTTTGTAGTAGAGAAGGGGACCTTACTCAGACTAAGAGTGGAGGAGATGGGGGTTCCTGGGCTGTCTGAGGCCAAAGGGGTATGCTTGTATCCCTATGGTTGAGCTCAATGAATTAGTGAACTCAGTCTGTGCCTCCCCACTTGTTTGACAACCACTGTGTGATGAATTCCTTGCGGGACTGTGAACCAATGTTTTGACTGAGTCTGAATGATACTCCTTAGTGGATACATAGCCCCAGCTTGGGGGTGATCTATGATTGCTGAAATAATAGAGGCTAGGCATAGATCTATGGATGGGATGGAATGTTGTAGCCCATAACTAGTTTCCTGGTGGTTTCCAATTAAAAGATAAGTGCCCTTGTGGTGATTGAATAAGGATGTCTCATGTGTTTATGGCTTGCTTATTACATACCAGTTATTGATTGAGTGAATTTATATGGAAGTGGAACAATAGGAAGCTTTGTATGAGTAGGGTTGTATACTTATGCCTTGTATTTGAATTGTGTTTGAAGTTGTTGTTGTGCCATGATGAATTTTGGATGCATGCTAGATGTGTGTGTGTTATATATGTCGAATGCATGATTTGGTTCAGATGGTTAATAGGGATGAATTCCCAAGTATTATGTATTATGTTGTTGGGCATGTTATTGATTTACTACTGCACCTTGCATCTTCTTTATTATGTTGGTATTCATATATATGTTCATGCTTGAGGAATAAGGCTAAATACCTGTATAACATCCCTCGATCTGATTAGAGAAAATATACTAAGTGTAATCCTTTTTGAAGGGTGGATAATGCTTCAATATCTTTGTGTTTATGGATGCATGGACCCTCCTACATGAGTTATTGAGCATACTTTTGTATATTGCCTTTTATACTTATGTTTTACTTACATATGTTACCCTTGATGAATAGGGCTAAGTTCAAGGCTAAGAGGTGCATGTTGGTTGTGGATCCATATCTTCCAGTCTCATAGATGATGATTCAGCCGTGTCTGTACCCCAGGTTTGGTTATGATCCCGGCCCGATGCTCAGGGGGTCTGGTATTTTCGGGCCCATGGTTTTGGGTAACCCGTGGTATTTTCTCATTGTATTTCCCTTATCAAAGAAAGACATTATAACATGGCTAGGGTTAAAGATGCATTGTAAAGATCTCTAAGATCTGAGAAGAGAGACTGTGAGACAGTGAAGAGGAAGTGCAGTGGTTGTGCTGCAGGTTGTATCCCTTCACTTTGCTGGACGGAATAATAATAAGGACTAGGAACTTCAGTGTGGACGTAGCCCAAGTTGTGGTGAACCACGATATATCTATGTCTCTCTTGTAATGTGTGTGTGATTATATTTTCATTTTTGTTTATTGTTATTGCTCTGCGATCCTATTTTTCTAACAATTGGTATCAGAGCCAAAGGTCTATTTGGCAGATAAACCCACAGGAAGCTAGGGCTTCTGGTTTGAGTGGGAGCAATGGCGGAAGAAGAAAAGTTTAAGGTCGAGAAGTTTAACTGCCAAAACTTCCAGTTATGGAAGATGCAAATGGAGGACTATTTGTACGAGAAGGATCTATTCCTACTGTTGGGAGGAAGAGCAAAGCAGCCGGCGGCCATGAAGGACAAAGAATGGGAGGTTCTTGACAGAAAGGCTCTCGGAACAACACGGCTGAGCCTGGCTTCGTCAGTGGCTTTCAATATCTTAAAAGAAACGACAACGGAGGGTTTGATGAGCGCACTGGGTAAGCTGTATGAAACCCCTTGGCCTCCAACAAGGTATTTTTAATCAAGTGTTTATTTAGTATGAAGATTTCTGAAGGAGGATCTGTTATTGATGCCAGAAAGATGGAATAGCTTGGTCATGGCTGTAAGTAACTCTGTCTCTGGTTCAAACACCTTGAAATTTGATGATGTTATTGGTGTTATTCTTAGCGAGGAAATGCGAAGAAAAAGCATAGATGAGACATTAGGTAATGCGTTGACCATGGAGAGTAGGGGAAGACAAAAGGAGAGAAGAAAGAGCCAAGGTAATCGTGGCAAGTCTAAAATGAGAAGATCCAAGTCCATACTGGGAAAAATAGAGTGCAGGAACTGTGGAAAGAAAGGACATCTGAAGAAAGACTGCAGATATCTAAAGAAGAAAGGAGATGCACAGAAGGAAACTACCCAAGAAGCAAATGTAGCAGGTGATGTGTTACAATATGCTTTGGTTCTTGCATTAGCTAATACTAGTGACTATTGGGTAGTAGATTCAAGTGCTTCATGTTATGCTACACCCCATAGGAAATACTTTCATGAGTATGTTCCTGGCGATTTTGGACATGTTTTATTGGGTGACGATGAGCCATGTAAAATTGTTAGAATGGGTAAGGTATGGTTAAAAGTTAAGAATAGAACTGATTGGCTATTGAAAGATGTTAGGCATATTCCTGCTATGAAAAGAAGTCTGATCTCAATAGGGCAGTTGGGAGATGGCGGCTGTCTATCTACATTTGGAGAAAAGTGGTGGAAGATCACTAAAGGATCAATGGTGATAGCAAAAGGAGACAGAAGAGGTACGTTGTATTTATGTACTCATAATACTAACCATTCTATCTCTTTAGCTTCCACAAGAATAGATACATCATTGTGGCATCATATGCTTGGCCAAATGAGTGAGAAGGGGATGCAGATTCTCCACTCAAGGAAGTTGTTTCCAGATTTGAAGCAGGTAAGTTTGGAATACTGTGAAAACTGTGTTTATGAAAAACAGAAGAGAGTCAAATTTCTCACGGTTGGGAAATAGAAGAAGAATGAAAAGTTATAGCTTGTGCATACAGATATATGGGGACTAGCTCAAGTACAATCTCTTGGTGGCTCTCATTATTATGTTACATTTATTAATGATGCAACTAGGAAAACTTGGGTTTATTGCATTAGACAGAAATTTAATGTGTTTGCTACTTTTAAGAAGTGGAAAGCTTTGGTTGAGAATGAGACAGGAAAAAGGTTGAAGTGTCTCAGATCTAATAATGGAGGTGAGTACTGCGGCAAGGATTTTGATAGTTACTGTTCATACCATGGGATTCATAGAGAGAAGACAGTCCCAGGAACACCACAAGAAAATGCTGTGTCAAAAAGGATAAACAAAACGATCATGGAGTGTGCAAGGTGTATGAGACTGCATGCAAGGTTGCCCTTACAGTTTTGGGCAGATGCTGTAAATTGTTTATTTAATAAACAGAGGACCTTCAAGTGCTTTGGATGGTGGTATTCCAAAGGAGGCATGGACAGATAAAAAGGTAAACTACTCATTTCTGAGAACATTTTTTTGTGAAGCATTTGTTCATATTGATAAAGAAAATAGAACAAAGCTTGAAGCTAAATCCAAGAAATGTACCTTTATTGGATATGGGGTTGATGATTTTGGTTATTGTTTATGGGATTATGAAAATCACAAAATCATTAGAAGTAGAGATGTCATATTCAGTGAAAATGTCATGTATAAAGATCAATTGCAGGGAAAGAAACAGGAAAAGGAAAACACAGAGTACATAGTACTTGATGAAATTCAAGAAAATAAAGTTCCAAAGGTGCCAGAAAACCATGAAGAGCAGCAAGTACCTGAAATTCCTGCAACTACAAGAAGATCTACCAGGTTAAGTAGACTCCCTGAACGATACTCTCCTTCAACGTATTATTTGTTGATGACTGATGCTGGTGAACTAGAATGCTATAAAGAAGCAATGCAAGTGGAAACTAGAAAGAAGTGGGAGCAAGGCATGAATGAGGAGATGGACTCATTGGTAGGAAACCAGACATGGGATTTGGTTCAGTTGCCTGCTAGTAAAAGAGCATTGAAGAACAAATGGATTTACAGGTTGAAGGAAGAAGAAGGAGGCAAGAAGCAGTACAAGGCCAGACTTGTTGTAAAGTGGTTTGCACAGAAGAAAGGTATTGATTTTGATGAAATATTTTCTCTTGTTGTTAAGATGACTTCAATTAGGACTATCTTAAGTCTAGTGGCGGTAGAAGATTTGCATCTTGAACAGTTAGATGTAAAAACAACCTTTCTCCATGGGGATTTGGAGGAAGAGATATATATGCAGCAGCCACAAGGGTATGAGGTCAAAGGTAAGGAGAACTTGGTATGCAGGTTGAAAAAGAGTTTGTATGGATTGAAGCAAGCTCCAAGGCAGTGGTATTTAAAATTTGACAGGTTTATGATAGACCAAGGTTATAGTAGATGTCATTCTGACCACTGTGTTTATTTCAAGAAGCTAGACAATGAAAGATATATTATCTTGTTATTGTATGGGGATGACATGCTTGTCGCAGGGTCTAACATGCAGGATATAAATTTACTCAAAAGGAAGCTAGCTAATTCATTTGTGATGAAGGATTTGCGTGCTGCAAAGGAAATCCTTGGTATGAGAATAACAAGAGACAGGAAAAGTTGCAAATTGACATTGCCTTAGAGCGAGTACATGCAAAAGGTGTTGGAGAGGTTCAGAATGCAGAATGCAAAACCAGTAAGTACACCTTTGGCTAGACATTTCAATCTAAGTAAGGAAATGTGTCCCAAGACACAGGAAGAGACATATTACATGTACAAGATTCCCTATCAATCAGTATTTGGCAGCTTGATGTATGCCATGGTGTGCACAAGACCAGATATTGCACAAGCAGTGGGAGTTGTGAGCAAATATATGAACAATCCAGGTAAAGAACATTGGAAGGCAGTACAGTGGATTCTCAGGTATTTGAGAGGTACCACCACTTAGGCATTATGTTTTGGAGGTTTAGACACTGTTCTATAGGGATATGTTGATGCAGATATGGCAGGTGATAAGGATAGCAGGAAGAGCACCATAGGGTATGTGTTTACTGTAGGTGGAACAACAGTAAGTTGGATTTCGAGAGTGCAGAGGGTTGTTGCACTTTCAACAACAGAAGCAGAGTATGTTGCTGTTACAGAGGCTAGTAAACAGATGATTTGGTTGCAGAGGTTTATGGAGGAAGTGGGTAAGAAGAAGGAGGATAGCAGGTTGTATAGTGATAGCCAAAGTGCCATTCATCTTGCAAAGAACTCGACATTCCATTCTAGGACTAAACATATATAGCTCAAGTACCATTTCATACACTCTATTCTGGAAGATGAACTATTGAAGCTGGAAAAGATACATACGAGCCAGAATCATGCAGACATGTTCACAAAGGTAGTGACCAAAGAGAAACTGAGTTCCTGCTCGGTTTCAGTTAGCCTTCTAGCATGAAGGTGAAGAGGGGAAAGTTGCCAAGTCCAAGTCTAGCAAGTACAGCAGCGGTGGAGTTGTTGTGATCAGTCTCCAAGTGGGAGATTGTTGGTTGTGGAGCTAGATCTTCCAGTCCCATAGATGATGATTCAGCCCTGTTCATACCCCAGGTTTGGTTATGATCCTGGCCCGACGCTCAAGGGGTCCGAGGTTGTAGCCCCCGAGAAAAAATTTTAGGTTTGTTTTTGCCACCAATTTTTGGGCCCATGGTTTTGGGTAACCCGTGGTATTTTCCCATTGTATTTCCCTTATAAAAGAAAGACATTGTAACATGGCTAGGATTAATGATGTATTAGGTTTTATGCATTGTAAAGATCTCTGAGATCTGAGAAGAGAGACTATGAGAAGTGAAGATGAAATGCAGCGGTTGTGCTGCAGTTTGTATCCCTTCACTTTGCTGGACGGAATAATAATAAGGACTAGAAACTTTAGTGTGGACGTAGCCCAAGTTGGGGTGAACCACGATATATCTGTGTCTCTCTTGTAATGTGTGTGTGATTATATTTTCATTTATGTTTATTGTTATTGCTCTGCAATCCTGTTTTTCTAACAATGCAGTCTAGTCTAGTCAGGACTGTGATCAGGAGAATAGGCACCCTGTGGACCAGATGAAGGAGAAAAGACTTGGCAGAAGTGGAGCAGAACTCTGGCAGGAATAAAGTTTAATTCCTTTAAGTGGAGTTATGGACAGAAATTCAGTGGGAAATTTAGCATGGTATGAGAGCTCAGATGGGGCATGCATTTCATTATTGGATAGAGCTCTCCAAGAGCTTTCAATCGGTACCAACCTTGTCTCATTTGGACCAAGGATGGAGAAGTTATGCCCCTCATAATTTGTGTGGATAGTTACCATTGCAGGGGTGTGGTTCTGCATGCTCGCATCCACAATTGCGGATTGCGGATTCCAGAAAGGTAAGTTTTCCATTGTGGAATTCTGCATTCCCGCATCCGCAATGCGGATTGTGGATTGTGGATCTGCCATTGCATATTGTGGATTATGAAAAGGTAAGATTTCCAGTTATGAAGTTTGGCACTTCTGCATCTGCACTTGCGGATTGCAGATCCGTCATTACGGATTGCAGATTGCGGAAAGGTAAGCTTTCCGGTTATGAAGTTTGGCACTTTCGCATCCGCAATTGTGGTGTTAGCACCTAGTTTTCACAATGTGAATAATGATGTATTTGTAAAGAGATGTTTTGAAAATTCCCTGAAAAGACTTGAAAGGTAATTGTTGTCATAGTTTATGGAGCTAAATAGGTGACCAAAGGTTGTGAAGAGAAACACTAAAGAGAAAAACTAAAGAAATTCCAAAGGAAATGTGCACAAATTCAATCAAAATGAGCAAAAAAGGGCCAAAAGACTATAGTCCAAAGGAAAATATTATAAGGTTAATTATCAGGAAAAATGCACCATTAATTGAGCGCAAACAAGAGATCAATAGCCTTCATGTGTTGTCGCATCGCCAAACTACGCCGAGGATAAGTGTGAAAGCCGTTGCGAAAATCAATACCATTGGACAAGTGGTAGCTATAGAGCGCTTCGCAAGCGAGGAAAGTGGTAAGCAAAACCGTTCTGAGAGGATGTGAAACCACTATGGTAGAGGACACGTCGCTAAGATTGAGGGCTAAGATTAATGATACAAGATCCAACGGTTTGGGATACATCCTTAAATCATAGTGCAAGTTTCAAGTGATCAACGGCTCAGGTTGTAGGTAAAATTAAATAAACGGTGATGAAATTTACAGCTGCGTGAAAGATAGTGAAATCGAGCCCACCGGTGGGAAAGGTCCAAAGCTTAAACATTTCGAAAATCTCCACCATAGATAATTGACGCATCGGGAAGATGAGCAACAGATAAGAGAGGTAACAGATGAGTAAAGGAAAACATCTAGACACGTGGAAGCATCAGATTAGTTTGCATTTGATAAAGCTTGTTCCAGAAACCACCTTCCCGGTTGCGAAGTGGTATTGCATGTGATTACCGCTGAGATCCGACGGTCGAGATTTGCAGGATGAGAATGATCGAATGATAGGAATAAAGAAGTTATCAAGTAGCAAAAAGGACACGCAATCTAACGGTCGATATTGTAGCACGTGAGATCAATGGTTGGGAAAGATAAGCGCTCGAAAAGATGCTCGGAAGATAAACAAAGTGGGTTATATATAGGAAAGAAACCCAAGAAAGTTAACATTTTTCTTTTGGATTGTCAGTGGTGGAAGGTTTCAGACAAGTGGGCACAATGGAAAGTGATAGAGCAGGATGAAGCACATGGTTGTCACTAACAGGTAGGCCCTTATAACTTCAAACTAATGATATTTTAAGTTTGTTTATAAAGGGTAAGAATGGAAACAGTTCATGACCTAGATGAAGCTAAAGTTAATGATGTAGTGGAGGATAGAGATAGGGATATTTATGATACTTCCCTTAGACAATCAGTGGAAAAAATTAAAATGAGGTTGAAGAATTTTTTAGAAGGAGGTCTGGACATGCACAGAGTTAGTCAGTCATCCTTGTTGTCATTTTGCCCTGACCAAATTGTCTCATTTCCCAAGTATGTGTCATGGTGTGCGTCAAATTACCCTGAAGCCGAGCGAACTATTATGAATGCTGCAAAAAATAGAATTGTTTGTTGGATAGAACCCCTGCTCGTAAGAGATGCCTTAGAAGCACCTATGTCTGAGATACCTGAACCTGAGATTTTTTCTAAAAGGTCAATTATTGACCTATTTCACCAGTCCTCCCCTGAAACAAAGCATATTTTCATGGCCTCTTGCCTCAAACCAAAGTTACAAGTCACTGAAACTCCTTAACCTTTAGATGTCAGTCTTTTCAATGAAAATACCCAACTCGTCCTTTCCTTGTTGGCTTTGTTTTTAGGTCTTGATACAGATGCATGGGTGACTAAGCTTCAATTAATTTTGTTGTTTAGAATGAACATCAGTTTACTTGAAGCTGAAGGTAGTCAGATACCCCATCTTAAGTTTGAAGAATTTCTGGTTGAAAGGATTCATTTGCAGTTGGCGAATTTTCATACTCTAAAGTAGTTTAGGTTTCAGTCCCATCGTATGAAGATTGTTATGTTCAACAACTGAGAAGAAATACTTTTTCCAAAGATAATTTTCACAAATCCATTGGAGGATAATATGTTCAATTATATGAATTATACGTTATCAGAGATATACAACATGATTTTTGGAGAAAGGCTACCCAGAGTGTTACCTGAAATGAAGACATTGATGCAGTTGAATACTGAATTAGCCGTGTGAGATTGGTTTTTGTCGAAAGACAATAATGTTCATAGACTGTATGCTTTCAAGCATCAACTGTACATATTGCCAACATTTTTGACATTAAGGGTCTTTTCCCTTGAGTTTGTGAGACAAAAACTGATTGTATAAGATAATCATTTTTTATTTTTTAAGAAGGCCACCGATATCAAGTATCCTTTTACAGTAGGACCATTTACTATAAAAAATAAATATGCTATCATGTACATAGAGAAGTTATTAGAGGAAATGAATTTCAAAAAGGAAGTGGCTATCGATTATGATCCTTTTCATATCATATCGAAGAGGCGACAGTTAAATCATACTAAAGCATTCATTCATCAAGAAGTGGAAGGAATGTCAGAAAAAGCAAACTGGACACAATATGAAAGCGAGGAAAATAGAAGTCTACAAGGAGGAGAATTGGTGTTGACAGATTGTACAGGAGAGGCAGAAACTTCAACGAGCACTGCAGTTATTGGAGGAAAAAGAATTTTTCAAGATACCGTTGATTTAGAAAGTGGAGAGCAAGAACAAAAAAAAAACTAAGTTGGATGGACAACAAGATTTGTTGTTACTTATAGATGAAAAAGTACCAGAAGTTTGGATACAAGAATACACATTTCAAGAGGCTACAGAAACAGGAGATGTAAATAAGTTTCAAAACAGAGCAGATACGTTTAGCAAGTAAAGCCAAGACAAGCAAGCTTCATCTCAGTATACTTTCCAATTATTCCCTAAAGTTAGAAGCTTGGCTAAGTCAGATGTTAATTTGGTTACTAGTTGAGATGTAAAGGAGAATACATTGAATTTGGAAATATCATTAAGTGATAAAGTTACAGAAATGAAATTCAATCTGAAGAAGATCATTGCACCTGATAAAATTATTTTACACAGGCAGATGGGGGAGGTGATATATGTTGATTTTTTGGAAGCGACTTTGGAGGTTGAATAATTGACAATTGTTGTAGATAATTTGAATAATCAATTAAAATAAGAAAAAATAGAAAAAAAATCCCGCCAACAACAAATTAATAAGTTGCAAATGGATTTGGTTGGAAGTGGCATTGAAGGAGATGCAGGAAAAAATTTGTTGAAAGAGAAAGGAAAATTAATCCAAGACTTGAGAAAGAGCTTGAAAATCCCAGATACTCAACTTATTCAAGGACCTGAATTGACCAAATTGGAAAATGAAAAAGAAGAACTATCTAAAGAAGTGAATGATGTCACAGCTAAATTATTAAAAATGGTCGAAAAAGAAACTAGTTGGGAAAAAGAAAAAACAAGTTTTAAAAGTCAAGTTGAAGATTTGAAAAACAAATTGTCAAATCTGGCCCAGCAACAAACAGGTACTGATCAGATTGAAGATGAGAATAGTGCAGATAGTATTTTATAGGCCATGTCTCAAGTAAGTTTAAAATATGTCGAGATTAAAGAATTAAAAGGGGAAACCCAGAGGTTAAAAGAAGAAAGTGAGAAGAAATATGAAGAAACAAAATATTTGCAAGAGAAGTACAAAGAATTAATTGAAACAAATAAAAAATTGGCACACCAAGTGACAGGGAAAGCAACTATGTAGGGATGTAAGCACATGGTATGGGATTTGATTATAAAAGAAGCTGAAAATTTCAGACCTTATTTGGATTTCATAAGAGTGAAAAAAAAAGTGATTAGAGATGCTTTCATAAGTTGTACTGCAATCAGAGAGAATCTAAATAGGAAGCGCAAGGAGACAACACAAAACACAATTACCTTTTTTAACAGTTTAACAGAAGAAGATATGAGATTTATGGGTATTAAGAATAGGATTGCTGTCATTACATGGGCAAGGCGAATATTAGGAAAGCATGCACACATTGAGAATGTTGAATCCAAAGCTGGAGCCATGAAGAAACAAGTAGCGGGATTCAAAAGACAGTTTGAGAAATTGATTGAAAAAGGCTTACCTTCATTTTGGGATGAAAATCAAGAATTGATTCCCCAAGATGAATATGAGAAGTTATTGTTTGACATAAGAATGGATCATGGGAAGTTTCAACATTTAAATCACTTACTTACATGGTATATTTTAATGGAAAAAATTGTAGAAGACTTTGAAATTCTAAATAAGCTAGTTTCAATTAACGAAAGACTTCCACAGATTTCCCTTGTAGATCATATTGAAATAAGAGTTATGGTAAAAGAGATGACAAGCTGTGATCTTCCAACTACTGATCAGTGGACTAACGTGGAGAAATTTGGAAAAATGAAATACACACTTTGTACTTGAAAATATCCGTTAGATTTTACATCAAGTGAAAACTTGAAAATATTTGTATTTCAAAAGAAATTTGTAATATTTTATGACTTTGACTCAAATGACATTTGGCAAGTTTAGTTAAGTTATTTTAGTTTTTAGTTAAAAGAAGCAGTTAAGTTTTGCTTCAAAGAAGTTTTGTATAAAAGACAATGATAGTCATTTTTGAAAGGGTTGGAAACATTTTGAGAGACAATAATTTTTGTATCGAGTTGATATATTTTTTATATTAAAGAGCCATACAGTGAATGACATATTTTTACAGAATCAGAGATTCATGTGTTTATCAGAATTGCAGTCTGTATCTTTTCTCTTCTTACATGTGCATGTTTACTTTCCTTCGTTATATCTTCCATTATGTTTTATCTTCTATGCTCAGATGAAAGTTTATAATAAGTTGAGATTCATATATGTATGCCTTGAATTATCGGATATGAGTATCCATTTACTTCTTTAAAGTTGATAATGGATTCATTTAAAACGGTGCCCATTATTGATGGACTGTCTATGTTTCTTTCTAAATCACCTGCAAAAATGCTTTGACTGTGATACGATAACTACCTTGCCTCTATGATAATATTTATTATTGTTTATCTGCTGGTATAAAGATTTCTTGATTTTTGACTCCATGCCCAGTGATTCTTGTGTGAATTTCAACCACATACCTATTCTGAAAAAAATCCATTTATTATCTTTAGCCATTTACACATTTTTGAGAGAGCCCTCTCTAGTAGGGAAAACGCTAATTTCCCTCCTCAAGATTGGTTTGAATTAAATAGTTAACTTAGGTTTATATTTCCACAACCAAAGTGTAAAATCTGAGTGAGAACATACGGATTGCGGATTCGCAGTTGCGGGTTGTGGATTGCGGATCCAAGTCATTTCAACTCTGTGTGTGTGTATTTAGTCGAATTTGGAGAAAAAAAATGTATCAGGGTCTCCTGTGGCCATGGAGGTGATCTGGGGACGTTATAGAGTTGTATCGGAGCTTTAGTTGCAACACTGGGGTTGTTTGGGCCGAAGTACAAGCTTACAGGTTAGTCTAAGAGAGGTTGAGTTGGACTTGACCACAGATTCTAGAAGCAACGTGAGTGGAAAGCATGTGAACTTGGTTCAATGAGAGTTGTTGCAGTGCTCTAGGAGAGCTATTGAAGGATGACCAAGCCATGCAATTGGACCAGCTATTACATGGAAGAAGAATTCGATGCTATGAAAGGGAATTGGAAGGGAGAATTCATTAACCCCATTCTAATCTTGCATTATATTCATGATTTTATATACAGAAAAACATAGCATAGAGATGTTGAAAATACGATATGATTAGATAAATTGAAATGAATATGCACTAGTAGACATATTACTAGATATTCCATAGTACATGAATATGAGAATTGTAGATTGGTAAAGCCAGTGATGTTTTACATATGGAATAAACCACTAATGACAATTGTTGTGGTTGAATCCTGGTTGAAAATGATGATGATGTTGTTGCATGTGACCAGTAAACTTATGAAGAAAGGTTGGTGTAGTAGATTTGTTATCATGAGGATTGGTGAAAGGACTGTGTAATCCTTGAAGCCAAGTTGACCAAGTAACATCAAGAATACTCATGGGAACCATGCAGGTATGATCTATTTGTGTTGATGGTACAAGTGTTGAAGGATTGGGTAAGAATCCCTTGAACCATACTTTATAATGATAAGATGGTATGCATGTATGGTTGAATGCACTTGATGTGAATATCATACCACCATGGCATGGTAAGGTATGGAGTAGTAAGGGCAAGGACCTTTTACCATGTTATTGTGTAAATGTTAGAATGCATTCATATGAAGTTACATCGTGCCATTTGCATAGATTGGTTACGAGTTTAATAACTAAGAAAGTAAGGGCCATATGTGTTTTGAATGGTAAGCCTGCATTAGAGGATTTGTAAACCTATGGTTGCATGAAGTGAATGCACATGAAAATTTTCTGTAAATGTTGTAATGTGCATGCATAGGTGTAGGTTCACATGTTGAGATGCATTGTGTGAATGCATGGTTGTGATGTATGTTCATTGCAATTAGACAATAGATGAAATGATGAATTAGTGGTAATTTTGATCATTTCATGAGCTGCTAGGAATGCAGGAGAAGGATTGTACAAAGGTGTTCATGATGAGAAGACTACCAGAGTGCTCTATTGGAAGGATAGAGTTGCATAAAAATGATATGGCTGCGAAGTAATGAGCATTTAAAGTTTTGATTTGATTGTAGGGATAAGGCGATTGTGTCTTGCAATTTTATTATGACAGTGATGCATGTAAAATAAATAAATATATATATATGTGTGTGTGTGTGTGTGTGTGTGTGTGTGTGTGTGTGTGTGTGTGTGTGTGTGTGTGTGTGTGTGTGTGTGTGTATTTAGTTGAATTTGAAAGGATAATAGTTGAAAGTGTTTGAATTATGAAGTGCTATAATTCTGATATCACTTCAGTAACTATTATACTATTACAACAATGAAGAGGTTACATGCATGTAAACTTACAAGTGTTTGGCTACTTTAAGTTTCATATTTCAGGAAGAAATGTCCTATGTATGGCAATGTGGGTAAGGCCATAGCAGAGAATGAAATCTACCATGTACACGAGCCAAACAATATGAGAATGGTCTCTTGGTTAAACCAATCAATTTCTGCATGAGACAGAACAGTAAATTCATCTTTGAATTTAATTATTAATGGCATTAACTGATTCTGAGAACCAGATTTGAGGTTGATTGTTAAATGTTGATGACTGTTTGGATATTAAATAAGTGTGCCAAGAAGACACATTGTAAGAAGACCATGTGTTATGGCCTGCAGAAGCCAAACTTCATGGGAAGGATTCCATGCTTGGGAAATGGGTTTCAGGTGAAATGCCATTGTGAATCTTGAGATATCTCAGCTGAACTACATGTGGTAATCCATGTGAGTGAGATGGTAAATATTATGTCAGAGAGACATGTGTGGGTTACAGAATGTAAAAAGGAAAAGAAATGGAAAACTGAGGGACTGTTAACTCAAAGAAGGGATCCCCCATTCCTCACAAGTGAAGAGAGACTACATATGCAAATGGATAAGTTTTCTATAAAACCTGGCTGATATATATGTATATGCATGTCTAATTGTTAGAATTACTATGCAGATCATGTTTTGATTTTATTCCATTATGGAAAACTACTTAAGTATGATTAGGGGCATACATGGCTCACATCAGTGAGGGGTGCACACCTTTTATGATGCTAGATTATGTTAGGATTGTCAATATTGATTATGCCCTAAGGGAATGGACGCATTCCTGGTGTTCAATAGTTGATAGTGAATGTTATGAAATATGTTTACCATTTTGGAGAAGCAACACTAATGAGCTTGTTTATCTAGCTTGTGTTGACAGCTTGAACAAATGCAATTGGTGTTGTGCACTGAAGAAGCAAAGTGAAAAGGTTGTCGTGAGGGGTTGCGAGGAAGGGTGTTATGTGCATGAAGGGTTGTGGCACATATGAAAGGATGATGCAATCATGAGTAATAGTAGTAGAGCCTTGACCTATATGGTCAGTGGCCCAGTTTTCTTCCATCGGCTGACTACCCAGATGGATGTGCTGGCTCGGCAATGGAGAGGGCTAGCCAGGTATGGGACTGGTTGGGCACCACCAAGTGCTTGGTAAACCCAATCAGCGTGAAGGTGTACTCGTTGGGAACTATAAACTAATTGATGTTATGGAGCAGCATAAGTGCTGGCCAAACATCCAAGTCCATAGGCGATCCCAAGGCTTGCAAAAGCGAATCAGGACCTTGTGGATTAGAGAGGAAATGCATAATACAGATAACTATTCAATTTCATTTATTCTTGTTTGGAATCATGAATATTTCAGGTATAATCCTTCTAACAGCTAAGCTGATACGCTTTTATTTCTTGTAGGAAACCTTGGTCAGTGTAGGAAGCAAGGACCCTTAGAGGGCTGCAAATGCTTGGTAAATCCAGAGAGTAACTGGTTTGGCGCTACAAATGCTTGGTAAATCTAGAGAGTAACTGGTTGGGAATTAACTACTTAATTTTGTGGAACAGCGGGCATGCTGGACAAACATTCCTTAAATGATTGATAAACCCAGTCGGAGTGTTGGATTAGCATATTGCTAAAAGGGATGTCTAATAAACCCATTCGATGTACTGGCTTGGCATTGCCTATTCGAATGGTTGTGGAGCATCCTGCGTGTTGGCCCAACATTCATTATTATACCCACGGGCAATCCAAGGCTTGTAAGACAAAGAAGGATCATGTGGAATAGAGTGAAGACATCCAATACAGCTAAGTATTTGGTTACTTTGCAGCTTATTGCTTATTTAATATGAATATATGTGTGTATGTGATTTGATTATGATTTCTTAAACTCTTTCTTAAGGATAAACCCTATGAAAATAAACTAAACATGTGAATTGATTCAATGTTTGAGTGTAGGTATTACTGAAAGCAAAGACTATGAAGGCATCCTAAGGATGCATGTAGACATCTGACTATCTTGGAAGAGCTCAACATGAGGAAAAATAAGGAAAATGGTGCTAGTGTACTTGTGTAGGTCCTAGCAGCCAAAGGTTCTGTAGGAAATAGTGGGGAAGGGTTCCCTGGTTGAAAATCCTTAAACAGACCTTAGACACTAAGTGTCATAGCCAAGGAAGGGTGATTCAAGAATTCACGCTGAGGTGAAAGAGGCTAAGAGCATGAAACCACAGTGGTGGTGTGGGTTCGAGAGTGGAAAAAGACTAAGGAAACCACAGTGGTGGTGTGGGTTCGAGAGTGGAAAAAGACTAAGAGGAGAAAAATCTTACTGCTCTCTCTTTCCTCTTATTGATGCATTTATAAAAAAAATAGAATCGTTTGATGCATGTCATGACTTGAAATGATCGTGTTAATTGCTGGAAATAATTGTGAATGCTGAATTAATGAATTCCCTGTGAAATGATGAACGTGAATGAGTTCATTTGCACGTTGGGAAAGCATGAAATGTGTGGAAGTGTTTGGATAAATCATGAACTCCCTATGTCAATTTGGAAAGTGATTGACTGATCTTAATGTTTATATTATGCTTTCCCTAAGAAAAATTGCAATGATGAATTTCATAGGTCAGAAATTGAAAGCAATTGGTTGCAACTGTTGTAAGTCCAACAGAGCTAGCAAGCCAGTGTGGGTTGTTGTGCACATTAACCATGGCAGCAGACCAAAGGATGTTGGATTTGGCCAAAAATATGCTCCAAACAATTTCCAAGACCCAAGGAAATCTTGGAGAGATGCTTTAGCTACAGAGGAAACATAATGACATGAACCACAAGGTTTTGTAGGACTCTATTTGTTTGCAAAGGGAGGTAAAAAGCATTATGGAATCCATCAGTAGTGGAAAGGACAGTGAATCGATGAAGAAGCATTCATCCAATCATCCCATTAAGAAATGTTCTAGGCAGGAAGGCTCCAAGGAAAGTGAGTAGGTAAAGATAAATCAACCACTAAAATGTTGGAAATGTGGAGGAGAGCATTGCCTCCATGACTACCCAACAAGAGGCAACAAGAAAGATAGAAGCCATGAATATTTCAGGCTTGTATATCAGTTGAGAAGCAAGGAAAAAGAAGAATTGTTGTGGAGCAATTACCACCCGCATAGCTAGAATATCACATCCAACAAGGACATCTTGTGGGAACTAAAGGACTTAGTCCTGGAATTTCCAAGTAAAACGATGCAATGCATGGGGAAACCTAGAACATTTTTTTGCAATTTTGGATATGTATAAATTGTAAATGTAATCCTAAGTAATGGAACATCGAGGAGGGTGTTATTTTAAGGGAGGGGAAGTTGTAGTACCCCTATTTTGACCCGTATGGTTATTGGCCTCAATGTAAATAGTGTATGCAATGTGTGACACCCTAGTGTGGAGCTCAAGGACAAAGCCCCCACTAGTGGATGTTTAGGTTTTAGTGCATAGGAAAGTATTTGACAATTGATTATTGATGGTCTATTAAGCCATGAATAAATGTAAATGATGTAAATATTAATAATGCAATAAGATACCTGAGGGATTGGATATGGAGGCAACGTGAAAGAAAAGGGGTTGCGTATTTACTAGGGAGAGGTGAGGAGGGGTTATGGGATTTGTTTCCCATGTTGCCACATGTATGATTGTGAACCTGTTTGAACTCCCTGCTGAAATTTAAGGACATTGTAGAGGGTGGTTGAGAACCCTATTGCAGAAGCCGATGGAGTATGGAGCATGCCTGCGATTTCGAATGGCAGAGCACCACCTTGGTTGCTTGTCCGGAAAGACACTCAATGCCTGAAACTAGTAGAGCCTATTTGACTACTCGAGGGTGGAAGGAAAAAACCACCACATTCATTCAGATGGAAAATCCATTCATGCACTTTCCATTCATGATCCATCGCCCCACAAAGAGATAGCTTGCTCATACATTTTTGCATACGCAGAGACAATCGGGTGGAAGCCTGAAGATAGTCACGTTTTCCTGTGTAAAATAAAATACCAGAGAGTTGATAGTGATAGAAATGGTGTGTGTGAACCCAGTCTACTCGTGACCAAGTGGTATGAACCTGATAGGAATTACAAATCTTGAATAGTGCAGAGAATCCGTGAGAACTTGGGGATTGGAATCGCAAAGCCACATAATATCAAGAAGACCTTGTCTTAGAGGTCGATAGTTGAGCCAACAAGTTCAAGTATCCATTGGTTTAGAAGTCAATACCAGCCATACCTTCCTAGATTAATGGTGAAGGAAGGGGCACCTGAGGGACTGTGTAGCAGAGAAGGGGACCTTACTCAAACTGAGAGTGGAGGAGATGGGGGTTCCTAGGCTGTCTGAGGCCAAAGGGATATTCTTGTAGCCCTATGGTTGAGCTCAATGAATTAGTGAAATCGGTCCCTGCTTCCCCACTTGTTTGAAAACCACTGTGTGCTGAATGCCTTGAGGGACTGTGAACCAATGCTATGAGTGAGCTTGAGTGATACTCCTTAGTGGATACATAGCCCCAGCTTGGGGGTGATCTTCGATTGCATAAATAATAGAGGTTATGTGGAGATTTATTGTTGGGATGGAACGTTGCAGTCCATAGACGGTTTCTTACTAGTTTCCAATTAAAAGATAAGGGCCCTTATGGTGATTGAATAAGGATGTCTCATGTGTTTATGGATTGCTTATTACATACCCGTTATTGATTGAATGAATTTATATGGAAGTGGAGCAATAGGAAGATTTGTATGAGTAGGGTTGTATACTTATGCCTTGTATCTGAATTTTGTTTGAAGTTGTTGTTGTGCCATGATGAATGTTGGATGCATGCTAGATGTGTGTGTGTTATATATGTCAAATGCATGATTTGGCTTAGATGGTTAATAGGGATGAATTACCAAGTATTATGTATTATGTTGTTGGGCATGTTATTGATTTACTCCTTCACCTTGCATCTTCTTGATTATGTTGGTATTCACATATATGTTCATGCTTCAGGAATAAGGCTAAATACCTGTATGCCATCCCTCAATCTGATTAGAGAAAATAGAATAAGTATAATCCCTTTTGAAGGGTGGATAATGCTTCAGTATCGTTTTTTTCATTGATGCATGGACCCTCTTACATGAGTTATTGAGCATAATTATGTATATTGCCTTTTATACTTACGTTGTACTTACATATGTTACCCTTGATGAATAGGGCTCTGTTCAAGGCTAAGAGGCGCAGTGTAGTCTAGTTAGGACTGTGATCAGGAGAATAGGCACCCTGTGGACTAGATGAAGGAGAAAAGACTTGGTAGAAGTGGAGAAGAACCCTGGCAGGAATAAGGTTTAAGTATTTTAAGTAGATTTATGGACAAAAATTCAGTGGAAAATTTAGCATGGTATGAGTGCTCAGATGGGTTAGGGATTTCACCATTGGATAGACCTCTCCAAGAGATTTCCAACAGTACCGAACTGGTCTCATTTGGACCAAGGATGGAGAATTTATGCACCTCAATAGTTGTGTGGAGAGTTACCATTGCAGGGGTGTGGTTTCGCATGCCTGCATCCACAATTGCGGATTGCGAATTGCAGAAAGGTAAGTTTTTCGTTGTGGAATTATGCATTCCCACATCCGCAATGCGGATTATGGATTGCGGATTGCAGAAAGGTAAGCTTTTCGGTTATGAAGTTTGGCACTTCCACATACGCAATTGCGAAATGCAGATCCGCTGTTGTGGATTGCGGATCCGCCGTTGTGGATTGAGAAAAGGTAAGCTTTCCGGTTATGAAGTTTGGCACTTACACATCCACAATTGTGGATTGTAGATTTGCAGTTGCAGGTTGTGGACTGCATGTTGACACAAACCCAGTTGATAGGGGTTCCTCACACTATTGACACCCAAACCACCGCGATCTCCTTGATCTTCGACTAAGATAGCTTTTACCCTGTGCAGCAACACCTGTGGAGCAAATGAGGTCTCACCCGAGATGTTCAAGGGAGAGATGACAAAACCATATTTCCATCGAATGAAGGAGGATTTTGTGCATCAATTGATCAACTTATTGCAGAATTAATAAATAGATTTAACCATTCAACTTAGGCATTAAGCATAATTGAAACATCATTCAACAGATCTTATCATTGACAGAACTACTAATGCACAACAAATATAACAGTAAAGCATTAATTGCAGCAAGGAAACATCGCATCATTCATGGATTCATATCTCATAATGCATTTACCACATAAAAATAGGAAAGAGACAATGGTTCTGCTCAAAACTCTATTGAAACATATTTATCTCCTCTAAAACCCAGATACAACAATATAGTCCTTCATCAGCTCATGTATCTCTCAATTGATATCCAGATACTCACCTATCAATTCTATCTCCCCACTATTCCCCTCTCAACACTTACAATGCTAAGTCTATTTATAGGCTTACGCCTTTAAATTTGCGGTACACTTAGGCAACCTTCTAACTACTTCTTAACAAAATATACAAAAATATGACCCAAAACCCACATAATGCGGTCCAATTGACCCAAAACTACACATAATGCGGTCCAAATGACGCAAAATACATAAAGTATTATCGCCTTGCACACTGCATTCCTCCTTTCGCAGTATCTTCGGCCTTGCGCAGCATCCGTGATACTGCGATGTTGACTCATCCAAACTGCCTGCCAACGGTACCCCAACATAATCTTGTGGCTCGC
Organism: Larix kaempferi; assembly: GCA_027924585.1. Lineage (NCBI taxonomy): Eukaryota > Viridiplantae > Streptophyta > Pinopsida > Pinales > Pinaceae > Larix > Larix kaempferi. The sequence goes on along the minus strand of BSBM01001155.1, from coordinate 170,226 downwards.
CCTCGAGCCACGTTAGTTGGACATGGTCTACTTAGTAGTCTTCGGCCTGAATTCCTCGTACTGTTGATCGACCTCCTTGACCTTCTCCTTTACTTCCGAAGCCACTCTCTAACTTGCTGTCACATCCTGCGTAGATGGATTCTCACTCATCTTCTTAGCAACTTGTCGGCGACCCTCCTACACTGTCTGTAGTGAGGAACTTTCCTTGTGCAAAAACTGTGCTCCAACCTCTTGGAACTCCTCCAGCTGTGTGTTGCACTTCTTTTGACGTTATTCGGCCTTTGCGACACGCTGCTGCAATTCTTTCAGTTTTGTTGATTTGGCGACCTGAGCAACTAGTGGCAGCATTCTCATCGACACCTTTAGTGTTTCTAGTTTCCCTTTCGCTTCTTGCCGCATCTTGGTAAGCTATTCTAACTACTCGTACTAAACGGTGTTGTCCCAAAACTGTGCAATCTCTATAGTGATCTTTGTCACTTCCTATTCCAGCTCGCCCATCTGTGTTGCCAACTCCTCGATGGTGCGTTTCCCTTCATCTACTTTCTCTTATGGTGTGCCAGGGTTTATAAGAGCTATTAAATCTACATTGTCACGCTGTAATTGGGATATTAAAGCCCCAAGTCATTGTGCTCTTTCAACCGGATCCAACTCTGTGGTGGGCTCCGGTACATGCTGACATGCTCCAGAGACTGCCACCTCCAATCGCACACTACTATCCCATAGGTTGGCTTTCTCCACTATTAAGCAATCCTACTCTTTTTTCAACTCCTCAATTGCTCGAGCCTTCTCAGCACTCAACTACTCTAGCTTATCCTCCAACTCATTGACGACCTCCTGCATCGCTACTGCCTTTCCCTTTAATTATGTGACCTCTTCCTAGATCATTGCCTCATTTTCCTACGATCGTAGGAACTGACCACTGATCTCCTGTATCCTGTCCACCATTTCTTGGCTACAAACCGCCTGTATATTCATCAACTTCTTCATGGAAAACCCATTAATGTTAATGCACAAAAGTTCTAATGGCTGCGGCAAGGACTGGAGAGCCTCATTTTCCATCACAACCACAGTCAGGGAAATGTTCACATGCCAAATATGTGGCCCTGTACTGATTTCTCCAACTACTGGTACAGGATCAACCTCCAGTGCCTTCCGCAAAACAATATCACAGAAAGAATCAAGGTGAATGTTTACGTCCTTGAAACGTGCTTCTGCCTGCATCATCATGGCTCGAGCTGCCACATTTGTTGCATTGGTTACAGCTGCTATAAGTCATCCCGAATATGCCTCCGTCACTGGGGAGGCCCCATAGATCGCCCCATACTCATAGCGTGCCTTTGTTCTACCCTCCTCAAGCTCGCGGTCGATGTCATCGTTCATGGGTGTCTGCATTGATTCCTGATCTGAGTCATGACGACTCTGCTGGTTCTTCATGGGGGGTGGATCAACTAGGCCTGTTGCTGGTGGTCCCGCTGGGATATCCTCCAGACTAACCGGTTCCCGCCATTCCACTGGCCATTCATTAATAATCGCAGCTAGCTCTTCGTCGAACAATTTGTAGTGTGTTAGCAGCCATTGCTTCATGGGGTCGCACCGTTCCTGCACATGAATAGCATGAGCCCCAATCGCAAAGTGAGCAATCTGCTTGTATTTTGTCACGGCTTCTTCAGATAAGTGAGGAACTCTCATTGCTGCTACTTGAAGTGTCTCCCAATAGAGCCAAAACTGCATTGTGCATTCCTTAAGGCACTCGGGTTCTTGAACCCACCACAAATTCTAATAGCGCACACCCTTACGGTCTTCCGCATCATCAACTTCCATTCCTTCGTATGTGTCAGGCTCCTTCCATGCTACAAGCGTTATCAAGATCAAGAGCCAGCTATACGTGAATGCTCCCTTACCATCTTGGACAGCTACTGTGTCCTCTACCAACTAGTTCAACAAGAAGAGTGACAAGTTCATCAGTACACCTTCTGCACACTGCTCCGGACATGCCATGGCCTCCGAATTACACTAGTTGGGTTGATTCTTCTGGACCACTTTGAAGCATAGTATCTTTGCTTTGGTGAGGAACGCCCTATCATTAATACTGTCAGTGTAGTAGATGCGGCTGTCACGTTCCAATCCATAGTGTTGTACCAATTGCTTTGCCAAATTTTTATCATTTTCCTTCCCCAGAAAATATTGCGAAGGGTCTGGCCCATCCTTTGGAAATCCGGTGATCTCAACTATTAAATCAATAGTGACTGTAATTGATCTATCCAACCACAAGGTTCCACCATGGAAGCAAGCCATCAACTGCTTCACACAAGCATTGACCTCATTCAATCGCCTAAGGTGTGGCATGTTGATGAGTCCGAGCAATCCTGCGTTGGCCAACCCACACGCCCAATCTTGCAGAACCTGGTTTCCACCAACTTGCATCCCCGACACATAGGGATCCGCCGTAATTTCCTTGTATCTAATCATGTCGTGGTCATCATATCTCATGCGCATCAATGCCGACACAATATCTGTAGAGCACTCCATTCCTGCTGGTAGCGCTGGTATCCGCACTAGGTATTTCTGGTTTTTAATAGGCTTTCTGGTCGGTATACTAGGCCAACATGGGGGCACATACCCATGGATTTCCGCAGCAATTATCCCTTCCCAAGCAATCGAATATCCAATTTGGAAAATCGACTGTCCCACCTTCGGTGTGGTCTCCTCCAGAACAGTTGTGAATGATCTTAGGTGTCGTTTGCTCTGCGGGGACTCAGACTGTTGGCCCCCCGTCTGCTTCTTGATTATGAATGATGAAACAAAAGGCATGCTGGAGACTTCTTTGATGCTCACTGGCTGAGCTGGGGACTCTGCACCACTGGAAACTTCGACCACTGGTTCACTCGCCATGCCGCACCAGGGGCCCTCTTGGCTCAACAATTAATCACCCTCTGGCACTGAGCAACATGCATAACCCGCTCCTAGCAAACACACTACACCTAACTCAGCAACTAGACCCAACGATGCAACACTAAACTATACTTCTCACTCTCCACAATGATCCCTTCTGACCAGGGTCAACCCCTTATAATGCTAAATTGTGTCCTTAATCATCATTACCAAATCAACCCACGCATCATGACCAAATCATGCCTTACTTAATTACTCGAATCTGCCGTCTATTATGTCAATCCAACGGTTGAATCCACCATTAATGTCGATCATTTCATCATGTGCCACTAATTAACTACCTTTAACTTCCTGCATGTATTGTTGGTTTGATGGGGTCACGACCTTGCAGCTATCGCGGCACAAACCCCAAACTACAATACAATCACTCCTACTTGCACATTCTATCCCTGCTGGTGCACCATCCTGCCACCTAGCATCCTGCATTTTTATTTTTATTTTTTTTCTTGATGTGACTCAAGCATCGCACTACTCCGAGCCCGTCCTGTAGGGCTTCAACTAGCTACCATTCACCATATTTGGGAGCATCGCTCCATCTAACTGCTACAACTGTACTGCGCCTCCTGAAGGTGTTGTTGAATATTGTAACTTCTAAGAATATTATATTTGTACTTTATTATTCTAGAGATGTTACATCCCTCCGAGGTAATCCTATTATGTATCCGGAGATGTTTATTCCTCCGATGGATTGTGGTAACTATGGTTATTAGACCCACCATGTGGGGGCCAGCCTTGAGTTTATTATTTAGGGGTTACTAGACTTCACTAGGAGAGGTCAGCCCCATTAGGGATTTAGTCAGTCAGAAACTAGTATAAGTAGAGGAGAATGCTCCTCACTTATCTCACACTTACTAAGCTCAGAAAGTAGCGCACTTGTGTTTGAAAGGTCTGCATAGGAGGTAGAGAAGGCGGTCAAGTCTTGGAGCACATCTTGTATTTTGGTTGATCATCTTATTGAGGAAAGCTTTGCTGGGTTTTCTACCCCATGAGGGTTTCCCAGGGTAATATCTTTGTCTATCTTGTGATTATGTTTCTTTCAGTGATCTTGCTAGTCAAATTAGTTTAAACTTAACATGGTATCAGAGCTAGCCTAAATAGAACATCTTTCACAAGGTGAAATTATCTTTCTCTCTCCCAAAATTAGGGTTTATGAAAAAGTTAGTATTTTTTGGATTTTGGTTGCATGGCTGAATAGCCCTTCTCAAGATCAATCTTTTGAGCCCTAGATCGAGATTTTTGGTTGGGTAGAACCTCAGGAAAGTCAAACCCTAGTTTTACCAAAAGTGCGATAAACCATAAATTATGTTGCAGATCCATAAAACAAAAGGAAGCACATCTCCTGGTAAGTATTACTCCATCTCTTAAATCTCCAATCTCTTGGACTCCCCCAAGGAAAGATGGCTCCAAACACTAAGCTTGAAGACAAGCTAGAAGGTATAGAGAATTTCCGCCATGGAAATACAGAATTGGTCTCATTCTTGAAGAGAATGATCTTGCTCAATATATCAAGGATGAATTTGCAGAACCTGAAGAAGATGAATCCAAAGAGAAGCATAGGAAGGATTTGGTTAGGGCAAAGAGAATCATAGCTAATTCTATTAAAGACCACTTGATTCCCCAAGTGGCATCCAAGAAGACTCCAAAGGAAATGTATGATGCCCTAGGAAGAATGTATGAAGGAAAGAACATCAATAGGAAGATGAATCTAAGAACTCAGTTGAAGAGTACCAAGATGCACAAAGGAGAATCCATTCAAGACTACTTCTCAAGAGTCCACAAATCAAGGAACAACTAGATGCCATTGGTGATACTCTTGATGAAGATGAACTTGTGATGACTGCTCTAAATGGTCTCACTAGACCTTGGGAGTCATTTATACAAACTATGTGTGCCAGAAAAGAAAGTATGAAGTTTGATGTAGTATGGGAGGATTGTGTTCAAGAAGAAGCTAGGGTAGCCAATAGAGAAGCCCTTTTCAAGGAGGATGATCAAGCCTTGGCTACACACACTAAGAGAAGGAGAAGTCAGTCTCACTTCAAAAGGAACAATCACAAGGAGTCTCCATCTCCACAAAGATTTCAGAAGAAAGGAAGAAGAAAATTCTCCTCTTTCCAATGTTTCATTTGTCATAAAGAAGGACACATTGCTAAATTTTTTCCTTTAAAGAAGAAGAAAAATCCTCACTATAAAAGACATCAAGCACATCTTGCAGAAGATGAAAGTGAAGAAGAAGAAGAGGAAGTAAGGCCGCATAGGAAAAGATCTTAAAGAGATGAAGAAGAAGAAGAAAGGCCCCTCCCCAAGAAAAGATCCAGAAGGTATGAAGAAGAAGATGCAGAAGAGTATGTCCTATTCTCTGCACTCTCAGGAACTATAACACCTAGAGAAGATACATGGCTTATTGATAGAGGTGCTTCAAAGCACATGACTGGACAAAAGAAAACTCTTTTAAGATTGGAAGAGAAGACTTCTCCACAGAAGGTGTCATTACGAGATGACTATCAATATCCCATCAAGGGAATTGGTGAAGCAAGTTACAAGCTTGATTCTGGAACATCATTGAAAATGAAAGATATATTATATGTCCCAGGATTAAAGAAGGACTTACTCTCTATCTCAGCTCTAGATAAGAAAGGTTATGGGGTTGCATTCATAGATGGACAAGTACTCATGTGGCCCAAAGGAAAATCATTTAAGGATGCAATTTTTATTGGTGAAGAGGAAGGATGTTTATACAAACTTAGAGGACATCCAGAAGCTGCCCTGGTTCATGAAGCCACTAGTCCTAATGAACTATGGCACATAAGGCTTGCTCATATTAACTACAAAGCACTACCTCATGTGAGTAAAGTTGTCATAGGATTACCAGATTTGAAGATTGATCATGATGGTACATGCAAGGGGTGTGCCAAAGGAAAGAATATCAAGAACCCTTTTCCAAAGAGTGAAACAAAGACCAAGAATACTCTAGAGTTAATACATTCAGATGTATGTGGACCAATTCCCACCACATCCCTATGTGGGTTTGAATACTATCTCTCACCCATTGATGACTATTCAAGGAAGACTTGGATATATTTTCTGAAAGGAAAGAATGAAGTTTTGGGAAAATTTAAAGAGTTCAAGGCCTTAATAGAAAATCTCTCAGAAAAGAAAATCAAGATTCTCAAAACAGATAATGGTGGAGAATATACTTCAAAGGACTTTGAAGAATTTTGTAAGGAAGCTGGAATCAAGAGGAAACTAACCACTCCCTACAATCCCCAACAAAATGGGGTTGCTGAAAGAAAGAATAGAACTATCATGGAAGCTATAAAGACAATGATACATGACCAAGATCTACCCATGTATCTATGGGATGAAGCAGCTAGGACATCAGTCTATTTACAAAATAGACTATCCCATAGTGCTCTTGAATTCAAGACTCCAGAAGAAGTGTTCACAGGAAAGAAGCCTGAGGTAAGTCATCTCAAAATATTTGGATGTCCAGTGTACATTCACATTCCAAAAGAAAAGAGAACCATGTTGGATCCTTCTGGTAAGAAAGGAATATTTCTTGGATATTGTGAATCATCCAAAGCTTTTAGAATTTACATACCTGGTTTCATCATATGGAAATAAGTAGAAATGTAACTTTTGATGAAGAAGCAGCTGTCAAGAAATCTAGGAAGTGCCAACTTGAAGAAGTCTATGAAGAAGACACTCCTCCTAGAATATCAGAAGCTGTGCCCATCCCTGAAGATGATACACCAGAGGACCATGACATGTTGTAACCACAAGAACCTCCCATTACAAACTTATCTAAGAAAAGAAGGCCAGCATGGGCTAGAGACATTATTCAAGGAGCTGAAAAATAGGGAGCTCTTGAAGGCTCCACATGAGAAAGAAAGAAACCAAAGCTAGTATCCAACTATGTGGCCTTGATGTGTGATCTTGTGGATCAACAACCTACTAGCTATGAAGAGGTAGCTCAGAAGAAGGAGTGGGTAGAAGAAATTACATAAGAATACCAGTCAATAATGAAAAATGATGTTTGGGATATAGTTCCCAAACCAAAAGATAAAAGTGTGGTTTCTTCCAAATGGATATTCAAGATAAAACATGTTGCAGATGGTAGCATTGAAAAATATAAGGCAAGATTTGTAGCTAGAGGATTCTCTCAAAAGGAGGGAATTGACTATGAAGAAACATTTGCACCAGTTGATAGGTACACTTCAATTAGAACTATCATGGCACTTGCATCTATGATGAAGTGTAAATTACACTAGATGGATGTTAAGACAGCCTTCCTGAATGGTGTAATTGAAGAAGAAGTGTACATAGAACAACCCCAAGGATTTGAGGTTAAAGATGGAAGAACACATGTATGCAAGCTGAAAAAGGATTTGTATGGATTGAAGCAAGCTCCCAGAGCTTGGTACGGAAGGATTGACAGTTTCTTAACAAGCATGGGCTTTACCAAGAGTAAAGCTAATCCAAATCTTTACCTCAAATTTATGGATGATGAGCCTGTTATATTACTGTTGTATGTAGATGATATATTTCTAACAAGAAATGAGAATCAAATTATCAAATTTAAGAAGAAGCTTTCTTCAGAATTTGAAATGAAGGATCTCAGATTAATGCACCACTTCTTAGGTCTAGAAGTATGGCAAGAACCAAAAGGAATCTTTTTAAATCAAGGTAAGTATGCTGTGGGGATTTTGAAAATATTCGATATGTTGGAGTGTAAAGCCATGGCCATTCCCATAGACTCCAACTTGAAGTTATTAGTCAACGACTCATTAGAATTAGTGGATGTATCTCTATATAGACAAATCATTGGGTCATTGATGTATTTAACAAATACCAGACCAGATATATGCTTTGCTGTAAATACCCTGAGTCAGTATCTAGTAGAACCTAGAAAGGTTCACTTAATAGCTGCAAAGCATGTAATGAGATATCTAAAGGGTACATTAGATTTTGGTCTATACTATCTTGGAAGTCATGAACTCAGATTACATGGTTACTCAGATTCTGATTGGGCAGGAAGTGTTTCAGACAGAAAGAGTACATCAGGTGGATGTTATGCTCTTGGATCTACCATGATCTCATGGTTAAGCAAGAAACAATCTAGTGTGGCTCTCAGTACTGCTAAAGTAGAATATATAGCTGCCTGCTATGCTAGTTGTGAAGCAGTGTGGCTTCGGAAATTATTATATGGAGTGTTTGAATTAGAAATGGATCCCACTGTGAGCATGTGTGACAATCAAAGTTGTATTAAGATGATAGAAAATCTAGTATTCCATGATAAGTCAAAACACATAGAGATCTCATATTTCTATATATGAGATATGGTACAAAGAGGAGCTATTAAGCTCGACTATGTGAGCACTGAGGAACAAATTGCTGATATATTGACCAAACCTCTGTCTCGGGTGAAATTTGAATATTTTTGAGACAAGCTTGGTGTAGTTCAAAAAGACCCTCCTCAAAAGGGGGAGTGATATACTCACTAATGATGAGATTGCACTCATCGAAAGCAAGGTCGATGATGAGGATACCTTTTTATTACACCTAGATATTTATGTATGCTTAGGATTCTTATATGTATATTTAGAATACTTATATCACTTATATATATTTTTTTGATGTATTGATGAGGATACATGCTTTGATATATATACCTGTATTGATGAGGATACTTGTATTGATGTATTGATGAGGATACATGTTTTGATACTTGTATTGATGAGGATACAGGTGGAGATTGTATCATCCTTGAACACATGTTCTAAAGGGATCCGTAGACATATGTCTCCGAGAAAGAAGAGGGATTGTATCATCCTTGAACACATGTTCTAAAGAAATCCGTAGACAGATGTCTTCGAGAATGAAGTCCTTGGTGGACAGGTGGGGATTGCATCATCCTTGAACACATGTTCTAAAAGGATCCGTATACATGTGTCTTCGAGAAAGAAGAGGGATTGTATCATCCTTGAACACATGTTCTAAAGGAATACATAGACAGATGTCTTCGAAAATGAAGTCCTTGGAGGAGAGGTGGGGATTGTATCATCCCCGGACTTCGGTCCCTTGAATTGATCTGTAGACATATGTCGCCAAGAATGAAGTCTCTAGTGGACGTGATAGGACTACATCGTCCCTGAGCGCTTAGTTCAAAATGTATGAGAGTGGATTAATCATCCTTAGATAATAAATCCAGTAATTCCGAAAGGAAGGATAGTCTTAAATGAGATTGAGTGGATTAATCATACTTAGACAGTAAATCCAGTAATTCTGAAAGGAAGGATAGTCTTAAATGAGATTGTGTGGATTAATCATCCTTAGACAGTAAATTGAGTAATTCTGAAAGGAAGGATAGTCTTAAATGAGATTGTGTGGATTAATCATCCTTAGACAGTAAATCCAGTAATTCTGAAAGGAATGATAGTCTTAAATGAGATTGAGTGGATTAATCATCCTTAGGTAGTAAATCTAGTAATTCCAAAAGGAAGGATAGTCTTAAATGAGATTGAGTGGATTAATCATCCTTAGACAGTAAATCCAGTAATTCTGAAAGGAAGGATAGTCTTAAATGAGATTATGTGGATTAATCATCCTTAGACAGTAAATCCACTAATTTCGAAAGGAAGGATAGTCTTAAATGAGTTGTGTGGATTAATCATCCTTAGACAGTAAATCCAGTAATTCCGAAAGGAAGGATAGTCTTAAACATGATTGTGATTCCGAAAGGAAGGATCATGTGTGTTGTAGGGTATGCTGTGATGACGATGCTGATGATCGTGTGACGACGATGCTGATGATCATGTGATGATGATGATGATGATTGTGTGATGACGATGATGATGATCGTGTGATGACGATGATGATGATCGTGTGATGATGATGCAAATGATCGTTTGATGACGATGTTGATGATCGTGTGATGACGATGCTAATGATCGTGAGATATTCCAGTAACTAGTCGAGTTACTGATGATGATGTATTGAAGAAAGCTTCCGATGATTTATATATGTATCATGTATGATGTAGTTGATGACTCCTTGCTTCTACAGATGTTGTTATAATATCCTTCTCGTTAAGGCGGAGTGTTGAATATTGTAACTTCTAAGAATATTATATTTGTACTTTATTATTCTGGACATGTTACATCCCTCTGAGGTAATCCTATTATGTATCCGGAGATGTTTATTCCTCTGACGGATTGTGGTAACCAGGGTTATTAGACCCACCATGTGGGGGTCGGCCCTGAGTTTATTATTTAGGGGTTATTAGACTTCACTAGGAGAGGCCGGCCCCATTAAGGATTTAGTCAGTCGGAAACTAGTATAAGTAGAGGAGAATGCTCCTCACTTATCTCACACTTGCTCAGCTTAGAAAGTAGCACACCTGTGTTTGAGAGGTGTGCATAGGAGGTAGAGAAGGAGGTCAAGTCTTGGAGCACATCTTGTATTTTGGTTGATCATCTTATTGAGGAAAGCTTTGCTGGGTTTTCTACCCCATGAGGGTTTCCCAGGGTAATATCTTTGTCTATCTTGTGATTATGTTTCTTTCAGTGATCTTGCTAGTGAAATTAGTTTAAACTTAACAGGTATGCCACTGACGCGATATGGACCGAGCCAATGCATTTGTAACTTCCCTGGATGCTTCATGAACTTACTGTCATTCAACAACACCAAGTCACCTTGCTGAAACTGTTTATTTTTTATATGGTGATCGTGCCAAGATTTTTGTCGATCCTTTTCCACACGCTGGTGAAAACCAGTGATAAAGCAGTCTTCCTCAAGCTATACCAGTTGCTCCAGTCGCTCTTCCAATGCTGCCTCATCATTCATGCATGTCGTTGCTGCTATGCCCAGACTTGGAACAATGTACTCCATAGGCATAACTACCTCTTGCCCATACACCAATTTGAAGGGTGTCTATCCCGTCAACCTTTTACGAGTGGTGTGATATGCCCACAAGACTGCTAGAATCTTCAAATCTGAGTCATCGTAGTTCGCATCACAAACCTTGGTCAATGCATTCTCCAATAATTTTTTGAAAGCTTCCATTATGCCATTTTCCTATGGATGACATGGCATACTCTTCTTGTGCTGTATCTGAAGCTCTGCTGTTAATGCGCTGACTGTGCAAATGATGAAGTGACTGCCTTGATCACTCATCAATACCTTCGGGCATCCAAACCGAGTGATAATATTGTTGAACAAGAAATGCAATACTGTATCAGCGGTGCAATTTACAACTGGTGCACCCTCTGCCCATCTTGTCAAATAATCTGTCGCTATGATTATGTATCATGCACTGGTGCACTTCTCGGGTGGGTTGATAGCTCCCACAAAATCCAATGCCCATTTATCAAATAGTTGCAGTGTTACTTGAGGTATTAGTGGCATCTCATCCCTCCTGGAGAGTTTTCCAGTTCTTTGACAGACATCATAGGTCCACGCATAATCCGTCACATCATTGTGAAGAGTGGGCCACCAAATCCCTGCGCAAAGTACCTTCCTGGAAGTTGTACGAAATCCATAGTGCCCACCAGCCACTCCTGTATGTGGTTCTAACAATATCTGCCCTTGGTCATGACGTAGGATGTAGCTCCTCAAGATCTCCTCTGATCCCAGTTTGTACAACTGTCCTACAATCAACTAGAAATCTATATCCTTAACCACCAGCTGCTTCTTCTGACTTGTGGTGAACCCCTCTAGTGCGGTTCCTATCGCCAAAACCTAAATGATTTCTTCATAGTAGTAATCAACTACTTCAATTCTGAATAGTTGTGCATCTGGAAACCCATCTTCAATGTTATTTGGTTCCTCCCTTGTCTCAATTCGCGACAAATGATCTGGCCTAGCATTCAAGCAGCCCGGTTTCACAATCACCTCAAAATCAAACTCATGAAAGAGAAGTAACCAGTGACATATCTTCCCCCCCAAAACAGGCTTGTTGACTAGATATTTTAGAGTAGAATGGCCTGTGAACATCTTGAAGTGACCCCCCAATAGGTAATTCCTAAAATTCTGCAGCGCATATACCATCACCAAGTCTTTCCTCTCTGTAGTGGTATAATTCCTCTCTACAGATGACAACTTCCGACTCGCAAAATAAATTGGGTGATCTAGATCTCCTTCCCCTTGTTGCACAAGAACTACTCCTAGCGCAATCGATGATGCATCCACATGAACATGGAATTCCTTACTCCAGTCAGGAAATACTAATATCGGTGCGGAAGCCATCTTAGCCTTCAACGTCTCGAAACTGACTTGACATTTGGGACTCCACAAAAATACCACATCCTTCTTTAACAATTTCTCCATAGGGGCAGTGATCACTGCATAACCCCGGATGAACTTACGATAATACCCTGTGTGCCCCAATGTCACTCTCAACTGCTTGACATTTGTAGGCGGTGTTAAGCTTAGAATGAGCATAATCTTTGCTGGGTTGACCAATAATCCCTACTTGCAAACAATGTGACCCAACAATATCCCAAATGGTGCACTGAAAATGCACTTCTTCAAGTTCAACGATATCTGATGTTGTCGACAGCACTCCAACATGAGTCGCAGATATTCTAGATGATCGTTGATCAAGCCATAAGCTATCCATTCGTCCATGTAAACTTACAGAAATGTCTGAATAAAATCCCTGAAGGCCGCAACAGCAACCCGAGAGAATATTGTAGGTGCATTCTTTAGCGTAAATGACATCATCGTGTACTGGAAACAACCCCACTCAGTCACACATGTTGTCTTGTGGTGGTCTTCTTTCGCAATCCTGATCTAATGATAGCCAGAGAAACCATCCATGAAGAAATACATCTCTTGGCCACCCATGCCCTCCAGTACTTCATCAGTGAAAGGTGTCGGAAATAGATTATGCATGCATGTGTCATTCATCTTTCTCAGGTTGACACAAATCCGGACCTCAACTGTCTTGTTGTCTTGCACCACCATTGTACTAAGCCATTATGATTCTTCAATTGGTTCAATGATGCTAGCATCGAGGATGCGATCAATTTCAACTTTGACCCATTCCTTATGTCGCGGATTCAGGTGATACGGTCGCTACCTAATTGGTTTTGCATCTGGATTCAACGAAATCTTCATCTTCCCTAAATCCCCCAAGATTCCCTTCATCTCTGAAAACTTTGTAGGGAACAAGTCTTGGAACTCATGCAATAGGTCGGTGACCTTCGCCATCATGTCTTCATCCCATTAGTTGCCAACATTCACAAACTTTGGGTTCTCTTCTGTCCCAATGTTGACCTTCTTGAGCTTCAACGGCTAATTAATCAGATGTATCGGTGCATCAAGAGCTACAAGATTGCGACGGCCTTCTAATTCCAGAATATTGACATTCCGCAGGTCATCACCATCATCCGGACCTCCAGTGATATTATAACATTCCATCATCGATTGCATCTTACAATGCGTATGCGGATCCATAGGATATGCCACGGGAACTACCTTCAGAAACACATTGCGGATGAGCTGCAAAGCATTATGGACATCTTTGTTGGCATCTGCGAAGATGAAGGTATGAGTAAAGAAAACGGTCAACTCTAACCAAGTGGTTATCTCCCCGCGTAACTCAATTGTGGAATACCATGATCGCGACATTTCATCCAAAGTGTGGATGAAAGCATGGACCCATTCATCCCTTGGTCGCAAGGCCCACAAAGTATGACATTCCATTAGATGAATGCCAAGTTCATTCTTCCCATCATACTTTCTGATGTGGTATATTTCTGTGTCAACAAAGCCAACCATCATCAACCTTCGACACTATGACCAACCAGTAATTGACCTCTGCTAGGATTCCCACCACCGTGCTGAAGTAGCCTTCAACGCCTCCTCCAATGCCAGCAACCATTGCGGTTCTGACACCTTAGCTTCAAATGCAACTAGAAACTCAGACAATCCAGGAAGTCCTTCATATAGAGGCAAATCAATAGTTTCAGTTGCAACACACCGCAGCGACTGTGTGATCAACCCACACTTTCGGAATGATACCTCATGTAGACGATTCTGCCAATTCTCTAAAGCATCATCTGAGTTGGAAGACGCAGAGCTGGAACTGCGCCAACCATGTTCTCCACTGGCATTTGGATGAATGTAATCTTCTGAAATGTTATATGCACGATCCCATCCTCTTCCAAATTCATCCTTGACAGGTTCAATATATCATCCCCCTTCAGCTGGATCCAACAGAGCGATGATGAGGAGATCCTGATTTTCAAAGGTCATCATCCACTTCTTAAAATTAATGACTGTTGCACTGTCATTAGCCCATCCAATCCCTAGCAATGCAGGATAGGAGCTTCCACCTTCGACAACCTCAATGACATCAAAATCCACATATGTCTTCATCCCCTCAATATCCACCACAAGGCGTGGAAATCTCCCAATTGGTGTCATCTTGGCCTGATTAGCTAATCGCAACTGTACAGGAGACCAACTCAGCGTTGGACTCCCCATATTTTTCCATGCTTGCTTTGTCAATATGTTAACATCAAATCCTAGATAAAGAATATCTGAATCAACTTGGTAGTCCCCAATCTGGACATTCATGCACATTTTCTTGCCTATCTTATTCCTTTGCAAGGAATTCATCGTGAATTCCCTCCATCCCGGAGTCGATCGCCACAACGGACTCCTGATCTCGGCCAGAGCATCATGATCTCTTGCCAGCAATAAACAACTTTCCAAGAAGTGTTGTAAGGTGCCATACCAATGCGATGGTCCTGGTTCCAGCGTTGAGTAAAAAATCGGAGGCATGTCATAAACAACTGACTTACCGTGATCTTTTTCCATCGCATTACGTGCTTGAAAGATTGCATCGTGCTTGGCATCAATGTCAAATTCCACTTTTTTTTGAAATATTGTAACTTCAAAGAATATTATATTTGTACTTTATTATTCCAGAGATGTTTCATTGCTCCGAGAAGATCTTATTATATATCCGAAGATGTTTATTCCTCCGTCGGAATGTGGTAACTTGTGTTATTAGACTTCCCTAGTGGGGGTTGGCCTTGTATGTGTTATGTGGGTCAAAGGGTTATTAGACCACCCTAGAGGGGTTGGCCCAGTCAGTTGTAATGGGTTGTTTAACCCAGTAGTAAAGCTGGGGCCGACCTAGTTAATAAAAAATACAAGTCGAAGATGTGTATAAATAGAGGATGTGTGTTCCTCATTTTAACACACACAACACTCACTGGTGAATAGCGCATAGGTGAGGGAGAGGTTTTCTATGGAGGAGAAGGAGCTCATGTCTTTGGATTACATATTTGTATTTGCTAGTCATCTATATTGAGGAAGCTTTGTTGGGTTTTCTTCCCCATGAGGGTTTCCCAGGATAAATCTGTGTCTCTTGTGTTTATGCTGTGCTTGTTGTTCTTTCAGTGATCCTGTATATGCTATTGTTGTGAAATGGAATGTAATGCTAATATTTTCTGTCTTATCATATTGAATCTTAACATGGTATCAGATCTAACCTAAAGGAAGGAAATGTATGGCACTTACGACACTTGCGACAATTTGGAGGTTAGGGTTTTATATAGAAAAAACCAGTCATCGTGGAACTTTTTCTATAAATCCATTTTGGAGAAGTTTCAGGATCTGTTACAGGTCATATATAACATCTCCATATACCTTGTGTCTAAAGGACACCCTCAGATTCGTTGTACTTTGTGAGTTATGATCAGTACAAGTTAGGGTTTCTGCCTCTTCCAGATCTCAGTCAGAATCAGGTGACCTAGGATAAAAGGTCATAACTTGGTCTAGGAAGATCCAAATGAAATTTAGTAAAAAGTGACAGGTATTGCATGGACTGTACTATCTCAAGAAACTTTTTCAGAGGCCTAAGTTGAACCAATGACACATGGCACGCCGTACAAGTTCGCTCTCTTGTCTTATCCCATAAATAGGTCACGTTGCAACACTTGGCATAACTCTCTCTCAGAGAATCCAATTGAGGTCAGACCTATCGGGATAGAAATATGATAGGTCAGGATACCACAGGAAACATTTTCAGACCTTGTGGATCAAAAAGTTCAGAGTTATAGCAGAAACACTCAGGTACATATTTCTATCAAAACATAATTAATTTTGAGCACCTCCATTCATGGCTTCCGGAATTTAGGGTTTCGGAGAAAGTTGGAATTTTTGTAATTGGAGTCCACAGCTGAATACTCCTCATCAAAATCAAAATTTGGAGACGAAGATCAAAAAAAATTGTTGGTCGGAATAGTGGGCTTGATCAAACCCTAGTTCGGGATTTTGATCATAAGGTGAAAATTAGGGCTTTTGCAAAAGTTGGAATTTTTGAAGTCTGAGACCATGGTTAGAAGATCCTCAAAAAATTAAAAGTTTAGAGCTTTGGATCAAACCTTTTGATTGGGAAGAAGGGTGGTCTCATCAAACCCTAGTTCGAGATCCTGTCCAGAAGATCCAGAAGTTTCAAAGGCAATTTTGAGGGGTCAAATTTTGGAATTGAAGTATGCAAGTTTGATCAGCTCAGTAAGACACATCCTTCCATCCATTCAGAAGTGTGAAAGTCAAAGATTGAATTTTTAGGGTTTCTCTAACAAACCCTAACCGAGCTCCAGATCCAGTTTCAGTGGGAGTTGAGGCTAAGGCCTTACATAAGAAGACTACAAGAAATCTCGACAGGTATGACTTAAGAAGATAGAGGTATGTCTTGAAATCTGATTCTTGATTAAGTTCATAATATGTTTTTCTTCATATAATTTAGGTTAGTACAATCTTGATTGATGTTATAATTGTCTCATCACCCTAGCAAAAGTATGAATGCATGTGAACGATAGAAAACATTCATTGATTAGGGCTATATGATTGTACTAATGCACTGTGGTATTGTATGAGGTTGATGTTGTTTGCTAACAAGATACAGGTACATCACGAAAGACAAATCAAGTTCCATGACCATGACGACATGAAGACAAAGACTCATCCATAATCTTTGATCACATGGAAGTTCTACTTACAAGGTATGTATGACCTTGTTCTATTATGCTTAACCTATGAGATACCCAGGTTCTAGCACAGGATCTCTAAATCATTGAAGAGAACAAAGAAGATATTGATTAGGTATGTTAGACATAACTAAGCAGGTATACTAATCTAGGTATGTTTTCCTATGTCAAGTTAGAATCCTACTTTGTACTAGGATCTTAGTATACCCATGTATTGAATGATCATGACCATACATGTTCAAGATTATTTAGAATTATAATGTTTTGATAATATTGAGATTATACTAATGAATGTATTTTTGTGTATGAGATCATGAGGATGACACTAGTGCACACTTGAGCATGCACAGTGGTACAAAATGAATAGAAGTTCAAAATACATATAGAAGATCAAGTGGGAGGCAACCACACAAACATAAAAGATAAGTATTTGAGCTTTTATTTGAAATAGTAAATGATATTGCTTGTAATAGTTGTATGCATATTTGTATTCCTAAAATATATCATGCTAAGTGTAAACATTCATATAGCATTGAACAATATACTAGTAATATGCATATGATTGTTAAGTTGGACAAACATTCCATTGTTGCTTGTCTAGAATGAAACCTCTTTGCTGACATGCTGAGAGCTGTTCACACTCTCGATAGTATGTTCTAGTAGAGCTGGAAGGCATCTAGATAGCCACTATATGCATACATGATATGGAAAAGTGTTGTGCCAAAGTATTGGTCAAGATAGTAGCATAACTATGTAAATCATATCTGTATACATAATAGGTTATCATGTCAACATGATTTGATGATTATGAAGTATTACTGTTAACACCCAAAAAGTGCTCACTACCTCATCTACCACATTATATGGCTCATTTGGTCCATTTTCCTACCATATTTTCCTTAAAATCCCAAAAAATACCATTAAAAAGCCTCCAAAAGGCCACAAAACCATCAAAATAGCCTCAAAAAGGCTAAAAAACCCCCTTTTCCTCTAAAAATAGCAAAAATCCCCTAAAGAGGGAATAAAAAATATAAAATAATGAGGAAAAGGAGGAAAAAACCCTATACAGCTGCCCTAAACCACGTGTCTCCCAAAACCATGGGTCAGCACTCCACCACCAAAAAACTATAAATAGGTGATGGAGATCCCTTATTTCATATCCACAATCAAGTATACCCTTACTCTGCCAAAATCTCTCTCGAAACCCTAGTTCACCATTGAACTACTTTCACCTTGAGAGCCACTTTTGGCCCATTCCCACCATTGGAGAAAGAGAAGGAGCACATTGGAGTTTGGAGCAACCCTCTTGGACATTGCAAGGAGCTTCATCAACCTCCACATTGGAGGTAATATCAATACAAAAAGCCATTATTTATATCTTTTGTTTATTTTTCATGCACATGTTTTAGAGTAGTTTCTATTTTTGTTTTAGCTTAATTATTTCTACTTACTGAACTGCTACTAAGGAGTCCATTCTCCTTAGTAGGTGCTCATTTGCACAAGCTAGGGGTAAAACCCTAGCTACAGTTTTGGCGACTCCCCTAGATTTTGAATTTCTGGTTTCAGTTTAGAAATTTTTTTCCTTTCGACTGTCCCTTTCGGCCGCCGTACACCGCGTATTTTCCCTCTGCAAGTCGCGTCCCGACCGCGTCTTTCAGGCCTTTACCTGTGACCCAATCGCGGCTCTCAGACTGTTTCCGACGCCCTGCTGACGGATTCAAGTCTGTTACCTGCGATCCGACCGCAGCTAATCAGCTTGTTTGCTGCGATCTGACTGCGCCTGTCGGCCATTTTCCCGCGTCTCGACTGCGGCTTTTAGCCCCTTTCCCGCGGCCCGACTGCGTCTGTTAGCCCTTTTGCCGCGACCTGACTGCGTTTTTTTTCCTATTTCCTGCGTCTCGACCGCATCTGTTGGTCCGAAAGCTGCGACCTGACCGCGTCTGTTTCCCTCAAACCCGCGGTCCGCCTGTTCCGATTCGCCACTGACCCGCGGTCTGATCTCTGCATTTTTTCCTTAATTTGAACCCAGCCCCTTTTGCTGCAATATTTTCTGCATCTGAACAGCCCTCTGTCCTACCTGCAGCCTCACTTCCCTACAGCCTTTCTGCAACATAATTTATGTTCCCTTTACAGAATCTTTTTAAAATTTCAGTATTTTTAATTCAGAAAATTTTGCAAGTTAAAGTTTCAATTCCAGCATTATTGATAGTTAGAAGTTGCCCCCCTTGTGGCACTTCTATTTTGGGTTCATCACCTCACGAGCACACACTTTGTCACATAATTCAAGTGAGCCTTAAAAGGTACCTAACTAAACCAACATTCTAACCCCACTTGGGGAACACAAAAGAATCTTTGTAGTTAGGTAGGGTCGGGGGGATAGGCTTCCAATAACACCCCTCGGTCACTTACACTTGAGACATAGTTGTTGTCCAAATAGGGAACCAAAATCCCCTAGTACTTTTTGGCACGGTCACGACCAGTTTATCAGAGGGCCTCTCCCTTAGGAGGGTTGAAGTCGGGAGACTGGTTCCGGAGGCTTGAGTGGAATACCGCACTCCATTCAGTAACCGAAGGGCTACCTTTCGCGGTTCGCGGGATATCCCTGTGTAGGGGTATTGCGGTCAACGGACTAAACGGCAGATTCACCTTTCTGGACGTGTCATGAACGGGGTATCTTAGTTGCCATTCTTCTAGGATTGACTACCCAGTGTCCCTCCCGGTAGGGGGATATCATAGCCACTTGGCTTTTCTACTCATATTGTCTAACTTGGATTTCATGATCTTTCTACTCATTTTGTCTGACTTGGATTGTATCGTCCCTGGACTTCGGTCCCTTGAATTGATCCATAGACCTATGTCTTCAACAATTAAGTCCTTAGTGGATAGGTGGGGATTGTATCATCCCCATAATTCAGTCCCTTGAATTGATCCATAGAAATATGTCTTCGAGAATGAAGTCCTTAGTGGATAGGTGGGGATTGTATCGTCCCCGGACTTCAGTCCCTGGAATTGATCCATAGACCTATGTCTTCGAGAATGAAGTCCTTAGTGGACGGGTGGGGATTGTATCATCCCCGAACTTTGGTCCCTTGAATTGATCCATAGACCTATGTCTTCAAGAATGAAGTCCTTAGTGGAAAAGTGGGGATTGTATCGTCCCCAGACTTCGGTCCCTTGAATTGATCCATAGAACTATGTCTTCAAGAATGAAGTCCTTAGTGGACAGGTGGGGATTGTATCATCCCGGACTTTGGTCCCTTGAATTGATCCGTAGACATATGTCTTCAAGAATGATGTCCTTAGTGGACAGGTGCGGATTGTATCGTCCTCGGACTTCGGTCCCTTGAATTGATCCGTAGACCTATGTCTTTGAGAATGAAGTCCTTAGTGGAAAGGTGGGTATTGTATCATCCCCAGACTTCAGTCCCTTGAATTGATCTGTAGACCTATGTCTTTGAGAATGAAGTCCTTAGTGGACAGGTGGGGATTGTATCGTCCCCGGACTTCGGTCCCTTGAATTGATTCATAGACCTATGTCTTCGATAATGAAGTCCTTAGTGGACAAGTGGGGACTGTATCGTTCCCAGACTTCGGTCCCTTGAATTCATCCGTAGACCTATGTCTTCGAGAATGAAGTCCTTAGTGGATAGCTGGGGATTGTATCGTCCTCGGACTTAAGTCCCTTGAATTGATCTGTAGACATATGTCTCTGAGAATTGGTCCTTAGACTTTGTCTAAGTTGACGAGAGGATTGCATCATCCCTAGGCATGATGAGGTGTCTTAAATGATCCGTAGACATATGTCTCCAAGAAGTGGTCCTTAGACTTTGTGTAAGTTGATGAGAGGATTGCATCATCCCTAGCCATGATGAGGTGTCTTAAATGATCCATAGACGTATGTCTCCGAGAAGCGGTCCTTAGACTTTCTTTAAGATGATGAGAGGATTGCATCATCCCTAGGCATGATGAGGTGTCTTAAATGATCCGTAGACATATGTCTCCAAGAAGTGGTCCTTAGAATTTGTCTAAGTTGACGAGTGGACTGCATCGTCCCTAGACATGATGAGGTGTCTTAAATAGATCATGTGTGTTGAAGGGTATGCTGCTATTGTGTATACTTGTATTGTGTATGCTGCTATTGTGTATACTTGTATTGATGAGGATACTTGTATTGATGTATTGATACTTGTATTGATGAAATGTATTGATGATATGTCTTGATGAGGATACTTTTATTGATGATATGTATATTTGTATTGATGAGGATACTTGTATTGATGATGTGTATACTAGATGACGATGTTGTTGATTGTGTTGATCTAGATGATGATGTTGTTGATCGTGATGATCTAGATGATGATGCTGCCGATCGTGATGGTCTATACGACGATGCTGCTACTCGTGATGATCTATATGACGATGTTGCTGATCGTGATGGTCTAGATGACGATGCTGACGATCATGTGATGACGATGTTGATGATCATCTGATGACGATGCTGATGATCGTGAGGATCCAAATGATGATGTTGCTGTAACTGTTCGAGTGCTGCAGAAGATAAAGACTCAGTACTGAACATGTTGATGTTCCATTATTGAAGATGTTCCAGTAACTGCTTGAGTTACTGATGATGTTGAGAAAGCTTCCAATGATTTATAGATGTATCACGTATGATGTTGATGACTCCTTGCTCGTGCAGATGTTGTTATAATATCCTTCTCATTAAGGGGGAGTGTTGAAATATTGTAACTTCAAAGAATATTATATTTGTACTTTATTATTCCGGAGATGTTTCATTCCTCCGAAAAGATCTTATTGTATATTCGGAGATGTTTATTCCTCCATCGGAATGTGGTAGCTTGGGTTAGTAGACTTCCCTAGTGGGGGTGGGCCCTGTATGTGTTATGTGGGTTAAAGGGTTATTAGAGCACCCTAGCGGGGTCGGCCCAGTCAGTTGTAATGGGGTACGATAGGCTTTGATCTATATTATCTTGGACATCATGACTTCAGATGGCTACACAGATGTCTTCGAGAATAAAGGTGGGGATTGTATCGTCCCCAGACTTAGGTCCCTTGAATTGATCCGTAGACAGATGTCTCCGAGAATAAAGGTGGGGATTGTATCATCCCCGGACTTAGGTCCCTTGAATTGATCCGTAGACAGATGTATTCAAGAATGAAGTCCTTAGTGGACAGGTGGGGATTGTATAATCCCGGGACTTCAGTCCCTTGAATTGATCCGTAGACATATGTCTTAGAGAATGAAGTCCTTAGTGGACAGGTGGGGATTGTATCATCCCCAGACTTCGGTCCCCTGAATTGATCCATAGACCTATGTCTTCTAGAATGAAGTCCTTAGTGGACAAGTGGGGATTGTATTGTCCTCGGACTTCAGTCCCTTGAATTGATCCGTAGACATATGTCTTCAAGAATGAAGTCCTTAGTGGACAGGTGGGGATTCTATCGTCCCTGGACTTCAGTCCCTTGAATTGATCTGTAGACCTATATCTTTGAGAATGAAGTCCTTAGTGGACAGGTGGGTATTGTATCATCCCCAGACTTTGGTCCCTTGAATTGATCCGTAGACCTATGTCTTCGAGAATGAAGTCCTTAGTGGACAAGTGGGGATTGTATCGTCCCCATACTTTGGTCCCTTGAATTGATCCATAGACCTGTGTCTTTGAGAATGAAGTCCTTAGTGGATAGGTGGGGATTGTATCGTCCCCGGACTTTAGTGCCTTGAATTGATACGTAGACATATGTTTTCAAGAATGAATTCCTTAGTGGACGGGTGGGGATTGTATCGTCCTCGGACTTCGGTCCCTTGAATTGATCTATAGACCTATGTCTTCGAGAATGATGTCCGTAGTGGAAAGGTGGGGATTGTATCATCCCCGGACTTCGGTCCCTTGAATTGATCCGTAGACCTATGTCTTCGAGAATGAAGTCCTTAGTGGACAGGTGGGGATTGTATTGTCCCCAGAATTCGGTTCCATGAATTGATCCATAGACCTATGTCTTCAAGAATGAAGTCCTTAGTGGACAGGTGGGGATTGTATCGTCCCGGGACTTTAGTCCCTTGAATTGATCCGTAGACATATGTCTTCGAGAATGAAGTCCTTAGTGGACAGGTGGGGATTGTATTGTCCTTGGACTTCAGTCCCTTGAATTGATCCATAGACCTATGTCTTCGAGAATGCTGTCCGTAGTGGAAAGGTGGGGATTGTATCATCCCCGGACTTCGGTCCCTTGAATTGATCCGTAGACCTATGTCTTCGAGAATGAAGTCCTTAGTGGACAAGTGGGGATTGTATCGTCCCTGGACTTTGGTCCCTTGAATTGATCTGTAGACGTATGTCTCTAAGAAGTGGTCCTTCTACTTTGTCTAAGTTGACGAGAGGATTGCATCATCCCTAGGCATGATGAGGTGTCTTAAATGATCGGTAGACATATGTCTCCGAGAAGTGGTCCTTAGGCTTTGTCTAAGTTGACAAGAGGATTGCATCATCCCTAGGCATGATGAGGTGTTTTAAATGATCCATAGACGTATTTCTCTGAGAAGTGGTCCTTAGAATTTGTTTATGATGACGAGAGGATCACATCATCCCTAGGCATGATGAGGTGTCTTAGTTGATCCGCAGACGTATGTCTCCGAGAAGTGGTCCTTAGAATTTGTCTAAGTTGACGAGTGGACTGCATCGTCCCTAGACATGATGATGTGTCTTAAATAGATTGTGTGTGTTGCATGGTATGCTGCTATTGTGTATACTTGACTGATGAGGATACTTGTATTGATGAGGATACTTGTATTGATGTATTGATACTTGTATTGATGATATGTATTGATGAGGATACTTGTACTGATGTATTGATACTTGTATTGATGATATGTAATGATGATATGTATTGATGAGGATACTTCTATTGATGATATGTATACTTGTATTGATGAGGATACTTGTATTGATGATGTGTATACTAGATGACGATGTTGTTGATTGTTTTGATCTAGATGACGATGCTGGTGATCGTGATGATCTAGATGATGATGCTTCCGATCGTGATGGTCTAGATGATGATGTTGCTAATCATGATGATCTAGATGAAGATGATGTTGATCGTGATGGTCTAGATGACGATACTAATGATCGTGAGGATCCAGATGATGATGTTATTGTAACTGTTCAAGTGCTGCAGAAGATAAACACTCACTACTGAAGATGTTGATGTTCCAGTATTGAAGATGTTCCAGTAACTGCTTGAGTTACTGATGATGTTGAGAAAGCTTCCAATTATTTATAGATGTATCATGTATGATGTTGATGACTCCTTGCTCATGCAGATGTTGTTATAATATCCTTCTCGTTAAGGGGGAGTGTTGAAATATTGTAACTTCAAAGAATATTATATTTGTACTTTATTATTCGGGAGATGTTTCATTCCTCCGAGAAGATCTTATTGTATATCCGAAGATGTTTATTCCTCCATCGGAATGTGGTAACTTGGGTTATTAGACTTCCCTAGTGGGGGTCTGCCCTGTATGTGTTTTGTGGGTCAAAGGGTTATTAGAGCAGCCTAGAGGGGTCGGCCCAGTCAGTTGTAATGGGGTATGATAAACTTTGATCTATGTTATCTTGGACATCATGAATTCAGATGGCTACACAGATGTCTCTGAGAATAAAGGTGGGGATTGTATTGTCCCTATACTTAAGTCCCTTGAATTGATCCATAGACAGATGTCTCCGAGAATAAAGGTTGGGATTGAATCATCCCCGTACTTAGGTCCCTTGAATTGATCCACAGATAGATGTATTCGAGAATGAACTCCTTAGTGGATAGGTGGGGATTGTATCATCCCCAGACTTTAGTCCCTTGAATTGATCCGTAGACATATGTCTTCGAGAATGAAGTCCTTAGTGGACAGGTGGGGATTGTATTGTCCCCGGAATTCGGTTCCTTGAATTGATCCGTAGACCTATGTCTTCAAGAATGAAGTCCTTAGTGGATAGGTGGGGATTGTATCATCCCGGGACTTTAGTCCCTTGAATTGATCCGTAGACATATGTCTTCAAGAATGAAGTCCTTAGTGGACAGGTGGGGATTGTATCGTCCCCAGACTTTGGTCCCTTGAATTGATCCATAGACCTATGTCTTCAAGAATGAAGTCCTTAGTGGACAAGTGGGGATTGTATTGTCCCCGGACTTCGGTCCCTTGAATTGATCCATAGACCTATGTCTTCGAGAATGAAGTCCTTAGTGGAGAGGTGGGGATTGTATCATCCCTAGACTTCGGTCCCTTGAATTGATCCGTAGCCATATGTCTTCGAGAATTAAGTCCTTAGTGGACAGTTGGGGATTGTATCGTCCTCGGACTTCAGTCCCTTGAATTGATCCATAGGCCTATGTCTTTGAGAATGAAGTCCTTAGTGGAAAGGTGGGGATTCTAGCGTCCCCAGACTTCGGTCCCTTGAATTGATCCGTAGACCTATGTCTTTGAGAATGAATTCCTTAGTGGACAGGTGGGGATTGTATTGTCCCCGGACTTCAGTCCCTTGAATTGATCCGTAGACCTATGTCTTCGATAATGAAGTCCTTAGTGGACAAGTGGGGATTGTATCGTTCCCAGACTGCGGTCCCTTGAATTGATCTGTAGACCTATGTCTTCGAGAATGAAGTCCTCAGTGGACAAGTGGGGATTGTATCGTCCCCGAAATTCAGTCCCTTGAATTTATCTGTAGATGTATGTCTCTGAGTAGTGGTCCTTAGAATTTGTCTAAGTTGACGAGAGGATTGCATCATCCCTAGGCATGATGAGGTGTCTCAAATGATCCATAGACATATGTCTCCGAGAAGTGGTCCTTAGACTTTGTGTAAGTTGAGGAGAGGATTGCATCATCCCTAGGCATGATTAGGTGTCTTAAATGATCCATAGACATATGTCTCCGAGAAGTGGTCCTTAGGGTTTGTTTAAGATGACGAGAGGATCGCATCATCCCTAGGCTTGATGAGGTGTCTTAAATGATCTGTAGACGTATGTCTCCAAGAAGTGGTCCTTAAAATTTGTCTAAGTTGATGAGTGGACTGCATCGTCCCTAGACATGATGAGGTGTCTTAAATAGATCATGTGTGTTGCAGGGTATGCTGCTATTGTGTATACTTGACTGATGGGGATACTTGTATTGATGAGGATACTTGTATTGATGTATTGATACTTGTATTGATGATATGTATTGATGAGGATACTTGTATTGATGTATTGATACTTGTATTGATGATATTTATTGATGAGGATACTTCTATTGATGATATGTATACTTGTATTGATGAGGATACTTGTATTGATGATGTGTATACTAGATGACCATGTTGTTGACTGTGTTGATCTAGATGACGATGCTGCTGATCGTGATGATCTAGATGATGATGCTACCGATCGTGATGGTCTAGATGATGATGCTACTAATCATGATGATCTAAATGACGATGTTGCTGATTGTGATGGTCTAGATGACGATGTTGATGATCGTGTGATGACGATGTTGATGATCGTGTGATAGCGATGCTGATGATCATGAGGATCCAGATGATGATGTTGTTGTAACTATTCGAGTGCGCAAAAGATAAAGACTCAGTACTGAGGATGTTGATGTTCCAGTATTGAAGATGTTCCAGTAACTGCTTGAGTTACTGATGATGTTGAGAAAGCTTCCAATGATTTATAGATGTATCATGTATGATGTTGATGACTCCTTACTCATGCAAATGTTGTTATAATATCATTCTCGTTAAGGGGGAGTGTTGAAATATTGTAACTTCAAAGAATATTATATTTGTACTTTATTATTCCGGAGATGTTTCATTCCTCCGAGAAGATCTTATTGTATATCCGAATATGTTTATTCCTCCATCGACATGTGGTAACTTGGGTTATTAGACTTCCCTAGTGGGGGTCGGCCCTGTATGTGTTATGTGGGTCAAAGGGTTATTAGAGCACCCTAGAGGGGTCAGCCTAGTCAGTCAGTTGTGTTGGGGCCTACCTAGTTAATATAAAATACAAGTCAAAGATGTGTATAAATAGAGGAGGTGTGTTCCTGATTTTAACACACACAACACTCACTGGTGAATAGCGCATAGGTGAGGGAGAGGTTTGCTATGGAGGAGAAGGAGCTCATGTCTGTGGATTACATCTTTGTATGTACTGGTCATCTATATTGAGGAAGCTTTGCTGGGGTTTCTTCCCCGTGAGGGTTTCCCAGGATAAATCTGTGTCTCTTGTGTTTATGATGTGCTTGTTGTTCTTTCAGTGATCCTGTATATGCTATTGTTGTGAAATGGAATGTAATGCTGATATTTTGTCTTAGCATATTGAATCTTAATACCTTTTTCTTCCTATCCAGTCGGATTAAAGGATGCAAACCATCTTCGCCTATTGTTGCACCTCTACAAGTAATAACAGCAACAATAGCATCTTGTGTCCTCGGCTTTGCTGAAATTGTGGCAGCAGTTGGTCCTTGATTCTAGTTCGGTGGCGGGTTCATGGGTTGATTCACATTTTGGTTGGCGTTCTGATTTAGATGCTGGTTCTGTTTCTGAGGCTATTTCTATTTTGGCAACTAGTTCTGATTCTGCAACTGCAGCATATTTCTTGCCTGCCATCACGCAATCAACTGCGGACAGTTTTGAATAGTGTGATCAGTAACAAAACAAAATGTACACTATTTCTGCAACTGTGGGAAATCTCTATGGTAGTCTCACAACACTCCGCAATTATAACATTGGATAGGCTCACAACAAAAGCCTCCACCGCGTCCTCCTCGGAATCCTCCATGGAATCTCCCTTGCTGCTGATTTTTTGTTTGAGGAAATTGCTGGTGCATGGGATTCGGTAGCAGCTTCCCACATTGTCCCGGCTAAACAGAGGGTATTGTCTAAACATACTATGGCTGATGAATGTATTGTGGTTACTTTGGAGCCAATGGCATCTGAGTATATTGTGGCATAAACAGTTGTGGTTATGTCTACAGTACAAACTGCATCTGCGGTTGAGGTAGCAGCTGGGCTACCTGTGGTTGCGATTGTAGTCATTATACATCATGTTGGTCGTCCTTCACATAGAATGCATCCTACGTTTTTTCTTGAAGTAATCCATACACGTGGAAATATTTATCTTCATGTCCCACGGATTTGCAGAATGTACAATACAAATTCATCGGCTTTGTGACCATCTTTTGCATGTATTGAAACTCCTCATGTCGATACCCATATACTTGAAAGATGCGGCACCACGGCATACCTCCGCTACTCAATGGGTTTGGTGCTCCAGATACCAGATAGTTGCAGAAGTCTAGGAAAATATCTTTAGTATGTCCTTATGCACGACATCACGTACACCAAGAGTCTTCATGATGTTCCTTACCCTTCTTAAGGTCTTGCAACTGTATTGTCAAGTTGACTAGCTGTGTCTAAATCTGTGACATGCCTGCTGCATTCTCATCAATCGGTGAAGCTTCTAACTGCATTGCAATCTCCAGAGCCTCACTCGGTGTTGTAATGTTCTGTTGCATCAGCGGTAATTGAATGTGAGGTAGAAATGCCCCGATGAACCACTCTTTGTGTTGGACATCGCTCATGTCAAAGCTGACCCTTTCCATTAGTGTTTTGAACCATTGGTCAAAATCCCACATAGTTTCATTGGGATACTGCTTAATCTCTTTTAGTTCTGTAATAAACTGTGCTTCAGACTTGAGTTTTCTAAACTCTGCAATCAAACCTTTTTTGACTTCTTCTAGCATCTTCTCTGGGGTTCCTGGGAGAACTTGAACAAACTTCATAAACCATTCCAATGCACGATCTCGAAGTGTTGTCGCCAATTACGCTTTATTGGCAGCATCATCAGTAATTTGCTTAATAGTCCATACTACTTCACATAAAAACCAGTATTGTTTGGGATTAACTGCTCCATTTCTATCGAACAGTGGCAACTTTGCATCTTTGCCCACCATCCTAGGCTTCCTTCCTATATTTGATGAGCTACTAGCAATCAAGTTTTGTTGACACAATGAACACAGTGGTGTCAACGTTGTATTTCTTCCTAGATGAGAGATAGTGAGTGGGGGTGTGGGCACGTTGCTGCTAGGGTTTGGTCCTGCCTCTATCCTAGGCATAGCCTAGTTGTCCTTGTTGACACTATGAGTTCACTTCATCCCATGTGGTCTTCCTTCACAGCTTTGTGTTTTGATCGCAGCAAGACCTTCTCCTGTCCTTTGGCACTTTTCACATTGAAACCTTGCTTCTCCCATTGTAAGACCACTCTATTCCTCGACTTCCTTCACAGTCTCGTCATAAATTGCACCCATCTACCCCGTATCATTCCATGTAATGCCCCCTCTATTGTTGCGGTATCCATATCCTCCACACACCAAGTTGCTACTGGTCTAGGTGCATCTTCAATATGCCCTTTTTGCAAATGAGCATCTTAATGGACAATTGTAGCGACAACAGAAACCTACCTCTTGGTCCATTGAGGAATTCCCTTTATGCTTCACTATAATACTTTGTCGTATAAACTGCAAACTTGGTGATATAACCTTCCAGTATACTGTCGACCCAGACCTCAACAGCCTGTGACGTTTTGTTGTCAACTTCTTGGAGCTCTTGGATCAGTTCTGGGGTCCAAGCTGTTGGCTCACCACCTTGGAAGTTCCTTTTCTGATAGGTCAATTTTGCTAACCATTCATACAGGATGATTGGGAATTCATAGAAAAAATATTCATGTGGACCATCGTGTATGTACTTTGCCAACCACCAATCTGTCGACAACCCAGGGTTTTGATTTTCCTTTTCAGTGAAATCTCACAACTTTAGGTCAAACCAATCTTGGATTTTCAATCTCATCAGTTGCCACAACATATCCTCTTTTCACTTCACGCTACGGTCCTCGCAACGGAACCATTTTTTGACACAAACCCAATCAATAGGGGTTTCTCAAACTGTCGACACCCAAACCACCGTGATCTACCTGAGCACTGGCCCAAACAAGTTTTACCCTGTCCAGCAACACCTGTGGAGTAGATGAGGTCTCACCCGAGATGTTCAAGGGAGAGCTGACGGAACCATGTTTCTGCCGATTAAAGGAGGATTTTTTTGCATCAACTGATCAACTTATTGCGGCATTCAGAAATAGATTTAACCATTCAACTCAAGCATTAAGCATAATTGCAACATCATTCAACGGATCTTATCATTGATAGAAATACTAATGTGCAACACATATAACAGTAAAGCATTAATTACATCAAGGAAACATCACATCATTCATAGATTCATATCACATAATGCATTTACCACATAAAAATAGGAAAGACACAATGGTTCTGCTCAAAACTCTATCGCATCATATTTATCTCCACACAAACCTAGATACAACAAGATAATCCTTCATCAGCTCATGTATATCTCAATCGATTTCCAAATACTCACCTATCAACTCTATCTCCCCGCTATTCCCCTCTCAACACTTACAATGCTAAGTCTATTTATAGGCTTACGCCTTTACATTTGCGGTCCACTTAGGAAATTGTCTAACTACTTCTTAACAAACTCTACAAAAAGATGACCCAAAACCCACATAATGCGGTCCAATTGACCCAAAACTACACATAACACGGTCCAAATCACCCAAAATACATAAAGTACTATCTCCTTGCGTGCTACTTTCCTCCCTTCACGGTATCTTTGGCCTTGTGCAGCATCCGTGATACTACGATGCTGACTCATCCAAACCTCCTGCCAATGCTGCAGATCTGAGTCATTTCAACTATGTGTGTGTATTCAGTCGAATTTGGAGTAGAAAAATGTATCAGGGTCTCTCGTGGCCATTTAGGTGATATGGGGATGTTACACTTCCTTCTTTTGCAATGAGGTAATTGGGTGAGCTATTTTGTAGAAGCATTCAATGAGCCTTCAGTAGTAACCAACAAGACCCATAAAAAATCTTACATATGCAACATTCTTTAGAGTAGGCGAATACATTATTGTCTCAGCCTTCTCTGGATCAACTCCAATACCCTCTTCTGAAATGACATAACCCAAGTATTGCACCTTCTTCTGATAGAATTCACACTTGCTTAGCTTGGAATATAGTTGGTGTTCTCTAAGGACTTGCAACACCATCCTTAAATGTTCATTATGGTCTTCTTTATTCCTTGAATAGACAAGAATGTCATCCAGGAAGAAAATCACAAATTTGTCAAAGTATTTGCTGAAGACACTATTCATAAGGCACATGAATGTAGTAGGTGCATTGGTAAGACCAAATGGTACCATTGTGAACTCATAATGGCGATATCTAGTTTTGAAAGATATCTTATGAATTTCTTATTCCTTTATCCTCACTTGATGGTAGCCATACCTCAAGTTAATATTGGAAAACACCTTAGCTTCCTTCATCTGATCAAACAAGTCATCAATTCTAGGAAATGGATACTTGTTCTTGACTGTAACCTTATTTAACTTCCCGTAATCAATGCATAGCCTCAAGGCTCCATCCTTCTTCTTAACAAATAACACAGGTGCACCCAAAGGAGATACACTCGGTCGAATATATTCTTTATCCATTAATTCTTGCAGTTGCATCTTCATTTCTATCAGCTCTGGTGTGCTCATTCTGTAAGGAGCTTTGGAAATTGGTGCTTCCCTTGGAACAAGATTGATGGAAAAATCATTATCTCTCTTTGGTGGCAGTCCTGGCACTTCATCATAAAATACATAGTGGAATTCTTGTAAAAGCTGAAATTCTTCAATTCTTGGTTCCTTATCTTCCGATGAGTCTAATATGTGGACTGCATATAATTGACAACCCCTTCTACAAAACGTCTTCAACTGTAGAGCTGAAATTCACCCTGTGGGATACCTATATGCTTCTTTCTTCTCTCACTTCTGATGGAATTATGTCTTGGGAATCCTTGAGAATCCTTGGATCCATTTGACCTATTGGAGGAAGACCTTGGAGAGGGTTTTATGTGCTTTCTGATCACATAACCCCTTCTACGGCTTGGATTCCTCTTCCTAGAGCACCCTCTAGAATGGATACTTCCATTCGCTCTTCTATGTCCACATTTCTTGTTTTGGGCCGAGGATTTACCATTTAGTGCGTGTCTATGAGCCTATGCAATATGGAAACATTGAGTTGGTGCTATTCTTCTTGTGCTTTCATTAACCTCTAATTAAAACTCACCATTGTCTCAACCAAGTTCTGGGGAGTTACTTACTCCCTTCTTCCATTAGACTCTGTCTCGGCATGGTCTTCCTGCACATTTGCTCCCAACACGTCTTCTCTAGGTTCGTAGGGATCATGTGCATTTTTAATGGTAACCATTTCCTGCTTTTTCTTGTATGCTTCCCTGTTGCACGATTCAACACTTCTATTGCAATCACTGTGCATTATAGGAACATTTATTAGATAAAATAAGAATGCATAAAACTTAAAACATCCACACAAATTTGGAACAACATAAGAATTAATGATTGTTCATCAAAATCGTGCCATGGGAGCTTCTCTTCTTGTAATTTTTTCAACGGCTCGGCCCAAGTAGCTCCCAATGTTGTAACTTGAGCTTTGATACCACTATGTCACATCCCCAGTCACCTTGTTTCCCTTCATAGGTGATGGGAGACCACCTGATCCATTTTTTTCTCCAAATTCATCCATTTTCCACAGAGCAACAATGGTTTTTGATTCGCAATCTGACCTTCCGCAATCCACAATCCACATTGTAGGATTTGGAAGTCAGATTGCCAAATTTTACCCTTCTAAGAATTCCTGCTACCAACTTCCACAATTTGCAATGCAGAATTGAGAAGTCAAAAACCAATTTCATGCTCATTCCTTGCCTGCAATCTGCAATCCACATTGTGGGTTGCAGGAACGCAGAAACCCCCATCACTCATTCTGGAAAAAAAATTCATCTCCGCAATCCGTAAACCACATTGTGGGATTTAGAACTACAGAATTCCAAAATCCATAGTCTGAATAAAACACCCTTCCTCAATCCCTAATCCACAATTCGCATTGTGGAACTTGGGACTATGGAAGGCCAAATCAATTCGCCAAAAATTCCTCCTTCCACATTCTGCAATGTGCATTGTGGGTTGCGGGAATGCGGAAGTCCAACCCCAATTTTTTGGAGCCTTTCCCCTCCCACAATATGGAATTCCACATTGTGAAACTCGTAAATGCGGAGGTCCCAAAAGCAAATCTAGTGCTGATCACTGGTCTCCGCAATTCGCAATCTGCATTGTAGATGCAGGAATGCATAACCACATCCCCTGCAACAACAAACTTGCAGGGTCAATAACTCCCTCATCCTTAATCCAAATCAGGAAAGTTTGGTACCATTGGAAAGTTCTTGGAGAGCTATATTTATTGGTGTAATCCGCTGGCCCAATTGAGGTTTCTAATCCTGGCCATTTTCCAACTTATATTATGCTTATAGCTCCCTTCCATGTGCCTTTAACCTTCAACAAGAACTCTACTTGCCTCTTTCCTAACTTCATCCTTTCTCTGACCCATGGAGAAGCTATGAAAACCAACGCGGTCATACCAGTCCTTCCCCCTATCTAGGTGGGCCAAGAAGTCCTTCAAATCATGTATTCAATGCATAAAGGAACATATAAGGTGAATAAAACTATTGTCAATTCATACATCTAACACATGTAAAATTATCAAGGCATTAAACTCATGCATTGAAGGAAGCATCCATCATGAACTCATCCTTCTACACATGCTTACACATGGCCTAATTATCAATCAAATTCATATAAACATTCATTTAATAACTTTAACATAAACAGATAGACATAATACATGAATATCATCACAAATTACACCACATAATCATTTATCTTTGGATCTTGAGGCTTCCCCAAGAAACTGGCTAAGTGAGAGAAACGTTACACCCAACCTTAGATATATGTCCACCATGTACTCTTTTAGCTGAGAGATGACCCTCGAGCTGGGATGTGTATCCACTAGGGAGGGCTAACAAGCTCTCTCATAGTCAAGGTCTCATCCCCATGCTAAGCCAATCTGGAGTTGGGTTTATCAAGAATGCCAAAGGACAGGAATGCTAAGCCAACCTATAGTGGTTTCAACAAGCATACAATAGAAACAAGGATTATATTGCTAAGTGAGTAAGCTCAACCACAGAGCTACAGGCATCTCAACACTCGACAAACATGGCACCCACATTACCTACCTCACCAAACAAAAGGAAGGCCCTCTCATTTGCTTCACAGTCCCTCAAAGACCCTTCCATTTTAGTTCTATTTAGGGATGGAATAGAAAGGTTCAACTTCTATTTCTATGAGATTACAACCTTCATTATGTTTATCAAGCATTCCAACCCTAAATTGACCTTCTACCTCTGTTAATCCAACTAGCTCTTCTCAGAGTTTCAGACTAAGCTCTCTCCTGCAGTTTGACTCTCTACATACCTAATCCTGATGTTCTCAAGGCTTCCTCATGCTGGTAACACTGTGTCCTTGTTCTCAGGGTTCATATTCATGGGTTTCCTGATCATATGAGGTTCGCACGGTGGGTTCCCATGACATTCAACTCTGCAATTTTGGATTACAAATAAATCATGATTTTTCCTTCTCTACCTTCCGGTTCGGCTCTGCAATGTGTGTGAATGACTGAATCCATGAGGTTTCGTGGTCAACAATGGGTTAGAAAATAGGACGGTCAAATTCCCAGGTGGTAGAGTGTCCCAAGGAGCAAGCAAAACAAAGCCATACCCTGCCATATGGATCGCAGGTCTTCTCCATAGTCCATCAACTTCATGAGCCGATTTCTTAACCAACTTTTGCAATGGAATTAAATGTCGGCATGGGGACTCAAATGGGTTCATAAATGGACAAGTGGAAGCATGGGATCCCATCTCATAACCCCCTCACCTCTCCCTAGTGGATACACATGGCCCCTTCTCATTAGTTTCCTCCCTTAGCCAGTTTTCTTGGTGTTTCATTGCAATAATTAATGATTACACCATTTACAATATTGCGTGGCTTAACAACCCATGAATAATCAAACTGTCAAATACTTACCTATGAAATTAAACCTTAAACTTCCACTAGTGGTGTTGATGCAGTGTCTATCGACAGGGGTTCACTCCGCACTGTCACCAACAAACTACCAACCCAAACTCCCTTACACACTGGCCCGTAAAAGGTGTAACCCTTTCCAGCAACACTTGCGGAGCAAGTGCAGTCTCACCCGAGATGGATAAGGGGGCTGCTGGAACCATGTTTCCGCAGTGGAGTTGAGGATATGCTTTTAACACACATTACCCTTGTAATAACAAGAGATTATAAAATTCACAGCATATTTAAAATTCATCATTCACACATTAAGTCATTCACAGAGTTCAACAGATAACAAACATTCAGAACAACATATTCAACTTACTTATTCAGATTAACAGTACTTCTTAAACCCATAGCATATTCACATCAAAGATACTCTAAAATAGTCACATTCATCATCACATAAAACTAGAGATGGATATTGCACCATAATCGAACATCTTCATTCATTCACTAACCCTGTGGAATGAACCTAGCAGAAACAATCAATACACCATGTTACAAGTACAAAATAGACCCAAAATATAGGATCAATCATAAAAAACTAGTTTCCCTTAGGCTTACAATCATACTCTATCTATATGCTTCTATTTGGTTACAAAACAGTCCACATGACCACATTAACTAATCTAACAGTTCTTGCGCTTCCGCGAACTCCGCGAATGGTCCTTCTTTTCTGGAATGACCCTTTCACACTTGTTGGCTTCCGTATTTCCTGCGGACTTATCCAGTGCCAAGAGGCCCCCAACACAAACTTATGGCTCATCCTGAGCCACCTCAGCTGGACACTGCTGTTTGGTACCCATCCTTCATTGTGCTCTGCTTTTGAAACTGTTCTTGCTGTCTTGTGCTCGTTGTTGTGTCCTTCTCAACTTCATCCGTCGATCTTTGGTTCATTGTCATGTCCTTCTTGAACTCATCCTCCACTTTCTAGAAACCTTGATCATCTACCTCTTTGGAATCTACTGGCTCACTCCACGCTCGTTCCATACTTGGAAAAATTTCATCGACGCCATGTTGATGCCTCGGATGTGCAGGTTATTGCAAGGTGTTGGAAAGGGTTCCAAGGCATACAACAGGGGATGAAAACCCAGCCAGAGGCTTCAGTTAACCCTATGCAAGAGTTACCCTATCCTCAAGCTGTTTGGGATGGTTAACACCCACGGATACAAAGGCCTCCACTGGCACTTGTAGTTTTGATCCAAAATGGATCTGTCCTACAGAGATGTAAGACAAAGGTAACCAAACTCTAAAGGTTGTTCTAAGTCTTAGGTTAATCCTAATCTAACAGAGTAGAAGTTGTGGAAGTTTTGTGTGCAGGGTAATTTTGTTTGTAAATTAATAAGTTAATTTAACTAGGTTAACAGAAATGCAAAACCAAATGGTTAACTTATTACTTCAAAGCATTATCAAATAATGAAAATTATTGACAACAATTTAAAGATTCAGTGGATCCAATACTATCCTGTTGTTCCTTTTGTTAATTGAAAAATTAACCTGAACTGTAATATGAACTGCATATTATTTGTAAAAAATAAATAAACATGTTGCATAAAGAAACTCATTCAACACATTCATACATTCACATCATCAATAGTGATAAACCAAAATCTCAGATGTAGGAATGTTAATTGTTTACAAATTAATAAACAATTACTGATAATAGACTCAGAGCGATCATCAAACTAATCAAAGAAACTTGAAGAGTGAACAAGAAAGTCATATGGAGAAACTTTACTGTATTAACACAACTGTAAGAAATTATAGTGTCTACAAAAACAGGGTGTGTCCAACATCTCCTTGTTGATTCGAGCTCTAAAGTCCATCAACCTTGGCAACGTCTCCTCAGTTCCGGAAGAGAACTCTTTCCAGCTCTGCTGAGCACTTCCCCCCTTTCAGATCATTTAAGGTAGGTATTTATACAGAGAAAATTACAGAAAAAAAATAAAGATAAAAACCATTCCCCAAATTCCTCAGCTAACTAGCTGAGTTGTTTCATTTGTCAGATTCGTCCATGAGACAAATCTGGGAAAATCCATTTTGAAGAACCAGTCATATCTCCCAAATAGAGCACTTTCTGAGGATTTTGCTAATTGACAAACTAAATGGACACCTTCTACACAAAACCCATGTCTCGGATTTTCCAGATTCAGCTTCATCACTCCCGAAATCACGTCCAAAAATCGTTGCTTTCCACTTGGCACGTTTTTTATCATTTCAAATTTGGGATGCAAATTCATCAATTTGATTCCTCTAAATCCAAATCAACACCTGCACAATCTAGAAGATAAATTAAAATGTCATTCTAAATCCAATCAAAGAAATCTAGATTAATAACAACCCATTTGCAAATAAAAATAAAAATAAAGAAATCTTATGCAAATCCGAAATTGACTGTTCATGCAGATTTTTGGGGTGTTTAAGCTAATCATTTTGAGAAAATAATCTTCCCAAATCATTCCTCATCCTTCCATCTTTCCAACGAGCTATCACGGGCTCGATTTGGACTTGTAAATCTCAAGATATGGCTCTTGGAAGTTAAGACTTAGCAGCCGTTGATTTTATTTCGAGATGAATTGTAGTCGTTGATTTAACAATTAAATCCATAATTCATATTAATTATTTTCCAAATGAATAATCTAAAATCCATTTTCCCACCAAAATTGGAAATTACATGTCGGGAGAGAAAATCGAATTAGAAAAATGACTTAAACAAATTAAAATCGGAAAAACCAAAATTAAAACCCTAAGTGGAAAATTAAGTTACCGAAAATTAAGGACCCGAAAATTTAATTAAAATATAACCTAAAAAAAACTTAGGGTTCGGAATAATGCAGGAGTGAAAATGTGGAAAAGTGATTCTCGCAATCCGCATCCGAAATTTCGGGTTGCGGGAATGTCTAAAATGTAAAAATTGAAACCAAAGTTCCGCATCCTGCATCCCAAAATTTGGGGTTGCAGAAACATTATAAATCTAAAATTAAAATCAAACTTTTAGCATTCCGCATCCCGAAATTTCGTGTTCGGGTTGCGGGTGAAATTTAAGAAAATTAAAAGGTTCCCCAAAGGCATCAAAATGATGGAAAGCTTTAGAAAAAATGATTTTTTTTTTTTGAATATTGAATGAAGTAGATTAAAACAAAACAATAATAGAGAAAAGATTAAAAAACTAGAAATATTTACAACATGAACGAAAATCCAATATGAGGAAAACCCTAAACCTAGAAGTAAAAATAAATAAAAAAACCATTTACAAATCTATTCTTAGGAAAATGATTGTTGGAAACAAGTTACGTATATAGGAAATGAATCGCTCATATAATATAGGAGATTTAATTAATTCCATAAATAGGTTTCGAACAATATCATTTTCCAAGAATAGAACAACAAGGAAATAATAACAATGTTTCATTTTGCACAATAATTAAATTGGAATTCTTTTAAATTGCGAAATGGAAAAATATAAGTTATATTTTCAAAACCAAATGAGCTTATTGAGAATGAATGACTTATCGATGATCAAACTAATTTACATTCGTGAATGTTGAATTTTAATCCCACTAATTTCCAAATAATTATAAAACCAAATCTCATAGAAATTAGGGAAATTAGAACTCAAACAAACTAAAACATGTGTTTTTTTAATTTTCATAACATCAAAATGTGTATAAGTTTAATATATGGATTTAATGAAATACACAAACTAAGTTAATGAAAGTCAAAGCATGAACATGAATATTAAAAGATCTCAATAAGCTTAATTTTAAACACTAAAAATATTAAACTAACATAAGCAAACAAACCCAAAGACTAAGATTATTTACAATATTTACATTATGATTCTAGGCATGCAAAAGTTTAATAAAACTCCATCAAGCTCAAATACCATACTAATGCAATATCCAAAATCATGAGAGAAGAAACCATAAGATTGATCAAAATCCCAAAATGAAGGTAATCAACCAGCCATCATCTCAAATAATCAGTTTGTGCAGTGAATACCAAATCTAGGCAGGGCATGTGAGGAACAACATAATAAATTAACCACCAAGATCACGAAACCAAATCAAATGAATCAAAATCAAATAACTAAAATGTAAACGACCCAAATAAACATTCAAATGATGCAGCGTAACCTCGTCCGCCGGATCAAGACAAATCAACGGTTAGGATTGAATCTCGCGGATGCGGGGTGAAGTTATTTTTCACACCGTTTATTCATGATTCTTGAAAGCCGCAACCCGAAACTTGAGGGTTCCGGCTTTCGGAAATGGAAGCAATCTCAAAAATAGAAAACTTTTTCCGCATCCCACAACCCGACACTTTCGGGTTGCGGGTTTCGACAACACACAACGCAGCTAAAGGTAAAACAGATTTCCGAAATCCTAAAGCCGCAATTACGGGTTTCGGGTTTTGGGATGGCGGAAATAAGTGACAAATTACTCAAAATTTAAGTCTTCCCGTGGACCAAAAACACTTAGAATTTTTTCAGAAAAACATGACAATCAAGCCAGGCAAAGCTACAGGTAAAAGATCAAAGAAATAGGTTTCAAGAATCTTATGTTTCGGACACACTTTCCCAAATACCTTTGCATTTATTCAAAAATGGGTTTCCCGTGCTTCATCTAAGCATGGGATCTATTGTGGCCACAACAAATGGTGACACGCTGGGATGAAGCAGTTATCTCTGCCTTACAGTATTGAAATCTATAAAAATTAGGAACAAAGAAGAAATGCCCTCACATGCTAAAATTCAAATAATATGAATAGTAGCATCACTGAGTGATATAGTATTGGTAAGACTTCAAAGCTTCTAAAACATCCAAGTCATTCCCATCATTATCCAAAAAAACTTTTTTAAAGATAAACTCATTTTTCAAAACAAAATATACACAAGATGTAAGAATCAAGATCTTTACTGTGAGTTAACGTAGGGAAATCAAGCTAATCATATAAGACATAGTATTAAGAAATGACTCCAATACCACAGGCAGAACCCTACAGCCAGCCAGTGTCTATAGCCGTGACAGGGATGCCTTTTAACCCAATAAGTTGCTTTTATCCCACCCACTAATTGAATATACAAAACTCATCAATTCTTGTTAAAGATTTGCATCTTTGGAAAGAAACTGGAAACCACTGTCCTGACTTGGTGATCAGGATGTGACAGTGTCATTCACACCAACTTATAGATAATGAGCGGGCTCACTCGTAATGAGACCCCTCGTCTTGCAACCATTTATGTGGCTACAAGCCAATATCCTGGCTTGGTGTCCAGATTTTGATAAAGTCATTCCATAAGAAGGCCTGACTATGAGCAGGTTGACTTATGATAAAACCTCCTGTTTCCCAGCTCACTCCTAGAAATATTAAAGAAAAAGGATGGGCTATGTTTAATGTTAATCTCATAAGAGATTATTTAATGTATGGGGAAGCGACTATACTCCTTAAGAGTAAGGATGGCGTAAGAAATCTATATATTTACCAATATTTACAGATTAAACCTTCTTTCTCAAAACTGATTCCCTTAAAAGTAACTAAATTCAAACTTTTATGTTGAGTTAAAGATAAAGTTCTAAGGATAATGATGAAAAGATTCAAACAGAATTATCAGCACAGTCTATTATTAATTTTTCACAATTAGAGATTATTTAATCAAAACATTTGACTCCCAGCAAACAGAAAACATTTATAAAGATTTCCTATATAGATAAGATTTCAAGACTGTAAAAGAGTTATAAGCTCTTTTATTTTAAAAGTAAAAATCATGAAAAAATCAAAACAAACCAGCAAGAAAAGAAAAAGGAAGAATGATAAAATCAAACATATATACAACTGAAAACAAAAGTAAATCAAAATCTCACAGCTATATCACTAACTAGAAGGAAAAAATTAGTGATTAAAAAATTTGTTTTTAGTAAGTCATGAGATATCAGATTTAATTAGGTCTTTATTGAAAACCAATAAAGAAGCCTAAGAAATTAAACTAAAATGTGCACTTATAAAATTAAGAAGACACTTTTACTCCATTTCACATTAGGAAAGAATAAAAACTTATGCACTTTTATGAAAATATTGTCTCAAAACGATTCATGATAAAGTCATTATAGTTTAGAAAATGAAGATATAACTTGAACATGAATGTTTAAAGTAAATCCAATAATAAACAAGAGTGCATCACGTAAAGAATGCTTCCCTGAAGATGTTCGAGTCTAGTCTCATCTCCTACTTCGATATTGTCATTGTCTCCATAATTGCATTTATTCAAAAACAAAAACAAGTAACGAAACTAATATATATATATCTATCTATCTATATATATATATATATATATACACACACACAAAGTTTTAATATACTTTAACAAAAAACTCTAAGTAACATGAAACTTCCAATGAAGCCATTCAAATAACTCCAATCCTACAAAAACAAAGAAATTTTCAATCAGTAAAATGAAATGAAGCTTTTCAAAATGAAAAATAAACAAGTCATACTTACTTTCTTTATGATCTACTTTTAAAAACAAAGTAAGCATAACCTTACCGTTCTCTGGAAGGTTTGCAAGAAAAGACCTCTCGAGCCAATCTGCAATCCTACATGATACGTATGATTTTGTTGAATTAGATTTGCAAATGATAAGTGCATTGTATGAAGACTCATTTGAGAAGCCAAATAATTGGTTTGAGGCTTCCCATCAATGAAATTAATTGGTTTGATAGATGAAGTAGAATCATAAAAACCTAATCTATCTTCTAAACATGGTAAAATGTATTGATGTGAGTCAATAATTTTTTCTTCAAATTGAGGATTAATATCTCTAATCTGCTTTACCAAAATATTAGAACACTTGG
This sequence comes from Larix kaempferi, assembly GCA_027924585.1. Taxonomy (NCBI): domain Eukaryota; kingdom Viridiplantae; phylum Streptophyta; class Pinopsida; order Pinales; family Pinaceae; genus Larix; species Larix kaempferi. Next base: position 128,276 of record BSBM01001155.1, on the reverse strand, counting down.
AATCATTAGCAATATTAATGTGTTCTTTAGAAGTTGAATTCAAGAATAGATTAGAGCAAAAATTAGAGGAAGATGCAAATATATTTTGATCTATAATCAACTTTTCTTCCCCTAGATCTAAAATAGAAGAAGATTGAAAATCTGATTGCTCGGAAGAATGATTAGTTTGTTCATCAATATTAATGGATTTATCTTCAATTTGTCCTTCCTCTTCTACTTGTTCAATGGAGACTTCACAATCTGAAATTTCTCCACCTTACTTTGTAAACCAAAATAATCATGCAGATTAATACTTTGATGTGTTTCTAAATTATCATCTGCAATTATATTATGTTGATCAAGAGGGAAAAAAGCATTCGAAATAAGATCAATTACAAGTGGTAAATCATCAAGAGAAAATTTATAAAGAGTGTGACTGATCTTTATTGAACATTGTTCTGAATATAAATCTTTATTAATGAATAAAGCTTTTAATTCTTCACACAATTTATCAAAATTGTAAATTTCAAAATCATCCAAAAATTTATCAACAAATTCGAACCAAGAATAAATTGAGTAAGGTGGGAGAGTTTCAAACCAACATTGAATCCGTCCTCTAAAAGTGGATGCAAACAACTAGCAAAGAACATTTAAATCAACGACCTTATGTTTAATGGACTTACACCAAAATTTTGAAGGATGTTCTTTTGCAGATTGTTTTCCTTCACCATTGATTTTGAGTCATGAGAAGAGTAAAACTGTCCCATTGGGAATGTCAATTGATGGAAAATTAAAAATGCATTCCCACACAGGAGTTTGGGCATGAGCCATTAATGTTGACTCCAACTAGATTAGCTCTTCATGTAATATTCCTTCTAGCACATTCGCGACGTTAATAAAAGGATGGAGAATAAATGAAAATAATAATCAAGGCAAAGGATAAATGACTAATATAACAAGATTTAAATTTAAAATTTATTAATAATTTATTTTACTAGCCCTCCTTCTAGCGCCATTTGTTGATGCCTCAGATGTGCAGGTTACTGCAAGGTGCTGGAAAGGGTTCCAAGGCATACAACAGGTGATGAAAACCCAGCCAGAGGCTTCAGTTAACCCTACGCAAGAGTTACCCTATCCTTGAGTTGTTTGGGATGTTTAACACCCACGGATACAAAGGCCTTCACTGGCACTTGTGGTTTTGATCCAAAATTGATTTGTCCTACAGAGATGTAAGACAAACATAACCAAACTCTAAAGGTTGATCTAAGTCTTAGGTTAATCCTATCTAGAATGAAGTCTAAACTAAGTCAGATCTAATCTAATAAAGTAGAAGTTGTGGAAGTTTTGTGTGCAGGGTAATTTGGTTTGTAAATTAATAAGTTAATTTAACCAGGTTAACAGAAATGCAAAACCAAATGGTTAACTAATTACTTCAAAGCATTATCAAATAATGAAAATTATTAACAACAATTTAAAGATTCAGTGCATCCAATATTATCCTATTGTTCCTTTTGTTAATTGAAAAATTAACCCGAACTGTAATATGAACTGCATATTATTTGTAAAAAATAAATAAACATGTTCCATAAAGAAACTCATTCAACACATTCATACATTCACATCATCAATAGTGATAAACCAAAATCTCAGATCTAGGAATGTTAATTGTTTACAAATTAATAAACAATTATTGATATTAGACTCAGAGCAATCATCAAACTGATCAAAGAAACTTGAAGAGTGAACAAGAAAGTCATATGGAGAAACTTTACTGTATTAACACAACTGTAAGAAATTACAGTGTTTGCAAAAACAGGGTGTGTCCAACAGCTCCTTGCTGATTCGAGATCTAAAGTCCATTAACCTTGGCAACGTCTCCTCAGTTCTGGAAGAGAAATATTTCTAGCTCTACTGAGCACTTCCCCCCTTCCAGATCATTGAAGGTAGGTATTTATACAGAGAAAATTATAGAAAAAAAAAAAAGATAAAAACCATTCCCCAAATTCCTCAGCTAACTAGTTGAGTTGTTTCATTTGCTAGATTCGTCCATTAGATAAATCTGGGAAAATATGTTTTGAAGAACCAGTCATATTTCCCAAATAGAGCACTTGCTGAGGATTCTACTTGATGTCAAACTAATTGGGCACCTTCTGCACAAAACCCATGTCTCGGATTTTCCAGATTCAACTTCATCACTCCCGAAATCACGTCCAAAAATCGCTGCTTTCCACTTGGCACGTTTTTTATCATTTCAAATTTGGGATGCAAATTCGTCAATTTGATTCCTCTAAATCCAAATCAACACCTGCACAATAAGATAAATTAAAATATCATTTGAAATCCAATCAAAGAAATCTAGACTAATAACAACCCAACCCATTTGCAAATAAAAATAAAAATAAACAAACCTTATGCAAATCCGAAATTGACAATTCATGCAAATTTTTGGGGTGGTTAATCTAATAATTTGGAGAAAATAATCTTCCTAAATCATTCCTTATCCTTCCATCTTTCCAACGAGCTATCACGGGCTCAATTTGGACTTGTAAATCTCAAGATATGGCTCTTGGAAGTTAAGACTTAGCCGCCGTTGATTTTATTTCGAGATGAATTGTAGCCATTGATTTAACAATTAAATCCATAATTCATATTAATTATTTTCCAAATGAATAATCCAATATCCATTTTCCCACCAAAATCAGAAATTACATGTCTGGAGAGAAAATCGAATTAGAAAAATGACTTAAACAAATTAAAATCAGGAAAACCAAAATTAAAACCAAATTAAAACCCTAAGTGGAAAATTAAGTTACCGAAAATTACAGACACGAAAATTTAAGTAAAATATAACCTAAGAAAAATTTAGGGTCCAGAATAATGAAGGAGTGAAAATGTGGAAAAGTGATTCCCCCAATCCACATCCCGAAATTTCGGGTTGCGGGAATGTCGAAAATGTAAAAATTGAAACCAAAGTTCTGCATCCCGCATCCCGAAATTTTGGGTTTCGGGTTGCGGAAACATTATAAATCTAAAATTAAAATCGAAATTCGGGTTGCGGGTTGCGGAAACATTATTTTTAAAATAAGAAAATCAAACCTCCCACATCCACATTATTTTTTTTTTTGAATATTGAATGAAGTAGATTAAAACAAAACAATAATAGAGAAAAGATTAAACATCTAGAAATATTTACAACATGAACGAAAATCCAATATGAGGAAACCCTAAACCTAGAAGTAAAAATAAATAAATAAACCATTTACAAATCTATTCTTAGGAAAATGATTGTTGGAAACAAGTTACGTATATAGGAAATGAATTGCTCCTATAATATAGGAGAGTTAATTAATTCCATAAATAGGTTTCTAACATTATCATTTTCCAAGAATAAAACAGCAAGAAAATAATAACAATGTTTCATTTTGCACAATAATTAAATTGGAATTCTTTTAAATTGCAAAATGAAAAAATATAAGTTATATTTTCAAAACCAAATTAGCTTATTGAGAATGAATGACTTATCCATGATCAAACTAATTTACATTCGTGAATGTTTAATTTTAATCCCACTAATTTTCAAATAATTATAAAACCAAATCTCATAGAAATTAGGGAAATTAGAACTCAAACAAACTAAAACATGTGTTCTTTTAATTTTCATAACATCTAAATGTGTATAAGTTTAATATATGGATTTAATGAAATAGACAAACTAAGTTAATGAAATTCAAAGCATGAACATGAATATTAAAAGATCTCAATAAGCTTAATTTTAAACACTAAAAATATTAAACTAACATAAGCAAACAAACCCATAATAAGATTATTTACAATATTTACATTATGATTCTAGGCATGCAAAAGTTTAATAAAACTCCATCAAGCTCAAATACCATACTAATGCAATATCCAAAATCATGAGAGATGAAACCATAAGATCAATCAAAATCCCAAAATGAAGGTAATCAACCAACCATCATATCAAATAATCAGTTTGTGCAATGAAGACCAAATCTAGGCGGGGCATGTGAGGAACAACATAGTAAATTAACCACCAAGATCATGGAACCAAATCAAATGAATCAAAAGCAAATAACTAAAATGTAAATGACCCAAATAAACACTCAAATCGTGCAGCGTAACCTCATCCGCCGGATCAAGACAAATCAATGGTTGGGATTGAATCTCGTGGATGCGGGGTCAAGTTATTTTTCACACCGTTTATTCATGATTCCCGAAAGCCGCAACCCGAAACTTGCGGGTTGCGGGTTTCGGAAATAAAAGCAATCTAAAAAATATAAAACTTTTCCCGCATCCCACAACCCAACACTTTCGGGTTGCGGGTTTCGGGAACACAGAACGTAACTAAAGGTAAAACAGATTTCCGAAATCCAAAAGCCGCAATTGCGGGTTTCCAGTTTCCGGTTTCGGGATGGCGGAAATAAGTGACAAATTACTTAAAATTTAAGGCTTCCCGCAGACCAAAAACACTTAGAATTTTTTTAGAAAAATATGACAATCAAGCTAGGCAAAGGTATAGGTAAAAGATCAAAGAAATAGGTTTCAAGAATATTATGTTTTGGACACACTTTCCCAAATACCTTTGCATTTATTCAAAAATGGGGCTCCCATGCTTCATCTAAGCATGGGATCTGTTGTGGCCACAACATGCCTCCAAGGTGGGAAACAAGCCGACTGCTCTGACACATCTGTTTCACACCTTGGATTGCCTTCTACTGAAGCCAGGGGGCCGCCGCTCCTGGTATTCTGGTGGTCACTGGGGCCACGAATCTTCTAACTACCACCATGCACTTAGACATCTCAGTTAAGACCTCGTATCTGCTTTTCTTGAGTGTCCACGCCGCTACCTTCTGTGGTTGTTTATGCACACTCGTCGTTCTGGCCCTCAATGCCCCTGGGGTGCTGTCGCACGAAATGAGATGGATCATTTCCACAACTTCCTTGGAGTTCCTAGGTTAAATCTCTTCTGGATCAACTTGTAGCATAGCTTCCTCTCAGCTAATAGATACTTCCTTACCTAGATAGCCTTCTGTGCCTACTTTTATGTTGGTTCATTACGTCCTTCATGCTTGATTCTAAAATTGTTGCCAAATCTTTATGCATGTTCTTCGGATCTTGTCATCCTATCCTTCTGCCATCTTTGCATCTACACCTCTCATGGTCGGATTTGACTCCTCGCATGCCAATCGTGTGAAGCATTAACCATAGCCTAGGTGGCCATGCTTCCGTTTCTGCTTGCCAATCATGCAAAGCATCTAGCATGCTTCCGCTATCTATCTTTATCCTTTTTTTTTCACCATCTCTTGTTCTCAGCTGCTCTACATTGGATCATGGTGATAAGGCTTCATCCTATTCCCATTCACTAATTTAGGTAATAGTACTCCATCCAAACTTTGTAACTACACTATGCCTCGATCGATTCCAAGAGTTATGACGTATGTTCCTAACCAGTGCATTTTCAACTTACTTGGGTGTTTCACAAACTTACTATCATATAGGAGAACTGTATGCTCGTTCTGAAAGTGCCTCGACTTGACGTGGCAATTGTGCCACGCCTTCTGTCGATATTTTTCTACTTTCTAATGGAACCTTGTGATGAATCGATCTTTTTCAAGCTGTATTAGTTATGTCAACCGTTTCTCCATCACGCAATCATTGCTCATCTTTGTTGTTGTTGTAATGCGCAAGCTCAGTACAATGTATTCCATCGGTATAACTACTTCCTGGCCGTAACTGAGCTTAAATGGAGTCTGTCCAGTCAATCGTTTGCATGTGGTGCGATATGCCCAAAGGACCGCTGGGATTTTTAAGTTCCAGTCATTGCAGTTCACATTGCACACCTTGGTGAGTGCATGCTCCAATACATTATTGAACGCCTCAACTGTCTCGTTTCCTGAGGGTGGTAAGGCATACTCTTCTTGTGCTAGATTTGAAACTCTTTCATCACTGCTGCAATCGTTTGGTTAACAAAGTGCGTCCCTTGGTCACTTAATAACACTTTTGGGCACCCAAACTTGGTGATCACATTGTCGAATAGGAACCGTGCTGCAGTCGCAGCGGAACAATCTATTACTGGTGCAACTTTCGCTCAACACGTCAAGTAGTATGTCACAGTGATGATGAAATGCAACCCTGTTCTCTTCCCAGGTGGGTTGATGGGTCCCTCAAAATCAATGGCCCATTTGTCAAAGGCCTGCAATGTGACTTGTGGCGCTAAAGGCATTTCATCCCGTCGTGAAGGCTTCCTGGTTCGTTGGTATACGTTGCAGCTCTTGGCATAGTCCGCAGCATCTCCATGCAAATTCTGCCACCATATCCCTGCTCGAAGGATCTTCCTAGCAGTTTCTCATCCACCATAATGTCCCCTAGCAATCCCATCATGAGCTTCTGACAGAATCTTCTCCTGTTCATGCAGAAGGAAATACCATCGCAGAATCTCATCTGGGCCCATTTTGTACAATTCTCCTACAATTAACTAGTATTATGTAGCTTGGACAACTAGTTGCTTCTTTTGATTGGTAGTGAACTCGGTTGGCTCCTTCCCTTTTGCTAAAAATTGAATGATTTGTTCATAGTGGTTATCGATCATGCCAATCCTGAAAAAATGAGCATCCAACAATCCTTCATCGATGCTCCTTAGTTCTTCCCTTGACTCTATTTGTGAAAGGTGATCAGGTCCCGCGTTCAATCATTCCAGCTTTACAATAATCTCAAAATCAAACTCCTGAAACAACAATAGCCAGCGACAAATATTCCCCCCCAACATAGGCTTCTTCACCAAGTATTTCAATGCAGAATGATCTGTGAACATCTTGAAGTGGCCCCCTAAGAGGTAATGCCAGAATTTCTGCAAAGCATAGACCATCACTAACGCCTCCCGCTCGGTGGTTGTATAGTTCTTCTCTGTAGTAGACAACTTTCTACTTGGGAAGGCTATTGGGTGGTTGATGTCGCTGGTTCTTGGTTGGGTCAAGATAACACCTAGTGCGACTGACGACGCATCAATGTGTATGTGAAATTCCTTTGTCCAGTCCAGAAATGCGAGGATTGGTGCTGCGACCATATTCTCTTTCAATATGTCTAGGATTTTTTGACATTCCTTAGTCCATTCAAACTTAGCATCCTTCTTTAGTAAGTTCTCCATGGGTGTCGTGATGGCTGCATATCCTCTAATGAGCTTGCTGTAGTAACCTGTGTGTCCCAACATCGATCGTAGTTGCTTGACTGTAGTTGGTGGTGGGAGGTCAATGATGATGGAAATCTTCACTAGATCTACCAACATTCCTTCTCTACAGACAATATGCCCTAACAAGAGGCCGAACATAGCACAAATGATACAATTCTTGAGGTTAAGGGAAATTTGGTGCTGTTGGCATCGCTCTAGCATTAGTCTTAAGTTCACGACATGATCCTTGACTAATCCATATACCGTCCAATTATCCATGTAGATGGCGAGAAACTTATGAATATAATCTTTGAACACCACAACCACTATTTTGGAAAAAATTATCGGAGCATTCTTCAATCCAAATGGCATCACCATGTACTGAAAGCATCCCCACTCTGTGACAAATGTAGTCTTGTCTCGATCTTCTTTCCCAATCTTGATCTGGTGGTAGCCCAAAAATTCATCCCTAAATGAATATATCTCCTGACCTCCTACTCCTTCAAGCACCTAATCCATGAATGGGGTCGAGAAAAAATCATGTAGGAAGGCATCATTCAGTTTCCTCAAGTCGACGCATATTCGTACTTCATCGGTTTTCTTCTCATGGACGACCATTGGACTGATCCATTTTGATTCTTCCACCAGTTCTATAATGTCAGCTTATAGCATTATTTCAATTTTGTCTTGCATGCGTAACTTATATCTCGGATTCAATCGATATGGCGACTGCTTGACCAGATTCACATTGTGTTTCAGGAGGATCTTCATCTCCCCTAAGTCTCCAGAGATTCCTTTCATCTCTGAGAATTTCGTTGGAAACAAATCCTGAAACTCATGCAGCAAGTCAGTCATCTTCGCAATGGTCGACTCGTGCCAGTAGTCACCAATGCTTGCGAACTTTGGGTTCTCCTCCGAACCAATGTTCACCTTCTTGATCTTCAATGGTTGATGAAATTTGTCTAATGGTATGTCTGGTGCCACAACACTACGACTACCCTCTAATTCTAGCACATTTATAGCTCTGGGATCATCCTCATCATTGAGCTCTCTAGTGACGTTGTAACACTCCATCAACATTTCTGTTGTCGTGGTCCATTGAAGTGCCATCGGTAGTCCTATCGGTACCACCTCAAATATCTTTAAGTGGATCACCTATAGCACGGTGTGGATCAAGGGATTTTCGTGTGAGAATGAAAATGATTGGCTGAAGCCAATGGTAATTTGTTCCCAAGAAGTCGTCCCGCGTCGCATTTCTGCTGCAACATACCTGGTCCGCGGTACTTCATTGAATCTGTGTACGAATGCATGTACCCACTCCTGTTTTTCCCTCGATCCCCATTGATGTTGACAAGCATTTAGATTCTTCTTTGGGTCGCCTCACCCATCATATCTCATTTGATCGTACTCCGCAGCTTAGTCGAATGAAACCTCCATGAGGCTTCAACATAGTGTACAAGTTGTGATGTTTGATTTGTGCGCCGCCCACCATCGCACAGGAGTATCCTTCAAGGCTTCCTCCAAGGCCAGTAGATGTTGCAGTTTTGCCACTTTTTCCTCAAATTCTGTGAGAAACTTACCCAAGTTGGGAAACCCCTCATATGTAGGTAACACGTACTCCTCCGTGGCTACCTTTCACAGGGACTGTGTTACCCATGCACATCTTCTAAAGGACACTTCATGTAATTGGTTCTGCCAATTCTCGAGGGCCTCATCTAAATCTGATGATGCCGAGCTGGCACTGCATCATCCTAATTCTCCATCCATAGTGGGATTGACATAATTTTGATAAATGTTACACAAATTGTCCCACCCTTACGCAGACTCGTCTTTGGCTAGTTCCGTATAGGGAAACCCTTCTGCAGGATCCAGTGGTGCAATGACTCTCATCTCCTGATTCTCAAATTACATTATCCTTTTCTTAAAATTGATAATCACTTGATTCTCCATGGCCCAGTCTATCCCCAGCAATACCAGATAGGGGCTGGTGTTATCCACAATTTCAATGACATCAAATTCAACATACATCCTAAGCCCTTCAATTTCAACTGGAAATTGACATACTCGACCGAGCAGAGTGACCTTGCTCTTATTCACCAGTCGCAGCTGAACTGGTGACTAGGTCATCACTAGCTTTCCCATTGTCTCCCACGTCTGTTTTGTCAGAATATTCACATCTGAACCCAAATCCAGAATGATGGAGTCAACATCAAATGCTCTGATTTGTGATGACATCTGCATCTCCCTGCCTATCTTCCTTTTTATGTATGCGATTGAATTTCTGTTCCAATCGTGCACCTTCTCGTCAATGCAGTAGACCAGCTATTTCTTCCAGTGCATCTGGGTCCCTTGCCAAGTCCAGGTCACTTTCCAAGAAGGCCTTTAGAGTGTTTTTCTTTCTTTGTGACTTTGTCGACTCAAACTTCAGTGGCATGTCATAGATTTCTTCCTGAAGAGGTAGCTACCTCCTATTCCTCATTGCCTCCTGTGCCTTCAAGAAGACATCCGTTTCTACTTCTACGTCAAAGGTGACCTGCTTCCTTTATGTTTGTGTTGGTATAACATTGGTGCATGACATGTCGCCACATGTCACCGCCCCTCCTCATGTCACTATTCCAACCATCGCATGGATACTTCTAGCTTCTCTCGATATCATCTGCACAGATGATACTGCGTTCTGATTATTTTGGTTCTAGTTCTAGGGTGGATTCTTAGTCTGCCATTTTGTAATAAGTTCAAGGCAGTCCCCTATACTATGATCTACAATCCATTTAGTGGTGTTGGGTTTGGACAATCCCTTTGGTAGTGACCCTAATGTCCACAGTTGTAATAGATGATCAGTCCTCTTCCCCATCTAGCAGCTCCTCCACATCCCATGCCGGTGCCTCAGCCTCTGCGGAATCCTCCCCTGAAACCTCCATGTGGTGGCCGATATGGCCTTTGATAAAACTGTTGTTTCCCATACTATGGCTGGCCATACGGCAGTGGTGGATACTATAGGTGTCCATACTAAGGCTGTGGCTGGCTATAATGTGATTGCTGCTGCACCATCGGTGGCTCTTCTCCCTTTATAAAATATTTGTCAGTCGTCCAATACTGCAGCAGGTCATAGGCCCTGCAATCCTTCTCATAATGGCCAACTGAACGACAGAACTTGCAATATAAGTTTGTCGGCTTTGACACCATATTTTGTAGATATACACATTCCTCCTATCGATGCCCTCTGGTCTGACAGATAGGACACCATGGCATGCCTCCTTGACAAAGGGGGTTTGGTGCCCCCCACTACAAATACCCACTGAATTCTAGGTAATTGTCCTTATGGTGCCCCTCTGCTCTACACCTGGTCCACCATATGTCTCCACGGGTTTCTTTTCCCTTATTGATATCCTCTAATTGAAGTGTTAAATTAGCCAATTGCTCCTGGACTCTGTCCATCCCTATCCCTGCTTCACTGATTGGTGAAGCATCCAGCTTCATCACAATCTCTAATGCTTCCACCTGTGTCGTGACTTTTTCATGCATTAGTGGTCCTTGAATATGCGGTACCAGTCCTGCGATGAACCATTCTATATGTTACATCTCATTTATTGAGAATCTCACTTTTGCTATCAACGTCTTATATCGCTGATCGAATTCCCAGACCGACTCATTCAGGAATCACTTAATCTCCTTAGGCTCAGTGACATACTACGACTCAGATTTTGGCTTTTTAAATTCATCAATCATCGTTGTTCTGACCTGCGCCAATGTCTTGGCTAGTGTTCCCGTTGGAACCTTTACAGACTTCATGTACCAGTATAATGCCCGGCCTCTAAGGGTCGTCGCTAGCTATCCCATCCTTATAGCATCTTCCTGGACCTGCTGTACAGTCCAGACTGCTTCGCATATGAACCAATACTGTTCGGGATCCTCAGTCCCGTTTCCCTAAAAGGTAGGCATCTTTGCCTCGTCTTCCATCCTAACGTTGCTACTATTATTGTTTGTTGAAGTGCTACTCTTACCGCTGCAAATAGGGAAACTCTGTGAATAGTTTGGATTTCTTCCTTTAAAATTCAGAATAGTGCGCGGGGTTGAAGGTATGTTATAACTTACGATCTGTCCTCCTTCTACTTCTGGGGTAGCTTGGTCGAAGTCTCCTTCGCAATAATGTCACTTCCTCCCTTGTGGTCCTGTTTCGCAGTTCTCCATTCCAGTCCTCTCAAGAGACTCTCTCTTAGTTCTCCTCTTCTTCTTAGGACGCCGGAATATCGCTCCACTGCTCAAGGTACCACACTCTTCATCACCTTCCCTTAGATACTCGTCATCGCTCATGTCCATCTACCCCACATCTTTCTGTCATATATGCATTCACGCAATACCTTCAACCTCCACACACCAATTTCTCTACTCATCGGCAGACATCCTTAATATTCATTTTTCGTAGACAAGCATCTTAATCCAGAGTTTTAACAATGATAGGAACCTTCCTCTTGGCACCCTGAAGAAGTTCCTTTTGGCGTCACTGTATGACTTGATAGTGTCTACCGCGAACTCAGTCACGTATCCCTCGAGGATACCATCCACCCAGAAATCAACAGCTCTCGATAGCTTATTATTGACTTGCTTCAGCTGTCGAACCAATTCTGGGGTCCAACAATCAAGTTCAGTCTTCTCGCAGTGATTCTTTCGGAACGTCAGCTATGCTAGCCACTCATGTAGCAACACTACGAATTCACAGAAGAATATTTCATGGATATCTGAGTAGATGTATTTTTGTAGCCAAATGGTTGTTGTTTGTTTAGGATATTTCTTCTCGCTTTCTACGAATTCTTCCAGCCTCTTGTCGAACCACTCTTGGATCTCTGGTTTCATCGAATGCCACAACATATCCTCTTCTTTTCTTCCTTCAGGGTCCTAGAAATGGAACCATTTGTTGACGCAACGTCTATCGATAGGGTTTCCCTCCGCACTGTCGCCAACAAACTACCAACCCAAACTCCTTGACACATTGGCCCACAAAGGTGTAACCCTTTCCAGCAACACTTGCGGAGCAAGTGCAGTCTCACCCGAGATAGATAAGGGGGCTTACACATTCCCCTTGTAATAACCAGATATTATAACATTCGCAGCATACTATCAATTCATCATTCACATATTAAGTCATTTGCAGAGTTCAACAGATAACAAAGATTTGGAACAACATATTCAACTTACTTATTCATATTAACAGTACTTCTTAAACCGATAGCATATTTGCATCAAATATACTCTAAAATAGTCACATGCATCATCACATAAAACTAGAGACAGAGATTGCACCATAATCGAACATCTTCATTCATTCACTAACCCTGCAGAATGAACCTCATAGAAACAGTCAATACACCATGTTGGAGATACAAAACAGACCCAAAAGATAGGATCAATCATCAAAAATTGGATGCCCTTAGGCTTACAATCCTACTCTATTTATATGCTTCTATTTGGTTACAAAACGGTCCACATGACCAAATTAACTAATCTAACAATTATTGCGCTTCCGCGAACTCCATGAATGGTCCTTCTTTTGTGGAATGACCCATTCGCACCTGTTGGCTTCCACACTTCTTGTGAACTTATCCCATGCCAACTAGTGGGGCCTTGGCCTTGAGCTCTACACTAGGGAAAATATGCAGTGCATTTACACAGTATTTACATTGAATCCAATAAACACTAAGGGTCAAAATGGGGACATTACATTCAACTTGCATCCTAAATTCTCCTTCCCTTTGACCTCATACCATTGTGGTTGTTGCATATAAATCTCTTCCTTCAAATCCCCATGGAAAAAGGTTGTTTTTACATCTAACGGTTCAATATTTAAATCCTCTACTGCCACTAGACTTAAAAAATAGTCCTAATTGAAGTCATTTTAATAATAGGAGAAAATATTTCATCAAAATATATACCTTTCTTTTGTGCAAACTCCTTTACAACAAGTTTTTCCTTGTATTGATTCTTACCTCCATATTCTTCCTTCAACCTATAAACCCATTTGTTATGCAATTTTATTTTACCTATAAGCAATTGAACCAAATCCCAAGTATCGTTTCTTTCCATTGAGCCCATCTCCTCATTCATTCCTTGCTCCCACTTCTTTCTAGTTTCCACCTGCATTGCTTCTTCATAACATTCCGGTTCACCAGAATTAGTCATGAATAAATAATACATTGAATGGGAGTATCATTCAAGGGGTCTACTTAACTGGGTATATCTTCTAACACTTGAAGGAGTTTGAGGTACCTATTATTGTTCTTGATTTTCTGACACCTTTGGAACTGCATTTTCTTTTATTTCATCAAGCATTGTGTACTCTATGTTTTCTTTTTCTTGTTTTTTTCCCTGCAATTGATCTTTATACATGACATTTTCATTGAATACCACATCTCTACTCCTAATTATTTGGTTACTTTCATAATCCCATAATCGATAACCAAAATCATCAACCTCGTATCCAATAAACGTACATTTATTGAATTTAGCCTCAAGCTTTGTTCTATTTTTTTATCAATATGGACAAATGTTTCACAACCAAAAGTTCTCAGAAATGAGTAGTTTAAATTTTTACCTATCCATGCCTCCTTTGGAATCCCACCATCCGAATCGATTTAAGGCCCTCTATTTATTAAGTAAACAATAGTATCTTTGGCATCTTCCCAAAATTGTAAGGGAAATCCTGCATGCAATCTCATACACCTTGCATGCTCCATGATCATCCTATTCATCTTTTCTGACACACCATTTTCTTGTGGTGTTCTTGGGACCTTCCCCTCTCTACAAATCCCATGGTATGAATAGTAAATATCAAACTCCTTTCCACAATAGTCACCTCCATTGTCCGATCTGAGACACTTCAACCATTTTCCTATCTCATTCTCAACCAAATCTTTCCATTTCTTAAAAGTATCAAACACATCATATTTCTGTCTAATGCAATAAACCCAAGTTTTTCTAGTTGCATCATTAATAAATGTAACATAATAATGAGATCCACCAAGAGACTGCACCTAATCCAGTCCCCATACAACTATATGGACAAGATCTAACTTTTCACTTTTCTTCTATTTCCCAACCCTGAGAAATATGACTCTCTTATGTTTTCCATAAACACAATTCTCACAGAGTTCCAAATTACCTGCTTCAAATCTGACAAGAACTTCCTAGAGTGGAGAATTTGCATCCCCTTCTCACTCATTTGGCCAAGCCTATGATTCCACAATGCTGTATTTTTTCATGTGGAAGCTAAGGAGATAGAACAATTAGTATTATGAGGACATAAATACAACGTACCTAGATTCCTATCTCTTTTTTCTATCACCATCGATCCTTTAGTGATCTTCCACCACGTTTATCCAAATGTAGATAAACAACCACCATCTCCCAACTGCCATGCTGAGATCAGATTTATTTTCATAGTAGGAATATGACTTACATATTTCAACAGCCATTTAGTTCCATACTTTAATTGTATATATACCTTACCCATTCCAACAATTTTACAGGGCTCATCATCACCCAATAAAACATATCCAAAATTGCCTAGAACATAATAATGAGAAAATTTCCTATGTGGTGTGGCATGACATGAAGCCCCTGAATCTACTACATAGTAATCACTAGTATTATCTAATGCAAGAATAAAGGAATCTTGTAACACATCACCGGATACATTTGCTTCATGAGTAGTTTCTTGTTGTCCATCTCCTTTCTTCTTTAGCGATTTACAATATTTCTTCTGATGTCTTGTCTTTCCACAGTTCCATCACTCTATTTTTACCAGTCTAGACATGGATCTACCTTTCCTAGAATTGCTACGATTACCTGGGATTTTTTTGCTCTCCCTTTGTCATCCCCTTCTCTCCATGGTTAACGCATTACCTGATGTCTCACCTATGTTTTTCCTTTGCATTTCCTCACTAAGAATAACACCAAGAACATCTTCAAATTTCAAAGTGTTTGAACCAAAGACAGAGTTACTTACATCCATGACAAATCCATTCCGTCTTTCTAGCAATGATCACAAGATTCGAATATCCCTATCCTCATCATTAAATTTCACCTTTACAGAACTTAGTTGATTTGTAATCATATTAAATTCATTTAAATGATAAACAACATATTGAACTTCTGACAAATTCATATTAAATAAACGATTCATTAGAAATACCTTGTTGGATGCCGAGGGTTTTTCATACAACTTACCCAATGCACTCATCAGACCCTCCGTTGTCGTTTTTTTGAGATATTGAAAGCCACTAATGAAGCCAGGCACAACCATATTGTTCTCACTACCTTTCTTTCAAGAAACTCCCATTCTTCATCCTTCATAGTCACCAACTATTTATCTTTTCCTCCCAATGGTAGGAATAGATCCTTTTGATACAAATAGTCATCCATTGCATCTTCCACAAATGGTAGTTTTGGTCGTTAAATTTATCTACCTTAAACTTTCCTTATTCCGCCATTGCTCCCACTCAAACTAGGAACCATTATTTCCTGTTATTTTATCTACCAAATAAACCTTTGGCTATGATACCAATTGTTAGAAAAGCATGATCACAGAGTAATAACAATAAACAAGATGAAAATATAAATCACATAAACACAATACAAGAGAGAAACCAATATAACATAGTTCACCCAATTTGAGCTACGTCCACAGATAAATTTCCAATCCTTCTATTATTATACAATCCAATAAATGAAGGGATACAACCTACAACACATCCGCTGTAACTTCATCTTCACTCTCTCTCAATATCTCATACACAATCACAAAGATATTTACAATACTACAATACATTACACAGTTGTATTAAAATGTATTCCTTTTAAAGGGAAATACCATGGGAAAATACCACGGGCTACCCAATACCATGGGCCCGTAAACTATTGGCCAACAAACCAACCCATAAAATTTCTTTTGGTGACCCGCTCGCCCCTGGACTCCCATGGGGATGAGTGTACAGTCCACCTACATATCATACAAAATTGAGGTACAAACATGGATGAAACAAAAAGATATCTAAATTAAGAAGATTAGGCTCCACAACCAACAATAAGAACCTAGAAAAATGATGCAAATGGAGGCCTAAAGGCCATGGATGCTCAAGCAAGGGGATCTTCTTCAAGTGGCTAGCTTCAAGAGGTATTCTACTATCTTCCTCCCTTCTATTTTCTTGAAAATTACTTAGAAATATCAAAGGAATGAATGAGTATTGCATGTATTTATGTCATTGAATCTCACCAAGTTCATAGCAAGATAACTAATTAGTGTAGACACGTCCCTACTACTATTTCTATCAATAGTGTAAAAGGGCTAGTGTTATTATAACAGGTTGATAAAGTGACAATGTTGCCACTCATCCTCCCAAAAGTATAAGGGACTACCCATGCTTCTCACTTGAGTGGAACAAGTGTGTGAAAGGGCCAGTGCTTCTCTACTCTTTCTCCAGCAATTGCCAAAGCAAGTGAAAGGGACAGCTCCTCACTCAAATACCAAGAGTCTGGGAAAGGGTACTTGCTCCTTCTCCACCTCCTCACTCCTCATTTATTTAGCCATAGAATCGTGAGAAAGGGCTAGTTCTCATTATCCTCAATAATAAACTTGAAGAAGTGTGTGCTGGATGAACTCTTCCTCCTGAAAATTATGAAATCCAGAGAAAGGGCCAGTTCCTCACCCAAATACCAAGAGTATGAGAAAGAGAACATACTCCTTCTTGACCTCCCAAATCCTCACAACTTCAACCATAGAAGGGTTAGAAAGAGTGATTGCTCATTCTCCTCCTTATTCTAACCATTTTCCTCCAAACATTTACCAGAGCAAGAGAAAGGGCATGTTCCTTGTCAAATACGAATATTTTTGAGCAAGGGAACATGCTGCTTCTCCACCTCTAAACTCCTCATTACTCTAACCATACAAGGGTGTGAAAGGGTTATTTCTCCTTCTTCACCTCCCAACTCCTCATCACTCTCACCATAGAAGAGTGAGAAATGGTGAGTGCTCCTTTTCCACCTCCCAACTCCTCATCACTCTAACCATAAAAGGGTGAGAAAGGGCGAGTGCTCCTTCTTCCCCTTACACAAATTTTCAAAAGTTTGTGGAAGTACTAGTGTAATTAGAATATGGTGATAAAGGGAGAATGTTTCCACTCCTCCTCCCAAAATTCTAATTCAATTCCCATGTTAGTTACTCTAGTGGAGGATGTGTAGGAAATGGTGAGTGCTTATCAACTCTTCCTCCCAACAATTACCAAAGTGAGAGAAAGGGCCAATTCATGTATAGAATACCAAGAGTCTGAGAAAGGGAACATGCTCATTCTCCACCTCCCCACTCCTTATCACTCTAACCATATAAGGGTGAGAAAGGTCCAGTGCTCCTTCTCCTCCTCACTCAAATTGAAAAATTTACCAAAAATTTACCAAAGTGAGAGAAAGGGCCAGTTCCTCACCCAAATACTAAGAGTTTCAGAAAGAGCACATGCTCCTCCACCTCCCTACTCCTCATGGGTGAGAAAGAGCCGGTGATCCTTATCCTCCTTACTCAAATTCTAGAAGTGTATGGAAGGGCCACGAAATTAGAATAGGGTGAGAAATGGTCAATGTTACCACTCCTCCCAAAAGTAATGTAGTTATCCATGTCCTCCTTACTCAAATTTCATAATTGGGAGAAAGTTCCACTATAAATAGAACAAGGTGAGGAAAGGCTAGTGTAAATAGAATAGGGTGAGAAATAGTCCTCATTTTCTTCTTCCCAAATATAAGTAGAGTTTAAGAAAGGCCATTTCTCCTTCTCTTCCTCCTGAAAAATGACTATTATGTGCGTAGTGGAAACTATGCCTTATCATATGACTCACTAAAACTACAAAATTCAAAGAAAGGGCGCATGCCTATTCTACTCCCTGTCCATATGGAGCGAGAGAAAGGGCCAATTATCCTTCTCTTCCTCCCAAAAATTAGTAAAGCGAGAGAAAGGGACAATGCTCCTTCTCTTCCTCCCATAAATTACTAAAGTGAGAGAAAGTGCCAGTGCTCCTTTCTATCTCACTCAGATTACAAAAGTGTCAGGAAAATCCCATGCTCTTTCTCCTCCTCGTATTATGAATGGAAGAAGTGTGAGGAAGAATCCCCGTCTCTCTTGAAGTTACTAATAGGAAGCAACTATTTAGGAAAAATCTAGACTAATCCAACCAAATTTGGACTAATTTAGTAAATCTAGACTACCTTGGCAAATCTGGACTAAAAAGTTCCCAATTTAACCTTAATATAATAATAATTAAGTAATTCAAAAGATATAAAATGTATTTCAAATTTAATCAGTGTTATTTTTTTTTATTCCGAAGAAGAGTGCAATAATTGTTGTCTTTAGAAAACCTAATTTTGAGCTTAGTTTCTCCAAATAAATCTCTACGATAGTGTGAGAGAGACTGTGAGAGATTGAAGAGGAAGTTGCAACAGGTGTGCTGCATTTTGTATCACTTCATTTGTTGGATGATATAATAATAAGGAATGGCAATTTCTTTGTGGACATAAACCATCTCAGGTGACACACATTATATTGGTGTCTCTCGTGTATTGTGTTTATGCGATTTATATTTTTATCTTGTTTATTGTTATTGTTCTCCGATCTTGTTTTTTCTAACAAGGAGAAGTGATGCGGTAGAAAGGGAAGGGTTACGCTCGAAGCTCATTACCGGGAATATGGAAGGAAGTGGCTCTATACATTTAGAAGTACCTCACCTGCGAAAGCATATTTTAGGTGATCTTTTCCTCCCATATTAAATTAATCATGCATTTAAAGCATGGTGAACACTTGAATATCCCTTATTATTTTTTGGGTTCACTACAAGTAATGGAAAGAGCTGCAAGGGGTGAAAAACACTATTTAGAAGCATTGACACATCATGGGATAGTTAAAATCGTTATCTTGAATTCCCTAAACGATTCTCAAGTATACTTGAACAAGTTTATGGGCTTGCTAGAACAAGTTGAAGAAGATCAAGAGGAGGCACAACTAGTTAAGGAGCCAGTGCATTAAGACTTGGGTAATGAGGAACAGACAGGTGGCAGTCAATAGGAGGAACAATCAATACACCTAGAAGCAAGGGTTATGAGTGAAACTGATGGGGTGGACAAGAATGATGACCTTGAGGAGGAGAATGAACAAAATGAGAATTTTCCTATGACGGCCCTCTCAGAAATTGGTGTGGAAATTATTGATACCCATGCAGAAAATTGGCCACCTTGTATTGTTTAAGAAGAGAAACGCGTAACACCTCCTACACCAACAGGAAAAAAGAGAGTTGTAGGGTTTGTGGCATTTTTTTCCTATGAGAAGGACAAGATAAATGGGTTTAGAACTAGTCACTATAAAACCTCCCATCATCAACCCCATAGTTTTTACATGAGAACAAACTGTGAAGGAATGAGGAATGGCAATACCTGGCATAAATAAGCCTAATGAAAAGGTGACTTTAGAGGAGGAAGATCCTACCGCTACTTCTCCAAAGTTTGGTATAGATACCCATACACCTTCTCCACAAGGATAAGGTGTGATTATTCAAAAGGAATCCCCTTATACTTTGACTTTTGAACTGACAATGGAAGATAACCCTACTCTTACACAAGAACCAACTGATGAAATAATGACAAGAATTGAAAATGTATCAGGGGAAGTTCATGTGTCCTCTCCACCTAAAATTTCTATGGAGGATATAATTGTGTTGGGATATTCCTATACTCCATCCTAGTCCTAACATCATTCTCCATTTTTGCATTTTCAGTCATGCATGCATTTTGCATGCAATTATGATTTTGCATGCATGCATCTCAGTCATCAGTCCCAACACATAGCCTTCAGTTAGCTAGCCCCAGGAGCTTCTTTCTGATCATTTTTAGCCCTCCTAGTGCTTAGTGCACCCTGCATGCAATTGCATGCATCCTAGGTGCCCTCTCTCACCTACCACTCATTTGCACTTCAGTTAGTTGAGTTATCTTTAGATCTTTACTTGATTTAAGGCTATCTTGACTCTCAACTGACTATGTCACTCCGATGGACATCCAGTGAGACTAGACTTTCTATTCTGACTCCAGTTAGCTCCGCATGGGCCCTCGATGGAGCCTCCTTCATTCAGTTAGTGCCTCCATGTGCCAGTTACACCTACCACACTCAGTTAGACTCAGTTTGACATCTGGTTGACAGTTAGTTGTGCATTGTTGACTCCACTGATGATGATCAGGACTCCTAGTTGTGCTTTGATGACACTCTTCTGATCTAAATGATCAGTGCATGCAGGATAATTCGAATTTCCACCTTGGCATTCGAATCCTATCCACCATTGTATTATTTATTGTTCATATTATGATTAATGAATTAGTGTGTGATGTTATTCTGCTTCTATCCGAGTTCTACTATATCATAATTCTGTTGCTCTTTTACACTGCATTGTTCACACTTCTTCTATTTTCCTGCTTAATCTTTCTTGTCAGGTACACATCATCTCTTAGATCCGCTGTGAGGATTTTCACATGGTATCAGAGCATGTTGAGAGTATAGTCTATCTCCATTCATGAGAGTTTTTTGTAGGTTATTATCAAGATTTCGAGTGCAGCAGTTGCAGCAATTTCTGTACTTTTGCAGCAGTAGCAGTTGCAGACATTTTCTATTGTTTTTTGCAGGTCTTCTGAAACAACTTCCATGAATTTGGAAGAAATTACTCCTCTTTCTCCATTCAACTATGATGAATGGAAACCACATATGCTAGCACATTTGAAGAGACATGGTCTCTTTGATTATTGTTTTGAAAGAGAGTTCGAATCCTCTGAAGAAGAGAATGATTGGTTAAATGAAGGTGACAGATCCTCTACAGCCATGATGTTTGCTATGTCTCGATGCATGGTACACCACTTCTTTTCTGTTGAATCTCCAAAAGAGCTATCGGCCCATCTGGATGACATATTCGTAAAACAGAATGAAGGTATTGGTCCAAACCATTTCAAGAGAAAGCCCATTGTTGCATTCGCCCTCCTTGATGATCTCTCTGATCATGAATCAATATCAAACATATCTCATATTGAATTTGTCCACAAAGAAGAAGAACTTTCAGATTCTATACTGATGCACCAAATTTATTCTATTTCGAATTTTGTGCCAACTCGCACTCTAGAAACTGCAGAGGTTATTAAATCATCTCTTGCACAAGACTTTGTTGGTTTGCATCATGATCTATTGAACGTTTTGGAGGTCAAATCAACAATTAGAGGTAGTGCATTCACTCTCCTTGATCACTCACCTCTTATGTACTACTATATGATCATTTGTACATGCTCTCAAAAGTTTATTGAAGATGTAGGGCACTGCCATTCGCTTGGGATAATTTCTCATGCATTTTGTGGTTTTGATCTCACCTCTACCGGTTCAGAGGAGATCTCAAGAAACCATTCATTAATTCTTGGAGCTGATTTAAAATCCAAGCAGTCACTACTTGGGATAATTGCTCATGCACATCATGGTTTTGATCTCACCTCTAATGGTTCAAAGGAGATCTCAAGAAACCATTATTCATGTCTTCGATCTAATTTGGATTCAAAGCATTCACTATCATGTGATGGTTCGTTTGGGCATAATCTCACCTATGATGGTTCAAAGGAGAAGACAAAAGACTATCTGCACATTCATAGATTTGATCCTACCTCAGCTGATTCGAATCATAGGTTCCAGGATCATCCTCATACTTTTGGATTTGTTCTCATCACATTCGATCTAAAGAGAAAGTACAAGCACATGTTTTTTAAGCATGAACCACTTCTTCCCAAGAAGAAGGTACCTCCAGACATATGACCAAGCATCACACCTGCTTGAGTTCGGAGCATTTATTTTTGGTGTGCCTTACAGTCTATTTTGAGGGGGGGTATTTTTCCCATCAGGTTTTCCCCATTTCCTTGGTTTATTGACTATTATTATTATTCATTGTATTGGGTGACCTTTGGTGTCAGTTACCAGGGCTCGGGATGGATTAAGGAGGGGTGTTGGGATATTCCTATACTCCATCATACTCCTAATAGCATTCTCCATTTTTACATTTTCAGTCATGCATGCAGCCATGATTTTGCATGCATGCATGCAATTTCATGCATCCCAGTCATCAGTCCCAGCACCTAGCCCTCAGTTAGCTAGGCCCATGAGCTTGTTTGTGATCAGTTTTAGCCCTCCTAGTGCTTATTGTGCCTTGCATGCAATTGCATGAATCCCAAGCACCCTCTCTCAGCTACCACTCAGTTGGACTTCGGTTAGTTGAGTTATCTTTAGATCTTTCCTTGATTTAAGGCTAGATTGACTCTCAACTGACTGTATCACTCTAATGGACCTCCAGTGAGACTAGACTGCCTATTCTGACTCCAGTTAGCTCCTCATGCACCCTCCACTAAGCCTCCTTCATTCAGTTAGTGCCTCCATGTGCCAGTTACACCGACCACACTCAGTTATACTCAGTTTTACATCTGGTTTATAGTTACTTCTACATTGATGACTCCACTGATGATGATCGGGACTCCTAGTTTTGCTTTGATGACACTCTACTGATCTAAATGATCAGCGTATGTAGGCTAATACAAATTGCCACCTTGGCATTCGAATCCTCTCCACCATTATATTATTTATTGTTCATATTATGATTAATGAATTAGTGTGTGATGTTATTATGCCTACTTTATCATAATTTTGTTGGTCTTTTACACTGCATTGTTCACTCTTCTTCTATTTTCCTACTTAATCTTTCTTGTGAGGTATACATGATATCTTAGATATTCTGTGAGGATTTTCACATGGTTTCAGAGCATGTTGAGAGTATAGTCTATCTCCATTCCTGGGAGTTTTTTCCAGGTTATTTTCAAGATTTTGAGTCCAGCAGTTGCAGCAGTTTCTGCACTTTTGCACTAGTAGCAATTGCAGACATTTTCTATTGTTTTTTGCAAGTCTTCTGAAACAGCTTCCATGAATTTGGAATAAATTACTCCTCTTTCTCCATTCAACTATGATGAGTGGAAACCATAGATGATAGCACGTTTGAAGAGACATGGTCTCTTTGATTATTGTTTTGAAAGAGAGTTCGAATCCTTTGAAAAAGAGAATGACCGGTTAAATGAAGGTGACAGGGCCTCTACAGCCATGATGTTTGCTATGTCTCGATGCATGGTATACCACTTCTTTTCTATTGAATCTCCTAAAGATCTATGGGCCCATCTGGATGAAATATTTGGCAAACAGAATGAAGGTATTCGTCCAAACCATTTCGAGAGCAATCCCACTGTTGCATTCGCCCTCCTTGATGATCTCTCTGATCATGAATCAATATCAAACATATCTCATATTGAAGTTGTCCAAAAAGAAGAAGAACTTGTAGATTTTACACTCATGCTCCAAATTTCTTTTATTTCGAATATTGTTCCAGCTCACACTCTAGAAACCGCAGAGGTTCTTAAATCCTCTCTTGCACAAGAGTCTGTTGGTTTGCATCATGATCTATTGAATGTTTCAGAGGTCAAATCAGCAATTGGAGGTAATGCATTCGCTCTCCTCAATCACTCACTTCTTATGTACTACTATATGATCATTTGTACATGCTCTTAGAAGTTTATTGAAGATGTAGGGCACTGCCATTCGCTTGGGATAATTTCTCATGCATTTTATTGTTTTGATCTCACCTCTACTGGTTTAGAGGAGATCTCAAGAAACCATTCATTAAGTCTTGGACCTGATTTAAAATCCAAGCAATCACTACTTGGGATAATTGCTCATGCACATCATGGTTTTTATCTCACCTCTAATGGTTCAAAGGAGATCTCAAGAAACCATTATTCATGTCTTTGATCTAATTTGGATTCAAAGCATTCACTATCATGTGATGGTTCTTTTGGGCATAATCCCACCTATGATGGTTCAAAGGAGAAGACAAAAGACTATCTGCGCATTCATAGATTTGATCCTACCTCAGCTGATTCGAATCACAGGTTCCAGGATCATCCTCATATTTTTGGATTTGTTCTCATCACATTTGATCTAAAGAGCAAGTACAAGCACATGCTTTTTGAGCATGAACCACTTCTTCCCAAGAAGAAGATACCTCCAGACATATGACCAAGCATCACACATGCTTGAGTTTGGAGCAATTATTTTTGGTGTGCCTTACAGTCTATTTTGAGGTGGGGTATTTTTCCCATGAGGTTTTCCCCATTTCCTCGGTTTGTTGACTGTTATTATTATTCATTGTATTGGGTGAGCTTTGGTCTCAGTTACTAGGGCCTAGGATGGATTTAGGGGGTATGTTGGGATATTCCTATAGTCGATCCTAGTCCTAACAACATTATCCATTTTTGCATTTTTTAGTCATGCATGGATCCAGTCATCAGTCCCAGTACCTAGCCCTCAGTTAGCTAGCCCTGAGAGCTTCTTTCTGATTAGTTTTATCCCTTCTAGTGCTTAGTGCACTCTGCATGAAATTGCATGCATCCTAGGTGCCCTCTCTCACCTACCACTCAGTTGCACTTCAGTTATTTGAGTTATCTTTAGATCTTTCCTTGATTTAAGGCTAGATTGACTCTCAACTGACTGTATCACTCCGATGGACCTCCAGTGAGACTTGAACGCCTATTCTGACTCCAGTTAGCTCCTCATGCACCCTCCACTGAGCCTCCTTCATTCAGTTAGTGCCTCCATGTGCTAGTTACACCTACCACACCCAGTTAGACTCAGTTTGACATCTAGTTTACAGTTACTTCTGCATTGACGACTCCGCTGATGATGATCATGACTCCTAGTTGTGCTTTGATGACACTCTACTGATCTAAATGATCAGTGCATGCAGGCTATTTTGAATTTCCACCTTGGCATTCGAATCCTCTCCACCATTGTATTATTTATTGTTCATATTATGATTAATGATTTAGTGTGTGATGTTATTCTGCTTCTATCCGAGTTCTATTGTATCATAATTTTGTTGCTCTTTTACACTACATTGTTCAATCTTATTCTATTTTCCTGCTTAATATTTCTTGTGGGGTATACATCATCTCTTAGATCTGCTGTGAGGATTTTCACAAATTGAGGATGGGACTGCACATGGATCAAATACGAAAGCGCCATCCACAACAAAAGTTTATGTGCAAAGACCCAGTGTTGAGAGGTTTGATCCAATTCAAGTTAAGGTTGAGAAAGGGGAGGGAACAACAACTGAAACTTCGGTTGGAACTGAGGTTCCCATGTCTATGTTTGCAAATGATAAAATTGAAAAAGAAGAACTTAGAGTAAGGGCTAAGAAAGGGAAAGATCCCACTCTAGTTAAACAAGTTGCGAGATTAACTCGAACTAATCAAAAGTTGAGATACAAAATTAGGGAACTAAAAAGACAAAATAAAAAGTTTATTTAATGCCTTAGGATAACTAGCCCAAGGAAAAATAAGAATAAAGTTAAAAAGGTAAAGACATAATGACCTTCAGACTGGGAGGGTATTAGGCTGGAAAAAGGGAGCAATCCATGATTTATATTCAAACAGATCTACCCTCTCCTCTAATGTTGCAGGCTGAAAGAGACAGATGGAAAACATTCGAAGAATTGTTTCAAGAGGGGTTAGTATTTATTTTAGAACACCAACAGACTATAAGGACCATGGAGAAAAGGGAGACATAAGAACTTCCTGTCTATTGGCTAGAAGAAGAAAAATGGAAGAAAGACAAAAGAAAACTGAATATGGCACAATAAAAGATGAAGAATTAGTAGGAGGAGAAGAGGGAGTTGAAAACACTTGTTCAAGAGTTGATAGGTTTTAGAGCGCCCTCCCCTATATATGCTTTATTCTTGAAGGAGAAATTTTAACTCATCCAACTCATAGCTATAGTTAAAGGTGAGAATCTGGTGATCACTAATGTTAAGGAGTTTTGGAGGATTTTATTTCCAGTGGGTGTGCTTAATCGGCACTTCTTATGTGATTTTTATCTACATAATTTTATTCTTCCCTTGGAACAAGATTTGAATCATGTTCCCTATATTGGAGATTTGCAGTTAATGGATTTCGTGTCCTATATGTTGAACCAAATTAGATGGGAGGTAGAACAAGATACCTTGGAAATGAATCAAGCTACCTATGAGTTAACTGTGAAGGAAGAAGCCACTAATGCAGCAAGGATTATTAAAGCTCAAGCCTCATTTTTTATATCACCTGATGTAGACAACATAATTGTCACTGCTCAGGTGATGCCTCAATGTGTGAGCTGTATCAATGACATTTCATCTGAATCTTTGGACAGTAGTAGGAGAAGGTGGAAGCTATCTTCTACACCAATGAGGACTAGGGAAAGCTTTAGGTTTCCCAATTTCAGCAGAGCTATGAGGATATTGAACATATATTCAGTGTATTGAATAGAGGGTGTTGAACTTTGGTGTTTGTTGATGTATTTGTAACTTCAGAAGATATTCACTTGTATATTACATTTGTACTTTATTGTATATCCAACAGAGATGTATTATTCCTCTAATTGGACGTGTCGTCATTTGTATTTGCAGGTGTCGCAAGTTACATTGTAAGTGTCGCAAGTTACATTGTAAGTGTCGTCATTTGTATTGATGGGTTATTAGACCACCAGTGTGGGGTCGGCCCTAGTTAGGTCATGTGGTTGGGTTATTATACTTCATTAGCAAGTCGGACCTATTAGGTTATTGGCAGGTCTAGTGTATAAATAGAGAGGTTGTGTCTCTCATTCTATTCATTCACTCACTTCTTAAGCTCGCATAGCTAAGAGAGAAAGTGGCGCATAAGTGGAGGAGGAGGAGTATCTGCTAGAGACATCTCCTTGGGTTTGATCATTGTGATCTTGGTTTGTGTCTTATTCTATCTCTGAGGAAGTTGTGGGGTTTTTCACCTCCTTGGTTTTCCCTGAGGAAACTCTGTGTCTATTGTCTCTTGTGTTTATGATTGATATGTTGTACATGTTATTCTCTTAGTGATCCTAGATAATATTCAATGAAATTATCGAAAAATTAACATGGTATTAGAGCTAAACTAAGAAGAAGGCATTGTGTAGTTGTGGAAGCTAGGGCTTCTTAATTTTTGGGTTTCTATCCATAGATCATCAAAGGAAAGAGGCTAGGTTGACTCTCCTAGCAAGGGCACATCTTTCTGTCGAGATAGAATTCAATTCTAAGCATTTTCAGTTTTTGGCCCGTCACTGCTGTGGGAAATTAGGGTTTCGGAGAAAGTTGAAATTTTTGGAATTTGAGACCACGGCTGGAAGCTCCTCTGAAAAATCGAAGTTTAGAGCACAAGATCGAACTTTTTGGTCGGGTGAAGCTGCAGGAAATTCAAACCCTAGTTCGGTGTCCTGTCTAGTGAATCCAGAAGTTTCTAAGGCAATTTTGAGGGGTCAAATTTTGCAGATCTCAAAATCAGAGTATACTAGCTTGACCAACTCAATAAGGCAAATCTTTCTATCCTTTCAGAAGTTTCAAATTCAAAGTTTAAAATTTTAGGGTTTCTCTGACAAACCTTAATCCATCTCTAGATCCAGTTTGTAGCAAATTGAGTGGTAAGACCTAAATCTTTCCATTTCCATTTGAAGTACTCTTTAAGATGTCTCACCCAACCAAGCTTGAGGATAACCTTGAAGGAGTTGATAATTTCCAAGCCTGGAAGTATAGGATTGGGTTAATCATAGAAGAGAATGAGTTCGACACTTACATAAGTGAAGAGGTTCCAATTCTAGAGGGAGATGAGGCTAAAGCCTTACACAAGAAGAACTTGGTCAAAGCCAAGAGAATCATTGATGATTCTATTAAGGACCATCTCATAACCCATGTGTCTTCCCTAAAGACACCTAAGGAGATGTTTGAATCTTTGACTAAGTTGTTTGAAGGTAAGAACATAAATCGGAAGATGACTCTGTGGAATCAATTGAAAGGAGTAAAGTTCCAGACTAGAGAGACCATCCAATCCTACTTTACTAAGGTCTCTCAAATAAAAAAACAACTTGAAGCAGTGGATGAAGTAGTGGAGAATAGAGAAATAGTCATGACCACTTTGAATGGCCTACCTAGGTCATGGGACTCCTTCATCCAAAGTATTTGTGCAAGAAAGAAGTTGATCTCCTTCAGTAGACTATGGGAGGAATGTTCTCAAGAAGAAGCTAGGTTTGTAGCTCGAGAAGAAAAGATGGGAAGTGAAGATCAATATCTCACAGCTCACACCAAAAGAAGCAAGTCCAAGAGGGATCCATCTCATCATAAGAGATATTTTCACCACCATCAAAGAGATAAGAAAGATCTGAGATGCTTCACATGTAATGAGAAGGGACTCTTTGCTACAGATTGTCCTAAGAACAAAAAGGTATTCAACAACAACAACAAGAATAACAACAAGAAGAGGTATCATGCTCATGCTGCTGAGGATGATGAACCTCCCAGGAAGAAGGCTAAGGTAGAAAGTGAAGACTCTTCAGGTGAAGATGAATATGTTCTAATTTCTGCTCTCACAGTTACTGTTACACATGTGTGTAATGATTGGCTTATTGATAGTGGGGCTTCTAAACATATGACGGGATTCAAAGAATCTCTTATAGACCTATCTGAACATGAGTCACCTCCTAAGGTGAAACTTGGGGATGACTATAAATACCCTATAAAGGAAGTGGTGAAGCCTCTTACAAGCTAGACTCTGGGAAGTCTTTAAAGATGCAAGATGTTCTATATAAACCTGGACTCAAGAAGAATATTCTCTCCATATCATCTTTGGATGCGAAAGGGATGAGAGTTGCATTTGTGGATGGCCAAGTACTTAAGTGGCCTAAAGGTAAGACCATTGATGATGCAATAGTGATTAGAGAGCAAGAGGGAGGATTGTACAAATTGAAGGGACAACCTGAACATGCCATGGTACATGAATCCATGGAGCCAAGTGAACTTTGGCATAGAAGGCTTGCTCATGTGCACTACCAATTGCAAGTATAGCAGTAGAAGGTCTTCGTGAAATCCAGTCAAAACATGAAGGTGTTTGCAAAGGATGTACAAAAGAAAAGAACACAAAGAAGGCATTTCCAAGAAGTGAAAGCAAAGCAAAAGGAATCTTGGAGATTATCCACTTTGATGTATGTAGACCAATGTCATCCAATTCTTTGAGTGGGTATGTATAGTATGTTTCTTTCATTGATGATTTCTCTAGGAAGAATTGGGTTTATTTCTTGAAGAACAAAGATGAAGTGTTTGATAAGTTCAAGGACTTCAAAGCCTTGATAGTAAATCAAACTAATAAGAAGATGGAGATCTTTAGATCCGATAATGGGGGAGAATTCACCTCAGGTGACTTCAAGAAACTATTTAGTGATTCAGGGATTAAGAGGGAGTTAACCACTCCATACAATCCACAACAAAATGGGGTTGCAGAAAGGAAGAATAGAACAATCATGGAAGCAGCTTGGGCAATGCTTCATGACCAAGATCTACCCATGCACCTATGGGAAAAAGAAACTACGACAACTGTATATGTACAAAACAGAACACCACACAAGATACTTGATAATAAAACACCAGAAGAATTTTTCTCTGGTAAGAGACCAGAAGTTACCCATCTCAGAATATTTGACTATCCAATATTCACACATATTCCAAAAGAAAAGAGGACAAAGTTAGATCCTTCAAGAAAGAAGGGTATATTTGTGGGGTACAGTGAAATCTCAAAGGCATACATAATCTACTTTCCAAGGTTCAAGAATATTGACATCAGTAGGGATGTGACTTTTGATGAAAACTTAGCTTACATCAAATCCAAGAAGACACCTTTTGAAGACTATGAAGAACCAAGGATACCCAGAACACAAGACATCACCATGGATGAAGCAATACAAGAAGTGGATCATGAAATAGAAGATCCATAAGAACCTATAGATCCACCTTGTGAGTAGAAATCTCACAAAAGGAAACCTGCATGGGCTAGAGAGCTCATCCAAGATGCAGAAATGTATGGTATTCCAGAAGAGGAACACAAAGAAAGGAAAAGGACAAGATCTCACACTAGCTATGTTTCCTTACTCTGTGACATTATGAACAAAGAGCCTTCCAGTTATTAAGAAGTAGCGGAAAAGAAAGAATGGAAGGATGCCATGGTTGAGGAATACCAATTGATCATGAAGAATGATGTTTGGGATGTAGTCCCAAGACCAAATGGGAAGTCTGTTGTAACTTCCAAGTGGATCTATAAGATCAAGCATGATGCAGATGGTAGCATAGAGAAATACAAGGCGAAGTTTGTAACTTGTGGATTCTCCCAGAAAGAGGGAATAGATTATGAAGAGACTTTTGCTCCTGTAACCAGGTACACTTCCATCAGAACAATACTTGCTCTGGTTGCAGTGATGAAATGGAAGATACACCAAATGGATGTCAAGACAACTTTCTTGAATGGTGTAGTCGAAGAGGAAGTGTATGTGGAGTAGCCACTCATTTTTGAGACACATGACAGCGAGTCATATGTGTGCAGGTTGAAGAAAGCCTTGTATGGCTTCAAGCAAGCCCCTAGGACTTGGTATGGTAGGATAAACAGTTTTCTATCCAGTTTGGGCTTTACTAAGAGTAAATTGGATTCCAACCTTTACTACAAGGTTGAGGAAGGCAATCCAGTGATACTACTACTGTATGTGGATGACCTATTTGGTATAGGTGAAGATAGGTTGATTGTTGATACGAAGAGGAAGCTTGCTGCCAAGTTCGAGATGAAGGACTTGGGGATGATGCACTAATTTCTAGGAATGGAGGTGTGGCAGAGTGCAGATGGAATCTTCCTTGGACAAGAGAAGTATGTGATAGAGATCCTGAAGCGGTTCGAGATGATGGACTGCAAGGCCATGGCCACACCTATGGCATCGAACTTGAAGCTTCTATGTGATGCTTCATCTGAACCGGTTGGTATAATAGTGTATCATCAGATGATTCGGTCCTTGATGTACCTGACGAACATGAGACCAGATATTTGCTTTGCGGTGAACACATTGAGCCAGTTCCTGACAGATCCGAGTGGTGTTCACCTTGTTGCTGTAAAGCATATTCTAAGGTACCTAAAGGATACGATTGATTATGGGCTCAAGTATGATGCAAATCAAAAGTTTAAACTGGAGGGTTATGTTGATTCAGATTGGGCAGGAAGTGCTGCAGATAGGAAGAGCACTTCGGGGTTCTACTTCAATATGGGATCAGGTGTGATCTCTTGGTTTAGCAGGAAGAAGTCCTGCGTAGCACTGTGTACAGCTGAAGCAGAGTATGTTGCAACTTGTTCGGCTAGTTGTGAGGCAGTATGGCTTAGGAAGCTACTATCTGAGTTATTTTATCTCCCGTTCGATGCTACCTGTATCTTCTCTGAAAACCAGAGTTGTGTGAAGTTGTCTGATAACCCGGTGTTCCATGACAGGTCAAATCATATTGAGATCAAATATCACTATATCAGGGATATGGTGTAGAGAGGAGCAGTGAAGCTCCTGTATGTTGGGACAGATGAGCAGATTGCAGATGTGTTGACCAAACCACTAGCCAGAGTGAAGTTTGAGTACTTCAGAGAGAGTCTTGGTGCTCTTCAGATAGAATATACTTTGAGGAAGAAGTGATGGGACACATTTGCATGAGCCATTCCAAGCATGGTGGTAGGAGGATCCTCCCATGGCTGTGGATGTAAGCATTGCATGATGAGCATCAAGAAGATGCTCTGGATGATATGCGTCAGGATAATGCTATGATGATGATCAGGATGATCATGTGATGATGATAAGTATCAGAATGATGCTCCAGATGACATGCATCAGGAGGATGATGCTGGGACGATGATTAGGATGATCATGCGATGATGATGAGTATCAGGATGATGTTCTAGATGACATGCATCAGGATGATGTTGTGACGATGATTAGGATAATCATGCGATGATGATGTGCATCAACATGATGTACTATATGATGATGATCAGGATGATCATGAGTATCAGTACGATACTGTGTGCGAGGATGCTCAGATTGATCTTGAGTATCAGGATGGTACTCTGTGGCTACGGACAGTTTTTGCAAGGGTAGCATGTAATATGTCCTGGAGATCTGGATAGGTTTTGCTAGTCACGTAAAAGGCCTCGGATGCTCTTTAGAGTTCTTGCTGGGAAAGACACTCTTTTAAGGTTTTGCTAGACCACATGTAATATGACCTGCAGATCTAGACAGGTTGTGCTAGTCACGTAAAAGGCCTCGAATTCTCTTTAGAGATCTTGCTAGGAAAGACACTCTTGTAAGGTTTTGTGGGGACTACATGTAATACGTCCTGGAGATCCGGACAGGTTGTGCTAGTCATGTAAAATGCCTCGGATGTTCTTTAGAGATCTTGCTAGGCAAGACCCTATTTTAAGGTTTTGTGGTGGGGGTCACATGTAATACATCCTAGAGATCGAGACAGGTTGTGCTAGTCATGTAAAAGGCCTCGAATGCTCTTTAGAGACCTTACTAGGAAAGACACTCTTTTAAGGTTTTGTGATAGTCACATGTAAAAGATCCTGGGAGATCGAATAGATTGAGTTGTATGCTCATAAAAGGCCTGGGATGCTCTTTCAAATTTTTGTTGACACACGTAATTAGTCTTGGGATCCACAGGATGGCCAGCTCGTAGATATGATGAAGACCTAGAGGAGGCTAGGCCTACAACCAGAATGAAAAAGGGCTAGCTCTGTAGAACTTCCTATGACGAGAAGAATTCAGAGATAGCCCAGTGATCGATATGTTGACTACAACAGCTATGATGATGATGATGCTCCATGATCTAATGATGATGATCCAGCACCAAAATTGAAGACTTGTGCCAATATGTATTGATGACCTGTGTCTAGAGAATACCTTCCTAGTTAAGAGGGAGTGTTGATGTATTTGTAAATTCAGAAGATATTCACTTGTATATTACATTTGTAATCTATTGTATATCCAACAGAGATGTATTATTCCTTTGATTCGAAGTGTCTCCATTTGTATTCGCAAGTGTCGCAAGTTACATTGTAAGTGTCGTCATTTTTATTCATGGGTTATTATACCACCAGTGTGGGGTCGGCCTTAGTTAGGTCATGTGGTTGGGTTATTAGACTTCATTAGCAAGTCGTCCCTAATAGGTTATTGGCAGGTTAAGTCATTGTATAAATAGAGAGTTTGTGTCTCGAATTCTATCCATTCACTCGCTTATCAAGCTCGCATAGCTAAGAGAGAAAGTGGCGCACAAGTGGAGGAGGAGGAGTATCTGCTAGAGACATCTCTTTGGGTTTAGTCATTGTGATCTTGGTTTGTGGCTTATTCTATCTCTGAGGAAGTTGCGGGGTTTTTCACCTTCTTGGTTTTCCTCGAGGAAACTCTATGTCTATTGTCTCTTGTGTTTATGATTGATATGTTGCACATGTTATTCTCTTAGTGATTCTAGCTAATATTGAATGAAATGATCAAAAAATTAAGAGTGTTTTCATTGATGTAAAATATATGTTTGGACTTGGTGATGACATTGAAGGTTTAAATCCAGTTTGAATAATTATATAGAAAATATGTGTGCAAGTCCCTGAAATTCAAAGGAAGTCTTAAAAGTAAGTTATGAACAAGTTTGTCTATGCATGGCACTCTAATCCCACCTAGTCATGGCACTCCAGTGCGCAAGCCCCACCAAGCTATGGAACTAGTGTGCACAAGACCCACAAAGTCATGACACTTCATCCACGCAAGATAAGACAACTAGTGGCAAATGTTTGGGTAAGCTTGACAAAAAAGAAAGGAAGAAAGGGTGTTACCAACTTAGAGTAGCCCCAACTTGTAGACACATCAATTCAGCAAGTTGAGTATAAATAAGAGTTAGGTTGATGAATGAGAAGCAAGATTGGAAGAACAAATGGAGTAATATTCTAAATTTAGATGGTTCAGGTTAGATGAAATGCTCAAGGGAATCAAAGGAAATATGAATTGAAGAAGTGCGTGAGGTTATAAGATATGCCAAAGAACAAGGGGCGATCGCGCAGATACAAGGAGCATTTGTGAAAATTACAATGAGCATGTGAATGAGTATGTGCACATAATCAGAACAATAGAATAGTAGAAGAATATGCAAAGGTGTGAGTACAATTGAGTGTCACCTACCCAAATTTTGATACTATTTATTTTATTTGCAAAAACATTATGTTAAATTATAATTACAATGTTTTGTAATTATTACCAAATTTGGTCAAGGATGACTTTAATAACATATTATTATTATTTAATAAATTAAAATAGGAGACAAACACCCAAGGGAACTGTTAAATGAGTGTTCATTGACCCACTAGGAGGAATGGAAGCTGTTAGAAGGCATGGGACAGATGTCAGCATTTGCACTCCACCACTAGCGGTTGGTTATGGGACTATTGGTGTCCAATATTGTCACCATTTTTATCATTTAATTTACTCGAAGTGGTGTTATTTCTATCATTTTTGCTATAGTAAGTTGTTTTCTTAGCCATTTAGCCCATCAAACAGTCCAGGTATGCACAAATTCATTTTACCATACAAATCTTGTTATATTTCGTATATTATGGTTTATTTATGATTTAAATGATTCCTTTTGGGGATAATTAACACTTATGGTTTTAATCGACAGGATACGATTTGCAAGTTATCCATCATTCATCCGATGCGCTACGTGCTTAGCCTAAAACGCTTTCAACTCATCATTCATCCCTCCGTTCAGCTCACAAAATCCATGGTTGATGCATCTCAGACCATTGAATAAAGAGGAGGACACGTGGGTTCTGTTCACCATGTGGTCCTAATGGTTAATGAACCATTGTTGTAGAATATTCGACCTTGGGCTTGCCAAGACTGACAACGCATTCTACATCCACATCAACGCTCCAAGCCTCGATTTATCTACGCATTCAGCCCGGAATCATGCACGTCTGTTCAACTCTTGTTCACACCATCGTTCTGGAAGGAGTCAGCCTGTTCACACTCAGTTGGATGACATAACTCCCACGTCCATGCTCAGTATGCCAATGTAACTCCTCTTCCCATGTCAATGCTTCAAAATATGCTTCTGCTCATGATTTGAGGGAATGAATGCTCAACTGTTCGAATTGGAAAGGATTGACGCTGAGGAGATGGGTAGATGCCCCCTGCATTGTTATGTATCATTTAATCAGCAGTTACAGACATTAAACACCTCTATTATTAGAGAGGTTGACTCTATCAACCCTCTCACCCATTGTAACTTGTAAATAGTCTCCTTTGTGATTGAGATGAGTTGGTTGAGTCTTTTGAGTCTTTGAGTCTTTTAATCTTTAGTTCTCTGAAATTATGATGGTTTTCCAGTCTCAGTCCAAGCATTTGCAGTCATAGATAGTTTGAAGACAGACTCTGTAATTTTTCTCAAGTTAATGGAAGCAGCAACTTGTTGATGTTTTACTGGTAGTCGTTTAAGTTGAGCTAGTTCACCCTCTGATTGCTAGGAAGGGCCCCTCATCAACTGGAGGTTTTATTTACATTTTCTACATTTCTTTTCTTGCAATTAGCTAGTATATTTCTTGTATGTGTAATTTAATTCATTTTCCTATGTGATTATCTTCATCTTTCTGTAATTGATATTCTCCTGTCAATACAATCTCCCTTCTTCTGAGTAGAATGGTTGACCAATAGTTCAATAGTTTGATGATTTGTAGTTTGTTTTTCAGTCCTTCTTCCATCATCATAGATAGATATTTCTTCCAACTTCTTCCATAGTTAGCATTCCTTTCCTTCCTCTCTTCTCTATTAGTTTTTCTTCCTGTTTGTTGTAGGTTAACTCTTCTTTCTTCTATTCCAGCCTTCTCCTTTCTTCTATTTTCAACCTTCTTCCTACTTCTCATAGAATCATTCTTTCCCTTAGGTAATGATTTGCATAGATAACTTCTTAGCCTCCAATCATCTCTCTCTTGCTTCCTGTGCACTGTAGGATCATTTGCATAAACCTAGCTAGTAACTAAATCATTCAAAAACTCTTCTTTCCCTCACTTTAAACCGTTTTCCTCCATTCGGATCGTCATTCGGACTGCCTTTCAGACCCGCATTCAGATCGTCATTTGGACCTATGTGTTTTTTGCATTATTTTAGGCCTTTTCCGAATCTAATTTCTTCCGCCTCTTAATCATCATTCTTATTATTCCTCCTAAATAGTTTGAGATGTAATTTAATCTTTTTTTATGTTATTTAGAGTTTTTAATTCACTTGTTATCATTACTTCCTCCTTTCTTCCTTCTTCTTTATCCTCTTCTCATCTTTCTTCCAAACTTTAGTTCTTTAATCCGTTCTGTTACAGTGGTTACTGTTCAGAATGTATGAATGTTGTTCCTAAGTAGTTTATTTTCAAGTTGTAGTTGATAATTCCATTTCATTGAGTTGTTTTAGTTTGTTAATCTTAAGACTAGTTTCTATTTAATGAAGATGTTCATGTTGTAAGATTTGGATTAATAACAAAATATCTTTATCAAGTTTTCTACTTGCTTCCAAATCTAATATAGTTCAGTTTAACATCTTTGTTAAGTCTTCTGATTGCTTCTCCTTACATTAGTTTCATGTTGTTCACATATGGATAGACAATAGTTCATAATGTTTAAAATTAGTAGTAGTTTGTTGATTTTTAGTTTACATTTGTTTGTAGAAGTTAAGTTAGATTTAATTCCATTTAGCTTCCTTATTACATTTGAAAGTCATTACGATACATTTACTCCAGTTCCTATTACATTTGATGTACGTAATCAAGAAGAGTGGAATTAGATGGTTTAGTCTAAATTTATGTACATTTACAAGTTCTCCCTATTAAACATCTAATATCCATAGCTCTGATTCTGTCCATAGTTGTTATTTGGAAGTTGAATTTGGTAGTTTCTTACTTTCCTAGAAGTAGTTTGTGTTCCAGTATTTGTTTCCATCTTTCTTATTAATTAACCATAGAGGTAGAGTAGTATGATTTAGTACTATTCTGATTTGTGATTTTAATGTATTCTTAAATATTTAACTTGGTTTTTCATTTTGAAAGATCTTTCGATCTTTTTCCTTACTAAACATTTTTAGGTCTAAAAAACCTAAAACTGTAGAACCTTTTCTACCTTGGCATATATTTTGCTTTCAACTCTAAGTTTACTGATCCTGGTTGATAATTAATCTTAGGTGTTGTTTTCAATTTGAGATAGCTCACACACCCAACAGGGACAACAACCCCTAAAATTGTGGCATTATCCCCTAGGTGGGTGGATTAGAGATGTTAGCTCATTAATGACCAGGTTAACCACTAAAAAGACCTACGTAGCCTAGATAAGGCAATTCGAATTCGGCAGGGAGCTCTACATTATTTTCTGCTGAAATAATTCCTCGAGTGTATCAGGTGATCATTGAGAGATTCGAATAGGGAGGCTAAGTGGAATGTGCATTGTGAGTCTACTAAAAATATTCTGAAAAGGGAACTAGAGGTGTTGGTGCAGGTCTCTTTGACTACTAAGTCTATAGGACTGAATGATCCAAATTGCTGCTACAAGTGGATGACCTAAAGCTTCTATAGATTCTTCTTCCTAGTGGTTCAGTGAACAAGCTCGGGGGTCCTAAGGAAAGTAATTTGGCTATCTTCAGGAATAGGTTGGGTGGAACAGGCTCCTTGGGTTGTTTGTTTCTCCTACATTCACCAGGTTCTACTGTTATGTTCTGTTTATTCTCAGTTATATGATTTTCTGCACTTGTAGATTTATTATTTATAGTGAATAGCATACAAAAGTAATTGTTTCATTTTCTGACCTAAGCATGATTTTGTATAATGTTGGTTAAGTAAGTGAGATAATTGATTAAATATCTTCTCTGTATTTTTCCCCATGTTGTTTTCTACATAGTACTCTAGTATAGAGAAGGAAAATTTAAGATAGATGATTTGATAGGCTGATTGCCAAATGAATGAAGAGACTAATGTTGTTGAATTTCACTAAATTTTTTTATCAATCATGTTCTATGATATGGAGTATATGTATAGATTGAGGATTGAAATAACATGTCTTAGTATAGGCATTTTAATGTTATCTTTCACATACTGTTAGAAATGAATAGTACTTTTCTGTATAAAAAACAAGGGTTTACACTTAGGTTATTTACTTCTTTCTAGATTTCATATGCAATGCATTTTACATTCATTCCATTCAAAAACCTTAAAGTATCATAAGTTCATTCTATTCCTTCATCGATATTGATGAATTATAAGCAGCTACAAAATAAACCTAACATTTCTTTATCTAAGGCTAACCTGTTATGTCACACATTTGGTAGGAATAAAATATTCTAGGTTTATATTCTTTTTGACTTAGAAAATGCAATCCTAACAGTCTTTTAACAACCTTTCATTTCTTTTCTTTACTGTACTTAGTCTTTTAAAAATAACTGATATATCAATGCAGAATAAAATAGGAAGCTTTGGTATTGAATCAGAACAAGTTTTTAGTTTAGAAACCCTAAGGCCATTATAGGGCTAGCTTACAGCCGAACCCTTAGAAATTGAAATCTAATTTCATTATTTTAACTGCCAAAATCAAATGCATTGTTATTGATCAAAATTCACACTTAACGATAACTATCTACAAACTCAGACAAGAGTTTTATTAGTATTATAAACCATATTATTTATTTAAGTGGTGTTTCAAATACCAGAAACAAAGTATCATCACCATTCTAAACTCTAACTTAAACAATGCAAACTTAGGGTTTTATTTTTGAGAAACCAGTTAACCTACAGCTCTCGGCCTTTATCAAAACGACAGTACAATTTTTAGCTAAAAACAAGTCTACCATTGAAACCTACAAAGTAGGGTTTTAATTCCAAAGAATAAGGTAGAAACCTTTGGCACGTAGACATTTTTAAACACACAATTTTCAACAAACATCGATTTATATAAACAAAGAAACCGCATAGAAAACATTTTAAGTTATGATCAATGCAAACTCAATCTCTCATCATCATTTTAAACAAAAGACTTAACATTGTAGCATGAGACTTTTTAACTCTCGACTCAAGAATTTTGTTTAATACACTGTATTATCCATTAAAAATCGACCGAGGGTTCATTACATCATCAACAAGTTTGTTTTTACAATAAGAGTTACAGCGAAACACTACAGAGCCAAATTTCAAAATGAGCGGAGGATTCCATGCTTATCTTTAACTCTTAAAAAAATTACAAACACTGGACCGAAACCTTGCCAGGGTACAAACACCAAACTCTCGTCTAACATCAGCATCGGCCACAACCGAGCTAGGATAACCTACGAGGGTAAAAACCATTGAGGATTACAAACCTAGTAACAGTTCCCAGCAAGCTTTCAAACCCAATAACCGTTCGATGAGGCTAAACCTTCCATAAAAAATATTGAGAGATTAAATGAAGAAAACACAGAGTTTAACTTGAAGCAACTCAAATATCATTATCAATTCTTTGAAGGAAACATTACCTTAAATAACGTAGCTTTTGGATTTAGAAACACCTTAAGCAGACAAGACGATGGAGCCATCTACCGAATGCAGAGAATAAGAGTTCAGAACTTGAAGAACAACCTTTCGTAGCTAGGAGAATCAAACTCTAGTCTGACCTTGCACTCAGAGAAACTAATAGAAAACCTTGCAAAACTACTTCAAAGGTTGTATCATGGTTTGATTCTATAAAGAATACAGATCCTGGAAACATATAAGTTTCTCCCTACAGGTCTAGGGATCAAAACCGAGGAAGGATTCCTCCAAGCAACCAACTACCAAACCCTACTTTACCGCAGGAGGTAGGCCTCTCCACATTACCACCACCAGAGCAAAATAAAAACCAAGAAATCATTTCGATGGAATTCATAACGAAGGAATAGGGTTTCATTCCAAAAACCAAGAACACGTGAGATCAATGATGGAGAATGAGCCAGCAATGCATGTCGAAGTTTTGGAAACAACCATGTTTAAATGCCATATTTATTACAACATCCACTACAGTGCCAGCTCAGTAAACCAAGGAACAACACAGTATACAGCTTGGCGTATGGGTAGTACTTGGAACTACTATCACGTGGATCACAGCCATGATGGCACTCACAAGAATTCCGCACAACATAGTAGGCAGATGAATTTAAGGCAATGACCGATTTCGATAGTCTGCCAACATGTTAACTCCATTACATTCAATGCCTATCACTTTCACATGTCAGAGCAAAGACTTAGGGTTACAACATTTAATCCATATCTTCTCGACTGTGTTGTCAATCGAATGCATGGTTTATATATATATGACTAGGGTTGCATTTCATAGAAGAGTTTCTGATACTTAGTACATAGTTTAGATTTCATTAATATGCACACCATGATATGTATTCACGTTACTATCCCTTTTACAAAGCTACATAACATATCACAATCCACAAATAATAAATTAGAAAGGTATAATCCTATAGTTAGAAAGGTTCAATCTTATAGTGTGGAAAATTCACATTATAATCATCATAAATATGATGGCAGGATGATAGTAAACATTGCGATAATAATATGATTTTTCATGCATATATATAATGAGAAATGCATAAAAATACTTTAGTTATATTTATAATTTCCAATGTATTTCATGTATTCCAAATAAACTATTTGTTTCATGTCTCTATAATATAGAGCATTATACAAGTTGAAACATTCACGATATTACCAACCATTTCAAAATGGTGAAATGACAACAGGATCAAAATAGCACTGACACATGCATCAGAGAATTCATAGCGTATCTTTTCTTGGAAGTTTCAGTAAGAGTCTAGTGTAGTTACTTTTAGTTACGACTTCTGCGACTGTAAGTGTAGTCAAGGTAACACTTACAGAAATAGGATAGAGTTTCATACGATTAACAACTCTCTTGTATGGAAGTACTTAGAGTTACTATAAGCATTGACGACTAACTGAAAAACATAATTAGAATTACTCTTAACACTTGAATTGTCGTAATACTCCTACCTGCGTTTCTGCACAAAGAGACAAGTTCAAATTCTTTAGCTAACATAGCTAAGTAAACCTCAGGGTACCTTGTAGGACCCCTTTGCCATCACCCAAAAGCAAACCGTCAATACTTTATTAAGAATTTTTATCACAAGACAAACTTATGTACAACATGTAGATTAAAATTAAACACAAGCAGAACTAACGATGTATTTTGTGCTAGGAAGTATAAATACTCGTTATCATAATTTGTCAATAGTTAAAAGATTAGTATTTATTTTATTTTCACATTAGCAATTACCGTATTTATTGCTATTTTTAAATTTTTAAATTTTTGTAAATTTTCGTGATGTTACATGTCGTATGAGAGCTCATGTTCAAATTCTTGGCGTAAAAAGGTCCAAAGAACACGCAACAGAAAATTTTATGACAACAGAAATATTTACTAATTCAAGTTAAATTATTTTTTTATACAGAAATTTGTTTTCTAAGTTACAGGTATGGAAGGATCAACTGAACACATGGAGGACAGGTTTCGACCAAACAGTCATACCAACAATAGCACGGGACAGTATTATGAAGAAGAGGTACATGGTGAATTGAATGACAATTCATCATAATTGTTACATGCATTTTAGGAGTTGAAAGTAGAAATAAGATTTGTTAAACAAGATAATGAGAGAATTTTGAAGGCACAAGAAGAATTGAACCAATTACTGTTCGACCAGTGCCCAACTGACGAACAGGATAGAAGGGTTGAAAATACCTCCAAGACTGAAGACTTACCTTATC
The DNA here is from genome assembly GCA_027924585.1 of Larix kaempferi. Classification (NCBI taxonomy): domain Eukaryota; kingdom Viridiplantae; phylum Streptophyta; class Pinopsida; order Pinales; family Pinaceae; genus Larix; species Larix kaempferi. The sequence continues at coordinate 86,276 of BSBM01001155.1, read as the reverse complement.
AGAACAAGGGTAAGAAAGTGAGAACTGATAATGAGAATAACAGTTCAACTTCATCAGGAGCTACAAATGAGATACGTAAAAAGAAACGTAATTATTCAACTGATAGCAGTGAAGGGGATTACAAACCAAGAAGGAAAATCCATAAACAATATGAACAGATTTCTGGGGAGTTCAAGAAAATCAAACCCCCAACTTTCAATCATGAAACTGAGAAAGGAGAGACAGCTGAAGCATGGTTGTTCGGCATGAAGAAATATTTTCAAATCTATGATTATTCGGAATCATTAAAAGCAAAGATGGCCATATACAACCTGATCGGTAAGGCAGACATTTGGTGGCAGGACATCAAAAGAGCGAAGGGCATCAAGGAAAAGGATGTGAGTTGGAGCACTTTTAAATGGTACTTCAAGAAGAAGTTCCTATCTGAACAATATTACGAAGAAAAGTACAAGGAATTTTATGATCTAAGATTAGGAACCATGAACATGAAAGAGCTGAACAACAAATTTTTGAATTTGCTAAGGTATGTGCCATACCTCATGGAGGAGAAACCAAAGATTCATAGGTATCTGAGTTGTCTACCTTTCAACATCAAGGATAGAATAGAGTATGACAACCCAAAGACCTTATAAGAAGCCATGAGGAAAGCAACTTTCTGCTATGATCAAAACCAGAAAAGAGAAGGGATATCTAACTAAAAAAATCATAAACCGAGTAACTTTGAGCTGAAGAAGAAAAATTTCAGATTCAATGGAAATTCTTGTTTTCAAAAGAAAAACTTTCCAAATCAGAATTTCCAAGGAAACAGTCCCATAAATAATCAGCAGCAGAATTTTACAACTTCTAGGAATACACCCAATGTTACCATAACTAATGACTAGAGGACACCTATAAAATGTTTTGAGTCCCAAGGTCCTAATTATGCTTCAAATTGTCCCAATAAGAAGCAGACAACCAATAATATTCATTCCATACAAGCTGAACCTACTGTGGGAGACTTGGCAAGGGATATGCCCAGAATTAATGCAGCTTTAGGCAATAGGCAAGTGGAGCATCAAGTATCTATGGTAGAGATTGAAGGTATGCTACAAAACCACCCAGTTTCTATTTTGATTGATCTAGGTGCTAGCTTGAGTTATATATCTCTAGATATTGTAGAAAATTTTAATCTGAAAACATAAAAATTTAATAAATGCTGGTTAGTTAGACTAGCAACAAGAACAAAAAGAAAAGTGTCTGATTTTGTTGAAAGTTGTGTTTTATCTATGAATCAGTTAAAGACACGAACTAAGTTAAATGTTTTACCTTTAGGATCCTATGACATCTTAATTGGAATGGATTGGTTAGAATCACATCATGTTATTTTGAATTGTTATGAGAAAATTTTTACCTATCTAAATGATGAAGAAGAAACAGTAGAAATAAAGGGTATTCCTAGAAAGACATCACTTAGACAGATTTCAGCTATGCAAGTAAAAAGAGCAGTTAGAAAAGGATGTAAGATGTTCGCAGCAAATGTAGTACATGAGGAGTTAATTACAAAGGAGGACAAACTAAAACTAGAAGATATACCTGTCCTAAAAGAATTTCTGGGTGTTTTTCCTGAAGAGATTCCAGGATTACCCCCGAAGAGAGATCTAGATTTTACCATTGAGCTGATACCGGGTCCGGTACCGAACTCCAAAGCTCCATATAGGATGAATATATTGGAATTAAATGAGTTAAAATCACAGTTGAAGGAACTGATTCATAAAAACTAATAAGGCCCAGTGTGTCTCCTTGGGGAGCACCCATTATTTTTGTTAAGAAGAAGGATGGCACTTTAAGGTTTTGTATAGATTATCACCAACTGAATAAAATGACAACCAAGAGTCAATATTCGTTGCCCCGTATCGACAATCTATTTGATCAGCTACGTGGAGCAATGATATTTTCAAAGATTGATTTAAGGTCAGGATATCATCAAGTTCATGTGAAGGATGGGGATATTTTTAAAACAGCCTTTAGAACTCGATATGGACATTATGAGTTCGTAGTCATGCCATTTGGGTTGACAAATGCCCCGACAATTTTTATGTGTTTAATGAACAATATTCTCCACAAATATTTGGATAAGTTTGTCATTGTGTTCATAGATGACATTCTAGTATATTCCAAAAGTAAGGAGGAACATGATGAACATCTGCATATTATTTTACAAGTTCTGAGAGATCATCAGTTATACGCTAAGTTTAGTAAGTGTGACTTTCACAAGGATAAGATTCAGTATTTAGGTCACATAATCTCTAAGGAAGGAATTTCGGTTGATCCCGATAAGATAAAAGCCATTGACGAATGGCCAGTTCCTAAGGACGTGTCGGACGTAAGATTGTTTATGGGGATTATAGGATATTATAGAAAATTCATAGAAGGTTTTTCGAAGATTGCAAACCCCATAACCTCCTTACAGAAGAAGGGGAAGAAGTTTGTATGGGATCGAAAATGTGCAGAGAGCTTTAAGAAGTTGAAGGAATTACTAACTACAACACCTATTCTAAGAATTGCAGATCCTAATAAAGATTTTATAGTATGCACCGACGCATGTAATGACAGACTCAGTGGAGTCCCAACACAAGAGGGACATGCTGTTGCATATGAGTCTCGAAAGCTGAAAATACATGAGAAAAATTACGCTACATATGATTTGGAATTATTAGTAGTAATACACGCCTTAAAAATGTGGCGTCACCATCTTATTGGTAGAAAAATTACTTTGATGACAGATAACATGTGGCTGAAGTATTTACTAGATCAAACGAATTTGAATGCTAGACAAGCTAGATGGCTAACCTTTCTAAGTGAATATGATTTCGAAATTCAGCATATAAAGGGTAAAGAGAACAAGGTTGCTAATGCTTTAAGTCGTAATGCAAAGTTAAATTTTATTTCAGCCATCAGTACATACACAACAAATTTAGAAAATCAGATTTTTGAAGGGATTAAATCGGATGAAGAGTACAGAAATTTACATGAAAAGACAACAGAAAATAATTCTAAAAAATCTATGGAAGATTTTAGGTTAAAAGAAAATGGCTTGCTGCTGTACAAAAATAGATTATATGTGCACAATGTACCAAAGATAAAAATTATGATTTTAAATGAGATGCAGAAAAGTCATTATGCTGGTCATCCAGGTTATCAGAAAACCATAACTATGTTACAGAAAGATTATTATTGGCCCAGAATGAAGGATGAAGTAGCATAATATATAGCTAAATGCTTTGACTGTCAAAGAGTAAAGGTTGAACATCAACATCCATCTGGACTGTTACAGCCATTACCTATACCTAGTTGGAAATGGGAGATCATAAGCATAGATTTTATTACCGGACTACCCAGAAATCAGAAACAAAATGATTCCATCATGGTGGTAGTGAATAAATTCAGCAAGGCAACACATTTTATACCAGTAAAAACTACTTATAAGGCTCCAGATATTGCAGAAATTTTTATGAAACATATTTTTCGATTACATGGAATACCAAAAGTGATAGTTTCAGACCGTGATTCTAAGTTTACTGGAAACTTCTGGAGATCTTTATTTAAAGGGTTGAATACAACCTTAAACTTCAGCACAACATTTCATCCACAAACGGATGGATAGACAGAAAGAGTAAATCAGATATTAGAAGACATGCTAAGCATGTATGTTAAGGACCAGCCTGGTAAGTGAGAGGACTACTTGCATTTAGCAGAATTTGCATATAAAAAACCATTACCATGCATCAGCCACGCTTATCCCTTTTGAAATTCTTTATGGTAAGAAATGTAATACACCAGTTTCTTGGAATGACCCAATTAATAGAGTTATATTTGGACCTAAATTGTTGAAGGAAATAGAACTAACTGTGCAACAAGTACAAAGAAATCTTAAAGTTGCCCAAGATAGGAAAAAGAGTCAAGCAGATCTTAAAAGGACTCATAAAGAGTTCCAGGTTGGTGAGCATGTTTTCATTAATGTAAGACTGAAGAAGAGCTCATTAAAGTTGGGAAGTTGTGCCAAACTGGCACCTAGGTATTGTGGTCCTTTCGAAATTTTTTCAAGGGTAGGACCCGTGGCATACCAACTGGATTTGCCACCAAATTTAAAAACCATAATGTTTTTCATATTTCAGTTTTAAAGAAATATATACATGATACTACTCATGTTATAAATTGGAATGATGTACAGGTGGAACAAGATGCCGGTTTTCAGGTGGAACCGGACTATATCCTCAAAAGGAGGAAAACTCTACTATGGAATCACACCATTGGGCAGGTAAAGGTGCAATGGAAGCACCTTAGTTCAGAAGAGGCAACCTGGGAGTTGGAGAGTAGTATACGGGTAGCATACCCAACTCTGTTTCAAGAACACTCAGAAAATGAATGAAAAACAATGCGGACGATGTTGAGACTTAAGGGGGGGTGTATGTCACTACCCAAATTTTGAGACTATTTATTTTATTTGCAAAAATATTATGTTAAATTATAATTACAAATTTTTGTAATTATGACCAAATCTTGTCAAGGATGACTGTAATAACATATTACTATCATTTAATAAATTAAAACAAGAGACAAACACCTAAGGCAACTGTTAAATGAGTGTTCATTGACCCACTAGGAGGAATGGAAGTCGTTAGAAAGCATGGGATAGATGTTAGCATTTGCACTCCACCACTAGTTGTTGGTTATGGGACAACAACCCCTAAAATTGTGGCATTATCCCCCAAGTGGGTGGAACAGAGCTGTTAGCTCATTAATGACCAGGTTAACCACTAAAAAGGTCTAGGCAGACTAGATAAGGTAATTCGAATTGGGCAAGGAGCTCTACATTATTTTATGCAGAAATAATTCCTCAAGTGTATCAGGTGGTCACTGAGAGATTCGAATAGGGAGGCTAAGTGGAATTTGCATTGTGAGTCTACTGAAAATATTTTGAGAAGGGAACTAGAGGTGCTGATGCAGGTCTCTTTGACTACTAAGTCTATAGGGCTGAACGATCCAAATTGTTGCTGCAAGTGGATGACCTAAAGCTTCTACAAATTCTTCTTCCTAGTGGTTCAGTGAACAAGCTCGGGGGTCCTAAGGCAAGTAATTTGGTTGTCTTCAGGAATAGGTTGGGTGGAACAGGCTCCTTGGGTTGTTTGTTTCTCCTACATTCACCAGGTTCTATTGTTTCGTCCTATTTATTCACAGTTATATGATTTTATTGTAATATAATTGGGAAGATTTGACCAAGATATTAACTTGACTTCAATTTTTTTTAATAAATTTTACTAGTGAATTTTTTGTCAATTTCTTCGAACAGTGCAGGAGGTAAGTGAGGGGTACTGAGGTAAGGAATGAGGATGGTGGGATGAATATTTAATTCTAGAAAATGTATGAGATTGGTGCAGTAGCAGGTCAAAAGTTTCATAGCGGAGAGGTCCTATGTACCATGTACTAGTACCTTTCACTTTTCGAAAATAGAGCTAGTCTATTGCCTACTTCGAGGCTTCCTGAGTAGCTGGCATATCCATACTAGACAGGTAGGAGTTCTGGGAGTTAAAGATAGAGGTCATATTAGTCAAATGAATGTTGGTTATGTTCAAGAATATATTTTAGCAGACTTGGGAGATTTTGGGAAGAATTGGGGTTTTTGGGCTCTCCCGAGATTGTTGAGCTAGTCTTTTTCTAATATTCCCAAATAGGGTCGAAATGGTTCCAAGTTCTAATTTTTAGGACTTATGTGGATACTATACTGATTTAAGGACCCTATCCAACTGACATAATGTAAAAATAGTGCTTAGAATGGATTTGACAGTGAAAGTGGTGAAACTAGTCTAGAATTGGCATCAATCTAGCTAGTCTTGCATTTTAACTTTACAAACTGCTTTAAGAAACCAAAAAATCTATTCTGATATTAATTTAGACTCTGATATAATATGTTCCACACATAAAACTTGAAATATGACTTTCAGAACATTTATTCTTTCATTAATTGCTTGCTTCTTAAATGACAATGCCTCACATGCTAATCTTCGGTTACAATCAGTAAGAGAATAGAGAAGAGAAGGAATTAGTTATTGTGGCTCTGTTCTGGAAGTGAATATCAGTCCATATACAGATTAGATGGATGATCTTGCTGCACTCTGAGTTGCTGATCTTCAAATGGGTGCCATCATCAACTAGCTCTCTTCTTCAGTGGGATCACCTCCAAATCTAGCTGTGGGAGTAGTAGAGGTAGAAGAAGAGTGGAGAATGGTTCTGATATATGATCTTTGGAATTTAGCAGCCACTAATATCTGCAAATATAATCTTCTGGATTTCATTGGAGGTCTTGGGCACACCTCTCCATAACTATCTTCATCCACTAGTGTTCCTTCACCAAATCTAGCTGCAAATCTTCTCCAATGGTAGCCTCTTCTTCAATCTGACATTAAATCTCCAAAGCTGAACCGTACTGAATGTTACTGGCTGTAATATTGCTTACTGGACCTGCATAACACTCATAGGACACTCACAAGGCCTTGGGTCACATCACCCAAGAGGAATAGTTGAGGCACAACACTCAACATATGAGTAGCTCAGAGCTCTCATTCACAAATTACGAAATGATCAAAAGTTCTTGAATGAAGTTGGAAATATTCTTAAATAGAATTCCTGTTCACCTGTTGAGCAAGTTACTTGTCTTGGTAACCTGTGGGAATAGGTCACCCATGATTGGACATACTTTCCTTCCTTTGCTTGCTTGATTTGCTTTGGCTTTCCTTCTTTTTTCCTCTTTTTTCTGACTTTCCTTCTTTTCTGAACTTTCCTGCTTTCTGTATTTATGCTACTTTTCCTAAAATATTCCTCTTTTCTCATATTTGGAAACATTTTTGGACTCTAGTGCTTACTTGACTTCTACTCCAAGTAATTCCTTGATTTTCTGAGTTTGCCACTTAGGCAAGTTTGGCCCACTTGACCAATTCGAATTTCCTAGCCCATTCACCAACCGCTTGGCACATTTATTAGCAATAATCATTTAAACAAAATATTACAACTCATAAATAATTTAACTTAGCAATTAATTAATTATCCACTAATTAATTAATTATTATGGTGCAATGCCTCAAAAAATATCTCCATTAATTTAATGATAACTCCATTAGTTTCCTTAGAACCTTAGTTTGGGCATTAATATATTTCGGGAGCCCACCTTATCCATTTAATACCCAAATACAACCTTAGACATATTCCATAAGATAGTTTCCATACTTTCTCATCAATTAAATAATTATTGCCTAGGTGACTTAGGCCAAAATTACCCCATGGACCATAGCAAAAATATGGGGATATGATAGTCCTCCCTTCCCAAGATTGCTTGTCCTCAAGCAATTTTAGGATCCCACCAAGCTTCTGCTGCACCACTCTGATTAAATTTGTCCCTATCCACTAAACAATCTAAAAATTAAACATGGGCCTTCAAAAAAAATGAAGAACAACTGCACTGTAATCTATAACTGCAATTAACTAGAAATGAACAAAATTTTCAACCCAGCTAGGATAACTTGAGTAGAATTCCTATATCCCACTATTTCTCCTGCAAGGACCAAAAATTTTCTATCACCTTTGGCAATCTGTCACTCCCATGAATGCCCATATCCCAAAGTATCAACTGCATTTTCTCAATCTTCAGAATCAGTTTAAAGAATCTATCATCAAACATGTGCCCTTTCATCCGGGGAATAACTGAAAGGACATTACTGCCAACCAAACCAAGTAGAAAGAAAAATGTTTCTTCAAGTGAAAAAATCTAATGGCTCATCTATCTGCCATTGGAGAAAAAATGCAAATATACCTCCAAGCATGTGAATTCCCTCCACATAGGCCAACCTCTGCGAGTAAAATGTTCCATTAATTTATCTTGGTAACTTTCCTGCTTAGCTGCCTTCCCTTGACCATAAACATAAAAAAATTTGCAAGGAGATTTCATGTTTGTCAGGTAATATTTCACCCAATCCATATGTCGATGAGTGACCTCCAATAGCTGCAAATTATGCCTTTTTTCCTGCTTGCAAATCATAGAAAAATCAGCAATATTAAAAACAATTTTCTTGCAACAAAAGATAAGACTTTTACCTTCCATATTTTCCATTTCAGTGATGCCTCTATTCATCCATCCTATGGATGAATCAGAGATCTTGATTGCTGATTTATATGAGCTATAATCAGCCATCTCTTTTGTAATAGGATCTATCTCCCATGGGGACAGTTCATGATCCTCCTCTTGTACATGTGACACAAACTAGAAAAAATTGTTCACCCACTGTTCATTCCTGAATGGTGTTGCTGAATCTAGGACATGTGGGAAAGAACTATGAACCTTCTTTGCATGTCTGCAACCTTTAGTAACCAGATTTATGGCTTCAAATTCTCCATCATTGGCCGGCCCAAATTGGGTGCTCTCATCCCACTCTTCCATGGGAGAGTGACTGTCTTCAAGGAATAACTCAAGTTCCCTTGGATAAAAGTCAAGTGCTTGGTTCTCATCAAACTGCTCTGCACACTCTTCAAGCACATATAAAAATGAATGATACTCATGATCCACCATCTCATGAAGTTCCTCCGTATGTTCAAGAATGCTTTCAGCCAAATGAATTTTACTGAATGGTGTGTAGGAGGGTAGGGGGAATCTTTGCAACTTTTCATGAAGATGCAATATTTCTGTCTTGCATTCTTAGAGGGCACTTTTAGTGCTTCTCAAAGAATATTGGGTGGCCATTAATTCCTCATTGAGATTTTTTATCTCTTCATCATCCTTCATGGATGCACCATGGAACAACTTTACAATCTCCAACAAACTATCTCTATCAGAAATCAGGTTCAAGAATCTACCTTTTATGCTTTCCATGGCTTCCTGAAATTCTTCCATGTCTCTCATGGAAGACTGCTCCCCCAAATTCCAACAAAGGTTATTCATTAAGGAATGTGTGTAATTGAGGGTTTGAAGGGCTTCTTGGATCTTATGTTCATCCATCTTTAAAGATCCCGCAAGAAGATGAGGTCCTTGTAGATGTTTCTCCTCTTCATTTCCCATCATCGGATCAATTTCATGCGGTGCACTTGAAGTCTTGAAATCTGATCTATATGTTTCTATTGCAATATTTTCATCTTCCAGGTCCTCGAAAACATAATTTGGGATGCAACATAAGTGCTCATTCATCCTTGATGCAACAGAAAGATCTTCTCTTAAATTTTCAGCCTTCATACTGCTTTCCTTTTTAACACCAGAATTCTGAACCTCATCACTATGGGGGTCAACCATTCTAAATTTTTCAATGGAAATGGCTTCCATATCAGACTGACATAATGGGACATAAAAATAAGAATTTACTAATTCACCATGTGTCATTTTCTCCTCCTTATGTGGTGTAATTTTGAGGCTTGTTCATCCACCCATTTCTCTACTTCACGCCCTACTGAGATGTGCTCAATTTCTGCTTCCTGGCGAGGCTCCAAGGGTGAGTGTAAATCTGAATTGTGTTCTTCCTTTGGATCAAATCCAAAAGATGTCTCACCTTCATCAATCTGCCCCATTTATTTTGCACTTGTTTCGAAATCAACCATTAAAAGATCGAGAGTGATTTTACCTCCCTCATCACCAACAATCAAGTGTTTGACTATTGGATCTTCTACTATGCATTGACCTTCTTCATCCACTTCTTAGAGTAATGGGGCACCAGAAAGGTCTTCTTGGTCATTTCTTTCCAAGAAACTTGATGTCTCCCCACATTGTGTGGTGCTCAAATCACAACCTTTGGACTTCCTTCTTGAAGAAAAACCTAACAGTCTCGCAATGCTTGGCCCTGCAAGTGGCCTTGATGAAACTTCCTTCTTGATTCCTCTTCCCTGAGATTGGGATGGATCCATATGTAGGGCTGCGAATTCATCTTTATTTTTTCTGGATTCTTCTCCACCCAAAGAACTAGGTGGCTCTTGGTTTCCTCCATTAATTTTTCCTAGCTGTGTGGACGCATCTTTATTCCTCCCTTCTATCTTAACTCCTAGGGGTAAAGATCTTGCCTTGACTTCTTTGCACACACCATCAACCATATGTGCAATCCTTCTTTTTCTATCACTAATGTAGGGGTCCTTGAACAAACTTTGAATTTATAAATCACAATAGCCTCTAAAGGTCGGGGACTTCTAAACCTCCTTCTTCAAGGTAGAGTACTCCATGAAGTACTCATTGGATTTCTTAGGGTTACCTCTTTTGAGTATTCCTTCATAATCCCAATTAGTCATAGGTAGGTCATTTCCTATGCTCTCTTCAAGCATTTTTTCATCATGGAAATCATGTTCAACTTTGTACAAATAATAATTTCCAACAGGGGTTAAAGGCTCCTCTTCATATGGTTCAAAAATAAATTCTTCTTCTTCACTGACTAGTAGGAGCCACATTTTGCCTCTTTGAGAAGATCTTCAATCTTCCTTCCATCAGTGAGCTTCTTTCTTTCCATAGAGGTGGAGGAAAGTGATTTGATACCACTGTAATATCCTTGGGAAGATTCGACCAATATATTAACTTGACTTCAATTTTTTTTTATAAATTTTACTAGTGAAATTTTTGTCAATTTCTTCGAACAGTGCAGGAGGTAAGTGAGGGGTACTGAGGAAAGGAATGAGAATGGTGGGATGAATATTTAATTCTATAAAATGTATTATTTTGTTGCAGCATCAGGTCAAAAGGTTCAGAATGGGGAGGTCCTATGCACCATGTACCAGTACCTTTCACTTTTCGACAATAGAGTTAGTCTATTGCCTACTTCGAGGCTTCCTCGGTAGCTGGCATATGCATACTAGACAGGTAGGAGTTTTGGGAGTTAAGGATAGATTTTATATCATTCAAATGAATTTTTTTTATGTTCAGGAAGATATTTGAGCACACTTGGGAGAGTTTGGGAATAATTGGGGTTTTTGGGGTCTCCCAGGATTGCTGAGCTAGTCTTTTTCTAATATTTCCAAATAGGGTCGAAATGCTTCCAAGTTCTGATTTTTAGGACTGATATGGATACTATACTGAGTGAAGGACCTGATCCAACTGACAGAATGTAAAAATAGTGCTTAGAATGGATTTGACAGTGAAAGTGATGAAACTAGTCTAGAATTGGCATCAATCTAGCTAGTCTTGCATTTTAACTTCACAAGCTACTTTAAGAAACCACAAAATATGTTCTGATATTAATTTATACTATGATATAACATGTTCCACACATAAAACTTGAAATATGACTTTCAGAACATTTATTCTTTCATTAATTGCTTGCTTCTTAAATGACAATGCCTCACAGGCTAATCTTCGGTTACAATTAATGAGAGAGTAGAGAAGAGAAGGAAGTAGTTACTATGGCTCTGTTTTGGAAGTGAATATCAGTCCATATATATATTAGATGGATGATCTTGCTGCACTCTAAGTGGCTGATCTTCAAATGGGCTCCATCATCAACTAGCTCTCTTCTTCAGTGGGATCACCTCCAAATCTAGCTGTGGGAGTAGTAGAAGTAGAAGAAGAGTGGAGAATGGTTCTGATATTTTATATCTATAATTTAGCAGCCACTAATATCTACAAATATAATCTTCTGGATTTCATTGGAGGTCTTGGGCACACCTCTCCATAACTATCTTGATCCACTAGTGTTCCTTCACTGAATCTAGCTGCAAATCTTCTCTAATGGTAGCCTCTTCTTCAATCTAATATTAAATCTCCATGGATGAACTGTACTGAATGTTACTGGCTGTAATATTGCTTGCTGGACCTACATAACACTCATAGGACGCTCACAAGGCCTTGGGGCACATCACTCAAGAGGAATAGTTGAGGAACAACACTCAACATATGAGTAGCTCAGAGCTCTCATTCTCAAATTACAAAATGATCAAAAGTTCTTGAATGAAGTTGGAAATATTCTCAAATAGAATTCATATTGACCAGTTGAGCAAGTTACTTGGCTTGGTGACCTATGAGAACAGGTCACCCATGAGTGGACATACTTTCCTTGCTTTGCTTGCTTGCTTTGCTTTGGCTTTCCTTCTTTTTTCCTCTTTTTCTGACTTTCCCTTTTTTTTCTTTTTTTTTTTGAACTTTCCTGCTTTCTTGATTTATGCTGCTTTTCCTGAAATATTCCCCTTTTCTCATTTTTGTACTCTAATGCTTACTTGAATTCTACTCCAAGTAATTCCTTGACTTTCCGAGTTTGCCACTTAGGCAAGTTTGGCCCACTTGACCAATTCGAATTTCCTAACCCATTCACCAACCACTTGGCACATTTATTAGCAATAATCATTTAAATAAAATATTGCAATTCATAAATAATTTAACTTAGCAATTAATTAATTATCCAATAATTAATTAATTATTATTGTGCAATGCCTCAAAAAATATCTCAATTAATTTAATGATAACTCCATTAGTTTCCTTAGAACCTTAGTTTGGGCATTAATATCTTCCAGGAGCCCACCTTATCCATTTAATACCCAAATACAATCTTAGACATTTTCCATAAGATAGTTTCCATACTTTCTCATCAATTAAATAATTATTGCCTAGGTGACTTAGGAAAAAATTACCCCATCGACCATAGCAAAAATCTGAGATATGACATTTCTGCACTTGTAGATTTAGTATTTACAATGAATAGCATACAAAAGTAATTGCTTCATTTTCTGACCTAAGCATGATTTTGTATCATATTGGTTAAGTAAGTGAGATGATTGATTAAATATCTTCTCTATATTTTTCCCCATATTGTTTTCTGCATAGTACTCTAGTATAGAGAAGGAAAATTTAAGATAAATGATTTGATAGGTTGATTGCCAAATGAATGAAGAGACTAAGGGTGTTGACTTTCACTAAATTTTCTTATCAATCATGTTCTATGATATGGAGTATATGTCTAGATTGAGGATCAAAATAACATTTCTTAGTACAAGCAGTTTAATGTTACCTTTCACATACTATTAGAAATGAATAGTACTTTTCTATATAAAAACCTAGGGTTTACACTTACGTTATTTACTTCTTTCCATATTTCACATGCAATTCATTTCATTTAAAAACCTTAAAGTATCATAAGTGCATTCTATTCCTTCATCGATATTCATGAATTATAAGCAGCTGCGAAATAAACGTAACATTTCTTTATCTAAGGCTAACCTATTATGTCCCACATTTGTTAGGAATAAAATATTCTAGGTTTATATTCTTTTTGACATAGAAAATGCAATTGTCACGGTCTTTTAACAACCTTTCATTCCTTTTCTTTACTGTACTTAGTCTTTTAAAAATAGCTGATATATCAATGCAGAATAAAATAGGAAGCTTTGGTATTGAATCAGAACAAGTTTTCAGTTTAGAAACCCTAACGCCATTATGTTAGTTTTTCAGAAATTTCAATCTGATCTAGGATCTTAACTGAGAGAATAACATATAAAGCATATCTACAGCATATCAATCATGGACACAATAATGCAAGCACACAAGAGACACAGAGTTTCACCGGGGAAAACCAAGAAGTTGAAAAACCCCGCAACTTCCTCAGAGATAGATAGAGCAATGATACAACCAAAATACAACCAAATTACAAGAGATAGTCTTCTCCTAGCAACAGATCCTCCTCCTCACATGTGCACCACTTTTCGAGTGATGGAATTTTGCATAATGAGTGATCAAATAGAGATCTCCCAATCTCTATTTATACTTGTCCTGTCCTGCCCAATAAACTAATGGGGCCGACTTTCTAGCTTAGCCTAATAACCCATGATTAACTTAATTCAAGATGACCCCAGACTTGGTGGTATAACAACCCATTTACACACATGACTCATATAGGGCCGACCCCATCAAGGTGGTCTAATAACCCATCAAGTATAAGTTACGACACTTACAATATAAATGACGACACTTTCGTATAGAGGAATAATAACATCTCTATAGGAATACAAACAATTCCGTATAGAGGAATAATAACATCTCTATAGGAATACAATATACATGGGTAAAATACATTCCAAAGGCACATATACATCAACACTCCCTCTTAACTAGGAAGGTATTTCTTGACACGGATCTGCTAGCACAAGTCTTCTTCTCTGGATCATCATCAGCGAATCGTCATCCTCGAATTATCGTCATCGTCAATGGTGCTGCTATCTCAATCAATCTCTGAATCTACTCATCATAGGAAGTTCTACAGAGCCAGTCCTTTTTCATACTGGATGTAGGCCCACTACCTGTAGATCTTCATCATCACTGGCCATACTGTGGAATCCTCAGGACTTATTACGTGCGTCACAAAACCTCGAAAGAGCATCCCAGGCTGTTATGGGTAGACAACTCTCACCTATAGGATCTCCTAGGGCTGTATTATATGTGACCCCACCACAAAACCTTGAAAGATCTTCCCAAGCTGTTACAGGAACACAGCTCCAACCTATAGGATCTCCCAGGGCTAGTATTACATGTGGTCATGGCAAAACTGCGAAAGAGCATCCCAAGACTGATTACGAGCACATAGCTCAACCTATTGGATCTCCTAGGGCTAGGATTACATGCCATATGACAAAACCTCGAAAGAGCATCTTCCAGATATCCTAGGGCTAGGATTACATGCCATAGGCAAAACCTTGAAAGAGTATCTGCAAATCTCCCAGGGCTAGGATTATATGTACTCCGAAAGCAAAACCTTGAAAGAGCATTTGCAAATATCCCAGGGCCAATATTACATGACATAGGCAAAACCTCGAAAGACTATCTGCAAACCTCCCAAGGCTAGTATTACATGCTTATCGGCACAACCTGTTCCACAGCCACAGAGTATCAACCTGATACTCACCATACATCATCCTGATGTACATGATCATCATGATCATCATCACTGCATCATCCTAATGCATGTCATCTGTAGCAACATCTTGAAGCTCATCATCCATGATCATCTTGATCATACAATGCATCCACCTGATGCATACACAGTATCTGCCTGATACATATCATCATACATGATCTACCTGATCATACAATGTATCCACCTGATACATATACAAATACATGATCCACCTGATCATACCTGATACATATCAACATACATGATCTACCTGATCATACAATGTATCCACCTGATACATCTACAGATACATACACATGATCCAACTGATCATATCTAGCATCCAACATGATGCATATACATATAAATGATCCAACTGATCATATCCATCATCCAACATGATGCATATACATATAAATGATCCAACTAATCATATCCAGCATCCAACATGATGTATATACATATAAATGATCCAACTGATCATATCCAGCATCCAGCATGATGCATATATATAAATCATCCAACTAATCATATCTAGCATCCAACATGATGCATATACATATAAATGATCCAACTAATCATACAAAGCAGAAACTACAACATCATCCTGATGCTCATCATCCAGCGCTTACATCTGTTAATCTTTTAGAATTAATTCACAATACTCTAGGATCTTTACTGAGAGAATAACATGTACAGTATATCAATGTATATTAATCATAGCAAGCATATCAATCATCACAAGATGCAAACATAAGAGACAATAGACACACAGAGTTTCCGTGGGGAAAACCCTAAGGTGAAAAACCCCACAACTTCCTCAGAGATAGAGAGAGCAATGATACAACCAAAGTACAACCAAAGTACACAGAGATAGACTCATCCTAGCAGTTGATCCTCCTCCTCACATGTGTGCGCCACTTTTTGAGTGATGTAGAGTGAGATAATGAGATGATCAAATAGAGATCTCCCGATCTCTATTTATACTTGTCTGACCTACCTAATAAACTAGTGGGGCCGACTTGTCTTCTTTAGTCTAATAACCCCTAGTTACTTTAATCTGGGCCAACCCCTTACAAGATGGTCTAATAACCCATCGGCAAGTTAACACACTTGCGACACTTGTCAATACAAATGATGACACTTTCGTATAGAGGAATAATACATCTCTATAGGAGTACAATAAATATATGTAATACATTCCGAAGTTACATATACATCAACACTCCCTCTTAACTAGCAAGGTATTTCTCGACACAGATCATCTAGCACAAGTCTTCTTCTCTTGATCATCGTCATCGATGCATTGTCCTCGAATCATCATCATCGTCATTGTTGTTGCTATCTCAATCAATCTCTGAATCTACTCATCATAGGAAGTTCGACAGAGCCAGTCCTTTTTCATACTAGATGTAGGCCCACCACCGACAGGTCTTCATCATCACTGGCCATACTGTGGAATCCTCAGGACTTATTACATGCATCAAAAAACCTCAAAAGATCATCCCAGGATGTTACGGGTACACAACTTCGACCTGTAGGATCTCCCAGGGCGCTATTACATGTGACCCCACCACAAAACCTTGAAAGAGCATCCCAGAATGTTACGGGTACACAACTCCGACCTGTAGGATCTCCCAGGGTGCTATTACATGTGGTCACCACAAAACCTCCCAAGATCATCCCAGGATGTTATGGGTACACAACTCCAACCTGTAGGATCTCCCAGGGCGCTATTATATGTGGTCATGGAAAAACCTCGAAAGAGCATCCCAAGCTATTACAGGTACACAACTCCAACCTATAGGATCTCCCAGGACGTTATTATATTCCATAGCACAAAACCTCGAAAGAGCATCCCAGGATGTTACGGATACACAACTCTGACTTGTAGGATCTCCCAGGGCACTATTATATGTCCTCCCAGAGCAATGTCTCGGAAGAGCATCCCAAGCTATTACGGGTACACAACTCTGACCTATAGGATATCCCAGACATGCTCATCTACACAACCTGTTCCATGGCCATAGAGTATCATCCTAATACTCACCATACATCATCTTGATGTACACATGATCATCCTGATCATCATCACTGCATCATCCTGATGCATGATATCTGGAGCAACATCCGGAAGCTTGTCATCCATGATCATCTTGATCACACAATGCATCTACCTGATGCATACCAAGTATCTACCTGATACATATCATCATACATGATCCACCTGATCATACAATGTATCCATCTGATACATACATAGATACAAGATCCACCTGATCACATAATGTATCTACCTCATACATATCAACATACATGATCTACCTGATCATACAAAGTATCCACCTAATACATATACAGATACATGGTCCAAGCATCCAACATGATGCATATACAAAATACATACAAACGATCCAACTGATCATATCCAGCATCCAACATGATGCATACATACATAAATGATCCAACTGATCATATCCAGCATCCAACATGGTGCCTACATACATAAATGATCCAACTGATCATATCCAGCATCCAACATGATGCATACATACATAAATGATCTAACTGATCATATCCAGCATCCAACATGATGCATACTCATATAAAAATGTAAATGATCCAACTGATCATACAGAGCAGAAACTAGAACATCATCATGATGCTTATCATCCAGTGCTTACATCCATAGCCATGTGAAGGATCCTCCTTCCAGCATGATTGGAATGGCTTCAACAAATGTCTCCATCACTTCTTCCTCAAAGTGTCATCGATCTGAAGAACACCAAGCCTCTCTCTGAAGTACTCGAACTTCACTCTGGCTAGTGGCTTCGTCACCATATATGCAATCTACTCGTCCGTCGCAACATATAGGAGCTTCACTGCTCCTCTCTGCACCATATCCCTGATATAGTGATATTTGATTTCTATTTGTTTCGACCTGTCGTGGAACATTAGGTTCTCAGAAAACTTCACACAACTCTGGTTGTCACAAAAGATACCAATAGCCTCTAGTGGTAGATCAAATAACTCAGATAGTAGCTTCCAAATCCATATTGCCTCACAACTAGTTGAACAAGCTACAACATAATCTTTAGTTGTACTCAGTGCTACGCAGGATTGCTTCTTGCTAAACCAAGAGATGACACCTGATCCCATACTGAAGCAGCACCCAGAAGTGCTCTTCCTATCTACAGCACTTCCTGCCCAATCTGAATCAACGTAACCTTGTAGGTTAAACTTTTGACTTGCATCATACTTGAGCCCATAATCAATAGTACCCTTCAGGTACCCCAGAATATGCTTTATAGAAACGAGGTTAACACCTCTTGGATCCATCAAGAACTAGCTCAATGTGTTCACCGCAAAGCAAATATCTGGTCTTGTGTTCGTCAGGTACATCAAGGACCCAATCATCTGATGATAAATAGTGACATCAACCGACTTAGATGAAGCATCACATAGAAGCTTCAGGTTCGATGCCATAGGTGTGGCCATGGCCTTGCAGTCCATCATCCCAAACCTCTTCAAGATCTCTACTGCATACTTCCCTTGTCCAAGGAAGATTCCATCTGCACTCTACCACACCTCCATACCTAGAAAATAATGCATCATCCCCAAGTCCTTCATCTCGAACTCGGCAGCAAGATTCCTCTTTCTATCGACAATTAGTCTATCTTCACCTATTACAAATAGGTCATCTACATATAAGAATAGTATCATAGGACTACCTTCCTCAACCTTGTAGTAGAGGTTGGAATCTGCTTTACTCTTGGTAAAGACCAAACTGGATAGGAAACTGTCCATCCTACCATACCAAGTTCTAGGAGCTTGCTTCAATCCATACAAGGATTTCTTCAATCTACACACATATGACTCCCTGTCATGTGTTTCAAAACTGAGTGGCTGCTCCACATACGCTTCCTATTCAACTACACCATTCAAGAAGGTAGTCTTGACATCCATTTAGTGTATTTTCCATTTCATTACTGCAACCAGAGCAAGTACTGATCTGATGGAAGCGTACCTGGCTACAGGAGCAAAATTTTCTTCATAATCTATTCCCTATTTCTGAGAGAAGCCACGAGCTATGAATCTTTCCTTGTATTTTTCTATGCTACCATCTGCAGCATGCTTGATCTTGTAGATCCATTTGGAAATCACAACAGACTTCCCTTCAGGTCTTGGGACAACATCCCAAACATCATTCTTCATTATTGATTGGTATTCCTCGACCATGACATCCTTCCATTTTTTCTTTTCCACTACTTCTTCATAACGGGAAGGTTCTTTGTTCATGATATCACAGAGTAAAGCAACATAGCTGGTATGTGATCTTGTTCTCTTCTTTTCTCTGTGTTCTTCTTCTGGAATGCCATATCTTTCTGCATCTTGAATGAGCTCTCTAGCCCATGCAGGTTTCCTCTTGTGAGAGTCCTTCTCACAAGGTGGATCTGCAGGTTCTTGCGGATCTTCAATTTCACGATCAACATTTGGAATTGCTTCAATCATGGTAGTGTCTTGAAATCTAGTTTCCTTAGGTTCTTCATAATCTTCAACAGGTGTCTTCCTTGATTTGATAAATGCTGAGTTTTCATCAAATGTCACATCCCTGCTGACTTCAATCTTCTTGAACCCTGCAAAGTATATTCTGTAAGCCTTTGAGCTTTCACTATAACCCACAAAGATACCCTTCTTTCCTGAAGGATCCAGCTTGGTCCTCTTTTCCTTTGGGACATGTGTATATACTGAACAACCAAATATTTTGAGATGGCTGACCTCAAGTTTCTTACCAGAGAAGACCTCTTTTGGTGTCTTGTGGTCCAATATCTTGTGGGGTGTTCTATTTTGCACATATACAGTTGTCCTAGCTGTTTCTGCCCATAGATGCATAGGCAGATCCTGTTCATGCAGTATTGCCCATGTTGCTTCCATGATTATTCTATTCTTTCTTTCTACAACTCCATTCTGTTGTGGATTGTAAGGAGCAGTCAACTCCCTCTTAATCCCTAAATCACTACATAGCTTCTTGAAGTCACCTAAAGTGAATTCTCCACCATTGTCGGATCTGAAAGTCTTGATCCTCTTATCAGTTTGGTTCTCCATCAAGATTTTGAATTCCTTGAATTTATCAAATAATTCATCTTTGTTCTTTAAGAAGTAAACCCAAGTCTTCCTAGAGAAGTCATCAATGAAAGAGACATAGTAAACATACGCACTCAAATAACTGGATGACATCAGACTGCATACATCAGAGTGGATGATTTCCAAGATTCCTTTAGCCTTGCTTTCACTGCTTGGAAATGCTTTCTTTATGTTCTTTCCTTCTGCACATCCTTTGCAAACACCTTCATGCTTGGTCTTGATTTCAAGAAGACCTTCTACAGCTTTACTTGCAATTGGAAGTGCTCTATAGTGCAGATGAGAAAGTCTTCTATGCCAAAGTTCACTTGGCTCCATGGATTCATGTACCATGGCATGTTCAAGTTGTCCCTTCAATTTATACAATCCTCCCTCTTGCTCTCCAACCACTACTACATCATCAATAGTTTTACCTTTTGGCCACATTAGAACTTGGCCATCTACAAATGCAACCCTCATTCCTTTTGCATCTAATGCAGATATGGAGAGTAAGTTTTTCTTGAGCCTAGGTACATATAGAACTTCTTTCATCTTCAAAGATTTCCCAGTGTCTAGGTTATAGGAGGCTTCACCACTTCCCTTGATAGGGTATTGATAGTCATCCCCAAGTTTCACTTTATGGGGTGACTCATGTTCAGATAGATTTACAAAAGATTCTTTCAACCACGTCATGTGTTTCGAAGCCCCACTATCAATAAGACAATCATTACATCCATGAGAAATAGTACCTATGAGAGCAGATATTAGAACATATTCATCTTTGCTTGATGAGTCATCACTTTCTGCTCTAGCCTTCTTCCTAGGGGATTCATCATCCTCAATAGCGTGAGCATGATATTTACTTTTGTTATTCTTCTTCTTGTTGTTGAAGTTGTTGTTTTTGTTGTCGCTTTTGTTCGTGGGACATTCTGAAGCAAAGTGACCCTTCTCATTGCATGTGAAGCACCTTAGATCCTTCTTATTCTTTTGGTGATAGTGAGTGGATCTCTTCTGCTGAGAGTGCTCCTTTTTAGGCTTTCTTCTTTTTGTGTGAGCTACAAGAGCTTGGTCTTCACTTCCCATCTTTTCTTCTCGGGCTACAAGCCTAGCCTCTTCTTGTGAACATTCCTCCCATAGTTTACTGAAGGAGATCAACTTCCTTCTTACATAGATCCCTTGAATAAAGGAATCCCATGACCTAGGTAGGCCATTCAGAATGGTCATCACAATTTCTCCATTCTCCACCATCTCATCTATTGCTTCAAGTTGTTCCTTGATCTGAGAGACTTTGGAGAAATAAGATTGAATGGTCTCTCCATTCAACATCTTGACCCCTTTCAATTGATTTTGCAGTGTCATCTTCCGATTTATGTTTTTCCCTTCAAATAGCTTGGTCATGGAGTCAAACATAGCCTTGGGTGTCTTTAGAGATGACACATGTGGAATGAGATGGTCTTTAATAGAGTCAGCAATGATTCTCTTTTCCTTGACCAAGTTCTTCTTATCCAATATCTTAGCCTCTTCATCTTATGGGATAGGGACCTCTTCTTTTATGTATGAGTCAAACTCTCTCTCTTCCAGTATTAACCCAATCGTATACTTCCAGGCTCAGAAGTTATCATCTCCTTCAAGCTTGTCTTCAAGCTTGGTGTGGTGAGACATCTTTAAAGAGTACTTCAAATGGAAATAGAAAAGATTTAGGTCTTACCACTTGATTTGCTGAAAACTGGATCTGGTCCCGAATTAGGGTTTGTCACAGAAACCCTAAAAATTCAAAGTGTGAATTTCAACTTTCTAAACGGATAGAAAGATGTGCCTTGATGAGTTGATCAGCTTGGTATACTCAGAATTTGAATTCTGCAAAGTTTCACCCTTCAGAAATGCCTTTTAGTCTTTCTGGATTCACTAAGGAGGACCCTGAATTAGGGTTTGAGTTTCCCAGAGTTTTACCTATCCAAAAAACTCAATCCAAATCTCTAAACCTTGACTTTTCCAAGGCGCTTCCAGCTGTGTCTTCAGATGTTAGAAATTCCTATTTTTGAGGAAACCCTAATTTTTAGGGCCAAAACTAAAAGTACTCAGAATTGAATTTTGATTGGATAGATAGATTCACGTTGCTGAGGAGAGTCAATCTATCATATTACGTTTCCAAAATATGTGGAGAGAAACCCAATAAAAAAGAAACCCTGGTTTCTGCCATTGCATAATGTCTTCTTCTCAGGTTAGCTCTGATACCATGTTAATTTTTGAGCATTAATTCACAATACTCTAGGATCTTTACTGAGAGAATAACATGTACAGTATATTAATGCATATCAATCATATTAAGAATATCAATCATTACAAGATGCAAACATAAGAGACAATAGACACACAGAGTTTCCATGGGGAAAACCCTAAGGTGAAAAACCCCACAACTTCCTCAGAGATAGAGAGAGCAATGATACAACCAAAGTACATAGAGATAGACTCCTCCTAGCAGCTGATCCTCCTCCTCACATGTGCCCCACTTTCCAAGTGATGTAGAGTCAGATAATGAGATGATCAAATAGAGATCTCTCGATCTATATTTATACTTGTCTAACCTGCCTAATAAACTAGTGGGGCTGACTTGTCTTCTTTAGTCTAATAACCCCTAGTTACTTTAATCCGGGCCGACCCCTTACAAGGTGGTCTAATAACCCATTGGCAAGTTAACACACTTGCGACACTTGTCAATACAAATGACGACCCTTCCATATAAAGGAGTAATACATCTCTATAGGAGTATAATAAATATATGAAATACATTCCAAAGTTACATATACATCAACAACATCCATAGCCATGTGAAGGATGCTCCTTCCACCATGCTGGAATGGCTTCAGCAAATGTCTCCATCACTTCTTCCTCGAAGTGTTGTTAATCTAAATAACACCAAGCCTCTCTCTGAAGTACTCAAACTTCACTCTGGCTAGTGGTTTCATCAATACATATGTTGTTGATGTATATGTAACTTCGGAATGTATTTCATCTGTGTATTTTATATATATTTATTGTACCCTTATAAGAGATGTGTTATTCCTATGTAAGGAAGTGTCGTCATGTGGATTGACAAGTGTCGCAAGTGTGTGTACTTTTCGATGGGTTATTAGACCACCATGTGTGGGGTCGGCCCTGAAATATATATATTATAATGTGATGTACCTAGCTAGACAAGTCAGGCCGATAAGGTCACTGGGCAAACAGATTAGTATAAATAGAGATCACGTGATCTCTATTTAGATTACTCGGACAAGTATCTCACTCTCACTCAGAAAGTGGTGCACTAGTGAGGAGGAGGATCATCTGCTACTAGGATACTATCTCAGTGTATTTTGGTTGTACTTTGGTTGAGCCATTGCTCTCTCTATCTCTGAGGAAGTTGTGGGGTTTTTCACCTTAGCGTTTTCCCCATGAAAACTCTATGTCTCTTGTCTCTCATGCTTTTGATTCTTGTGATGCTTGTCATGCTTATTGTGATTGTCATGCATTGATATACTGTATATGTTATTCTCTCAGTAAAGATCCTAGAGTATTGTGAATTAATGCTCAAAATTTAACATGGTATCAGAGCTAACCTAAGAAGAAGACATTTTGCAGTGACGGAAACTTGAGTTCCTTGTTTATTGGGTTTCTCTCCATAGATTTTGGAAAAGAAGTATAGTAGATTGACTCTACTCATCAAGGTGCATCTATCTGTCCAATCAGAATTCAATTCCGAGCATTTTCAGATTTGGCCCTAAAAATTAGGGTTTCCACAAAAATAGGAATTTCTGAAATCTGAAGACATAGCTGGAATCTCCTTGCAAAAATTGAATTTTAGAGCTTTGGATCAAGATTTTTGGTTGAGTAGATCTCCGAGAAACTCAAACCCTAATTCAGGAATCTCCGTAGTGAACCCGGGAGAACAAAAAGGCAAATCTAAAGGGCAAAGCTTTGCTGATCTCAAAATCTAAATACAATAGGTTGATCAGCTCATAAAGGCGTATCTTTCTATCCTTTCAAAAAATTGAAATTCACATTTTGAATTTGTAGGGTTTTTCCGACAAACCCTAATCCAACACCAGATCCATTTTTCAGCATTTCAAGTAGTAAGACCTAAATCTTTTCTATTTCCATCTGAAGTACTCTTTAAGATGTCTCACCACACCAAGCTTGAGGATAAGCTTGAAGGAGCTGATAACTTCCGAGCTTGGAAGTATAGGATTGGGTTAATCCTGGAAGAGAATGAGTTGGACTCATATGTAAAAGAAGACATCCCTATCCCAGAGGATGAAGAGGCCAAGGTATTGCATAAGAAGAACTTGGTCAAGGCAAAGAGAATCATTGTTGATTCCATTAAAGACCATCTCATACCCCATGTGTCTTCTGTAAATACACCCAAGGAGATGTTTGACTCTTTGACCAAGCTATTTGAAGGGAAGAACATAAATCGGAAGATGACCCTGTGGAATCAATTGAAAGGAGTAAAGTTTCAGAATGGAGAAACCATTCAATCTTATTTTTCAAGGGTCTCCTAGATCAACGAACAACTAGAAGCAGTGGATGAAATGGTGGAGAATGGTGAAGTGGTGATGACCACTCTAAATGGCCTACCCGGGTCATGGGATTCCTTCATTCAAGGAATTTGTGCAAGGAAGAAGTTGATCTCCTTCAACAGATTGTGGGAAGAATGCTCTCAAGAAGAAGCTAGGCTTGTGGCCCGAGAAGAAAAGATGGGAAATGAAGATCAAGCTCTCACAGCACATGCCAGGAAAGGCAAGTCCAAGATGGAATCATCTCATAACAGAAGATCCTCACACCACCATTATCATAAAGATAAGAAAGATCTCAGATGCTTCAATTGCAATGAGAAGGGACACTTTGCTTTAGATTGTCCTAGGAAGAAGAAAGACAACAACAACAACTTCAATAAGAAGAAGAAGAATAAAAAAAGAAGATATCATGCTCATGCTGCTAAAGATGATGAATCCCCAAAGAAGAAGGCTAGGGAAGAAAGTGATAGTGATGATGACTCATCAAGTGAAGAAGAATATGTTCTAATTTTTTCTCTCATAGGTACTATCTCCCATGGTTGTAATGATTGGTTGATTGATAGTGGAGCTTCCAAACACATGACTAGGTTTAAGGAATCTTTTGTGAATCTATCTGAACATGAATCACCCCATAAGGTGAAACTTGGGGATGATTATCAATACCCAATCAAAGGAAGTGGTGAAGCCTCCTACAACCTAGATTCTGGAAAATCTTTGAAGATGAAAGAAGTCCTTTATGTACCTAGGCTCAAGAAGAACTTACTCTCCATATCTGCATTGGATGGAAAAGGTATGAGGGTTGCATTTGTGGATGGACCAGTCCTAATGTGGACAAAGGGAAAGAACATAGATGATGCAGTAGTGATTGGAGAGCAAGAGGGAGGTTTGTATAAATTGAAGGGACAACCTAAACATGCCATGGTACATGAATCCATGGAGCCAAGTGAACTTTGGCATAGAAGACTTGCTCATATGCATTATAGAGCACTTCCAATTGCAAGCAAGGATGTAGAGGGTCTTCCTGAAATCAAGACCAAACATGAAGGTGTTTGCAAAGGATGTGCAAAGGGTAAGAACATTAAGAAGGCTTTCCCAAGCAGTGAAAGCAATGAAAAAGACATCCTGGAAATCATCCACTCAGATGTATGTGGTCCTATGTCATCCAGTTCTCTGAGTGGGTATGTTTACTATGTCTCATTTATTGATAACTTCTCCAGGAAGACTTGGGTATACTTCTTGAAGAACAAAGATGAGGTGTTTGATAAATTCAAGGAATTCAAAACCTTGATAGAGAATCAAACTGACAAGAAGATCAAAACATTCAAATCCGACAATGGTGGAGAATTCACCTTAGGTGACTTCAAGAAGCTTTGTAGTGATTCAGGGATTAAGAGGGAGTTGAATGCCCCTTATAATCCTCAAGAAAATGGAGTTGGAGAAAGGAAGAATAGAACTATCATGGAAGCAACAAGGGCAATGCTACATGACCAGGATCTACCTATGCATCTATGGGCAGAAGCAACTAGAACAGCTATATATGTGTAGAACAGAACACCTCACAATATATTGGACAACAAGATACCAGAAGAGGTCTTTTATGGTAAGAAACCTGAAGTCAGTCATCTCAGAATATTTGGTTGTCTAGCATACACTCATGTTCCAAAGGAAAAGAGGACTAAACTAGATCCTTCAGGAAATAAGGGTATCTTTGTGGGTTACAGTGAAAGCTCGAAGGCTTACAGAATATACTTTCCAGGGTTCAAGAAGATTGATGTTGGCAGGGATGTAACATTTGATGAAAACTCAGCATTCATCAAATTAAGGAAGGCACCTATCGAAGTTTATGAAGAACCTAAGGAAACTAGATTTCAAGACACTACCATGACTGAAGCAGTTCCAGAAGTTGTTCGTGAGTTTGAAGATCCGCAAGAACCTGTTTATCCACCCCATGAGGATAAATCTCACAAGAGGAAACTTGCATGGGCTAGAGAGATCATTCAAGATGCAGAAAGATTTGGCATTCCAGAAGAAGAAAACAGAGCAAAGAAGAGAACTAGATCGCATACCAGCTATGTTTCTTTACTCTGTGACATTATGAACAAAGAGCCTTCTAGTTATGAAGAAGCAGTGGAAAAGAAAGAATGGAGGGATGCTATGGTTGAGGAATACCAATCAGTAATGAAGAATGATGTTTGGGATGTTGTACCAAGACCTAAAGAGAAGTCTGTTGTGACTTCTAAATGGATCTACAAAATCAAGCATGCTGCAGATGGGAGTGTAGAGAAATACAAAGCAAGATTCGTAGCTTGTGGCTTCTCTTAGAAAGAGGGAATAGATTATGAAGAAACTTCTGCACCTGTAGCCAGGTATACTTCCATCAGAATAGTACTTGCCTTGGCTGCAGCGATGAAATGGAAAATACACCAGATGGATGTCAAGACTGCCTTCTTGAATGGTATAGTTGAAGAGGAACTATATGTAGAGTAGCCACTCGGTTTTGAAATACATGACAGGGAATCATATGTGTGCAGATTGAAGAAAGCCTTGTACGGCTTGAAACAAGCTCCCAGAACCTGGTATGGTAGGATAGACAATTTCCTATCTAGATTGGTCTTTACCAAGAGTAAAGCGGATTCCAACCTCTACTACAAGTTTGAGGAAGGGAATCCCGTGATTCTACTCCTGTATGTGGATGACTTATTTGTAATAGGAGATGACAGACTGATTACAGATACGAAGAGGAAGCTTGCTGCTGAGTTCGATATGAAAGATTTGGGAATGATGCATTATTTCCTAGGTATGGAGGTGTGGCAGAGTGCAGGTGGGATTTTCCTTGGACAAGGGAAGTACACAGTAGATATCCTGAAGAGATTCGGGATGATGGATTGCAAGGCCATGGCCACACCTATGGCATCGAATCTGAAGCTTCTATGTGATGCTTCATCTGAGCCGGTTGATGTCTCTATGTACCGTCAGATGATTGGGTCCTTGATGTACTTGATGAACACGAGACCAGATATTTGCTTTGCGGTGAACACATTGAGTCAGTTCCTGACAGATCTGAGGAGTGTTCATCTGGTTGCTGTAAAGCATGTTCGGAGGTACCTGAAGGGTACAGTGCATTATGGGCTCAAGTATGAGGCGAATCAAAAGTTTAAACTGCAAGGCTATGTTGATTCAGATTGGGCTGGCAGAGCTGTAGATAGGAAGAGCACATCTGGGTGCTGCTTCTAGTATGGGATCAGGTGTGATCTCTTGGTTTAGCAGGAAGCAGTCCTGCGTAGCACTGAGTACAGCTGAGGCAGAGTATGTTGTAGCCTATTCATCTAGTTGTGAGGCAGTATGGCTACGTAAGCTACTGTCTAAGTTATTTGATCTCCCGTTGGATGCTACTGGTATCTTCTGTGATAACCAGAGTTGGGTGAAGCTGTCCAAGAACCCAGTCTTTCATGATAGGTAGAAACACATAGAGATCAAATATCAGTATATCAGGGATATGGTGTAGAGAGGAGCTGTGAAGCTCCTGTATGTTGCGATGGACGAGCAGATTGCAGATGTGCTGACGAAGCCACTAGCCAGGGTGAAGTTCGAGTACTTCAGAGAGAGGCTTGGCGTTCTTCAGATCGAGGACACTTCGAGGAAGAATTGATGGACACATTTGCTGAAGCCATTCCAAGCATGTTGGAAGGAGGATCCTTCACATGGCTGTGGATGTAAGCACTGGATGATGAGCATCAGGATGATGTTCTGGTTTCTACTTTGTATGATTAGTTGGATCATTTTTTTTATGTATGTATGTATCCATCATGTTGGATGTTGGATATGATCAGTTGGATCATTTTTATGTATGTATGTATGCATCATGTTGGATGTTGGATATGATCAGTTGGATCATTTATATGTATGTACGCATCATGTTGGATGCTGGATATGATCAGTTGGATCATGTGTATGTATTTTGTATAAGCATCATGTTGGATGCTTGGACCATGTATCTGTATATGTATCAGGAGGATACATTGTATGATCAGGTGGATCATGTATGGTGATATGTATCATGTATTTGTATTTGTATCAGGTGGATACACTGTATGATCAGGTGGATCATGTATGATGATATGTATCAGGTAGATACTTGGTATGCATCAAGTAGATGCATTGTATGATCAGGATGATCATGGATGATGAGCTTCAGGATGTTGCTCCAGATGACATTTAGTAGGATGTTGCAGTGATGATGATTAGGATGATCATGTGTACATCAAGATGATGTATGGTGAGTATCAGGTTGATACTCTGTGGCTGTGGAACAGGTTGTGCAGATAAGCATGTAATTTGTGCCCTGGGAGATTTGTAGATGGTCTTTCGAGGTTTTGCCTATGGCATGTAATTCGTACCCTCGGACATCTGGCAAATGCTCTTTCGAGGTTTTGCTTGGGAGGACATATAATTTGTGCCCTGGGAGATCTGCAGATAGTCTTTCGAGGTTTTTCCTATGGCATGTAATTTGTGCCCTGGGATATCTGGCAGATGCTCTTTCGAGGTTTTGTCCTATGGCATGTAATCTGTGCCCTGGGAGATCCGATAGGTTGAGCCGTGTGCTCCTAATCAGTCCTGGGATGCTCTTTCGAGGTTTTGCCATGACCACATGTAATTTGTGCCCTGGGAGATCCGATAGGTTGAGCCTTGTGCTCGTAATCAGTCCTGGGATGCTCTTTCGAGGTTTTGTGGTGACCACATGTAATTTGTGCCCTGGGAGATCTAATAGGTTGAGCCTTGTGCTCGTAATCAGTCCTGGGATTCTCTTTCGAATTTTTGTGGTGGGGTCACATGTAATAAGTCCTAGATATCTGGACAGGATGAAAAATGCCTCAAATGCTTTTTAGGGTTCTTGCTAGTCAAGAGACTCTTTTAAGGTTTTGTGACGCACGTAATAAGTCCTGAGATTTCCATAGTATGGCCAATGATGATGAAGACCTACAGGTGGTGGGCCTAAATCCAGTATGAAAAAGGACTGGCTCTGTAGAACTTCCTATGACGAGTAGAGTCAGAGATTGGTTGAGATAGCAGCAGCAGTGATGATGATGATGACGATGATCCCGAGAAGAAGACTTGTCTAGCAGATTTGTGTCGAGAAATAGCTTCCTAGTTAAGAGGGAGTGTTGATGTATATGTAACTTCGGAATGTATTTCATTTGTGTATTTTATATATATTTATTGTAACCTTATAAGAGATGTGTTATTCCTCTATAAGGAAGTGTTGTCATGTGGATTGACAAGTGTCGCAAGTGTGTGTACTTGCCAATGGGTTATTAGACCACCATGTGTGGGGTCGGGCCTGAAATATATATATTATAATGTGATGTACCTAGCTAGACAAGTCGGCCCCATAAGGTCACTGGGCAAATAGATTAGTATAAATAGAGATCGGGTGATCTCTATTTAGATTACTCAGAAAAGTATCTCACTCTCACTTAGAAAGTGGTGCACTAGTGAGGAGGAGGATCATCTACTACTAGGAGACTATCTCAGTGTATTTTGGTTGTACTTTGGTTGAGCCATTGCTCTCTCTATCTCTGAGGAAGTTGTGGGGTTTTTCACCTTAGGGTTTTCCCCACGGAAACTTTGTGCCTCTTGTCTCTCATGCTTTTGATTCTTGTGATGCTTGTCATGCTTATTGTGATTGTCATGCATTGATATACTGTATATATTATTCTCTCAGTAAAGATCCTAGAGTATTGTGAATTAATGCTCAAAATTTAACATATGCAACCTACTCATCCATCGCAACATATAGGAGATTTCCTGCTTCTCTCTGCACCATATCACTGATATAGTGATATTTTATCTCAATGTGTTTCGACCTGTCTTGGAACACCGGGTTCTCAGAGAGCTTCACACAACTCTGGTTGTCACAAAAGATACCAGTAGCGTCTAGTGGGAGATCAAATAACTCAGATAGTAGCTTCCAAAGCCATACTGCTAAACAACTAGCCGAACAAGCTACAACATACTCTACTTCTGCTGTACTCAGTGCTGCGTAGGACTGCTTCCTGCTAAACCAAGAGATCATACCTGATCCCATACTGAAGTAGCACCTAAAAGTGCTGTTCCTATCTGCAGCATTGCCTACCCAATCTGACTCAACATAACCTTGCAGGTTAAACTTTTGATTCACATCATACTTGAGCCCATAATCAACTGTACCCTTCAGGCACCTCAGAATATGCTTTACAGTAACCAAGTGAACACCTCTCGGATCCATCAGGAACTGGCTCAATGTGTTCACTGCAAAGCAAATATCTGGTCTCATGTTCGTCGGGTACATAGAGGACCCAATCATCCGATGATACATCATGACATCAACTGGATCAAATGAAGCATCACATAGAAGCTTCAAGTTCGATGCCATAGGTGTGGCCATAGCCTTGCAGTCCATGATCCCAAACGTCTTTAGGATCTCTACTGTATACTTCCCTTGTCCAAGGAAGATTCCATCTGTAGTCTGCCACACCTCCATACCAAGAAAGTAGTGCATCATACCCAAGTTTGTCATCTCAAACTCGGCAGCAAGCTTTCGTTGTGTGTCAGCAATCAATCTATCCTGTCCTATTAGAAATGGTTCATCCACATACATTAAGAGTATCACTGGATTGTCTTCCTCAACCTTGTAGTAAAGGTTGGAATCTGCTTTACTCTTGGTAAAGCCTAAACTGGATAGAAAGTTGTCTATCCTACCATACCAAGTTCTAGGAGCTTGCTTCAAGCCATACAAGGCTTTCTTCAACATGCACACATATGACTTCCTATCATGTGTCTCAAAACCAAGTGGCTGCTCCACATACACTTCCTCCTTGACTAGACCATTTAAGAAAGTTGTCTTGACATCCATCTGGTGCATCTTCCATTTCATCACTACAGCAAGTACTGATCTGATGGAAGTGTATCTGGCTATAGGAGCAAACGTCTCTTCATAATCAGCCACGATCTACAAACCTTGCTTTATATTTCTCTATGTTGCCATCTGCAGCATGCTTGATCTTATATATCCACATGGAAGTCACAGCAAACTTCCCTTTAGGTCTTGGGACCACATCCCATACATGATCGATTGGTACTTCTCGACCATGGCATCCTTTTACTATATCCCATATCCTGTGAACTTCAGAATCTTCAATATCTTCAATAGATAACTTTGTTGTCTGAACAAATGTTGGAGTTCTTCTTTTGTAGGTGCTCGTATATGATCTTTCCTACAAAACAGGTTAAATTGCATGATTAGAAACTTCTCATAGTTTTCAGAACAAATTTTTACACATAAGGAAATATGTCATACAATCATGCAATTATCTTTAGCTAATGCTTCAATACAACATTTATCCATATCCCGTAACTTTCTAGATGCCTTCCAATCTCTACCAGAACATTGTTTAAGAGTGTGCACAATTCCCAACATGTCAGCAAAGAGGTTTCATTCTAGATAAGTAGCAATGGAATGTTGTATAGTGCCATAGGCCACTTACCCATCACATGAATATTAGTAGTATACTGTTCATTAATGAAATTATTCTAATATGCGTAATACACACCCTAAGTCTAGGAACATAGGCATATACATCATTGAACAATATTATTTAACCAAACAAGTATGCAAGAAATGACAATTCAAATACTTATCTTTTTTTGGTTGTAGGGTTGACTCCCTCTCAGTCTTTGCTTCCTTTCTACAACTACATTCTGATGTGGATAGTGAGAAGTGGTCGACTCCCTCTGAATGTCTTCATCCTTGCAGAAACTACCGGAGTGTGCTCCCTCTTGATCTTTGCTTCTTGGATTACCTATCCTTAAACGTATATCCATCCTCGATCACTATGCATGCTTACTAGTATCATCATTGTGTTACCATTGAGATCTCATACATAATCATACATTCATTAGTATAATCTCAATACTATCAAAACACAATAATCTTAAACATGTATAGTCATGATCATTTCAAACACAGATAATAAGCATTAGCATTCAATGTTTTATGGAATACTTCTCTTACTCATGCATATTCATATTTGACCAAAGGACTTTTCTGGTTAGTCATATCATCAATCAAGGTAAGAGACATAATATGTATAAACCCTTGATTACTTACATTTCTGACTTCATGAATAATCATTATCAACAATAGAACAGTATAAGATCCTAACACAAGGTAGGATTCTAACTTGATATAAGAAAAACATACCTGGATTAATATGTTAGTTGGTTATGTCTAACATACCCACATGATGTCTTCTTGTTCTCTTAAATGACTTGTGCTAGTAACCTGCATATCTCATAGGTTAATCATTATAGAACCAAGTAATACATACCTCGTAAGTAGATCTTCTATGTGATCCATGACAATGGATGAATCTTTGTCTTCATGTCACCATGGTCATATGTTCTTGAAATAGAACATGATTTGTCTTTCTTAATGTACCTTTCATGTTAGCGGACAACATCAACCTCATACAACACCACAATGCATTAGTACAATCATAAGTGTCAAAACCCTAATCAATGAATATCTTCTATTGTGCATTCATAATTAAGGTGATATGACAAATCTAAAGTTAATCAAGATTGTACTAACCTTAATGAAGACAAACATACCACAAACTTACTCATGAATAGATCTTGAAACATACCTGGATAAGTCATACCTATTGAGATTGCTTGTAATCTTCCTATGTAAGGCCTTAGCCTTATCTCCCTCTGAAAGTGGAACTTCTTCACTTATGCAGGTGACCAATCCATTTTCTTCTAGGATTAACCCAATCCACTTGATTTGCAGAAACTGGATCTGGAGCTGGATTGGGTTTGTCAGGGAAACCCTAAAAATTCAAACTTTGAATTTGAATCTTCTAAAAGGATAGAAAGATGCACCTTGATGAGCTGATCAACCTAGTATACTCAGAATTTGAAAACTGCAAAGTTTCACCCCTCAAAATTGCCTTTGAAACTTCCGGATCTTCTAAACATGATCTCGAACTAGGGTTTGATAAAGCCCACCCTTCTACCCAACTAAAAGGTTTGATCCAAAGCTCTAAACTTTGATTTTTCTGAGGAGCTTCCAGCTATGGTCACAGACTTAAAAAATTCCAACTTTTGCAGAAGCCCTAATTTTCCACTTTTTTTATCACAGTCTTGAACTAGGGTTTGATCAAGCCTGGCCTTCTACCCAACCAAAAAATTTGATCTTGGTCTCTAAATTTTGATTTTGATGAGTACCATTCAGCCGTGGTCTCCATTTACAAAAGTACGAACTTTCTCCCAAACCCTAATTCCCAGAGCCATGAATAAAGGTGCTCAAAATCCAATTCTATTTTCACAGAAATATGCACCTGCTTTTTTCTGGTGTAACTCCGAAATTACAAATCCTCAGGGTCTGAAAATTCTACTTGTGGTATCCCGACCTGTCATCTTTCCAACCCCATAGGTCTGACCTCAATTGGATTCTCTGAGAGAAAGTTATGCCAAGTGTTGCAACGTGACCTGTTTATCAGATAAAACAGGAGAGCGAACTTGTACGGAGTGCCATGTGTCACTAGTTCCTTTCGGCCTCTGCACCTTTGGCCTGTGAAAGTACAATCAATCTCCTACCTATCACCTTTTATGAAATTTTATTTGGAGCTTCCTATCCCAGGTTATGACCTTTTTTCCCAGGTCACCTGTTTATGACTCATATCTGGAAGAGGCAGAAACCCTAGATTGTACAGATCATAAAACATGAAGTATAACGAATTAGAAGTTGCGCTTTGGACACAAGGTACATGGGGATCTTTTCTTCGACTTGTAAGATTTTCAGATCCTGAAACCTTGCCGAAATGGATTTATAGAGAAAGTTCCATGATGACTGGTTTTTTCTATATCAAGCCCTAGCATCGCAAGTGCAACAAGTGTCATACATGCCATACCATGCCTTCTTTCAGGCTAGCTCTGATACCATGTTATTTTTTCATAAATTTCAATCTGATCTAGGATCTTAACTAAGAGAATAACATGTACAGCATATCTACAACATATCATTCATGGACATAATAATGAAAGCACACAAGAGACACTGAGTTTCACCAAGGAAAACCAAGAAGGTGAAAAATCCCTCAACTTCCTTAGAGATAGATAGAGCAATGATACAACCAAAGTACAACCAAAGTACAAGAGACAGTCTTCTCCTAGCAGTAGATCCTCCTCCTCACATGTGCGCCACTTTTCGAGTGATGGAAGTGTGAGTAATGAGTGATCAAATAGAGATCTTCCGATCTCTATTTATACTTGTCTTGTCCTGCCCAATAAACTAATGGGGACGACTTGTCTAGCTTAGCCTAATAACCCATGGTTAACTTAATCCGGGCTGACCCCACACTTGGTGGTCTAATAACCCATTTACCCACATGACTCATATAGGGTCGACCCCATCAAGGTGGTCTAATAACCTATCAAGTATAAGTTACGACACTTACAATATAAATGAGGACACTTCCGTATAGAAGAATAATAACATCTCTATAGGAATACAAACACTTCCGTATAAAGGAATAATAACATCTCTATAGGAATACAATATACATGGGTAAAATACATTCCAAATTTACATATACATCAACACATTATAGGGCCAACTTATAACCGAACCCTTACAAACATAAATCTAATTTCGTTATTTTGATTTCCAAAATCAAATGCATTGCTATTGATCAAAATTCACACTTAACGATAACTATCTACAAACTCAGAAAAGAGTTTTATTATTATTATAAACCATATTATTTATTTAAGTGGTGTTTCAAATACCATAAACCAAGTATCATCACCATTCTAAACTCTAACTTAAACAATGCAAACTCAGGGTTTCATTTTCGAGACACCAGTTAACCTACGGCTCTCAGCCTTTATCAAAACAATAGTATAGTTTTTAGCTAAAAACAAGTCTACCATCGAAACCTGCAAAGTAGGGTTTTAATTGCAAAGAGTAAGCTAGAAACCTTTGGCACGTAGCCATTTTTACACACACAGTTTTCAACAAACATCAATTTATATAAACAAAGAAACTGCACAGAATTTTTTTTAAATTATGATCAATGCAAACTCAATCTCTTATCATCATTTAAAGCAAAAGTCTTAACATTGTAGCACCGAACTTTTTAACTCTGAACTCAAGACTTTTGTTTAATACACTGTATTATCCATTAAAAATCGACCGAGGGTTCATTACATCATCAACAAGTTTGTTTTTACAATAAGAGTTACAGCAAAACGCTACAGAACTGAATTTCAAAAGGAGCGGAGGATTCCACACTTATCTTTAACTCTTAAAAAAATTACAAACACTGGCCTGAAACTTTGCGAGCGTACAAACACCAAAATCTCATCTAACATCAGCATCGGCCACAACCGAGCTAGAATAAGCTACGAGGGTAAGAACCACCGAGGCTTACCAGGTGGTCGAGCAGCATTTCCCACCAAGCTTTCAAACCCAGTAACCATTCGACAAGGCTAAACCTGCCATAAAAATCATCGAGAGATTAAATGACGAAAACACCTAGTTTAACTCAAAGCAACTCAAATATCATTATCAATCCTTTGAAGGAAACATTACCTTAAATAATGCAGCTTCTGGATTTAGAAACACCTTAAGCAGACAAGACAACGGAGCCATCTACCAAATGCAGAGAATAAGAGTTCAAAACTTGAAGAACAACCTTTCGTATCTAGGAGAATCAAACTCTAGTCCGAACTTGCAGTCAAAGAAACTAACTGAAAACCCTACAAAACTACTTCAAAGGCTGTATCATGGTTTAACTGTACAAAGAATACAGAGCCAGGAAACATATAAGTTTCTCCCTGCAGGTCCTAGGATCGAAACCAAGGAAGGAGTCCTCCAAGCAACCAACTACCAAACCCTACTTTACCACAGGCGGTCAGCCTCTCCACATTACCACCACCAGAGAAAAATAAAAACCAAGAAATCATTTCGATGCAATTCATAACGAAGGAATAGTGTTTCATTCCAAAAACCAAGAACACGTGAGATCAACAATGGAGAAGGAGCCAGCAATGCATGTCAAAGTTCGAGCAACAACAATGTTTAAATGCCATATTTATTATCACATCCACTACAGTGCCAGCTCAGTAAACCAAGGAACAACAGAGTATATATCTCGGCGTATGGGTAGTACTTGGAACTACTATCATGTGGATCACAGCCACGATGGCACTCACAAGTATTCCACACAACACAGTAGGTAGAAACATTTTGTTAAGTTTAGCCTAATTTAACTAGCAAGATCACTGAAAGAAACACAATCACAAGATAGACAAAGATTTACCATGGGAAACCCTCATGCGGTAGAAAACCCAACAAAGCTTTCCTCAACATAGATAATCAACCCAATACAAGATGTAGTCCTCAATAAGAGCACCTTCTCCTCCTATGCAGACCTCTCTCTCACTAGTGCGCCAATCACAAGTGGATGAATGAATGAGATAAGTGAGGAACATACCTCCTCTACTTATACTTATTTTTCGACTGAATTTTTACCCTAATGGGGCTGACCTCTCCCAGAAGAGTCTAATAACCCCCAAATAGTAAACTCAGGGCCGACCTCACATGGGAGATCTAATAACCCTAGTTACCACACTCTCTCGGAGGAATAAACATCTCCAGATATACAAGAGGGTCACTGCGGAGGAATGTACCATCTCTGGAATAATAAAGTACAAATATAATATTGTTAGAAGTTACAATATTTCAACAGCCCCCCTTAACAAGAAGGATATTATAACAACGTCTGCAGGAGCAAGGAGTCATGAACTACATGGTACATGATACATCTATAAATCATTGGAAGCTTTCTTCATACATCATCATCAGTAACTCAAACAGTTACCGGAACATCTTCAATACTGGAACATCAACATCTTCAGTACTGAGTCTTCATCTTCTGCAGCACTTGAACAGCTACAACAATATCAACATCTGGATCCTCACAATCATGAACATTGTCATCACATGATCATCAGTATCATCATCACACGATCATTAGCATCGTCATCACACGATCATCAGCATCATCATCACACGATCATCAGCATCGTCATCATACGATCATCAGCATCGTCATCACACGATCATTAGCATCGTCATCTAGATCATCATGATCAACATCATCTGGATCCTCTCGATCAATAGCATATGGATCCTCTTGATGTACAACATCTGGGTCATCTCGATCTACAACATCTGGATCATCTTGATCTACAACATCATCATAGAAGCATAATATAAAATACACATGATCCAATTCCAGGGTGATCAATCCTTATCAATTTTAGACAAGTCTCATGTCTATGGACGATGAAATGCTATCACGTACATTTTGAACCAAATGTCTAGGGACGATGAAGTCCTATCATCAATTCTCGGAGACAGATGTCTATAGATCAATTCTAGGACCGAAGTCTGGGATGATACAATCCCCTCATTGTTATACTTCAATATTACACATTACGTATTAGTGTCACATCCTTGCATTACCGACCTAAACGATAGTTTCCCTTAAAGATCATCTGAACATCCAGAGGGAAAACCATTGACTGAACACTGAATGCAAAACTTTTTTCTGCGATCTGCCAACCCAACTTAGCCCTGTTTGTGAGCACTACCGCTCCCTGTACATCTACAGGGGCACGGTAGTCAGCACTACCGCGTGTTGCTCCTTCTCTGGGCTACGGTACTACCGAGTTATGCTCAGTGGTAGGGGTGCGGTAGTCCAAAATTAACCTTTTGCCTTGGATTTTGGGATCTTGACTTTCGAGAGATATCATTGGGATTGCCACCTTTGGTTCGATCCTAACCCCTTCTTTGTTTAGCTGGCCTGGTCCACTAAACCCTCCATATATCCACACTTCTCTCTTGTTGGTTAACCTTCCCATATGCTATAAGAGAGAAGCCTTCCATGAGCCAAAGGTAGGACTTTTGGGGCATTAAACCTATGATCTTTAGACTTCTGCAGAGATAGCTAGAGGAAGCACTTGGAGCTAGAGGATTGGCTTGGATATCAAGCAACCTTTGTAAGCACTCTTCAAGTTTGTAATATAAGATAACTTGTCTTGTTTTTCCCATTTCATGTGTATTGTATAAATCTTTGATATGAAATGTATCTATTTTAGATTTGAACTTAACCTTTGCTTCAAGGTATTTGGAAGATCGCATGCTTGTCCTTTGTTTGATTTCAACAGGTTCTACATTGGAGCTTCGGGATCAAGAGCTAGAAGTGGGACAAACATCGAATTGGAAGGTGAGTTACGTCTTTCATCTCTTCTGAATGCATTTAATCTTGTTGTGAAGCTTAGTTCAGGAACTCAAGGTAGCATTTGTTTCCTTTTTTGTCTTAGTATAGAGTCAGTACATCCTGCTTTATCCTGAGAGAGTTTCTACCTATCTGTAGGGAGAAATTTCTAGAACAAAAACTGGCGACTCCACTGGGGAATTGAATCCATTTTCTTTGCTTGTGAAGTTTGCTTTCAATTTCACTCATTGATTGTAAGAATTGGGTTCTTTTACCCTCATTCACTTCCCTGTTCTCTGCATTAGATTTCTGTTACAGATCAGTAAGTCCTCTGGGTTGGCGAACCCTTGAAAAGTCAAAATCTTTTCTCAAAATTCTGCCTCTTTCCCTCTGTTGACACACTACCGCGCCCCTGTAACTACATACAGAGTGGTAGTACCGTGCCTCAACCACTGTCTTGAGCGCGGTAGTCTACCAGTACTGCTCCCTGGTTCCCTACAGTCCCGCGGAAGTCTATCAATACCGCTCCCTGGTTGCTTGCAGTCCCGCGGTAGTCTATCAGTACCACTCCCTGGTTGCCTGTAGGCCCGCGATAGTTCTTGGAAAGGGTTTTTATTTGGTTTGTTTGGTGATTTTTGGGTCTTTTCAATACTTGGACCCATGTTGGCCCTTTGAGTAAACACTAGTGTTTTGCTTGCATTTTTAAGTGAAATGGGTTCTATTTTTGAAAAAAAAAATTCCCCCTCATGGCCGAGGTAGGCCATGAATCATGCATCCTACAGTCATTTTGACCCATATTAAGGTTTTGAGATAATTTTTGGTTTGGCATGTTTGGATTGCTTGGCATCTTATTTCCTTTACATCCTATCTAATGATTGTTTGAAAAGATTAATTCCTTGTCTCCGCTTTAGCTCAAGGAGAAGCTTGATTTTGTCATTCTTTTACCATATTCATGAAATTGAAACACATAGGTATTCTTCTTGCTTTAATTTAATCATTTGACATTCTTGGTATTACATTCATGAGAAGAAGAAATGCTTGTTTCATGTTTATTTGCATTTGAGTTAGACGATATTATCAGGTTCTTCTCTTTGTCTTGCATTTGATTGGAAGCATTTGTGGAATCCTGCTTTCCATAGATTGGATGTGTCTTTTTCAAGTGTAAAAAGGTAGGAAATGGATTAGAATCATTACGTTTGGTGTTCATATGAAGAACTTTTTCATTAATTTGGGTTAGTCTTGGGTACATATTTTACTTCTTTCTATCATTTTGAAAAGAAATAAAATTGCATGTGCATTGGGTTGTGCATATTGGGAATGGAAAGAATTCTTCCTTCCTTTAGCTAGTGTTCATCGAAGAGAAAGGATCATTTCGATTCATCTTCATTTGCATAGTTTGAGTCATCACAACACCATCAAGTTGCACTTCCATAACCCGATTGTGTAAGACAGCCTCTAAAATTAATCTCCCTAACTAAACCAACATTAACCTCACTTGAGGAAATCAAAAGAATTTGGTAGTTAGGTAGGACACCGGCGATAGGCATCAAAATAATTCCCCCTTGTCATTTTTCATCTGAGACATAGTCATTGGCTTTAGGGAACTAAAATCCTCTAGTATTTGTTGACACGGTCATACACCAGTTTGTGGAGGGGCCTCCTGACTGTTTCACACTTTCAGGGGTTAAACCTCCACGAGATTGAGAACCGGACGGACTCTGTGGAATGCCGCACTTCACTGAGCCCTAAGGCAACATCGATAATTGTCTTCCTTGTATTCATACTAATGCAAGGGTGATAAGGCAGAAGTGCCAAAAACCTTTTCCAACGTGTCATGAACGAGGTAGCTTAGTGACTTTTCTTCTAGGGATCTTTACCCGGGATTCCTTTCGGTAGAGGGATATCCTTCCATTATTGGTCTCTCATTTTGTATTGTTCGACTTGGATTTCATCACCTTGCGAAGGATATAATTTGTTGAGGTCTCCAGTTCTTAGTTAGGAGGTTTTGCTTGCTATCTTATAGAGGGTCTTTTTCTTTGTAGGGCTGCTTGTTGGCATTCTGGCCATTTCGTTGTACAGCTCGCTTACTGTGGCAGCGGCCTCAGTATAGTTTTTTGAGCTTTCTCTTTTGGCCTGTGAGCCTTGTCTTTTCCTAGCTCCCCTTTCGCACGCTCTGTTTCCTAAGGGTTTTTGAGTTATTTTTAGCAAGACTTTGTCCACATCACTTAGTTTTGTTTCATGGAGAATCTACCTCCGTGCACCCATGCTCCTTCTGGGACTACCAATCCAGAGACCCCTTTTCAAGGGGTACCTTTTACTTTTCCCGCAGTTGGAGATATTGGTCCTCCCTTTATTGCCACGTTAAATCTTCTTGGATTAACCATAGGATTACCGGTATGGTTATTCAATCTAGTAATTCCGATTGCTCCCAATGTTTCGAATGTTAACTCTCCACCACGAGAGAGTCAATCCCAAACTAATTTTTCCCCTTCTTCATCGAATGAATCTTCTTCCGTTCCTTCTTCCTCGTTCGATCAAAGCAATAGTGTTAGTAATCAGGAGGATAAGAAGAAGAAGAAAAGGAAAGTTAAGAAGAAGAAGGATAAGGAAGAGACCAAGCATAAACCAGTTGCCTCTAATGGCACTCATTCTACGAAAACACCCTGTAAGCCCAAGTTCCCTTGCAAACTTTGTAAGGGTGATCACCTTCACAAGGATTGCCCCGATCTTTCTTGTGTATCCAAAGTGTGGTATAAAAAACCCAAACCAATTGTATCGTCAACCTCTGACCATCATGTTGATAACACTCCCTCAACCAGTGACCCCTTGGCGAAGGGTCGGAAGGGTAAAGTCCTATATCCCTATTTGATATGCAAGGGTATGCACCATACTTTCCTTTGTCCGAGCATGGATGAAGCTTCGCGGTGGTTGGAAGATATTACTAGTTCTCAACTAGTGCTTCCAACAAATTATAGTAAGCTGTCCCTCAACCCCCCGCTGGTTGACCAAGTGATCAATTCAGTTTCATCTGTAATTGATCCCACTCTCCCTTCCGAGAGTGAAGTGATCGAGTCATTGTCATATCCACTCGATCCTGCTCTTTCATTGAAGAAAGTCCAGACTGAAGCAGTCATCTTGACACAATCTTCATCTCATTCTTATCTTCCAAGCGAGAGTGAATTGGAAACCGCTGATGTTTTCCTTATCGGTTCAGAATGTCCTCGGCAAGGGGAAACCCTGTCCATTTCTGTGAGACCCCCTCCAAGTACTGAGGTTATTTCCTTTGATTGGAATGGTTTAACAGAATCTCGTCTTCCTTCGAGCGTTCCTTTTCAAATATCTATAGGATTTTCCAATAAAGAAATTTTTCGTACAATAGTTGATGAAGGAGCTTCTGTTAGTATTCTATCCTCAACTGCTTGGCAAGCCTTAGGTTCTCCTTAGCTTGTGCCCGTCACTGACCAGATACTGGCTTTCAATAGAAGGCCTACTGGACCTTTAGGGTCCCTTCCTCAGTTACCTATCACTTTGGGAGGGAAAACTGTCTGTATTGATGTCATGGTCATCCAAGGTCCCTTAGATTTTAATCTACTCCTTGGACATGATTACGTCTATGTAATGAAGGCTGTAGTGTCCTCACTCTTTCGAGTGATGTATTTTCCCCATCATGGGAATGTTTCGACCATCAATTAGCTTTCCTTTGTGACGCCCACTCATCGCATGACTCCTAGTCACCAAACTTCCCTAAATGTTCCACATGTTTTAGTGGTTGTTCCCCCTAAGGGGGGGACGTTGGAGCAAAGTTCTATTTCGGTGTCAAGCTCATTAAAAAATGAAACCATTTTCTTAAGCATAGTTTACTTTCTATTTTAAGCTTGTGTAAAAATAAAACCAACCATCATTTCAAGCATAATTTACTTTTGGTTTTAAGCTTGTGTAAAAATGAAACCAACCATCATTTTGAGCAGAGTTACCTTTATGTGTCAAGCTCGTTAAAAAATGAAACAGGTTACCATGAGCATAGTTCCCTTTCTATGTCAAGCTCATTAAAAAATGAAATAGGTTCCTATGAGCACAGTTTAT
Source organism: Larix kaempferi (assembly GCA_027924585.1). Lineage (NCBI taxonomy): Eukaryota > Viridiplantae > Streptophyta > Pinopsida > Pinales > Pinaceae > Larix > Larix kaempferi. The sequence goes on along the minus strand of BSBM01001155.1, from coordinate 43,322 downwards.
TCTCTGTTTCAAGCTCATTAAAAAATGAAACCAACCCTCAAGCACAGTTTACTTTTGGTTTTAAGCTTGTGTAAAAACGAAACCAATCCCAAGCATAGTTTACATTCGGTTTCAAGCTTGCGTAAAAATGAAACTACCTTCGAGCATAAGTTCTTTCTGTTTTAAGCTCATTAAAAAATAAAAAGGACCCTTTCAAGCATTGTTATTATCTATTTCAAGCTTGTGTAAAAATGAAATAGATCTCCCTTCCATTTGTTCGAGTCTCTTGCTAGAGTTAGGATTTGAACCTTCATTTCATCTGCCTGGGTCACTTGGTCCTGGTTCTCCCTACCCCCCTGGTGAACACGTTCGGATTAGTAGCCATGATTTTTGGGTAAAGAAGAAGAGTAGTTAGATGAAACGAAGCTTTGGGGACATGTTTAACCATTAGCAATCATGCTGGGGGCATTTACCAACCTCTGGTCATCATGTTGGGAGGGAACCCATCAATGGGCCTTAACCGTGAGCAGAGTTTACCATTGGATTCAAGCTCATTAAAAAATGAAACCAGTATTCTAAGCAAAGTTCTACTCCTGTGTCAAGATCGTTAAAAAATGAAACATATTCTTTCCCTTTGAGTCGAGTCTCCTTGTAGACTTAGTACCTGAACCTTCTTTTCACTCGCCTATACCTTAGGCAAATGAAATGAAGCTTGGGGGCATGTCTTCAACCTATGGAAGTTATGTTGAAGTCAACTCGATCGCCTCTCCACACCATGTTGGAGCTAAGTCACTTACTTCTAGCAATCATGCTGGGGGGCATGTACCAACCTTTGGATTTCATGACGGGAAGAAGTTCACCATTGGGAACATTTTCAAGCATACTTTCCTTTTTAGGTTTCGAGGTCATTAAACCATGAAAATTATCCTGAGCATAGCTCATTTTCTGTTACAAGCTCGTTAAAAAATGAAGCAGACATCATGAGCGTTCTTCCAACCTATCTTCGAGCTCGTTAAAAAACAATAAGATGGTGTTTGAGCTTACTTTTCACTTTTTCGTGCTCTAGTTAAAAACATGAAAAGTGGTTTGAGCTTACTTTTTCCTTTTTCGTGCTCTGGATCCAAACATGAAAAATATTTCGAGTACTTTTGATACCATTATCGTGCTCGTTAAACAATTGGAGTAAAAAGGTGTGTCTAACGAGTTTAGGCTTATCACTTTATCCGGCCTCGCTAGACTATTTACAGAAAATGAACTTTGCTGAGTTTACTTTTCCTTTGTCGTACTCAGTCATCAACCATGACAAAGTTGTACATGGATTCCTCTACAAGCTCTTTTCGGAATCCTAAAATAGGAAAATATGGCCAAGTGAAATTGATTTGTTCACGCTTGTAAAAGAATTTGAATGATCGTCTCCCTAGTGATAGTTTACCCCTTTTTTGGACTAGGGGGCACTACTTACGAAAAAGGAATACTCCATCCAATCATGACTGGAAAAGTCCTCTCCCACGTTGTTTTACCCTTTTTTGGGTGATGAGGCTAACCTTACGAAAAAGGACCATTGGAGTCTTCTTTAGTTTTTTTCAGACTCTCTAAACATGAAATGACGACCGAGTTTTCCTTCCTTGGACTCGTTAAAATTCAACATTGAAGGGCCCACTTTGGGATGAACCCCTCCTTTCTCAGGTTCGAAAAACATGTCAGATTGGACTCATCTATGAGATGAGATATACCGAACATCTATTATCCTCCTCAATCTTGTAAAAAAACAAAGAGGTACTCATCCATCATGTTGGGGGAAAATGGGAAAATGAGTCAAGTTTACCTTGTTGGAAGCTTGTGAGTCGTCACCTTTGAACATGTCATGCATCCTCACCTTGTCTGTTTTGGGTAGTCAGTCTTGCTGATAATGTCATCATCATGATCATGCGTCCTCATTATTGCTATGAGTTCACACTTCTTGTGGTTCTATCTGTTCAAGTAATCCCTACTGCCAAGCTTTGTTTCATGCCGTTATATGTTCAAAGGGTTATTACCTTGATTCCACCTCTACTTCATGTCAAACCTTCCCTTTGTGTTAGTACATATTATATTGTTTCATTGGCCCATACTATCTCTCATCCTGATTTTGTGTCAATGATGTGGGAATCATTATGGCCCACCTTCGACGAGTCTATTCCTGTCGACACCAAATCACTATCCAGGAATTAGGCTTAGGAGTCAACCACTAGTACCTTGGTACCTGCATGCCTCAATGGCAGGTTTCCTCGTATTCAACAGTAGGTTTTCATCAATGACCTCTGATTGAATGATCTCTCGAATGTTCGACATGAACTCCTTTATTCACATTTCGTTGAGATGTACTATAGATACCTTTGGGATCATTGTCATTATTGGTGATTTCCCTCGCATTTGTTAACGGTTCACATCATTGACCGGTAATCAAATGGTTTCTACCATGTTCGACTTCAACACCTTGTAATCACATGGATAGATTCATATCGTTTGCGATCGGGGAGAAGACCCTGGACACCCTTTTGTATTTTGATTACGTCCAGGTTGCAATGGAGATTTTTCTGTATTGTCACACAGATCCACTTATGTATTGGTTGTGGCTGTGCCATTATTGTCTCATGGATCTACGCTTGTTCATAGTAGCCATGATTTGTCTACAGTCTATATCATCTCAGTACTCATGGATTTGCAATGTATTGGTCGGAAGCCATGCTTTGAGTCATTTGTTTCTGAGCATGGGAATGCCCACCTCGGTGGTATATTTGACATTTTGTTTCTGTTTCAGCTCCTTATTGCTCCCCTCGATGCTATCTCTAAACCATATTTGTAAATTATTTCTTCCATCAGTCTCTTTTGACCTCACACTTTAGGGGGCATCTGTTATACCTCAATATTACACATTACGTATTAGTGCCGCATCCTTGCATTACCAACCTAAATGATAGTTTCCCTTAAAGATCATTTGAACATCCAGAGTGAAAACCATTGACTGAACACTGAAAGCAAAACCTTTCTCTGCCATCTGCCAACCCAACTTAGCCCTGTTTGTGAGCACTGCCACTCCCTACACATCTACAGGGGTGCAGTAGTCAACACTACTGTGTGTTGCTCCTTCTCTTGGGCGCGGTACTACTGCGTTATGCTCAGTGGTAGGGGCGCGGTAGTCCAAAATTAACCTTTCTCCTTGGATTTTGGGATCTTGACTTTCGAGAGATATCATTGGGATTGCCACCTTTGGTTCGATCCTAACCCCTTCTTTGTTTAGCTGTCCTGGTCCACTAAACCCTCTATAGATCCACACTTCTCTCTTGTTGGTTAACCTTCCCATATGCTATAAGAGAGAAGCCTTCCATGAGCCAAAGGGAGGACTTTTGGGGCGTCAAACCTATGATCTTTAGACTTCTACAGAGATAGCTAGAGGAAGCACTTGGAGCTGGAGGATTGGCTTGGATATCAAGCAAACTTTGTAAGCACTCTTCAAGTTTGTAATATAAGATAACTTGTCTTTTTTTTCCCATTTCATGTGTATTGTATAAATCTTTGATATGAAATGTGTCTATTTTAGATTTGAACTTAACCTTTGCTTCGAGGTATTTGGAAGATTGCATGCTTGTCCTTTGTTTGATTTCAATAGGTTCTACATTGGAGCTTCGGGATCAAGAGCTAGAAGCAGGACGAATGTCGAATTGGAAGGTGAGTTATGTCTTTCATCTCTTCTGAATGCATTTAATCTTGTTGTGAAGATTAGTTCAGGAACTCAAGGTAGCATTTGTTTCATTTTTTGTTTTAGTATAGAGTCAGTACATCCTGCTTTATCCTGAGAGAGTTTCTACCTATCCGTAGGGAGAAATTTCTACAACACTCACTCTCAGAGACATCTGTATACGGTTCAATTTTGGGACCGTCGTCTGGGGATGATACAATCCCCACATTCTCGGAGACATCTATCTATGGATCAATTCTGGGACCATCATCCAGGGATGATACAATCCCCACATTCTCATAGACATCTGTCTACGGATCAATTCTGGGACCGAAGTCTAAGGATGATACAATCCCCACATTCTCGGAGACATATGTCTACAGATCAATTATGTGACCAAAGTCCAGGGATGATACAATCTCCACATTCTCGGAGACATCTATCTATGGATCAATTCTGGGACCGAAGTCCGGGGATGATACAATCCTCACATTCTCTGAGACATCTGTCTATGGATCAATTCTAGGATCGAATTATGGGGATGATACAATCCCCGCATTTCAAATTAGACCCAATCTAAGGATCATTCATCGACCTCATCGTCGGTATCACCAATACAGGTATCCATATCATTGACCTCACTATCGATGCAGGAAATCTCATCATCAGTGACCACATCACTCCCCCTTTAGAGGAGGGTCCTTCTGAACTACACCAAGCTTGTCTCGGAAATATTCAAACTTTACTCGAGACAGAGGTTTGGTCAATATATCGACAAATTGTTCATCAGTGCTCACATACTCAATCTTGATAGCTCCTTTCTGCACCATATCCCGTATATAAAAATATCGGATCTCTATGTGTTTTGACTTATCATGGAATACTGGATTTTCTGTCATCTTGATACAACTCTGGTTGTCACACAGAATCTCAGTGGATTCCATCTCTAAGTCAAATAAACCAGATAACAACTTCCGAAGCCATATTGCTTCACAACTAGCAGAGCAAACAGCAATATATTATGCTTCAGCTGTGCTGAGAGACACACTGGACTGCTTCCTGCTAAACCACGAGATCATGGTAGATCCCAGACAATATCATCCTCTCGATGTGCTCTTCCTGTCTGACACACTTCCTTCCCAATCAACATCTGTGTAGCCATACAATCTGAAGCCATGATCTCCAAGATAGCATAGACTAAAGTCTATCGTACCCTTTAGGTACCTCATCACATGCTTTGCAACTATGAGGTGAACTCATCTAAGTTCCACTAGATACTGACTCAAGGTATTCATGGAAAAGCATATGTCTGGTTTGGTATTTGTTAAATACATCAATGAACCAATAATCTATCTGTACAGAGTCATATCCACTAACTCTGATGAGTCATCTGCTAACAATTTCAAGTTGGAATCCATGGGAGTGGCCATGGCCTTACATTCCAACATATCAAATCTTTTCAAGATTTCCACAGCATACTTTCCTTGGTTGAGAAAGATTCCCTCTGGGGCTTGCCATACTTCTATACCTAAGAAGTAGTGCATCAATATGAGATCTTTCATCTCAAACTCTAAAGAGAGTTTCTTCTTGCATTCGATAATCTGTTTCTCATTTCCTGTAAGAAATAGATCATCCACATATAGAAGCAATATGACAAGTTCATCATCCATAACCTTGAGATAAAGATTAGGATCATCTTTACTTTTGGTAAATGCTGATCTTGTTAAGAAACTGTCAATTCTTCTATCCCAAGCTCTGGGAGCTTGCTTCAACCCATACAAAGCCTTCTTTAATTTGCAGACATGGGTTCTTCCATCTTCCACCTCAAATCCTTGAGGTTGTTCTATATACACTTCCTCCTCAATTACACCATTCAGGAAGGCTATCTTTACATCATGGATGCAAGTGCCATGATAGTTCTAATGGAAGTGTACCTTGCAACTGGTGCAAATGTTTCTTCATAGTCAATTCCCTCTTGCTGAGAGAACCCTCTGGCTACAAACCTTGCCTTATATTTTTCAATGCTACCATCTGCAACAGGCTTTATCTTGTATATCCATTTTGAGGATACCACACTCTTGTCCTTTGGAATGGGAACTATATCCCAAACATCTTTCTTCATTATTGACTGGTACTCCTCAGTCATTGCTTCTACCCACTCCTTCTTATGAACTGCTTCTTCATAACCAATGGGTGCTTGATCTACAAGATCACACATTAGGGCCACATAGTTTGAGAATGTCTTTGGTTCCTTGCTCACCCTAGTGGAGCCTTCAGGAGATCCATATTTTTCTGCTTCTAGTATAATGTCTCTTTCCCATCCTAGCTTTCTCTTCCTTGGAATTTCTATGACAGGGGGTTTTTGTGCTTCCATCATGTCATGGTCTTCAAGAGTTGTCTCTTTAGGGGTGGGTGCAGCTTCTGTAATTCTGAAAGGTTCCTCTTCCTCATATACTTCTTCATGTTGGCACTCCCTAGATCTCTTGAGAGCTGCCTATTCATCAAATGTCACATCCCTACTTATTTCCATATGATGGAATCCTGGGATGTATATTCTGAATGCTTTGGATGCTTCACAATATCCAACAAATATTCCCTTCTTCCTAGAAGGATCTAGCTTGGTCCTCTTTTCTTTTGGAATGTGAATGTATATTGGGCATACAAATATCTTGAGGCGAATTACCTCAGGTTTCTTCCCTATGAACACTTCTTCTGGGGTCTTCAAATCAAGAGCACTATGAAATAGTTTATTTTGCACATAGACTGCTATCCTGGATGCTTCAGCCCATAAATACATGGGTAGTTCTTGATCATGTATCATTGTCTTTATTGCCTCCATAATGGTTCTATTCTTTCTTTCCGCAACACCATTCTATTGGGGATTGTAGGGAGTTGTTAGTTCCCTCTTGCTTCCAGCTTCCTTACAAAAGACATCAAAATATTTTGAAGTATATTCTCCACCATTATCTGTCCTAAGTATCTTCATCTTCTTTTCTGAATGGTTTTCTATCAAGGCTTTGAATTCCTTGAACTTTCCAAAAACTTCATCTTTTCCCTTCAGAAAATAGATCCAAGTCTTCCTTGAGTAGTCATCAATGAATGTAAGGTAGTATTCATATCCACCACGGGGGCTTCACTAGAAGGCAATATAATATCATGTTCATTCATATTGTGGTATTAAATATTCATGAAAACCTAAAAATTATATTGCTTATATATTAAGGGGCAAAGGATTTTTTTTTATTTAATGTAACAATACAAAAATGCTTTGGGGTCTTTTTTATATGGGCAGGCTGATAAATATCCACCAAATGGAGATGGAAGGATCACGGCCGAATGAGAAATCGGGTTGAGGCAAGGCTCGAGCTTACCAGTACACACGGAAATCGTGTCTTGAGGCATGCTTGAGGCCATGGGTTTCATGGTGAAGTGGGTTTCCATTCAATCATAGTAGAGAGACAGTGGTCATTGACAGCCAATTGTTACCAATAGCACTCAGCCAATTGTTACCAATACCTTGGGAGGCTCTAAGTCTCCAGGGCATGTTATAAGCCCTCGATAGGCCTTGAGGGTTTGAATACCCAACCACTTGTGCCTATTACAACCCTTAGGAGGTTTAGTCAGCCTCCTAGAGCTTGTTACAGGCCTTGGGGGCTTGGATATGTAGCCCACAACAGGCTTAATCAGCAATTGGGGAACTGCAACATGCAATCTAAATGTTGTACTATGTGCATTGGCTCCAATGACATACAAGAAGTGATCTCCTATCTCTTCATTAGACCATTAGATGTTGCATATCATAATAATATGTGGTCGAGTAATTGCATTGTTGGTGAAATAATGTGCATCCACAATATACATTGAAAGAAGCAAGGTGCATTGTAGAATGCATGTGGGGTCACAAGAGGGGTATCATATCAATATACTAGGTAGAAATATAAAGGGGTATAAAAAATGTTAATGAAAAAATTGATATATACAATATCTAGTGAAAATAGGGGTTTTTTTAAATTGGGAAGGCATATTGGGAGGGGGTAAAAAAAAATGATTTTGGAAGTTATTTTCCAATATTTAGTGAAATTAGGGGTATTGTTTCATATGCCACGAATGAACGTGCTATGATAGCAGTTTATTGAGTGAAGCCCCTGTGATATCCACTCAAGGATGTGGATGGCATTGGTCCACATACATCTGAGTGTATCAATTCCAATGTACTCTTAGTCTTTGTATCACTCTTTGGAAATGGGTTCTTGACATTCTTCCCTTTTGCACATCCTTTGCAAGTGCCATCATGGTCAATCTTTAAGTCTGGTAGTCCTATGACTACATTGCTCACATGAGGTAGTGCTTTATAGTTAATGTGAGCAAGCCTTCTATGCCATCGCTCACTTGGGCGAGTGGCTTCATGAACAAGAGCAACTTCTGGATGGCCCTTGAGTTTGTATAGACCTCCTTCCTCTTCACCAATAACAATTGCATCCTCAATTGATTTACTTTGGACCACATGAGTACTTGTCCATCTATGAATGCAACCCTATAGCCTTTATTATCTAGTGGTGAGATAGAAAGTAAGTTCTTCTTCAAACCTGGTACATATAAGATTTCCTTAATTTTCAATGGTGTTCCGGAATCAAGTTTGTAATTTGCTTCACCAGTTCCTTTGATAGGATATTGATAGTCATCTCCTAGAGATACCTTTTGTGGAGATGTCTTCTCTTCAAGTTTTGATAGAATCTTCTTTTGTCATGTCATATGCTTTGAAGCACCACTATCAATGAGCCATTTATCTTCTCTAGGTGATATTGCCTTAGAGAGAGTAGAGAATAGAACATACTCTTCTACATCTTCTTCTTCTACTTTAGCTCTTTTCTTTCTAGGTTTTTCTTCCTCTTCTTCTTCACTATCATTTTCTGCAAGATGTGCATGATGTCTTTTGTGAATAAACTTCTTCTTCTTCTTTTGTGAAGTACAATTTCTAGCAAGGTGTCCTAGTTTGAGACAATTGAAACATTGAACTATGGAGAGATCTCTTTCTGAGTTTGCTCCTTCTCTCCTTCTAAAATTACAAGGAGGTTAAGACTCCTTGTGATCATTCTTCTTGAAGTTGAAGTGACTCCTTCTTTTTCTGGTGTGTGTATCCAAAGCTTGGTCATCCTCTTTGAGAAGAGCTTCTCTATTGGCTACCCTAGCCTCTTCTTGAACACAATCCTCCCAAACCACATCAAATTTCATACTTTCTTTTCTGGCACACATAGTTTGAATGAATGGCTCCCAAGGTCTAGTAAGACCATTTAGAGAAGTCATGACAAGTTCATCTTCATTAAGGGTATCTCTAATGGTATCTAGTTGTTGTTTGATCTAGGAAACCCTTGAGAAATAGTCTTGAATAGATTCTCCTTTATTCATCTTGGTGCTCTTCAATTGAGTTCTCAGGTTCACAGCTTTTCTGGTTCACTGGTGCACAAGTGCACAGCTTTTTTGGTTCTCTGGTTCTCTGGTTTTCTGCACTTTTGGTTAAACTAGGGTTTGACTTTCCTGGAGTTCTACCCAACCAAAAATCTCGATCCAGGGCTCAAAACTTCAAATTTGAAGAGGGCTATCTAGCCATGCAATTAAAATCCAAATATTCTAACTTTTGCAGAAACCCTAATTTTCACCGGAGGAGGAGAGAGAGGTATTTTCACCTTGTGAAAGATGTTCTATTCAGGATAGCTCTGATACCATGTTAAGTTTAGCCCAATTTAACTAGCAATACCACTGAAAGAAACACAATCACAAGATAGACAAAGATTTACCCTAGGAAACCCTCATGGGGTAGAAAACCGAGCAAAGCTTTCCTCAATATAGATAATCAACCCAATACAAGATGCTGTCCTCAACAAGAGCTCCTTCTCCTCCTATGCAGACCTCTCTCTCACTAGTGCGCCAATCACAAGTGGATGAATGAATGAGATAAGTGAGGAACATACCTCCTCTACTTATACTTGTTTTCCAATTGACTTTTTACCCTAATGGGGCCGACCTATCCGAGAAGAGTCTAATAACCCCCAAATAGTAAACTCAGGGCTGACCTCACATGGGAGATCTAATAACCCTAGTTACCACACTCTCTCGGAGGAATTAACATCTTCAGATATACAATAGGGTCACCACAGAGGAATGTACCATCTCCCAAATAATAAAGTACAAATATAATATTCTTAGAAGTTACAATACTTCAACAAATTTAAGGCGATGACCGGTTTCGACAGTCTGTCAGCATGTGAACGCCATTACATTCAATGCCTGTCAATTTCACATGTGAGAGCAAAGACTCAGGGTTACAACATTTAATCCATATCTTCTCCAGTATGTTGTCAATCGAATGCATGGTTTATATATATATGACTAGGGTCGCATTTCATAGAAGAGTTTTTTATGCTTAGTACATAGTTTAGATTTCATTAATATGCACATCATGATATGTATTCACGTTACTATCCCTTTTACAAAGTTACATAACATATCACGATCCACAAATAATAAATTAGAAAGGTATAATCCTATAGTTAGAAAGGTTCAATCCTATAATGTGGCAAATTCACATTATAATCATCATAAATATGATGGTAGGATGATAGTAAACATTGCTACAATAATATGATTTTTCATGCATATATAAAATGAGGAATGCATAAAAATACTTTAGTTATATTTATAATTTCCAATGTATTTCATGTATTCCAAATAAACTATTTGTTTCATGTCTCTATAATATAGAGCATTATACAAGTTGAAACATTCACGATATTACCAACCGTTGCAAAATGGTGAAATGACGATAGGATCAAAATAGCACTATCACATGGTAATCTAGCACACATCAGAGAATTTATAGCGGAAGTATCTTTTCTTGGAAGTTTCAGTAAAGAGTCTAGTGTAGTTACTTTTAGTTACGACATCTGCGATTGTAAGTATAGTCAAGGTAACACTTACAGAAATAGGATAGAGATGCATACCATTAACAACTCTCTTGTATGGAAGTACTTAGAGTTACTATAAGAATTGACGGCTAACTAAAAAACATAATTAGAATTACTCCTAACACTTGAAATGTCGTAATACTCTTACCTGCGTTTCTGCACAAAGAGACAGATTCAAATGCTTTAGCTAACATAGCTAACTAAACCTCAGGGTACCTCGTAGGACCCCTTTGTCATCACCCAAAAGAAAAAACCATTAGTACTTTATCAAGAAATTATATCACAAGACAAACTTAAGTACAACATGTAGATTAAAATTAAACACAAGCAGAACTAATGATGTATTTTGTGCTAGGAAGTATAAATAGTCGTTATCGTAATTTGTCATTAGTTAAAAGATTAGTATTTATTTTATTTTCACATTAGCAATTTCCATATTTATTGCTATTTTTAAATTTTTAAATTTTTGTAAATTTTCAGGATGTTACATTGAGGCAGCGCAATTTAATAGTGTGCACAACACAAAGTGAAGCAGAGTGCATAATATAGTGTTATATGTGCACACAAATATTAATACAGTGTGACAAAAGTACAACAGCATCTTTATCTCAAGGTGGTAGGATGTGGAAAGGAAATAAGATCACAGTCTCTTCTCAGGTTGGTACTTGAACACATCGAGTCGATGCTTGCGTAGAGGATTGGTGTCCTTGCAAGTTGAATCCTACATCAACAAGTTGGTACTTGTGAATTGGATTTGTTTCCTCACAAGTTGTAGCCTGTAGTCTGTGAGTTGGTTCTTGCATGTGGGATTGGTGTCACAATGAGATTGGTGTCTAAGTGAGTTAGTGCTCACATCATTCGATATTGGTGTCTCCCATCTATCTATGTAAATTTCATTTTCATATATTTATATGTAAATATTCTGCACATTGTTGTCTCTTATTGATGTGTTTTAAAATAGGAATTGGTGGATGGTTTTTAAAGTGAAAAATTGTTTAATCTATGCATGATACTGATTCATCCCACTCTTAGTATCATTAAGAAGTCCAACATTTGGGATCAGATCAGGTTGCATTAGGAATATTTTAACAACTTGAAGATAGATCACTACGTAGATATGGATATACATGAAGGAATTCATACAAACAGAGAACCAAGTTTTGATGGATCAAACTACACCTTCTGAAGCATAAGGATGGAAGTGTACTTACAATCTCTTGGCATAGATGTTCAGAAAGCTGTGAATGTAATGAAAGTGAAAGGAATTCAATATTATGTGGTCTGGTATATTCAAAGTTCACTAAATTTATGCAATGCACATGAGCGAAAGAAGTATGGGATAAGCTTAAAAAACTCTATGAGGGAGATGAGAAGGTTAAGAAGGAAAAGTTGCTAACTTACTCAATTTGAAACCCTATAGATGAGGAAAGAAGAAAATATTACATCTTATCTTCTTCAAGTAGATGATATTGTTACTTCTATCAGAAGCCTTGGAGTATAAATTGCTAAGGAAGCATTTGTACAAAAGGTATTGAGATATTTTCTATCAAGGTTTGACTCTAAAGTATTATTTCTAGAAAACAGAAATGATTTGGATAGATTAAAAATGGACGAACTTGATAGGATTCTTACTGCATATGAGAAAGAGAATCCTTCTAGAAAAGATGCATCATTCAAAGCTTCCAAGAAGAAAAAAGGTAGCATGCATGAACAAAGAAAAATTTCCTCTAATATATCAAATGGTGAAGAAATAAATTTTGTAAAGAATCTCAAAAGGGGTCTTCAATTCTTGTCTTCTCGATACCTTTGAGATTCTTTACAAGATTCAATAGTCAAAGGTCTCTAGAAGACAAGTCTAGTCTTGTCTACGATAAGACATTCAAAAAAGACTACACCAATAAATACATTCAGGTCACAAATCAACAAGATGTTTCACCTAAGCAAGTTCAACTCAAGTATGATGATTTCCTCAATGATTACAATTTTCCTTGTTATGTTAATAGAAGAATGTTCAATACACATATATGCTTAAGGTACAATTATTATGATCACACTGCAAAGTATTGCTATACCGTAAGATGTTATAACTTTGATGGATTTGGGCATTAGGCACAAAATTTCCGCACAAAATTTCCGAAGATTGCTAATACATTCAGAAAGGAATATTTCACATATCACATGAAATAAGTACAATAAGACATGGATAGAAGAAGTCCAAGTAACTTTGCAAAGTACCAACAAAATATCGTGCACACTAAAAAATGGATAGAGAAGGTTCCATAGACATGCACAGTTGAAGTCAATAATAATACAAGTAATTTTCAAGCAACAGAAAACTGCTCCCTATCTTGTTAAATCTTCAGGATTGTGAATAAAAATCCCTGGTTTCAATATGTCATATATTATGAATTCAAGGAAATTAAAAATAAGGTTGTGACCATAAAATGTTTAAATAATATCATACATATTACATTCATAGGTGCAACTTCTACAAAATAAAAGCACATATATTCAAATTTGACCGGCAATGGAAAACATTGTTGTCATCAAACAAATATTTCAACATCAATGAATAGTCTGTAGAAGAAAAAACAATTTGAAACTATCATCGGTTGCACCAGTAAGTGATTTGTTGATTACATTCATAATACTAATTATACAAAAAGTATGATACAATTGCATAATTCATGTTAATTTTGAAAGAGTTGCTATAAAAGCGAAGAGATACATAAGGATCCTTGTCGCAAAGATTCCATGATAAAAAGGGATATCCAAATCTATTATCTACAAAATTTAAGTTACAAAAATGTACATTATGAAGAAAGGTAATTGTGCAAAATTCACTCATCATAAGTGTAGCTGGTTTTTAGGATTGTGTGCCTACTCCTTCATGTCTAAGGCATTTAGAATGATGTGATCTAGTTTGAAGAAATTGATAATGGATTGTTGTTGCACCTATAGTTGATCAACACATCTCTTCAAAAAGGAAATCTCTGCTGTACATGTTCTTGGTTCACCTATACCTGAGTGTACCATTCTATGACATTTGCTTCCTTAAGATTTGACACCCATTTCTCTAGTTCGTCCATAAGCTTAGCGAATTACGTCCTCTATGCTTCGAAGATTGTGGAAAGACTGCGTGCAGAAGATCCAATTGGATTTTGTTGCTTGTACATTTTGACAAGGAATTATGATTGGTTAATAGTGGACAACAAAGCGAAACACTGGTAGGATAACTAGTCACCAAGAATGACAAACAATGCTCCTGATGGACTTTAAATGCATTTACCAAATTGGTAAAATTTGCATGCACGTACTCATCATGAATAGATTATCTTCCATGCTTTCAAAAATTTGAACGGACAAAAATGAATTAAATTGATTTCTTATGAGTATTTGTTCTTATATTATTGTTGATTTTTTTATTTCCCCTAGTTAAAATGGAGAGATACCTTTGATCTTCTAGATTATGGTTGATCACCTCTTTATAATGTGTTAATTTTCTCTTATCCTTTAATTCTTTCTTGAAACACAACATCTCCTTCAATTTAGATGAATTTATTATTATTATTATGTAGAGTTATCTCCTCTTCGTCTCTTCAATGATTTAGCCAAAACTGACATCTTTGTGCCAACCTTGCTTAAGTTGTATTTTATTTAACTAGAGTATGAAGCAATCCTAGGAAGTCTCTTGTCTCCCATGTTGTTTATCTTGTTGTTGGAAATTATGTACTTATTCATAGCCATGCTCTCAATGGGGTTTCTATATAGAATGTGTTAAATATAAGGCATACACAAACAAAATAATATGGGTGAATCCATGAAGATAGATAACGCTTTTTGTTTAAGATGAAAATTACTCTTTCATAAAATGTCCTATATATAGTCACACTAAAGCAGGGTTTCTAAATATTTGCTACAAGCTCACCTTCCTAACATTTTAACTCATCTCAAGTATAATGAACTTTTCGAACAAATTGTAATAAAAAACAAATAAAACAAAAGTATTCATGATAACCATCATCATAACCCTTAAATTATTTAAAATCTACATAGTTTAAATAATACTTTTCTAAGTCTAAAATAAATTTTATAATATTTAAAGTAATAATAACAATCTAAAACATATCACTTTTTATTTTAAAATTATTAATTATAAAGTATCCATTATTAATCTATTTTCCACTTAATTTCTTTAGAAGTATTTCCCGAAAGACTTGAAAACCATATAAAACGACCCAACTAACAAAATCCCAATGACATACTTTCTTTAATTCCTCCCAAAACCAGAATTAAGCTACTTTCCAAGAGTTCCCAGAGAAAGATGTATCATATTATACAATTAATGATTACTCAGACCAAGGTCAGGATAAAAGACAGTGCACTTTCTTACATCAATCCCCATCGTTCTCCTCCTTCAAGATTGTTTGACCTAATCCGTTTCCTTACATCGCTATCCTTCTTCGAAATTGTTTGACATGGTTACTGCGATAAAAGTACTTTGCTTGCATCATTATATTCCTTATTGGGAATTTAATACGCAGAGTATAAAGGCTTGTATCCCATCGAATTTGTTTGGCCGAATTTAGGCAAAAAAAAAAGTTGCAATAAAAAAGTTCATTTTGACGCAAACTATCCTTCTCCGAAAAGTTTCGGAAATTGAAAACGTAGGATTTAATTAATCATAAGTATGGATGAGATGGATATCACTCAGACCGCCTGTGTAGAACGGTGTCCTCAGAATTTGATAAAAAAAACAAATGTGCCCAAACTATAAAGCCATGAAATGATAAACACTTGTCTTAAAATAATACACAGCCGGGCCGGTGATGATATCAATAATAGCTACAGCACATGACCAGACTGCAAATCTCTGCACTTGCAAGTTGCAATATGTCTCGGCGTGATATACGGGTCACAGGTGGTCGTGAAACTGAAGCTGCTTTTAACACTTTGTCCCACCTCAGATTTTACATACTCATCGATTGTACCTTGAAATCATCGTCGCTCAAATCAGATCGCTTCAATCTGCCCTTTAATTCTTCTTGTTTTAATGAATAATCACTTCCCTTCATCATGATATCCACCCACATAAATGGAGTCCACCGTAGGGTTTCAAGGGTGTCGACACTTTTCCGTTAAAAAAAACCCTAGTTAGGTTTAAAAGATTCTCAATTAAATTAATTACACTTGCAATAAAACAAAATGCACCAGTTAACAAAACTAGGTTAAGATTAATCATTTTCTCTTAGGTTAAAATTCCTGGCTATTGTTTGATACCCTACTGAGACATGACTGACTATAAAAGGCCGGGACTTCCTATTGTCTAAATGGCTGACCAAGAAAAACTTTTGTGTTGAAAGCTTGCTGTGTGTGTTTCAGTGCTTGTCCAAGCATTGCAAATACCCAAACAAGTTTGCACTTTATCTTCAAGTTGGGATTGGAGATTAGAGGAGCGAGAAGGGATTAAAGGCTCGACTGCTGCCATACTCGTGTACGTTGACTTACTTTTCCTGGACATGATTTCATAGTTTTACCTTGATCTTCATTCTTTTTCATGTTACAGGAGGAATCCTCCTGGTGTTTAATAGATGCTGGATTATGGATATATGTTAACAGACCAGGCTAAAGAGTACGTGGCAAGGACGCGGAAGAAATGGATGATGAGAACACTGAAGGCTGTTCAGCAGCCATTGATGCGACTGGCGATAACAATATCAAAGTTTGGCGCTATCCCACCTGAGCTTTTCTAAACCGAAAAACCCTAACTCTCTCTTGGAATCGTCTTATTAACTCATATCATTTTTGCTTCACTTATCATTCTCAATATTGGTATATAGCTTAACTTACTCTCCAGTCCTGTCCATTTTTCTCCTTCCTGTTTCACAAACTCCATTTCCGTTTCAACTTGGCCCCATATCATGCATTTCTTGACCTTGCAAGATACTTTCATGTCCTTGCAAGACTAGCCTCATAATCTGCACTCACCGTAGTAAACTTCGTTGGTCAAGAAATTCGTATACAGACTACTGGCCGGTAATGATGATCATTCAGCTCTTGAAGAAGGTTAAACTTACTAACATATTCCTCTGTCTTATATATATAGGGTTTCTGTTTACCTCATCACCCACCCTCCTCGGGTGAGGGTGGACTTGGGTTCTGGTTCGTGTTGATCATATCTGTTCTTGAATACATAAAATGTCTTCGGTTCTCCAGTTACTAGTTAATCATTCAATAAATAGGTTATTGAATTTGTATGCAAATATCTTGATAACCCACAATATACAATTTTTATTGTAACTATTGGCTTGTTAGTAACGGCGTAGCATTCATTTCATACAATTAATGATTCGTATGTCATATGTAGAATGTGAAAGAAATAAATTATGTCAAAACTTGAGAATAGCTTTTCTCCATTGAAGTATTGGAATTGATTTCATTTGAACTTGTACATATATTTTCTTTATGTTGGAAAACATGAATATGTTGCCCAGCTGTAGAGCTGTAACAGTATTATTCCAGTTTTTTTGGTTTTCATTTAAATACTGAGAACATTGTTCCTTTTCATGGTTACCCACGCGAATCTATCATCTGGATATTTACTTTCATAAGGATATTATGATAATTAAAAAGAATGGTTAATCTATCATTCTAAACTAATCTATTCTATTTGTTTAAAAAGCATATTTAAAACGTCTTAAGAATAGATTATAGGGTAATTTACTATTGTAACATTTTCTTTTCCAAACAAATTTGGCTACATGTTTGAAAGATTTTTTTCTGTACACTTACATAACACTAGGTCTGATATGGAATACTGAATTACTGTAAATTGTAATATCTTAAATGTAGAGTTAGTGTAACCTTGAGGGGTGCTTAAATGTTTATTTTTTCACATGCACTGCAGCTATGAATTGGTTGGCAGAAAGGTGACATCATATTTATAAACTAAAATCATCAGATGCATGGAATCTTTTATATATAAACATAATTGGAAAAAAATTCTATTTTTTATTCCAAACAAAATAAGACTACAATTTTTATATCCATATACACTGTCCAAAATACCTTGCATTCGATATGTTCGAAAACATAAGTTCTCTACGAGTCATCCCACATAGTGATAAGTTTTAACAAAGACTGCCACCGTCCACAAAATCCAATTATACCTTGCATTAAACCTGTTCTAAAAGATAAGTTCTCTACCCGTCATCCCACATAATGATAAGTTTTAACAAAGACCACCACGGTCCACAAAGGATCTGATGATCTTAGTCATCAGAGTGATAAGTTCTAAACAAAGACTACAAAGATCCACAAAGGATCTGAATCAACTTAGATTTATACAGTCTTCCGTCAATAAAAAAAGAGATTCTAATAAGGAAAAGCTGATGAACCTATTTAGGATTTCAGAAATATGTATCCACAAAATAACCATTGAATTTTTTGAGGGAGTGTAATCTAGAACTTTAGTTAAATATTCTTTGGAGAGTTTAAAGTTTTTATATTTATATATATGCAAGAAGATGAGGGTCACTTTAGATGCAATCCTACTTTTTCAAAACTCCTTCCTGATACATAAAAACATAATGCGTTTCTGATACTTAGCACTTGCCATGGTAAGACCCAAGCCTGACATGTCACTGGACATGTAGGATAGGTAACCATAATGCGTACGCGTTATAGAACTACAAAACACGTACGCGGTATGTAGTTACAAAACGCGTACACGTTATTGAAATCTAAAATCAATTTAAAAACACAGTCCCGACCACCCCAGACCACCCGCGACACTCTTCACACATCAAAAACGTGAAATAGAGGTTGGACGAGAATAGTTTGTTTGCCCTGAAGTATCGGTGGAGCTCGATTTAGCTAGAGGGAAGGCAAATTCACCGGTGGATTGTCATCTAAATTAGGTAATTCATTCACCCACACCATTTTTTTGTCATTTCTTAACCTAAATTACTATTTTTTTTTGTTTAAAACAACCTAGTTTTATAATATTGATAAAATTGGGAATAACCCAATCTCTAATTAAATTCACATCTCCCTCAACCAAGATGAGTGAATAATTAAAATGAATCCCTTTTCAAAAACTCAAAAATTCCTAATCCAACCAAAAATTGAAAAAAATAGAACTCCCCCCTTTCTACAATGTATCCGTCCAAGTCACCTGACACGAGGACACGGGACAATGTCCCCACAGCACACGGTGACCCCCGGAATTACGACACATAGGACACATTTTATATACATATATATATTTAAAATATATTAAAATTTAAAAATATAGACATATAGATCCAATAAAATTTAACATTTACAATTACAAATATTCAATAGAAATTACATTTACAATTACAAATATTCAATATTCAATAGAAATTAGATCATTCACAAATCACAACACATTTGTCATTCAAAATCACAAATCACAATGAGACATTGAGACACATAGATGCATGTTAGAGACTCAGAACCATATATCTCATTAAATCAAAATGTATTACATAGATGTCGGAATGCCATTGGGCACTCGCAAATGCCAAATAGACTAATAGTCTAATAGTAAATACAAAAAAGGAGTGGATCAAGATGGAAGAATCCCATCTGTCAATGACTCAATAGTCCTCCTCCATGCTTGAATCAACAAACTCATCACTACTCTGATTCTCCTCCTCCTCCTCCTCCTCTCTGCCAATCCGACTAACTGCATCTACTAGTGTGGAGGATGACCCCTCCATATGATCACCCTCATCAAAAGTGACTGGCTCTAGCACTGGATCATTAAGATCCATGTTGGCTAGTGCCAACTCAGTACTGTTGTCCAAACCCATCTCATCATGAAAGACATCCCACATCCGTGTCTTTCCCTTCACCCACTCCTCCCTCTTCCTGTAAATAAGACAAAGGTTGGAGTGCACATACACCATCATCTCTGCCCTGGACTGCTCAAGCCTACTCTTCTTCACACTGTACAAGTTCCCATATGTGCTCCAATTCCTCTCACAACAAGAGGATGAAGTAACTTGAGAGAGGAACCTCAAGGCTATATTTTGTAGAAGAGGGCATGTTTCCCCATGAGTTGTCCATCAAACAAGGGGTTTCTTAACCCCCTTGTCTCTAACCACCTCATATCCTCCAAATCTCCCATTGCCACTAGAAAACTCATAAAATTCCTCCTCCACCACCTCAAGGTGGTCTCTATCCTGAAGTAGCCGTCTAAATGCTATCTTCCTCCCCTCTGAGATCTCTCCATCCATGTGAAGAGGGACTCTGGATGAGGGCCCCAACCCACCACTGAGCCAATCTTAAGCGTAGAACCTGGGGTTTAATGAGTGGACCAAGCAATGCAAAGGTGTACAATTCTTATCCCACATGGAGATAAGAATGCCCTGTATGATGGACCATAAGTTCTCTGCCGATGTCTCATACTCAGCACACTCATTCTCCATAACAATGGTCCTCATGGACTCAATCATGGAATCCCACCCCTCATAAACATCTCCTAGGATGGGTTGGTTCATGTCTGCAAACCACAACAAAGAAATGATTGGCTCCATGATCTTAATGCTAAGGACTACCCTATCCCACCAACCATCATATAAAACCATGTCCCACGCGACACAGGGACCTGTTGGAGATGTTCGGTTACTTAGGTATCCATCCACATGAAACCCAAATTTCCAACCCTCTTTGGGCAATGTACTTAGAATTTATTAAAATTAACCATCAACATACCATCCTGGATGTTCAACCAACGACTTCATCTGCTACACAAGCAACGCAATCTCCTTTTTCAGTTGAGGTGAGATCTCCTTCAGTGACCAAGTGTTTCATGCACTTTTCATGCATTAGTTGATAATTGTTGAGTTAATTGTTGAGCTAATGTATTAGTGTACATAGTTAGTTGAATTTAACAATTGATATTTAATTTGCAGGATCCAGAGATGCACACTGATCCTAAAGATGTGCCTAGAGGATCAACGTCGGGAAAGAACAAGAGGAAGCTTGAGTTTTGATGTGTCTTATGGGATATATGTACATTTGGATACATGTACATGTGGCTTTGATAGTTTTGGATAGTTTTGGACACATGTGCTTTTGGATACTTTTGTATATATATGTACTTTTCGATACTTTCACTTTTGGAGACATGTACATTGACTTTATTGTGCATGTACTTTTGGAGACATGTACATTGACTTCATTGGATACATGTAATTTTGGATACTTTTGGATATATATGTACTTTTGGAGACATGCACTTTTGGATATATATGTACTTTTGGATACATGTACTTTTGGAGACATGCACATTGACATTTCACTTATAAATGAATGATACATTTCACTTTGTATTTGTTCTTCGGTTTCCACGTGTTCTTGTGTTAATCTAATGTGTTGATTTGTGTGGATTATCTATTACTCATGAATGCGCTATGTCAAAAAAACAAACTGTTATATTTAAAGGTTTCAACGAACTCACTACATGCGTGCACTAATTGGTATCTAATTAAAATTTGTGATTTTGGATGATCATTACAAGTTATGTCAAAGTTCTTACTCATGTAATTTAATCAAACTAAATGCAATAGAATGTTTTTCAAGGTTTCAACGAACTCACTCATGCACACTAATTGGATAGGTGTAATTAAAATTTGTGAGTTTGGATGATTAAATTACAAGCTAAGTCAATGTTCAAGTGTAATTTAATAAAACTAAGTGCAATACATGCTACACATTTCATCAACGCCCAATATTTGATTGTACAATTAGATTCAACACTACATATGAGTAACTACATACAAGTGCTCAAAGCAACATTGGTGAAATGAACAAATGTTACCTCGGGATTCAAGAAATAAAGTGCCTTCTAATGTTGGTTGGGAAGGATATGCTTAGTTATCCTTATGGCTTGGAGGTCATCTTCATGTAGATAAGTACTCTTGTTGTCATGTGTCATTAAGGTTTTTTCATGTGGTAAAACCCTTCAAGGTTAGGGTTTGTTCATGGTTTCATTGTACTTGATTTCTAAACATATAATTATTCTAAGAAAGGTTGCTAGGTTTTCTTCCCTATGAGGGTTTCCTAGGATAAAATGTTGTGTCTCTTGTCCCTCAACAACATTTTCATGCGACTTGCAGCTCGACATAGCCTAGAAATTGGACATCAGACCGATGAACCGTCGACTCCGTTGGTTCCCTGGCATGCGATTACCTCTAGGGGGCCTTCTCCTTCATCTCCCCATGGCCCCGTGGCTTCATTGTGCATTCGTTTCGTAAATTAGGGTTTTGCTCAATTTCATTGCATGCAATCTCGCATTGGTGGGTCAACTCTGCAAAAAATTCCCCCGAGCCATTTTTTGTAGTGTTCCCACATCGGCATTCCCCACACATACTTGCAGGAGCCAACAGCACGCAATCTTCTTGCTCCGTTTGATTTTTGGCTCCTGGGCGAAAATTCACCAAGTCTCCCTGAACGACATTTTCATGCGACTTGTAGCTCGACATAACCTAGAAACCAAACGTCGGACCGACGAACCATCGACTTTGTTGGTCTCCTGGCGTGCGATTACCTCTAGGGGGCCCTCTCCCTCATCTCTCGATGGCCCAGTGGCTTCATTGTGCATTCATTTCGTAAACTAGGGTTTTGCACAATTTCATTGCATGCAATCTTGCATTGGTGGGTCAACTCTGCAAAAGCCTCCCCCGAGCCAGTATTGGCAGTGTTCCCACGTCGACATTGCCCACACACACTTGCAGGAGCCAATGGCACACAATCTTCCTGCTTCGTTTTCTTTTTGGCTCCCAGCCAGAAATTCACCAAGTGTCCCTGAATGGCATTTTCATGCGACTTGCAACTCAACATAACTCGGAAACTGGATGTCGAACCGATGAACCATCGACTCCGTTGGTCTCCTGGTGTGTGATTACCTCTAGGGGGCCTTCCCCCTCATCTCCCCATGGCCCAATGGCTTCATTTTGCATTCATTTTGTAAACTAGGGTTTTGCTTAGTTTAATTGCATGCAATCTCACATTGGTGGGTCAACTCTGCAAAAACCTCCCCCGAGCCAGTGTTGGTAGTGTTCCCACATTGGCATTGCCCACACACACTTGCAAGAGCCAACAGCATGCAATCTTCCTGCTTTGTTTGCTTTTTGGCTCCTGGATGAAAATTCACCAAGTGTCCCTCAACGGCATTTTCATGCGACTTGCAACTCGACATAATTGGAAACCGGACGTTGGACTGATGAAACCATTGACTCTGTTGCTCTCCTAGATTTTGATTACCTCTAGGGGGCCCACTCCCTCCTCTCCCCATGTCCTAGTGGCTTCATTGTGCATTCATTTCATAAACTAAAGTTTTGCTAAGTTTAATTGCATGCAATCTCGCATTGGTGGGTCAACTCTGCAAAACCCTCCCTCGAGACAGTGTTGGTAGTGTTCCCACATCGGCATTGCCCACACACACTTGTAGGAGCCAAGGGCGCGCAATCTTCCTGATCCATTTGCTTTTCGGCTCCCGGACGGAAATTCACCAAGTGTCTCAGAAACCGGATGTTGGACCAATGAACCATCGACTCTGTTGGTCTCCTGGCGTGGGATTACCTATAGGGGGCCCTCTCCCTCATCTCCCCATGGCCCAGTGGCTTCATTGTACATTCATTTCGTAAACTAGGGTTTTGCTCAGTTTAATTGCATGCAATCTCGCATTGGTGGGTCAACTCTGCAAAAACCTCCCCCAAGCCAGTCTTAGCAGTGTTCCCACGTCGGCATTTCCCACACACACTTGTAGGAGCCAACGGCAGGCAATCTTCCTGCTCCATTTGGTTTTGGCTCTCGAACGGAAATTCACCAAGTGTCCTTGAACGGCATTTTGATGCGACTTGCAACTCGACATAACTCGGAAACCGGACGTCAGACTGACGAAATGTCGACTCCATTGGTCGCCTGGCATGCGATTACCTCTTGGGGTCCCTCTCCCTCATCTCCCCATGGCCCAGTGGCTTCATTGTGCATTCATTTTGTAAACTAGGATTTTGCTCAGTTTTATTGCATGCAATCTCGCATTGGTGGGTCAACTCTACAAAAACCTCCCTCGAGCCAGTGTTGGTAGTGTTTCCATGTCAGCATTGCCCACACACACTTGCAGGAGCAAACGGCACGTAGTCTTCCTGCTCCGTTTGCTTTTTGGCTCCCGGACGGAAATTCACCAAGTGTCCCTGAACGACATTTTCATGCGACTTGCAACTCGACATAACTCGGAAACCGGACGTTGGACCGATGAACCGTCGAATCCATTGGTCTTCTGGCATGTGATTACCTCTAGGGGGCCCTCTCCCTCATCTCCCCATGGCCCAGTGGCTTCATTGTGCATTCATTTCGGAAACTAGGGTTTTGCTCAGTGTGGGAGTGTGCAATTTTTGCACACGAGGGTCAACTTTGGAAAATCATCCACCGGGCAGGTATGGCTAGTGTTCCTAGCCCAAACCTGCCTAGACACACCTGCAGGACTCCCTGGAACCTGGTTTTGTTGCACGGTTGGAGTTCTATGCCCCTGGAAGGTATCTAGCAAGTGTCCGTGAAGGCCTTCTGGCAGCGAGATAGGACAAGCCATAGAATGAAGACCGTGGCTTGGATCGACGAACCGTCGACTCCATTAGATTCAGCACACCGGGATAGTGCCAGGGGTGTCCCTTCCCTCTAGCCTAGTGGCCCATCTGTCACCTTGCAGGTCCATCTTGGAAACTAGGATTTTACTCAGTGTGGGAGTGTGCAATTTTTGCACATGGGGGTCAACTTTGGAAAATCATCCACCGGGCGGGTATGGCTAGTGTTCCCAGCCCAAACCTGCCTAGACACACCTGCATGACTCCTCGGAACCTATTTTTGTTGCATGGTTGGAGTTCTATGCCCCTGGCAGGTATCCAGCAAGTGTCCTTGAAGGCCTTTTGGATGCGAGACAGAACGAGCCATAGAATGATGACCGTGGCTCAGATCGATGAACCATCAACACCATTGGATTCAGCAGGCTGAGATCAGGCCAGGGGTGCCCATCCCCTCAGGCCCAGTGGCCCATGTGTCACCTTGCAGGTCCATCTTGGAAACTAGGGTTTTGCTCAATGTGGAAGTGTGCAATTTTTTCACACGGGGGTCAACTTTGGAAAATCATCCACCGGGTGGGTATGGCTAGTGTTCCCAGCCCGAACCTACCTAGACACACTTGTAGGACTCCCCGAAACCCAGTTTTGTTGCACGGTTAGAGTTTGATGCCCCCAGCAGGTATCCAGCAAGTGTCCCTGAAGGCCTTTTGGATGCAAGATGGAACGAGCCATAGAATGAAGACCATGGCTCGGATCGATGAACCTTTGACTCCGTTGGATTCAGCACGCCGGGATAGTGCCAGGGGTACCCCTCCCCTCCATTCCGATGGCCCATGTGCCACCTTGCAGGTCCATCTTGGAAACTAGGGTTTTGTAGGTCCATGATGAAGATTTTCATGATGATGATGATGGTGATGATGATGAAGATGTTGATGATGATGGCTTGGTCTAAGGTGGTGCTCTCAAATAGCTAATTCATTATGAAATATTTAACAAGACATGAATTAAATTTAATATAAGTGTATTGTTTAATATAGTGAGCATGAATTGAATTAATTTTGTTGGGTGAAGCCAATAACCAACATGATGAACATAATATAATTTTAGGGTTTACTAATCATATGTAAAAAAGGCATATTCATAAACTTGACATACAAGAGAACTTTTGGCATATTTATAAACAACGTAAATGTAAATTTGGCATATCAAGAACACAAAATTGACATATTCATATGAAACATACATGTGAAAATTGAGCATATATCAATATTCAATTACAAATAGTATAAATAGTATAGTATTAAAAGTATGTAACATACCTCATCATGCTAGATCCCACCTATTATCATACAACCAAGCCCTCCAGATCATCTCTTATACTGATGGTCTCCATTAGTATCTCGTGCTCTGTATTCGATAAGAAGTAGAGTACCTTCGATGTATTTCGACTAGGCATTGTTCGTACCTAGAGGTTTGTGCCAATGATTAAGTTGGTAAAGTGATACACACTTGCACCTAGTTTGTAATCCCTTTAAACATATCCACCCTTCTTTCTTGCATTGCTGTCCCGTGTCAAGTATTCACCTTTAACAACCATAGACCCAGTTGGAAAGTGGTTGTTTTCATCGTCATTCATGGACATAATGAGGGTTTGCTTTCCATCTATACAGCATGCCAACTAGTAATCATCACCCCATTCAGTATGTTTTGAGGCAACCACTGTGTATATGTGCCCTGCATTATATGATTGTAGGTATATGATCAAAATATTTTTCATGCGATACAAGGCCATTAATGTGCATTTGAAGACTACGTAAACAAACAAAAAATGTTAAAGAAATCCATCATACCGGGTTGTACAAGGTCTGAGACATGATCAAAATCTGCTGAAATAGATGATTGGTCTTCTTCCAATGGAGTTAACTCAACAATTGCATGCTGATCAAGTGGAAGTGATATGCGATCCCATCCATCAACCGAATCCAATTATTCACACCCATCCCAGTCACCATCACAACAAGGTGGGCAAAAACAAGTGAGTTTTTTGGTCCAAATTTCAAATACTTGGTTATCAGAGCTTCGAACCGAATGAAAGCAACGAGTCCCAGGCACAGTCTTGCATTCCCATGCATGTGAATGATCTATGTCTACCACCTCCCAAAAAAATCTCTCCACATGTCTCTTTCTTATGGATTCTACTTGCATAGTTGATTCCTCTCCCATTACTGACGTGCACCACCTGACTATAGATTGAGCATTTAGAATAGTAGATTCTGTAGATACTTTCAATTCCTCTCTTCGTAGCGATGTTTTGACACATGCTCCGGCTCCATCATGCTCTCCTTTACCATGCCCAGTCTCAAAATAGTTCCACATATGTGGCACTTTGTAGTTTTTATGCAATGAACACAACCACTGAAATATGCGTGCATTTTTGAACTGACCAGCACACCCATCAGACCAAATCCAGTGTCGATCCATCTATATGTTCCTTCCCTTTAAGTGATCATAGAACATGATGAAGCAATGACATACATAGTGGAAGTCGTGGCACCTATCATCACTTATGTAGAAGTGATATTCCTTCAGAATTTCTCTTTGCTCTTTAGTGCTATTTGGGCCATGCCTATATGTGATATGGACCATCAAGGAAACCTGCTCAGAGTGATAATACTGACTTTGGATCTCATTTTGAGGTTGTAGAGTGTAGTTCTCGGCAAAATCAACAACTAAAAGTATAGTACCAAGGGGAAATGTATCTCTGCATATTCTAAACTTCTCATCCTGCCATCGTGCCACGTGGACATGCTAAACATATTGATGTGTCTTTTCAATAAATTCCTTGATGAAGTCACTAAATTGTACCTAGTGACACAAAATGATCTCAATGTTAGTTTTTTGTTGTAAGTAAGGATTGAAATGTAACCATTACAACATAATTTTATAGATATAAATGCATACCTAAGATGTCACCAATTGTATTTTTTTGCTTTCTTTCCCTGGGACTATTTCATAGTTGATATATTTGAAACTTTTCATGTCTGTAACCATTTTCCCAAATTCACTGTCTCCATTCTCGTGCATACTTTGGTTCAATAATGCCATTCCAGCACAGTTGGAGCATGTTTCATCCAAACAATATTTTGCATAGTATGTTTTCCCCTCGGGCCTATTGCACATGATGCTATGAATGAATTCTCTTGATGAAGTCGGTGGTATTGTCATGGAGCAATCCTGCACATGGTTAGTATGCAACACACGACGAATGTACAAAAATGTTTCATAGTAATATTCATATTCTACATGGTATATACAACAACAAGTGTTATGAAGAGTATTTATTCTAACATACCATGGCTTACATTTCTCAAAAGATCTTTGCCGCAAGTTCAATTGTCTATGTGCAATCCTAAATTTCTCGTAAAGTTCTGTCTGTGTTATATCAAGAAGATGCTTAGTATGTGGTTCACGATCCTTTGAACCCCTTCTCAGTTTTAGTACATCCTTTTGGTTTGAAGAAGGTCTTGTGTGATCATGCCAAAAACTATGCACTAGTCCCTTTACTGCATCAACTAGCTTCATGTCACGACGTGGCAACCGACCAACAAAGGCCCAAAAATCTGTCTGATCGGTTGTGTCAAGATGTTCTCTTCTAATAGAATACTTACGGAGGGTTTTTACATTCAAATTAACTAGTTCGGATGTAAGCCTGAGAACACAAAGGGCCCTCGTGTTCTTATTTGCAATTACTTGTGACAACACACGACGAGCAGCATTGCGGTCCTTTGAACGTGTGTTCTTACCAATTTTACCAAATGCATCTACTAGGCTTTTAACTATATGAGAACTTGGTTCAGAATTCTTTATCATCTTTATCCCTAACTTTTTCCTAACAACATTCATGCTCCTAGATTTTAACAATGATAAAAATAATCTACATTTATCTCCATCACATTTAGAAACAAAATATTTATCAAGTATCTGTTGAGTTTGATAAGCAATACTACGTTTAGATAGCGTAACTTCAATGGAATTGATGAGACTTTCATCAACTTGTATACGCTTCGGAGTTCTTCGACGTGTGCTTGTTAATGGAGGTAAGGGGGTTGGAATTGTACCATGTAGTGCATCACTAAGATGCTCTGGCGTTTCAATAGTATCTTGGTGTCCTTCATTCTCTTCTTGGTAGTTGGATGGTGGAAGTCCAACATCCTCATCGATGGTCTGGATAACATTCTATTCTTCAACAGTAGGCAAAATGTCCAATGCCTCTCTGACTTCATCGCTTGTATAACCACATCCGGATAGAAAATTTTGTGTTTCTTCATGAGCTTCATCTTGAGATGGTAACTTATCACTTTGACTTGAAGTGGGAATTGAAACATCCCCTAATGAGCACCTACGTTTTGCTTCTTGATTACTTCCATGGGGTGCTTGTTCAACAACTATTGTGGAAATTGAAGGTCCGTCTTCTCGTGGATTAATAGGATGAACCATGGTATCCTCTACAATTGGATTTGGATTGGTTTCCAAAGAAAGCCTCTGATTCATCATGTATATTCTTTTCTTTTCTTTCTCTTCTTCAATGACTTCTTGAGGTCTCTTCTTCCTTGTTGATTTGTTTACTCAGTTATGTGCATTCCCCATCACCACAATGATCAATTCAATATAGCTTGCTTTTGTTGCTCCTCAATTACAAGCTCTTTAATAATAAGAAAATGGAAGTTAGATCATAAATTGTTTGGGCTCTTTGATTCTCTTGTACACTTGTGTATATCCACCATCACCATGAAATGGTCTTGAAGCTTGATATCTTATCTTGTGTGCTCCTCAAATATATGCCAAATGAATCTTTCAAAGACCTTATCTTTGGTGTTATTCAACTGGAGATTCTTCAAGCTTGTTGATTATCTTCTTCAAATATGGCCATATAACTCAACACCACACTAAGCAACCATGAAAGATGTCCTCAATGCTACACCTGCATAAAAAAAATAATGATGGAGATGGTGTAGAATGTGAGAATTTCCAATGGCAGGCTCGTGCTATTCGAAAAATCACGAGAGTGTTGTTTTGGCTCGGACAGAGTGAAGTTGCTCTTGGACAAGGACAGTCCATTGTTTATAGAGTTGCAAAACGCGCACGTGTTATATAAAGCAAAAATGCGTGTGCGATATGTAGTGTAAGAATGCATACGCGATATTGTGAAGCACAATAAATAGGTTAGGT
Organism: Larix kaempferi; assembly: GCA_027924585.1. Taxonomy (NCBI): domain Eukaryota; kingdom Viridiplantae; phylum Streptophyta; class Pinopsida; order Pinales; family Pinaceae; genus Larix; species Larix kaempferi. Next base: position 13,824 of record BSBM01001155.1, on the reverse strand, counting down.
GCACGACTAGGGCAACGAACAAAATCAAAAGAAAACTAATATTTTATATGGTTACATACATTGTCAAGCATACCCCACTCTCCATCTCTCCACCTTCTCTTTATCTTCGTTATTATCCCTCCCTATAGCACTCTCTCCCTTCTTCTCCCTTAATCACTAACCCTCTATGCCTTTATCCCTCCCCCCTGCCCTCTCTGTGTTACCTTGTTCCTAGAGCCCCTCCCCCATAAAGGCCTTTAGACCCTCTTCTAAACATTAATCCCTAAGTGCATAAGTGCACAAGATGATGAGGAGGAGGAGGGTGATGACAATGAAGATGATCCTAATGCAGATGAAGATGATAAAGATGATGATGAGGAGGAGGGTGATGACAATGAAGATGATCATGATGCAGATGAAGATGATAAAGATGATGATGTTGATGAAGATGATGGTGATGATGATGAAGATGTTGATGATGTTGGTGATGGTGATGTTCGGATGATGATGATGATGATGATGATGATGATGATGATGATGATGGTGACATGATGGAGATGTTGATCTAATGAGGAAGATGATGATGATGATGATGAAGATGTTGATGATGATGATGGTGGTGATGAAGATGATGATGATGAAGAAGATGATGATGATGGAGATGTTGTGTTGATGGGGAACCTAGAGATGACAATGATGATGAAGATGGTGATGGTGATGGTGATGGTGATGGTGATGGTGATGGTGATGGTGATGACGATGAAGATTTTGATGATGATGGTGATGGTGATGATAATGAAGATGTTGACAATGATGGTGATGGTGATGTTTAGATGATGATCATGATGATGTTCATAAGATCATGATGGTGATGATGGCGATGATGATGGAGAAGATGACGATGATGGATATGTTGATGAGGAACCTACAGATGCCAATGATGATGATGACGATGGTGATGAAGATGATGATGGTGGAGATGTTGATGAGGAACCTACAGATGCCAATGATGATGGTGATGACGATGAGGATTTCGATGATGATGGTACTGGTAATGATGATGAAGATGTTGATGATGATGGTGATGGTGATGGTGATGTTCGGATGATGATGATGATGTTGATGATGAAGATGATGGTGACATGATGGAGATGTTGATCCGATGAGGAAGATGATGATGATGATGGTGATGATGATGAAGATGTTGATGATGATGATGATGGTGATGAAGATGATGATGATGAAGAAGATGATGATGATGGAGATGTTGTGTTGATGGGGAACCTAGAGATGACAATGATGATGAAGATGGTGATGGTGATGGTGATGGTGATGACGATGGTGATGACGATGAAGATTTTGATGATGATGTTGATGGTGATGATGATGAAGATGTTGACAATGATGGTGATGGTGATGTTTAGATGATGATCATGATGATGTTCAGAAGATCATGATGGTGATGATGGTGATGATGATGGAGAAGATGACGATGATGGATATGTTGATGAGGAACCTATAGATGCCAATGATGATGATGATGATGGTGATGAAGATGATGATGGTGGAGATGTTGATGAGGAACCTATAGATGCCAATGATGATGGTGATGACGATGAGGATGTCGATGATGATGGTGCTGGTAATGATGATGAAGATGTTGATGATGATGGTGATGGTGATGGTGATGTTCAGATGATGATGATGATGATGATGAAGATGGTGACATGATGGAGATGTTGATCCGATGAGAAAGATGATGATGATGATGGTGATGATGATGAAGATGTTGATGATGATGATGATGGTGATGAAGATGATGATGATGATGGAGATGTTGTGTTGATGGGGAACCGAGAGATGACAATGATGATGAAGATGGTGATGGTGATGGTGATGGTGATGACGATGAATATTTTGATGATGATGGTGATGGTGATGACGATGAATATTTTGATGATGATGGTGATGGTGATGATGATGGTGATGGTGATGATGATGAAGATGGTGATGGTGATGTTTAAATGATGATCATGATGATGTTCAGAAGATGATGATGATGATGATGGAGATGTTGATTTGATGAGGAATATGATGATGATGATGATGGTGATGATGATGAAGATGTTGATGATGACGATGATGGTCATGAAGATGATGATGATGATGGAGATGTTGATGGAGAACTTAGAGATGAAAATGATGATGAATATGTTGATGATGCTGATGATGATGGTGATGATGATGAAGATGTTGATGATGATGATGATGATGATGGTGATGGTGATGAAGATGTTGATGATGATGGTGCCGGTGATGAAGATGATGATGATGATGATGATGATGATGATGGAGATGTTGATGAGGAAGGGGGAGATGCCAATGATGATGAAGATTTTTATGGTGATGAAGATGTTCATGATGATGGTGATGGTGATGAAGATGATGATGAAGATGATAAGGATGAAGAAGATGATGATGATGGAGATGTTGATCAGGAACCTAGAGATGAAAACGATGATGAATATGTTGATGATGATGATGATGGTGATGATGATGAAGATGGTGATGGTGATGAAGATGATGACGAGGAGGGTATCCACCTTATGTATATATTCACAAATATCCAACTCCCTATAGAAATCTCTCCCTTCGTTCACCCTTAATCACAAACCCTATGTGCCTTTATCCCTCCCCCCTGCCCTCTCTATCTCACCTTGTATCCCTCTCTTCCTATCTCTTTCTCTAGATCTATCCTTGGTTATGTCCCTCACTCCCTTTACCTCCCTCCCTCTATGTCACTTTCTCTCCCTTACACCATCTTCGTCCCTGCCACCCCACTGATTCCTCCTTCCCTATCACACACACACAACCTCCCACTTTCTTTGTTGCTCACAACTCCCTCTAGTCTCTCTCTCTCCCCAACCATCAATCTCTCTCTCTCTCTCTCTCTCTCTCTCTCTCTCTCTCTTTCAAACAAACACACACACACACACATTATGTCCCTTTCTATTCTCAAACCCATCCCCCCTCCATCCATATCTATCTCCACCTTTCTCCCTCCATCCCTCACCCTACCTTCTCTCCATCCCTCTCTCATCGCTTGTCTCTCTCTCACCTTCTATCCCTCCTTCATGTTATCTTTCCCTCAACCTATCCCAATCTCTCCATCACTCCCTCTCTCTCACACACTTTATATCCCTTCCCCCTCCTCTCATATTCTCTCTCTCTCTCTCTCTCTCGCCACCACTCCATGCATGTCTCCCGCCAACACTTTCTATCCCTCCCTTCCTATCTCTTTATTTCGTTCTATCCCCATCTATCTCTCACTCCCTTTAAATCCATTCCTCCCCATTTTCCCTCTCCCTCCCTCGCTCTATGTCTCCCCCCCTCCTTGTATTCTTTATTTCTCCCTCACATCCCCCTTGCCTCCATCCATTCCCCCTTGTAACTCAAGTCTCACTTTCAACTTCTAACCCTATACCTCCTTAGAACCTATTCTACTCCTAATAGTGCTCTCAAGCTCCATTTCCCTTCAACCCCTGTAGCCCATCATGTTCTCATTCCCTTCATCTCTCCCCATTCAAGCTTCCTACATCCTTCTAATCCCTTGACCCTTTCCCACCCCTGTTAAATATTAACCATAGATTCCCTTGACCCTTCCCCACCCCTTCTCAAATATTAAACAAAAATTCCCTTGAGTCTTCCACACCCCTTCTTTCTCAAGTATTAGACATGTATTTTATGATTTAAATAATGCGAGCGCGTTTTTTAACTATATAACGCGTATGCGTTATGTAGTTATATAATGCATGCACGTTATGTACATCTAAAAGCGCGGCAATAATTTTGAATTTGGAGTTTGCTCGCATGTCAACAGTAATCCTATGTGTATGGTTTGGAGTTTGCTTCGGTAATTCCAAACCTGTGCAATGTTAATGAAAAACCAAAGCTAATTGGGTATTTCTTCCAGTTTCTCGAGAAGCCTGCGCATAGCCACTCGTTACAATCTGCTATACACAGTCATTTTTTATGAAATCTTAGACACAAATAGCATTTTTTCTGCAAATTCCAAATATGTAACTTTTATTTTGAAATATTATTTTTTCCTATTTTCTTTCAATTTCTTTTCTGTCCTACTTCCTTAACTTGTGAAACACACTATTAGTGTTTCTTCCATAACTTTTTCAATTCTCGATCATTTCAAAAACAAATTGTATGGTGCACAAGAGGACACTAACCTCCACGTTCTATGAAAAACCCATGTCAAGATTTTTGGCATTAAGACCTTCAAAAGATCTACCCACAAAAGAGGTACTATTTTCGAGGTTTGATCACTTAGACAATTATAAAAAATTATAAAATTACTAATTTAATTTTTGAAAAATAATGGCACACAAGTGCTATGTGTTCTCTACATGCATGCCGATTTTTGTAGCTTGATTCCATCATTTAGGCCCTCAAAGGCTCAACCCACAAAAACATGTACCTTATCATTTGCCTGAAAAATAAGTAGTGTCTGTTAGGAAAAATGAAACTTGACATAGCTATGCAAATTTTCAATATATAAAAGTTATATATTCAGAAACGTGATTCAATTTCCTACATTTCCTCTTTTTTATTCAATGCAAGATATTTTGCATAAGTAGCTCAAAAAATCTAAGTAAGTTGAAGGATGCCTGCTTTTTCAGTTTTCTATTGCATCTAACACACCAAAAGTGACCCTCATTAGCTTGCACTAACCCTAGAGCTTGGAGTCTTATTCTTATAAGAAGTTCCACATTGTCTTGATTGATATCCTACAGATACGGCGTACATACCCAAGTGTAGTAAAGGACATAACCAAGGTATTGACAATGCAACAATCATAGAACCAAAACATATTATACCTATGGGGTACGAGAGAAAAATAGTGTCATGATGGTACTAGAAGGAATCTAGATTGGTTAGCTCCATGTTGAAGAGATCGATGCACTAATCATGGTAGTTTGAACAGTTTGGGAAACGGAGTTACAGTTTGTCCATGGCGTTAATTGGAAGTTTGGGTCGAATGACTATAAGTAGGTGTGGGGCCCACTTTTCGAAATCATTTGTACTTTTTTCCGCCAACCTCCGAAATTCCATTTTGAGTGATTCTAGGAGATCTGGGGTTCCTATCAACAAGATGCGAGATCTAGGTATGCCTTGACCTTGCACTTTTTAATTTTGTCTGGGTAAATTTAGGTTTAGGGGTCCCATGGGTGGCTAGGGGGCCTTTTAGGTAATTTGGGAAATTGAGTGCTACTACGTGTGATATTTTCTAAAAATCATGCGCGATTCCATGCACCTCGATAGCGCAGGTAAAATGTATTGTTCCGCACTATGCACAGAAAAGTAATTGTTCGGTCACGTGCTAGTTTCGTGGAACTTAACTGTGGTTCGGTTGCACTATGCACGGTTATGTTGGGAATAGTTGCGCTATCCGTGACTGTCTTGGGAATATCTTTGCTATGCGCGGACCTTTTTAGAAAGACCGCACTACTCTTATTTTGTGGATGTATTCACCTAATGAGTGGGTATTGTCCTTGTCCAGGTTGTTCTTATGGATCGGATAGGTATAATTGAGTGGATAGAGAGGGAGTATGATTCCCGCTGAGACTTGGTGCTCGATGACCAGCGAGCGACAGAGCCTTTGTGCGATGTTGGGCTCCTGAAGTTCTTCAAGTGCCCTTTGATGCAATCGGTTGGACTATCTGTTATGGAGGTTACTCGATATGTGCCAGGGTCCCGGACCAAGGGGTTTTCTTGGTTGGGGAGGAGGACCTAAGTATAACGACTCAAGAAATTTATTTTCTAATGAGGTTGAAACACCGAGGGGTGAGAGATCCCTTCCCTCCATAGATAGTGGGAGAGACGACCCACACTCTCGTGGATCGATATTTCAGTGGTGATCAGATTTATGTGAAATTTGGTGGAGTGTTGGTGATCCATATAAGGGATCTTCCCATGTAGGATATTACGACAACCGTGATGCATGTACTAGGGGCCGCATCCCCCAATCAGATTTCACGGGGCCAGCTCCAATTGGTTGAGAGAGTTATAGATGGTCGTTTCGTGGCATGGGGTATGTTTGTTGTTGAAGTCCATGATGCTATAGATGTCGGATCTGCATTGAGTGTGGGGCTCGAAGCACCTTGTGCTATGGTGGTGTCACTATGCTCCTATTTATTCAAGCACTACCTGTCATTAAGGTTGCAAGTAGTAGCTCCACCGAGGGTACGATAGGAGCCTTAGATGGCATTTTTGGGGGCACAATTATGCCTCATGCTGATGATGGGCCCATGGGGACCAATTATACGCCCCAGGTGCTGGATGTATCGGAGGGCGGCATTGGCCAAGTGGAGAGGTATCTCTAGAGCGGTATGGAATATCGAGGATATTTGGATCTTCCTGTTCCTCCTGGAGGTTTTGATGCTTCAGGTATGTTTTATGGTTTGTACTTTTCACATATATATTTGTACATACTTTTATTTCTGCACATTATGATATACATGTTTATCGGGTACTAATGATGGTTTCCTCTTCTATGATGCAGATGTAGTTCATGTGAGTCCACCTCGAAGGAAAAGACCAAGGATAGATCATCCAACTGATGGCGATGGGCAAGCCATTGAAAGAGCAGGTGCAGTTGAGGGTGGTGCCGTCGGAGTGGGAGGAGTCATTCATGGAGGAGATATGGCAAGGGTTGGAAGCTATCAGGGACCAGATGGAAGCTATCCTAGTAGACATGGAGTGGCAGTTTGGTGGGATATTTGTTTGGGTTGATGACTAAGGTTGGGACAACCTCGAGGATGATGAACTGGACCTAACACTTCACTTACTAGCTAAGTGTGGTCCATCTTGGAAGGCACATCATGCAGCGGGTAACAGCAGTGTGCCATGTGGCACGAGAGGTGCAGGGAGGAGTGTCCCTTCCTCCACAATAGAGGTTACAGCGGCGACTAGAGCTTGCACAAGGGGAGGATATATGGCCATTGGCCATTTTGGGACCCCCGAGATACACCAACTAGCGGGGCATCTTGATTGTTTATATAGGGATATGAGTCCCAGTTTTGTGTATACATATTTTTTGATGAGCCTATGGGAGACGGTTTTTTGATGTATCCCCACAAGGCTACTATGTATATGCACCAAGAAAGCCATTGTTGTACATGACACACATTTTTATGAGATATATATACATATATATATCTACCATTTTTGCGGCACATGATGTATGCATCTCTTTATGTATGTGATGTATGTGTATTTTTCTTTATGTTGCATATGTGTTGATGTGATTCCTATGTAGTAGTTGATAATTACATATTTGTTTCGGGCATATATTATCGACTTTAGAACTTACGATGATGATATACATGTATGTGTAGTTGTAGGTGAAACACATAAATGTATTATGGATGTTTGATATGCAGGTTTATGCAGTCGGTTATGTACCATGTACCAATTCAATACCTCATTAGCAATGGAGTCAGAAAATGCATTGGCATTTTCTCCGTATATGTTTGAAAGTTATGGTTTCAAATGTTTTAATGAGAAGGCACACCCGCAGAAAATTTTGGAAGAGGAGCGAGTTGCATACATGAAATACATTACTCAATTGCGATACGACAAGTTGTGAGTCGAGGTCTGTACTTGTAGATGGTGAATCCTCAGGTGCATGGAGTCAATTAATAGACCTATTATGGCATCATACTTTGCTTGGTTGTTTGTAATTCCCTCCAAGCAAACCCCGTCAATGTGGTGGATTGTATGGGAGGGGGAATATATAACATAGGTAGCGGATGATAAATGTTTGGACCATCGATATCACCATCCGCATATCACTATGTAGATGTCTAGCTAGGAGGCATCTACATTTAAGTATAGAGGTAGTTTTACTTTCTAAATCACAATAATTTGAAATGAAATAAAAATTTTGGACACAAATAAGAATATCAATGGTTGGTGTTGGATTTCTTGCTTTTGTTGCAGGGTAAAACCCTTATTGATTTGTTAATTTTTGGGTAATGCTTTCAAGTGGTCTACGTCTTCATTTGAAGATGAGGAATTGTTGAAAGTGAGGACACTAGCTAAAGGAGATTCAACATCAATGGTATCTGTAATGTAAGTTTTACTTCCTCGATTTGTGACGTTTGTAGGGTTATATGGAGGGGTTGTAATTCACCTTCCATTCTCATTAGTTCTAAACGATCTTTCGTTTGGCGCACAAAATGGGTCTTTGAAAGGAGAAGTGGGTGGTCTCTCCACAATATCAACAAGCTCTTGGTACGTGTGGAAAAAAGCATTCTTGGTCTTCCTAAGTGTTTATTTTATCCATGATGCATGTGATAGTGCAACTTCTGTGGGAGGGGCCACTGATGGTGACCGTTGATGTGTTGACCACATTAATGGATGTTGATTATTTGGTTTAAGAAGGAGGGTTCCTCAATTGTTACTTGAGTGAGATGAACTGTTTCCAATGCCTCTCAGTAACAAGAGGGTTCAAGGCAATGGTGCATATAGTTCCCATATTGAGTACGTATAGAACATGTGTCATTCGTATGCAATGTTTTGGAATTAGATGTGTGAGAGAGAGGTGTGCCCCCTTTCACCGTCGGTGGAGCGTGGGTGATGCTAACGGGTGTATTGAAAAAATTCCTTAGCTCCGGTATAGTAGGACATAGGGCTTCTTTCATGGCCTTGTTGCCCACAAAGAGAACACAGCGGTGTAACCATTTGATTGGGAGTATTCATCATAACTGGGGATTTTAACTCATACTGGTTGATGCCCCCCTTCTTTAGGCATAGCGAGTTTCTATTAAATTTAACATCAGGTTAGGTAATAGGGGACCTTTCAACTTCAGTTTTTTGGTTGCCCCCATTGGTGGTCTTAGCGATGACTGATTGTGCTTTAGTTGTAGATTGCATAGGTTGGGTTGTTGTAAATTAATGTGTTATGGGCCTTATAGGCATAACAGCCGAGACATAGAAAAAATCATAATGGGTGATGGGTTTGGAATCCATATTTGGGTAGGGTGGTGTTATGAGGTACCATACCGGTATTCCCAAAGTTATCCCATGTATAGTTAATTGAGCCATAACAGATGTCCCTTGTACACCCGTGGGGGGATGTAAGAATGGGATTTGAAAAATCGGTGGTACCGATGGACTCAACGTTTTCTCAATTCCATGACTCAGTGGTGGTGTTGAGAAGGAGGCGAATCCATTTTCAGCGGTGAAAATCATGCACATTATGCCATCAGTCAAGGTAGGGATCATTAGGTGGTGGTCCTGAATATGATCCTAACAAATTGGAGTCCTTGTACATGCTAGGGAAATGTCAACATATGGTTGATCATCGCCAAGTACACTCGATAGGAAAATTGTGTGGATTGCTTGTGGTGTTGGGGTCATAATAGTTAATTTGGTCGAGAGTAACTACTTTCCCATGTAAAGGAAACATCATGATACGAAAGTGGAACATACCCAAATTTCTTGAGTTAGTAATTTTGGTAAATATTTTTATAACTTTCATTATAGACAATAACAATAAGAATGAATTACACTAATATCTCTTAAACATCAATTCGGTTAATTGTCTGTCAGAAATATGGAGGCAAGCATATTCTTTTCTACAATCATTAATCAAAACAACCCTTCTTATTTATTTATCAAAAGGTTAAATAACATTTACTCTAATTCACTTTGCATATATATTTAAATTAATCTACTTCAAGGTATAAGTATGAGCAAAATATCTTATCTAACATAACATTAAATTTACCTTTGGAATTCTTACTCTTTAGGGTTAGCCAGAAATGCTTAATTATATTTATAAGAATATCACAAGGTCAACATTACCAATATATGCATAAACATAAAAATACAAATAACAAGATTGTTATCATTGATAATAAAAAGAATTCATAAAGGACACACAGTTGAAAACATTTAAGTAAACCTTACTGAATAATTATATCGAAACACAATATCAAGAGAATACACCAAAGAGACACAACATAGGGAGAGGACCATTTTTAAGGTGGTTCACCCACTCCTTGGGCTACGTCCACAAAAGGGGTTGTGTTTCATATTAATTCAACATCAAAGTTACATTGACAACACAAAATTGTTGCCATAGTTACTAAAAACTGTAAGAGCCCTTTTCGAATCACACTAGAATATCTATTTCAATTTACTTAAGGAGAATTTGACCAAAGTCCTATTCTTGTAGTGGCAACCATTAATGAAGGTTGATCGGTATCTTAAAGTTATCATCCTCATCTACTATTTTCAACTATAATAACTTCTATAATAACTTCTATACTTTAACATGCATTAATGAAAGTTTGGCCCTTTGCACAATTTTTCTTGAACATTATACTAGAAAGTACTATTAAGCTATGACTCGATTATACACACAAGGATATTTATAAAATAAAACATACCGTAGATATAATACTTGCTTTTAGAATTCATTTTTATGATACATACATATCATTTCGTCCAATGCTTATTTTTGATGTATATATAAATATATAAACCTTTGACAAAACTTAACTCCTCAACACATTTAAAAAACACTTATAACAAAATCTTAAGTTAATTACTATGCCTATATAATCATAGGTGTACATATTAACTCCAACCTAAATATTAAGATTCTCTCGTAACGTCAAAAGGACTCTAAGTACAAAACGACTCTACTTTCCTTTACCAATCTTTTATATAACACATATATTATCATAAGGTCGAGAGACCTCTATACACAATTAAATATACATATTATATAAATAGTCCTTGATACATTCGCTAGTTGTAGATGGGTAAGATGATAAGCTAAGGAAAGCATTAATTTAGGTAATGACATTATCTTCAAACATTATCCTGGCATTATTTATACTTATGTAAATCTTTTCTTAAAGATACAAATATTGGTTTTGAAAAAAGGGCTCAGCCCCTTTCACATATCAAATGTACAAGACCACAAATTTAGGACTCCTTCAAAATATAATTATGATAGCTAACAAGTAACAGATTCGATCAGTTTAACCTATTGGGAGGTAAGATGGAAATTCCTTACTTTCATACATATTTTTGAAAATATGTGTCTATTCTATAATTTAACTAAGGGGGAATATTTTAAAGACGTGTTTTTATCCCAAAGCTTTATCTAAAGGAAGCATAATTCATACAATCTAATACGTAATAAAATTTATTGGCTTAAATATAACGAGGAAGATAATATGCATCATACTAGCATTGCAATCAGAAGGGTTACGGGGTTATAGCCTTACGTTGTTTACCAAACTACCCAACGAAGTAAGAATTAAGGAGAACTACGGCACGGAGATCATATAGGATTCACAACTATGCAGAAATGAAACAACTCGACCTCGACTAGCATAATAATGTAATTATTTCTAAAATCACAAGTAATAGAGATATAACTCGTCTAATCAAAAGACCCGCGGCTGAGATTCGACTTAGTGTAATTTTGATTTCTTTTCAAGGATACGGGATCAGTGATCGCCAGGGAACGAGCTTCACAAGCCGACTTCAATGCAGTTCGTACATGGAAGGGATCAAATAAAAGGGAGGTCGATCTCCATGCTGGCAATATCACAGAGCTGGAACTCCATGTTATCGGGACCACAGAGATTGTTGGAAATGTGACAACCAATTGACCGTTGAGGTCAAGTTGGTTCACGGAGGTTTTACCAATGGTATAATCAGTTATCGGTTATGTGTAACTGAAGAAGGGAGGATCTTAAATATGTGGCCCATTGAGGCAAATATTGAGCTGGGCTTTAAGCCATCTCTCGGATAGTTTGTAAACTATTGTTGATGATGAATAAAGAATGCCTGCCCTTGTCCCGTGGATGTAGCCCACATTCAGTGGGTGAACCATGTAAATTTCTGTGTCTCTTGTGTGATTGTTGTTCTGTTTAAATATGTTATATATCATATTTTTTATAAATCTTCTATGTTTTTTGTGATTTATGTGGGCTGAATGCCCAACAAGTGGTATCAGAGCGGACTCCTCGTGAAGGAGTAGAGCCGTCTGCTGACAGAGAAAGCCGAAGTCGTTCCTGCTAGAGCGAATGAGCGAATGAGCGTGCTTCCTAGTCAGTCAGCTGTAAAGGAACCTGTTTGTGTGGATGAAAGACATGAAGTGGAGCCCGTGAACCTGAATCACCGGACTTGAAGTGGAATTCTAAAGCAGTCTTGTGCAGAACAAAGAGCCACCATTTTTCATGGCTGTAGCCGTTTCCATGGAGAGTTGTGGAGAGTTCCGTGTAAGAGCCCGTTGCTGGCAGAGGAGTCGCCTGCCCATCCAAGAGCCGCAGAAGCCCGAGAGGAGTCCGTATAGATGCAGAGAGACGCACTGCTGTAGCTAGCCGTTGTGGAGAAGCTCGTGATCGTTGCTATGAGTCTTTTCAGGAAGAGAGAAACTCGTAGGAGTCCGTGGTGGAGGTCACACGTTGTGCTGTGTTTGTGCAGAGAAGGACCGAGCCAGCAACGAGCCTGCAGAAGTGGAGGCGATGTATTTGTGCAGTGTAGAGAAGACCGATCTGTGTGTAAAGTGGAGGTTTTGGTGTGGTGGAAGCAGCATCGAGTTTGCAGCGGTGGTTTCACCAACGGGAGGAGCCGATACAGTGAATGTGGCCACTGAGCACAAGAGGAAGCCGCATGGAGGAGCCAATACAGTGAAGGTGGAGATCGTTATTGTGTAGGTGGCGATCGCTATTGCTGTGAAGGATCTGCATATTAAGGATCGAGCCACCACATGAAGAATCTTCATCTGTGTGAGGTGGAGGAAGCCGCCAATTCGTGGAGAGCCAACCCATCATGGAGATCCATCGTCCTAGAAATAGGGAATCATGAGGCTATAAAGGGCCATCATTGGAAGAGTCTGTGGACCATCCGCCGTTGGAGATGTCGCGTGCAGAGAGAGAGCCATCCACTGTTGTCGTTGGGGGAGAAGGCAGATCCATTAAAGGAACGTGGTGGATGTGTCGAGGCGTGAAGGAATGCTGTGTTGTGTCCCGAGCATGGAGGAACGCTGTGGAGGAACGAGCCCAGCCGCCGTGTAGAGGTAGAGGACGCTGGCGTGAAGGTCGAGCGGCCAGCAGGTGCCCGTGGTGGGAAGGTCAAGCAGTTTCAAAAGAGTGAAAGTGTTGGTAACATTTGTAATGGCTGGATATATATAAAGATCAATGGTAGAAAAAATTATTATTATTTTATGGAGTTGTAATATTTAGTAATTTTACATGTAATTGGGCATATGTCCGTAAGACCTGAAATGGCATGCATACCCTAGGTTGTTAGTTACCTATGAAACTAAAGTAGATTTAGGTAAACTAAAAGGGGTAGGGCATGAGTTGGTTGTTGGGCGCATGGTATTTGTTGCCCATAGTATGTTGTTTCCATGAGATTACATGTAATGAAGCCTAATTTAAAGGCTTGGTTAACTTCATTGTAAAGAGACCTAAAAGTGAGCGGTAAAGGCTCATTTGGTTGTCTTGGCTGGATTTGGCTAAGGGTTTCAGATGTAAAGTTCGAGGTGGAGCATAGAAGGTGCTCAGGATTGCATAGGAAGATTTTGTTTGCAAGCTCAAAGTAATCATTGTATGGGCTTGAAGAGCACTCCTCAAGCATTTGGTACAAGATGTTTTGATTTCGTCATGGTGAACCAAGTTTTACAAGAAGTGGGTGTAACCATTGGGTTTATGGTATTCACTTTCTTGGCGGTTTTTTGGATTGTTGGCGTTATGCTTGAAACAAGCACGAGCATGGATACGATCAACAGGTTGGTTCGAT